>CAXIVR010000009.1:62485771-63756741 GCA_964035755.1 Teleogryllus oceanicus | reverse complement strand
ATTTTCGGAATCTCCCAATTTTTGAAGCACCAAAAAGTCATTTATGCCATCAGTAAAAAACTCTGGATGAGAAGAAACATTTTAAAAAGGAACATAAACCCGCCCCAAAATGACAACGGGAATCTCTTTCGTGACCTGCTTTTTCTTGCCCCCTGGTGGGACATTTTAAATAACATGTTTGGTTGATTTTTTTGTCTTCTTTTTGCAAGTCAATTGAAAAACAGCGTGTTTTTCCCTTTGGGGTAAAACGTTCATTTCTAAAGGCGATTTTTTGATCATTTTTTTCTTTGCGATCCCCCCTCCCCCAAATTCACTGCAAATTTCAATAAAATTTTCCTGAATCTTATTCAAGTCATAAAAAAGTATTTCATTTTCCAACAAAGTTTTTTTTTGGGTTTCGATTACCTTTCAAAAAATCATCCTCTGATTTTCAACATTCCTTGACCCAAGAAAAAATCTGAACCAATATATTGTACATAGGTTGCTTCCCATCCTTACTATTCATAGATTTGGTTTATGCGCTGATTAAAAATGCTTTTTTTGGGCTTTTTTCGTTTTTTAAATTATCTTTAAAACGGGAAACTTAAAATTTTTAAACTATAACTTTTAAATTTCGAGGAAAATTTTTAAAAATTTGGAAACAAAATGTAAATATTTTTTTTTAAAAGGGCACAAACCCTGTTGTATTCTATGATATTCAAAACATAAAAAATTTTTAAATGGTCGTTCAAAAAAAACATGATTAGTTAGTTTTCTTAAAAATCCCCCCATCTTTTTTCAAAATTCTGCAGAAAAAAAAAATGCCTTTTTACGAGTTCGGGTTTTGGAACCACTAAACAAACGTTTCAGTTGGGGGGTGGTCGTAAATTTGTTAACAATGGGCAGTGAGGCGGGGAGTCGGGCCCCTTTGTTTTGTTTTGCCCGTTTGATGCAAAAATTGTTTCTATTCAATTTTTTTTGGCGGTGAAATGGCGCGTTTTTTCCCAAAATTTCCTTTGTTTCAAGTGCGAAATTCTAGTCTTTTAATTGGGTATTTTTTCGGATAAATCCAAAATTCTGAATGTAAATTTTTTGTTTTATGAAAAAGTTCGTGATAAATTTTTAAGTTTTTTATTAATGCAATAAACTGAATCTTCTTGAAAACAGTAGCATTTTTTTAAGCTTTTTTAAAAGCAACACAATGAAAAATCACTCCCGGACTATTATTCTGATTTTATATCTTTATTCCTTCAGAAGAATGCTCATAAGTAATGAAAAAAGATATATCATGTTAAGTTAGATTTGGGGTGACCCATTTACTTTTTTATAATAACGGAAAAATTGAAAACCCTACAAGATACTTTTAATAATAACTGATGAAAAACATCTCAAACTATTAATAAACCCAGCCGTTAAGTGGTTTTTTTTTCTGAATCTCTAAACAAAAACATGGGGAAGATTGAACGATTTTCCTTTTTATATTGATATTTTTTTTGTATTTTTTTTAATTGAATTTTTTTTTTCTGTTTTAAAAAATCTTATTTTAATTTTTTAAAATTTTTCCAGTTTTAAAAATTTAATTTTTTTTTTTTTTTTTTTTTTATTATTATTTTTTTTTTTTTTTTTTTATTTTTTTTTATTTTTTTTTATTATTATTATTTATTATCTTGTTTTTCTTTTATGTTTAAAAGGTATTCAATGCAATACTTATATACATAATTATGTAGATTCTAGAAATTAAATATAGTTTTAAGTTTGGTACAAAATATAGTTTAGTGCACCCTTCACTACTAAAATAAACTATATAAATGCATTAAATTATTTTTCCTTAATCAGTATATTTTCATTTTTAAATACGATAAAAAATATCACAGTTTTTTTTTATTTACATTGTCATCTTTGTCAAAGCACATGTTCATAAATATCATTGATTTATAGCAACTAACAACATCATTGTTTTTCAGCTTCAAAATTGAAAAAAAACCCAAAACTGGTGGGATGTGCCCACAATGTTCCTTCTCTTAGTATCCCGTACAGAGAATCTACTCTACATTTTAACAGATGTAAATTTAAACCTCTAAATTGGGATGAATTGCAGTAAAAAAACTATCCTTTAATTGGAGGTGGGAACGTTTTGAAATACTTTTGAATTTTTCAATTTCATCTTCAGTAATTTTTAATAAAAATTGCACTTTATAAACTTAAAATACTTCACTTTGAAATTAAGAAAAACATTGAGGGATTTTTTAGATACTTTAAATTTCTACAAATTTTCCACTATTTATTTAGAAAATTTTCTGTTTCATTGCAATATGATATTTCATTTCAATATTTTCATTAAAAAAGGTTAATTATTAAACAGTCTTTTGACAAAAATTTCCGTCCTATTTAAAGGCAGTGTTTGTAGTTGTTTACTGGGGTTTTTTGAGGAGGTCTAGCCTTTCCGCCAGAACGGAAAAATTTAAATTTCTTACTTTGACAATGAAGAACAGCCCTGATACGAGTTTTGGTTAATTTAATTCACTGCCACTTTTACTTTTGTATCTAAAACTTGTTTTGTAACCTATTATAAATGTCGTATCGTATTTTAATCTTAAATTTACTTATCATGAAATTTTCAAGGGTTTGAATGAAAAGTTCGATATTAATTACACTCACAAACTGTTCCCATTCTATTCCACAATGGTTTCTTGTTGTAGTTAATGTGTTGTAGTTTATTATTTCAGATATTCAATGGAAATAATTAATCTTTTGAAAAATTATAAAACCTTTTATGAAAATAGTTCAATAATAAATAATATATGTAATCTCGTGTTACTTCTACTGAATCTATTGCCATGTCAAATGATAGTATAGATAACATTTGTCGTAACCTAAAAAATATTAATGTATTTTTCTTGAATGGTGTTACCGATTGCCCCTTGTTAATTATTCGTTTATGGTTTGCTTATTATATACCTAAATGCTGATAATATGAATATATAAAAATTTCAATCACATTTTTTTTCCAAAACTGAATGATTTTTGAGTTAGAATTTAAAAGTGCAAAATGGAGCTTTGAGATTTTGGATCAAGGTTTTTGTGAATTAAGAGGTTCTATCACAGAATGGACTTTTCATATTGTATGGAAAGATATTTCTGTGAACATTCATTTAAAAATGTAACGTGCTTTTATAAAAACAGAGACCATATTCTAGTCACCCGTAGAGAACTGCCTTTCATTTGACAATGCATGAGTTGATGAGGGGTGACAAAGATTTTGAAAAAGAATACTGAAACATGTGGATGAAATAAAAATTCACTTTCGTAGGATCTCAATTTAATTACTAAAAAATAGTGTAATACTTTTAAAACTCACAAGTATTGATGATACATACCTCTCTTTTTACATCCATCTGCGTTATCTTTGTCTTTACTTGGATTTACAGTTCAAGCTTCTTCGAAAATAAGAAATATTTTAACTTAATGTTGCATTGGAAGTTTAATTTTTACAATAAACTAAAATATAAAAGTTGTCATTTTCTTGAAAAATTTCTGTTTCTTTTCAGAACAATCTAGTATAATGACAATCAAAAATTGGTTTAATTAATATTCCATTATCTAGATTTTCATTACCAAAAATAATATTTAACTTTTTTATAAAGGCACAGACATGATAAACCAGCAAACAACTGGGGTAGTGAGTTGAAAGTTAAAACTTTAACTTCCTCTTCCGTCCCAAATGTTTTTCTGGTTGCCCTTTGGGCACCTTCATAACTCTGGCCCCAGGGCACCTGGTGCTTTGCCCGAGTTTGCGGGGGCATGTTGGCAAAAAGTGCGTGCAGGTCGCTCGACCTCCCCCCCCTCCTCCCCCGATTCTCTCAGATGATGCGCTCCTCCCATAATGCGCCATAAATGCAGTATAATGCTCGTAAACTTGGGAACTGCGTCGACAACGTGTTAGCAGGGCTGTCGTTCCAGTATCGCCGAATTCGCATGAAGCGGACGAAGACGTTTGGTAGGCGGCGTGGGTAATTAAACAACGGAGGTCGCTGGTCGGAAGGGCGCGGGGGGCTGCGTCGAAGGCCAAATCGATGGTTCATTTGCCATCTAATCGCTCCACCTCTTAACTGCTGGTTCTGCAATTGGCTCGGGGTTCTGACGACGACGATCAGTAAAATATCGTAGTTTGCCTAGAAGGTTGAAGTTTCATTTTTAAACATATGTAATAGCAAGTCTGCTTTTGATAAAGGAAAATATATATTGGTTATAAGGGAAAATTTTTTAAAAAAAACTAATGACGTTTTTTTTCTCTTAAAAGGGGATAGAAAAATGATCAAATTCCTTAGAATGTATTGCAATAGTTCTGTGTGGAAAATATTTGAGTCATCAAAACTTATTTCCCAAAAATTTTGCCCCCCCACGTCCCCCTTTTAAAAATGGTGTATTATTTTCCTCTTGTTCATACTTCAAGACTTTTTACAATAAAAATGAACGAAAATGACTTTTATTCAATAATCAAAAGTAAAATAAATTGTCTAGTGTTGGAGATATTCTTGAATGCCTAAAAAACAGCTTAAATGCGAAAATCTCAAAATCTTTTCATATCAATATTTTACAGTCCGTTTGCAGCTGACTCAAAAAATATTTTTTTAATTACATACAAAGAATGCATATACATTTTAATTGAGAAAACGTGGCTATTTAAAAGTAAAATATTAATTTACAATTTTACAATTTTTCAATTATAAATGGAACAAAATAAATAAAAGTAGTTTTCTTTACTAAGTAAAGCTTTTTTCAAAATCTTTGAATTTTTTTTGACCAAAATATACTTTTTAGAATGCAAGTCTTTAAAATAATAAAACCTATTTTTTCAGTTTATTTATATTGGTTTCAAATAAAATAAAATAATTTTTATCCTGTACAATGAGTTTTAGAAATATTTAATCACTACCATCTCGTATGCTTTGTGGAAAAGGGTCATGTAACTCTCCATGAAAAGACTATATTTTGAAGAAAACATTTTATTGGTTTCTGGTGGAAAAGTGGTTTGCGAGATTTCTATCAAGAGGGAATGCTTTAATTTCGTGGTGCAATACATTATTAAATATTTTTGTCAGAAAATACAATACAAATCACTTTACGATTAACAAATTTGGGACATCTGCCTACAAAATTTGGATATTGAATGAATAGTTTTTGGGGGGATTCACTTTGAATATCCCGCAACGATGGGAATTGTGTGAAAAAGAGGAAAATGGCTTCTTAGTCGTATTTTTATTTTAAACCCCAATCATCATTTCGTTATTTCACCGGAAAACCAAGTATCAGTTCTCTGTACTTGAATAACATCTCTTGGGATGCGACTCAAAATGGTTTCTATCTCTGACAACCTAAATAACATATTCGGTTCCACGAATAACATGTCATTGTTTCTCATTATGCCCCAAGAAGATGGTTTATAGCTAGTAATCTTCAATCTATTCTATTTTTTTCTTTCAGTAACCCCTCTCGTATTATGGTCGTAATTTAAAACTGTTTCTTCTCCCGTACGCAAGAGAGCAAACTCAAATCTTTTCGTAACAGCGCAGGGGGCCGCAACGCCCTGTAAAAGGCCAAGCCACGCAGGCATCCTGCGGGCATGCAGCACTCTCCGATGATACACCGTGCTCCATGAATTGAGGGTTTCAAATTTTTTTTCTTTTATCAGCTCTTTGTGCTCCAATTTTTATCTTTAATGCTCTGGCACTGGGAAACGTATCTCTTGGCGCGTCGCGATGTGGCCTTATCGCTATGAATTTATTCTAGTTAGACCAATATGGTGTACCAACAGGAGCAACGAATTCTACAAATTTCCCAAGTCCAAAACCTCTAGGGTCAACAAAAAATTTCAGACATTTTTTTTCGAATTATTTGTAGCGACGTTTCCGGCTGAAAAAACCAGAAAATAATTGGGTCGAGTTTGGGTGGTTTTTTAAATTTTTTTCAGAAATAAGCAAGCTCTTACCGGACTTTACTTACATTTTACCTTAAAAAACCCAAACCCTCGGGTTTCAACGTGCGAACTGCTTTTAGTGGAAGTGTGCTAACCTCTCCATACTTTTGGGCCATATAAATTATTAACCTCATTTTATTATGAAAAAAATAGTTGTTAAACACGGGAATAACATATATTTGACGAAGAACCTCTATGAACCTACCAATGTGGCAATAATTTGCTGCTTCAAAACAAATCCGTCGCATAAACTTATCACACTATTACTAAAATATTTGTTCAACATTTTAAACTTTAAATGTTCGTAGCAAATCGACAATCAAATCTTTTAATAGCGTTATGGACATTTTTGGAAACTCGTTCATAAATATTTTAAATTTATGATTAAAAAACATAAAATAAAACATGTCTCTAATGCAATGTTAAAATAATTTTAAAAATAATAAATGGACAATACGGGAAGTAGGCGGTAACGATTTTTTGTAATCTATTACATATTCAGCCTCTCTTTTATCGCTCTGAATTACTTTTTACTCTAGGTAAAGTACCCTTTTTCCCTTTAAAACCCATACATGTTATGCTCTTATCAAGCAGTTTTCGTCTAAACTAAATGTATAATGGAACTATGGATGGTGAAAATTCCCCCAAATTTGGATACCCCTAGTCTTTTGAACCCAAAGTTTCTAACGGGAAATGAGGGTGAGATTTTTTGTGAAATTTTAAAAGATGCCCCCTAAATTTCTTCCCCCGCCTTTTTAGATTAACTTGCCATCGTCAAAGGGTGGGGTAACACGCCCTTTTGGGTATTCATTTTCCGTAACATTGTTCCCACACTTGGTGGTTAAAAATTTTCTTCGTCAAATATATATTTTTCCCAGTGTTTAACCTTTTTTTTTCATAAAAAAATGAGATTGGAAAAATTTAGTAAAATGGGTTTAAAAAGGTTATAATTCCTAAAATATTATATAACAGTAAAAATCTACAAAAAAAAATAAAACAAAAACAACAACTCCCAAATTTTTGTAAATCAGGTTTAGGGAAATAACCATCCGGCATTCGCCTTCAGGGGGTGACACTTTTAAAAAAACCAAGGAAAGAGCTGGTGACACCCGGTTGCAGGGCAGATAATGCAGTTTCCGTCGGCCGGGGTTTGCATCGCTATGGGCGGGCCGGGTGGAAACCCCTGACCGAAAAAGGGACCGCCTTCCCCAAAACTCGGGCAGGTGGGGAACTGGGGGGGAGTCGGCATGGGGGGCAGGGATGGAACTTCGTCTTCACGGGTTGGCCCCTGCCCTAACACAACCTGGAGAGGAGGCCCGGACCCCAACGCCTCTTTTTCTCTACCTTTTTTGGGCGGGTTGCCTTTTTATTTAGATTTTTTATTTTAGAACATTTGTAAATCTCTAGTAATAGTTTATTTTTTCATACCCGGTGGTTTACAAAAAAAATGGAAACTGTCGTCATGCGTATTTACCTTGAAAACCCAAATTCCCTTTCATAAAAATTACCCCAAAAACTTACAACCTTATTTTTGCTATAAAAGAAATAAATTGTAAATCATAACATATAGATTTATGATAAAAGAAATTTTTTGTACCCACAGAAGGGGCCCCAAGAAAAAAATGATCAATATTAAATTTTACCACATTCTTTAAAATTCTTTTTAACAAAATTCTATTATAGTGCAATTTGTTCTGGGGTGGTTAATTAAAATAGGAATGGCCTGCTTTGGGTTTTTCTGTTGGGGAAATCTCTGCTGACATCGGATAGCTGAATGGAGAAATGTATCCACAGGTATCTTCGTTAAACATTGGGTTTTTGCTTAAATCAAGCAAAGGGGCCAAAAATGGGGGCTTGGATGCCCCACAGTAGTGATTTTAAGCTCCCCCATTAGATGATTTCGTAACAGCTGATCAAACGTTGGACTTTTTTAAAATAAAAATAGCGAGGGCAGGGCAGGACCAGCGACGAGAGAAAAAACTACAACTTTCAGCGAGATGGTTTTGGGTGTCTCAAAATTCCGTGTTCCATCTTTCCCCGGTACCTTTTCCTTTTTATTCAACATCAGCAGGTTTTTTGTTGGATAAAAAGTGGATAAATTGTTTTTTTATATATTTGTTTATATATTTATTTAATTCGTTTGAAAACGATATTTTATGGGCATTAAACTGTTAAGATCTGGGTATTTTTTCCCCTCCCCGTTCCGAACATTATATTTGCAAAGGGTTTCCCCGAGGGTGCGTGCTGGGTGCGCTATCTTGTGCGCTCTTTTGGAAAAGGGGGGGGAAACACGTTCTGGAACCGCCTTCGCGATAACCCTCATCGGCAATCAAACGAGGTTTCTCTAATGGGGTCTAAGCAGGGATCAGGGGAAAAGAGAAAAAGGGTTTTTGGTGGCTAATGGAGCTTGAAATGAAATTTATGCAGTTATTGTTCTGATTGCAGGATTTGATTGATGAGAAAAATTAAATCGAAAAAGACTCATTGCATTGAAGTAAATAATTGAAAACATTCAGCAATAAACTATTTATCAATCACTTATTTCTATAATAATAAATGTGAGAGAACAATCTTCTCGGCATACATTGTAGAGGTTAGATTGCTAATGAATGGTTGTATTGCGGTTTTCCCATCCACAGTTTCCCTTTCCCGTCCACAATGAGGGGGTGTTCAAATTCGACAATCCTCAACTGGAGCTTATGTGAAATAAATGCAAATATTATTCATAGTAAAATCACAACGGATTGTAGAGGTTTGTTTTAATCAGGTAATTGAATTGTGCATAGATTTAGACTAGTTTTCAGAATAATATTTATCTTCCGTTGGATTTTCAGATCGCATGTTAATGGCTCAAATTGAAATAACACTTTAATCAATCAGTCAATTGACTGTAATAGTCTCCTTCATTACTGTGAAAACACTAACTTGAAATATTACTAATTGTTTATTTGTGTTTATTTATGTAATGTATTTTGAATTATCGGTTTCATTGAAAGTAAACGGAACATTTTGTAAGCAGTTGCAGGCATCACATTCAAATATTATTATAAATTGCGATTGAATATGGCATCCCCATATTTCAAGTGAAATTGCAGACGTGTGTATTGTGTAATGAGACATGTTTTCCGAGTTTTGAACTAATGATTTCATTTTTTTTTTTTGCAGGTGAGTATTTTTCACATTTCTCTTTTTTTTGATGTCTGGGTGTTCCAAAACGGTGAGTTTAGATTTAAATTAATATAAATTGATTTTTATATTCTAATATGTTATATTTCATATTATAAAAATATATCGTTACTGATTTTGATGAATTGCAGGGAATTTGTTGACCTTGAATGCATGATTTAATGTTTCATATTGTATGTCTTTTACAGGTACATTTTTCCTAAGAATTGAAACAAAACTAATAAAATTCGTTTCAATGTTTCGATTGATAAATAAAATTTTTAAAACTGGTATATCTGGAAATCGTGTCGGTTGTTTTAAATTATGTATAATATAGTTCTTACTTCGAGTTCTAAATAAAATCTCACCTTTTCACCTTTGCTCGAAATGCCGATTAACCTACGTAATTTCGATTCCCCCTTTAGGGATTTGGGCTTTAATGAGTCAACTCATGAATTATAGGCAATGAGTAACTCGTCAATCCCATGATAATGGTATTTCTCCCTCGTAAACCTCTCACCGCAAAAAACAAATGTCTGCTCACGCGGTATTTGTACATTTTACGAAATGCAATTCAATAAACCGGAATATTTTGAACTCCATTATAATTACAAATCCCAATGGCTCGGGGATGGGAAAATGCAAACATCCGGCGAAAACTTTATTACAGATAAAACAATAGTGAACATATTCAAACTAACATAGTTTTGTTTAAAATCCTAGAAAATGCCTGTAAACTTTTATGCCCGAATATCACGATTCAAACTCCCTCCCCTCCTTCAACAAGTTTGTCACTCGGTCGATCTTTAATGAAAATTCCGTGGAATCTGCGCAAAGGGCCCTGTTTCGTAAACAGTGCGTGCATCTCTGCCAATATTGCTTAGGGACGAAATCTGGCCCGAAACGTCATTAGTTGACTCCCTCTTCCTAATGCTGCCACCGCATCTGCGTCGGCCTCCATGCACTTCTCACTTCGTCTTTCCTTCTGCTTTGCTCCCTCCCCACCCCGCCACTCCATCGACTCGCTAGTACCTCAACCCCATCTTGCATCTGCTACCGCTTGTTTCTCGCGTTCGCATTCATCATCTCCACAACTTCCTTCTGCATTCTTTACATCGTCCTCCTCCTCTTCTATCCCACCACCTCCCTCTAACTACCGCCGTTGGTGGTTCTGGGCACCAATATGACAATGCAGTACCTTTGACTGGGTTTCCTAGGATTCTACCCTCACGGAGGCAGGATTTTCGGCACTAACTTCATAGCTAGGTCAATTCAGCATGTGCCTGGAAGATAATTCAGAGATTGGGATCTCTCCAGTAGTTTTCAGTGGTTTCTCCGATCATACAGGGATATATGAGGCGATACCACACAAACAGCCAGAGACCTCGCGTAATTTCTTCCTCTTCCTTCTTCTGTCCTCGCCTTTCTCTCTCTCTCTCTCTCTCTTACACACACACACACACACACATATCCATGCACCATCCTTCCACACATGTCGGGAGTTCAGCCGAGCGCAGAGAGCTCGTCTTGCCATTACCCTAGGGGCGGTGGCAGCTGGTGGAAGATTCATGTTTGGGAAAGCCCACTATCTGACGTGTTGGTTGGCCTAGATCTTGCTAGCCAAGAGGCAAGATCACGGTCATCTCACGCTATAAAATTTGCACTTCACTTACGGGACTAGAATGTTGAATTGAGCGCCTGAAAACACTCACTAATCAGTCACTGCCTCCAACTCCATCTCCGCCACGAGGCTTTGCATTCCTCTGTCGATAGCGTCCTACTTCCGCCACTGTCGTCTCCTCCTTTATTCAATTACTCAGTTTCTTCTGTCTTTATCGGCATACTTCCACCGTCACCAATGCTGTCTCCACAACTTTCATCAACTCCGTATTCATTTCATCCATAAATTCACCTCCGCTTCCTCCTTCAACACTCGCCTTCTTCTTCTTACTCTGAACCTCTACATCCACCGCTCTGCACCTCCACATCCACCGCTCTGCCTCCACATCCACCACCTCTTACTTCCACATTCTGTCCCGTCTCAGCCTCTCTCAGTCTCCTATCAATACCAGTTCCCTCTCCATCCTCAATCCCTACTTCTGCCTCCACCTCCTGCTACATCCGCCTCCAACAGCAGACATCACCTCCTTTGCCTGCAGTCATCCTGCCGCCGTCTCCACCGCCTCCGCACCCACCTCCTTTCGTTCCTTCTTCTTCTCACCCTTTCCAGGCCTGAACCTTTTCTACGCCTCTGTCCTCCTTTCAACAATCAGTTCAGCCTCCACCTTTTCGTACGCCCCTCCGCCGCTGCGCTCGCCTGCTGCTCCGTCGCGCGCAGCCGCCGGAAATTCCCCGGCAGGCGCTGCGCCCGGCGCCCGCGCTCGGAAGTCATTCGCCCGGGCCGGCCGGATCGCATTTAATTCCCCGGCCTCGCGCTCGTCACCTCCGCCGAGCGACAACGGGCAGCTGCGCGCTCCACCTCGCTATCGTCATCGCCTTCGCCATCGTCATCACCATGACCATCACTGCAGTCCCCGCCAACCCCTTCTACTGCTCTCCTTTCCTTGTTTCCTTTCCGCTCCACCTCGCTATCGTCATCGCCTTTGCCATCGCCATCACCATGACCATCCTGCAGTCCCGCCAAACCCCTCTATTGCTCTTCTTTCCTTGTTTGACGCTTGTCAGGTTGATTCAGAATCGCTAGGGCGCCGCAAGTGCTTGAATACATTACTCGACTGGGTCAGAAATCGGAGTAGTTGTCTTGAGTAGTACATAGGTCAGTCTTTGGGTTTTTCTCGACCTTCTATAAATATTAGTCTCGTAAGTGTAGCGCATGTTAGGTGATGATGTGCCTCCCCACTGAACGTTATCCTGTCACCTACGTCTGCTTCGTTTTTCCCTCCCGTGAGTCTCTCCCAGACAGGATCAGCCTACATTCCAAACTTGCCTCCCGACTTGTGCGGTAATGTAGTTCAGGCCAATGGTACATTTGTTGAATTATTGTTCTGGCATTAGTGTCATCAATGTAGTTGCTACTAAACCATCACAGTCGGTTTAGTTGACTTCCCTATAATCTCATATGCATGTGTTTTGTGGGTAAACTTCATACTGAATAATAGATAACCTGCAGACAAAGCGATGCACTGATGTCTACGAAATTAGATCTCTTCGTGCACAAGAAAGTGAAAACAGGACATTGGGAGGATTTGTTTGCCTCTTCAATCCCTAACATTACCGTCGTCTTTAATACGAACGTATGACCCATCACTACTACATTCTATAACCCCAATCTAATTTCCAAAATTACTCTCCGATCGGAAGCGGTAGCTCAGTGCATCAACTGATGTCATTGCGTGCCTCTAACCGGAGATCCTAGGTTCGAGTCCTGAGGGCGGCATGATTTTCGACACTAGCTTCAGCTAGGTCGAATTCGGCTGCTGTCTGGAGGAGAATTCTAACAACCGGCTGCTCTGATCGGTAGTTTTCCGTGGTTTCCCCGATCAACACCAGGCGAATCCCGAAGCAGTACCCAACCAAACGGGCCACGGACCGCGCGCGATCTTTCCTTCCTCTTCCTTGTCCTATCCTCTCCTTACACACTTACACTAACATGCGCTTACCACCACATATTCCGGGAGACCGCTCGGGCCTTAGAGCTTGTCTCGACCGGGTCCCCGCTGGGAGAGTTCTAGTTGGAAACCCACTAGCCGACTGTAGGTCGGCGCCGGATCTCGCCATTCAGCGGGGAAGATCATGTCATCTCCCGAGAAAAAACATGCACTATACTAACGGAGTAAAGACCGAAGCAGTTGACGCACCCGGAAACACGAAAAATCAAACTTTCTCCGATCACGCCCTGTGAAGCCGATCCTAACAATAATTCTCGAATCACGTTTTACTACCATCAATAATCTTCACTTTATCAGTATCTTTACCATAGCAATAACACCATTATTAACACTGCCATATCTACCAGTAATCTTTACCATATTGCTGATATTATCATTACGCTTACCCCTACGTATAGTGCATGCGTTGAAGATAGTCATAGCCACCATATGTTCCATTACCAGCAGTTAAAACACAACGGACACTAATTATCAATATGCTTTTCAGTCCCAATTGAAATAATGAATTACTGAAACACTACTATTAATGTAATTGTCACCCTGAGACCTTTTTCAGCGCGTTTATGTTCAGAAATATTTTCCCGCAGAAGTAAAGAATACGAAGTTGTGATCTTGTTACTCTGTAACAAATGCATTGAATAATTAAATTTGTTGAAAGAATCGATTGGAGTGACAATTTGTTCTTTGAACAAATTTAATCACCTACTATTAATCTTTATGTGACCTTCTTTTCGTCCGTCACATGGAACATATATTCATGCACACTAGTGAGTCTCATTTTTCTTGAGCACTCAGTCTCTAACATATTCACATATTACCACTCCATGGTCATCTCATCACTGTGTCACCCCCTCTATTCGCTTGTCAACATCGCCTCTTCGTCTCATCACTTTCGACAATTTTCAAATAGAAACCGGCTTCCTCCTCTCAGATCGTATCTCTGGCAGTGTCTAGGTCTACTCCGATTCCTCTCTCTGAGTCTGTCTCTTTCTCTCTCTCTCTCTCTCTCTCTCTCTCTCTCTCTCTCTCTCTCTTCCCTATCGCAAATCCGTCAAGCTCTCCGTCAACCCTACCCACTTCCTTCATCAGGGGCTGCCACTCCTGCCGCCTCACTCACTGCAGGGCCTTTGGGCTCCGATTAATTACGTCACAATTAGGGCGGCGTTCATTACTCGGCAAGCACGTCGCCTCCCATCCCCGTTCTCTCGTCTGCTCCGCGTCAGTCACCGTCCCCACCCCCTCTGTCCCTCCTCCCTTCGCTCTCGCGATCCTGGCTCGCGGCCGCTGATCCCTCAATCGCGCTCGCCGGCAAATCGAATTTCCGACCCGAGTGAATTGCCGGAACGATTATTTTTTATTATTGTGTGGGACTGTTTCACAAACTTAATCGCCGTTTGGCCCATGAAGGTGCCAGTCACAGTTGAAAACGTGACATGTAGAAGAAATTCCTCAAATTTTGGATACTTTTAAAAATTAGCGAAAAATATTCCGTTCCTGGTATAACTCAAATCAATACTATTATTTACGTTTTAAAACGTTCGTGATTCTCTGTAATTTCAGCATTCTCTGTAATGGAATCGAATTGAAACCTTTTAAATTTGATACAAAAAAAATGTAGCAAACATGATTCATCTCAACAGACGTGAACACTGAACCCTTTACGTTACTATCCATCAGTTATGTATATTTATTTAGAATTGCTATCACTGAATTTATCTTTTTGTACTTTAGTCAGAATAGTGGATCAAAACTGAAAAGCAGGCCTAACAAGAAATAAATGTGAATCCTTGTTATAAATGAAAGCTAGGTAATGCGTTAGGATATATTGTTAGAGCTGTATAAAGTAAAGCTTAATTAGGCAAATGATTGACTCAAAGTGTACGCCATTTCTTCTATGCAAATAGTTTCTCGTAAAATAACATTTTTAACTCCATGAAGTTTTCAAATAAATAAATAAAATAATAAAAAAATAAAATGAATGAATTTTGAGACAGATAATAAAGTGAAAACAAAATTAATTGATTGGACAATAAAATCAATAATAAAGTGGACGAAGCCGAGACCAAGTGACAGAAATAAATAAATTAAATGAATTTTATAATTAAATAAAATTAATTGGCATAAGCTTTACGACAAATAATAGGGAAAAACATAATGCTGAATAGCATGAATACTGTTCAACAAGCAAAATTCTCAGTGAGACAGGCATGGCACGTTACCGAAACAAAGAAGAGTTTCTTCAGCCGAAAACAACATATTTATGAATTAAAATAGAAGTCTTATACGATATGTAAATGGTATATCACTAGAACGACGGGAGTTGGTTGCCTACCTAGAACGACGGCCACCGGTCAATTGACCGGTTGGCTTTTAAATGTTTGTGACGATGTCTAGGAATTGCGATGTGCCTATCACTATTTTTAAATATTATAGATGATTTTGAAGTACATTGTAGCCCTAACAATTTGTTTTCTTTGCGTTTGGTCTTACTTTGACTTTTGCTCGTTCAAACCAGTAGGAAAAAACGTAAATCATGACATTTCATGGACTTTTTTAGTTTTATTGGAGTAAAAGTAAATTAAATTAGGTTTTAATAACAAAACATTTAATAACACTTCAAACACAATTTTACAATAATTTGAATGAACTATAAAAAAATATACCAAAACTAAGGTGGTACAAATATGGCTAATCAGGAGAACAGGTCAAAGTTTGCAGGTAAGTGCATCTTAACTTTACAACAGGTAAGTCGCTTCTCACGAATTTATATTTGGTTTTAGTTACAAACTATAATTAAAACTAGATTTCTTACTTTGTGTTATCGTACAGAGTAACAAAATTTTACGAAAAAGTAGCAAGTTTTCAAATCTTTGCGGAGCCTTTTAGTTTAGGTTCCTCACATTTCTTGCAAATAGTTTGTTCCTTTGACATTTACCACACACTTTTTTTGCATTTGTTAAATAACTTCTTTGTTTTGTTTTCATTATAAGTGCGATTTGGCATGTTTACGAACAGCAACATTTGAAGTTTGGACATCATTGGCATGAACATGATCCTACTGTCTGCATAAGGTTTCAGATTTCCTTCACAACTTTCAGGATGAAAGATTTGCGTGAAATGTTTGAATCAAAGGCCAGCTTGTACAGGAATGAGCATTGATCATCACTAAATCTAAAATATTATAAAATACATGAACGGGCCATCGCCGTGTCCAGCTCGCACCTGTATTCGCGAGTCATTTCGTCGACTGTATCGACTCACATTTTGTCTTATTGAAAAACAGTACAGTTTCTGGTTTTTTTCAGTCGCAGTGTTGATTTGTACACCGTGATGCATACTACTAAGGATAAGGACATTTTTGTTAGATTTCGCTTGATAGCTTGTCAGAGTGATATCTTCGTGCTTGTACATAACAGAGCTAGAACGGACATCTTTAGATTTCTTCAAGGAATTCGTTACTTCTTTCCTATTGCGATTGAGCGTACCGACCAGACTAGTTTTCTTTTTCCTGAGGTCTTTTGCAAGACTAACGGAGGTAAAGAAATTATTCATAGTCACATTTCTACCCTTGTATTGGAAAGGCTCTACAAGACGTTTTACAACATTTTCGCCAACACCCTCTGTGCTAGGCCTGGTCTCATTCTTGCCTAGGTATGGAAAGGCATTGATGACGTATCTAATTTTAGCGTCGGTAGCAACCCAAAATTTAATACCGAACTTATCCGGCTTATTCGCCATGTATTGTAAAAAGGCACCTGCATTTTGTTGGGTAAAGCTGCTCATCACGGTAATATTCTCGCCAGGTCTGTAGCATGCTAAACAATTTTCAACAAACTTATTCCCAAAATTCGAAACTAAGCATAATTTATCAGTTTGCTTTACGGCGACCACGACTGTCTCTGTCATCGAAACGCAAACCTCCCTGATTTTTGAACCGATCCTACTCATTGTCTCTGAAAAATGGTGGACCCCATTCTTTATCCACAAATCACTTACAGAGATTGACAAGCTCCACGTGCATACAGAATAGAAAGAAAAGCGTCTAGCTCTGTTAGTGATAGTGTCCAGGACTCGTCAAAGCACGACGTGCCTCCTTTTCAATATAAAAATGCAGACATGGGCCTATATTCATGTTGCTTTGCGACGGTTTACAATAACAAAAAATGATAATAAATGTGCATGGCTATTGAGAATAAAAATCAAATTTTGGGTTGAACATTACTCAACAAATTATTTATAAGGTTCAAAACTGATAAAGAAAAAACTAACGTTATGAATGTCAATCACACACAAATACTAAACTATACACGTCAATTGACCGGAAGCCATCATTTTAGGTAGACTCGCTTGTTTCTCCAGTACCACATAACTTTTTCGAAACAAATTTATAGATTTCACTAAAGCTTAAAATAATAAAAGTCGTAATATCAAACTCACATATACTAGTTTCCTAAATACGGCAGTTCGAAACTCCTAACCGTCAATTGACCGGTGACCGTCGTTCTAGTGATATATTATTGTTAGTTTTGTAATTGTAAACCATTTTTCTGAAAGGAGTTAACTTTATTGACAGATGCATGGGGGTAATCTCCAGAAAACACATAACCATGTTTTGTCATGAAATTAATCTTCCATCCAGTCCATTACAAGTCCTCACGTTTTGTATGTCTGGCAAATAAAAAATAAAAAATGTAACAAAATTTGACCAAATGCAATATGAGTCAAATAATATCAAAACAACATAAAAGATAAACACGAATTGATAGGAACGGTTTCGATATCAATGCGTGGCAATATCAAAGCCCGGGAATTTGAAAATAAGTCTCATATCCTCCACCTCCACTTCTGGTTCCCAAAATAGTTTCCTCGAGTTCTCCCAGGCATGACGTCGTTGGAGAGGGCTTTCGGAGTGATGAAATTACAACCTGTGGCATCCTCCGCCACTGATGCCCGACTCTCGGGTCGCGAAACCGTTCATTTGGTGGGCGTTAGCTGGATCAACGTGAAGAGCTGCGCGCTTTGCCGTGACTGCAACTCCAAAATTGCGTTTGTCGCGCATGCGGGTGGCAACCTGCGCCGCGCGTAAACATAGATTGTGGTCATAACAGCGGGAGATCACGGACAGGGCGTGGAGAATGAGAGATTTGCCTGTCGCTTGACTCGCGTCCGCCTCGGTCGCTCACCTGTGTTATGCAGCGCATTTGCATAATGGTAAATACCCGGTGTCTCTATTTCCAAGCATTATTCCCTTCTAGTTGGAAGGTTCGCAAGGCCTTCTCGCCGGCGTATGGCGGTTATTAGGGGTCGGATTAGGACAAGGCATACTTCTCCACCGTTCCTCAATCTGGACCGGGCGAGGTGGCTCAGTGCTTGAACTGATGTCCGTGTAGTGCCTCGACCGGACGGTTGTAGGTTCGAGTCCCGACAAAAACAAGATTTTCGACACTGGCTCGGTCGATTTAAGTCGCTGTCTGGAGGAGAATTTTAGAGATCGGCTGCTCTGATCGGTAGATTTCCGAGGTTTCTCCAATCAACACCAGGCGAATGCCGGGGCAGTGCCCTAACAAACGGGTCACGGACCGCTCGCAATCTTTCCTTCTTCTTCCTTGTCCTATCTTCTCCCCTTAGACAAACTCACACTAACATGCACTACACTATCACACAATCCGGGAGTCCGGTCGGGAGCTTAGAAATTGTCCCGGCTGGGGCGTTGAGGGGAATTACCTGGCTGGGGAAAACCTGCTAGTCGACGGTAGGTCGCTGGATTTGAACATCCAGCGGGGAAGATTACAGCCACATCACAGAGAAAATATGCACTACACTTACGAGACGGATGACCTCAGGAGTTGACCGCCCGGAATCACTAACAATTAACCAACCTCAAACTGAATTTGCAGAATTCGTGGATGGTGGTGGAAAAAAATCCGTGCGATCCGCGATCCGTTTTAAAAGATGCTGTTAGACATTCACCTGCAAGTGATTCGGGCAATTAACAATCGAAAAATATACCTACGAATTCTATTCTGATGGGCGTCACGTTAATAGTTTTAACTTTTAAATATTAATAATTCATTACTAAACAAAAAAACAAATACTGTTAGAAAATTGAAGTCAAATTTGCTGCAGAGTCTTACCTTTACTTCAATATAAAGAATACTGAGCTCCGTCAAGTGTCACTGACAATGTAACACTGATCGTAAATCACGATACCACTATGTAAGCTACTTATATGACCAACAATGGCTTACAGTATGACGTAACAATGAAAAGCTCTTAGGTCCTCAAATGAGGACCATGGGGATAATAGGTTTAGTTACTGGATCCTTGTCTGGGTCGAACCTGATCTCCCAATCACCGGTATGCTCGCTTTGCCTATACACTCGCCGCTTCCAGTGTGTGTGATGAATTATGTGTACGAAGATTTATTAAAAGACGTGCAACAAGTGTATTGAGATTTGTTCACCACACAAATATATCATGCTTCATGCAAACGATATGTTCCATTGAAGTCTCCTAAGAGCTCGATACTAAAAACTGCATAAATATTGACATATAAATAAATAAAATAATAAATTTAATAAACAATATAAAATAAACTCTTAAGATTTTTCGTTTTCAGCTCTTGGTTTCGAGAGTTTGAAAGAGTAGAAAAATGTCGTCCGACGTCAAAACGTAGCTCACCCGGTTGGCATATGTGCTTCGCGGGTTGCATCCGAGGTCTTGACCTCAATACTCGTATAATTTTGAGGCTCGGACAAATTATGATATTAAGATTTATATGAGAGAAATATTTTGGGTTTAGATGTAATATTAATTCATATTCAATGACTTGTAAACCTAACATTACACTATAACGGCATTTACTTTGTATCTAAATAATTATGGAGCATGAACATAATCAAAACGTACATCTCCTTCTTGTTCTCAGTCATTCAGTTTCTCTTTGTCATTTACACATACATCCTTATAATTTAGGTTAATAATGTACTAGCTCTGATAAATGCCGAAATATTAACACGAAATACTGCGTCTCTTTGGAAGAAAGAATTCATTGGTTCCGGCGTCGGAATCCATCTCTTTACTAGTAGCTCTGTACTTTAGGAATAAATATGGGAGTATGCGGTTACTGTTACTTGATATACACATTTTCTTGATATAAAGGACAAAAGAACTAAAATTGTTGAGTTTATGCTAAAGCTAGCACAACATGAACAAATTCTTTCACATACACCTGTTATTGATATAAACATTAAAAAAGGTGCTTCCCGTTTCGCAGCGCAGTGATCTTGCCTCATATTATACGTCACTTTACAAATTAACTTTTAAATGCCATTGAATAAAATCACAGTAAATAGTCTGAATAATCTTGGGTTCTTCATGAATTTATGAACGTATTTAGTTTGCGATATATACCGATACCTTCATCTATTGCAAAAATGAAACACCTTATTGGTGTGTTTACGGATTCAGCAAAGCATCGCTGTTTAGGCAATGGGTTAACACTCGACATCCTTTTAAACCAAAATATTAATACTATTTGGTTTCGAAAAGATTCTCCTCGATTTTTTCTTAAATTGCATGTGGTAGTTACATTTTATTTTTTCACGTGAAATTGTTCCACATGCAGTTTAATAACATGATGTGCCCGTGTAGTACCGCACGTGAAATATTCTGTAATTTTAATACTTCAAATCGATAAATAAAACTGTAGTTAATGATGGATATCATAGATACTGCAGAAATAAGGTATAGTACAAAGGATATAGTTGAGATACACAATATTTCATGAAACGAAACAAAAGAATACTCATTCAGGATATATCAAATATAGATTAGTTTCAGCGATAAAATAAGGTGCCAACGAGTTAAATTCAATACAAATATCTAATTCTACATCTAATTTGAATTTTAAAGAAAATCGTTGAACAAATACGTATTGATTCTAAGGGCGTCGACTACTGTAACCATTAGTTCCGAAAAGTGTAGTGCATGTTATATCGCGAGATGTTGCTGTGTTCCTCATGCTGAGCAGAGTTATATACACTTCCGCTTGCTTTTCCGTCCTCCAAGTATCACTTCATCAGGCCACCGCCATATCCAGGCCAAGTTCTAAGCCCCGACTGGTTGTCTATAATGTGGCGCATGCGTTTGTGAGGGCGAAGGAGGGGACAGGGATGATTGCGAGCAGTCCATGGCCGTTTAAGGTATAACAGACATTCACCTTGTATTCATCAAAAACCACGGAAAACTACCGATCAGAGCAGCCAGCAGCTAAAATTCTACTCCAGACAGTGACTGAATTTCACCGAGTTATAAAGCTAGCACATTGAAGTCGTAGCGTCTGGCCAACTTTCTTCACGACAGTGGAAAGACGTAAGTTTTTGGGATATATTTGAAGGGTAATATCTTCAAACCAAAAATCATAGGAGCAAGACACTTATCTTATTTTAAAGCAACAATCTTGAACGTTTATGAAGTTCCAACATATATGTTTACATTAATAATTTAAAAAATTTTTATATAAATATCACAAAAATTGAGTCCCAAAAAAAGTTTAACAAGCATATTCTAAACAAAACATTACAAATTCTGTTAATGTTAGAATATTATACAAAACATTACATTAATGACTATTGCAATACTAGAAAACATTACTTTTATTCCAAATAACTGGCTTTGTGTGGTAATTTTATACAGCGCCCTTAGGTCTCAATGCAGAGGCATGCTGATTAATGTATTGCAAAATATATTTATATATGTATTTGTATTTAATCACATTAAATGACAGCAAACAAAATCTAGCGATGTAGTTAAGTACTTTATTGATGTAGAAAATTCAAAAGACAGTTAGGAAAAATGGCGTATATAGGCAATTATACACTATGAATTGCGAGCCCGTAGATTCTACGGGCGTCGTAATTAAGACGACTTGCCGGCTGCCCGTAGAGCCTACCGGCCGACCTGAATGTGCTGGTGTTGAAACTACGTTCGGGACCTCAAAACTTCCTGGTCAAGTATACTAGAAGCAACATGTTGCCGCTGACATTTCGCAGCCAATGAAGAAATCGAGCGGATGAAAATCAGGTAAATGTAAACCCACCCGTTCCCATTGTCAGAAGCCCCTACGCCTACGCTCGCTTGTCGCAGCGGCGGCGCCGCTGCAAGGCGCTGCCTGTCGATATTGGCGCTGGCCAATCCCAAAGGGCCCCCCGACTCAAATCTCCTCCCCGCCCTCCCGCCACCTTCTCTGGCACCGGCTGCCTCTGTGTCACAGGGATGTACTGGCCTATTGCCCCGCCTCGCAACCCACAGGATCAACAAAGAGAAGGGCTGAAAATGTATCGTATGCATCTTTGATGGACTCAGAGGGCTTTTTCTAAACAAAATTAAACTGTAGTTCATGTAGAAAATGAAGGAAGAAATAATTAAAATGTTTGCTTAAATACTCGTAGCGTAATTAAACGTAAGTTTGCCGTCATAATGACTTTTTGAAGATTTTTTTTGTAACATTAGTTTGTTCAATAATTCAAACTGTAAATTACGTAACTTCTTCGAATTATAACCACCCAAATATTGTAAATAAAGCACTTTTATGAAAATAAGTGAATATTTTTTAATAATATAGGAAATAAAATTTAAACAACGTTTACATATTAAGTACATGACCCAGTTTGTTGGAAATTTGAAAAAAACACTCACAGTACGCCTTTAACTGTCTCAAAATAACCACATGAGAGACAGATTTGAGAAATTATATTTCTTTTCAATAAATGTCAAGCTAACATGTTTCCTTGTGTCGTTTTTTCGTTTAAAAAGCTTTTCGTTTAAATATTTTTGGTTTTAATCTTTTTAAACTAGTACAGTCTGTCTAGAAAAAATGCTGTTAATCGTCGGAACCAGAAGGCACTCTTCAATAGAGTTTCTTCTTGTTTCAGCTGACAGTGTGTGGTGTTACCAAAAAAGCACGACAAGCACGTGATCATTACTGAATATCCTTGTCTATTCTTTGAATTCGCACATAATGATAGATTAATGAAGCTCCATTCTCTTACACGTAATTGTAAATTTAAAAAATGTACTTTCATTTTCTATATTTCGTTAGATAATGCTGAACAAATAATTCATATCAATCTGTTCTTTCTCCTCTTGTAAGGGATTCTGAAGTGCGAAGCAATGATTAATTTTGAAAGATATTAATACGCTTAGTTGTCTACGTTGCTTTTGCATAATATTTTCTTCGTCGCTATTATATAAGTTTTTCTTCTCCTCCCATTGTATAATTCTGTTATTTGATGGCTGCAAACCGTTGCATAATATACTCATTACGATACGGATTTCATTTATGATGCAGGTTCTTGACCAAGTACAGAGAAGTTTACAAACGAAGTATTAATACTTCATTAATCATTGAGAATCGTTCCAGTAAATGTTTTGTTGGATTGTTACATTAAATTGCATTTACAATAACATTATATTATGCTTGTCAGTTTTAATTTCTTTTTATTATTTGTAATTTTTACGTGGAATATTATTTAAAATAAATAGGATCTTAATTTCACTTTGATCCTTTTTGACTGGTCAGTGGTAGTGATAGAGAACATTTGACTAACGTTAGATCAAAATGCAAGTTATTTTGTGTGATATGTTATTGTCGTGTGTTTGTACATATAAACCGGTCAATTCTTTAGTTTGAAATGTCTAGTGAATCAGATGATGAGTTGGCACCTGCATAAATATGAGAAAAAGCAAAAACGATGAACTCGGAATTATTGCCGCAAATTTTGTACTCTCGCAGACGGACTCGTAAATCAATGTCACCTGCGGCGGCTAGAGTAGCTGCCCGCAAGGAGACGCTAAATCCTATATGTCGCTGCCCCCAAAACGATTCAATGTAAAGTTTAACACATAAAAGTTACCGTAAGTCGTAGAAAATGTACCGTATGAAACTCGATATAATGGGTATTAATACAAGAGTGCGATAATACGATACGAGCGAAGAACGAGCGAGTATCGTCAACTTCACGGGTTCACAGATACTTTACTCGCGTGAAGTTTACGATACTTGCTCGTTCCTCGCTCGTATCGTAATATCACTCGTGCTTTAATCCCCATCATTACATCATCTTGGCTTGGAGCTTGGCTCGGCGAATCGAATAATCTTACCTCGGCCTCTCTACCCCAGTTCAACGCAGCCAACCCATCCCACCGAATAATAAGCTGGCGACATAGCAACCGCCGGGTCCATACTACGACCATCACCATATTGAATTTCATTCGCCAGTGCGTACTCACTGAATGATCATTACGAAACATTACAACAAAACAATAGTGGACGGCTCTTAATTTATTATGCTTTTTATAATTCAAAGAGCAAACATTAATTTAAAAAAATCATTAACGTCAAAAATATCATCTTAATCGTGCTTTAAAACTTGATTTAAAACAGACATTTCTCTTAGAAAGATTCTAAACTCATTACGATATTTCCGGCAAAGCCTGCTGGCTATTTCCATCGTCCATGTATTTCAAATTTATTGGCCAAAGGGCGGACGAGCCTGGAGAAAAGGTTTAACTCGATTCATGTCGGAGAAAGGTCAAGGAGCGGAAGGCTATGTCTGGCGCTGTCTCCTTCTGTCCCCGGGGCCGTGCGTGCGACGCAGACGTCGGAAGGAGTGACGAGGGATGGAGGGGCGTGGGGGGTGTGCGGGGGGTGACGTGTGGGCGTGCGATGGAGAAGGGCCGGGACGGGGCGGGGCGGGGCGGGGAGGGGAGGGGCGGAGCAGGGGCGGGACGGCGCGCATGAGGTCACATGTGTCACCCCCGGTGGCGCTCAGCGTCCCACCGCCCCTCCGCCCGTTCAGTTCCGCCGGCCGATAAACAGGGCTCTCATTTACCGGCGCTCGCCAGCCTCTCCCTATCCTTTCGTCGCCCGGCACTCGGCTCGTGCTGTACCCCGCCTTGCCATTTGCCCTCCGCGTCGCTCTACACCAAACTCTTACCAGCTACTCTCGATACTTTACTCTCAGTACCGCTAATCCCCGTCTCGCTAATGTCCTTCCCGCTACGCTACGTCCTGCTACGGAACTTCCCGCTACTAGAGCCGAACACTCAGCTCCGATCGTTCTCCGCGACGAGACCGTGTCCAAGAACGCTAGATCTGGGACTGCCATTACCGAGAACGAACAATACACATTCTAAGCCTATTATCAAGGTGGCCCCTCCGCGGACGAAAAGCCATCGATGAATCACGAGCACTAGGGATGTCCCCACCATATTGCTCAAGCTTTCATAAGTACTTGAACACTTATTTATTCTACAATTTTATTTGGAGGTAACTAAACTGTGTGTACAAAATAGGATGCAGAACTCTTCTCCAACGAAAAGTGAATAAACATTTGATCGCCAAGGCACGTTGCATTCTATTTTATAACATTCACAATAGTTATTAAAAACAGAAACACTAAAAAATTTCAGTTTGCTTATTCCTTAACATATCAATTATTGAATATGTGCTTTTGCATTCCATTTTCCAAATATTTTATCCAAATTTCATATTCCAAAATTTGTATGTAGTAAAGAAATAAAGTTTGTAAATCCACAGCAAAAGTGGAGATTTTTCGACAGAACCCGCTATTCTCGTTTCCGCCATTTTCCTTCCTTCTACTCTCCTCTCTTTCCTCCTCCTTCTCTGCTTCCCGTCTCGCTCCTCCCGCCCAGTTCTACCGAACAACTTCGCTTCTTCCTGCCCAGACTAGCTGTGCAATCAGCATTACTCTGCGAAGGCACAGACCTTCCTTCAATAATTTTCCACCACTTTTCATTGTTCAGGTTCTACTTCTAATGGTTCGTGCCAGGCCATGCTCGGCCCATTCACTTTACGCACCTTTGTTATTAGTCACACAAACAAAGTTGCCCGGTCTCAAGTGATGTGATTCTATTTCATTTGACTCGTCCAGCTCAGGCCTTACAACCTCAACGCCGTGTCAGGCACCAAATTTGTTTGTTGCATCATCTTCCCGTCGGACTCCGTCCTGTCATCTGTGTCCCTTTGCCTACCATCATGTCCTACGTCTCCCAGCCCGCTCCGTATAGACTCGTTACATACGTGCTAGCTTTTCAAATCAACCGGTCTTTCCCTGCACCGTTCTCGTGGAACCGCCCTGCTCGTTCTGTTCGCGAAGTCCGCCACCTTTCTGCTCATTCCGTCCTCTGAAGATCGTTCTGTATTGTCCGAACCCAATTTCCTAACCCGTCATTTCATGCTCTCCGCTTTTCCACATTATTCCGGCCTTCTCTTCCTCATCCATGCCGCGCGTGTCTACACGACACGTCACTGCAGAGGTCCGGATGCGGCTGGGGGCGCTGATGTCGCCGCATGCGACTGCTAGGGTGGGCGGAGCAGAATAGGGGTAGGGAGAGTAAGGGCGTGACGTGCGGGGACGCTAGAAGGGGGTTGGGGCAGACTGAGTTGGGCTGAGCGGGGTAGTGCAGAGTGCGGCGGAGCGGGGAGGGGTGGAACAGAGCGGATTAGTGCAGTGGGAGGTGGTGCAGATAGAAGCTATGCGGGACAGAGCGGGGCGGGGTAGAAAGAGTTGGGGGAGGGTGGGGTGGGCAGAGCTGGCGGAATAGAGCGAGTTGCTGCAGAGTGGGGTGTGGTAGAGCGGGGGCAGGGAGAGCAGGGAGGAAAGGCAACACGAGTGGGGCCTGCGGAACGGAGAAGAGCGAGGCTGTGCGAGAGAAAAGTGGTGAAGCGGCCGGGTGTATGCGAAGGGTTGCGGGATGTAGGGTGGCACTGGTTGGTGTTGGGCGGTGGCTCCACTGAGGCTCGGCAGGGCAGGGTAGGGCGTCAGCGGGGACGTATGAATATTCAGCGCGCAGTCTGCGCCGCGCTAGGGTAACCTGCGCGTCTGCCTGGCCGCCGGGCAGAGGCCTGGGCCGCCCGTTGCTGCCCTCCTGCGCCACTCTGTCATGCGCTGTTATCGCGTAGCTCTCCCTCTGCATTCGCCGCTGCTTGTCCTCTGTCCTCACTACATTTGCCGATTTGGTGGTATAACGTTAGATTGCAGAGCTGTTATACCCAAGTTTGCGAGTTTAAACCGATCGAGCGAGGATTTTTAAGGGCGAAAAAAAAGTTCGCCTCTTTGCGGAGGAGTAAAGCCGGCTGTCCCATGAAGTAGATTTGCTGTATGTGAAATAATATCAAGCATAAAGCAGCCTCTGAGCTAAATTCAAAATCGCCCGTTTCGTCGCTCGAATAATCTTTCGTCGATATATGATGAAAAGCGTAGCAAATTTGCATGGACAGACGGAAGAGTGGGCCTGATGACCCAAGTCTCGCCCGTAAAATATGCATTAACGAACTACAGACTATTCGTCCAATTGTTACCGTGTATTTGTACTTCAACTTCTGCCGTCTTTCTCTGAAACTCTCGAAAAAGGCACGTTTACACTTCGTTCCTCTATACTTGCTTTGACCCTATTCCTGAAATCTGATTATGAAAAATTGTAAATCGTCCGCTTGAAAAATACTTTTTCCTTTCCTTTCCTTTTCAAAACTTACAATCACACATTACTATTATTTTACAACTTGCTAAAAATTTCAGTATGTCTCATGCATGTCGAGTCCAACCACATAGTTATTTTGAAACGAAGCGTACTAAACATTCTAATACAATTACCTACATCTTCACCCATGTGAACGTAAGCAAAGTCTTCGTTATTCGGCTATTTTAAGAATTTTATTTTCATCGTACCCACAAATGTGTTGTTTTGTAAGTATTTGAATATAATATCTGTGTTTCCTACTCATTGCACATGTCCATCAACAACTATTGCTTTACGATGATAATGAATTAACATGTCTTCCTTCCAACTTCATCGTTCATTTCGAAGCTTTAGTTCGTCAACGCAAGTTCGCGCAGACCGTTATCCGAGCTCGCTTTATTGTGAAATTTAAGTTTCGTCCGTATATTAAACGCCTGGAAGAGATTGGGCAAGTGTGAACAGAAACCTTGCTTTGTTTTTCGTGTCCGAAACTCGTTTAGTTTAAACAGAGCGCCTCTGAACGAATCACCAGGAATTTCATCGCATCTCTCACTGTTTACACAACTTTGTTACGTTATATGTTAAAAGTTGCGACATTCTTTCAGGAAGTAATATTTTTGTCATAAAATATTTTATACCATCTCGTGCAGTGTATTGTTTAAAATATACCGTTGACTTTATGTGCGGTCTCAAAATTCGTGTTTGTTTTTACCATTGTGAAGTCTGACTATCGTTATCATTGTCAGAAATATCGTTAGTTTTATTAATCATTCTTAATATAATCTTCTCTTTGAACACAAATTTAATGGTTCGCAGTACTTATTTAATATTTCTTTTGTTTCGTTATAAAAATTGCATGAATATTATAAAATGGGTGAAAAAACTAGGATAAACTAATACCTCAAGGTAGACTAGGTCCCTGATTTTTCTGCAATTTAATAATGTTTTCTAAGATATTATTATTATTATTATTATTATTATTATTATTATTATTATTATTATTATTATTATTATTATTATTATTATTATTATTATTACTTTAAATTCTAATAATTTATCTCAAAATAAGCGTAAATTATTACTAATGCATCTTATATATGTTTATATTGCTGGCTGAAAATCATGTAGAGATCTCAGAAATGTTTGGGGATATTTTAAGAAGTGAAAATATGTTTCGTTGATAATGGGCCTTAGATTAAAATAAACATTCGCATATCGCTGTAAAAATATTGCAATTGATAATATTAAAGGATGTCAACATAAAAATGAAAAACCTGATGCAAAGACAGCACCTACTTTCTGGGATTGAGTTTTGCAATTTTTGAAAATTCTGAGAGATCCCGAAAATGTGACATCACCATTTCTTTAAGAATTCTTGCTCTAACCAGAAAATATATAATGAAATAATTTGGGTTCGTTTTGAGAAGAAAATTATAATTTTTTTTCTAGTCAAGCAAGAATTACTCAAAAATTACTGGTTTTCTTATTGAATTGTCTATAATTTTTTATAATATCTCTTTTTAGAACTGCATTCGAAAACTATCATAATATTGGAATTTACAATATTAAACTTTCTGCAATTTTCGAAAATGCAGACTATTTTTTTAATGTCCTTTCGATGAAAAAAATCGGACCGTTTTTTTGGTTGCCTTAATTTCGTTTTAAATTTAATTCTATTTAACAATTGTGTATTTTCAGAGACAAATACGGAAAATTATTCATATTTTCAAAAATTTGTTTATTATTGTATTTAAAGAAAATATTTTATAAAGGACAAACTGTCTACGTTATTCAATATTGCAATTGCAGGAAAACGCTGAAACAATTTTCAACATTTTCAATTTTCAAAAATTCAGAGTTCTATGAACACGATTACTGCGCCTTTTCAATTGTTCTTTGCTCTATCGGAGAAAAAAAATCAATTCAAATTTGGAGTCATTTTTGAAAAAATGTTGAAGATATTTTTAGGTTTGGTATAAAGAAACTCAAAATCAAAATATTCTTTTCAAATACGCGGGCCTCGAGTATGGCCAGATAGAGCCAGGAATGCCAATTTTGGAGAAAATAATCTCAACGATTTAGACACTGAAGATGACCACAATTTGATGAACGGACACACATTTTGCCGTCTATCAATTTTTCGAAGAGCTACGAAGCATGGATTCTAACTACACAACGTGTTACATGAAGTAATTTGATTTATACAGGAATATGAATTATCCATATATCCGGAAATGGAGCCCTACAATACGAAGTTTTCGGCTAAAAAAACGCGGTTTTGCTGTAGCATTACCTTTCTCTATTCTCATCTTCTTTCTCTATATATGTAGTGAGTGAGAAGTATAATAATTTAATAACAGGAAATATCAAATAGTAAAATAGTAGAAACAAAAAAATAGCAAATACTGAAAACTAAAAAAAGCAAATTGTATAAAGCAATATCAAAATAATTCAGTCACATTATTCACAGCAAACTTTACGATTGATTGAATTGTTGTTGGATGATTTTCATTCAGATCACTAATATTTTCATAGTTTTTTTTCCAATTTATCAGGTTCTTTAGAATCCCCAGGCCACCCATTCGGTTCGACGGACCCTCCAGTAAACAAGAGTCCTCGCGTAGCCATCGTTCGATGGTTGCTTTTCCCCCTTCCCCGTCCACCCGCCAAAGGCGTGGCGGACGCATTATCTGGCGCTCTTACTTGGCTGCGCATCGCGTGAATATTTCAGCGCTACCGAGCACTCGGAGCTCTGCGGAGCCGCGCAGCACGGCCAGAGCAACTTCGCTGCGCGCCACGTCCGCGTCTGCGGCGCAAGTGCACACACGGATTTCCCTCAAATTGCCATGTCAAATGCTCACTGATAAGGACTAGACGTTAGTCGGATGAAGAAATGGACGTCAGGTGCACTCAGAATTCACAATGTTCTACCTAGATTTAAAACTACAATAAGTGCTTGCTTGTGTTCGCCACGTGCGAAGCGTCGACCTGCTAAATAAGAGGCCAACAACATTTGAGTAAACTATTTTAGCTTATATGATCCTGAGTTAGACAATAATAATAATAATAAATAAACCTATAAATTGGCAATAGTTTAAATAATACGGTTGTTTTATTAATAAGTTAATACATAGTAATTTAAATTAAAATTATATTTCTTATATCTGCAAATAACTATAGCTCCCAAGACATTGTTTTTATTACAAGAAAGGATTATTATTGTTACAATTATTATTACCATTATTATTACACATTATTTTTTATTATTATTATTATTATTACTACAAGAAAAGATTATTACAAAGTAATTTTAATGCGCACATTATACTCGTAAATTTAATAAGTGGTGAGAAAATAAATAATTATTTTCTCACCTCCTTCAGGGCTGCGAAAATGTCGGTTGTAAATGTATGACGTATGTTGATGGCGATGAAACATTTCTTTAATCACTAAGTCGCTGATATCAAACGCTCCCCAATTCGAGCTGAATGATAGTGAGACAAAGGAAAATGTAGTACGTCAGATGCACTTTATACTACAACCTTCTATGAATATTTAAAACCTCAATTAGTTATTGCTTGTGTCAGTCACGCGCTTTGTGTCTCGAAACACTGGAGGACGCTAATAAAAGATTAAAACATCAGCTAACCTGACCCAACATGCTCCTGGGACAACAAAAGTAAAATAAGCCTACCGTTAGATGACGACAGCAGACGGATCCGTTGTTTTATTACTTTATTAATAGTAATGTTTCTGAAGTGGAAATGTTTTTTTAATTACAGAGAATAACGACAACTCTCCCAAAACCCATTTTATGTATCCGAAGAAGCGTAGGACCCTTGAAATAATATACTATACTTCTAAAGCATGTAGAGGATACCAGAGATAAATATAGAAATTCCGAAGAAGCTGACCTGGATGGCCGAGGTGGCTAGGGCGTGTACCGACTCAGCGCTTGGGTCGAAGGGTCGCGGGTTCGATTTCCGACGAACGAGGTTGTTTGGCTATTGTCTCCATGAATGTGTTGTCGGGGAAGGCCTAGTGTGTTCCTGACCCCATATCAAGGAAGCCCACAAGTGTGTTAGTGTGTAGTGTAATGTGTTAGCTTCTAGAATAGGCGTCCCATCCGGACGTAAGGGGTAGCCGGCTGTCAGCTGGAAGAAGCCTTAGCAAAAAATCCGAAGAAACATGTATAGGTTGCCAGAGATAATACTGTATATTGCAATGCCAGAAGAAACATGTAGAGGACCCTAGAGATAATACATTAAAATTTCCCAAAGAAGAAAGGAGGAAGCTAGAGATAATACATTGGAATTCCAAAGAAGCATGTAGAGAATCCTATAGATGTACCACTGTACTTTGAAATATAATATTTAGCAATTTTCTCATCTCTTCCTCGGTATTCAGCGAATGTTGAAGGCAAGTGCAGCGGGGTATTGGCCAGACGATTGAAGTCGCACGCTCCTGATAAGGGCCTAAACGTTAGTTGGATGAAAAAATAGACGTTAGATGAACTCAAAATATCACTTTATCCATTCCCCAGTTCAATTAAATTACATTTTGCACACAGTTGCTTGTCACGCCAAAAGATTATGGAAGGATAAAATAATCAATGTAATGTATGAGGAACTGGAAATGCCCTTCAGTCTCAAATTCAAATACTGAAATCATTCATGTCTTATGAATGTTTTAAACCCGTAGTGTTCACGTAATTTGGCTCACCCTCTCCAAGCCCTTTTTAAAAATGTAGAAAAATCTCTGTATTTAATCATTGTTGGAGTGGAATAAATTCCAAACTTGCAATTTCCAAAATTGAGAGTTAACAGTGAAAATCGGACCTAAACAGTTTTAGAAGTGTATTTCACTCTATTATCACAAGCAACTTAAAAGAAATTTTGGAAGCATTTTTGAGAAAATTTTAAAAATGACCGAGGAGTCTAATGTGAAATATTCCCAAAATTTAATGTAATTTTTCCAAAATTGGTGGCTTTGTGTTGGGTCCAATCGATTAAGGACAACAACACGAATTACAGTTGAAATTTCAAAATGGATTTTCCGCAGTATTATATACCTTGTTTTAGACCACATATATTTCTCCTTGTATTTAAATGTACACGAGAAAGTAAAAGTATTAAACCTAGCTAATAAATTGATCATGATTAATGCAATATTACAAAACTCTCTTAAACCAGTGTGGAAACTTCAACATTCAAACTCGGTGAGAAAACTATTTCATAGGAAAGGACTTGCTCACTTATAGGGATGACGTACTGTACACACCCGCGAGCGCGTAGTTATATACTTTACCTATTTTCTTGTAGCTTCCCTGGAACTAGGGCTGTTTCAGCGAGGGATTACTCTCAAGCGCAAAGTTTACCGACATCAAAATCTCCCTGATAAGAGCTCTTCGTTAGTTGGATGAACGAAAATGGACACAAGACGCACTCAAATTCACAAAGTTTTATGCAATTTTAAAGTTCCAATTAGTTTTTTGCTTATGTCAGCAACGCATTTAATTTAATTCCGAATTAGAAACACGAAGGACTAAAAATAATCATATTATGACGTTGGTGGAATAATTTCGAATAGTTAATCATAATATTACAAAAAAAACAAAACGTATTTACCAAGATAAACATGGAATATAACACATGCAATGATGTGGCTATACAAAATATCCAGTTAAATGTCAGCGTTACTGGATGAAACAAAATGAACCGCATTGACTGTTTAAAAATCCAACAATGCTTTATGTAGATTTTTAATTTTTTAATCAGCGGTAGTTTCCCGATTCTGATAATCAGTAATATTTATTTCCAAGCGAAAGGGTAATGAACAAAAAAATTATGGATTAATTTGAAACGTAAACAGAATAAAAAATATCCGATAGCACTCACAAGAAAAATAGTAATATGAGTCTACCATTAAATAACTATAGTTGTAAATTTGACCTCTAGCTGTAAATTTAGCTATAGTTGTAAATTTGATAGCTAATCAGTTTGTACTATTAACAGCTCGATACAGACAAAACATTTAATGTCATCTACCTCGTATCATGTAGCTCTAACACCTCTTTTCAGTATCTACAGTTTGTTAGTTTGTGATGTTCCAGTATCCGTCGCTGTGTGACGATGAAAACTCACTTCTCCCTTGAGAAAACCAGATATACAGCGTAGGGATAGCTATGTGCTAACCACACGTACCTCTAACCTATAGCCGCAAGGTCCGGACGCCGGTCTGAGGCCTTAGCTGATAAAGAGATGTTGTGCCAAAGTACATACTTACATAAAGATTGTTAGTGCCATATTTCTAATGTAGTTCTTTCGAAAAATTAAGGAACCGGCACATTTTTCCTGCTGATTTTAACACAGCGAAGGATGACACATGATGATACATGCATGTGTTTCAGACTAAATGTTACAAACTTGGAAGGTTGATTGATTAAGTAGTGATTCTGGAAACGTCAACTGCTAAGGTCATTAGTACAGTAATTAGTGCATGTTTTCTCCTCGGAAGGTGGCGTTGATCATACTCTGCTGGATGGTGTAATCTAGCACCGATCTACCGTAGGCAAGCGGGGTTTTCCAACCAGGGAAACTCCCCTCACCGCCCCAGCCGGGACAAGCTCTGAGCTCCCGACCGGTCTCCCGGCATATGTAGTAGTGTAGTGCATGTTAGTGTGTGCAAGGGGAAAGGATAGAACAAGGAATAGGAAAGAATGATCGCGCGCGGTGCGCGGCCCATTTGTTTGGGTACTGCTCCTGCGCACAAACTTCGAAGGCATATAGGGAGGCCAAAGATGATAACTTTTTGCTAATGAATATGTAGTGGAAAATTTCTAACAACATTGATGAGTAAGTAACTCATCATACACTGGTGGTCGGAAGGCACGTAAAATCTCTTTGTGTGGGTAAGTGATGTGTCTAACACCCGATGCTTAATGTGTAATAAATTGATCACTAATCAGGAGAGAGTGTCACACAGACTTCCTTATATGCAATTTCCCACTACGTGTCTATTGGCAAAAAGTAATCGTCTTCGACCCCTGCAACATAAATCGAAGTTTGTGACATTTATTCTGAGCTATTCTGAGTAATTGTATGTTATGTATTCGTTTAAAGTTGGCATTCGTGTTTCTATGTGAATGAAAAGGCAAAGAAGTGTAGAAAAAGATTGATATGTCTCTCGCGAATGGAAAAATCAAGAGCGCTCTTCTACTTCTGTCGACATAAACCCATTTTTACAAGGAATATTTAAAGACCTTTCCCAAGATAGAGAGCAGACGTAGCTGCTATAGACAAAATGCCGTCTACTGCTTCAAACGTAATAATGTTGATATCGTACTCGTGATGAATTTTGCCTGAGTGTTGCCTTCGTCTACCACACAATATCCACACGGTAAAATCACGCATCTCTTACACGGGAATCGTATCCATGACTAACGGTAATAGCGTTTGTGCCGCATCTTTCAGCGTTATTGACACCAGTTATAGAGGAGTTTTGCTACTAAAGAACCACTTGTCGGGAAACACACGAACGTCGTGCAGAGCGATGGAATTACAAAGATACTGATGAAACTATTTACAAAATTTATCTGTAAACTAACTTACTGACAAAATGAGTACATAGATATAACTTGCAGATATAGACAGAGATGTTGCCAGCGGTGGCGAAGCAGTAGCTGTCAGTACGGTCCCTTCTTACAGCTATCTCTTTATATCCTCGTTTACCTATCTAGAAAGTTTGTGAAGCACACCTCACCTAAGTCTGAGGCATCTGTTTAATATTCCCTAAAAATTCGAACTTTCTCTCTTTAAATTTACTAAAGTACATTTATATCCGTTTCCTTTTAAACTAATTTATACTTTTCTCGCCATTTACATGAGAACGGAGCGAAACATGAATATAAAAACAGGCCAGCGTCGTTTCTCCACGTCACGCGACCGCCACATCTGGTTGCTTTTTTAAATATTTTTATTACTTGATTTTGTTATACATAGATCAGTTTATTGAACTATACACATGTAGTGATGGCTTAATAAATACATTGTAACCTACCTTAATACTAATACAAAGGTTGAGGAAACCAAGAAGGCACCTCAGAGATTCTATTATAAAACTGAAAACAATTTACAAAATATATGAAATGGGTATTTGTTTTTGATGCGGGTGGAGTGAGTGGGGTTAAACCGCCACATCTGGTGTTGGGTTTCCGAGCAGTAAACTTCTTTCATTCGCCGCTGCGAGCGCCTTTCTCGCCCCCTCCCCACCCCCTCCGACCTCCTGGGAGCCGCCTTTGGGCTCACGCGACCGCCACATCTGGTTGTTTTTTAAATATTTTTATTACTTGATTTTGTTATACATATATCAGTTTATTGAACTATACACATGTAGTGATGGCTTAATAAATACATTGTAACCTACCTTAATACTAATACACAGGTTGAGGAAACCAAGAAGGCACCTCAGAGATTCTATTATAAAACTGAAAACAATTTACAAAATATATGAAATGGGTATTTGTTTCTGATGCGAGTAGAGTGAGTGGGGTTAAACCGCCACATCTGGTGTTGGGTTTCCGAGCAGTAAACTTCTTTGATTCGCCGCTGCGAGCGCCTTTCTCGCCCCCTTCCCACCCCCTCCGACCTCCTGGGAGCCGCCCTTGGGGCCGGCGGCCGCGCAAGGCGCAACCGGTGGCACGCTCGTTCGCGCGGCCGGTCGGCCGGAGCGGGTTGAATAATTCAACTCTCCGGGTTCGACGGCAGCGAGAACGATCGATCGCAGGATTCGAACTATCGACTAACCACATTTCTCGCACGCCGTCTCTTCCGGGAATGTCGCATCTCTTGTGCCGGCTAATTACAGAGCACGCAAGGGAAGAGACTCCGGGACGAACTTCCTGAGAGGCCCCGCATAGCAGAACAGACATGATAACAAGCTATCGTAAAGACGGCTTGCTTTGACTCTGTGATACTTTGTTGAGAGTCTAACAACAAAGAATTAAAGTCTTACAACAGTACATACTAAGTTCTCGTGCTTTTAAAGGTTATGTAATATTATAATGCTATAATTATTCAAATATGGTATATATATATATATATATATATATATATATTACCATATTTGAATAATTATATATATATATATATTGCGAGCCACAGTCGTGTGCGGTACAAGCCGTAAGGCCAGCACCCGACCTGAGACGTCTTGGGGGGGTGGCGAACACAATTCACCAGATGGTCGACTAGCTCAGTATAGACGTCCCAGTGTGGACAATAAATAAAAAAATAGGGGGGGCAGGGTCGTGAAGATCGTTTATGGATTGGATGCAAAAATTACAAATAACTCGGGTGAGAATCACTTTTCACTAAATTCAGAATATATTCTAAAAATATTTGCTGCTATGACAAATACATACAATGGCACACAGAAAAAAAATCAAATACAGAATACTCTTGACTAAAAAAAAACACACTAATAACACAATACACAATTTCCTACTTTCATCTACAACCCAATTGTTTAACAAACACACTTTCAGAAATTCAAAGAATCGTTAAAATATTACTTTACAAAATTTGAAAGAAACACACATTGAAAATCAAAAATTAAACTTTTCTTAACATTACTTTTACAACAAAAGGAAACTCTTTCTCTCTCTAAAATCCAGAGAATTACTATTATTATAATTATACTCTTACACAAACTCTTAATCACTATATTACAATATTTGATCTTGAAATCCTTTTTGAAAGAAAAGATTGATTCTGTTCTCACGTATTAGAAGTCGGAAACAAATGTACTTTTACTTTTCTTATCTTTTAAGCGTGGTAAATCTGTTACCCTCCTTTTTTTCTTTCTACGTGATAGATACAGAATGAGCTTTCTTATTAAACTGAATCACTCCTATCCACAAACATTTTATTTGGAACGACCTTACTGTGTTCTCGGCCGCGTAGAGCAGTCCACTTTGCTTCCTTCTACACCTTTCCACCGAGCTGCTTCGGCCTTGAAGCGTCGTGGCCTCGAGTTGAGAACGCCGTTGCTCCTCAGAAATCGCCTTCTTCTTCTCCGTTCAAGTTTTATATGCTTGAATACTCTCATATGTATTTTACTTTATTTTCGATTACAGTTAATGACCACTGGATATTCAGAGTGAAAATGAATCCAGAGATCACCCCTTTTATATGAACACCAACTTCAAGAAGTATTTAAATATACGAAAAGCATGTGAGAGAAAAAAAAAACTGGAAAGAGAAATGAATACAAGCTATTAATTACTGCCATCTATTCAAAACTCCACCCCTAATTCTTCCATTATAAATTCATAACGTTTCTTATTACCTTTCTTCTAAGATTATGTTTAAATCAATTTATAATAGAATAATTACCTCTTCTGGTCTTCTAGAAGAGTTTTCCTCAAAAAAATTGCAAATCTGAAGTTTGCTGCAATGTCACTTCCTGGCGTACCGTTTTCCATACGTCCGCCCAGTTCAGCTGCTACCTTCAGAAAGAACTTTTTCTTTCATCCGACCTCCGGTCTCGCCCTTAGTATAAGGTGGCGGTCTCTCTTGTTCTAAATTCTAATTATCATTCCAAATATCCATCCGCGTTGGCGCGTTCAAAATATTCTTTTCCCTCGCTTTCTTAGGGCGGTATGTGACACGTTTTCGGAATCTAAGAAAACGGGCGGTCACATAACCCCTTCTTTCGAAAAAAAAGATTTTATGGGATTTGATTTCATATGCCGTAAAATCTTTTCACTAAACTTATGCTCTTCTTTTTCTTGATTCTAGAATGTCAGAGCAATCTTGTTTTCTTCCTCTTGTACTCCTCTCCTTTTCTTCTTCCTCATCTTCCTTCTTCTTTCTCCCTCTTTCTCTCTTGTTTTCTATTTTCTTTTTACATAATTCTTGTCGGTTACTTTATCTGTTTGTTTGTTTATCATTTTGCCACTTATTTCATTCTTTAAATGGTCGCAAACTGTGGAAATTTTGCTTTCCGATTGTATTCCCACTTTCATCTAGTGTGCTTTCGCAGCAACGGAAGAAATATTTCAATGTGCATGGCGAAATTAGGAATAAATCTGGCGTAATAATTGACGCAACCTAACAAACTTTTAAGTTGTTTCGTGTTTTTTGGCGGTGCAATTTTATCTATCTCTCGCATCTTTTCCATATTCATTTTGACTCCGTTAACTGTCACATCATAACCCAGGAACTTAACTTGTTTAGAAATTATTTTCAATTAGACGTTTCAACAAAATATCTAGCTTAGTCATGTGTTTTCAAATGTCTTAGAATACACAAGCACGTCATAAATATAGATAAAAACATCGCTGGACATCTCTCTGCCAATGATATTGTCTAAACATTGTACAAGAGCAGATGCACTGTTCTTGAGTCCAAATGGCATTCTTTTGAAGACATACGAAATTCCCAGTGAATAAATCCTGTATATTGTCTACATTCAGAGTGCTATCGCCATTTGCCAATACGATGCAGTGAAGTCGGTTGAACTCATCCACTTGCTGCCGGATATTTGGTTTGTTAAATCCTCTACACGCAACGGTCTGTCTCTGTACGGTAAGTAACTTGATTCAATCGCCTTGCATCTAAACACAACCTTATCTTCCCATTACTCTTTTCTACGAGCACTATCGGATTTAGATAAGAGGTTTTGGACTTCATGATGATATCATCTTTGACCATGGTAGCAATGAGCTTATCCACCTCTTCCTTATGTTTTTCTGGAATGACATATTGGTAACCCGTGAATGGTGTTTTATCTGTTAATTCTATTTCGAATTGAAAATCTTTTACTGGATTCTTGTTTTTGCAAAACACCTTTTGATTCCTAAGTAATACTTCAGTTAACTGTTTTTTCTGATATGCATTGAGATTATCGTTTCTCTGCACAGTTCATCATCAAATGAGATTAATTCGATTGATAATATCGCCACCTCTTCTTCACTAGATTGTTCTATTTGGTTTGCGGCGGGATGGCGTGTCAGAAACAAACCTTTCTAATTTTCCGACTCATGTCCGCGAGATGTACTTGGTCCTGTATTTCTGGGTTGGAAAACTCCTCTATCAATAGAATTTTTTCTATTTCTATCCCTAGACGAGGTCCTGTCTTGTCTAGCATAAGTTTGTTTTTCTTGGTAATGTTTCGGTTTGTAAGTTTCTCCTGTTTCTGGTTTGCTTACATTAGTGTTGCTGTCTGCTATCTTGACCATTTACGGACCATTAGCATTTGCCCTTGCTTTCTGTAACCTTTCATTATACACGAAAGTGGCATCATACAATCCTAGCTGCGTTATTAATTTTTCAGTGGACATTGGTAAGAGATTCTTAAGCAAATTTTGCGTCGAGGAAGGAAAATGACGTATTAATAAACAGACAATTTCTTCATCCGGTATCGTCGGAGTACATAATTTGAAACAAGCTAATTTCTCCGTTGCATATTCCTGCATGGACATCATGCCCTTCTTCCACGTACCATACTACGTTAACTTTAAAATTGATTTGAGTTCGTTATTCCAATATCTCGAATAAAATTTTTCTTTGAGTTCGGCCATAGTTTTGGGAAACTCTCCTAAACTATCTGCCCAGATTCGTGCATTACCCTGCAACATCTGATAAACGATTCTAGTTTTCTTACTGTCCGGAACACAATTTAAAGAAAAGAAATTATCTACCTCTTTCATAAATACACATGGATTTTCATCTCCCGCTGCACTGAAATTAGGAGTACACGGTAATGAAACATACGTGGGCTGAACACTTCCTCCACTCGATGGTAAATTTTCTAATTGATTTTTCAGTTCTACTACTTCATTCTTATATGCATTAATTTGATGTTGTAGAGACGCCATCCTGTTCAGAAAGAGCCTTTATTCCACTATCTAATTTATTAGCTTGAACCTGAACTTGTTCAGTAACTAATTTCTGGAACTTTTCTACTCCTTGTTCTACCTCAATCTGCCTGTCGGATACGGCGGTTATAAGATCCGATTGTGTTTCGATCCTATTTTCAAATTCTTTCGTTACTTGATCCACCTTTTCTTCTAATTCAAAGCCCAGCTCCGTGAATTTTTTCTCTAAGTTCTCATGTTCCTGTGCTAATTCTTGTTGAACCTCGCTCTTAAATTCGACCTTCCACTGCTCCGCTAATTCAGTAAACTGTGCTTTTAAATTTTCTTCTAACTCTATTATTTTCTTCTAATTTCGGTCGAATTCCGTGAATTTTGTTTCCAATGCATTTATTGCCGAGTTATTTTCCTCTAATTTGGTTTCCAAAGTAGCCTTGTTCTCCTCTAGTTTAGTTTCCAAAGTAACTTTGTTCTCCTCTAGTTTAGTTTCCAAAGTAACTTTGTTCTCCTCTAGTTTAGTTTCCATTTAGTTTCCAAAGTAACCCCTAATTTTTTATGGTTTCCTCTGTTTTTTCATCCTGCATGACTAACCTCACATCTAATTGTTGCATAAATTGACCTATTAACCGTTGCATCATTGAATTAGCCCTCTCGAGGTTTCGTTCTTCCTCATCCTGATCTCGTGTTGGCGTTGGCTGTGATTCTGTCGGCGACGTCTCACTAGTTTCTCCTGCCGCTCCTAGTTCTACTCCTGTCGTTTCCTCCACGATCATCGTACCTGGTGCTTGTCCCTTCTCCCAGCCACGTTATACTTATCTGCCATTTTGAATCTATTAACTGCCTAGAATCAATCAATTCTTTCCCAGACACCATACACCTCTCACAAAATATTTTACACAGAAATACCAGACACAATTTGAAACTGATAAAACTCTCATATAATAAATATCCTTTTCAAAAAAAACACTCCTGAAATAACACACTTTTACTCAACACACTTGTACTCTGCAACCTTGTCAGAAATTTTAGTGAACTGTGATTCAATTGTACTAGTAATTTTAGTTACACCAAATTTTGGTCTCATTTATACCCAAATCGAGTTTGTCGTAAATGCATCCAATAATCGAGCCCCACGTTGGGCGCCAATTGCGAGCCACAGTCGTGTGCGGTACAAGCCGTAAGGCCAGCACCCGACCTGAGACGTCTTGGGGGGGTGGTGAACACAATTCACCAGATGGTCGACTAGCTCAGTATAGACGTCCCAGTGTGACACAATAAATAAAAAAATAGGGGCAGGGTCTGAAGATCGTTTATGGATTGATGCAAAATTACAAATAACTCGGTGAGAATCACTTTTCACTAAATTCAGAATATATTCTAAAAATATTTGCTGCTATGACAAATACATACAATGGCACACAGAAAAAAAAAATCAAATACAGAATACTCTTGACTAAAAAAACACACACTAATAACTCAATACTCAATTTCCTACTTTCATCTACAACCCAATTGTTTAACAAACACACTTTCAGAAATTCAAAAGAATCGTTAAAATATTACTTTACAAAATTTGAAAGAAACACACATTGAAAATCAAAAATTAATACTTTTCCCTTAACATTACTTTTACAACAAAAGGGAAACTCTTTCTCTCTCTAAAATCCAGAGAATTACTATTATTATAATTATACTCTTACACAAACTCTTAATCACTATATTACAATATTTGATCTTGAAATCCTTTTGAAAGAAAAGGTGATTCTGTTCTCACGTATTAGAAGTCGGAAACAAATGTACTTTTACTTTTCTTATCTTTTAAGCGTGGTAAATCTGTTACCCTCCCTTTTTCTTTCTACGTGATAGATACAGAATGAGCTTTCTTATTAAACTGAATCACTCCTATCCCTACAAAACATTTTATTTGGAACGACCTTACTGTGTTCTCGGCCGCGTAGAGCAGTCCACTTTGCTTCCTTCTACACCTTTCCACCGAGCTGCTTGGCCTTGAAGCGTCGTGGCCTCGGTTGAGAACGCCGTTGCTCCTCAGAAATCGCCTTCTTCTTCTCGTTCAAGTTTTATATGCTTGAATACTCTCATATGTATTTTACTTTATTTTCGATTACAGTTAATGACCCACTGGATATTCAGAGTGAAAATGAATCAGAGATCACCCTTTTTATATGAACACCAACTTCAAGAGAGTATTTAAATATACGAAAAGCATGTGAGAGAGAAAAAAAAACTGGAAAGAGAAATGAATGCAAGCTATTAATTACTGCCATCTATTCAAAACTCCACTCCCTAATTCTTCCATTATAAATTCATAACGTTTCTTATTACCTTTCTTCTAAGATTCTGTTTAAATCAATTTATAATAGAATAATTACACTCTTCTGAGTCTTCTAGAAGAGTTTTCCTCAAAAATTGCAAATCTGAAGTTTGCTGCAATGTCACTTCCTGGCGTACGTTCCATACGTCCGCCCAGTTCAGCTGCTACCTTCAGAAAGAACTTTTCTTTCATCCGACCTCCGGTCTCGCCCTTGGTATAAGGTGGCGGTCTCTCTTGTTCTAAATTCTAATTATCATTCCAAATATCCATCCGCGTTGGCGCATCATGTTCAAAATATTCTTTTCCCTCGCTTTCTTAGGGCGGTATGTGACACGTTTTCGGAATCTAAGAAAACGGGCGGTCACAATATATATATATATATATATATATATATATATATATATATAGATAGATAGATTGATAGATAGATAGATAGATAGATAGATAGATAGATAGATAGATAGATAGTCAAATTATTTTGTGTAAGAAATTGTGAAAATCTCGTAAACTATTTTATTTATTATTAAAGTGTTTCGGGCCTTGTTCCCATCATCAGGAACTATAAAAATAAGACAAATCTATATTATTATATGATTATAGTTTAATTTGTTTGAAACTCCTGACAATAAATATACCATCTATAAATATAGAGGCCCATATTTGCATCGTTATATATTAATAATAAGAGTCACATCATAAGATATTATTATAGAAACTGAAATTTTCCAACATTTGAACCTAATTGCATATGTTATAACAGAATAGGCTTACTTGGCTTGAGGATTGCCTCATAGACACAACGCATGCGTATGCGAGTGTTTTCAATCTGCAAAAATATTTTCTAGGCTGCAATTTTAATTTCAGCCTAAAGGTTTTGCAATCAACTCTCTTATCAATTATACTACCGCGGTAGTTAAGAATCTCAATGGGCTCAACACATCAGAAACTATGTTTAATTGTTTTTCCCTTCCAATACCTCAGAGATTTTAATAGAAATAGGAACTATGTTACACTATTGAGCAAACAGTGTTCCATTAGAAAAAATATTAAGAGGAAAAATTAATCCTATTTTAAAAAAATATTTATAAGGCATATTTTCTTTTTCGTTCACCACGTGTAAATAAAATCACAAAAGATGCAGTAAAAAGTGTCGATGTTTTGATACAAAAACAGATTTTGTACATTCACGATATAGAAATGTGTTATTTTTATTTACATTTACTTCTAAGTTGCACGAAAAAGTTATGTAATGCTGTAGAAAAAATGACGATAGTAAACAACTTCAGAGTAAAACCTCTATTTCTATGTGTAGTATAAACGACGTACTGGTCGTAATGCCATCTTATAAGATTATCGGTATTGTACAACAATACCGATAAGATGTAATAGATAATTTAAATAACGAAATAAGTTGGTTATAAACCTCGGCTATCATCTCAGCTTACAACTTTAACTGATCTATGATTTTTTGTGTGTTGTCCTAAAATGGTACTGATTATATTTCGCCTTGTGTCGGAATCCCACTACTGTACTCGTGCGACAACTCTTGCATGTTAAACACCACCATCTTTCCTAACCTTCCATTTCTTTATTAAGGGGAAAAGGTGTAAACGAAAAGTATTTATTTGTTTAAAAATGTACAAAGGCAACTTCCAAAGTATTTATAGAATTTGAAATAAAAATAAAAAACAATGCAATTGATGTTTGAAACAAATTTTCAATAAAAGGTCATTCAGTATTATAGTCACATGCCCTTGGAACAAATCATGTCACTTCCTTAAAAACAACATTTGAAATAAATTATACAATAGTTCTTGACAGTTTTCTTTGTGCTTTCCTTGATCGTTATAAAAGTATTAAACAAGCTTTTTACTTTTGAGAAAGATGTGATACGTTGTCCATGCGAAAAAAAAAGATCGGACAAATACAACCCTACTCTTTGCAAAGTTGAAAATTGAAATTGCAATGCAATGAAGTTTCAAGAAACGCCGAACCAGCAAAAATGTTATAGAATGTCCAAGAAGATCTCATTCTATAGATTACAGAGTGAGGAACGTCTTCTCTCGGCCTTTGAGACTTGCTTTACGCATGCGGGAATCATAAAAGGTAACACTTACAATATTTGCAGTTGAATTTATGTGAGTGTGCTATTTAACATTGTGTACCTCCTAGCAATGCGGCTAATATGACTCTCGTACCTTATAACATGTTGTGGGACGTGAACGAAAGAAAAGTTTAAATGTGACAAGTTTGGTTACGCAGAATTGTAACTTTAATGTACACATTTTGGGACGCGATTTTAAATGTGGGTTCATTGTTTCATGGGATTGGATCATTCTGTCAATGAACTGTCTCACTTACAGAACTGCTTTGCATTAACACTGATACGCATTTTCATGCTTTATCATGCATTTTAAGCAAGGAAAAAGACGCATTTGGATCTGCGAGGACTAGGGCGAAAATAGATATACCATATAAGAATTTTACTGAGTCTGTATATTGCATTAACGGTAATAAGAACGATCGATCACAGGCTTCGAAGTATCCACTAACCACGTTTTTCGCCCGCTGAGGGCGAAAATAGATATACCATATAAGAATTTTACTGAGTCTGTATAATATAAACGTTCCTCAGTCAGTTTTAAAATCTTTTATTTTAATACCTTGACAATAGTTTTGGAGTTTTAATTGTTTTAATGGATGTTTTAAATGGTTACAAAGAACTTTCAAACTAAAATAGAGAAAACTATTAACTTAATTAAGTTATAAAACTTACCAAGTTCTTATTTTTGTTTTCATATCATCATAGCGAGATTTAAGTAGAGCAGGAACATAGCAAAGTGGAGAAGTACATTATGAATTTCAGTGGAATTGAATTATTTCTTCACTTAGAAGAGCAACGCTGATGCATTAAAGTGCATTCTCCGAGAAATACGAACTTAAACACTAATTTACATTTAGAAATTTATTTCATGCATTGCCATTATGAAATGTTCAGTGACTTTTAAATTCCCGAAAACATATATTGATTAAACTTTCAATATTCAACAGTATAATACCTTTAACGTTTTACGTCTCAAATTTCTTTGATGTAGCACAGTTTTAGAAGAGAAATACATATTTTACTAAAAATAACATTCTTCAAAATTTGATTTGATTTGATTTTTTCGAGTTTCCGGACACGTCAACTGCTTTGGCCATTAGTCCAGTTAGTGTAGTGCATGTTTATCCTTGGGATATGCGCGGTGATCTTTCCCCGCTGGACCGCGAGATTCGGCGCCGACCTACCGTCGGCTACTCAGGTTTCCCCCTAACCAGGACTCTCCCACCAGCGGGACACCGCCCCAGTCGGGACAAGCTCTAAGCTCCCGACCGGCCTCCCGGAATATGTGGTAGTGTAGTGCATGTTAGTGTAAGTGTGTGTGCGTAGAGGATAGGACAAGGAATGGGAAGAACAGATCGCGCGTGGTCCATGGCCCGTTTGGGAGGGTACTGCTCCGGCATTCGCCAGGTGTTGATCGGACAACCCACGGAAAACTACCGATCAGAGCAGCCGGCCGCTTGAATTCTCCTCCAGACAGCGACTGAATGCGACCTAGCTGGAAAGCTAGTGTCGAAAATTCTGCCGCCGTGGGGAGTGGGAATCTAGGACCTCCCGGTCAGAGGCGCTGCAGCGACATCAGTTGATGCACTGAGCTACCGCTCCCGGTCATTCTTCAAAACGCGTTATATTCATACAATGCGTGACAAGGTCATGTAGGAAGAGCGTGAATACGAGCTAAAAGGGGACCTCAAGGCAAGAGGAAATGCAAGCTCCTGAACATACCAAAGCAGGGACAGACACGCAACGCTTATTTTAAATATATTTTTCTCTTTTATCGCCTCAACAATATTTCAACATTTTGAACAATACAAATATCTTTTTATACAGTTGTGAAGTTATCTAAAAAAGATCCTGGTAATTGTTACACACGCTTTATAACAACAATGACATTTGATTGATGTCTCACAGGAAAAACATTTATTCTTCGATCCAAACAGTGATTTACAAAAGAATGAGCAGTGGCCTTTACTAGCAACTGCATGCTGGTTGCTGAACAAATCTACACAAAGTGGATTTCGAAAAAGTAGCATGTACACCGCTTAAGATATAAAACATCCCCACATTTGACAAATTTCAATAATATTTACATTATAAAAATAATAATAATTATTATTATTAATAATAATTTATGCTTAAATTTAATTTTTAACATTAAAATTACTAGTATTACAGATTATAAATCATAGTAATTTTAATAGCATTCTCAAGCTTTTCATTATACGTTAAAAGAAGCCATACATGTGTTATTAAAATGTGATTAGAAAATTATTAGTTATTTAATTAATAAATACATAAATTTAACATTTAATAATTTTTTTCATTTTTATTGATTCCTACTAAATTTTGGATATTTACTTATGATTCTCATCTTAATTATTCATATGTATTCCACAATTGCCAAAGTATTTTGAAGGAAAATTTGTTTATTGATGTTTTTATTTGTAAACGTCAATTTTATATTTCTTAATGGGTGTCGTTGGCTAGGCAGAGGACAAATTTTCGTAAAATAAATTTTCTTGCAGTGGACTGAAAAAAAAATGCAAGAATGTTGTTTAGGGATATATAAATTGACTGTCGGACTCACTGTTTCATTCTTTGATTAGCTCTAAGAGTTAATTGGTACGGCGGATGTTTGCAGTTCTAAACGCCTGAATGCGCGTCATTTCGTGGGAGAAATTTCTACAAATACAGTGGGCCTAAACTTGTACGCACTTGCGATTTAATCTGAATGCTGTGTGCCTAAACTGCCTAACCAAGTTTCAGATAAACTAAATCATCAAAATTAAATTTCTCTACGGGACGAAGCACACAATGGCAACAATAACAAGTAGCTCAAACTGTTAATGAATTGAACTATTCATGGTTCCTTGGAGAATCGACGATATCAGTTTTAGAACAACTATTATAACTCGAAATTAATGTTCATGTCTCCGCACATACTGTATGTGGCAAATTTTTTTGAAGCTGTAACAAGACGTCCGTAAACAAATTTAAAAACAATGTAAACAAATCGAAAACCTTACGTACATTAGTAAAGGCATCTTTTCTTCTCATGTATGCAGTGTTAAGTTTTATTTTCACAGACAATTTAGCTAAACAGTCAGCAATTATGGAAAGTTCAATTTTTCTCTCCTACTTTTCTGTATGTACTGAGATATACAAAATTTTCCTCTCTCCACATTTATATCTGCTAAAGATCTTAGCGTCCGGCTTGCAGGGTCAATGGGTCACAATATATTATAATCCTTATTACTCTATAATGGATTATAGGATCCATGACTATACAGCGCAGCTGGGAATCTGAAATAGAATGTTTATTCCTAGTTCATTTCTGTTTGATTGACTAAATGAAAGATCATTTTCTTTTCTAAAGAACAAATTCAACAAAAGTTTATTTACGCTTTTAGCAAACAATTTAGTGAATTTACAATTTTTAGGCCTTGATCAAGATATATTCTTCAATTTACAATAATTTTATACTGCGGTTAACTTATCTTCTTCGTTGATGTCCCTCGTAGACTTCTCAGTCGAACATTCTGCGAGCTTGCTGCAGTACAAAGTTCCACGAAATCCTTCCTGCCCCTATCCAAGCTATCTCAACTATCAAAATTATCAGTCCTGATTACGTCCCATGACATAGTCCCGAACTCGATTACCACTCCTGACAAAGTTCCAATTTATACATCAATATTGCTTCCACATGAAAAATATCTGCAATATCATTCATCAACCTTTAAAATTTCACTGATAACCCAATTCTATCTAGATTGTACTGTTCCTCCTCACGAACCTACGACCAGTTCTAGAAGGGCGTTGCCGAGCAGAAATGAAATCTTCCTGCATGATTCATCCGAAGACTCTGTATTAAACTACCTATTTTTTCATATAACAATTGACTGTCCTTCTCTCACCCAAATAATCCATAATGTCTGTTATATTTTGGTGTAGCTGACCGTCTAAACTTCTTCGCCCAACTTCAAATTTTCTACTTCGGCACTAAGCCATCTCTTAATGCATTTAGAAACAAAAACTACATTGTTTATTCACGGTCGTTGCTAAGCTCTAGCTCTCGTGATATTTCATAATGCATGTTCCACCATATTGTCTACAAATAAATGTTAGTTTATTTTAACGTGACATATCGGTATGTCACCGTACTATGATGACATACAGGACAATATTTATAATAATAAAATAAAAAAATAAGGTGTATTTCTGTCAACTTACGAACAAACAATACGTTTTCATAATTTAACATTCCAATTCGTGTGGGCGATCTTCGCGTATTCCTGTACCCAATTGTTAATGTCCTTAGTTGAACTTATTGCACTTCTTATGACAGTTTTTTCTCCATTATTCTTTACAACTTCATAACTGTAATTCGCGTGGAAAGAAATATAATTTAGTTTCCTAGTTCGCATTTATTCATATAAAACCAAAATATTAGTTTAAGTACTTACTGACAAAACACGCTGGATTGTTAGTTTTTATCATGGAAATGACTAATACCACAGCTGATAAAAGCGGAAAACGAAGAGTCGATCGCTTTGTCCACGAACACAGTAGCTGAGTCCACGTGCACTGAAGCTCGCTGTGGCTCTGCAGGGATCCATGGAAGGAGAAAATACGAATTTCGCGCGGTTTCTCGCTCCCGCTAGTCAGTCAGAGAAGCCCGGTGCCGAACACATGTGCAGTTTGCTTATATGTTGCTGGGACAACAGTTGGGAGCTTAGAGCTTGTCCCGAACGAGCTGCTGCCCCACTGGAGGGAGATATCTGTCTGTGAAAACCCCCATTAGCCGACGGCAGGTCGGCGCCGATCTCACCATCTATCGAGGATGTTCACTGCAACCTCCCGACGAAAAAACATGCACTACATTAATGGGACTATGATTATAGCAGTTGACGCGCCCGTTATCACTAATCATTCAATCAATCACTATCGAAAAGTATGAGATTAGGCGTAGCCCCTTTCAGCTAAATCGAAACCGTTTCATCATTTTTTAAATTTTTTTTCCTGAATTCTTTGGTATCTAAACAAACACAGTGATCTTTCACATGGCCAGAGCGGCGTAATTTTATTTTAAATGCTACTTTTAAGCGCGTATACAAACACGTAATACTGATAAAAATAATCTGGGCAGTTAAAGGTAAAACTATTTTGGACTTACAATGGAAGAGCGCATAAAAAGACGTTGTGTTTTATTGATTTTGTACGTCGCTCTTTTTACAATTATATGCAAAATTTTTAAATTTCAGATATACTAAATAGTATTTACGAAATTTTAGAGTAGAAATTACGTTTCTCGATATCAAGGAAAAATTAATTTTGTATTATTTCACAATTTTAAAACAATTAATTTTGCTAAAAGTCTTCGGGGAAGTTATATACAAAAAAGGTTATTTTTTAAACTGTACCTCCTCAAGCTGCAAATGGCTGCCGAGATTACATCCATTACGATTGATTTGTCCAAAAAAAACGTCATCCGCGCTGACAATTGTTTGAATAAAAATACTAAGCAATTGTTACATAAAAAAGAATGACCGTAGTCGAGAAAACGAAATACTTCCTCTTTAAAACACGTGACCTCTTCAGAACAATCATAATACAAGAACGGAATCGGTGCGCAAGAGAAGCCGGGATCGGAAGTGATGGCAGAAAACGTTCACTGCACAATCCCCATTTAATGCCAAATTGTCAGTTAGTACTTAGCAACTAGTTTCTATAAGTATTCATAACCATGTTCAGTTTCTTCTTAAGTGAACATTACGTAAAAACATAACCTAGAACGAGTAAAAAACACAGATTTACCTCTCTTATAAGAATGATTGTAACATTTCTTTTTAATTTCTACTTTATTATAGGCCACTTTAATACAAATTCAAACTTTAAGCTTACGTTTCATACTCATCGCCAACACTGTTATTACTATTCTATAAAATGAGAAAAAAAACTAAACATTGTACATTTGTTACCTATAACCTAAGCATTGTTCCTAGACTGAGACATATAAAACATAATTCCAAATACGTCAAAGTGTTTACAGTATATCGTCCTACATTTTTTACATACCTTTTACTTTGTAACTTTTATTACATTCTATGTGGCAAATTATCTTAATAAAGCCATGTATCTATAAAAAAATAGTTTTATGTGACTCGATTGCAAATACGTCATCGGGCTTTTCTTAAACCGTATTTTTCATTACTTTTTACATATTCTATTTAACATTTTCTCATTCCAATCGAAAATTCGTCGGAGTAAATCTCTGAAGAAACCTAGCACTTCATCTCAAGAAAACTATGATTTCGTTTGAGAAAAGTTTACTATATTTTACAGAATTTCTAATAAGTCACAAGTCATTCAAGAGGCCTTATTATCTTAAGCTTGTTCGTGAGAGTTTCATCCTGCCGAGAACAGAAATGGAATGAAAAACAATTTAGTGGGTTCAGCAAAACATTTGCCTTCTTTCTCTGGGTTTCATCATCCTTCTGGTGGAAGTATGCTTTTGTTTCAACAAACGGAAATCTGGGAGTGCATTTTAAAACAGAGTTTTTCTTTAACAGCTTAAGCTTCACGAGCTACTGCAAGCATGGGTCCTTCCTGGACGAAAAACTGGCTCCCCTTTTGTTTTCTAGTACTTCCATTTATTACGAAATAAAAAAGAAGCGGTCTTTGTCTAGAAGAAGAATGAATTAATTGTGACTGTATGCGCGCGAGTTGCCCATGGAAGTAAGTTAAGTTAGAAGGGCAGTTTTATTTGGGTAAAAAGTTCGTTAGTAAAACCGAGAAAAAATTAAATTAAGGAGCTCAAGCGTTCAATAGCATAATAAAGAGGTCAAAATGTTTCTTTTTTTTTAGGTTCAGGCCAATTTTTCTTCAAACTTTTCCACTTTTTAATTTTTTAAGTTACATAAACTGAAATAAAGAACTAAAACACGCATGTGCCTTTCAAGTGTTGATTAAAACGGCATATACCGATTAATTTTGTCAACGTTTGTTGTACTTCTGTTGTTTTGTCAATTTATTGTACTTCTAGCTCAAGCGTTGTTGCCGTCACTTCGGAAACATCGCAGCTGCAAGTAGCATAGCTTTCAGCAAAATATCATAGCTTTGAGCTCAGGTTTTTAGCTTATTTCTTAGTCCTAAATTGACAATACATTAAAAATTTGGAAAATAAAAAATGTAATATTGTCAATCTTAGTGAATATTTTTTTGTCAAGTAACATAAGGAAAAAAAGATGAGAACTGGACAGATATATGTTCAAAATGAAAGAGAGACACTATTGCCTGCAATAGTTTTGCCTTAGTCATTCGTTTCTGACCATAACATTCATATGTTACTTCTGCAGTTAACCGTTTACATTCTCTCAATATTATGTCAGAAATTTTCAGAATCATTACAAGAAAAAAATTGAACAAGGACATTGAGTATATGTAAAAACAATACACACAAAAATTAAATACAATCAAGAAAATAAGTTCTCCTGGAGCCATGTATGTATCACGAGGAGTCAGTACCGATTTTACTCTTCAATTTTCTTACCAAGAAACTACAAGTAAATTTCATCATTCCTTTGGCTATGGCATAAAATACTAGAAAGACAAGGAACAGTATTTCCGAAAGAATCAAGCTTGATCATGAACGAACAAGAATCTATTAGATGATGACTATCATCATCGCGAGTGAGGTGGAGTCCCGCTGGTGGGAAATATCTGGTTAGGTAAAACCCGATAGCTTACTGTAGGTTGGGGCGGGCTCGCGTTCAAAAGACTGAAGGATCCCCCAAATCCAATGAAAGCACTACTGGCGGGCAATCTTGCGTTCGAAAGACTTAAATATTTCTTGAATCAAATGAAAGCGCTACGAGCGAGCACTTTCGTGAATCGCCGCACGCTACGAGACTGACGGCAACCGACGGCAACCGACGGCAACCGACGGCAACCGACGGCAACCGACGGCAACCGACGGCAACCGACGGCAACCGACGGCAACCGACGGCAACCGACGGCAACCGACGGCAACCGACGGCAACCGACGGCAACCGACGGCAACCGACGGCAACCGACGGCAACCGACGGCAACCGACGGCAACCGACGGCAACCGACGGCAACCGACGGCAACCGACGGCAACCGACGGCAACCGATGGCAACCGACGGCAACCGACGGCAACCGACGGCAACCGACGGCAACCGACGGCAACCGCCTGCTGGCCGCCGCTCGCTTGGTAGAGATTCACAACACAGGCGTGCCCTGCAAGCGTCATCCCAAACTTTCGCCGGATCGTCCCAGCGGCGATCGGTTGCTTTTCGCAGAAAGTAGAGGCTCTAGATCTCAATGCCTGACAATGAAACTTCTATATGCCGCGGCTCAGATGCGACTCAGTGGTTTCCTCCGATCATATCAAATTATAATATTTACTTTCAACCCCAATAATTCCATTTACGGATCTACATCAGAAAACAACAAACTCTGGTAGCCATGCTACTATCGAAAATTTCAGATCTTGGCCCGACTTGGGTTCTAGAGCAATAAAGAGAAGGAAAAAAATCATCTTTATGTTAACATTTAACATCCGAGCCAAAACAAAGCCCTTTCCCTTTTCCCATCGGCAGTTTACGTCTGCAGCCTTCTCAAGAGAATGGTTTACACGAATTCCTCAGATCTATTACAAGCCTGAACAATATCTACCAGTCATCTACCAAAAGAAGCGTGAATGATGGTTCTCTCAGTATGTTTTTATCTACCGGTTTATGTTTTGAAACGGATTTTGTTTTATCGTAAAATAATTTTATTATTTCTTGTTCTTCGCCTCGCATTTCAACGCTTAACGAATATTTATAAAATAATGCGAAACCACCACCATACGTAATCCCTTCCTGGTAATTCCGGGATTCTCTTCAGTCCGACCTGTTCGAAAACACTTTTCAATCGTATTTCTGTATCCGTCGATGTTGAAAATAATTGTGCAATCGGAGCAACAAAGTAAAGATCAATTCTTCTTGGTCCTTGAAAGGCAGGCCTTTGGCGTCTGTTTCTCAGCGATAAAGACCGCAAGTACAGCGAATGTTCTATAAATATTTATGCTCTTGCCATGCCTCAAAAACTAAACATTCATTTTAACACAAAATTGCAGCAAATGACAATAATATATTGCTAAATCCAGTTATAATTATTTATAAAAATATAACAATTTCCTCCAATTATATTGCCATTCATTCCGTGGTCTGCCGTGTACACCCCTTTCCCATTAGGTAGACTGGTAAGTATTTGTAAAACCGTTTCAGGACTTATAACTTATGGAAAGCTTCATAGGTTCCATAAGTCTTATTGGTTGTTCTAGAAACAATTTTTGCTGCTGTAGACTATTTTATAGAACCAATAAGCTTATGGATTCCATATCACACGTTTATGCAATCGGCCCTGAGTGTCGGAATGGCATTGTTACTCTCGACTATTCGCACCGGGAGCGGTAACTCAGTGCATCAACTGATGACCCCGCAGTGCTTCTGACCGGGAGGACCTATGTTTGAGGCCCAGTAGTGACAGTATTTTTGACACTACACCGAATTCAGTTGCTGCGTACTGGAGAATTCTAGCGGCTGACTGCTATGATCAGTTGTTTTCCGTAGATTCTCTAATCAATACCAGGTGAAAGCTGGAGAAGTACTTTAATAAATGGGCCATGGAGCACACGCGGTCTTTCGTTACTCTTCCTGGCTCTATACTCACCCTTCTCACCCTTTACTCGCACACACACACACACACACACACACACACGTACATACACGACCCTATATACATGTCAGGAGTGTACAGCTTGCCTCAGCTGGGTTGTACCTCATTGGTGGGAGAAACCTGAATGGGAAAACACTAATGCTGGTTTTATGTTTGAGCAGGATCTCACCATCCAGCAGTGGAAGAACATCGCAACATCGCGTGTAAACAAATATGCATTACACTTACGGACCAAACGACCATAGCAATTGACGAGCACGCAAAGACGAAAACAATCAATTAATCAAACCGAAATAGTGATGATTTGAAATAGTGTGTCTCTGTCTCATATACAGAGGCAATCATCTCGCAGTAAAAGTGAAATTTATTCGCCCTCTCACTTTCATTTGTTTCTAGGAGAAAAATACTCGATTTCACACACACACACACACACACACACACACACACACACAGAGCTCGCCGTAGAATTCATTGAAAATCGTTCCGAGTTATTTACATTGTAGAGCCCGCTGGTCCGGTGAAGTCAATTTTAATGGTGAGTAAATCGTTTTGTGTATAGTACAAACGTGTGCAATGTATACGACTGGAGAGGAATGAACACCTTTTAAATTTACGAAGCGAAAGTTACAATGTGGGGTTTAAATAACGTGCTATACTGTATCTCCCCAATAACGTGCAAAGTAAAAACTACAGGGAGATCTATTTGGTGAGTTTATTTACTTCACAGAAATAAAAAGTTCGAATTTAGAGCGAAGTTGAGAACTCTCTGGCCACGTAGAAAATAAAGAGGATTGATGAATATTCTGCAATGTTGATAGAGTATTAAACGGCGTTACCTCATCTTAAAGCACAATACTTTATTTAAAATAATATTACTATTTTTTTGTTAGGAAGTAGTAGAAGGTTTTTATTCCTTAATATGAGTAATTCTATCTCACACACTCTCTTAGGTACTAGGATAGTAATGAACTCAGAACAAATGAAAATCCGTACTGAACTGTACTTGAAACACCGGTTGCTATTTGCGTGAAGGTAATAAAGAAGGGGGATTTTATGGTTCGTATCGCTGCAAAAAGAGCTACCGGTAACAAGCTTCTAAAGTTACGTTTCAGTAAATTCTGTCATAAACTTAAGTGCCGTTCAAAATGAAGGAGAGTAGCTAACTCACTTAACGTTGGTATGCACTGGAAATTCCAGAGTCTAGCATCGCTAATGTATTCACTGCCATGAATGCACTTACTCTAGTCTTTCGCTCTAAACCTCATAGTACTCAAAATTCATGAGATTTATAATACGCTTTTTTTGCGAGTGTGCTCTTTATATTGAAGGCTTCTTAGAAAGGATGTAAAAAATTCATTTTACTCGATCAAGATGTTGATGAGATCTGTTGAAAGACAAATATACTTAACTTCTCGGGAGAAACACCATGTGTCATTTTTAGTAGAAATTTCATTTTATTTTGAAAAAGAATAATTTATTTTCAATTTTACTAATATATAGGCAACATATGTTTGCAAATAATCTGAAAATATGGGGAAACAATTAACTTGTTCAGTAGTTTACTTTTTAATTTGGAATTTAGGAACTTTGAACCATAAATTGAATCTACTTCTAAATGCAAATATAGTGTTAGAAATCTAAAAATCGATATACATGATAACATGGTTTCTGAAACCAATGAATTGCTGAGAAACCAATTGTCTACCAATTAATATCATATGACAATCATAACTTAGATAAGTGGGAACTGAATGTGTCATTCAATTAGAGCTTATTTTGATATTTTGTAGGGTCATCAAGAAAGATTTTCAGATTCTTCAATAGAAATCGATAACCGCATTTAAACGTGAATCGCTACCTACGACTATCATGTTCCGTAACAGTTCGAGGTAATTAATACTTTATCTTGTAACGAACCACGTGTTAATCCCTTTATCAAAGAAACAATTCCATGTATTTGGACACACAAGTGACCAAGAATGTTTGAGTTTAATTCTGTCGATAAATGTTTGGTCATAAAAAATACTTAAGGTGGAAAGACAGACTAGTTATATCCTTGTGCATTTTAATGTAAACCAGAGCAAGATAGATATTATATATTTATTAATTAAATTAGAGAAAAATGACGATTTCATAACATTATTAATATTTAGCGCACCCTCCTTGGATATAAATTATTAACTGAAATAACTGAAACCTAGAAGGCTTTGAATCAATCAACTTGTCACACATTTTCAAACAATCATTAAACCAAAGATAAGATATTCTTTTCTTGTTGAACTTATTACTTGCAAGGCTATACTGTTGTCTATATAGTGTCACAGAATAAATGTTACAAACGTCTGGAAAATGTATAGAGGTCGAAAAGGATCACATGTTTTGTTTGAAAGTATGGTGGAAAATTGTTTATGACGGAGTAATATAAATTTATAATTATGACATTTCCCTGTGATTGTACGCAACTCTTCACTCTGAAGAGCACAACGCGTTCACGCTACGAGAGTGAAGATGATTTCATATCCTGCCGAACACCTGTGCAAAAGTCACAGAATAAATTAATCGCTAACAGCAGAAAGGCAAGTAGTCGACATTTCCCAACTATACAGAAGACACAAAAATCTCCTAAAACCAGTTTTATGCAATTTACTTACTTTTTTGGTATTTAATTATAAATAACTTTGTACTTATTTAATTCTTTGAACAAAAATCTTTTATGACGGAAGGTTATGAGGAGGAGGTTTATTTTGGGATGTGGACACGTTTCACTTTTACAGTAATGAGATTTACAAATGATTTCTTGTGTTAAATTACTTTTATAAAAATATAATTTTACATAAAAATATTTTATTTTAATATTGTTTTAAACGTTTTAGAAAAACATTTTTACATTTTGGATTGTGAAATTACTCTGTAATCTTTATCTTCATGGGCCAAAATGTGATTGAATGCCAAAACCGCATCTTCTCCTCAGGGTTGTTGACCAATGTTTTTTATGTGATCTATTTTTTTTGTTTATACGCAGTACAGATATATAACTTTCTTTGGGCTGATCAAACGTTTTACTTACGAACTTCTTGGGCCTCAAAGTGTCCAATATGTCACTGATGCAAAGCCACCAATATGCAAGTTGCACTAAACACTATGCGGTGTTTCTGCTGAGAAGATCAATCCACGGTATTTGGAAAGAGTGAAAGACAGTTTTAAGTGTCTAGGTTGGTTGGTTAGTGAATCCGGTAGCGTCAACAGCTAAGGCCATTAGTCCCGTAAGTGTAGTGAATATTTTTCCTTGGGAGAGGGCGGTGTTCTTCCCCCGCTACCCGCTGGATGGCGAGATCCGGCGCCGACCTACCGCCGACTAGCGGGGCTTCCCCACCAGGACTCCCCCACCAGCGGGGCACCGCCCCAGCCGGGACAAGCTCTAAGCTACCGACCGGTCTTCCGGAATATGTGCTAGTGTAGTGCATGTCAGTGTGTGTGTGTGTGTGTGTGTGTAAGGGAAGGGGATAGAACAAGGAAGAGGAAGGAAAGACTGCGCGCGGTCCGTGGCCCGTTTGTGTCTAGGGACTACTCCGGCATTCGCCTGGTATTAATCGAAGAAACGGAAAACTACCGATCAGAGTAGCGAGCACTAGATTCTCCTCCAGACAGCGACTGAGTTCGACCTAGCTGTCAAGCTAGCGTCGATAATCCTGCCGCCGTCGGGACTCGAACCTAAGACCTCCCGGTTAGAAGCGCTGCACTGACATCGTTTGACGCACTTAGACACCTTTCTTGGTAAGTGTCTAGAAACACCCTTACCATAGGCATCATCGCTCAAAAATGTTTCTTTAGAATTTAGGAACCTCCAGAACTGTCTAATCGACACGAAATCATTCGCCTTCATTTAAACATTGAAAAACTTTGAGGAAAGTTTTATTAGGTTAACAACTTCCTTCACTGTCTAATAAATTTCTTCCGCAGCTTCCGGATAATTATTCTGTAACACCTAGCATTCGGAAAAGGCGAGTTACCTCTTACTGAAAAACGTACAAGAATGTGCTTTAATATTACTGCACACAGAAATCTAGTCACGGGCTAATTCTTTATCTGCAGTAAACGGAGAATTAAGATCGTTTCTAACCTTGTGCTATTGTGCGGACAAGTTTTCTTTCTGCGTTAAATGATGAAATTACTCGCTCACAACCCTCCCCGCGAAAAAAAGTCTGAAAAAGTTGGCTAGTTGACTTTTTGCAGTTAGCAGTTCAGATCCACATAACTCCGTTATACGAAATTTCCCACTATATGTTCAATGGCAAGAAAGTATTATATTTGGTCCCTCTACATGTTATAGAAGCGTGTAACATTTTTTGTGAGACCCTCTGTACAAAGGGTAAGGAATCTTATCCTAGATAAAAATAGCCTACCGGTATGAGTGACGCTAACTATTGGTGTACCGATTGAGTAATCGAATCAAAAGATTGGACAATCGAAACCCGGGAAAGATTAGGTGATTTCATCCTGTATTTGTATAGTGATCGGTTTGTTGGGGCCACTAGTACTCCATTTTGAATATCATCTCATTCTCAATATCAATATCTTACTTCCCCCAGGAAAGTAAGATATTGGCATTATTGGGAACCAACCTGGAAAAAGATTAGGTGATTTCATCCTGTATTTGTATAGTGATCGGTTTGTTGAAGCCAATGTACTCCATTTTGAATATCATCCCATTCCCAATAATGTAATATCTTACTTTCCCCCAGGAAAGTAAGATATTACATTATTGGGAACCAACCCGGGAAAGATTAGGTGATTTCATCCTGTATTTGTATAGTGATCGGTTTGTTGTGTCATCAGTACTCCATTTTGAATATCATCCCATTCCCAATAATGTAATATCTTACTTTCTCACGACCATTCAGTTTTACTTTCACACCACAGATGACAATGGAAAACCACAACTGTGATCTCATTAAGCACATTATTTCTTTCTCAAATGAAAAGCCACTGACGACTCTTAAAAGCATTTCTTTCTGGATGTTAATAAAAGAAAAGTGTTCGATGCTTAATTGAATAAAACCAATTTCACGTTCTCAAACAAAAATAAACACATTTTCAATTAATTTTATCTCTTTACATCGGACGACCCTTCATGTATTAATAATATGACAAATGCAGTACGGAAAAAGATGCGATGGGAAATTAAAATTTAATGTGAAGCAAAAAATTCATGTCATTTGAAATGCTCCTGTCCTTTCTTAGCGACAACTCATTTGTGATGAACTTATTCAAACCAACCAAATGTCTCTCCATCCAATCATCATAAACCACTGGGTTTCTTGAAGCTTAGAAAGATTCCTCGCAAATCTCTCAAAAGAGTCTACTTGCACAGTCGCCATCAAGTTAAATATCACACAGATAAAACCCACTAGCGTCCTCAATCACAAAGTGGTGGCAAAGAGATGATTACAAAATTACTTTAAAATAGTACAAAGAATTTTAAGTTTTTTTGTACAATCGTGTATTAAAGCAGCCTTTTGAATGATTAATCATCCTTATATTTTGAAGTTTCTTGGATTACACCGTAAAATCGTTTTTAACAAACGGTCCGGTATAAATTCTCATATGTGATGTACAATTATCATTGTAAAATGACTTGTATGTATACGTAGGCAGAAATGTAGTTTTGGTCTTAGATTTTATTACAGTATAAAAATTTTAAGAAATTTTATATCTATTCTAAGAAATAAATGTACTAAAAGTGTTCTATGCCACCCAGCGTAGTACGTTTTGGAATCTATCATTTACTAACCTTGACCAATAACCATTTCATCTTTGATTTGTAAGCTTCTATATTTGCACAGTGAATGTCAAGTAGTGAAACCTTGTTTATAGGTTTTAATTCGAAAATTATTGTGACTTCGACAGAAATATATGATTATTACTTTTGCTTTCATTTAACATGCTTTGCATTCGGTCCACTACATGAAAAGTATTCATTTATTCAGTTAATTGTGTTAATTTCATAAAATTTTGAGAACATAATTAATTTCGAAGATAATTTTTGATGTAATTTTGAAGAATGTTGCTCATGTCCTTCCCATATAAAATGCCGTTAAACGTATTTTTGAAAAATGAACATGCTATGGCAATTTTAAATAAGAAAATGTTTTGAAACATTGAAGTAATATATTATTTCGGTGACAATATAAGTTTTTTGGGTGTTGACCAAACTCTTCTCTTGCAAAAAAATGGGGTGAGTTGCTTCTTACTGACCACTATTCACGCTTTCAATTCGAATAAACGTTTGCAGGGGCTATTATACAGTAAATAGAAAATGATCTTGCCCCAAATCCAGAATACAATAAAATGGGAGATATACGTAGAATTTAGTGATGTATGATCATGAGAATTACCAATCCCTCGTTATTTAGTGAAGTGTTGGTTCATATAGTGGTTTTAAAACTACCTAAATAGGTGCAGCTTTTGCTCACCTTCTTCTAATTTATTTTTTGTTTTCTAAGTGAAGTAAAAAGGAATGAAGTGATGTGATAGAAATTGAAAACATTTAACTAGTACATTAGGAGTACGTAGAGATAATGCTTCTTGCAATCGTAATATTTGCTACTGATCATTTGCTGAAAACACTCTTTAAATATCTTCTAAATTCCGTAATTCATTAACAAAAACTGTCCATTTATACATCTTCCAGCATCTTTCCTAAATTAGCAAATCATTCAGGGAACGTACCGTATTTCCCTGCACACTTTTCCTTCTTGTTCATTCTAAAAAGTACATCGCGTTCCCTTATCTCATATCGAAAATTATTCAGTTATGCGTGCTCATCCTTCTTCCCCGTTCTTGTAAGTTATTCTGAAAGCACCGTGTGTTTAACCGAAAGACGGCTCAGCGTGTGGACTGCCCGGCGACTCGGTACGCTAATTAATTTCTACCCTCTCGGAAACGCTAACCATAACACGAGAGCATATTCGCCCATCGCCCCGCACCCATCGCCCCGCGCCCATCGCTCCCCGCCCATCGCCCCGCCCATCGCCCCGCGCCCATCGCCCCGCGCCCATCGCCCCGCGCCCATCGCCCCGCGCCCATCGCCCCGCCCATCGCCCCGCGCCCATCGCCCCGCGCCCATCGCGCTCCCGCTCAATCGCCCGCCATCGCCCGCCATCGCCCGCCATCGCCCGCCCTCGCCCGCCCATCGCTCCCCGCCCATCGCCCGCCCTTGGCGCCCGCCCTTGCCCCTGCCCATCGCCTCCATCGCTCCCGCCCATCACCCTGCCCATCGCTCCCGCCCATCGCCCCCGCCCATCGCCCCGCCCATCGCCCCCGCCCATCGCCCCCGCCCATCGCCCCGCCCATCGCCCCGCCCATCGCCCCGCCCATCGCCCCGCCCATCGCCCCGCCCATCGCCCCGCCCATCGCCCCGCCCATCGCCCCGCCCATCGCCCCGCCCATCGCCCCGCCCATCGCCCCGCCCATCGCCCCGCCCATCGCCCCGCCCATCGCCCCCCCCCACTTCCCGCCCATCGCCCCGCCCTCGCCACGCCCATCGCCCCGCCTATCGCCCGCCCACGCCCCGCCCATCGCCCGCCCATCGCCCTGCCCATCGCCCTCTGCCCCTCTCCTCTGCCCTGTCTGAACCCTCCACACGGCCGCCGTCGTGCTGCAATTTCGCCGTATTTCACGGTCTTGTCGCTTGCGCGATCATAAAAGAGAACACGAGAGGACCACGGGTGGGAAAAAACGGTAGTGGGGGAATCACATTGGATGTGGAAAGGCAGAGATGGATTGCGAAACAGAGATAGTGAAGGTGACATTCCCATAGTCTTCGTCCAAGATTGGGGTTGTACACTTTTTGGCGCAGTTATTGTGTAACATTATAAAACAAGATTTTTACCTCCAGGAAGGTAAGAGAATACGAATATTACAATAAAAACGTCGCCACACCTCATTTTTTAATTATTGCTATGCCGTAATTTTCGTATTTTGCTATTTATGCAAATACATTGAAATTGCTCTTTAAGATAATAGAATTATTACGCATAAAATTCAATGTTATTCTTTTAAAACATTTGTTCTTTTATCCCACTTTCATGAGATAACAAAATTAGCCTTTCGTTTTTCTTTACCTTCTGTATGCGAAGACTGCCTCTTTATTCTCGCGTTTGGTAGTCGCGCTCAATTACAAGTACTTCTTAGCAGTGTTAGTGGATATTTTGAATACCAACTCTTGTGCACCCTCACATTTGCTGCTGCGTATCAGTCATCGGAAGGAATCATTTAATACTTTACCACAAGTACACAAGTATCCAACTGTTGGGGGGGGGGCAGATTCTGAGTCAGTGTCATGCAAAACTGTGCCCGTAGGGCGCGTGAGGTTCGTGTCTGGTTTGAGTGCTCCTCAAATAATTAATACATTACGGTTCTGTGGATTTTATAAAGTGAAATTCGCAACAAGATCTGTATACTTGAGTCGGTTCGATAAAATTCAAATCGTCATTTCACAATCAAAAGTGTGCGAATAAACCCGGTAAGTTCCTGTATGTTTCTTCAAGATATACACCCAAACTTCAAAAGAAAAAAATATTTGAAATTACAAAATTTGCGCATTCTTTATACTTTGGTTGTCGTGTTTGTGATCAGGACAAACCATTGACTGTTCGCTAGTGTTAAGTCATGTATACAACGAACTTAGGTTGTGGTTGTTTGGAAAACTCAAATCATTGTCGTTCGCTCTACCAATGTTGGGAAGAATATCAACAAACCATTGTAATGTTTGTATATTATTGCACAAATATTAGAATTCTATTTTTAACTTGTTCTTATCTCATATGACGCATGCTCATAGATTTTTGTGACAGTGTAAACGGAGTGGCAATGCGGAAATTATTGTAGGATTTTGTTTATTTCAAATACTAACTAGGATCAAATCATTTGAACCTTCCGTGATCGAAACTTTTTAGTGATAGAAATTTTTTTATAATGAGTTTCAAAATTAGCGTGATCGTTTCCTTTGAAATCACCTACTTTCGTCCAGGACGTACGAAAAATAAAATTTTTGTTCCCAAATAAAAATTGATATAAATGTTTGGTACCATAAAAACGAGCAAACCATCGCTACCTTTATCTGTTTCTTTCATTTAATTTCTCTGTCTTACTCATATGTCTCTCACACTTTCTAAATCTATATTGTTTTAGTTCCTCTGTCTCGGCTTCCTTTTCTCTCTCCCCCTCTTTTTCTACATATAACTTAATTTTGTCTCTCTGACTACAATTTTCTCGAAGTAATAAACAAATATATCATCCATAACCTTTTACTATAATCCGCAATATAATAAAAACCTAATTATTCTATGGTGGTGGTAATTGTGGCGCCGAGTTTGATCGAAATTTTGATCGGCAGACGAACTTAGCTTCCGAATATCATGAATGGTTGTGTAGGATTTTCTGTCATAAATAGTAGTGAAGTGGATATAAATGTAAATACGTGTACGTAAGATGCGAATGAGCATAAGGAGAGGATAGAACAAGGAAGAGAAAGGAAAGATAGCGCGTGTCTGTGAACCATTTGTGATGCTATTAAAAAGAGTAAATTTTCAGGATTACCTATTCCGTACTGTATAGGAGTCGGCTAATATAAGCGTAAAGAACATTTGAGTCGGGCATCAATAGATCGCTAAGTTCAGAATTGTAGTCAGATTTCAGATTGGTTTGCACAAAGTCGGGCACATTGTAATAATAATTTTCAAAGCTTTTACAGTCATTTTAACTCAGCTATGTCAAGCGCGATTCTGTTTGTATTAAAGTTTCTATTAAAAAATGATATTTTAAATGTTTCAACGCCAAAATATAGGTCTTAGACGACAGCAAAGGATTATTTGTCATCCAGAAACATAACATTTGTTTTCCTCGCAGCTTATAATAACATTCCATACCTTACAAACTAAAACAAGATATTTACCAATTATACGAGACAAACAACCATCCAGATTCAATATCACTTGTAGATGTACGTGTTATAATCAATATTTTGCCTTGATGTTCCTGAAATTATTAGTTACTTTCGAAATTTTCAATTGTTGACGTAAATTCTCTGCAACCCCGCTGCGTATTCCATAAAGCTACCTTTTCATTAACGTCAAGCTAGCAAACCCACCTGTCCGGATCCATCTAAGACGGTGCTAACAAGCTCTCAAAGGCAGGAAGCGCCAATAGAAGCGTCACACCATTTTAATTTAAACGGCGTCCATTAGCATGGACATGAATATGCATGGAGGTACTAAAAACGCTTCCACCGAGAAGTCGAACGCTTAAAACAAGATTCATTGCATGCGAAAGAGTTGCAATTTAAAGGTAGATGGAGCTACCTTTAAGAGTACCTTTAAAAGTTAGTTGGTACTATTTTTGAAAAACGAAGCGTTTCGATGTTTGTGGTGTATTTTGGCGAACTTGGGAATGTTTGATTTTTCCATTACATGTGAAAATATGAAGGATACAAACTGCCAGAGCTATTAATAAATCGAAGGATAAAATCTGTTTTCAAGCCTCTCGTAGTGTGAAGTTTTCTTAGTAGGGGCATCCGTTTTTTTCTGGTATAAATACCCAATACAATTTTATGGGAACATAATACCATACACGATTTTCCCATAGCAACGCGGATAACGATAAGAAACCCGATGGCAATTTTTACCCAACTGAATAACGAGTACCTCCGATCACTGAAAGTAACTGAATTCAGGCTAAAGAAGATCAATAAAGAGAATCGTGGTGACAAAACATTTGATACACAAGACCAGAGGCTGTCAGTGAAAGTGGCGCGATTACCGGAACTGCATGACAATTTGCTGTTTCATAAGAACAGGATTGGATTTATGTTTTGTAGAATTCCAAGCACTTCGTGATGTCGCCTTCTTCGAAAAAAAAAAAAAAAAAGAACAACTCTTGATTTACTTAAAAAACCCAGACACTAATTATACTAGAATAGATTTTTGTAACAATTTGTACAATAACAATGCAAATAATAGATCCATCAAAACCAATGATTTGTAGCAATTTCTTTAGTTCAATAGTTAATGAGCGTTTTTAAATTTTAAGATTATTGACTGTACGTAAAGTCCAATTTCCAGCAATCGTTTAACAAGTGCCTTCACAAAAATGTAGTGATCATAATTAGAAGTGATGAATTAGGTTTTTAAGTTACAATGGATAGCAAAATTTTCATAAAATACTTACACATCTTGTAATAGAATAGTTGTTCCTCTCTATTCTAATATAATTCGTGTTAACCCGTCTATTCATGACGATTGCATTGCCTTCTGCCTTCCTGGAATGCGGGAAGAAGCACACTCAAGCATTACAAAGAAAGATTCACACCTTTTGGATTATAATTAACGAGCATTAAAATCCACGAAGTACCCTTGCATTCGTTCTATTTGAGGCTGGGTGCAGGTGGGCGGGCGCGGGATGGTGTGCGCGGGGAGGGGGACAGGCGTGGCGGGGTGGCGGGTGCGAGGGCGGGGCGCGGGGAGGACGGCGAGGGGGGCGTGGTGCGGGAGTGGCAGGCGCTGGGGGTGCTGGCGCGGGGGTGAAGGCGCAGGGACAAGGGAAGGGGGAGGGGCGAAGCGTTGGGGGCACGCTGGCGGGCAAGTGGCAAAACGCGGCGCGGGGTGAAGGCGCAGGGGGGCGAGCGCGCGGGGGCGAGCGTCGCGGGCGAGCGCGGGGGCGAGCGCGGGGATTGGGGGCGCGCGAGGGGCGAGCGCGGGGAGGCGGGGGCGGCACGCTGGCGGCAAGGGGCGTGCGCGGTATACAGGCGGGGGAGGCGCGGGGAGCGCTGGGTGCAGGCGCGGGGGTGGCGCTGGCGCGGGGCGCTGGCGCGGGGGTGCTGGCGCGGGGGTGCTGGCGCGGAGGTGCCGGGCGCGGGGTGCTGGCGCGGGGGGTGCCGGCGCGGGGGCGCCGGCGCGGGGTGCTGGCGCGGGGTGCTGGCGCGGGGTGCTGGCGCGGGGCGCTGGCGCGGGGCGGGCGCGGGGCTGGCGCGGGGCTGGCGCGGGGCTGGCGCGGGGCTGGCGCGGGGCTGGCGCGGGGCTGGCGCGGTGCTGATGGGGTGCCGGCGCGTGCCGGCGGGGGCCATGGTGCTGGCGCGCGCTGGCGGGGCGCAAGGGGGTGCTGGGCGCGGGGGTGCCGGCGGGGCGCACGGTGCCGGCGTGCCGGGGTGCTGGCGGGGTGCTGGCGCGCGGGGTGCTGGCGCGTGCTGGCGCGGGGTGGGGTGGCGCGGGGGGTGACGGCGCGGGGTGGGGTGGCGCGGGAGGTGAGCGCGGGGGAGGGCGAGCGCAGAGGGGCGGGGTGCGGGCACGCTGGCGGGCAAGGGGGCGGGCACGGGGGGGGGAGACCCGCGCGGAAGGCTACAGACGGCTCTTCCTGCGCCCGCTTACATGGCATTTTCAGCGTATTTCCGCGTTGAGTCATTGAGTGAATCTATGTACTGTTACGATATCTTCATAAATACAAAATATTTTAAATACATTTTCATAAATATCTTTACATGATTCTGGGTTTAGAGTGAGTAGTAATTTCATTGCTCCAGAATTTGTAAATCTCTCAATTCATTAGTGTTAGTGACTGGGAACTACTGATCGCCATTAATAATATTTTAGAAGTTTTCGGTTTCTCGTATTGTGTAAGTGTACTGCTTTTCTTTTATTACATTTGTACGTGTTTTTCTTTTGTGCAATGTAATTGTAAGGGTTCAGGTAGCTGCTTTACTCCTTCGTTCTCAAGTAGTAGAAGAAATGTATTGATAGTTTAGAGTTTTTTCAGATAAAATCTGCTTTAAAAACTAGCTCTTTGAAAAGGTCATGCACATTTGTTTAGTAATATGAAAGATTGAAAGAAAAATAGAACGGCAACGTAAATGCGGTAATAAACGGTAAGCTATTGTAGAACAACTAGCTTTGAATTTATTTTACTAACGTTCTTATTGCGATAACTGGTGTTACACCTGGATTACCGCCGTATAGGTTCTTGATTCGACTGCAGGCGGCGCTGCAGGGGGTTCGGTGCGCTCCCGCAAAGATATTGGATAGTATTTCCTAGATGCACATATAGCGCTAGTGTAGCATTATAAATTGAAGGCAACTATACTTATTGTAGGCAACTAGTCCCCGGGCAGGTACTGACACACGTGTTTTATGTCTGTACGTGACGAGAGTTGTGGGTGTTTCCCATTTAAATTATTGCTTTGCAGTGCGTTTGTCTTATTATAAAAATACTATTATTTACGCATCAATAAAAATATATGAGAGCTTCATGGTTCAGTGACCTCAAGGCCAATATAACGAAGCATTAGGGTTGCAAGAAGCAACTTTCAATAAACCAAATGATACAACTTAAACACGTTTCATTTAGTAACAGTAGCATTTTTCGTCTAATTGAAACGTATAGTTTAATTTGGTCCTAGCATACCTGCATATGGAGTAAGAAAATATAAATATTCGTTATATACCCTAAGTATTTTATTTCTTTGAAAACTTGTTCGAATTATTAAACATCTGACTACATAACGTGTTTTAGGGGGTAATTTATCCACCTTTTCTGCGGCCCCGGAGTATGAGTTTTTCTGTCCAAAAATCACTGCATTACATAATTTTTTATACTACGTATATACGTAAGTATACGAGAAAGTCAAAATTGGAAGATACATAGATTGCATGAGTTTTTACCATTTCATAGCATTCTTGAGATTAAAGATTTTTGTGTGGCAATCTTTACTTAAATCATTTTCACTTTAAAGAGTAATTTGAATCTCGCTTTCAGAAAAAAATGCATTATCAACGGAGGGCACAAAACGATGGAAGAATGATGAAATTATCTTCGCTGAAATTTCTTTAGGAAGCATGTTTATTTTGTTTTATTGCCCTGTTAACTGAAAAGAGTGCTAATTGTTTTAAAAGTTTACTGACTGATACGATTTGTGCGTGTGTGTGTGTGTGTGTGTGTGTGTGTATTTGCAAAGAATTGACAGTACCTACGTTAAAGCATTTCATGGTTTACTAGCTCAATATAACTGAAGTGTTGTTGCAACTTCAGTTGTTTTTTTGTTCACTTTATATACAGGAATATTGGGAATTGTAATTGCTGCAACATAAAAGTAATAATATAACATATATTCAATATGGGTTGAACTGGCATCCATTGAAAGTCAAACGATTCCAACTATTTCTAATTACGTTATTTTTAAAACACAATTAAATTTTTCGGAATTTATTTATCATAGTGTACAGGAACAATAACAATGTAATTTTCGAAGTTTTGAATCCGTAATATCCCGTCAAAATGCGTTAAGACACAGTTTTAAATGACCGCTCCAATATGCCTCCCATTTGCCTCCAATATGGCGGAGAGCGCAGTGTTGAATTATTTTATATATTTTTATATAATAGGTAATTATTACATGCAAATTAGAGAACGTGATGCTAAGTGGCTAAGGCTGATGGCCTTAAGCCATTACAATACCTGCATTCCCCGCGTTCTAACCTCGTATTCTTGGTAGGTCTACTTCCCAAATGGTCTCTCATCGTACCAATGCCTGCGAAAAGAGACCATAAGTTACGGCTGAGGAAAACCTGAAGGGGGAAAACCGCCGTCGTAGCCGAGTACATGCCAATTCCATCCGGTTTTTAAACTATTTATTTATTTATTTATTTATTTATTTATTTGGCGCGGGCGTCAGGCATTCTTCTTCCAGTGTTTGGTCTTCTCCGCACCTGAAAACAAACAGCACCACAGAAAATCGTCCGCACTAACGCCTCTGCCCTAATACTCTGATTCCCACTTCCCTCGCCTCCCCAATGTGTTTTATTTTAACTGTTTCTTTATTTTATTTTAATGTAATTTATTTAACTTATTCTAATTACTTTAATTTTAATTTATTTAACTTATTTTAATTATTTTCAGTTAATTTATCTTTATTGGCTTATTTATCTACTATATTTAACAATTGACTTCAACTTATAACTTTTTTTTTGTACTGTTGTTCAATTAGTTACGCTAGTGCTCGCCTCTCACCATAGCAGTAGTAGGCCTTGCGCTTGCGTGAGGCTTCGGCGGGAGGAGGTGAGGCGGGCGGTGGGCAGGTGGCGGAGGTGTCGCGTGCGGAAGCAGGTCTTACAGGGGGCTTTGCGCCGCCAGAGGCGCTGCGGAGGGTCACTAGGGAGAGTGGGGGTTGCGGCTCGGGGCTTCTGGAAGAGAAATGCCAGCGCTTGGCCACCGGCATTTGTTCTCTCTCCCTTCTCTCCAACCCTTGCCCGCCGCCACCACCGCGTCCCGTCTTTGTGCTGCCGCAGAACTTGTTGGAGAACACTTAGCAATTACAACAATACTAATTTAATTTATTGTCAGGGACAATAAAATTTATGTGACATTAGAGAAAGTGTTATTAAATTATATAATATAGAATAATTTATTATTATCAATTAATTATATTTATTGTAATATAAAAATCAATAAATATATATCTTAAATAATAATTAAAAATTGTAAAATAATTATTTATTATTAACACGAAACTATATTCATGATCACATTTTATTGATTACAAGGTGAGTCATTTTATGAGAGAAAAAACACCAGTGTGTCCCTTAAAATATTAGCAATTAATAACTCCTTTTCCTCGTTCTATACAAACCCGTGCGCCAATATATTTTTAAATTATAATATTTATTGTAATATAAAAATCAATAAATATATATCTTAAATAATAATTAAAAATTGTAAAATAATTATTTATTATTAACACGAAACTATATTGATCACATTTTATTGATTACAAGGTGAGTCATTTTATGAGAGAAAAACACCAGTGTGTCCCTTAAAATATTAGCAATTAATAACTCCTTTTCCTCGTTCTATACAAACCCCCAACGCCCATTTATCCCTGAAGGAGGGCGCGGCAAGACCTCTCTGCATAGGACGCTGCGTCTCACGGACAGACTAGTAAACACCGACCTCGGACACAGAAGCCTATGCTTTCAATTGCATTAGCTTTTCACATCAGAAGCACAGGTTCTCGTAGAAAGTGTTTTTGTGAGTTTTCAATTTCATGTCAGCTCTATGACATCAGAACTTACTGCACGTTTCCGAGATTCAAGGCGCTGATGAACATCCGGGAGGTCCTAATTTGCAAACAAGAGTACACTGCATTTCTGACGGTCTGCTGGCAGGTTAAAGTTTTGACAACTTAATGCAAAATTTTGAACATGGTGATCCGCTTAAAGAATAAAAAATTCATTGTTCATAGTCTTTAATTGACATGCCAATTTATTGCAATGAAGGATTCAAAATATCGAATTAAACATATTTGGGCGTATATTTCATGTTATTTAATTTGTATGAGTTTCTTATTTATAACCTTAAAACATACAATTTACTAGAGCAATTCATTGGTATTCTAGATGGCTCTATTCACGAACAATTCGTACTTGCCTGCCTGGGTTGTGCAGGTATATCGCCGTTGCATTGAGTTCGGTTTGTAGAGAATTGTGTGCGTTGTTTAAAGAGGTCCACACAAGTGCGGGGTACATGTCAGGTTTTACTGTGTTTAGTGGACTTAAACTGGATTGATACTAAACATTAATAACAAAATGTTAACTTCTTATTACTAAAATCGTGTCGTCTCTAGGGCTTGAACTCTGCTCTTGCAACCTCATGCCTTTCGCTCGAGTGGCTACATTGCGTTATCTTATTCCCATATGTCAATTCCATAGAACTTTTAATCAAATTACATAGGTTCTCAGATTCAATGTCACAAACTTCTATGACAGGGAGGGAGTTGAAGATAATGAACTTCATTCAATTAATATCTGGTGAACTTTTCATATATCGAAGTTATTCACGTGACATTTGGTAGGAATATCGTCATGCACTGATGTTCGGCAGGTCAAGTGCTCTGACGCAGACAAAGGATTCGTGTACATGCAATTAGCAAAGCATATACCAATAATGGATAAATGTTATATATGTAACTTCCTAATATCAAATTTCCAATCACATGTACTAGATCGGAAAGATATGATTCCTCTACATATCCTGGAAGTTCGTAATATTTATTTCTTAGACTTCATGCGTGCAGAACGTACAGAACTGTCCATCACCAACCGTATTCTCAAGAAAACCAGGAACTGGCGGGTTTCATTCCCGTACTTCTGAGACAAACGTTCTAAGCTCCCCTGAAATAGACTTGAAAGGCATATTCGGTTGTTCCCAAGAACAAGCAAACAGACACGAACTGGACTTAGTAGATTATATTAGTGTAAAGATATAGAACAGTCCAGGCAAATATAATAATAATGTTGATAATACAGATTACACTATAATTATTGACATAAGATGATGATTGATATGTGAGATGTCTCCATATCCTAAGTACTCTACAGTTATTCGCGGAACATACACAGCAAAATTCCTAAACTATAAATAACACTATTTGGATTTCAATATCTGTAGATATCTATTATCTACGAAACAAAATTCAACTTCAAAAGCTTTAGGTTTTCTGGAATTGTAAAGCAGTTTTAAAACGATTAAAAACCATAGTGCTCTTTTAGAATGTACAATCCTATTGGTTTCTATTATTTTAGGAATTAAATGGATTATAATTTTTCAATTAAATTGTTGAATGCAGAGTTAACATGTGTGAACGATTTAATTCACTATTCGTCAAACGTTCCAAAAGTACGAAATGTTTATCCTTCAGATGTTTTTCAAAAGCTTATGATTGACATTCTATTAAGTAATATGGAAGCGTTAAAAAAGGGACTGAAAGATTAATTGTGATTTTAAATTTCTTTTCGTGTTCATCAACTGTGATAACAATAGCCATTATACTCCCGTTACCAACTTTTGCTTAGACATTACAACCTGCAGAGAATCAAGATGTTGATACTAATCTAAAACAGAAAAATAAAAGTCACAGAAAAGCAAATGAAGAAAAGACAAAACGAACTCATATGTACAAAGCTCTTGTTGCTCATATGAAAGTGTTTGCTAAAATAAAAAGTCCAAGATCAATACACAAGGAGCCTCAGTTACGTGATCATTACTTTTATCTCCTGACAAGTAGAAATTCTAATGTACAGAAAATGGCATTAGATTGTATAATGGCATATAAAGAAAAATACCTTTTACCGTACAGTGATCATTTATATGGGTTATTGAATGACAAAACATTTAAAAGTGAAATTACTCTATTTCGAGTAGACAAAGAGTCAACAATAATTCAGGAAGAACATAGAGATAAACTGCTTCCAGTTATATTAAGAATTTTGTATGGGAGAATGCTGACAAAAACAGGTCATGGCAGCACAGGTAGAGGTGCTGCAGATTTAAGACGATCACTGGTGCTTCGCTTCCTTGCTGGATGTCATGAAAATGAAATGATTATGTTCTTACAATTGGCTTTTAAAGTTTACTTGCCATATGTGCAGGATGATGCTAAAACAATGGTTGAGAAAATAATTAAAGACATAGAACTGAATCATGTTATTGGCCTGAAAAGTTTAAGAAGTTCTGTTAATATGGTGCTGGTAATCATGGAAAAATTTGGAGCTCTAATGAGCAATGAAGTCCTGTCTTTTGTGCTTCATATTCTGATCTGCATTGGAGCTTTAATTTCAAGCATACTGGCTCACAAGACTGAAATACATCCTGGTTATGCATCAGGCATTCGAAAATTGCAATCTAGTGCCATCATGGCTGCAGCAAAGTTTTTTTCTCATTTTACTGAGTATACTTGGGCTCCTAATGATTTGGTAGCAGCATTCAGGGTTTTTGTGTGGCATGGTTTAGAGAAGTTACCTACTGAAGGAGTTCACAGTCCAACAGCTTTGTTGAAACTTTTCTTAACATGGACTCGGGATCCAAGATATTTTCATTTGTTGATAAAAAGTGAAGATGGTGAAAGTATTACACCCTTGGGAGCTATTATGAATTTATTATGTGCTTCCAAAATTAAACCATCTGTCACAAAAGCAATTATGGACCTTGTAGCAGCTTTGCTGACCACTGCTGATTTCACTGAAGAAACTTCAGGGGAACAGGAAAAAGAAGTGCTAGGTGCTTCCTCAAAATCTGAAGAACTAAATTATGGAAGTAAAATATTACTCCCTCATGTTCCAATTATCATTCAACACTTGCAAAATAAATTGACAATCAAGAAAAAGAAAGGCCTGGGCTCTCAAGAACTTCTTATTTTATCTCGTGTATGTGAACTTGAAAGTAACGCTGAGACAAGTGAAAATCTGTTGCGGTTGCTTTTCCTTGCTTTTCTCAAGAAGGTAAATGGACCTGAAGAAATGGTTATTCATTTAGTCTCAACCATCTGCACTCTTTGGCGGAACGTGAATGTTCCATTCCAATATTTGAAATGCATTGCACCTCTTTTTGGAAATATCTCATCAGTCACTGCTAGAAGAATGTTGTGCAATATGCTAAGAGAACTTGCTGAAAAGGATAATGAATTAAATAAAGATGATCTCATGTCTAATGTGCAACTAATTATTGACATCAATGCTTGGGATAGGAAGTGGGTGGAACAGCCTGATTATGTTCAACGTTTGGATGGTTTCAAAACTGTACATCAAATGGTTGAAAGTGAGAAAATTATGTTACATTTTGGTGTAATTATTGTTTACAATTGTTTCTATATTTTGAAAAGTGAGAAAGACTTGTCTCTCAAAGACGCTGCTGGCTACTGTTTACGGAAGTTGTGTCCATTCCTGTGTAAGCAAGCTATGTCGGTCAAGAACAACCATGTTCCTGAAACAATTCTTAAACTGATAACTGCTGGTATTCGAGAAAAATCGAATGATAGTTTACATGATGAGGCCATAATGTTGTTGGGAGAACTGGTTCGTGAATGTTATGAAACTCATCCTATCTTGCTTGATTTAAAGGATTTGGCTTGCAAAGAAGACCCTGAAGTAGATTTTTTTCATAATATGGTTCATTTACAAAACCATCGTCGTGCCAGAGCACTAATGAAGTTTTGCTCTGTTGCAAAACAAATGGTGAAACCACCTCGTACACATACAATGACTCAAATTATTCTTCCTTTGGTTACATCATTTTTGTGTTCTGAAAAATATGCAAGGAAAAGAAATGTAGTTGATGCTGCAACTGTTTCAATTGGTGTAGTAAGCAATTTTTTACCTTGGTTTCATTATGAAGCTTTGTTACGATTCTATCTTAATAAGCTTCATACTATGCCAGAGTTTCAAAAACAACTTGTTCGTGTAGTTGTCTCAATATTAGATGCATTTCATTTTGATGTTTCATTAGCAGAACAGATCTTAGAAGATACTAAAGACAAGGAGTTTCGATCTGAAGAGATCTCTGTAGATGTAGTAAATAAAATGGATGATGAAAGTGGCAAAGGAAAATTGGAAAATGAAGAGAAAACTCCAGATTTGAGTACGGAAGAAAAAGATGAGAGTGAGGATCCAATGGAAGAACAAAAAGATGATGGTGATGTTTCCACTGACAAAAATGATGTTGGTGATGATAAAGCTAAGCAGTCTATTGAAGAAGAATTGGAGAATGCAATGGATGATATTTCAGTAGATGAAAATGAGAAAATTGAAGAGCAAGAAGAGGTTTTGCCAAATGAAGAACCTTATATACTTAAGTCTATTAAATTATCCATATCTATGGCTACAGGTGTGATTCGTTCCATTGTAAAAGTTCTTCTTCCTAAGTTGCAACAAACAATAACTCTGAATAAGAAAAGTAATGTCCACAAGGTGAATCGTAAGAAAACTGCCCTTGAGCAAGAAGAAGAAGACACCATGTGTATCCCAGTTGCTTTGGCAATTGTGAAATTGCTACAGCGACTTCCTTCACGATATCTGGATCAGCACTTGCCAGGTGTTTTCCTGAACATATGTGCATACCTGAAGTCTCGCTTGGAAAGTGTTCGTCGTGTTGCTCGTGAAATGTTGCAAAAAATAATGGAAAGTCTTGGGCCACAATATTTGAGCATTCTGTTCAATGAAATGATCTCACTATTTACTATTCATTCTGTCTTAACTTCAATGAAGTCAACATTTAAAGCAGGAGACATGGATGAATGTTTGAGCCAGATATTACATATTGTTAAAATAGATCTCTTTGGAGAAGCATTTGAAGAGAAAGGAGTTACTCAAATTACAGGAAAAGTTGTAGAATCGATCTCATAAAAGTTACAACACTCTTTACTTAACTGCTCAATATATCTCAGAAAAATGTTTTATTGATATGTTACTCCCATTTAAGGAGGTTCTGGCCACAACTCATTCATTTTCTACTCTGGTTCGAGTTTCTGAAAGTTTGGGTCAGATTGTGAAGGGATTGAATGACAACATGTTTGTTTCAGTAGAATCATTACTTATATTTATATATGGTGTAGTGTCAGGTAGCATAGCTGTATTTAAAATGAATAATGAGCAAAAAGTGAACAAGGAAGAAACCAAGCAAACACTACTGAAACAACCTGACACTTTTCTTATACCTAAAGCCCCAAGAACACGCTATGGTACCCTAACAGCAAAACCTAATCTCTCTAGTGACCGAAATGCACATATGCTTGTGGAATTTGGATTCCGTTTGCTGCATATTCTTTTGAAGAGAGGGAAAGCCATATCAAATGAGTTTTTAAAATACATTGATCCTTTGGTACCAATCTTACAAAATAACATTGATGCTAAACATGTGAAGTTGACAACAATAACGCTACAGTGTTTTGTCAATATCTTTAAAATGGATCTTCCTAATTTGAAAAAAAGCATAAACACTTTGGCAGATTCTCTGTTCAGTCTGTTGCATAAATATGCAACTGCAGGTTTGTCACAAGGGGAATATTTGGATATGGTGGTCGCTGCTTATAAAGCTGTTACAGTATTAGTTGGACACGTTAAATATCACCTCATTAATGATGTTCAGTTGAAATCTTTATTACTTTATATTGAACAAGGGATGCATGATTTCACACAACAAGCTACAGCATTTCCTTTGCTGAAGGCAATACTATCACGAAAACCTGATGTACCAGAAATATATGAAATCATGTCCAAAGTAGCTCAGATTAGCGTTATCTCTGAACATGACCATGTACGAGCACAAGCACGACAAGTTTTCTATCACTTCTTGATGAATTATCCTCTTGGCTCAAAAATAGAGGTGCACGTAAATTTTTACATCTCACAGTTGAGTTATGAACTTGAACCCGGACGTTTGTCTGCATTTCAGATAATTCACAGAATGATTGCAACGTTTCCAGATCATGCCCTTTCCAAGTATGCAGGAGTACTTTTTGTTGGTATCGGAGCAGCATTAGTCAATGATGAGAGGGCAAGTTGCAAAAAGATGGCTGCTAAGTGCTTGAAAACATTAATAGAGAAAGATGAAACTGATAGAGACAGATTATTTAATGTGTCTTTTTTGTGGATGAAAGACCAGAAAATTGGACACCGCTGTTTAGGTGCTCAAATATGCGGAATTTTTGTTGAAGTAGAAAAAGAAAAGTTTATTCGCCGCTTGGAAGAATTGCTCCCAGTTATTCAAACACAGCTAACAGCAAGGATGAATTTGTTGTATGCGTCTGGGAAGTGTGTGAGATTAGCTCAAGAACAAAATGAAAGTGAAGAAGTTAAAGAAAAGAAACTAAGACTTGAAGATCATTGCATTTTTCAAGTACTACAACTTATAAAGAAAATTTGTAGCTTATGTCCTGCTTTCCTTAAGGATGAAGTTTGGATGTCACATGTTGAAAATATAGCTGAGGCAGCTCAAAATCTATTAAGTCATCCTCATCAGTGGATTCGTTTGGAAGCATCTGCAGTTTTAGGATTTGTGTTTGCAAGCCTGGACATAAAAGCCTTAGTTGAAGCGGTTTCTTCATCATCATTTGTAGAAGGGCGCTATCTGTTCCATGATACAGGAAATAAATTGAAGTCGCTTGTATTAGATTTTTGTGATCAGCTTATACCTAATAGTGAAAGTCCCCACTTAATAGAACAAGTGACAAAGAATTTGGCTTTCTTGTGTCGTGTTATCAGAGCATTGCCAGATGTAGAATTACCAAAAGATGATGGGTTTAAAATTTCATTACTGTGGCTAATAAGAAGAATGAGAAAAATTGTAAATATGGAAATAGTTACATGTCCTTCTTCGTACATCTTACGAGAAGCAGTTTTTAAATGGATTGGTGCTTTAGTAGTTGATCTTACCAAAGAAAAACTTCTCCTAGTTATTTCACAAGTTCTTGCTCCCTTGGCTCGTGAGATTCTGCTGGAAGATGATACTCATCCAGAACTTTTGCGTTTGGCTAAAGGAGTAGTCAAAATAATAAAGAAGAAAATAGGAGAGGAAGAGTACAGTAATCAGTTGTCAAAATTACAAATGCGCATCAGTACAAAAAGAGCTATGCGAAAGAATGAACGAGCTAAAGAAGTCATAAACAACCCAGTAGTTGCTGCTAAAAGGAAAATTAAAAAGCAGCAGAAGAAGAAAATTATGAAAAAGCGGAAAATGGATGAATGGAAGGGGCGAGTTGCTCCAAGAAAGAAGAGAAAATCAAATGATAATTATAACACAGAGAGTTCTGTGCCCAAAAAGAAGTGGGTTGTTACAGAGTCTGCAACAAATGCATGAATGAACAGTTGTGTGAATGTTGTTGTTTTTAAAACATTAGTTAATTTCTTTGGATAACAGGTTAAACCTTCCAAACCTTGTGTTGATAGTTCAAGGAATACTATCTTCATCAAGGTTTAAACCAAATCGGATGTATTGCAGACAGTGTAAATTAAACTTTTGTGATTTATTCTTATATTATGTTGATGGTATTTGAAGTTGGGTTTCAGTCTCAGATTTAGAGATTTTTACACTTTAGGTCTTTTCAGGAAATTATATATTTTTGTGATCCGTTTCACCTTTATAAACTCATCAAAAGCATCTTTTGGATATTGAATTGGTCTCTGTGACATTTTGTTGAAACATACTCCCATAAAAATCTAGTTCTTCAGAGATATTAGTTAATGTAGGGAAGTTACTAATATCGCCATATCCTGTATACAATTCATGAGAAAGAATATTTTTCTTGATAAAATGCTCTTACCAAATGCCAAGTTATGAAATGGTGTCAGAAAAATGGCAGCCATGTATCTGCACTCTGCAGAGCCCTTGTTTCCTCACCTGTAGTCAAGTCCAAGTCCTGCTGGGGTGCTTAGTGGGGAAGCCTGTTTTATATATATTTGTTGAAATGCAGTATATTCCACAATTGAAAATTCACTAAAAGAATTTAAAAAAGATCCAGCGTCTGAGAAAAAAGATTAAGGGAATTTTTTTTGATACAAAATTACATTACAAAAATGGAAAATGAATTGTCTAGCATATTGTATGAAAATTAATTGTATTGTAATTTTTTAATTTGAATTGATTTTATAATGAATTGTATAGTTAATAACACATTTTTGAACATGTGCAGTAGAAGTAGTGTGTTGTTTGGAAACATACAATCTAGTTTTCTTTTTTGATTTCCCAAAGCATTTAGCTTATAAACCATACACTGCATCAAGTCATAAGAAGAAAAAAAAAAATTATTCATGGTTTATGTATGTTTGCGTTTATGGTAATGTTTTTGTTATTAGAATTTAGTATGGTAATTATTTATGGCAAAACCTGGTGCCCTCTCTCTCTAAAAGAGAAACTTGAATTACAAATTACTTCCTTTTCTTGTGTCTTGTGAATTTTACTGTACTTTATATTAATTTTCTACAAGTTGAAACATAGAAAAAAAGTATCTCAAAACTCTTGCTACATTTCATACAGATGAGCATAATTGGGCTATTGCAGAAAGCTTATCATTCATTAGTACTGAATATCAACAAAGAAGGCTTTTTTGTGTGGGCCCATATCTCTTGACAGTGAGCTGAGTTTCTTTAGTTGTACCTTGGGAAATAAGTGTGCAATGCAAGAACATAGTTTGTACTACTTTCAGCTCAGACAGTGTAATTTCTAATTTAAATCCTCTTTGTGTTTTTATTACTACAGAATGAATCTGCTTCAAGAGATGGTTGAAGTATAGTAAAAAAAGTTATTTGGTGGAAACAAATTTGTCATTGAAGTTTTGGTCAGATCTGTACAATGTTTTAATTTCTCATTGTTATAATGCATTCAATTAACTAAGATGAAGTTGCTGTCAGCCTTTTTTTTTTTTTTTTTTTATGATCCCTTTGGTATTGAATATTACAAGCTCTCAAAAAATGGCTTGGATTCCAAACACAAAGTTAGTTTAAATGCATAGGGAAGTTTAACACAAAACAGAACTTTATGATTTCAATATTTTTTTCAAATTTGAAAGAGGATGTACTTGTTCTCACAATACAAACTGGTAGTCGGTCTTTAGCCAAACAAGTATTGAATTGTATGTTTCCAGATACGATAAAGATAAACAATGTAATATATTAAATGTAATTTATTAGGATAAAATGATTTATAAAATGCTCCAATATATTTGTACATAATTACAAATACCAAATGTTCAATCTCCTCTGTAAAAAAGTGTACAACTTTATATTTATATATGTATAAAAATATATATGTACAAAATATTTACATAGCAATTGCATGGCATGGACGTTTTTGCATTTGTTGGAAATATTAAAAATTGGTTGTATATAAAAGCTGCCATGTTTTATATCTTCAGTCTTAATTTTTGTATAATTATATACATTGAAATATAAAATTCATAAGTGATACAAACTTTGTGTTGCAATTTTTTTTTACACAATCACAGAAACTTATTTTCCTTTCAATATTTGTCTAGTTATTAAATATTGAATATTTAAAAATATGGCACACATCTGAGTACGAATAATCATAATGAGTGTCTCAAATCAAATGTGTGCAATGTATTGGCACAATGAGTTTCCCACGAGTTTGTAGAAATATAAATCACTCAACTTACATTCAATTAGTAATCAGTGAGGTGATATACTAGAAGCTCACAATTTAGTCTGCCATACATACTCTTAGGAGGAAGTGATTCACTTCATGTGCAGAGGAGAATATAATTTAATGCTAACTAGTGACAAATATTTTGCCCTCATTATTCTTATTACATCTTTATTTCAGTATGCCAACTGCACTCCAATTCTGAAAAATTCAAAATTCGTTTCCTTAATCTTTTACAGTATTTCTTAAATGCAGATTTGAAAACTCACTTGCTGTTGGCTGTTGCCAATATGGATGCAGGTTTTTGGCCCTCCAAGTGATGAAAAGCAATAGCTAATTCAATGCTGAAAAACCACTTTTTTTTTATCAGAAATAAGCCCATAATTTTGTATGTTGTGTTACCATTGTAATTCTGGGTCATAAGGGTCAATGAGGCCTCATCATCACTGCCATAGCCACCCAACATCTAGTTGTTATTTCCACAAACTCTAAAGGAAGCATCTGAATAAAAAAAATATAACAGTTGCTACATTCTGTTTTCCATCGACTACCCTACAGTTTAGTTTCATGCAGATCTCTTCTGATGTACCCTCTGTAACCCCGCAGTCTTAATGGCCTCACATGTTGCTGTGATGGCTCATGATGATTATGATGGGGAGTTTCATCTCCAGAATCAACGTCACCTGTAACAATGTTCAAATCAAGAAGATATTGAATTTTTTATTACTTACTATTGGAACATAATCTTAGTTACATGCTTATTTGCGATTTAAAAAAATTTAAAAAGTAAAGAATCATACAAAGGATTCAGTCAATAATTTATATTTCTCAAAAAATTGTTCTAGAGTTTCACTAAAATAATGTTTCATTTAATAACATTTTTACATGTGCCTAACTTCTGACTTACCATCACTGGAGTTTGTTGAAGCAACAAAATGTTCAGAGCGAATGGCTTTCCGAGATTTTGGCCTCCTGTAATATTTGAATTCTCGAGGCAAAGTGTATGAACGTGGGAGAGAGATCTGGGAATCCATATCTGATGGAATACGATATGATTTGTACATTAACATTGCCTGTTGATGAGAAACTCCTTGTGAGTCTGCTGCAAGCAAATCATCCTTCACAACATGTGCTGACTCAGAGAAATTAGAACCTCTATCACTACTGCAATCCCTGAAAGCAAAAGTGACAATTGTTTTAGTGGATTAAGGAATAACATTTGAAGTGAGTAAAAAAATTGTTTTGAGAAGGGAGTTTTCACCTATCAATGTGATCATCATCAGACAATCTATACACAGGTGTACGGTCATGGTCCCAACCATAATATAAATTACTATTTTCTAGATAGTGCGGAGCTAATAAAATTTCTGGAGTTTTAGAACGATGTTTAGAGCGAGGAGGTGGCATCAAATGGTAAGTATAAGGAGGTAACACAGTTCTTGAACTTGGCGGTGATGGCGGCGGCCAACCACCTGCATTGTGCCTCTTAGTGCGCGGTATGGGTTGGCGTGGTAATGACCCAAAATCCTCTCCAACTCCAGAAGGCATGCCTGATCCTCCGGGCCGTTGAATTTTGCCCTGTTTTATTTCTTCTTCAATGACACGTAGTTCAGCTAACTGCTTTTGCTTCTTTTCTTGCAATTTTTGTTGAATATTAACACGAGAGCCAACGCTACTGGCTTCATTTTCACTCGAACCACCCTAGAATTTTTTTAAATACAATAGAAGTTCAATAATACACTATATTAGCACAAACATTAGCACAAATTTCTGCTTATAAACTAAGATGCCAACATTAATAAATGCCAAAAAGTTATACCTGATGATTGTGTTGATTTGGGAGGGGTCGCCTCCAAAATGGTACAGCGTTTTGACTTGGCACTGAATTGTTACACGACGATTCTGGAATATTATTTGTATTTTGCAAAGATGTACTAGTTGTTGTAACTACTGAAGTTAGTCCAGAAACAACAGGAGGAGGGACAAAACTTGATGGTTTCTTTTTCTTCCTTTTTGTAGCAGCAGCCGATGCAACAGGATTACTAAACCGACAGTTAAACACTCCTGGAATACCTCCATGATGGTACGGGAGATACCCATTGTTATATCGTTGATAGCAGGCGGGGTTTGGCGTTTGCTTTCCATTACACTGAACCTGCACAAGAAAAATCATGGAGCTTGAAATGCAGAACAAAAATGTTTTCAATTATGTGGTAAACGGTGAAACATTATACCATGACAGTGTCTAACAAGCAAAATACTGAAAGACCAAGTAGCAACTGAAAAGAGAATTCTGAGGAAATGTGTTTTTGTCACAAAATCATGTGTAAGAGAAATAAAAAATATAGCATAATAATAACCTTCTTCACTAAAGAATTAAGCAACGATTCTAATGTGATAAAAGGTGAATTCCATTTTAATAAAACCCAGCATGCGTCGAGCAAAATGTTGTGTACTATACTGCGGTTTTTACACAGCCATGTTTGACATTTGATTAGCTGTTATGATGCCGTCCAATCGGGACCTTACACGTCACTGCAGTGCTTGGTGATGTTCAGCCCTTCCGATTGGATGACACTGAAACAGCTGATTTACTTCATACGTAGCTCTGTAAAAACAGCAGTATAGAACAAAGGAATTCAACTTGTTTTACAGGGGTTTTCCAACTCTTTTTCATCCAAGGCTCCCTTAACCTAAATGAAACTTTCCATGGCTACTCTAGTAACAATAAGTTTCAAACATAAGGAATAATATTGACCTACTACATATTGAACCCAAATGAGTGATATAATAGGCTATTAGTAAAGGACTTGCAAGTTGAATTAATTCACAATGAATTAGTAAAAGAAATCATATACAAGTAACATATAATGATAGTACAAAACATAAATGACACAAGGATTAAAGTAAATCAAATCTAAAGATCATTTTTAATAAAATACAGCAATGCCCCTATCATATGGCCGCGATGCTGTTGGGAGCTGTGACCCACAGTTTGTAAACCTCTGGTTTACGTAGATAACACATACATCTTTCTCTGATCCGTTAGGGCATCATCATTCATCGTCTCTCAGCAAAACTGCTGCAAATTGCAATTATTTAATATTCAATAGTTTTCTCAACTATTGAGACACCAGGCCTTAGCTGTACTTCCTTGTGTCTTTGACAATCCAATTGGTATTGTTTCTGATTTTATATTGAGAAATTTGGTGATCAATTTGAGTTTAGTTTTAAGTGTAGCATATGCGCACCTTGCTGGTCATGAAACAAAATACTTTTATTTATTTCATCACCCACATTAACTCAATAATTTTGAATTATTTTCTAGCTGATTTACCACATGTTGCTCAGGTGCTTATTTATCACAATTATCTATTAGTCAGAAAAAATAATGAATTGTAAATGTATTCCTACACCCCTCTGCCCAAATCCACTCTGATCCTTTGCCCTGTCCAGTTTCACCTGGCCCTGTCTCTGCTGTATTTGCAAGAAGCTTTGTTGCTATGGGCAGCTGTAAACAAATGCATACTCCTGCAAACTTTCACTAAAAATTTGGCCCAGCAATTTCTCGAAGGTTAATGGTGCTGTTGGAATGAATTAAAAATCATTTAATATGAAATTTCATAACCTTAATGTACTTTGATGGATTTCTTAAACTTTTTTAAAATACTCATTAAAAAAACAAAGACTACATGTAAATTTTGGTATAAGAAGTAGGGAAGAGGGATAAGAATAATATGAATCAGAATAATTAATACCAATTACTTGATAAACATAAACATCATAAGATTATTAACATGTTTTGTCTTTCTCAACATTTACATTTAATTTATTTTCTTATTTCAAGAAAATGTAATTTTCCAAAAAATTACTATTCACAGAAAATTTTTCCTTTCATAATGTAGACTTCAGTAGATCTACAAATTATACTGATCATTTCAAAAGTGGTTATTATTTTAAAAATGATCATATGATACAAAAACTATTAAAAATTAATTGAAAGGTTGGGGAGAAAACTATGAGAGTCAAGAAACTGAAATTTTCGCAATATACCAGTACCATCTTGTAGAGCATTTGAAATACTGCATTGTGGATACGTGATTTCCAAAACAATCAAGAACAGGAGCTATTAAAACAAATAGATTTGGTGCAAGAGGGAAAAGTACTTTGATATAGAAAGTGAAACAGTTATTTGAAATAGAAAGGAATCTCAAAGACAAATTCAACAACAACAACAACATAGCGAGTGAAAAAAAAAAAATATAAACAAAATAAATCCAGGGGAAATTGTCCTGAATATTCTTCTCCGACCCTTCCTTTGTTTTCTCAAAACACTTACTCTCTTAGAGCAAGTTATAATAATAATGAAATAAGGAAGCTGGTTGTAAATATGCATTGTCCTGCCAGACATACTAACATAATTTGCATGCAGCTTGAGGGTTGGGGAAGAACTACCACGATTACCTTAATTTTCAAAACAAAAAAAAAAAAAAAAAATTATAATTCAGGGAGCTATTAGAAAACAAAATACTATTATTCAGAATATTTTACAAACCTAGAAATAATTTGATCCTTTTGGTATGTTTAAAAACAGTTATATATGAATGAACCGACTATTATAAAACTAATACTAATTAAGAAAAACTTTTTATAAAACCATTTTAAAAGTTAAATACCACATGGCATATATCACAGTCCACTTTGTCTTTGTAACAGTCTGTAGTTTCTTTTATAAATGGGAACTGCACCTTCAAATTTTCACTGAAAATACTTTCTTTTGGGGAAATAAAATTTTATGAAAGTGCCTGCAATTATTTCAAATACAAACAACTTAACAGGTACCACTAAACTTGTGAACAAAAAGGAATGATGTAAACGAACAAAAAAATCTTTCTAATGAGTAGTTGCCAGGTTGACCAATAGTTAATAGGACATTTAACAAACCTTCCTAGCAGAAAATATCAAGCTTTTTTGTTTTTGTGAAAATTCAGAACATTTGAGCATCCTGAAATGATTCGAAAGGACGGCAACATAAAGGTTAAAAATTCAGGACTCTCCAAGGAAAACCGGGATGTATTGGATTCCTACCTTAACAGACAGTATTTGTACCCATTTAATAATTGTAGAACCTCGGAACTACATTGAATACCATCCAACACCATGATTGCACATGCTAAATAGAACCTTTAACATTTGTCTTAAGCTTTTTCACTAATAATTTTCATTAACATCAGTATTTCAGGATGAAATTCGTTTTTAAATATATATAATTTCTGTATATACTTTGTTCCACTGCATTTTGCTGTCACTTTCAGTGTTTCTGTAGGTTATTATCAGTTGCATTAACAATATTCACAATGTTAATATTAAAAGAAAAAATATGAAAATGTAAGAAATTAATATTCTTTTCATCAATAACTTCATTCACATCACGAATTACATTGAAGTTTTTCTATAAAATCTATTATACCAAAATACTCATAAGAAATTATTAATACATACACAAACCTGAGTTTTCTGCACGTTATTTTGATCCTCCTTTGTACTCTGATTCCCTGATTCTACTGACAACCGTTGTGTAGAATCACAATTATTATTATAAGTGTTTGGCCTACCACCAGTTTCATACCGTAATCTTTAAAGAAAACAAGAGTAATGGTTTAATCATAATACAATTACAATATAAACTGCAAGAAAGAGTAAGACAAGTCATAAATTATGCAAGTTATTTTGAAATTTAATTATATCACATTATACATTAAAGCATAAAACCCTTCTAAAACTAATAACAAAGAGTTTTTAATACACTCTTAATCACAAAATCTGTGGTTGCAGGGTAAAAGTCAACTTTTGAACAAAATGGGTTAAGTAACAATGAGTTAAATCTTTTTCTTCTAGTAAAATGACTGAATACTAATATTACCTCTATAAGAAAAAAGGTAAATATTCTTTTAAAAAATTAGCCACTTTTACATGACCACAAATAAAATGGTTTTGTAGAAGGTAATACTGCCCTCTGACTTAAGCATTGATATTGAATTATATTGTTGGGATGTTCTGTAGAATCAAATATTTTCCATAAAGTTACGTGAAGGTGTGTGTTTTACAAAGTCTTAGGCAGCCAGTAGCAACTTACAATTATTAATTTAAGAAGAGAAGATTAAGAATAATAAAAAAATGTTATTTATAACTAAAATATCTACGAAATCACCAACAGGTCCCTATAATGCCTGAGGTCACAAGTTCTCATGCTGGATCCAAATAACTGAACTTATTGTGTAAAATAACTTCGGTCGCTTTTTTCTTATAACCTGTATACATTTTGTTCTAGAAAGCTACATGTTTAATATACTTTGTATTTAAAGGCAATTACATAAAATAAAACCTTCAGACCACAAACATTTTTTTAGTCACCACTCATTAAAAATGGTTGAATAAAATAACCCTTGTTCCTCCAAAGTAAGATTTATGAGCTAAGAACTTTTACCTTGTGATCAGAAATATAGTTCTCTTTCAAACAAAAATCAAATTACGTCAGAACATTTGTTCAAGAAATCACTCATCAGCTAATGAAAGTAGAGTAGAAATCGCAGGTTTCAAATCCCTTTAACTCTAGAAAGCCCAAGCGTTTGTCCAACTGAATAAGCCCGAGGTGAGTTTGCCAGTCTCATGGGGGGATAAACAATAGTGCTTTATTTGTTTTTGTTAGAACAATTGTTTGTTAGAACAGACAACAAAGAATATGCATTCTTTTATTACTATTTATTATACTTTTGGACAACAATTAATTTCCTTTTTACTATGAAAACATTATTTTCGACATGAAGTAGGTTCTGAACTTACATTTCTTTTGCACACATTGCAAGGATAGTGTCTACACACTCAACGGTGACGCTATTGTTACTTCTTACACTAATATTATCTTCAATAGAATTCTTTTTGGGGTTGTAATTGCTATCTTTGCTTTCCGAAAATAACTCATCAGATACGTTTTCATCATCTTAATCTAGGCACACCTGAATCTCAGCATCATTCAGTCTAGATGTCTTGATAACTACAGAAATGAAAGTATTTGATTCATGAAGAGGTATAAAATCTCACGATTCAATTTTGAAAATATTTACTACCCGCACATAACTAGACCACAGAAAATCTTACAATAATTACACACTGAAACAACAATGGATACAACCAAGAATGGTTGGTGCAATCATATCAAATGATTGAGAGTAGCAATAAATGTACACAAAATTCTCACTAGCAATGACAGAAATTTGCAGAAGTCATCTGACAATCACTACAATATCCAAAAATTCTTTTCAGACAAACAAAACAATTTAAAAGCCCCTCGATAATGAGAAAAATAGAAAATTACGAAGGTGTCTGGTAGAATTACCTCAGGCTTCTTTGACCTAAAAATATGTTTGTCGCAATATGTGAATAAAAAATACAAAAAACTGAGAGAGAGTTTGGTCTAACAATTAGAAGGTATATTTAAAAGAATACCTGGACACTACAGGCAGAGATAAAATTTCCAATAATTTTATGAGCAGTGAAAAATGGCAGTGAGTCCATTGGACTCACCTCAGGTTTTCTAGGGTTAAAGTCCTTTGTTCACCTAAAGGTCACAAGTAGTAAAGAGAAAGCGCTGAGAATAACACTATGCAAGGAAAAGGATGTTTTGAAAATTTTGTGAACCTGTCAAAAGTTTTACCATGATTCAAGAATAGCATATTAAGACACGAGTTCTCATCTAATCACTAAGAAATGTCAAACACAAAAATTATTGCCGAAACACACCTGATATGTTTATTCTTTATATCAATCTTTTTTACCTGAAAACTACTTCATTGATCATAGGTCAGTTTAATATGATCTCAAAATTCTTCATTAAAACACATTGCAAGGGCATAAAAGTAGTTTTTAAATACATTGACAACAACAACAATAATAATATAATTATTATTTAAAAAATTCAAAATTTTTTTCTCACAAGAAGCTGGTTTAAAATAGATTCAGAAGACCAAACATATATGAATTTTGTGTAATAAATTTATTGAATGATAAATGTGTGAACATGTGACGACAGTAAAATGGGTTATAAATTAAATATAATAAAATTGCAAACGAAAATTATAGGAAAATTGTCAGTAAAATTCAGAACAATAATGCAGGGCACACAAAAATGAAAACAAAGAACATTAATGATAATTCTACTTGTGGCCTCATTCTCAACATTAAACCCTTTCAATATGTTTCCCTTTGATACACTCCATTCATGAAATTCAGTGCACAACAAGATTGTGGAATTGTCCATCTAAAGACTACAACTTCTAATTAAATTAAATAAATACAACCCATTTTCATATACATACCTTCGAACATGAAAATATCGATAATATAGTATCATGAAACTTATACCAATTGCAAATGAAACAAATACAACAACAGGTACTGCATTTCGATACCATGGTGCATCATCCCAAATACCCACAAGCCAGGCTGACACTAGAAGAGCATTTTCCAAGAACATAACTACATAAAAGGTCACCATTTTTTGACGAGGGTTCACTTCCTAAAAACAAAAACACCAAATTAATACTGAAACTATACCACTGTAATAAAGTATCTCTAAAGAGACATGAGAGACTTACTTGAAGATTGATGTAAGAGAATACATAAATTATGGCAATAAGAGCTGAAAATGCTGCTTTTCTTTGCCTTGATATTCTTTCACCATGAAAAACATTTTTGGGCGATATAAGCCAAAGAAACATTGATATCCAATGTAATCCAATGACCAGAAAGACCCAGTGTCCATATAATGTAGCATATACTGTTAAAGCTGTGACTCGAGATGACACTGTACCTAATCTCCACAGAAATTGAAATATTACACCTAACCATGTAAGGACAAGTCTATGTACATTCTGAAGTCTCACATTTTTGCTAAAAGAAGCAAGAGCCCAACATACGCTAAACAATGACAACACTGTGGAAACAATATTTAAATCACTAAATTCCTTTGGTGAAGTCTCTTGCCACAATAGATATAATTGGACTAGAAGCATTGGAGCTGCTTCACAGAAAGCATGGAACAATCGAAGCATACATAAGTCTCTCACTTCATGTTTGACGTATCTTAAATCAACTGGAATAAAAAGTTTGAAGTACCTCCATAGCACTCCACACTGGGAGATATGCAATAGAACTATTAGCCACTGCACACATTTTTCACTATTTTTCTTGGATTGAGGGGATCCTTCGTTTTCATTTTTTGATTTCTCTCGCAACTGTTTCTGGGTTTCCCGTGATCGTATATACCATTTCAATGATATAAACTGACTGATGACCAAAGATGTAGCAACAAATGTCAAGGAGACCGCAAACCAAACGTGTCTCCCACGTTCAAATAGTGCATACCCCATCACAACATCAAAAACAACATCACAAAAATAAGAAGCTAATGATATTATATTAAATAAAACATCACAGAGAGGTAAAAATTCGTGATTGGCCATATTGTTCGTGGCTGTTGTACTTCGTTAATATGTGTCATTATCTCGGCATCTTTCACAAGCAATTCTCGTAAATAAATACGGCGCTGTCTTGAGCAGGTTATAAAGTTTGTAGATGACATGTGAAGTATGGAGAAATGCTGCATTGGGTGTGAAATCGACAAATCAACATTGCCAGTTGGTTTGGAGCTGTTTTGCAGCACATATTTTACACTCAAAGCGTGTCGAAACCCTTGGTATGCCAGGAATTTGTATAATTGAACAGAATTATGTCCTTTCTTCGACAGTTACACAATAAAATAAGTGATTCTTCCATTACACAGCCTTTATCATTGAATTTCTACAGAGCATTAAATATAATGAATTTCAATGTTGTAGAACTACGAGACAATAGCAGAAACTAAATTGGGCACAAACTCAAAAACTTTAACACAACTGATCACAACATCGCACAAAACAAGTACCAACTTTCTAGATATACCACCACTGAGAAGTAATATTCTGCACAGAACAGCCATGAATAAGCAATACCAACTGTCAGTACATTGCCCTAAGAAAATTAAGAAATGTCGTAAAACATTTCGATCAATGATTTTAATGATTCAAAAATAATTTTTCAAGATATGTAAACATGTATTTGAAAGTCTTTTTTTAAAATTAATATTGCTTGTTTCTAAAGGCAGTGATATATGAAGCTGTAAGAATAACGTAGTACGTGAAAGGACCTGGCAGAGGTCTTTCATGTTACACTGACCTTTGATATACATTTTTATTATGCGTCCTTCCGGATAATGTTGGAGTGCTTGTGCATGTTTTCTGTTTTTCATAATGGATACTGATGTATTTACGGACATTTCAAAGTACTTCATCGAGGAGTAAACTATATTACTACAAAATTATTTTGTCTTGAGGCATGAGTGCATTCCTCACTTTTTTCCCCGTTGCTGCGACAATAATAGCGCAAGAAAAATGAGAGTATTCTTCATATTTAATATTAAATTGATGTAAATACTAAGGAGCGATAAAGATCAATTATTTTCCCATTTATCACTTGTTTTCTGAAAAGACGTTTCACCGACATTTCCCCGGTACTGCTAATTATCCATTAATTTGATCACAAGTTTGGAACGAGTTTTCATGTAAATAGGTTTTTAAAAGAACAAGATGCCTGTATTAGATACTACTCTGTACAGTTTAAAATAATTCTGAATGAATTATAACCATTTTGTTTGACATATTTTGGTATAATTACAATTTTTACATACGTTACCTATAACTACACACTTCTTAAGCACTTCGTTACATTTCCACTCATTTTTACGTAAAAACGAAATATTTCATACACTACGGGTTTTCTAATATGTTACTAAAAAAGTATTTTTTACAAAGCAATATAATACTGCGGTTCTGTGACCAACTGACCTTCACTGAATTGTCAAACTTACGGAAATGTAGTAGTATTCAGAATGAGGATGAGCAGATGTTTGCGAAGCAGAACTAATCTCAAGTACATGGTGGCTCATGGTCCACAGAGCTGATGCGTAACTCGAAATCTGACAAATATTTTTTTACAGCCTTGTATTGAGAGGAGGCATCAGTCCCCCTCCCCCGAAATCCGTCACTGCCTTCACGTGCGTGCGTGAATCCATCACGTGCTTCGCGTGCCCCGCTCCTCGGAAAGAACTTTGTTTATAATAGTACATATTTCATACTTCGAATAAAACACGTATCGTGTGATGATCATGCGGAAAAGACTAGTATACAAGAAGTAGAACATTCCTTCAGCCGCTCCGAATCCATTCGTTAAGGACCTGATCGGCGGCGTTTTATTTTCGAAAATTTGGAAACGTTTGTTTGGAGCAATTAAAACACTAATGAATATTTATTTTATATATTTTTTCTTACATATTTTGATTGATTGATTGTTAATGATTCTGGGCGCGTCAACTACTGAGGTCCTTAGTCCCGAAAGTGTAGGGTATGGTTTTTCATCGGGAGCTGGCGGTGATTTTCCCCCTCTGGATAGCGAGATCCGGCGCCGACCTACCGTCGGCTAACGGGGTTTTCCCCAACCAGGTTTCTCCCACCAGCGGGGCACCGCTCCAGCCGAGACAAGTTTTAGCCTCAGACCGGTGTCCCGGGACGTGTGGAAGTGTAGTGAGTAACACATTTTCAAATAATGTAAAGTACATATTTTGCTTTTTTTAGGACAATAAATTCGTTCCTAATCATGTGTTATTTCAGAGATCAATAATTCGAATTTATACAGTTGGTATTGTTTCATTACCTATCTTGTTCATATTATTTATTATTAAAACACTTAAACTTAGGACTATTTTATTTCGTTTGAAACTTTTAGTTGTCCCCTTCTTGGTCCCGTTTCAAAGCTGTCAAACTAATAGGGGCTTCACTGAATTTAAAAAAATCTTAGGAAAAATACTTGAAAGTATACATAAAACATGTGTGTAATGTAAAATTAGTTATCCATATTATCTACCTTCAATATGCTTGTAAGTTCTTTTTCCTTCTCTTTCCTTAAAAAAAAATCACTTGGCGGGTCGTCCACCTGATAAGATTCTCGTTTTGGACACCTTAAAGTTATGTCACAATTTTTTTAACATAACATTAAACATTTCATTCATATCAGAAGTGATCAGATTACTAGGTTTACAGTTTTCTAACTTAATCGTCTCGTGAATACGTACCTCAAAATTTCTGGGTAAAGAATAAATTTCAACGTATTGAAACAAACTGTCTGATTTTCATTTTTAAATTTAATATTTCCTCTGCCCTTCTAATATAATTAAATATTAATTCAACGTAACCCGTTCCAAATTTATAAAAGAATATGGGCGCCAGGGAAAGATTACGTTAATTCAATTATTAAAGTTAATCTTCAACTGCTATTTCCAATAAATTAATAACCGGCTAACTGGGTCGATGGGTCTTAAAAGAAATAATCGCTATTGACTACTAATAGCCGATTATTCGATCTGCCATCCGTACAGAGTGGCCGAGGAATCTGAAAAGCAAATATACATTTCTAGCTACTCATTTGCTGGAATTGGTTAAATGAAAATCATCTTTTCTATTCACAGAAACTTGTAAGTTTATTCAGTGTTCATTGGTAACAACACGGAACGTACTTTCGGTCATGACCAGTCTCAAACAGTCATTGCAGTACCAGTCTTCGCGTGCTCATGACCGATGCCGCGTAGAACCATTTTCAATCTTTCCCTGTGTCAATGGCTCCAGGTCCAAATAGCATCTTCTTTTCTTCCGTTCTGGCACAAGTGTATTCAAGTCACTGATCATCACCGCCTCATAAGTTGATAAGACTTAATTAATGTTCCTTTTAAAAGTTTCCAGTTCTTTCTACGCGTATACATAAAATATTAAAGTTCAGCAAACTATTATCTGCTTCAAATACTCCCAGTCCTGTTGCCGACAAATTCACCTAAGTTCACAGTTTAAATTCTAGCTGCTGCACTCGAAATATTTCCAAGTTCCAATTTCCGCACATTACATCAATATTCTAAGTGCGACAACCATACTCTCCAAAGTATATGTTCACAATTCCCAAACTCCCAACATCAATTGTCTACACACGATCCGCACAGCACCACGGCATAAGTCGGAATGCCTCCATATTCCCCTCTTTCAGCCCTTCAAAACTCGATCCATACTCTCTACTGTTTCTTGTCAGAAAAAATCCCATGCCTAGCCAATCCCTCCATTACTTACAAATTCAACTAGCCGCGCCCCAGACTGTCATTGCTTTCTCGGCCAATCCCCAAACAGTTAACTTGGGTGGTTCAAAGCAAAGAAGTTTGTTGACCTTGACGACATCTCGTCTACCGTTGCTAGGCCGCCATATTTACATATGTATATCCTTACCATTCACCCTATTTACAATAAATGTTACGCCATACAATGTCCCACATATTGGTATGTCACAGTATACCTGGTAAGCATGCTAATTTTCGGTAGAACAGAGTTAGTTCAACTTGTCCAATACAAGTGATCTTTGCCCAAGGCCAAAAGAGATAGAGAGCGCTTTCTCCCCCACCATTCCACACACTACGCTGGACTCGGGAGGACTATATTGCACACAGTTTAGTGCGCTACCGCAGCTAAATACCGCTGAGCCGTACGCGGCTAGAGCATAGAAGATGCTCTTCTAGTGGAAAGATAATATTTGCGGCATGATGGCCTTTCCCTTTGAGGATTTTTCCATGACGAATCATAGCGTGTCGTGTTTTAGGTTTTGCGGAAATATGTATTAAATGGGTTAAAACAGCTTTTTTCCTTCTGTCCCTTCATATTAGAATTCATTCCTTCAAATTTATAATGCACCGTTCTAATATTTTTTACATTTTTAGATAAGAAAATATTTGAGAGTGCAATATACTGTGAGTTTTTTCATATTTGTAAATTATAGAATGTAAAAAATCAATCGGAAGAAATTTTGAGTAGAGGTTGCATTTTTTTTAATCGGCAATAAATAATTTGGGACATATTGAAAAGAAAAGCAATATTAAATTCTACGCAAATAAATTCCTTCCTTATAGCACAATAAAATATCATTTTTGAGATTCCCTACACAATTAAAGAATTAATAAGAACGGGGATGGTTTCGTATTTGTAGACGATGAGGGCCGATCTAAATAGAACAGACGTAGAGGCGGTAATCTCTTCACTAGATTGTGGATCCTCACATAAGTGATTGCATTACTCGCTACTAGCTGAATGTGGCGTCGCCGACGTTTTAAACTTTCTTCCGTTGTTTGTATTTCCTTTTTGTTTTTTCTTTCTTCTGTTCAGAGTTCTCTTTGTTGAGTTTAAATGTCTTCTCAGACTTGCGAAATAACCATTTAAATTTTTCAGTTATTTGGTGACATCGAGCCCGTTATTTCGAAGTGTTTCTCTTTCAATTTGTCGTTATACATATTTTTAAAATAAATTTGAAAATCACACAACGTTGTCGGCACACATGCATTTATCTGTTGCACCTTCGGGTCACTTGGCTTATCCACATTTCTCATATAAAAGTCTATAAAGATAACGTCTATAAGACTATAAAGTCTACGTCTACGTCTACGTCGTCGTCTACGTCTTCGTCTACGTCTGCATCTACGCCTACTTCTACGTCTTCCTGCGTCTTGCCCTTCGAGGTACTGGGGATTAATCAACGTCACCTACATAGATATATTTAGATGGCAATGGTTTAATTCCCGACATACTCACCAATATCGCAGCGCCAAAACACGAAGAAACACGTTTTGGAATTTTCTGAAAATTATTTGGCCAGACCCAAAAACAAATTATCAGTTCCCTATCAGGGGACCGAGACGCGTCGAGTGATACCTCGTATGTCTCGATTGGTGCGCGGGAAATGGTCTAGCCGTGAATGACGGAAATCGAACGCACGCACATACGAACGTATGCACATCTGGGTATTTACTCAAATACTATATAGGGATGAGGTACAGCCGAAAATACACATAGCGAGTAGAAGACACGTAATGTCTCCGGGATAAATATGATTGAGCCTCGGAGAATAACGTGGCGAGTGGTACAAGATGGCCGATATTCGCATTAAAATAATAATAATAATAATAATAATAATAATAATAATAATAATAATAATTTGTAGATGGGTTCTGTGAAAGAAACGTTTGTTTTTTAATACAGTTTTTTTGTGAGTGAAACACAGTGATTCCTGGGGGATGGTAGTGCTGTTATCAGAAGTCTTCTAGGCGTCGGGACGCTGCCTGAACGAGCGGCGAAGACGCCGCCCCCGCCCGGCCGGCGCTGAGCGCCGCCCCTGCGAACATAGGGCTCTGAATTAAAATGCACACACATATTCGTGATACGTGACAGTTTCAGTACCACTTTACCCATCAAAACCCACATCCAAACACGCGTGTCTGGGCTTGCAGCCCTGCGGCTAAAATAGTTACGAAGGAAATCCGTCGGCTCATTTTTTTCAGGGTACAGGGTTTTTTATTGGCCGTATCCAAAAAGTTATTTAATTTACATACAATTGTCAGTGTAAATGAATTACGGGTACAGTTTTGTACAACCTCTGAGAAGTTGTTATATTTAGCGATAACCCGCTGCAGATGCATCTTTCGGAATACAGTTGAATATGAAACGCTCAAACCCAGATGGGTAACACTTTCACGTTTCCCGAATGTGGTTGGACCCTTTTAATGATGGCGATATATTGAGAATTTTAACATTGTCGTCCCTGATTTCGCCCCAAAATAGTTAAAAACATAAATAAACAATGAACATTCAAATTTATCTCATGAAAATAATACACGCATTAACATAAGCCATCGAGGTCGGAGTTGGAGGGGGGAGGAGAGGGAGGGAGCGGGACGGAGCGGGTCACACTGGTTGAATCGGTCCAAAAACCTGGCAATAATGGCAAAATTCAAAGTGCGCGTTCGGAATTCTGACTAAGCAAATCTCGTTCGGAAGACATTGGAACACACTATTTCAGCTCCAGAAAGTTACGTAAGCTCGTAAAGTTACCGTTGCTCGAAACACTCGAATTAATTGATTCTTGCCAACGATATTTGTGAAATTAAAAAGAAAAGTGTTTAATTTTTTTGTGGATTCTTTTTCTGTTTCCGAATAGAAGACACTTGACTACAAGTTTGGTATATTTTTAAAAAAAAAAAATATTATGTATAATATGGCTGAATTTTAACATTTAGAACGTAACAATGCTACTCACGTATATTGTGGATTTTATTTTTGGTCCTGCGTATTCCTGCCTCAATCATATTTTTTATTTCGAGTTAAATGCCCAAAGTAAGATTTAACACTAGATATTCCGAAATTGCCTTCTACGCTACAGGGAATTATTTTCTCTGTATATATTTTCGATTTCTCCTTCTTATAATTACTTTTAATAAGAAAATTACTGATATAAATTTTTGGAATGATAACAATATTAACCCGAGTCCGCGAGAACTATTGCATCGGTATTTCTACACATATAATTTTTTTTAATGTCAACCATTTTCAAACTGCCATTTTGAATTTTGAAATTTCATTAGGAAATTCGAAATCAGTGATCTCCAGGATCCCATACGTACATTTTTATGTATTTTTGTTTGTTTTTAAAGATATTTTGAATTTTGAAATTTATTTATGATATAGCGAACTCCAAAATCCATTGATACCCATTTTTACGCAAATCCACTCGCAGTTGCAAGTAAGGCCAGGTTTTAGGCCCGAATCAACCAGTGTGCGGCGTGGGGAGGAGACGGTGAAGGGCGGGGCGGGGTGGGGCGGGACGGGGCGGGGCGGGGCGGGGCGGGGCAGGGCGGGTGGGGTACATTGGCGCGAAGCGGGGGGTGGGGTTGTGGGGCGGGGCGGGGCGGGCGGGCGGGGCGAAGAGGGAAAGAGAGGCGGGGCGGGGGGGGCGTGGCGCGGCGGGGCGGGACGGGACAGAGTGGGAGATCTGACCGGGAGATCCTACGTTCGAGTGTCGACGGTGGCAAGATTTTCGACACAAGTTTGTCAGCTAAGTCGAATTCAGTCGCTGTCTGGGGGAGAATTCTAGTGGCCGGCTGCTCTGATCGGTAGTTATCCGAGGTTTCTCCGATCAACACTAGGCGAATGCCGGAGCGCGATCTTTCCTTCCTCTTCCTCGCCCTATCCTCACCCCTTACACACACTTACACTAGCATGCACTACGTTACCACACATGCCGGGAGTCCGGTTGGGAGCTTAGAGCTTGTCCTGGCTGGGGCGGTGCCCCCACTTGTGGGAGATAACTGGTTGGGGAAAACCTCGCTAGCCAAAGGTAGGTCGGCGCCAGAACACGACGGTACAGCGGGCAAAAACCTTCTGAGCAAAAACACGCACTACACGGACAGGAGTAATGACCATAGTAGTTGACGCGCCCGGATAGATTATTAGATTATTTTTTTTATCTTACGCTGTGCTACTGGTCTCTAGCGAATCTATCAGGTACCAGTTCTGCTGCGCCGCTACTGGCCTCTGGCGGAATATATTAGGAACCAATCTGCTCTTAGCGACAGGAAAATAATGATCATGGTGCGTCTACCAACATATTAATTATTTTCCGCATTTGTAACTGACTTTGTGTTATATTTCTTTGCGACTATCCTGAAGAAGAGCCTGCAATCATTTCGAATCATTCATACACTACTTTTTGTGGTATCGAAGCCGGTTACTTGTCGTTAAATTCACTTTTATTAGTGTGGATGGATATTGCGATAAATTCCAGGGCGGGTAAACACGTGCCGGCCCGGACATCCGAAGACCCGAATAAAGTAAAGAGCTCCATTTGATGGTCCACGGGTTCGAGACCGTTGGGGCTTGGGCTTGAGCGGAGAAAGATATTTTTGTTTTTTATTTAAGGTCGCATTAACCACCACTATTGATTTAATGTTAGGGGTAATTGTTTACTGAATGAAGTGATAAGGTGATGATAAGGGGTGAAAGGACGAATACAAATACATCCACGCTCGACGCGGAACTCGAACCCGCGATCCGTCGACCCGAAATCACCACAGCACTACTGCCTTAGCGATCTCGGCCACACGGATCGGATCGGGGAAGGAGGAAGGGGTTGTTTCCATGAAAAGGGATTAAAAAGATATATGACCACCTAAGCAGTGATTCTCTCAACCCAACGGGGAAGAAAAATGCCACCCAAAAAAGGGAGAGAGAGAAAAAAGATAAAAGACGTAACAAAGAAATCGGCGTACGCGGGGTAGACAAAGTGCAACTGTTAAGCTTGTAGCAACAATACAGTGTACATATTGTTTTAAAAAATATTGATACATACTTCAAAAATCTCCTTCTGCTATAACATATAGAAAATCTGTGCTGCTTTTAGTAAAACTGGTTCTTATTTGTTTTAAGTTTCTGGGAAATTTTTTTTTTTCACTTTGTCCCAACCATTGGGTAAAGTGTAACAAAAGTAATGTTTACTGGTTAAACAAATATTGGTAAATAATGTAAATCAGAATTTAAAAAAATCATATACTGATGCAATGAAGATTTATTTTATCTCTATGTTCATAACGTTTTTATGTTTTTTTGAAGTGGGTCCCCTTGGCAGAACCTATTAGATATCTCAAATAAAGGGATTTTATGAAGGCATATTTTCCTGTTATGTAGCGAGACTTTCATCCTGATTTTGGGACAGACGAATTTCTTCAGGAGAAACTATCAGGGACTGAGATCTGCCTCCACCAATGACGTAATGGATGTAGCTTACAATGTAGCTTTTGAAGATTCTGCAGACAGTTCACAATTTATTGTTTCTGCTGGAGCGAAATCGTCATCAGAAAATATTTGAGGGAATATCTCTGTGTTTTGAAATTCAAAGAAAGCATTCTATGGTATGGCTGCCCTTACAAATGTTTCTCCAAAGAGAGAAATGACTTCGTGGAGAGTCACCACTTTGCCTGGATGATTTCGAAGCCTATTCGTAACAGTTTGTGAGTAAAAGGTACGGAGGGATAACATAAAACTCAACTACTCCTAAAACGAACAATTACAGTAGTAATACTATGAAGTCAAAAATTTCGGGGCAAAGTAGAATAGTAACGTTCCATTTTGCCCCACCCGACGCTAGGACAAAACGGTTCAAAATAATCACATTAGCTTTGTTTTTGTTTGAAAAATCCAAAGGCAATGAATCATTAACTTATACAACTACGAAATTATAACACTTTCGTATTCTGCATTGTTATGCCAAAGAATGTTTTAACTTACGTTTTTGTGAGGCACAGAGGAAAATCAGGAAAACCCCAATTATTCGCTCTTCTGATATGCTAGCCTCATGACAATTTCGCACAGTCGTGTCAACACTCTTCTCGACAAAATATTTGTTCTAGAACTAGAAGGCTCAGAATCTTCGTGGTTCCACTTTGCCCCACCTTCCTCTACTTCTACTAAATTTAAAACTTGTTCCCGCCACGCTTCACTTGTGCCAAACCTCGGTTTGTGGCACCGACAATACAAACGCACGAGGCACTTGTTATTACCCGCGCATGTTTTCTTGAGCCCTCGCTTCGCTTGTTGCAAGAGGAGTGGGGAGATTGGTTATTTTTACAAAGGAATTTTATATCAAACTAGCTGACCAGGCGAACTTCGTACCGCCATATTTTTTTGTTCGTGAATATTTTTGAATATCCTGAAATACACGTTTTACTATTTATGCCCACCTCGGCTTCACACAGGTGGTGTACAGTCGCGGACTTAGGAAACAAATCGGATTATCAATGATTCCCCCCCCCCCCCCCCCCCCCCCCCCTCTCCAGACCCCCTCCCCCCTCTCCTACGCCTATTCCTCCCACGCCGCCCTCTCTCACTAACACAACGATAAACTAAACACACGTCATACTGTTTTGCTGTTGCGAAAGAAACGGTAATTGTAAATGAATTAATGTCAATCTATTGATTGATTGATTTTTTTCGTGTTTCCGGGCGCGTCAACTGCTTTGGTCATTAGTCCCGTTAGTATAGTGCATGTTTTGTTCTCGGGAATGGCGGTGATCTTTCCCCGCCGGATGGCGAGATCCGGCGCAGACCTACCGTCGACTAGTGGGGTTTCCCCTTAACCAGGACTCTCCCACCAGCCCGCCCCAGCCGGGACAAGCTCTAACCTCCCGACCAGTCTCCCGGAATATGTGGTAGTGTAGTGCATGTTAGTGTAAGTGTGTGTGTAAGAGAGAGGATAGGACAAGGAAGAGGAAGGACAGATCGCGCGCAGTCCGTGGCCCGTTTGGTAGGGTACTGCTCCGGCATTCGCCTGGTGTTGATCGGAGAAACCACGGAATACTACCGATCAGAGCAGCCGGCTGCTAGAACTCTCCTCCACACAGCGACTGAATTCGACCTAGCTGAAAATCTAGTGTCGAAAATCCTGCCGCCGTCAGGACTCGAACCTAGGACCTCCCGGTCAGAGGCGCTGCAGTGACATCAGTTGATGTACTGAGCTACCGCTACCGGTGTCAATCTATTCATTCTGTCAATATTTTTGAAGTGAACTGCTGGCTGAACAACTGAACGTCAATCTGTCAATGTTTTGTTAATATATTGAAGATCTCTCACAGTCTTCTGCCTCATTCACTCACTCACTTTTCATATTCTGAGATTTTTTAAAATTTCCTGTTCGATTTTTTAAAAATTTTCTTTTATAAAAACCTTGTCACAACAGTAACGAACACACACACAAAAATTATCCAATTGGGTGCAGTCGTTCGGAAGTTATGCGCTTACATACATTTTGGGGATTCATTTTCATGTATATAGATATGTAGTTCGCTTTTCAATGCAAAATAGTTTCTATTAAATGGAAGCAACATTTCTTGTTATCAAATTTTGTGTACAATGCTCGTTGGTATATTGTTTTCTTAATTCACTAATGTTGGCGAAGGAGTGAGGGTAGGTATTCCTGGACTCACGAAAACGTGCGCGTATCCGCTGCGAGAGCTCACCTTGCCTTGCACCTTGTTCTGGAAACGAAGAGAGCGCGCAAAATCGCCGTCAAATGACGTTTGCGCCATCATGAATAAGTGTGGGAAGTTCCACGGTTGTACGTCACCAGATCCGAAGATGAGAAAGATGAAACCCGAAATGATGTAGACGGCGGCTGTTACGTAAAACACGGAGAACCATCCCAATACGTAACTCTGAAACAGAAAACGGGAGATTGCAGTCTAGCCAACGTCGCAATTTTAGTGCTCGGCTATGGCAAGCTGCAAGGATTCTCGCATATGCGGGGCTGACAGCCACGTCCCTTGTGACTAGGGAATGAATTTCCATGTAAATACATATTTTCACAAAAACAAGTTAATTACTTTGAATAATACATTTTAGAATTTACAAGACATTCTGAACAAATGAGAGCCATTTTATTTTACATATTTTACGTATTACTACATATTTCTTAAATATTTCGTTATATTTTAATATATTTATACTTTGAAATGGAACATTTTAAATGAGAGTTTGTAATATGTGTTACTGGAATCATCTTTCCTATACAAAACAATATTATGCTTCTGTGCTTCCATGACCACTGGAACTTCGCCATGAATTGGCAAACTTGCCCCCCTCCCCCTTCTTCTTGTAAATTACGATTTTGTCATCCAATAATTCGTGAGAATATTGGATGTGCGCTTCTGAAATTCATAAAGGTGAATTCTAAGTGTTTTGTATAACACGACGCCTCTCCAAGAGAAACTGTGGAAGCAAATGGAACAATGGCTACTGTGTCTACATGCCACCGAGTCTACTATGGCTACTGTGTCTACTAAGTGTCACATGTTAATTTTCTAACATTTATTACTTAAACCGTCCATGCTAGGTCTGTCTATTTCTCAGTTATAAAGCAAGGCTGGTTGAGCTGGTGAAAGAGCGACTTGTATTTAGTTTTTCGAAGGAAAAATTAAATAATACAATACTTTTTACTTGCAAAACCTTTTTTTAGAAACTGCTTACGATGAACGAAAAAATATGACGAAACGTACACAGAAAAAATGGTCAAATATGGGATGTTATGTTATACTGCTTTACAATTTCCGGGGTCGTACGCAAGGGTAATGGAATCATTTTACTTTACGAGTTCTAATTTTTTTATATTTTTCGTCCAAATCACATTTACATATTTCAAGAAATGCAATGAAAATTTTGTTTCTTGATTTGAAAAGAAAGGAAGCGCATATGGAGGCAAACACTGTCGAAATATATTTTCAGAGGCAGTGAATGATACTGCTACCCTTTCGTGTGATTTCGATTAAGGATATTTCCACCATCTAAATTGGCTATATCATTTTTGTTACGAAGTGGTTTAGTCTTTACGATGCGTCACTGAAGCAGTTTTATTATATATAGCTTTTTGCCACTACTTTATACATAAATGTTTGGTTACGAAGGAGAACGAGACATAATTATTTTGTAATTATAAAGGCATTACAATAAAAATTTTACCTGTACGTAAACAAAGACACCCATCAGGACCGGCAAAATGATAGTAGAGGTCAGAGCAAAGAAATGCATGCATACAAAGATAAGACCTGCAAAAAATATAACATTTTTTAAAATTTAATGAATAATTTTCCATTTTATTTTATACTAAATAAAGTATTTTGTGGTATCTGAATACCAAAATACTTAACAAACGGCGATGAACATTTCAAACCTTTACTGAAGTGAAGTTTCCAAAAAAAGTAAGTTAACAATAGAAACTAAATTGTCGAAAAAATGCGCACAACAATAATGAGCATAAATAATATCAGTTATACTTGCATTCAGGACATATTTTAAGAAAGCAGTATTCTGATGATTTTTATCAGGGAAAACGATATTGATGGAGCCAGCCAGATTTATATTACGCATTTTTGAACACGTTAAATATTGTTATGTTGTTTTGTTTCTGATCTTGAAAGTCATAAAATAAATTCATCTATCAATTTTAAACACTTTTAAGAGACTTCTAGTAGATAGTGATAGCGGAATGCTTTATCCTATACGTATAGTTTTGAGTTCGCGAAAAGGTTGAACATCGAAAAAGTTGAAGTCCCGACGAGATTTTCGACACAAACTGAATATCATGATTGGATGGAGGAGGATTCTAGAGGCTAACTGCCTTGATCACTCGTTTCCATTATTTCCTCCGAACAATTCCGATGTTGGAGTAGTATCTTAAATAATAAGACATGAACCGCGACCTTTCCTTTTCCATTCTGCCCCCCCCCCCTCTCATCCTTACAGCCGCACGGTAAGCTGATCTCCCATCCACATGACTCATTCCACATTATCTCTATAATCTTGAAAAACTGCGAAAAAACTACGAAAACGCCGATGACAATAATGGGCTGGCATTGGATGCCTAATGGAATGCCTAATTGGGTCGGCAGCGCATTAAGAAGAAGAATTCTGCAATTACTACACCGAACTTATTTACAAGGGATTTTAGGGCCCAAGGGTGAACAACTACACTTCAGACTTATCCTCACAAATGCACTGGTTGTACAAGTGCGCTTTTAGACCAATATCCGGTTACTCTGGATCGCAATCTATATGTAACCTATTAAGTGAGGGCGTCTCGCCAAATCAAAGGTTACCAGATGCCTAGGTAATTAAACGCCATTCACATGCACCAGCACAAATTTCGTGAGTGCCAGGCACCACGTCGGGCCAAGAACCGAATTGGGACCCACCCGAATTGTTGCATCCGGGAGGCACAGACCGCCCACCACCCCGTCTCCTAACTGCGCCTACCTGGCTACTATCGATGTAACATCGAGAAATTGAACACCCGGGAGAGAGTATCTATTGCAGCGCCTCAGACCGGGAAGTCCGAAGTTCGAGTCCTGACGGCGGCGGCAGAATTTTCGACACTAGCTTTTCAACTAGGTCGAATTCAGTCGCTGACTGGAATTCTAGCGGATGGCTGCTCCGATCGGTGGTTTTCCGAGGTTTCTCCGATAAACACCAGGCGGATGCCGGAGCAGTATCCTAACAAACGGGTCACGGACCGCGCGCGATCTTTCTTTCCTCTACCTTGATCTGGGCTGTCCGGGTGCCGCCGCGTCAAAGGCTGGGGTGCCGACGTTTCGACCGACATATCGCGGTCCTCTTCAGGGCTGTACTGCCTAAGAGGACCGCGATATGTCGGTCGAAACGCCTTTGACGCGGCGTCACCCGGACAGCCCAGATCATGACTCTGGCCACGGAAGCCTACGATATTACTTTCCTCTTCCTTGTCCTATCCTCTCCCCTTACACACACACACACACACACACACACACAAACACACACAAACATGCACTAACTACCTCATATTCCGGGAGACGGGTCGGGAGCTTAGAGCTTGTCCCGGCTGGGGCGGTGCCCCGCTGGTGGGAGAGTCCTGTTTAGGGGAAAACCCCGCTATTCGACGGTAGGTCGGCGCCGGATATCTCCATCCCGCGGGGGAAGATCAATGCCATCTTCCGAGGGAAAATGCACTACACTTACGGGAATAATGACCTCAGCTCGAACGCTCGACGCGCTCGAAATGCCTAACCAACTAAACCTATGCTCTCACCTGAGCGAGAGTCTCTAATTCCTCTTAAGGACATTGTTATGCAGGGTCGAAGTCTGAATTTCGCCCGAGGTAAGAAGAAGTAGAAGAAACAAAGTTTTAAAGCGCCTGGGATTCTCAGGATGTAACCCGACGTTTTTCTCCTCGAGACTCCTCCATCCCTTTTATAGCTTTCGCCGACTAAGCGCCGCGTTGCCGGGCAAGGGCACTCACGCACAAACGCCGGGGAGAGGTCCCGGGCGTTGGACTCGCTAGTGACGGACGCAAAGCCACTCAGCGCCATGGTGAGCGACAACACCATCAGCATCCACTGGGGGCTGCATCCCACGTAGCCCACGGCGACCACGGTGATCCCAGTGAAGAGGTGAGCTGCCACCAAAATCCTGGTGACCGGGTTAGCTCTTCAACATGTTCACATATTTTGCCCTGAATGTTGTCTTTTGCAATCAGAATGTATCAATGGAAGATAATGTAACTCATCGGTCTTACTGATAATACTTTTCAAACGAAGAAATTTGAAATTTAGTCACGATGAAATCGTCATACACTACTTTTAAATTTCTCCATTACACGATAACTAGACAAAGTTCAATATATTTTGAAATGAAAAAAAATCATTTTTGAGATATGAAAATTGAAACAAAATTTTCTCTTCATTAAATATTAAAACAAGGCAATTTTCTCAAATTGATATTTTTATAAGATATTCTCTATTCATTAAAATTTTAATATTTTGTGTAGGCAATATCTAAAAATTAAGATTAGTGGATGCAATATCAAATGCAAAAGTGTATATTATTTATTATTAACACAATTTGTTTCTGAAATAAATCGATATTCACGGGGAATTTATGTCATAATTATTTATTACACTGAGGAAAGCGTGAATTATATCTATAGAACTGCAGTGTTTTTATTTACATCCCCACTATGCAACTATGGTGTACTTACGCCACATCCCGCTATGCTTCTGTTATAGCGAGAGAGATAGGTCAAGGCATCAACTAATGTCACTGCAGTGTCCTGACTGGGAGGTCCTAGGTTCGAGTCCCGATGGTGGCAGGATTTTCGACACTAGATAGCTAGGATAAATTCAGTCGCTGTCTGGAGGAGAATTCTAGCGGTTGGCTGCTCTGATAGGTAGTTTTCCGCAGTATCTCCGATCAACACCAGACGAATGTCGGAGCAGTACCCTTACAAAAGGGCTACGAACCGTGCGCGATCTTTCCTTCCTCTCCGGATAAAACATTCACCACACTAACGGGACAAATGAACGATTGCAGTTTACATGCCCAGAAACATCGATAAATCAATCAATTCCCATATTTTTGCAGCTATTAAAACTTCTTTCAAATGTAGCTTTATTCTTACAATTGTAAGTTTTATTTTTTTTATCTTTACCATTTAAAAGATTGGTAATTTAATGATTCATATCGTGTACATTCTTTTTTATTTTCTTGAAATGGTGTATCTCTTCGTGATTTAACATTTTTTGTGTCTCAAATTACGAAATTGGTATGTCAGGGATATTCCGCAGTTTGGAATTAGGAGTCGATGTTACTCTCTAACTAGAGTACAATTAATTTTGGTCTTTTGGACAATCGTGTGTGGACAGTTAATGTTGTTAAGTAATCTTTCCCTGGATAATTTCATGTTGAAAATCATCATCCCTGTCTCGGAATTCGAGAATATCCGTCCCGCAATACAGTTGATACAATACTTTGAGCCTCCCCTTAGCATCTAGCCAGAAATGAGCTATTTAGGTAGAAATGAGCGGTTTTTTGCCAAGGATTGTTAACAAAATAATCGCTCCGATGTAATAAATTATATTTTCAAAGACAAATGAGCTATAGATTTGGGTTCTTATCCTTCATGAAGGAGTGTACTTCTGCCAGGACAATATGGAGAACGATAATTTGAATAACTTTATTTATTTTTTTATTTTTATTTTTTATTTTCATAAACATTACTATTTAGTCTTGTCCAAGCATAAGCATTTTTTGTCCTAAACTACAATGAAATAAAATTTGTTCTAAGAGCTCGCCCGTTAGCGTCCTCTTAAGTTTCAAATTGAATTTAAAAACACACTTTCTTGCTTTTTGTAGAATGCACAGATAATGAAGTTATATTTATGTTCAGAAGCAAAGCAAGGGGCCATCTTAGCATTTGCTCAAGAGATCAGGAAAACTGGACGAAAAATCTTGAGCAACATGGAGGTCATTGACCCAGAAGCTGAGGTTCAATACTTGTTACAGGTTGTTTAGAATTATACAGTTCAAATGGTAAATAATGCATTGAATATCATTGTTAAAATTAATATTACTTGCATTTTTAATGTTCGATTTAGTCTCTAATTGTATAGAAACAGTTAAGTAGCAGAAAATATTGGAACTAAAAACTTTTGTATCGATTTTAAGGCATCTGGTAAAGTGTTGAAAAATATTGTACGTGTATTCTATGTGAATTGTTTGTAGTGAGCTGTTGTTACTGTCATCTAATGAATATGATCACTAGATCGAGTGTTACAGTTATATTAGACATCGGTGTCGGCTGAAAATATGTTCTCACCCTCGAGTAAGTCATTTTTGACAAAAAAACACTGATTCGTAAATGAATAGACAAGGTAATCGTAAAATTCCTAGATTAATAAAGAGAGACTTACAAGAATCACATGGGTGAGATTTGCTTATTATTCGTACAATTATTTTTTGTTATCTAGAAGTCCGGGAGCTTAATATGTATCTCTCCAGAATATTATGCCATATCTCAGGCGGGAATGAACATTCGCAAAATATACACAGTAATATACACAGTACAAAATATACGCAGACTCATAGAACTAGTGCTTTCCCCCGCGTCGCCAGATTAACAGAGAACCCTTTCGTCGTGTCTCACGGTATTTATGAGATGTGGCCTGGGGCAACCTCGGAAGGGTGGCCACTTCTCCTCCCCTCGTCTTGACCGTAAGAAAATCTCTGTTCGCGAGTTCGCCCTCCGCCCTTCGGTCAGCCGCGGGCAGATGGCGTAGTTTGCGCCTGCCGCGCGCTCCGCTCCTTCCCGTATGTCGGTGTCTTTGTGTGGGCGGCTGTGGCGATAAGGGGGTATATTTTCGTATTGTTACTCATAGAACAATATACACATACACACACACACACACACACCACAAAAAGCTTTGGAATTCATGGAAGGATTGCTCTCAGAGCGAGAGTCATCTAAAGCTAGCAGCGCCCAAAACCCAATCTCAACCAAAAGATAACCAATATTTTGGGCTAATTAAGAGCTTATTCCCAAATTTTAGGTTCTTTCGGATTTCCCAAAATCTTGGGCGCTGATATCTTTAGAGTAAAGTTAGCAGCGCCTTCTCAGAAAATCTATTTCAAAGTCAATTTAAAAAATCCGAAACCCTACCCAAATTTAAGGCAAAGTTTGTGCTCTACGAAAAAAAAAATTTCAGCATTTATTTTTCAAATATCAGGGCTGTACAATGGGAGACAATTGACATTGATTCTTAAGTGCGGATAAACACCAAAATTAAAATTCCTCACAAAAATTATGAATCACCACCGAAAATTTTGAACTCATTTGAGAATCTATTCTAAAGCTGGCAGCACCCACGATTTTGGTAAATCCAAAAGGGCTTAAAATTCGGGAATAGAGCCCAAATTTAGCCCAAATTTAGTCTAAAATTTTGGATATTGTATGGTTGAGATTGGTATTTGGGCGCTGCTAGCTTTAGATGGCTCACGGCGAGAGAGGTGAGGGGTGGAGATGGGGGGGGAGCAGGCAAGGTGATTGCGGGGGAGAGGTTGGTTGATGGTTGATCGATTACTAGTGATTTCAGGTGAGACAACTACTAAGGTCATTAGTCCCGTAAGTGTAGTGCTCGTTTTTGTTCGGGAGGTGAGATCCGGTTGGATGGTGAGATCCGGCGCCGACCTATCGTCGGCTTGTGGGGTTTTCCCCAACCACGTATTCTCATCAGCGGGGCACCGCCGCAGCCGGGACAAGCTCTAAGTTCCCGACCGGTCTCTCGGCATCTGTGGTAGTTTAATGCGTATAAGTGTGTGTGTGTGTGTGTATGTGTGGGTAGGATAGGACAAGGAATGGAAAGGAAAGATCGCCCTTTGGTAGGGTACTGCTCCGGCATTCGTCTGGTATTGATTGGAGAAACCACGGAAAACTACCGATCAGAGCAATCAGCCGCTGGAATTCTCCTCTATACAGCGACTCAATTTGTCCTAGCTATCTAGAGTCGAAAATCCTCTCACTGTCTGGTCTCCAACCTAGGACCTCCGGTCATAGGCACTGCAGTGACATCAGTTGATGCCCTGAGGCACCTCTCCCGGTAGGGAGGGGTTGGAAAGGAGGAGTGAGGGAGAGGCTTGGCGGGGAGAGAGGAATAGTGGTGAGGTGAAACCAGGAGAGCAGGTCAGAGCGGAACGCTCTGAAGTGGAACGGAGTGGAGGGTGGCACGTTTTCATATCTAATATACGATTGTAATAAATTAATGCCTGGACAACCTTGGTTTACTTTCACCAGTGTTCAATAAACAGAAAGCATTGTTATATGCCCTCCAAATTGACCCGCCATCCCTCACGGCGTTTTCTCTGAATTCAAGCAAAGTTTTTTTGATCTGGCGATTTGGAGTTAACTTCCAATGCATCTAAAAAATGGCGAAAAAAATCGTGAGATAGACTGAATTTATAATTACAATGGATGTATTCTGATAGAAATTTGTATCAGTTACAAGTTTAAAATGCAATTCTAACAAATTAAAAAGATACAAATTTGGGGTGATTTGTCATATGACGGTTCGTTCGTTTATCTTCGTAAAAGCCGCTGCCATGAATCACGTAGAAGATTAAATAAATAAATAAATAAATAAATAGGTAAATAAATAAATATAAAGTTGGTATTACGGTCTATCGGTCACCTTCCTCCTCTGAGACCGGAGTTCAATTCCAGGTCAATCCTAGTGAAATTTGTGGTGGTTAAAGAGGGTTCACGACAGGTTTTTTGGGGTTCTTCTGGTTTCCCCTGGGTCTTAATCCCCAACTTATCCCTCATTACTTATAATTTCTTTACTACTCGTTCATAAATTAAACTCGCAAAGGTAGGTCAAAAGGTGTACATTCAGAATTCAGAATGGGTTGTAAGGTGTCATTATGATTGTGGTTGATAGTGATAATGATTATGAAATATTTGCAAATAAAGACAAGACAATTTCCTAAATAAAATTTTGTAAATGGTAGACTCTACTTACAAATAAACACGAACATCTTTCGAATCGATGTTACGTCCAAGCAATCGTACTTCATCATATATTTCACTATTAACAGAAGAAGAAATCCCGTGATGAAGCGACAGGAAGCCGCGGCTACACAGATGAGCGTAGTCTGAAATGGTTCATAAAATAGTTTATATTAAGATATATTAATGTTTCATGGTTTATTAAGATAGGCGGAAAACTCAAATAGAATTATTTTTACTAACTTATTTCTTACTGACATAAAAATAACCCCAAAGAACGAAAAGGAACAAATTACTATTACTTTGGGATGTAAAACATTCAAAATGTGATGAGACTCGCTTTATTCGCTTTACTTAAAGGTCTAATCAAGTTCTCCAGCTCTCTAACGTATATTATGTAAGTTTAGAATATGTTAGTGAGTAAGCAATAAAAATTACATATGTAAAGTTTAAATAACTACCGACGCATTTACATATATTCAGAAAAGTATAAAAAATAGAGAACGCGGTGATCACCTGGAGGATGCTTGTGTCAAGAATTTGGTAGACGAACTTGGGCATGAGAAGAAAGAGCATTGTGATGCCCCACACGTCGGCGAAGTGCGTGCAGGCGAGCGTCAGGAAGGGGCAGGAGGAAAAGACGGTGCCGAGCGGAACGTAGTCGGAGTACTCTGCGAACTCGTCGGAGAGGTCTTCGCTAGTGTCCGCGTCGACGTCCTCCGGCGGCTCGTCGTGCACCACCGCCAACCACACCACGGCGAACAGCAGCGTCAGCGCCCCCATCATGTAGAAGACGACAGACCAGGACACCCGCTCCAACAGCAACCCGCACAGCAACCACGAGCCGCACACGCCCAGGAACACGCCCGCTGCGCATGCCCGCCACGCTCGCCACGTTCGCACGTGCCTATGCCGCGGCCCCCGCCCTCCAATACCCCTTCATCAATCGACACCCCTCCTCCAGACGGTGGCAGGATTTTCAACTCTGGCTAGATAGCGAGATCGAATTCAGTCACTTTCTGGAGGAGAATTCTAGCAGCCGGTTGCTCTGATCGGTAGTCTCTTAAATCTTCAATTTACATTTAGAGCAGAGAGCTTAAAACGAGAACTATAACTCGATCGCTTCGAACATGAATATACACGCACAATCAACTTTCGCAAATTTTCGTGTACCTCGCCCGTTAGCTAATCCGTACCAGCCTGTGGCTCGATGCCGAATGAAAGTGCAGTTTGCTGACATTCGACACGGGCGTCGGCCTCAATATTTTCCTCTCCATCAGCCTCTCCATTAGTCTCGCACTCGCACTCGCACTCGCACTCGCACTCGCACTCGCACTCGCACTCGCACTCGCACTCGCACTCCCACCCGCACTCGCACTCGCACTCGCACTCGCACCCGCACTCGCACTCGCACCCGCACCCGCACCGCACTCGCACTCGCACTCGCACTCGCACTCGCACTCGCACTCGCACTCGCACTCGCACTCGCACTCGCACTCGCACTCGCACTCGCACACACTCGCATCTCGCACCCGCACTCGCACTCGCACTTGCACTCGCACTCGCACCCGCACTCGCACCCGCACTCGCACTCGCACTCGCACTCGCACCCGCACTCGCACTCGCACTCGCACTCGCACCCGCACCCGCACTCGCACCGCACTCGCACTCGCACTCGCCTCGCACTCGCACTCGCACTCGCACTCGCACCGCACTCGCACTCGCACCCGCACTCGCACTCGCACTCGCACTCGAACTCGAACTCGCACTCGCAGTCGCCTACGCCTCGCCCGCGCTCTCACCCTCACCCTCTCTCTCACTCTCACTCTCGGCTTCGCTTGAGGCCATGCCAATGTTCTCGATGTGACTTTAGCCCTCCCCCTTGCCCTTGCTCCTTGTTGTGTACTTACCACCAAGTACGGCACCAAAGTGGAATTTATGCCTGAGAGAGAGCCAGTGGTTCATCAGAGTAAGTACAGAGTCCGGTATAACGCCCTGAAAATAAATTACACTGAAATGTTTCAAAATGTCTGCTTTTTACTCACATGTATCTTACATACATACTGTTCTACTCATTCCGCGTGTATTATCATGAATACCCTAATCGCTGCTGTTCGCTTGCTTTTTTCGGGTTTAGGACGACACCCCTAGTGACCAAGTAATACTTATTACTAACAATTCCTACTAGTACGAAACTCCTTATAGTTAATAATGGGCCATTTTTAGTTGATATTCGATTAATTAATCTGCAAAATAACTTAAGTGCGTGTGCACCGTTAACTTTGGTGCAGACCATTCGCAGTCTGCTTCGACTTCTCTGTGTTCTTACAATTGAAGTTGATTTAGATAAAGTTCTCATCTAGTACAAACAGGTGCAGGGAATCGAAAGGAATCACATTGTGGCCTTCAAAAACTGACAGTTTGCTTACTGGTACGATGGTTAAAAAGTGATGTTTTCGAAAATCAAAGTTATTTATTTAAATCGAATTTTTCATTTAATTAGCGCTAGTATTAAATATTTTGCAATGTATAATTATTGTTAAATTGTTGCAGAGAAGGAGAAAGTCAATTGAAAGTTTATGGAAAAGATGGTCCCTTCCTGCGCCCGCAGGACCGAAACTCATTTGTGGCTTCCACCATGTTTCTACAAGACTGCATAAGGGGGAGCGCGCCATTATAAGCATCGTCACCAATTTGTTTGGGAGTTGAAAGGCCCTACTCGTCAGAATTACGGATGTATGTTTTAGGCACTAGTAGTGTTCAGAGACGGACGGACAGACGGACGTTTTGCCGTTTTCTCGGCATCAAGGACCCATTGGGATTCTGGCTACATCACGAGTTAGAGGATTTTTGTCTATTAATTTAGCAACAGAATTTATCCTCATTCTCATTATCAGGGCCCGGCAATGAATTTTTTTCTGCCGAATATTCGACGTTCTTTCGTGCAGCATTACATAACTTTCTCTATACTCCGTATATACGTACGTATACGAGAAAGTAAAAATATACGACCGATGTCAAATTAATTTTTTTTTGTACACGAATTTAATGTTAGAGGTTACTAAACAAAGTTTAAAACATCGGTGACTTTTGATGGATGTACTATTAACATCGATGTTTGATAACATCGTTTTTTTGTTGTCGATGTCGCATCACTAGTCAGAAATATGATGAAAAGACATGGCTGAGATAGTCCGGCGCATCGACTTTGGCCCGTTCTGCACAGGACCAGTTTAGGTCACGAACAACGTTACCGGAACATGAACACTTAGTTTGAAAAGATGTTGGCCGCCATGTTGCATGGAGAGCGAGAAGTGTTGAGAAACATTTTAAAAGAGGCATAAAGTGACAATTTTCAACGAAAAATTCCACGATGAAGGTAAAATTGAAATTAAATTTGCAGTATTAAAAAAAAACTTCATATACGTTTCAATGACTTGTAACAAGGTGATCATTTTGGTATCTGACTGCATTTTAAAATTCTCGCAAATATTGTGTCGCAAACTGGTGCCTGAAGCGGAATAGGATCATCCACGTCTTCCACATCATCCACGTCTTTCCATCACGGCCAGAACTATCGGGGAGCCGGTTGGCGCTGCTGGTGACTGACCGCGGAGGCGCCGGTAAAGGCGCGCGCCACCATCACGAGGGCCCAGTGAATCCCCGTCAGCTCATGCCAGACACTATCGTCGCCGTGAACACCACCCAGCGTGGCCCCACCGTGTTGGCGACGGGCGCCGACATGAGCAGCGCCAGGAAGTAGCCCACGCCCAACCCCGCCAGCACGAAACCCTGCTCCAGGTGCGACCAGGCTAGCGGCGCGCCCGTCTGAGGGCGAGATCAGCGTGGAATTGTGGCGGCCCAACGACGTTCGGGCGCGAAGTGATTCTGCCCAACGGTAGTGATCACCAGGGCTCGGATTCTGATGACCTAAAAATTCTTTGAAAATGACTTAAAAACAAAAGGAAAATTACCTACAAAATTACTTAAAAATTAAGGGGGAAATGGCCTAACTTTTTAAAAAATACTCAGATATTTGTATGAAATATTTATTTATTCAATGGATTTTCCCGTTACACCAACCTTTCCCATACGACCCTAGAGACAAACTTCGCTCTCAGGCGTTTTTATTACTTGATACGTATGTAGCTTCTTTCTCTTGTACTGTCTTTGCCTATCTTTTTCTTCCCCTTCTTTTTTTTTTACTTGCTCAATTGGCTCAGGATAAGCACTATAGCTACTGCAGCGGCAGTGTCCGCTAGATACTAGGGATCGACTTGCGATCGTGGCAATTTTTTGACTCTTAACTACACAGATATGTTTCTGTCATTGTCTAGAAGTGAATTACAGCGGTCGTCTGCGTTTTTCGCATACTACCGGGCGATTGCCGAAGAAGAACACTAACAAACGAACCACCACTTCGCGCGCGATCTTTACTTCGTTATCCGTGACCTCTTCCTTTACACTCACTCACACACACACACACACACACACACACACACACACACAGAAGTACACTTACATCCACTACACACACGTACACACTTACATGCACTTCATATCATACATGTCAGGAGCTTAGAGCCTGTCCGAGGTGGAGTAGAGCCCCGCTGACGGTGGTTCTAGAAGGGGAAAATCCCGGCAAGTCGACGTGTAGGCTGGCGCCGGACCTCACGTTCTAGCGGAACGCCGCCACCTCCAGTCACCTAACATGCACTACACTTATTTCATGACCATAGCTGATGACGCACTCAGAAACATAAAATAATCAATTCTTCTTCCTTGCGTATCAAACCAGTGTTAGTGAGCTTGAAAGCAACCCACCCCCAGAGAGACTTCGCGTCACTTCACTAAGCCCTCAGAAGCCCTCTTTTCAAATGTTGCCAACCTTACTTTGTTGGTACATTTATTCATCACTCAACGGAAGATTAAAAGGTGAGAAAAGGATTTCAGTGCTCAAAGAACGTGCGGGGATTGTACTATATATTGTACATAGGTCATATACAGTTTTTATTGTTCATTGACAAAATAAATCAAATTATAAACCTATATTACGAGAAATCTTATATGAGCATTATAATTTTCCTTTAACTAAGGTTTTCGATAAAATATTCTCAGTATGGAAACAAAAATGCGAATATTACAAAATGTAAATAAAGATAACGATCAATTCTGATGAAGGGATGTTGAGACTGCAAAATAGCTTCAGCAAATTTTTGGGAGACCTACTGAATGATGGATTAGGTTGCCCACACAGCGTGGTCACTTCCTAGCTTGCCACAAGGGAAAATTCTGAAAGACAATTATTTAAGAACTATTAGTTTATCTCAGCGTAAAAATGTTGAAAATTGAGGAAGTTGTCAATGTTACCTTGTTGTCAATGTTTCCTTAGGCGAACAGAAGATTGTTTTCTGTTGTAATTCGTGCGTAATATAATTTCAGCTCACTTTCAGCTTTTACGCGCCCAAACAACACGCTCTTTTCACAGCATCTGCCCCCGCCACCAACAGTCAAAAAATCTCATTTTTTCAATGCAGCCAAGATGTGAATTACTAAGCCTTTTTGCTCACTATGCATTTTTTGTGAAAACGCTCGGCTGAAAAGTTCTCCAATTATTGCTTCTCGTGGTGTCATATGAAGAGACGCTTAGTATCTCCTAGAAGGCCGACAATGCGGGCGTGCTCGTGCGCCAAAACCTCTTAGCTGGGGTCGCAATATCAACCCTATATTGTTAAGTCAGTAGCATATACACGTGCATCTTAACAGTTTTTAGCTCGAGCGAGCAGAGTTGCCGCGAAACTGTTTCGGCCCCCTTTTTTTCAAATAATGCGATTCCATCACGCCTTCATTTGGAAAGACGTTGGATTCTCGGAATGTTGACAACGTACCACTGACTCCGCTGCGTCTCTAGTAGTTGGCGCGATCTCGCGAGCGTCCATGAAAGCAGTTCAACCTTTCAAAGCGGTTTGACCTTCCCAAGAGTTATAACGACGTTTTTGCCTTCCTCTCTGAAAGCCAACCCGCCGTTTTTAGAGAAAAAATATTCAAGTCCAACGCGCGACAGTTAAAATGCATACCCTTCTATAAATGATAGTTTTCAAACTACTGCGCCAAATCTGAATTAATTTTGGATGCCTATGTGCCAACGTTTACTCATCATTTACTTAGGTGAGGTACAAGGTGAGGAAAACATTTCGGTGCTCAGAAAAACGTGCGGAGATTGTAATATCTATTGTACATAGGTCATATATCATTTTCATTGTTTATTGAAAAAATAAATCAAATTAAATCAATCAAATCAAATAAGAACTGCGGTTGGTGGAAGCAGAGCGAGCATCGCTTGACGCAGGGCGTCTCAGCCCTCTCCTGAAGAATCTTGCTTTCAGAAGGCCCTTATTTCATAATTTTTAGGGACGTACAATGTACAATACTCCATTTTACAAGAAACTTTATATGAGCATAATAGTTTACATTTAACTAAGGTTTCCGATAAAATATTCCCAGTGTGGAAAAAAATGCGAATGTTACAAAATGTGGTAAATGAAGATAACGATCAATTCTGATGGTGTTTATAAGACAAGCTGAGAACTTATGATTTGCAAATGAACCAAGGACAGAATAAAAAGTAAAAATATATAAGGAACAATTATACAGAAATATAAAACGAAAAAAACGTGAAATCAGAATTATCAAGGAGGAGGAAAATTTAATTTACATAGCTGTAGGAAAAAATAATTCGTACAGTGGATAGTTTTCTGCAATTTTTAAGAGTAATATTTAGATATTTCTTTGAAGAGATCTTTCTTTCAGAGAGTTAACTAATGTATCTCCATTAATACTCGATTTTATTAGATTTTTCGGGTTTGTGGAGGTGGGATAGTGAATTTTGGATTATTACATAAATGCACAAACTAAAGTCCGTGTGCATTTGGTCGTTACGTTGTATGAACATATAACTATCTGTAAGTCCACGTATTCGATAGTGGATTGTAGATTCGTTGTAAGATTGATAATATAATGTCTGTGATCTACAGTTTCATCTAATAACTCTAAATACAATTTATTCTCTCCACTTATTCCTTCTTTTTATGTATACTTTTTATGGTGTTATAAATATTGTGTATTTTCCTTTAAATAAAACTTCATCTCAGAATTTTAAGGAACAAGTGTTAACATCAATTGTCACCTCTGCTTCGTAATATTAGATTTTTGCCTGGAATTTATGCACTAATATTTATGTCTATACAAATACTTTTGAAGAATGGATGAATGACGTAGTCGTAGTTGCGCCTGCAAAAAACGCCATGTAAAGTGAATTTAATAAGGGATAATGAACAAGCATATTTCATTGGAATTTTGGAAATGCGCACGTTTCTGTAGGTTCGTTTTCTCTTACTAAATTCATTTCACATGGACGTTTTTGCAGGCGCAACGACGTAATAATAAGCTTTAAGTCAGTCTTTAGATCAATACTAAGATAGTAGAACCGAAATATGACTTCAAGAATATTAAAGAAGAGTAAAACCTTCTCACAAATAGAAAATTTCATTGACAATTTTGAAGCCGTTTTTAAGAAAAAGGCGATTAAATATTACTATAAATGCGAAATTTGAAGCCCTTTTCACAGGAACCTATTGACTTTTTGAAAAACTTAATTTGAAGTCATTCGAAGCACTTCCATTCACAAATGTAATAATGTATGCAAATTGATGGAAAAGTGCATATTAACGGCGTGAGTGTTCAAGAAAATTACATTTGTATAATTTTTGAAAAAAACAAACAAAATAATACACCAAAATGAACTCTACGTTATATTAAACAATGCCATTACCACTATTCGTTGGAAAAAATTGAAAAAAACTTTGACAGAATGGCGAATTTTTGAGAAAATGGCGTTCAAGCGTTTCTGAAAAGGCAGAATTTTGAGCTCATTTTAACAGAAAACTGTTGAGTTTTCGAGAAATTTTACTGAATGTTATTTAAAGCACATATACTTATAAATCTAATAATGTGAAGAAATCGTCTCTAATGTCAATATTACCGGCGTGAGAGACAAATAAAAAAATTAATTTTTGTAATTTTTGAAAAAACAAAATAATCGATCAATTTGGCATTTATATCCTCGGATAGGGTGCGTTTGGCACGAACATTACCAAAAATATAAAGAAAAAGATTGGAACAGTTTTTGAGAAAATCATGTTCTTGTATTTTGTTAAAATTGCAAATACTTCACGCTTTATTGCACAAAAACTACTAAAAATTAAAAAATCTACATTACCTTAATGAAAGAACTATTTATGGACAATAAATGTCATTTGAAGGAAAAATCAATTTTTCAATTTTATAGTTGTAGGAAGAGGCCGAAAAAATTCAAACTTTTGCATTTTTTCGATAATTCGGAGTTAAGCGTGAAAATCGAATTTATGCCACCATTATAAGTGTGTTTTACTCTATTCTTACAAGAAATTTAAAGAAAAATTTCGAGCCTTTTTGAACAATTTTTGAAAGTGTCCGGGGGTTTTCATGTAATTAACCCCAAAATTTTGAAGAATGTTTCTCAAAATCTCAAAGCTTCAACTTGAGCCAGATGAAGAGGGTTTCTTCGATTTGGAAAAGATCGTACGAATGGTTTAGGCGCTAGTAGTGTTCACAGACGGACAGACAGACACACAGGACTGACGGCCGGCCGTTTTGCTTCCAATTGTTTTTTCGACATCATGGACCCATCAATCAGGGATTTAGGCTACACCACGTGTTAGAGAATTTTCCCCCTTAATTTAGCAACTGGATGTGTCCACATTCTTGTTATTAGGGCAGGGAAATGAATTTTTTGGCCGAAAATTCGCCGTTTTTTCGCGCAACATTACATAACTTTTTCTATATTACGTATATTACTTTGGATATACGTTCGTATACGAGGAAGTAAAAAGAAGACAAGGCTGTTTATAGATTTCTGTAAAACTATGAACTGTGATGGAAACAAACCGAATTTAGATGAGGATTCAGCACCCAAAAACTATAAAAATTGCTATGAAGATTAAAAAAGGTTTTTGAAACCTTTTTTTTGTTGTGTTATTTATTATTACATGTTCATAATCAGTGGAAGAAAGATTCAGTACTATTCAGACACTGACACGAATCCTAGATTACGTTGTTGATGTTAGGAATTCAAGCGTTAATGTTAAGAAAAACATTACAGGATGGCACTTGTACGAATATTTAATACGTGCTTAGAAGAAGCACTCTTGACTAACACTGTGACACTAACTATGTGGCATCGCAGTTGTATCTTGATAGGGGACATTATAAAGATCGGTTGTCTATTAGAGTCCATGAAACGTCTATAATTTTAAATATTGGGGTGTACGAATAATTTTTACTATGATTGAATGGATAACGGAATTGGAAAAAGTTTTGAGAAAGTGTTGTACTATGAAGACAGACGAAAAATCGTCTCCTGTATTGTTTCAGTAGTGTATATACCTTTTGCGACCCTCGCACGTCACCAATCTTTATAAATGAAGTCTCTAAAGAAAGATAATTTCACATACTCATGACGAATTGTACTTTGACTTGAAACATGTGAAGGATTTGTTTAAAATATCGCAATTAAATATTCATGTCAAGTGCAACCTGCAACACTCCACCGCATTTTTAACTCTATTTAGTTAAATAACTCCTGAACGAAACGTTTTAAAACCTTAAAAACTAAAATCCAAAGAAACGCTCCTCATACCATAATCTACAGGATGAGATCTTCCTGAACATTCTATTGCATTTTTGCTGGTTAGACGCTTCTCGATTCTACCCCACCTGTTCAGAGCCTGTAGAATCTGCAACTGTTTGTGAAATTAAAGTAAATGCTTGGTATTCTACGCGATTGAATTACAAGGATGTACCTCCCTGCTCGGTAATAGCATTATATAAAAATAGTTTGTATCGGCAAGGTTGTATTGTTATCAATTACAAGGAGACATAGAACACGTGACGAAGGATAAAGTTAAAAAAAAAAGGTATATTGCAATGGAAAACTAGGAAAGACGGTGAGGTTTAACGTGCGAGAATTCTCGCACGGGTACGCTAGGGGAGACATAAACGCGGAGAAAGACCTAGTTTCACTCACATCTCTCTCTGGCTTCGGGCAATCACTTGGGAGTTCAGGTTGCTCCACCATCAGGGGCAGGAGAACACTGAACGACAAACAGTTGGCACAATGATACCAGCAGGCAAGAAAGGCCATAATTTTTATCACCACCAACTTCAAGTTCATATTAACTCCTGAAAACAAAGTTTGACACGTTTTCGGTTAGTTTTTCTTGTTAAGTAATTAAAAAATACTGAGTAAGGTGAATGCAATATCTTTGAATGATTGATGAGGATGCAAGTTATTCTTTTCCATAAATACTAGTACTTTAATATATGTACGAATAAAATAAGTTTGCCAGAAGGTGATCTCAGGTTTGTTGTAAAAACTAGCCGTGCAATTCCCTTAATTTTTAAAGAAATTTAAGGGAATAGGGAATTTAAGGGAATTTTAAATTTTAAAGAAATTTAAAAAATAAAATTTAAATTTAAAAAAATGTACAACACTTTGCAATATCAAAAAAAATATTACTTCCAATGTAGTTTTCGCTTATCAGTTTGTTGAAAGTTGTTGTTTTAGCCTTTCGCACTTTCGTTGAAATAAAAAAAAAGTCAAATAGCTTTTGATGCAGCAAAAATAATGAAGGGCAATCTGCCCAATTAATCCACTGATACATTTTGAAAGTATCACAGTAAAATTCGTCAAGAAAAATATCCTATCTGCAGGAAAAGGCTCCTTGAGCTGAATTTTGTCTCAGACCTTTGTCTCATATTTTATAAACGGGATGAAAAGTTCGAATCGATATCACTTATGCTTTCAAAAATATCAGAGGTCAAACATCACGAAAATTAGTTGAATTTTTTCAAATTTCCCGGTTCCTATACATTTTATATTCAATAATCTCATTTCAAGTTTTGAAGATTAAATTCTCCACAAAATTGATTATATACACAACATTTTACTTAAAGATAAATAAAATATTCAATTTATTACTGCATTTGTTGCAGTGTCATAGTAATTAAGAAAAAGAAACTAGAAATGAAGCAAGTTTACAATTCTAAAATCACTATATCTGGAAGAAAATGTGACTTGTTGAAATTACTTAGCACTTAATACTGTTCAAAATACTATTATAATTCATAAATTTAATGTAACATAATTTTAACAAAGAATTTGTAATAGCTTTTCTTTATTTTGTAATGGTATGAAATCATGAAACTTATAAGATTAAAACTAATTTAAAATAATGAAAAAAAAATTAATAAGAAAACAGTGACACAATTGCAATTTACTTAACATTTACTTCGCGTTTAAAGAGTTGGTTTGGCAAAAAAGAGAAATAAAAACGTAATTTATTGGTAATATATTCATATTTACCGAAAATGAGGTTAATAGTATTCTAGTTTAGTTCAAAATTTGTTACTAAATGTTTGCCAAACATTATTTTAAAAGTTATACATGCGTTTTATCAACAATTCTTGAATATACACATGTGTTAATGTTTCTCCAAAGATGCGTTATGTATTCTTCCAATTGAAAAACGTAGTTGACCTCAAAATATCATAAAATACAAATAATATACTCTGTATACCATTAAATTATTACTGGGTACAGTGCTTTATGATCATGCTAATAAAATATTTACTGTAGTTAACTATATATTTAAAATATAAGTCATTAACTTACCTGTTCGTGTACACTTTCAGGCGTTAAGAAATGTTTCTCTATTTAAACACTTGTCTTTTGTGTAGTTTTAATTTATTAAATTAAAGTATTTTATCAATTTATGATACAGTGATACATACAACAATTGGAACAACATTCTTCTTTTTTAAGGGTAGACGATGTTCTATTTTCACAATATATTCTGCATGTTATGTAGAATAGCACAGTGGAAGTAAACAATAGAGCATAACATGATTTACATGCAGTATAAAACAATAATAGCACACATTAGGTCAACATTTGGTACGTCTGTCACGTTCCACAGTAGTGAAAAATTAGACTGAATATTAATATCGACTCCTATATTATTTCAGTATTATACATAGCTTTTGCTCTCACACGCAACCATTCTTTATAAACAAGGTCTCTAAAGAAAGATTTTATAGAGACGTGACGAATTGTACTTTGACTTTAAAAATATGAAGTATTTACTTTAAAAAAGCATTTAAATATTCATGTCAAATGCAATCCGCATCACTCGGTCGGTGTTTTCGCCATATATCGTCAAAATTCGCCATATATCGTCAAAAAACTACTAAACGAAGCGTTTTAGTGCCTTAAAAACTAAACTTTTGAGGCTAAATGCCTCAAACAGATGTTTCTCACTCCGTAGTCTACAGGATGAGAACTTTTCGAACATTGTATTACATTTTTGCTGGTTCAACTCTTCTCGATTCTACCCCACCTGTTCAGAGCCTGTAGAATCTGCAACTGTATGTGAAATTAAACTTGATCATATACGCGATTCTCTTGATATTTGATATTCTACGTGACTGAATAACACGGGTGTACCTCTCTGTTCGGTAATATTAAATAAGAATAGTTTGTATTGACAAGGTACTGTTTTGTTATCAATTACATGGAGATATATAGAACAAGTGACTACAGGGTCTTGAAGAAAAAGGCATATTACAGACTTAATACGGAAATGGAAAAATACGGAAGAGGGTGGGGTTTAACATGCAAGCGTTCTCGCACGGGTACGCTAGTTATGATTTATTGGTAGATTTCAGGCGTTAGTCATGAAAAAAAATAACTAAGGAGTAGGAGCGAATTTATACACGCCGCTGCCATGAGATCCATTAATTGTGGCGCCCCTTGAGAATTTATATTATTTATAAAAGAAGAGATAATGATTTGTGTAAAAAAGTGTGTATATATATATAAATTATATATTACTTAAAGTATAAAGAAGTTATAATATTGTTTTAAATAATAAAGTTATATTTTATATTTAGTTACATTTTCTATGTGTTCTTAAATTTTATACTTGATAAAATAAAATACACTAATCTTAACGATTGCTAGAAAACTATCAACGATACTAGAGACAAACATTGAAAGCTTATTTTAGTAGATAGTATTTCATATTTAGTGGCAAAAAGATATTTCATATATAGAGACACACTTCACCTAACTTAATATTAATTAACATTTTGCAAAGAGTTCAAATGAGAAGTTCATGTGAGATTAAACCGAACGCATATTTCTTAAATTGATTTAAATTTAACATCTTGATGGATTTTATTAAAATTGCTATAGACAAATTTGGAACCACAGTCTCGTGTTTAAACAGTAATTTAACTGGAAAAAATCAACACGGAGAAATGTGTATATTGTTGATTTATTTCCACTGTACTGACTGGAAATGAATATTTTCTACATATTTTTTACCTTTTAAAAAAGGAACATCGTTACTAATGCCGCCGTTAATGTCGTCTCTTTTGAAGCAAATACTAATACTGAAACTGATTTTTCACTCTTTCATAAATAGGCTATGTCTAAGAAAGAAAAAGATAGAATACGGGTTATTTTCAGCTTTTGTTTCAAACGAACATGACATTAAAATTCAAAATATTATAATTTTTGGAAAATTTGCCGCCCCTCAAAACGTGCCGCCCCGGACTGTAGCTCATTCAGCCAATATATAAATGTGCCCCAGAAGGAGAACTAAATGTGTTTACTATTAATATTTCTATTAGATAATTTTTGAACACAAAGTCTTTTCTAGGATTTAAATAAGTCTCTATTCTCATTCTATTAAATCTCAGCTAACAAGTATAATAAGTTTTCAAAATCGGTATTGAACTAATTTATTATGTGTAATACAAAATCTATTAGTAATTCACATTAACTGTCCACATCTTAAACAGCATCACCTCAGAAAGATTAACTTCCCTATACTTTATTTTGAGTTAATGGACATTCTAAAAGTAATGTATGACTCCTTGAAATTATTTCAAATGGTATGAAGAAAAAAGACTGGCGAAATTGAAAAAAGCCATTTCATGTCTCAGGTTTACATTTGAGGAGTTGTGGTCAAAAATATGGTAACCCACAATTTATAAATTTCGAGAAAACTGATGAAAAGTGCCGGAGAAATCCTTGATGGATCAGTATTTTTTACATTGAAATTTTTTATGGACGTAATGTTGCCAAGTTTTTCTGAAATTCCAAATTTTGGGAAATGTATAATCCTGAGATTTTGTTGACTTACAAGTCGGCACAAATTCGACAAGGAAAAATGGAAGCTCCAGAACAATTCAGTAACGTAGAGGGGTTGACTACCCATTTCACGTTACCCATGTTTCCTATCGAATTCCAGTTTTTACAATGTATTCATATATTGATTTCTAATCAATTATTTAATTCGGAGAAAAGGGGATATCCAATGGCGTGACAGACATGCATATTTAATTCATGCCAATTATCCGACTTTGCCGAATAACTCTGAACATGCAGGAGAGTCATTTCATGCATGCATGAAAAATCTCATCAGCGTGTTCTTTATAATATGAATAATAAATAGTTTCTTTATCGTTTTGATCTCAAAAGTAGAAGTAGATTGTAGATTCCCGCAGAAAGTGTATTTTTTTGGTTGGAATTTTCCAATTGTGATTTCTATGACTCGGCACGCTCTTGTACTCTGCTCTTGTACTCTATCTAAAGTCATTTGCAAACAGCACGTTCACAGCAATTCTGAAGGGTGGCCGTCGGTCTAAGAAAGCCTTCAATCGTGCTGGATCTTATACTTTATTACTTTCTTATTATGCCTGTGTCATTCGAGCGTTAAGTTGATTAACACTATCTTATGCGAAAAGACCAAAGTACTCGTGAGGCGTTTTGCATAAGGAACAGTGTTAATCTACGGCCTCGTTACTTAACACGCGTCAACGCAACACTTGTGTGACACGGGCCTTAGGGCCACGCTCGATATTGTGACCCCGCCCTGCGCGCGACCGCTCAGAAGTCACTCACGCTCTGTTCACTTCACCACGTCACCAGAGCTTACCAGAGCACAAAACATCAGTAGGAAGGTGGCAGTGATCTTCCCCCGCTGAACGGAACAGTGTAGTGTAGTGTAGTGCAGTGTAGTGAACGCGATCAATTCCCTTAAGTTAAATCTAATTTAGCCAATATCTATGTAGCTTGTATTGATTTTTAGTATCACCAACATCTTATTTTTGTATATCATGATAGAGTCGAAATAATTGTTATAATACTTAATATTAGTGATGGTATGATTATTGCACCCTCGTCTTGCACTGTACTCTTATCATCATCATCATCATCATCATCGTCATCATGATTATATTATTATTATTATTATTATTATTATTATTATTATTATTGTTGTTGTTGTTGTTGTTGTAATTATTGTTAATTAACTGCCACCGGGTCATATCCAATTGCAGTTCAAGTCAAAGTAATGTAATAATTAACGAAGCGCACAAATAACAAGTCACTTCATTTGTCTTTAATCCGTTCACTGGCTACGTGAAAACCCAATCACACAAAAACCAACAAAACGAAGAAACTTTAAGGCTTCTACAATCTCTCACTGACATTTCTATTAACTTATATACATGACCTTATGTGGAGAAATGCAAAACAGGTCCTAGATAGTCCTGATGGCAGTCCTAGCAATAGCAACGCGGCTAGCCGCCGCACATATTTCCACAATTGAAAAGGTCAGCACAATTATGGCCTAAGCAACATTTTAAGAAAAATCAAGTTAAAGTTACGTAGTGGTAAGAAAAGTGAAAAGAAAAAAATAGTGACTTCATTCTTAACTTTATAGAGGAAAACTGGTCAAACCACAATGTACAAAGATAGTTCAACTTCTTAGATAACAAATAGTATTCATTTAGCTTTTTTCATTTTTGGGGAGTTAGATCATTATTGCGCTCAACCCGTCAATTTTACCCCACTCTATTCACCACGTACCGACGATTTATGTTGTTCACCTCTCATATTCTCATTGAACATTTAATTTGAGACTCTGACTTCCATCATATTGTTGACTCTCGTTTCTATATTGAATCGCGAGTGCCCGCTTAATTCTCCTTGGGTATAACGAAAACTTGCCTTCCCTCGTTTTGAAGAGGCGTTGATAACTTGCTCCCTCCAGGTTGGTTGACGTCAGATTTTTCCAACCATATCTTCCGATGAAATACGGTCTCCTCCGCCAGCCGACGCATACACGTCATAGCAGCTGGTGCACGCACGGAATTAAAATGTGACCCGCCGCTGACGTGATCAACGCAAGTAAGCGGTTGCAATGCAGATCGTATGCACCTCAATTCCATCAATTTACGAGTATTCAATTTGCGTCATTATTTCCAAAAAAGTATATTTTTCTTCGAAAAACAACACAAATATCCTCAGCGAATCGTCTCTCGTTAAGCACATCCTTTTCGATATTACAGTCGGGGTTTTGACAAAATACAATGAATATTTAAATACTTCGCTAAAATATCTTGTAAATAAATATTTAAATATATACTTAAATGTATTTGGTATATTTGTTAATAATTTATATTGTAATTGTCCATTGCAATAATTAGTAATTGACAGTCATAAAAATTTCTGAACAATTAGTAACTATAATATGTGTATATTGTTAATGTAATTAAAGCAGAATTAAACAAAAGTAATCAAAACAATTTCAGACGTATCTACGTTAATAGTTTCACGGACGTTGGAATGAAAGCAAAATAAGATATACGAATTTTATTTCTATTAAAGTATTTTGGGTATTTCTTTTTCCAATACACCTATTTAATTTATTTAAATATATCTTAATAATATATATCCAAAAACTCAAAAATACAGTTTTTCAAATACAAAATATATTTAAAATACGTATTTCAAATACAAGTATTTAAATACTGCCATCACTGATTACAGAAGAATTGAAATCAAGAAACTGCTGGGAAGCATCCGGGCAAAATGGCAATTCTCAGCAAAATGGCATAGGAAACATTTGTTTAATGGAGGGGAAGATAATGGTGCGTTTTTCGCGTACGAAATGACTCATTCAGTATAGGAATACCTAAACTTTGCGTGGCAGCTAAAGAACAAAAACTTATGACAGATGGACCTTTATACATTCATTATTTATCAGTATAGGCACTGTATAATAAGGGCAATATTTTATTATTTTGTCCTTTTCTTTCTTCATTAACACTAGAAGAGTTTCAGAAAATCCAATATTTCAGTTTTTCATCTAAACTGCAGTTGTCCATCTAATTTGTGAAACTTAGGTTTCTTAAGCCGGCTTACATGGCTCAGTTCTGCATCCGTTTGTAGTTGTCATCAGTGCTGTGAAAACAAACAATCTAGCAAGGCGCCGGTTAATGTGGCACGCCCTAACGTAGATAATTAGCTCACAAGCGAGCAATTGCGTTATATTTCGAGCATATATTAAGCGAGCAATTGCGTTTCTATTATCATAGTGTCTGTTTATAATTCTCTCTCGAGTATTATATTCTTCCTTTAATTTTTTATTACGGTTTTTAACAAGCTGAAGTACTCTACGTTGCCTGAGTATTTATTAATCATAATCATAGTTTAATAATCAATACCAGACAGGAAAAGGAATGAATTCTATGATTCGTGTATATGCGCCCAACCGCCCCCCCCTGTTCCGTCCCTGCCCCATCTCACCCGCTCAGATCCCCCCTCTATTTCCTAACAATGCCACGCCCCGCATCACCCTGCCTCACCTGGCCCGCACTGTCCCTCCTCGCCCAGCCTAACATTGTTGCTGTGCGCAGCTGTGAACAGGTGCATTACTACATATTCCCAGAAAACTTCAAGCAACCTCTTTTAGACCTTACCGGGAAAAATGGATCAGGGCATAAACTGATGTCATTTCAGTCCCTCTGACCTGGAGGTACTAGGTTCGACGGTGACAGGATTTTCGACAGTAGCTTGTCAGCTAGGTCGATTTAAGTCGCTGTCTGGAGAAGAATTCAAGCGGCTGGCAGCTCTGATCAGTAGTTTCCTGTGGTTTCTCCGATCAACACCAGGCGAATACTGGAGCAGTACCCCAACAAACGGGCCATGGACCACGCGCGATCTTTCCTTCCTTTCTTTGTTTTATCCTGTCCCCTTACACACACACACACACACACACACACACACTTACACTAACATGAACTACACTTCTACATGAGCCGGGAGACTAGTCGGAAGCTTAGAGCTTATTCCGGCCGGGGTGGTGCCCTGCTGGTGCGAAATACCTGGTTAGGGAAAACCCCGCTAGTCGATGATAGGCCGCCACCGGAACTCGTCATCCAACAGGGGAAACACCATCGCCACCTCCCGAGCAAAACATGCACTACACTTACGGGTCTAATGACCCTAGAATTTGACGCGACCGGAACCAATAACAATCAATAATTTTTTAGACCAATTACTCGGAGGCTAACTGCGATATTGGAATGCATTTAGGACATTTTATAGGATTTGAGAAAAATTTAATTCACTTTGATGAATATCTCACCGTTTTGTAGATATTTACAAAAAATGGAAAGAATGCACATTTAAATTGAAAACGTAATAAAAAAGTAATTTTTACGAACCCTCACTCCCACGGTATTTTTTTATTGTTTTGAAGGTTACATGTAAACATTTCATAAAGAGTAGAATAAAACTCTAGATTTACATTAAAAAACAGTAGAAAAACAGACCGGCATTCTTTAAAAGAAAATAATAATTTGTAAAACGTAGCCCGACTAAGCAGTCTACCTTTCCGTTAAAACCGCATCTACATCGGTTCAGCTGTTCTAGAGATCATCCACAGTTCCAGACAAACAGACCAACGAAAGTCGCAAAATCAATATTTTTTGTATCAACTAAATAAGTCTATGTTGTTATAAAATGCTATTATTGTAAAATCACAGACACACGCATTTTATTTATAAAGATTATCATTAATTTTTTTAAAAATTATATTTAATGACTGATTTTTAATTCCCTACATTTAGTGTGCTATTATAATAAACCTTTGGTGCTGAAACAGCACGTACTTTCTCGGCCGTATTTTCACGCACAATTACACGAAAAGTACTCAAAGTTTTGAAAAATTGTACTTGACCTTATTTCAAAATCTCTCTTTAAGGAACAGATTTCATTACGGGAAAAATCTTTATCGTTCTTATTGTAGTTGTAGGAAGACGCTGAAAAATTCTAAATTATTTCAAATTTTCGAAAAATCAGACTTTTTAACGAAAATGAGACCTGCACCATTCTCTTAAACGTCCTTCACACTATCCAACAAGAAAATTTAATCAAAATCGACATAGCCATTTTTTTGAAAATTTTGAAACTTTTGAAAATGTTCCAGGGGCTTTATGTAAAGTAACTCCCAAAATTAAAATATCGGTTTCAAATTCAAGGGGTCGCGACATCATCCACATGGAGGTTCATTAATTTTGGAGAAAATCGGCTGAACGGTTTAGTCACTAGCGTTGTTCACAGACAGACAGACAATTTTCGATATCAAGGACTCACAAAATATAGATTCTGGCTACACCACGTGCTAGATATTTTTTTTCCAAATTTAGCATTTGTATTTATCCACTTTCTCGTTACCTGGGCCCTGTAATAACAATTTTTCTGGTAAAAATTCTCCGCTTTTTTCGCGCAGCATTACATAACCATCTCTCTACCGCGAAAGCGATAGTGAGAAGGTAAATAATGTTGAGCCAGCAAGTCATCTGTAGGCAATAAATATGTATGTTATTGATCATGTATAATTTTGTAGGAATATTGATACACAAACTTCAACCATTGCAAAATAATAAATACAATATAATTGTTTTTAGATCAAATCCAACACGTGAGTAAACGCGTAACGAAAATAATCTCCAGAATGGGAGAGTTAAAGTTTTTACAAAATATTACGTTACTACCCCCAGTGATATAAATAGCTGTGAAATGTGTAGGATGTGACAACATGATAGCCGTAGAATAGGTTAAATGGCCATGAAAACTTCGTTAGAGAGGACTTTGTGAAAACTTGCACTGTGTAAATAAAACTTTTGCTTTTTTTTCAGGGCCATCGCTTTTAAAGACCCGTTTTTCCATTCCGGGGGGAAACGAGTAATTGCTGTGGAGATAAGGAATGGAAATTTGCTGCCTCCCCGAATGTACGAAGCAGTTCAGAGTAGTTTATTTGAAATACATAAGAAATTTGGTGACCTGCCAGTTTTACTTACAATGCAGGACATACATAGTAAGGAAATAAATACTACGTACTCGTACAAGACATAACTAAAACATGGTTATTCTCTTTTAGTAACATATTCTTAAGAAATCAATGTATTAATTCGTCACTAGTTACACATTACAGATAATTTCTAATATGCCGTCATATCAACGAAATACATATTTGCGCATGTCGTCGAGTACGCTATTGAACTTGCTGTAGCATTCACGAATTTCCTTGGTAGCTTCTAAACTTCGCTCCAATAAATCGTCCTACGTTGGGTCAGGCGTGCGGTAAACAGTCGACTTACTCTGAACCACCCCTGCAAAAAAGAAAGAAGCAAAAAGCAAGTGGATTGAGGTCCGGGGAACTACGTGGTCATGCAATCGGCCTCCTTCAGCGCTAGAAGAAGTTATTCAGCCAATAGCGCACTCCAAGATGGAAGTGTGCGGGTGCCCTGTCGTGCGTGAGTCACATGCCACATCTAGTTCTCAATTGAATGTACTACAAAAACTCGCACATCTGTACAAAGCAATTTTAAATAAATTTCCTTTAAAGACCTTGTGGGGCAGCAAGACTGGCCTTATTACGAAACTGACTAACAAACCTCCCCATACATAGAAAATGTTCATTGATGCTTTTTTGAAGCAAAGTTTAAGGGTGCTCTTAGAACCAAACGTGTATATTGTGCATGCTCATGATTTCATCGTGCATGAAAGTGTTCCTTCAGTGAACATGAAGTACTTGAGGAAATCCTCTTCCACACACATTATAACAATCCATGAGCAAATGTTCTCCCTGAATCTTTGATAATCAAAATGATGGAGACCCTCCCGGGCTGCGGCACGCCATAGTTGATTTAGATGCCCCAAAACGTCGCGCTAGTTGACACGTACTGATGCCAGGTTCTTGCTGTATCGCTTCTACTATTCCCTTCACTTCGCCTTCTCTGCGAGGCCGCCTGGCGTCATTCCTTGCATGCTGCAAACCTTTTCTCTCTACTGTCACGTGGCCATCTGCGAGTCAGAAGCAGACTGCACGGTCTCCGCAGCCACAGCATTTCCCCCTCACTCGCGAAACTTTGACATGTCGGTGTATTCGATTGACTGATTCATTAGTGTTTCCGGGCGCGTTAACTGCTGAGGTCTTCGGTCATGTACGAGTAGTGTTGTTATCGCTGGAGGTGGCGGTGATCTTTTCCTGCTGAATGGCGAGATTCGGTGCCGACCTACGCACAGGCTTTCGGGTGTCTTCCCGAGCTAGGTATCTCCCATCAGCGGGCCACCGCCCCAGCCGGGACAAGCTCTAAGCTCTCGACCGGTCTTCTGGTATGTGTGGTAGTCTAGTGTATGGCGTCTAGTGTAGTGTATGTGCAGGATGGCGATATCCGGTGCCTACCACACGTAGGCTTGCGGAGTTTTCCCCAACCAGGTATCCCACCAGCAGGACACCGCCACAGGTATGACAAGCTCTAAACCCCCGTCATGTGTTCTAGTGTAATGCATGTAATTGTCGTAAGTAAAGGGGAGGTGTGTAAGTAAGAGGTTAGGATAGGACAAAGAGGAAGGATTGGTTGCGAGAGGTCCGTGGCCGGTTTGTTTGGGTTCTGCTCTGACATTCACCTGGTATTGATTATTGGAGAAATCACGGAAAACTACCGAATAGGGCAGCCGGCTGCTAGAATTCTCATCCAGTCAGCGGCTGAATTCGACATACTATCATTGATCAGTGTTATTGAGAATACGCTTACGATTTCGTAAGAACAGGATATCACACACAACTTATCAAATCATGTCGGAGGTGTCATGGATGGACATGAAGATAATTTTGAATCATTGTTTATACAATACTCTTGGAAAAGTAGAAGCACTTCAGATTTTCTGTTTTCAATTAGGATTGCAGATGCGGCATGCTCAAGTTTTTTTCAATATCTCTCACAATTAAACAATCTCTCTCGTTAGGTTTCTTTTTATGGCCATTTTCTTTGATATTAATGTTTTATCCTTTGCGCTTAAATTTATCTTATGAATATTAAAGAGTGGAGTAAGATTGGTTCACCAAAACTCCTAATTTTCTGGGAGAATGTTATTTCAGAGTGAAGTGTAAAAGGATATTCATGATATCCGTACTACGTTTCTTCGTTTTAGGCCTTTTTAATGATTATCAATTCAAATGTTCTTCCCTACGATAATTACCTTTCAATCCTCATATAATATCTCTACTAATAAAAGTAACAAGTTAAGAGGTCATTGTGTACCAAAATTCACACTTCGTAATTCAAGTGTGTAAATAAAGAACATAAACAATTTTTTCTATTTTTTTTTCAGATGACAACCAGTTTTATGTCCCGATGGGACTATACAGTAGACACCAACACACTTTGCGGGCTCCTCTGCTCTGGGGTCAGCAGAATGCGAGATCCTCATCGAAAATACATACATGAGAGACAAGGGCCAAACAACCATTCCCAAGGCGGGACTCGAATCGGCGACCCTTCGGCGCTTAGCCTCGTCTGCATACACAGTTTTTATCAAATTAAATCATTTTAAATTCCTACATTTTTACGCGTTCTTTTAGAAAATACAGATTAGGCACTGTAGGTTTTTCTTCAATGGCTGGAAGATATTAATAATTAGCGAAGCTTGTGAATAGGTTTTGCACCTACATATACAATAACCTCAAGAAGCCCGTACTTACCCACTTCTGACTGAGCTGCGGGGCTGCGCAAATTTGACGGATTCAGTACTTTTATGTTCCACTTTTTCATTTCTGGATTCATGCATTTATTCAATGATACAACACAAAAATATTTAATACTTGAGGTTACTCCAACCAGGACCACATTACAAATCTGAAAGTGTTCTTTGAAGATACAAGAAAAATAACCTCATGTAGCCTCTAAACCTCTATTTTCACTTTAAAACAAAATTTTTCTGCAAATAATATTTGATCATTTATTAAAAACGATGTTTGGAAATACTGATTACAAATCTCTAATAAATTAAGGTCTAAAGTACAAGTTCTTTTGGAAAACTGGTACAAATATCTAAGTGAACTTATTTGCGTGATATCCAGAAATTCGTTTCAAACGCACAAATATGTTAGTACTTAATTTTGTTCTCATTTTTTGAAATTCTGTAAATCACATTCAAAATCTTAGGATGGGAGTTTTAGAATATAGTCACACACATACACTCACACACACATACACTCACACTCACATACACATACACACATACGCACACACAATCTGATGAAGCATTAGTGCCTATATTATGAGAGTTTATTGCTTGGATTCTTGCTGTTCCGGATTGGGCTGGGGGTCGTTCCAGCTTTGGATCTCGCCAGATCCGAGGAAGTAGAAAATTAAGCCCGTCACCAAGTAGAAGCCGCATCCAATCAGAAAGATGTACCTCCATTCTGTCAGCCCATTCTGCCAGGAAGAAATAAAAATGTGGTAGTGAGAAAGAATACTTGATTATTATTTTCTAACACTTAAGCTCAAATTTAGTAATATTATTGCAATCATAAACATGACTGCAATAATATCATATCCAATAATACAATCATAATTATGGATATTCGTTGTTTCTCACATTGTCGGTGCACTAGCATAAGTGTCATGTAAAAATAATCATTTTTTATTTTCCCGATTTATTACATTTGTGTAGTAAGAGAAAGTATTGTAATAATGCGACGGAAATAGGGGATAGGAGAAAAACCTATATTGTCGAGCCCTGATAATGAATAAATGGATAAAACTTGTTCCTATTGGTAGTAAATTACTTCCACTAACATGTGTAGTCAGAATTCAGTTTCGGCGGTCCTTGACGCCAAAAATTCTATTGGTGACAAAACGTTTCTCTCTGTCGTTCCGCCTGTGGTCAACGCTAATGCCTAAACCGAACACAATTTTTCTCTCTAATTGGTATTCCAATTCAATCTAAACGAACTCAAGATCCTGCACATTTGAAACGGATATCATTTTTCGGGATACAGTATATAAAACCTTAACATTTTCAGAAGACACTAAAAATTAACTTAAAATAATTTTATTAAACTTTGTCCTTGGATAGCGCAACGAACGGTTAAAAAATGACCCTGAAATTTTCCTGGAAATTTCTGATTTTTCGAAAATTGCAAAATTCCACATATTTTTCGGCGTCTTCCTTCAACTGCAATATTGAAAACAATTTTTTCTCTCAATAAAATATTTTGTCTAAAAACAACTTGAAATGATATTTTATACAATTTTTTTCCATAAATGAGAGTAGTTTTTGTATGATTTTGCGTGAAATATTGGCAATTTTCTTAAAAAACGGCTCCATTTTTTTCCACGGAGAGAGCCAATGACGCTTAAAAAGGGTTCTGCTGCCGTTTAAGCACACAACCTGTAATTTCGAAAATTGCAAAAAAGTAAAATGGTAAAAATACAATATTGATGATAGTGACATTTTAAAAATAAAATGTTCTAAAAATTAGATCTTTGGGGTAATATCATACTACAATTGTGTGAAATTTTGTACTACAATTTTGTGAAACTATGAGATTTTTGCGTAATTTCTGCTTAAAAAGTTGAAGCAATTTATAAAAAATTCAAAGAATGGCTCCAAATTTTTTCTTTAATTTTTATTATAGATATAGCAAAGAACGCTTAAAATGGCGCAAGTCTCATTTTCGTTGAACTCTGAATTTTCGAAATTTGCAGAAGTTAGGAAACGCAACAAAACATTAGTTTTTTAAGCGTCCAGTATGTTGGGTTTAGGGTGTTTCTCATTGTGTAGCGCTTGATGTGTTCACTCGGAGGACTTGAGGTCGAACATCGGCTCCCTTTATTTAAGAAAGAAATTGGTTGAAAACACTTTTGTATAATATTGTGTAATAAAAGTATAGTATTGTGTAACCGTTACAAAAAATGCGAGAAAATATGTGCTGTTTAGCACCACTAGTTTAGTAAAGAATTTTGTTTTGAAAATAGTACATGTAAAGTAGTAAATTTTCATAAACGTAGTTCAGTAGTTCGCTTGTTCTTGGCTGCAAAAGAAACTGCTCCACTCAAGATGAAACCGTCTTGTTGCAAAATGACTAATTTTCGCATTGTTCTTGTACACCGACCCTATGGGCTCTTCTACTATAGCGCCAAGCAGGTGCTCCTAGGAAACGGAAAAGAGGTTTCAGAGAGAACCGTCGCTGACATTCTTAGTGCGAAAGAACACAAATAATTGAAAATTCACAAAGCAAAGTTGCTGTAACTTCACAATCATGATCAAGCGGTCACCTGCAATGAGGGCGTTTTCGCTGGTATCGTTTGTGAGCGTTTTGAGTGAAGCTTCATTGTAATTGATTAAATTTCTGAAAGACAACATAACTGTTGAAATTAAATGACATTGTTTAACTGCAGTAGAACTATAGATGTAAAAAATAACTAGATTCATTTAAAAAACAAATAATATAAAGTTAAAATCTAGTGTCAATATGATCATCGAATCTAATTAGTTACTTTAACTTGCTCAATATCTTTATCTAGAATAATGTTTTTCATATTTACAAATTTGTCTTTCTTTATTTTTGGTTCGGTTGTATTAATGTTGTCACTGAAATGGTACTCTATTTTGGTGATTATTGCATGTGTATTGTGATAAGCCAAGAACCCTGGGTTTAGTTTAAATGATAATATCAGCATTGTTTGCAAACTCGGAAGTCAAAGTATACGCGTTATTAAGACAACGAATCAACAAAGTTTAATATTCCATGCTTGATGTCATAATGCGGTGCAAATGGACACGGTCCCGAACACATTATGTGCAGGTGTGAAGAGGGCGTTGGATGGCCGTGATCTTTAGAAAGGACGCATGGGATCATTCACTAGAAAATCATTGTAGCAAACATATGTAAGCAGTTGGTGAGGTGCAATCAGATTTTCAACATAGGCAACATTTTCCACATACATATTATGTAAATGGTAGTGAGCCGGAAATGTATGTTTAGTTTGAGGTTTGATAGCTTGTTCTTGAGTAAATTGTAATTGGGAATTTTATTAATGTAATAGTTGGAAGTTTTAATTAAATAGACTTCATGTTTCGAGGAAAAGCATATTATGGTAGCTCTAGATGAATGAGTAGGTGCTTCATACGAAACACAGATAGAGAAAAAATGCAACCGCGCATTGAATTTGTGGTTAAGTCCTACTTATAGCAATCAAGCGGAGGGACATTCTGGAATTTTTAACTTAAAAAGGACGTGAGAATTGGTACAATTAAGAATTCCATGGACAATATCAGTTTCCTATGTTGTCTTACAGAAATAATAAGAGCTAAAATTTATTGCTTATTTATCCTTGAAAATAGATTTTATTACATGGGAGTTTTTTTTTTCTCGAAAGTTTCCACGAAAGTTTCTGATTGGCTATAGCCTGAGTAAAGTGCATAGCCCTTTTCTGCTGACGCCATCTCTCTTCACATAGAAACTACTTGTAGGGCATGATGTCGGGTATTATCGCTTCTATATTTCTTTTGTCATGAATGTAGCCGACGACAAGCGGTTACAGTATAATTTACACTTTGAATTTGGTAGATTATATACTTGTCTTCTATTTTAAATTATTGTATTTTTTCTCACAAGAAGTGATTAAAAATGATTCTAATTCCAGTTTCTTTCACAAGATTTTAAGATTTCTGATTGGCACTCTGCCATCGAGGACCATGCATGACACGTGCCACATGTTATTGATGAATGTACAGAACTCTACTATGAATTAAGCGAAATGCTACTGAATTGACCGACTAGTTGTGCTACAGAATGGCACAGACTAGTGAGTTTTCTCACTTCTTTGGTCTTTCCTAGCTTTTCGGTATACCCCCCTCTCTTCAATGCTACTCCTATCGAAGATTAAATGTCATCTTCTTCACGTTTCACAAGCAGTAGAATAGAATAACAATATTATGAAGGAGTGGAACCTGTTTCTTTATGTAAATTTTTATTGGTCTCGATGTCAAGTTATTCAATGCGTTTAGCACTATCCCTTCTAAACGTTTACAGAAAAATAACTTGGACATCATTTTTGATAACATCTTTTTATTGTTGCTTACATGGCATTTAAAATTATGCGAAAACTACTTAGATTTTTGAAGAATTGTACCCTCGCTTGCACAAAAATGTAAGTATGTCCGAGCTGAACTCTCTTTACCAGAGTTTTGACCCCTGCCTCATGTTCTCTGGTGGGATCGAGCTGACTAATCTGCTTTAGCTTTCATTTAGGAGGTGGACTCATTCATCTTGAACATTGGCAAACAAGGGTGATATGGAAAGAGGCTTATAGTAAATATTTGAATATAAATATTAAATCAACCAACAGTTTTGATATAAATTTTTGTATATACATTTAACAGCATAAATAAAGGCATGCAATTTCCTATAAAACATATTTTGAAACTGTTATAAAAGGATTTTGCAAACATAACATTGACAACGACTTCATTAAGCTCCATACCACATTTCCTGTCACATTATTGTAATATTAATATAAAATGCAAATAATTTGCATTGTATGCAATTAGTCTAACTAGCTATTTTATTAGAAAATTAATAACTTAAAGAAATACGTTTTAGAGTAAGTTTCACAAACACGTTCTGAGATAGCAGCTTTCAGTTGTGAAATACTTCATCATCAATTTCTATTTAATCCAACAAATAATATAAGAAGCGCATAGTTAACATTGTAATTAAATAGTTTTGATATGCAATATCAAATAAATTGAAGTATTTAAAAGTTCATTTAAATAAAGCAATGAAAGTTTTCTACTGCAGACATTAGTGATTGGTATGCAGCCAAGTAAATTAATGATTTTGACTTTTGCTCTGGGGAATTAAGTACCAATTACTCTCTTCTGATCTAACGTTAGGTGGATGTACCTTAGCATAGCTCTTTACCGCAACATTAAAAATCATATGTGATACTCAGTCTTGAGGATTTTTGTGCAGAACTAAACCGACATATGACTCTCTTTATATAACATTTCCTTAATATCTTAAATGTTTCTGGTAAAGGTAGGAAACACTTTGTGCTTTTTAAGTTCCTATTGGTGGAACATTACTTGGAGGAACACACACACACACACACACACACTCATATCAACATATTACTTACATGTAATTTATGTATGATTTCCGCAATGAAATTAATATATTTATATTATTATAGCAAGTATATTTTTACATTATTGATAATTTTATTTTTGAGAGACGAGCAACACACGTGCTTTTATACGTCAATGGAATGTTACACCTAATTTTTCAGATACAGACCTATGCAAACACTGTTTGCTAATCCATTAAGAATCACTAGAGATTCTCCTAGTCATAAATTATTTCAAAATTGTAATTAGCATAATGTTTCAAAATTTTGTCAAACTTGAAATCTGTGTCAGCGATAACGTTAGAAAATTAATAGGAATTCTCTGTAAAATATTGTTGCAACAAAATTTTCTCTATTTTATACATTTTTATATTTCAAAATTGCTAATTTATTGGATATGTGTTCACTAACGCATCTTCAGTAATATTGTAAATGAAGTATTATAATTTTTAATGAATTGTTAATAAATATTAAACAAAATAAGCAATTAATTTTTTTTTATTTGGGAAAATTTCACGGTTATAAACATTTTCTATAAAGTAATTTAATTAAAGTACTATGCAATAAGGAATTAAGGTTGAACTTCTAAAACTATAACTACAATATTTATTATTGTTGAAACGTACATACTATATTACAATGTAAACGTTTTAAATGTACTTGCCATTGATCTATAGTTTGTGTCTGTATATAGTATATCTATTATAGAGACGATTTAAAAGAAAATCTAAAATAATAACGAAATAACCTCAAATTTATAATTCATTGGCATTGGTCGCATTAATTTCAAGTGACCACTTTAATGCAAGGTCGTGGGAAGAAGGAGAACTGTGCATTGAAGCAGTTGGCTCCAAATCTAAATCTTTCAGGTCACCATTGCGTTCCTCTTTTACTTAAGTCTTAGGATTCTGAAAGTGATACTAGATATTTCCAACATTAACTTGAGAATACATGTTGCATACCATGAGAGAGAAATGATGAAACGTCTGAGTTTTAAAAACTCTGCCTTTGGAATACTGCATCAGAAGTCCTACTGCATTGTAATTACAGTTTCTGTCATTCGTCGATAAACCTGCCGAACACTTCCGGTGAACATATGTTATCGCGCTAAAGCGAAAGATTTCCAGGTTGGGGCAGAGACCAAGTATATGTTATTGGTGGATCGGAAAATAGATTTTAATTGTAATGGATATTACTCATTGGTGCAACATACAAGAAATGAATTTACTATTTGTGATAATTTTCTTCTTTTACTTCACTCCCGTCAATTTTTCAAAACATAATTCAATCATCTTTTTACCCAAATACAATATTTACTTTCTGACCTGTCAACTGGAAGAATAGTTGCTCAATGAAAAGCGATCATGCCGATAAATGGACAAAGTCGCAAATATCATAAATGCCAAATAGAGTAATATCTGATATTTGTTATCTAAAGGATCAACTGTGAAAATAATCAAATTTTTTGTTTTCTATTTAATCTTTCAAATAAGAACGCTACTTGCTTTTGGTCTAGGGATTCCGCAAGTATCTTAAATAGATCTTGCCCCGCTTACTTGTGATGTTATTATAATAATAAGGCTTTCATCCGGTAGTATCTTCCACTTCGGGTTTAAGGTACTATTATTAATTCTGGTTATATTGTACAGTCTTGTAATGACCGTTTTTCGCAATTCTCTACACCAATGTTTTTTATTCCGTCAGGCATCTTCCTCTATTCTTTCGTCTTCATTGTCAAATCGATGACGAATTTACAAGATTTGGCCTTCCTCGTTTTCTTCTTTCAAAGGGATTCACTCAAATATAATTTTTGATGATTCTGTCAGCATGGCCTTGGCAGCATACCAATGGAGTTGTTTTGACTTACATTTTCAATCACTCTTGCCTCTCAATTATTATTATCTGTCTAATCTCTTCTGTTTAGTATTCTATCAAACAGTATGCTGCAAATATCGTCTCCAAAAATCTATCATTTTCATAGCAGTTAACTGAGAGTTTATTGCATCATTTTTTAATTCTACTCTGATTCATACGTAACACAGCTCTTCCACCATTGTCTTGTATATTGTCTCTCTTAGTTTTCTTTCAAATGTTGTTTTATAAAATATTATGGAAGTCTACTAATAATCATCTTCCATAGCTTATTTTCTTTAATAAAGTCAATATTATTAGATCCCCTGCCTCTAATAATAACCTGATATATTTAAATTCCTTTCCACTAAAATATACCCCATTTCTGTTCTAGATCATCGAGATTTCCTTTACAAACTATGTGCCTTGACTTCACATTACTTATTTTGGATCTCCATTTTATATGTTTTATTAATTCTGATTAAAATGTTACAGATATAAAAATATTTCTCTACCTATTTTCATATGATACGCTGACCTAAAACTGGGAAATCGCTTTATGTATGAATTCAAAAGGTTTTGCAGCCGTTCTCAAAGTAAGTCTTAAACGATATCCACCAATATTTTAGTTATTTGGATTATGCACTCAATCAAACCTTTCAACATTTTGTTTTACCAGTCTTGTATAACTTATTGGTGTCTCCTAAAATAATGTAACAAGTATTTCAACGTCAAGTTAAGGGGTAAAGAGCTACTTGATGAGTAATATTATATAAATAAAAGATCTTCATCTTCATCTTCATTACTAGTTTAATACTAGTTCATTGTGAGAGAGAAATGAATATTTTCTAGGATGAAGAGAAATGTGACCCTGAGTCTTTATTTGGATCCATAAGTGATGGTTTAGTAAAAAGCTGTAGCATACTCTTTGAATGAATGATTGAGGAGAATATTTAATAATGGACTTGTTTATTAATCAGTATCATTCACAATAATGTAGCCTTCAGAATGCTATCAAAATGGGCATGATAAGCCATATTACTTCCAACTAATAATCGAATATTTATTATATAAATACATGGTTTTAAAAACCAAGAATTATTTTTTTCTGGACTTCATCACTAACTTATTCTTAAAATTTATCTGCGTGGGATGCATGTTAACAAACACTTCATTATTATTACATTCTGTATACTTACGTATATATATAATACATGTAGTATAGAGAATATTATATAATGCTGCGCGAAACTGCATTTTCTGTGAAAAACTACTGCAGCAATTTCATGACGAAAAAACGAATAAAAAATTACCAAATTAAGAGAAAAAGACCTCAACCTGCGGTGTAGCTATAATTCAGTTTTGTTGATCCGTGATGCCAAAACAATTGGAAGCAAAACGTCCGTCTGATACAACTCTAGCGCCTAACCATGCATACGATTTTTTCAAATTAAAGAAACCCTGTCGTTTTTCGCCTGAGCTGAAGCATGCGATTTTGAAAACATTCTATTAGTTTTTTTGGGAGGACTATTTGTAGCCTTCCGGACATTTTAAATTTTTTCAAAACGGCTCCAAATTTTTCTGTAAATTTCTTGTAAGTACTGTTTACTCTATAGTAAAATACGCTAATAAAGGTAGAATTATGTCCAATTTTCATGGTTAACCTGAATTTTGAAAATCGCTAAAATTTGAATATTTTGGTGGCGTCTTACTACAACTACAAAACTAAAGATAGAGATTTTTGCTTCTGAAATGAATGTGTTGGGTTATAATTATCTTTTAATAAGGTCATGCAATTTTTTTAAAAGTTTTAGCGTTGATTTCCTGCACAATATGGCGTGCAAATATTTGCAATTTTAAAATTTACATAAACAAAGATTTTCTCAAAACGCACATTCCAAATTTTTTCTTTTAAATTTTGGTTGGTAGCCAAATGCAGCCTATCCGATGACATAAATAAGATATTGCTCTATTCTATTGTTTTAAAATTACACAAATGTAATTTGCAATACCTCTGGCTGTTAATGAAGGTGGAGCATTTGAATAGATTTAGAGTAGATTTTATTGATCTAGAGTAGAAGGCTTCAAATGACCTTTAGAGGAAGTTTTTCAAAACTCAATAGATTCCTGTGAAAAGAGCTATTTTGAACTGAAAAGTTGAGAAAATTGTAAAAATGTATTTTAGCAAGGCGATAGATGTCAGCTGGCAAGAGAACGGCAAGAAGCTTATGTGAGCTGGCAAGAAACCTTAAAACCAGTCCACACAAAGGAAATTATAAAACATTTACATGAGAAAGTCTGTCCCATTCTTGTAGCACTCTAGTTCTTCTTATATTTTGGTAGTAGCGAAGTGTAAGCATTTCTTAATTTTAAAAGCAAAGAAAAAAATTTTGTGCCAGAAAACTTGATAAAAGAACAGTGAGACACAAATAAAGTTAATTACAAAGGACGTAATACTGTATTAGGGATTGGGAAGAAACGAACGTACCAATGTAAAACCAAACGCTCTGGGTGAACAGGAAAATATGGAGTAGTGAATGAACGGTAAACGAATTGGTAATCGAAAGTACATCAAATCTTTTCCGCAGTTTTGTAATGAAATTCTCTTTTGCAAAGAAAAGGAACAAACGTTTAGAACATTCTGATAATCGTTATTAGAATTTATTTTCATTGCTTCGTCATAAAAACCGCTGATATCGTACGGGATTTGCAGAACACGCGTTCCTCTATTGTGAAGCCACGCACCTAAGTTGACAGGCTACTAAACACAGACGTAATGTAAGCATTTCGTGAACGTACCAATTAAGAATCTTGCAAATTTTGTTCTCAAACTCATTGCTTTTCCGCACTTCTGCAATTTAAAATATTAAATAAATTACCTCTAAGAGACAATAAGAAAGTTAAAGAAATCTACGCGGCAATTATAAAATATTAATTCTACTTAAGAATGTTTCAGTTCAGTACTATGTAATTTTTCTAGCAGGGCGCCAAGCTCCCAGCCTGACGCTCCAACCCTTATCGGGCCCTGCCCAAGGTGATTATTAGACGGGATAACGTTGGGCTAGCGCTGCTTTCGACACGGCCGACATTCAGAACTTAATTCATGTGCTTAAATACTATAATCTAAGAAACATTTATTGACTTCTAAAAATCACCTATCATTACGTAGTTATTATCTTTTGTTCATCTACTCACATTTATATAAAAATAAACTCTTATTTTCTCGTGTTATTGGTAAAGCTTTCAATATATAACAAATGTTACACTATTACTAACTATTCGTTTTTGAAAACTCTCAACGACAACTGCAAATGCATAATTTTAAATTATTGAAAAAAGTGAAAGTATTAATTAAATCTCAATATAGTCAAAAATAAAAGTTGCATGAACAGGCCAGACGTGAACTCGAGTCTTCCAGTTCTTCAAACAAGCACCTGAACTACATGACGTCACTCCCGCAGTCACTTATACAATGTTTTACATATTAGATGTGTTGATGAGTGATACTTGTTGAGTTTTTTCTTAGCTGAAGACAGAATGTTGCTTGCAACGAAAGAAACAGTAAAGTACGATTTCTGCAAATTGGTTTTGAAACGTTTTAATAGTAAGAAAAAGAAAACGGTTTCATTGCAGTTTTGCATTTCAAACCATTCTCTTAAAATTGTATTGCTTGCACTTTGTGACGAAAAATGCTTTCATTTCCAAGAAAGCCTAAAATGATTGTTATGTGCAAGAACGAAATATGGATAAATAAATTTCATTTGGAAACATAAATCTGTTTTCAATTTTGTAGTTGTAGGAAGACGCCCCAAATAAATTAAACTTTTAAAATTCTTGAAAATCTTAGATAACTAAGAAATTAAACCATGTCATCCTCTAAGTGTATTTACTCTATTCTTACCAGAAAATTAGGAGCCGTTTTGAGAAAATTTTGAAAATGTCCGAAAGGCTTATGTAAAGTACCCAAATTTCAAAGATTTTTCAAAATCCCAAGCTTTCAATCATGTTGAAACAGGGGTTTCTTCAATTGGAAAGGATCAAAGTGTGTGTTTAGGCGCCAGAGCACTACAGACGAGGATGGGATTTGACGGTTTGATAAAACCACTTCGACTCAAAAAGTGACACGTTTAATCGCGAACGATTTTCCGCTGTATTACATAACTTAGTATACTACGTATACGCATCGAATATACCACGCGTTATACGCTCGGCATACGAATATACTACTTATACTAGCATATTCAAAAGTATACGAGAAAGAAACGTAGAAGTACAAAGCCTTGTTTTTTGTGGTGCTTGAGATAACGGGAATTATCATAGTCTAAATCCATCTAAACGTGTTACAGCAGTTCCAAAAGGTGATAAGCAAAAAACAGTAATTGGAACTTTCGCATTACTGATTGTCATTTCAAGGTGGAGTCATTTTTTTTACATAAAATGATCCATATTGGCAAAAATATGATTGTATTTATCTAATCAAGAAAAAAGAGTAATTTGTCACACCCGGCACGACGTTGTGTAAAAGTCACAACTTTGATATCAATTACTTAAAGGTCCAAACCTCTCATATATTGACTTACGTAAATGATGACAGTGGTGACAAATATCAAATGCGTAAATACTAATGAGCCCAAGAACCCAACTGTAAAACGTATTTTTCGGAAGCTCAGTGGTCAGAGTAACTGGTCGTAAATCGAACGATGGCTTCTGATTCCTGTCCATGGAATTACACTTTACACCACTACGGTTATCAGGTCACTAACATGGATATCACTAACGAACGGAAGCAACATTTCCCTATATTCTCATTTCCCATAAAAGTGAAAAAGAGCGACAAACTTTTTGGAAGTAATGCAAAATGTGTATGTCAAAACGTTCACTCATCTTAACTCCGCTGAGGTTAAATTTACTAACTAAATATAAATAAATACACACATTTGTATAAATATTTGTAATAAAGCGGATCAAATCCAATACACATTATATAGTATAAAAGTCTGCAAAGATCTTATAAGCAATAAATAAATATAGTATTTTCCGCTAAACATTCTTATCTTTAATTCTCAGACCTTAGTAAAACAGAAACGCGGAACAGAAGAAAAAGGCATCATGCAGAACTCGATCCCTGGCCACCTGATTTAAAACCCGGTGTCAAACGATTTCAGCTACAGAGAGAGTTATTTGGTCTTCAGTAATCTGCAAGCCTTAATGTATCTAATATGAATACGAAATATTTGTTCTGTAATTTCTCTTCCATTTTCTGAGGGGTAAATATTTAAGACGTAATAGAAATCATATTTTGAAACATATTCGTTCTCAAGCAGTACAATTTCCTGAAAATGCAATATTAGGGCAACTGATGTTTTTAATAATTACATGATAATATATTTATTTATCTAACTCTGTTATCATATTTATGAATTTTATAATAAATTTAATATTTAGATTTAAAAGAACTAATTTTATCCGACATTGAGATCCGGAAATTGCACCTCCTGTTTTTTCCCTATATTGAGACGCTACAAAACACAGGCATTTGTATTGGATCACCTACACAAGCATATGAATAATCATTGATATAACTAAATAATTAAAATTCTTATTATCTTTGTGAAAATTGGGACTGATTGAATGCCTGCCACTAGTCTCAGTCTACTCCTTGCACCAGATAAGCTATCAAACATTCTTTTATTTAAAAATGGGAGATGAGTAATAAAAACAATATTGATTTTACTATGACTCACGTCAATCGTACTTCTTATTATGTTTTGGAGTTCATACATTTTGAAATGTGGGCCTGACCCCACTTTTGAAGACCCTCTCTATATTAAAAAAATTTTAAGAAGACCATAAAAGAAATAAAATTATCAATTGTTACAAACAATATGGGATGTGTTCTGTTAGCATTTATCACAAAGCAGACAAACACAAAATGGTAATTTTAATGAGTTCGTAATAGTTTCTAAGGAACTTTGTTAAACGTAAAAAGACATATCTCTTCTCAATTAATAAAGAACGTAAAGAAATTACCTTTTATTGCAAAATTTCATAATAAACCCACAGACTTGTTATGATCTGATTATCTCTAGAACTGTTAAATATGTAAATTACTAGTGATTATAAGCATAAATCCTAAAAGCAGACTTTACATTATTTCTAATGATTACATAAAAATATGATAAATGATATTGCAATGAGACACTGCTAATATTTGAGCTATCTTTCCAAATTTGTTTCGTCACATTGCTTGAATACAAGATACCAGCATACAATCTTAATATAATCACATTATTGCGCTATAAAACAAGTTTGTTCCCTTGCAGAATTCTTTTGGAATGTCTCTCTGTGATGATAGTGATTAATGTGTTCTGTAGGCATCAGGTAAAAAAACATTCGCCAGGATTTGATCTGGCGTCCATTCCTCTATCTACTACGCGTGTAATCCACGGAGCTAATACAGAGGTACCTCATAACCGATGAGGGGTGTTGTAGAAATGAATCTCTATCTGAAATTTATTGTTCTTATGATGTACAACATTTACTTTGTGGTTACAGGCAAACTCACATTCTTGATAAGAATGGAATCATCAGCGCGATACTATTCTAGTTGATTCTAGTTAAATATTTCTGATTCGAATGTCTTTTGTAGGCCTGCGAAGTAGTTTCTATCCCATGAACTGCTATCTCTGCCCCCTCCCATATCTTCAAGGTGATTCCCACATTACGCGATAAGACTGAACTGTAAACTCGTCGTGAAACACCAGTCCGAAATGCAGAACCGCGTAGTATTAAGGAAGTAACTATGTGATTTTTAAACCAATTACACAACTAAGAGAATGACAAATCTGTATCTGTTATTCATGAAAAACTTGTAACCTAAAACTTGAATGATATAATGCTAACAACATTTTAATTATCTGCAAATAGTTGATTGATTGTTTAAAGAAATTATAATGCTTATACTGTAAACAACGAAGCAGGCTGTACTACAACAGCACATACTTTCTCTTACGTTTCACGCTCCGCAATATTATACTATTACATGAACTGGGAAAGAGTTTTCTAACAAGTAAGATCTCTATTTTCAATTTTGTAGGTTTATGCTTAACTTTTTCCATTTTCAAAATATATAGAGTTCCTCGAGGCCAGGACGACCAGCGCCTCGGTCAGATAGGGCACAGAACGGAGGTTTGTCATCACTGATGTGACGACAAAACTGGCCCTTTTTACGGCGAAGCAAGTCTTTTTCAAAAATTAATATTAATTACAAAACATTGACATATTACTACTGAAATCACACCATAACAGAAGAAAATTATCCTCTGGATTCGAACTCACAACGTTAGCAAGCTGACAGCGTGTACCTATGACGTTAAATCTATCTGGCTAAAGTGGTTTCTGCTCTAGTTATACTTAGAAAAGTAGTTAAATATAATAAAACCTATGCTAAATAGAACACAATCGTTTCCAATATATTTCTTTTCTGTTTCTCAGAGGTCAATCCTCTTTTAAGTTTAAATATACTGTGATATATAATATAATATAAAAATGTATAATATAGGGAATATTAATATATTAATATAATATAATTATATTTTAATAGAATGCGAACTCTTTTCTATAGGAAAGAAAGTGGTGCATAATATTTTTTACTTTTCCTCATGCGTACTTCAGTACTATTACTGTCACATTAAAACTGGAAAGGACTTGCAATTATTCGAGAAGAGCCTAATGTCTAGGAAGTAGGACAGTTTTAAAGAATACCTAGTGATGTGCTAAAACAGCGTTGCACTTTCTCCTCACTCATTCACGGAAACTTCTATGCTGAAAATACTAAAGTTCAAAAAATGCACATGATCTTATTTAAAAATCTTATCTTTATGAAAAGTTTCACTGGCGGGAAAATCTCAATTTCAATATTTACTTAGGAATACTTTACGAAAATCAGTTTTCAATGAACATGAGACTGCATATTCTTTAAATGCACTTCCCACTATCCAACCATAAAATGTACACAAAAATTATGGAGCCATTTGTTTGAACACTGAAATACGTCCCAGGGCTTACAAAGTACCTTCCCGAACAATATCGGTTTAAATCTGCGCTACGCTGACATCAGCTAGATCATTGATTAGGAGTATTTCAATTTTGGTGAAACTGCTTGAACGGTTTAGCCGCCAGCGTTGTTCAGGGACGGACGGACAAGGCTTTACTGTCAGTCGATTTTTTCGCTATCAACCACCCATAAACATGGATTCTGGCTACAATCACGATTTGGAGGATTGTTTTTTCCTAAATTTAGCAAGTGGATTTATCCATTCGTCACAAGCGCCGTAATATGCTTCTTCGCAGATAATTCGCCGTTTTTTCGCGTAGCATTACGTAACTCTTCTACTCCTCAAGAAGAAAGTAAATTGATCAATATATGAGAGAATTTAGATTATGCGTTCACGGAAAATTTTATGCTTTCACTGCAAAGCAATTCTCTAAATTTGCAAAACATTTTATACAATTTTTGGCAACTTCATTTGTAGAATTAGTTATACCTGAGAAGAAGAGTAAAGAGTTCATGAGAAATTTGAAACAGATTAGTAATTGAACGTTGAAAAATCCCAGGAGATATTAATCAAAGGTTACATTTACTAAGCAGTATTTGTAATAACGGAAAGAAAATTCATGGAAGAGTAAAGCAGAAAGAGTTCGTTTTCTAGAAAGTTTCATTAATGCAATATGGAGCATAATGTAACATACCCTCCAGAAATATTGGATTCTCATTGATTCAGAATCCAATGAACTTAAGTATAATATCAATTTGAAAAGAATACATTGATTTAGAAGTCAGTAATGTTTTTTAATTTTTTTATGGTACCATGCGTACATACAGGTCCTTTTCCTACAACGAGTCTAAAAGCAAATACATGTTCGCAGAGTCTTTGGAAATATTTTTTGAGCCTGTGATTTCAAGCTGAACTTTTCCTTCAAAACCCCTAAATACCATTTTACTTGATATCATTGTTTCTGTAGTGTGCTGCATTCGAGAATGTAAATAAAAGTAAAATATTTAATGAAGTCTTAATCAATATTAGGCCAATTATTTTCCGTCACTGTCTCAGCTTAAAAACTATGAAATATTGTAATGAAAGAACATTATTAAATTCAGTGGTACTCAGTTTAATAAATATGTTTATTTTACCAACGAAACAGAGAGCGGTGAATAAAACATGTATTGGCTACACTGAATATCATTGCATTATTGTAGGAAATCTCTGAGAGAGATGAATATTAAGTTATAATAATAATCGAATTATTGACCATATATGAGTAAATTCTCACTTTGATTAACAAATTTGCTCTTATAATAATTATTTTGCCTAGGAAACAAAGTCCTTAGGTTCATTAGGCAACGATTATTGAAAGTGAATTCAAATATGTGAAACTTCCTTTGACAATTGGAAGTTAAGGTTTTTGTATATATTTTTAATGTCTCTTTAACTACTAGGTCATATAACGACCACTGTGATTTTTATGTTTCAGTTTTCTGTAGGGAGAATAATGTAAGACATCATGAACACACATCTATGTCCGAGGCGGAACCCGTGGCCCTCTCGAACCCAGGAAGCTACTGGCCTTGTCGTCCATTTCTCTTTCTCTCCTAGTAAAACTCTGACATCATATATCCAACATCAAATACATCGAAGATATTTCGCTAATTCTCCATCATTTGAATTGCGTTTTTTCCTGTGTCCCAATACGGGACAAGTGGAAAGAACTCTGACTAGGTAGTAAAGCTACTGGAGGAAGCCAGAAAGACATATTTATGGTAAGTATTCACTCAATACCAAGACGGTATCCAACGTTGCATCTTGAGTGCAAACAGAGTGGCAAACACTTCTTCAAACTCACAAGGACTATAAGATCTTGTCGTGGTCGTCCTGTGGCTCTGTCGAGGCAAGAATTGTTATTCACCTTTCGATCGGGCACCGCTACTCGCACGGACATCTCGTGCAGTTACCCACCCCTATCCCCCCAGAAATGAAGAACAGACCTTACTGTAAAGCATGCCCTGTGCACCGCGATAATGAAAGAGCTGAAGAAGGCATAGTTTGTTGACCATAGAGGAGATGCTGCCACTGTCTCCTCCGGTAAACTCTTTAAACTTCTTAGCTATGGATTTATAAATTCAATATGTGTGAAGGGGGATGATTTAACATGCCTTTTATAACTAATTTTGCGTTTTGTACACTGTCTTTAGCTCATTTATTTCATTTTAAAATTAGTCATTTTTACTGTTTTTCCTTCTTTAATCTTGTAATGATAAAAATATTTAACTGACTTTTATACAAATTTTCAGAAAATTTTTATGAATAATATTGCACTATGTAGTTGAAAAGATATTTGAGCAATAATATACAAAGTTCTTTTTATATTATTAAAGAAGTATGAAGTTTCATTTCAGAAAATAATAAAGACTGTAGTTTAGCTTTCAGGATTTGAGAATCCCAGGATCTCATTGAATCTCTTGTGTTTTGTGTTGATCTAAAACCAAATGTGTTTTCTATGTCTGATATGCATTCAAGTATTGGGATCTTATGAGTACAAATTATTTGTCATGCGTATATCTTACAATACAAATTATTTCACAATTAATCATTAGAAACAAGGACGGTGTGTTTCCTGTAATAAAACCAGTTTCTTACTTCAATATCGATAACCGTGTCAAGGTTTCGGATGTTTGAATTGTGGTGATCTTGAATCGAACAAACTAGCACTCTAGAAACTGTTTCTTAAAATACAAAACTCAAACATAAATTGAAAGATAATACGATTCGGAAAACACTGTGAACCTGGGCTTAAATATTTTAATTGGAAAATTGTCCTGGAATTGAAATCTTTTAACTAAATATTCAACTTTGAAAGTTTATTCAAATGTTTTTGTTTTCTTAACAGCTCGTTTTAAGAAACTTACATTGATCGTAACATTTTAAGGTTTTCAAATTTATTATTTTTTAATATGTGTTATTCAAAAAATATTTATATATTGTTTTAACTCAGTGTAGATTTCACAAATTAAAAGAATTAAAATTTGCTGCTTATATTATTAGCTATTTATTAAAGATATCAATTATTACAATTTTTGCTATTAATATATGCAATGTGATATGTTGAAAATAATTAATTATAAGTATACTATTCATATCAGATTTGTACTCTGTTGTCATATTACCTTAAATAAATAAATAAATAAATAAAAATATCACTGAAGGGATAGATATAACTTCTCCTGTGTTATAGTAACAGAAAAAATAGTAACTTTTGAAAAAATATATGAAGAATAAGACAATTATATTGAAATATTTCTAATGAGAGGTTCCCTAGTTCCTTTCACCGATTATCACTATAAATTCAGATCAATTTAGAAATAGTCTAAATAATAATAACAATAGCACCTTGCAATGATAATCTATTTAGACACCCGGCAGTGATTTTTAAATTGATTAACGAAATCACTGTTTGCATGCACCTGCTCATAGAAAATAAGGATTACATTACAATGCGCAATAAAATGTGTGTATTGCTTGCATTTAATAAAGGCGTAATAATGTCAAAATACAAGTTTTTAAATACGTGGAACATGAATTTCAATTTGCTTGATAGGATGCTCATATTATGTAATGTGTATTATATTGTGTGTTTCCTGAAAATGATTATGTAATAATTAGTGTTCCTTGCTTTAGAAACTATTAGCATTTTAAAATAGTTTGTAAGAAAACAAAACTTAATTACTATTAATTTAATCTGCCACAAATTTCAAGCAATATTAGATACCATAAATTAGAGTTAATTCGTGGTAAAGAACCTGGATAAAAATGCGCAGACCCATCCCGTGACCCGCCGCTCTCTTGGTTCGTCAGCGTCCATGTAAGTTCAGGGCCAACGTCCAGTGCAACTATGGAGGACCTTGCGCCTCGCGCGCACCAATCCGTTCTCGTTTCTGTAACACCCTCCCGTTACCTCCTCTTACTTCCTCCACCTCCTCCTGTTACCCCCTGCTCATTAGCGAGGCAGTGTCACTGACCTCAGAAATTGCCCGCCCCTTGAGATAATCTAGAGGAAAATCTCGAGGGGAGGAAGGGGGACGTGTCTGAAACTCTGAGCAAAGCCAATGATAAGAGCGGATACGCCTGACGCCAGTGGATTGGTCATGTCCAGCGATGGCTGTCCGGCTGTGGAAAGCCAGATTTGGCCGCACAGGGCATCGCCCATATTCTGTGAGAGTGGGTATACATGACCTTATTTTATGACTGAACTTTGAAGAAAAGATTTCATTAAGAAAAAATGCGTTTCATCAGTATTCTAATAGAAAATCTCCGGAAAATTTTTGATCTTATGGACATTTTTGGAAATTCACAGAATTAAATAAAAACGAGACTTGCATAGTTTTTCATGTAAAGTACCCACAAAATCAAAATATTTGTTTTCACCTTGTGATGGCTTCCATCTGCTAGATCTGTTGGGAATATCACCTTGATAATAAATCCAGCCTGCAATGTTTAGCTGTTAGTGATTTTCGTTGAGACGAATGGTATTCCGAGATGGCAGTGTATCAATTGATGTCACTGCAGTGCCTTTGACTGGGAGGGCCTAGGTTCGAGTCCCGGCATTGGCAAGATTTTCGCCACTATCTTGTGAATCCAGGTCAATTCCAGTCGCTGTCTGGAAGAAAATTCTAGAGATCGGCTGCTCTGATCGGTAGTTTTCCGTAGTACCCTAACAAACGGATCACAGACCGCGCGTGATCTTTCCTTCACTTCCTTGTCCTATCGTCACCTCTTACTTACACGCACTTACACTAAGATGCACTACACTACCACACGTGCCAGAAGACCGGTCAGGAGCTTAGAGCTTGTCCCGGTTGGGGCGGTGGGCTGGGGTGGTGCCCCGCTGGTGCGAGATACCTGGTTAGGGGGAAACCCCGCTAGCCGACAGTAGGTCGGCGCCGGATCTCGCCATCCAGCGGGGGGAGATCACCGCCATCTCCCGAGAAAAACTACACTTACGAGACTAATGACCACCATAGTTGACGCGCCTGGAATCACTTTTTTAAATTTATTTCTTCTCGTTCGACATACTTGTCTTTTGAGGAGGTTAAATAATGCATTACATAGTTTTTTGACTTTTTGAGAATGGCCATCCATAAAAAGTGGTTTTTATTACCCTGAAGAACTGATTTACATTGTGATAAGGTAAATGAAGCGAGCTTGAAAACTGTTTCAATTTGATCTATTGACAGATATGGGGGATTACGGTGGTTTGAATCGGTCTTTGGGATACACCTGGATTTAATTCGTGGGTATGCAGCATTGCGACCTAGGCTGAAGATTAATGAGCATGGGGAAGTGTGGAGGTTTTGGTAAAAATTTTGGGTTATTTGTTTTATGTGGTCGTTTAATGAAGGCACTTTCAATTCTCTGCGAATCTGGGTGTTTGGAATGAACCAGGGGGCATTTACAGTTCTTATGAAAATACATTCTGAATGGCTGTTAATTTTTGGAGATTGTCAGTCGCAGCACATCCCCAAACTGGACATGCGAAAGTCATGGTTGGTAGAATTAAGGATTCAAATAGTAGCAATCGGCATTCGACTTTCAATGACGAATGTGCATTGATTAGAGGGAAGGGTTTTAATATTTTTGCAGATAATTTGTTGGCTATTGCATTTATGCGTGGTTTCCAAGTTAATCTTTTGTCGGGCAACACTCCTAAGTATTTTATCGGTGAGGAGGTCCACGGAATATATGTATTGTGAAGATTTAATTCAGCAGGATTTTTGGGGCGGCGTAACGTGAAGATTTTTCCTTGACATTTTAACGGGTTTATTTTGATTCTCCATCTTTGAGTCCAGTTAACATATTCGTTTAGTGTGTTTTGATTATAGTACTTGGATACGGCAATGTCGCTGTGCACTGCGAAGAGGGCGACATCATATGCGTACAGCGTTAACTTGGAGTCACCCTCAGCGGGGATACCATGGCTGAAAATGTTGAACAGAATGGGAGAGAGTGCCGATCCCTGTAGCACTCCTGCATCAATAGTGCGCGGGTAAGAGGTTGAAGAGTTGACTTTTTTAATAAACGATATGTTAGTGAGAAAACTTTCGATAACCTTTTGTAAGTACTCCGGGACTCCTAGTTATCGCATTATATAAATTAGGCTCGAGTGCCAGACTCTGTCATACGCCTGACTTATATCCAGAAATACTGATGCTGTATGTTTCTTTAGGTGATAGCCTTGTGCTATTTCTTCAGTCAGTCGTAGTAGTTGGTGCGTTGTTCAGTGATTGGTCCTGAACCCGAATTGGATCGACGGAATAGCGTTGGTGGAATTGAGGGATTTAATAAGTCTAGACAGTATTAGTCTTTCAAAGAATTTTAGATATGGTTGGCAATAGACTAATAGGTCTGTAGCTTTCAACATATCTCGGGTCTTTTCCAGATTTACAAAAAGGAATTATTACAGCTTTTTTCCACGCTGCAGGAAAATAGTGGTCTTAAAGCCGCGTTAAATATTACTGTCAAGACTGCAAGGGAACGCCTGTTTAACATTTTCATGCATACGGTATTTATGCCGTCGATTCCAGGTGTTTTCTTAATTTTCAGACGCTTTATTTCAAAGGCTGTCTCAGATAGAGTAATGAATTTAATGGGTGGTGCGGCAGTTGGAAAAGTAGAGTTGACGAAATTTTCGATTTCGGTGTTAAATCGTGCGTTGGTCAAGGGGTGCTATTTGAAGTTAGTTTCAAAGTGTTCTGCCATTACTGATGACTTAACCTCGTCTGAATATACTCGGTTCATTCCTATTTTCAGGGGTGGGATGTTTGATTTTTCTTTGGTTAGGCGCTTGACCGATTACCAGAGGTGACGCAAATTTGGATGAATTTCGCCTACATACTTATTGAGACTTCAAAAACGTATTTTATGAAGTTTGGTTTTCTCCAGATTTGTTAACTTATTTACTTTGGTATTGACGTCTGGTCTTCGAGTTATTTGCCAGTAGCGTCTCATATTATTTTTTGATTTAATTTAGAATGTTAACTGGGATTGGTTTAGTATTTGGCGTACGACGAGGGTGCGTTTGATTGATAGTTGATTTGGAGAATTTATTAACTTCATCGTCGATGTCTCGTTTATTACTGATAGTTGTTGGATATGAGTAAAAGGATAACATTAGATTACTATACTTATACCTCTTACTACCTGATCGATCTGTATTCTATTAACTTGTGCTGATAAGGATATTAGTATCGGGCAGTGGTCAGAGTCGAGTTCCGGTACAACTTTTTGATGTATGGGAAAATTAACATTTTTGGTCAGTACAATATCTAAGACATCTGGGATGATGTTTGGATTGTACGCATATCTTTTTGGTTCTTTTGGAGCTAGTATATTGATGTTATATGCAGTTGCAAAATCTGATAGCTTCTGTTCTTGCCACGATGTCGAGTTACAATCCTACGCTATATTTTTACTATTGAAGTCACCTAGTAATAGTGTCGGATTGTTATCACTGAATATACGTCTGTATGTTTTCTGGAAAGGTTCTGTTAGGGGATTTATATCCTGCTATGATAGTTAAAGTTTTGCCATTACTTTCAATTCGCACTCCGACAGATTCCAGGTTTCTTGACGTAAATATCGGAACTTGCGCGTGTTTAACATTCTTCGATATAAATATAGCTACACCGCCTGACGCTATATGTGACGTTTCTAGGACATTACGATACGTGATGAAACCCGGAATATTGAATCTTTCACCCGGAATTAAATGGGTTTCCGTGATACAGGCAATATTAATACCGTGATGTTTCAGGAAATATCGGAAACTATTTTCCAGTCTTTTTAGACCGTTGGCGTTCCAGTTTAATATCTGATTTACCTCTTGAATTGTTGCCATTATTAAATACTGGTGTAACTATTTTCTCTACAATACTTTGGATTTGTGGGACGATTGCAGATACAACTTGGGAAACTATTGTTGGTATAATATTTGACCAGTTAGTAGGTTGGGCAGTAAATATTGTTTGGCTGTTTGAACTTGGCTACTTTGGAAGGAAGGGTGGGAAATATTTACTGAATGGTAGTGGCAAGTTTGGAGAAATTTTGGTTTGTAAAGAACATTGGTTGTTCGATATACTGTCATTTGCTTTTCGGGAAGTTTTAATAAATGACTGAATATATTTTTTATAATAGCTACAACCTCTATAATAGTTGCGTGAAAATCAAGACAGCACACTGTGGTGCAGCGTCTTTAGACTTTTTGCATTCCGAATAATAATGGTTCCCCATGCATTTTACGCACTTGGGGTGATAACCACAGTTTGCTTGTGAATGACCATATCTCTGACATTTTTTACACATTATTACTCTGGAATTAAACCTTTGTTGCACTTTGATTACACTATAAATAAACATGTTTAAAGAATATATCTTTCGAGCTTCAATATTGTTTTCTAAATCTACTGCACATACTGCAATGGGCTTTCTTTCCTTATTATAAAGTCTACAAACTTTCAAACGAATAAGTTCATCTTTAATGTCTTTCTTCTGTGTAGCTTGTAGGTATGTCCTTCATTATCACTATAGGGGCTTTTGAGTTGGATCTCTGAACGAGTAGTACTGAATGTTTTATTCATCACAAACTTTTCTAAAACTGAGATAGTCTTCAATAGAAGTGAGCATTATTTTGACTGAATTTTTGTTAGGTTTAGTAGTAAAGTCTGCTTGGGCTATATTTTTTTAAGTCTGATCTTAACTTTTTATAATCATCTAATTCGTGAACGTAAATGGGAGGGATTTTCACTAGCACTGGTTCTAACTGACTGTGCTCCATGGAATCACTTTCAGTACTTTCTAACAACTTATATCTAGATGAGACTGGAATACTGTAACTGATTTCACTACACTCTTCACTATGCTCTTCATTACTTTCACTACGCTGGGAGAATTTGCGCTTCTTACTGTCTGATCTGCTCCTGGCGTTAACGTCACTTACTTGTGAATTTTGCGAGGTAGTAGAACCAGGAGTACATATGCCACTTTGTTGGTCTCCTTGTGCTGTAACTATTGGCCCTGGTTGAGATATTAACGGAGGTTGGCCATGAGGCTGTTGAGGCACTCCCATTAGCTGCGGCTGAGTTTGTCCTTGTTGCGCGAATTGCAGCTGTGTTTTCAAGTGATGAAGCTCCTGTTGATACGTCTGCTGCTATTGAAGTTATTGTTGTAGATGAGCTATCATGTTAATATCTGGCTGGGAGTTCACATGATCACATTCACTATCTGCTTTGTTTAAAGTGTCCATGGCACTTCTGATAAGTTGCCCCGTTGAGGGGCCTGAGTTTACTGACATTCACAATAACTCGGCACTTAACTGTTGCACGAAAGTCACAAAAAAACCAACAACAATGTTTTAAATAAACTTAGCCCGTTGCGGGCTCCGTATCCGACGATCACCACCTAACGCTTATCTTGATTTGCCACTACTGAGGCGAAGGTAAGCGCTGCCGTGCAGCGGGACGTGCGTACGCTACCACTGCTAGATGTGAAGGACCAATGAAACGTGGAATCTGACTACAAAACGTGTTAAGAGGATGTATTTTAGTAGTTTTTCGCTGTCAGAGCCTCAAAATACGCGTTTTTCTATCGCGTTTTTGCCTTCTTGTCGCAGCATTACATTAGTTTATATTTCGCAAGTAATATGCAATATCGCAAGAAAGGGAGAAACGCCATTGCTTTCTCCGCAAAATACAGCCCCTTCAAGATGCAAATATTGTACCATTAATGGCGCCAAATTTGGAAGGTTGGAATGCAGGAGAACATTTCTGGCGCGAACTTTGCCGCAGTGAACTTGCCCTTGATCTTTCGCCTCTCGCCTCTACCCATTGGCACAAGACTCATTTTATAATTATTTTTACTTTTCCTAGACGATTCTATACCACACAAAGGCCGAAGTAGTACCTTAAGAAACGTACCGTGCGCAATATTTTCTACTTCTTCTTTGTCTTCTCCTCTTCCCTTACACACTTATATGTTGGATAAAAAGTAATGAGAATATTGCTGTAAGTCGGTGAGTCGGCGTACTACAATCTGTCGAGACAAAAGGAAGGACTATTAGACGAGTGTGTGAAACGAGCGGGAACAGTACTCTGTCAGTCTACTGCAGTGAGTAAATCGAATTTCATAGCAATAATGCAAGCGCCCAAATTCATACTTACAATGGTAGAGCAACGTTCGCGGCTCAAAGTTGAAGCGGCACGGGTCGGAGTAAGCAAGAATGTTTTTGGAAACTGCGTGAAATATGTGGTGATACAGAGTTGACATATTCTCAGTCGCACGATGGATTAAAGCGTTCAGATTATGCAGAGATGTGAAGGGTAAACCCCGTAAAGGACGACCCCACGAGGAGAACTCTAGCGCCGCTGGCAATGGACGATTCAGAAACAGCCCCTTACTCGCCCGATGTGAGTCCCAGTGATTATAATCTCTTCAGCAAAATGAAAGGAATCATTGCGAAGAACCCGGAACAATACCAGAAAATAAATTATTCATGCTGTAGGGTTGTCAATATGTGTCAACAGCTATTGGCGCGCTGATGGTGTACGACACGACGCCTTCCTAACATTTGGCGAAAAGTCATTCATAACGAAGGTGATTATACTGAAGGTGTGTAAATGTAAATACCTCTGTCAACAACGTCATTTCAAAGAAACCTTAGAGGTGCGGAATGGCACAGACTTTCTCGTAGAAAATGTTTCTAATTTCCTTGGTGTGGACAAGCTTGAAGGTCTTGCTCCATTCTCAAACAAGTTGCCATCTATCGTCACTCAAAGTATATTTTTGGACATTTTTTCAACTTTTCAGTTTCTTAATAGTAGAACCGAAATATTACATCAAGAATATAAAAGAAGAGCAAAACTTCATCCTAAACTGAAATTTTCAAGGGAAAATAGGAAATTTTAAGAGAAAAGAATTAAGAAAATGGTGATTAAGCCTTATTATAAATGCGTAATTTGAAGTTCTTTTTCACAGGAATCTATTGAGTTTTTGAAAAACTTCATTAAAACGTATTTGAAGCGCTTCCACTCACCAATACAATAATGTATACAAATCTCTAGAGATGTGCATATTAACGGCCTGAGAGACATTAAAAAAATTACATATGTGTAATTTAAAAAAATAATACACCAAAATGAACTTTACGTCAATAAACAACGCCATTACCACTATCAGTTGCAAAAGTTTGAAGAAAATGGGCAATTTTTGAGAAAATGGCGTTTGAGTGTTTTAAAAATGCGGAAATTTGAGTTTTTTGTAACAGAAATCTGTTAAGTTCCCGAGAAACGTCATTTGACTTTATTTAAAGCACATGTACTCATAAGTACAATAATGTGAAGAAATTGCCTCTAATGTAAATATTACCGACGTGTGAGACAAGTAAAAAAACATTTTTGTAACTTTTGAGAAAACAAAAGAATAGAGCAATAATGATTGATTCAGTGGTGAGTTGTAGTTGACATTTTCATAATTGAAATGATTGAAGGCGTTGTCATTGTCAACAATAGTATTTATTTCACAAATAGCAGCTTTCGATGGCTTAGCCATCATCATCAGTTTTCTGCTGTCTGGGAGCCACAAAAATATTGTTGACAATGACAACGCCTTCAATAATTTCAATAGAGCAATATTACTTTTATGTTATCGTATAGGGTTCGTTTGGCACTACGCCTACGAAAACTTTAAAGAAACAACTTGGAGACGTTTCTGAAAAAGTATTACTCACGCAAATATTGCACGCACTATTTCACGAAAACTACTAAAATTTTCTAAAAATTTACTTGACTTTAATGAACGAACTAATTATGGACAACAAACGTCATTTGATGGAAAAATCTGTCTTCAATTTTATAGTTGTAGGAAGCCACCGAGAAAAATCAAACTATTGCAACATTATAAAATTCTGTGCAAACCGCGAAAATAGGACCAACGCCACCTTTATAAGTGTATTTTACTATACTCTAACAAGAAATTTAAAGAAAAAATTTGGAGCCGTTTTGAGAAAAATTTGAAAATGTCTGGGGGCCTTTATGTAAAGTATCCCCAAATTTTAAAAAATGTTTTTGAAATTTTAGAGGTTCAACTACAGCCAGATCGATATGGGATTCTTCAATTTGAGAAAAATCTGTGAGGTTTAGACGCTAGTAGTGTTCACAGACGAACGGACGGACGTTTTGTGGGTATCAGGGCACCGCAAAACGTGTATTTCCATTGAAATCTCGAAATTGATTTTCCACAGCATTACATAACTTTCTCTGTACTACGTACATTACGCCGTATGTATACGAGAAAGTAAAAATCTCATTACTTTTTATTCAACGTTTTATTCAGTATACAACCACGTCTGGGGAGACCAGTAGGCATCTTGCAGCTTGTCACGGCTGGCACAGTGAACCGCTTGTTCAGAAATCTGGCGGGAGGGGGGAACCTCTCGCAAACCGACGTGAAGGTTAACGCTGTATATTACATTACAGTGGAGGAGGAACATAGCCACCTCCCGGGACATAACACAAATTACACTTATGGAACTAATTCCGCCAGACTTTGACGCGCCTGGTAACTCCAAATAATAAATCACTCAATCAATGGAGTACTAGAGAACTCATACGTCAATGAATTCTGATTGAATAGTAGGCCTACTTGGTTTTCTCGAATAAAAACGAATCAGACATGACTTGGTTGATACTGCATTGTAAAATACTTGCTGTATTCCACATGCTGAATTTAATTTGTGACATAATTTCATATCTTTTGCTCATAGTTACCTACAATACATGCACATTTCCTTGAGCTTCAATGTCTCTACCCCTGCTTTCTCTTATCATACGTACAAATATACGTACTACGCCTATCATATGCCAAATGGCTTGCTTGCTTGACTGATTATTTCGGGTGTCGGAGCACTAAATTGATATGTTCACTACTATCTTAAGTGTAGTTCATTTCATCACGGGATATGGAGAGTGCTCTTCCCCCTTGGACTGGTGAGATCTGGCGCCGACTTACACGTCGGCTTGTGCAGTTTTCTCCCACCAGGAATCTCCAAGCAGCGGGGTATCACCCCAGTCGTAGTTCTACCCATGAGTTAAGTAGCTCAAGAAAAGATGTGTGGATAGTATATTTCTTTCGCCCACTCCTTTTTTAAATGCCAGTCATTGTAGGCATTTTACTCACGTGATCCTCGATCAGCAGGCCGTCAAGTGATGGCACGATGAAGAGGGTAGTGGTCCCGATGCCGTTCATGAAACCGTACAGGGAACCTACATAACATACCGAAATGGCGCATGCCAGAATGTGTTCCCTTTGAAACCCGAACCGTCAAATCATCTTTATAAACTGCACTAGTGAACCAGTCAATGGTTCGCTGCTGCAGTGTATTACACATCACACACTACTGTCACGTGATTGTTAATCACGTTTTACGCTACGCCGTGCAAAAATTCTAATAAATGAAAGACTTTCTCTCAAGTAAGGATTTGTTCTATGTCCTGGTTTGGGCAAGTTGTCAAGTGTCCTATGGTAAAAACGTTCTCTCTCAAATTTGGGCCTGCTGACACTATCTTGGAGAAATATGATTTACTTGTCCAAGATTCAAGAAATAATTCCGGCCCATATTTCACAATCGCGGGGGTAGAATATTTGATGGAGTAAAGATATGCATAACTCTTGAATGCCTCCATATGTCTCACATAATTTAAACCACTCTTTTGCTTCATTTTATAAAAAAAATGCTGTGCGCAAAAACTTATTTTTGCTATTAAAGGGGTGTGCACAGGAAGATTTAAATTGCTATTTAAACCATTTAAATGGTCCAAATGCGAGAAAAATTTGTATATTCTTAAAGAGGAAAGATTGGAGATTTTTTCAGAAACAAAACAAAAAAACAACAACATTTTTTTTTACAAAATTAACTACCATCTGCCCTCAAAGAGAGAAACATCCCTTTTGCAAAACTTTCAACATTGACTTTTGCACAAGAATATATCTATATCTATATCTGTAGCACATACTCTAATAATTTTCCTTGAAAAGAGCTATGTGTTCAGATAGGCCTTTTCATGAGCCGTAACTAATATAATAAGAATATAATAGAGAATATAGTAGAGTAGAATATAATAAGAAGATAATAAGAGTATAATAAGAATCTTCCATGTCGGTTACTTTCGAAATTCCGGATCGGAGGATACCGGGAAACTTGGCGTGTTGAGTTGACAGAAAAATGCAACCTGATTCCTTGCAATCAGGATGCCTTTGCCTGCACTGAGCCCGAGCGTCATTTGTGTGCGTACCTGCGTAGATGGGCGCGAGGTCGTGGTGGTCGGCGAGATTGGTGAGGTGCACAAGCCATTAAAGCATATAAAAAATTCTTTTGTGAAAAATTTAAGATCGACTTTCGCAAAAGTATGGGCCTCTCTCTCTTTCATATTCCAACAAAAAGAGCTACTTATTCTGATAGACCTTTTCATGGGCAACAATTATTTTGAAATGTCTGTACGAGCAGGATCTCCCATGACGATAACGTAACTTTGGAAATTGAGGATGGGAGGATATCGGGAAAGCTGGCGAGTTGAGGTGAGAGGAAAATGCGCCCGTATTCATTCCAATCAGGATCCCTTTGCCTGCTCCGATTCCGAGTGTCGTTCGTGTGCGTACCTGCGTAGTTGGGCGCGAGGTCGTGGTGGTTGACGAGGTTGGTGACGGTGGAGACGCCGTTGAAGGTGAGGCCAAGCGTAAGCAGCGCTACAGCTCCCGGCACATTGCACCCCACGAATGCCAGGCCCATCATCAGCACGCCGGGTATGGTGTGCGCTGCCAACACAACACCATTCGTTTGACTGATTATCCGGACGCGTCTACTGCTGAGGGCATTCGTCCCTTAAGTGAAGTGCATGTTCTTAACGCGAGAAGTAGCGGTCTTCCCCCGGATAGATCCAACGCCAACCTACGTGAGCTTGCGAGGTTTTTCTCGACCAGGTATCTCCCACCAACGTGGCACCGCGCCCGTCGAGACAAGCACAAAGTTCCTGTCTTCAGATGTTGAAAGCTTGCTTCCTTGCTTACCTGACTGACGTACTCAGGCTGTGCTCCAATATTTTACTAATTTTGACTACTTTCTTACATCTTTCAGGTACCCTTTGTTTTTAAATTGTTTTCTTCACTTGTCTACTTGTTACAGATAAGTTGAAAGAGATTTATACTGTCCTTTTTTTATTTAATTTTTTTCTTCCTGTTCGGCAGTTTTGCCTTTCAGGGGTTTGTATTTTTTTTTTTAATAACAGGATTTTTTATATTTCTAATACTTACAACTAAACAATTTGACATACAATACACAAATTTTACATACATTATACATTCTTAAATCTAGATACACTCTATAGAGATTTATAGTGTCCGAAGCAGTGGAAAAGAAGTTATTATTGGTTTAAAAGACAGCGTAACGCACAAACGTGTATTTGAACGAGTTCAAAGATTTCTAATACATATATGCTCTACAAATCAATTTAGATTTGCGTAAAGGTTTAAACAATTAGTGAAAGTGCTGTGATAATTGTGAAAAACTTCAAATTCAAGTTTCATCTATAACGGTAACGGAAAATCTTGAACTTTGTGTTCAAATTCTCGAATATCAAAGTGGTGAATTTTGTGGCATTTAAATAGGTAAAGTATAGTAATCTAATTGTATTTATTAGTTTCCAGCTTATACCTATTAACGTAAACACATTGAACTCTTCTCGCAATTTAACCAATAACATTTAAATATTAATTAGAATCACATTACTTTAATTCTTTAGATAAATATGACACTTAAATTAAATAATTTAATACAATTAAATTAAAGAGATAATTTAGGAAACTATTTCTACACATTATAATCTGATTTCTCATCTATTTATTTATTCTCATATTTGCCATGCATTTCAAACGCATTTGTGCCATGGCTACTACTCGCTATACACTTTTTACATTGTACACTCTCAAAACCGACCTTCTGAAAGCCTTCACACACATAAACAATAATTTAGATGAAAATATCTGAAGACTCGAAGAGGTCGTTCAAAACTCGAAGAGGCCGTTCATCCGCGAAACCAAAAAGGCAATCATCACTACCAATCACGACTGAAAACAGATTTTCTGTATTAGATTATGACAATGATTTTTCTTGCCTTCCCAATTCTCACTACCCCTCCCATCATCGACACGTCCACCCACAAACCGACCCAAACAGGCTAGCAAGCGCAAAGAAACAAAGACACATAGAGTTGCGCAATCGGGCCTACACTAAACAAGGACATTCCCACTGAGCCTATCATAAAGGTACTAATTTTAGCAGATAGTCATGGGCGACAAATCTCCTCCCTGCTGAATGGGAAACTCCCATCCAATTTCTGTCACGTGTGTGTTTAAACCTAACGGGAGGTTTGCCGACGTGATCAGTGAGTTGCACACCCACACAAAAACTCTCACCAAACAGGATACAGTCATCATCATAGGAGGGCAGAATGACATCAATTTGGGTGGTCACTTTACACCTGAGCAACGTTGACAAACTACAACGTGCCGCCCAAAACACGAATATTGTAATCTCGACTTTGTTCTTCTTGTACAACAAACCTACAGTGCAAAGAAATTAGACACGCAAAAAAACAATTAAAACTGCATCTGAGAGGCACACATGTTAAATTATTTGAGCTTAACTTTCTCTCAGAAAAACACTTCACCCGGCATGCTCTTCACTTGAACCTTGTCGGAAAATATGCACTCGGTAGCGAGCTTGCAAAACACATCCTTACACCTCAGCAGTATCCTACCCAAGACTCATCCCCACCTACATCTCCTAGTTCTCTTCCATCCTCCGGGACTCCTTTGGAACCAATTACTGTATCAACCTAACCTTCCATTATTCATTCCTCTACATCTGTAACCTCTCATTTCTCATTTCTCCTAACACTACAGGGACACGATACTTCCTTCGACCACGCACTCGAGGTAAAAATGAGATAAATAAATAGCAACTACAGTCAGATGCAGCGGAAAAGCATCCGTGTAGGTACATGCAAAAGACTCAAATAATGCGTCATAATGTGCAATCTTTTTCAAATAAAATTGAATTTATCGAGACAGCATTACAGTGGGATCTGAGTCAAATATGTTTTTTGCTTTACAGAACATAGTTATCTCATAATGATGTAAACACACTCCAAATTCCTAGTTTTTACCTTGAAGGATCTTCTTGTAGATCTAGGGAATCAAATATGGACCCTGCTTTCGGAGGTTCGTGTATTTACGTAAAAATAATAATTATTCTACCTTTTTGTGAAAATTCAATTTACATGCAGTTGAGAAAGTTCGTGAAATAACAGTCACACATTTTATTACGCTTAAAATTATCTTACTTTGCATCTACAGACCTCCAACAAAGCGAACTTTAGATTATTTCAATGTCTTCGAAAATCTGGAGATAATTCTGAACAAAATTAGTAATCTCTCTTTGAAATCCATTGTTGCATGTGGATATTTCAATATTGATTTTCTGAGCGAATCCCACGAAAAAGAGCAGTTTCTCAATTTAATTCATTATTTTAATTTAGATATTACAGTGAACGTACCTACACGGAATACACTTAAATCACAAACAGCAATGGATCAAATTATAAATAACAAAACCACAACTAGATATGAAATAATAACGAATAATTTAGGTTACAGTGACCACGATGCATAAATTCTTACAATTACTAGTAACATGAATACTGATACAAAACTAACACGCATGTGCAGTGCTTTTTTTTTTTTTTTTTTTTTTTTTTTTAATTTGTTGCGTCCACTCCTTGACGCAACGCGTCTCCAAGCCCCTTAAGGGGCGTTGAGCGCTTTGCCCTAGGGAGTAATCCTCCATTAATGTGCATTATTATTTTTAATATTAGTCAAGTCTCGTCACGTCGCAGTCAGTCAGTGCCTTTTATCCCTTCGGCCAAGGGGCTCGACGCCGTTAGATCCCGGGGTTCCTGGCCGGTCACCCAACCACGAACCCGCGAGTCACGAATGCGCTTAACCTTCGTGACTTCATGGAGTAAACGCATTCGGCTAGCGCCGCCGGCTATTTACTCAAGTTCATATGAATAGTTACGGACTACTTGTTGAAGGAATCATGGGACGCAGTTTATAACGCTGTTGACACAAATGAAAGAAATAATTTATTTTTCTAAAAGCTTTGAATTCACTTTAACGCGTGCTTTCCTATTAAAAAGATAAAATTAAACATATCACGAAAAAGTAATACTTGGATTACACAAGGAATTAGAACATCGTGTAAAAAACCAACGTACGCTCTACTTTATTTCTAAACATCATAACGTATCACCCGGTTTCGATGTCTACTTCCGAGAATATAAAAGAATTTTAAAGAAAATAATAGTCCAGGCAAAAATAATGAAAAATGAGGATATTTTGAACGCTAGAAACAAAACTAAAGCAATGTGGAATATCGTAAAAAATACGACCACGTCATCACGATATTTTGTAGAGAATGTTGTTTCAAAGAATAATGAAAGAGAAAAAAGTAATAAAAAAAAAGTTGAGAATCTCTTCAACCAACTTTTTTTCTAGAATTGCGGTTGATCTCACCAAGGGACTAAAACCACAAAATTCAACATCATACGCTTCTGAAAAAATGTTTCTAGCACGATGTTTATTTCCGAAACTTCTTCCAACGAAATCCTCAAAATATTCAGTAAACTAAAAAAATAAATGTTCATCTTCTTTAGATGAATTTCCGGATTGTTTATTAAAAACGTGTGCACCTGCCATTATACACCCATTAATTCACATTTTCAATCCTTCCTTGTGCACAGGAATATTGCCAGATATTTTCAAAACAGCAAAAATTAATCCTTTTTTAAAAAAGGGAACAAAAATAAAATTCAAAATTACCGGCCAATTTCTCTTTTGTCAGATTTCTCAAAAATATTTGAGTCTTTTCTATATGCGAATAGAAACAGGAAAAACGAAGCGTCTCAGGAAAATCGAAGCGTTTTCAGGCTCACAACACGGTTTTAGAAAATCAAAATCTACGGAAGCTGCCATTTTTCCTTTAATTAAAGATGTTGCTTCATCAGTAGACTAAAATGAAGAACCCATTGGGATATTTTTAGATCTTTAGAAAGCCTTTGACTGTATTAACCATAACATCTTGCTCTCAAAATTACCTTCTTATGGAAATCGTGGTATTGCCCTAGATTGAATAACCTCATACCTTAAACTACGATCTCAAAGAGTAGAAATACCGTACTGGCACGAAAGGACATTATTTATTTATCTTTCCTATTCTTTGCCAATTGAACTTGGGGTCCCACAAGGTTTGATCTTAGGACCTATTCTCTTTCTGTTGTACGTAAACGATATGCCCTAATCTATTAAAAATGGAAGAACAGTTCTGTTTGCCGATGACACGAATGTTCTTTGCAAAAAATAAACAATAAATACTACAATTTCAGAAGTTTCAAATTGGTTTTGTAATAAATTAATGGTTAACGAGGGAAAAACTGTGTCAATGCAGTTTTGGGTTTCAAATCGACAATCGTATGCTCCATTGAAAATGAACTACGAGATGCAATTAGCTGATGTTAGGGTAACAAAATTTCTAGGTTTTCTTCCCCATTCGATCAGGTTTTTCGTCCAGTTTCCCTGATCCATTGAGCAAATGTTGATATGGCCCCTTGTTTTGCTTCTGGACATAAATGTAACTTCATTTTCTGTGCACGTCTTCTAGAATTCAGTGGGAAATACAATTATTCAAATTATCGTTTCCATGTTGTCGCGGCAGGAAGTAATAAGAGCCAAACTTTATTGCTTATTTATCCTTGAAAATAGATTTTATTACATGGGAGGTTTTTTTTTCTCCCTTTCAAAATTCAAAATTTATTGCTTGTTTATCCTTGAAAATAGATTTTACTACATGGGAGTGTTTGTTGTTTTTTTTCTCCCTTTCAAAATTTAAGTAGTATATGACTTAGTGTAGGGATCACAGAATTTTGAAAATGTGCACAAAATTCACTTTTCCCCACAGCACGTCATACGCAGTTTTTAAACTGTTTTTTGACGTAAAATAAAATAAAATAAATAAATAGGTCTCTCAATTCAGTCAAACCTCAAATGGAATGTACATATAACAGAATGAAACACTAAATTAAACTCATTATGTTACGCATTCAGAATTCTTTCAAATTCTGTCAGCCTTCATGCAGCTCGTTGCGTGTATTTTGCAAATGTACATTCCCGCCTGAGATATGGCATAATTTTCTGGGGAATCTCATCCTTTAGTGCCCTGACATTTAGATTGCAAAAGAAAATTATCCAAATAATGAAAAAATGCCATCCATGTAATTCCTGCAAGCCTCTTTTCATTGAGCTTGGAATCTTACCATTGCCTTGCCTATTTATGTACGTATCTGTAGTATTTGTCAAAACTGACTTAACGGTGGGAACATATTTTCATGTAATAGTGATATTTATAGTTACAAGACACGACGTAGAAATCATGTTCATCAAGTGTGAGTATCAACAACTCACTACAAGAAATCTACATACAATACGTGTAGTTACTTTACAACGCATTGCCAGATGAAATTAAACAATTAAAATTGGTACCCAAATTTATGTTAAAAGTAAAATCTTTTCTGCTGCATAACTGTTTCTAAACAATTAGAGACAATACTGATCGTCTAAAAGAAAAATAATGTTTACTTAAAACAATGATATAGTATAATGTTTACATTTGTATTGTATAATTTTTTTCAAAGACTTAATATGCCTGTCACAAGTAATGTACTTCAGCTTCCAGGTCAATAACCCCCATCTCGATCGGATTTTCGTCCAGTTTCCCTGATCCATTGAGAAAATGCTGAGATGGCCCCTTGATTTGCTTCTGGACGTAAATGTAGCTTCATTATGCGCACGTTTTATTGAGCTTACCTTTTGCTTGTAGTGGTAATAGAGCTTAGGGTGAGTTTCTATTTAGTTAGCAATACAGAAAAATCAAATGCGCAGTTCCTTTACCGTTGCAAATAAATTTTCTATAACTCGGAGACGAAAATATCTAGTTTTTGAAATGTTAATCTCTCACTTTTTAAAATTTATTATTATTATTATTATTATTATTATTATTATTATTATTACTATTATTTTTATCTTTCATAGTTATTAGTTCATAGTATTAGTTAAATTGTTGGGAAGGGATTTTGAAACTCAAGAAAGCGTGCACAGATGATTTTCTCCCCCATACGTCACATATTTTTACTGTTTTTGACTAAATAAATAAATGTGTTGTATTGTAGAATGTGTTAGTGTAAGTAAGGGGTGGGGATAGAACAAGGAAGAGAATGGAAATATTACGCGCGGTCCGTGACCTTTTTGTTACGGTTCTGCTCCGGCATGCGCCGAGTGTTGATCCGAGAAACCACAGAAAACTACCGATCAGAGCAGCAGTCCGCCAGAAGTTTTTTCCAGACAGCGGCTGAATTCGACCTAGCTTACTAGCTAGTGTCGAAAATTTTGCCTTCGTCAGTACTCTAAGCCTAGAACTTCCCGGTCAGGGACACTAGTCACAACAGTTGTTGACCTGTGCCACCTTTACCGTTGCCACATTATTAGAAGTTTGCTCTGAGCATATTTTAGAACTTATAGTAGAAGCAGGGGGAAGGTCTTTGATGGCCTAAAAATGTTTTTAAAATGATCTAGTTGGCGAAAATATGACATGTATATTTTCTCAGATTTATTTGAAATTACCAGAAAGTTTATTGAAATATTCTAAAAAGTTAAAAAAAATCTCTTCACACAAATCAATCTGTTCATAGGCAGGAAAGAATATACTATTAACGAACGCCACCGTTCGCCATGTATGGCATATGTGGTAAAGTGTAAAATAATTTACATGTATTGTATGTGGATTTTTTGTAATGAGGTGTTGATATTGTCACCTGATGAATATGGTTACTACGTCGAGTGTTATAGACACCGGCGTTTTCTGAAAATATATTGCCGCCCTTAAGCAGACTCAAATCATGAATACGCCTTGACCATAACTGTTCAATGCTTTAGACATTTCTGCTAAATCAACCTTTCATAAATACTTTTCTGAAATTCCAAATTTTGTTTATTTTTCATTAAGGGAATTTATGTCTGTTGAAGGAATAGAATTTGCAATATAAGGCACCTGAGATAAGAAAACACAACCGTTGAAGGTTACTTTTCCTTTTTTGAACAGTGGGCTCATGAGTATATGGACATAAAGGAGGTATGTATATGATCAACTGAGAGAGAACAGTTTAAGAAAAAATACATGTGTGTCTGCAAAAATCAGCACATTGGGATGATTTGTAGTTTTATAAAAGCACTTGACTTATTTTAAGTGGAATTATCAAAAGGCAGCAGTAATAATTTTAAACTACATAATTCATATTTTACCTTGAAACAACACTCACAGAATAGGACAAAAAATTTGCGCATCATCCCTTTGTTCTTCCATAACTCTTTGGTGATGATGACGTCAACGATACTGCCGGAGATTAACGACATGATGCAGCGGCCCAGCGTTGGCAGGCTGTTCATGCCTCCACTCTGGAATAGGGCATAAGGATTCTCTTGAAGGCGCCGTTACTTCTCCACTACTTACATCTAGTGACAGTTGTGGCAATGAGCGAGTAAATACAATTACAAGAAGTGTCTGATTGTTGCCGATTTGGATAGTCAAGATAATTAGATGGTGTTCCCCAATCAGTCAAGGGTTCGAATCATCGTGGAGGGCTTCGCGTTTAAATGGCCACATATACAGAGAAGCTCAAAAATGTTCAAAAGTCTAGTGAATGGTTAGAGATAGGAACACGATTTAGAACCAGGTTTTACTCATCTACAATATTCTTGAAGTCATAATTCAATTCTACTATTAGAGGACCGAAAAAAAAAATAGAAAATGTGAAAAAATGTATTTTATGCGCCAATAGATGACAGTAGGAAAGGACGAAGGGCAACACCGAAAACTGGCCCAGACGAAAGAATAACCAAACTACCTAGTGCGAAAATGACGTTATGTAGTACCACTAGTTGAAAATAGGTTCGTCACAGGCAGCGGTCGAGTCAACATCGTGCTGTACGCAGTGACAGTATTCGTTGTACGTGGACAGCGTGTGATTTTCTTTAGTTTGAGTGTTACTAGTGGACATTTTAGTGAACAGCAAATACTGCAAGAGGTATAAAACTTTCATTTTCGTCCCCTACGGGGGGATAAGACGTGAAATGACCTCGCATCGGCATGACGCACCGGCTGAAGGGAAGGCCTCTGACTACGGGAGCCAACCCGCCTCAGGTCGCACTAACTGGAACAAAATCGTACAGAATTCTATGTATCCGAACAAAGAACAAGGATTGTTAATTGATGGGAAGGACTATAGCACATCACTAGAAAGGTATGCAGAAGCCTTAGCTACTATTGTTTCACCACGAAACATAATATACGCGTCGAAGATCTCGAACAGCAGAGTGTGCATCTTTCTCAGCAGTAAAGAACTAGTTAATGAAATAACAGATAAATATACAACCATTAATATTGATGGAAGTGATCAAAATATGCGACCATTTGTTAGTAAGCAGTGGCGAGTAGTTCTTTCAAATGTATATCCAATGATCCCTAATGCTATAATTAAAGAAGAACTTGATAAATTGAACGTAGTGCGAAGTTCGCAAGTGTCATTCCTTCGAGCGGGTTTCGGAAAAGAAGAATTCACCCATATTTTAAGCTTTCGTAGGCAAATGTATGTACCGGAAGACTCACTAAACAAATTACCTGATTCTATAGCAGTTGAGTATAAAGGAGAGAGAAATTGGATTTATATATCTTATGGCAATATTAAATGTTATCAATGCAAGGAAGAAGGCCATGTAGCAAGAAACTGTAAAAATGTAGACAATATTAATTCACCAATAGCAACCAATACCAATGTAGATTTAGTACAAGCAACAAACGTGAACATTGAGAACAAACACAACGATCATTCTACTTTTGATGAAGATTTTCCCCCAATTGAGACTGGAAAGACAACTAAAAGAACACTGTCGCAGATAACAAGGACATCTAGCAATAAAACATCTGAACTAACCCTGAATAGTTCGGAAGAAAGAACACGTGAGTTTGCTATAATAATAATAATAATAATAATAATAATAATAATAATAATAATAATAATAATAATAATAAAACTTGGTGCAGTATATGCTAAGATCAGAGAAAGACTGGAGTACTATCGAAGAATGCCTGACATTAGTCATGAAAAGGAAAGAAGATCGACTTCGACTTAAACTGAAGTAAGAGCTCAGCTACATGCCTGTCGCTCCATGAAGCAATGTCTCGCGATGGTTCCCGTGGAGTGACATATGGGCACAAGAAGAGAGAGGTTTTGTTAGTGGGTATACCACCGAGAGTGGAAGTCCCACATCACCTAAATCCCTGACGGTGCGTAATGCATTTTTTCCTCTTGCCCAAATAAATAAATAAATAGATAAATAAATAAATAAATAAATAAATAAATAAATAAATAAATAAATAAATAAATAAATAAATAAATAAATAAATAAATAAATAAATAAATAAATAAATAAATAAAATAATAATAATAATAATAATAATAATAATAATAATAATAATAATAATAATAATAATAATAATGAAGTGACGGAGTACCTCCTTGATACTGAAGCCGAGCACCTCGTGGAGGAAGATGGGCGTATCAGTGGTGAGCAGGAAGAGCCCCCAGAGGTTTCCGTAGTGCAGAATGACGAGTGCCCAGAAGGGCACGCTCGCCAAAACGCGCTTGAGCGGCACGGGCGCCTTCTTGCCCTTGACGGCGCCGCCCAGCGACTCCACGATGAAGTTGCGCTCCTCGTCCGAGATGGCCGGGTGGAGCGCGGGCGAGTCGAAGACGATGAGCAACCACACGAAGCAAAAGAAGGCGCACAGGGCGCTCGTCACGTAGAAGACGGCCGGCCAGCCGAGAACCTCAGTGATGAGGCCAGCCACGGGCATCGTCACCACGCTCGAGAAAGATCCTCCTGCGCATGCCCGCCGCCGCCGCCGCCGCGAAAACGCAAATATTTATATTAATTAAATTCTCTGGTGGCAGCAGAGATTTTGTGGTACTCCATGATAAACTATCTGGGGAATTGAGGTATCTACCACAATAGCTGTCGTACAGCGTACGTCTGCTTTCGTACAGCGTACGATCAAAATGGCGTCATACTTTGACGACTTTCCATGAAATTATGCGTTTAATCTGTGTTATTTGGAACCACTGAAGATGGGAAGAGTGTTTCCGAAACACGTGTCTGGCTACATGTAATCATATTAAAATTACATTTAATATTGTGGTAGATACCTCAATTCCCCAGATAGTTTATTATATTAATTAATTTATTAAAATGGAAAAAATATTATTATCGAAACTTTATGAAATGCGAGTCAAAGGAGGAAGAGCTCCGAGAAAACATGCTGAGATCTAGATTTTTTGGCCGCAAATTCCACAGGAATTGGGCAGGGATCGATGCTCCGGGTTCCAGTGAAGGGATCCGATCCAACCCGTGCTCCAGTGATGGAAGGCTTTTGCACTAGCTATTATGCCATGAGACGCCTTCTTTTGATACTATGTATTCGGTCATCATTGACATTTATTCATAAATTACTATCTTATTCAGAATGATCATCCTTTATGTACCTTTGTAGCTATTTGACACATATTGCCATCTGTGTATTGGAATATAAGCGGACAAGGAGTCGCGTTTTGTCGCAGTTTTTTAACACTACTTTGTGGTTGTAGTTTTAGAGAACTGAATTCGTAGGTATGCTATTAATTCAGAGTAGGACACAACCTGGCAGTTCATTTAATAAGAAGCACCCTCGAACTTCTAGTATGTTTGGTTTACTTAAAGTACATATTTATTTGCTATATTTTTATAGTATATTTGTGTTTCTATAGAAGCACGTTTTAATAATGAGAAGATATTTTCACCGCAAACGAACAAGCTTTTAACAAAGCTTTTAAGAAGTTCATGCAAATAATTTTTTAATTCAAAGTTTCTCATTTTATAAAATAATCCTCAACAAATTGAGCCTAGGAACTTTGCCACATCAAGAAATATTGATAGTGAATATTTGTGTAGATCAGGCACGTCAAACAGCGCACGCACGAGCTGTGTGCACCGTGCACGCACGTGGGGACCCCGGTGCTCGTACGGGCACAGGCAGCTTCCCTTGCCTCCGAACTCATTTCCCCTTAAAATCCAGAAACGGGCGTACATGCGCAAGCTGAAGTGACGCGAGGCGGTGAATAGTGGCTTCTTTAGAAAATGTGTTTGTCAGATTTTTTTCTATCAAATAACTGAAAATTGTATTGTATTTATATTCTTAACGTCTTATTACTATTTTTTTTTAATTTCTTACTAAATTCTCCCTAATATAAACATCTTTACTTAGTGACAGGAATATGTTTGAATGGCGAATTCTTTCTTTGTATTCGTTTTGTGTTGTGTTATTAAATCATTCAGTTATTTATTGTATTTAGCAATAATGTGAAATAAAAATCTCCATAAGTTGACAATTCTCGCTGATGGAACGACAGAGCTATTAACAAACAAAAGCATTTGTCTGTTAAACCTAACAACATCAACAACAAAAACAACAACGTGCCAGTAAGGTTGTAGCAATTTTAATAAATACAAAATTTGAAAGTAAAATAAAGAGTTACGAGTGTGTTTCAGACAGGATCATCACTGTTCGTCTGAAACATGAGAGAGGAAATCTTACAATAATAGGAGTATATGCTCCAGAAGATGATAAAGTTGAAGAATCTGAAAAGTTCTCTAAAATACTCCAGAAAGTACTGGTGGTGGCTGGAGACTTCAATGTGAAAGTTGGTAATAAGCAGATCGCTAACTGCGTAGGTTTTACGGTGAAGATACAATCAATAATAACGGATATTTGCTAAGGGATTTTGTCAGCTTCAATAAATTAAAAATTCAAAACACATTTTTATAAAGAAAGATATCCATACGTTTTCTTGATTTTCTAGGGGATTAAGATCTATTATTGATTATATTATAACAAATGAGAATTTGACTGGCCAGATTACTGACATTAAAGTGTAAAGAGGTGATGATATTGGTTCCGATGATTTCCATGTAATCTCTAAAGTTAACATGAATAAAAAGTGGCGGGTTTCTCATAAAAGAAAATGTGAACAAGCAAATGAAGTTTATACAGTTCATGTATTACTGGATCGAGTAACTCACTACTTTTATCAGAAACGTTTAAATGCGGAGCTCATTCAAAGAGAGACGAAAGAAACACTATAAGATAAATGGAATAACATACAAGAAGCTGCACAAAAATAGCTTATGAAGTCCTTGACAAAAAGAAAAAATGTAGGAAAATGAAAGGCCTTAAAATATGGGGAGAAGAAATAGAGTATGCCATTAAATAGAAAAAATTATCCTTTTAGAAGATATCCTAATAATCCTTCAGAAGAAAATAAAGAAATGTATCGGCAAAGACGAAATTTAAAAAAAAACTCAGACGCAAATCCAGTGCAGCATTATCAATATTTTGATAATTAAACATCTTTTGTGGTTCCTGTAAAATAAGGTTTTTGTCAGTTAGCACCTTTTGGTGGTGACACCTCCGTTTAGTCTTCAGAAGCAAATCAGTGACACTTAAATGAACTGGTGCAGTCATCTGGAGCGAATGAGCAGATTCCGAATTCCTCGACTGGCAATGGACTACAAACCAACCGGCCGAAGGAGTAGGTTTTCGTCGTCCGAGAAGAAGAGGGTTTTCGGAACAGGCAGCCCTGCCTAAACCATGAAGAAGAAGAAGAAGAAGAAGGAGAAGAAGAAGAAGAAATGTCAATTAGCTTCTCCCAAAGACTTATGAGTCAAGTATCCAGTGACGTACCGTCACTCCGGAGTTATTTGTGCAACCCTTACTTTTAAATCTCGCGCCAATTTCTCTCAACGCAGTACCCGCGAGCTCTAGTAAGCTTGTTACCTTGCCCGCGACCTTGACATGCCTGGTATAGATGAAAGCTCTTTGCTGCAAGTCTTAAAAGTGACACCCAGTTAGTAACGATCCCAAAATAACAATCAACAGCGGTAGTTCGAATCCGACGTTTTTGGGTTCATATATTAACGTACGTACTAATGTAGTTCGTTTACCGATTAACATAAATTGTCTGCAACTCAGGAGCGAAAATATCTATTTTAAAACCTTGATATTAACTTTTGGGGGGGGGGGACTACGTGCGCATAACCCGCTCGCACGGTTGTATATTCCATTCCATAGTTACAGGAGCAGAAACCTCGGTCTTATGTCTTCAGGGTTGTCCTACCCTACTGTTTTCTTATATAATTTCCTTATTTATTTGCACTATGACATTATTATTATTATTATTATTATTATTATTATTATTATTATTATTATTATTATACCATCACAAGCTCTTTTTGTAATAAATATACATTTTTGGTTTATTTCACTTTTTGACAGTGGATTTAGTTTGAACTTGTCAATGACTCCAAAACTCAGCTTCTCTAACTTGTTCAACGATGACAAACGTTCATCCCTAGCGCGCGTTGCTGCCACGGATATTTAATCCTTCTTCCTTAGCACACCTCCAGTTTCGAAGCCTGCAATTGTCCATGCGAAAGTGCGGGGCAGAGTTTCTGCACAAACGTGCTGCCCTTTATAACCCGCCACTCAAACTGCAAAATTGTGCACTGTGAAAACTACCGAATTGTACGCTAAATGTCGTACCCAAAGCCACATTTTATAGCGGCCCGGTCTTTTTCAATGTTTTATTGGGTAATTGATTATTAAACCGGGCGCGTCAACCGCTAAGGTTATTGGTCCGCTAAGGTTATTGGTAAGTGCAGTGCATATTTGAGACGCGTCGGTGGTCTTTCCCCGTTGGATGGCGAGATCTCGCGCCGACCTACCTGTCGGATAGCCGGGTTTTCCCCTACCCACGTATCTCCCATCAGCTGGGCACCACCCCATTCGGAACACGTTCTAAGCTCCCGAAATGTGTGGTAGTGTAGTGCATGTGTGTGTGTGTGTGTGTGTGTGTGTGTGTGTGTGTGTGTGTAAGGGGCGAGGAAAGGACACGGAAAAGGAAGAAAAGATCTCACGCGGTCCGTGGCTAATTTTTTATGGTACTGCTCTGGCATTCGCTTGGTGTGTATCAGAAATACCACGTAAAACTACCGAGCAGCTGGCTGTATTATTCTCCTCCAGACTGCGTCTGAATTCGACCTAGTAGCTATGAAGCTTAGGACGAAAATCGTATGAACATCAGGATTCGAAACCTAGGACCTCCTGGTCAGTGGCACTGAAGTGACATCAATTGACACCCTGAGACTCCTAAGCTGGTAATATTTTATTGGTAATGGAGAGCGTATTATGACGAGAAAAAAGAATGATTTATGATCATTCTGAGATCAATCAAAATAGAAGATAATGTGTCAAAAGAAAAGGTACATGAGAAGCGAATTTGAGATTTAAGTATCTTTTCGTTTTGAACAGTGGTGACTCGTGCTTAGGTTGCGCGGTTGCACAACTTCCAGATAATCGAAAAAGATGTCATAATATATTAGGAATATACACTTTCATTTTAATGTCATTCAATATTCAAAATATTGCAGCAATATCAATGCATATGAAATCACTTTGAAACCAAAGAGCGTCCAACTGGCTCTCTCTCCAATGTCTGGTGCTTTGCGAGGTATTGCACCACGCCCTTGGCTGCATTATTGGATTTAGTGATCTTACTATTTGTCACTTGGATTTAACACGATGAACATGCGGCCTTTTGGTTGGGTAACCAGACGAGTGGCGTTGTCTAGCGCTGCGCGGCGACGGAGGGAGTCTCAGGGGAATACCAATATTCTGACTTCGTCTGACTTGCTGCAACGTGATTTTACGAATTTCGCTTGTAATTGAATGTACAAAAGTTCAGTTAATTTTTTACGGTATTCGATGCATTGTTTATATTCGGAGAAATTATTTTCATTTGATTTTAGGTTTAATTATTCAAAACGAACATTTGTTGAGTTCTTTGTATAAAGGTGGCCGTTCTGAATAGAAGTCCCCTAGTGTCTCGCGGAAGCCAGTGGGTCTGGAGCTGGGCAGCGGTTTGCAAGCATTCTTGTGAATACGAATGTGTGTCGAATATCTTTCATTATTGATTGCCAAATATACCAGAGCAGTGAAGTTTTCGAAATAAAATAATTTTATTTGTGTGAAGTGTGTCGAAGCAATAGTGCTTGTTGCAATGTGCAGCACTCGAACTTCAGTGCTCGGTGGAAATCAAAACCAGAGTCACAGGCGCGAGAGGTGTATATACCTTACACGGACACGAAGCATAAACTTATGTAAGATATTATAGACTTTTATTTATTTAGTTTAATTAATTTGAATTGCTTACATTTTCATTATATATTCGTATTTTAAATTTGGGAAATTACATTTCCGTCATTCGATGGAGGTGCAACCTCCGATCTGTTGGGGCAACAGCCGCTACTGGTTTTGAGGAATGAAAGAGCTTACCCATGAGAGCGAACATAAACTTGCCCTTCTCGTGCGGAGGTGACCACTGTGCAACCAGTGCGTGCATGCAAGGGTAGACAAGGCCCTAGAACGAAAAATGTATAGTGTCAGAGCCTCGTCAAAAGATCGGGAAGAGAGATGACATATATTATTAAGGATTTTATAAAAATCCTTAATAATATACTATGTTCCTTAAAGACAGATCTTACAATAAGATCAAGTTCTAAGAAAATCAGCTTATTAAAAAAGGTCATGTTAATTAGTTTGAAAAATAGAAGTTTTCGTGAAAATTCCGCTTGAAATTAATGAAATATATACAGGGGTCCCACCAACTATGGGGAACGAGAAAATTCCTCGGAGAACAGGAATGGCTCAAAAGATAAAGAAAATTAATTTAATTGTAATTATAATCTATTAATATGCCAATATTAATTCATTTTTTACTCTATTATACAATTTGTATTCTCAATGTTTTGATGTATTTTCTTTCAAATAATTCTCAAACCTTACTTGAAATTAGCTCAATTAGGGTTTCTCTCTTATAAATACAATTTAAATGTAATGTGAAAGAAAAATTGAATACAATTGAATACAATTGAATACAAGGGCGGGAATATATTATCAGAAAATGCCGAACTCTATTACTATAACACTCGACGTAGAAATCATATTCATCAGGGGACAGTATCAACAGCTCATTACAAAAAATTCACGTACAATACATGTACATTATTTTACAACACTTTGCCAGATGACATTAAACGATTAAATTCAATAGAAAAGTTTAAATCCCAAGTGAAATCGTTTCTGCTGCATAACTGTTTCTATACAATTAGAGACTATACTGAGCATCACAAGAAAAGTAACATTAATTTTAACAATGATACATAATGCATTATTTACCATTTGGACTGTATAAATGAGTATAAACAACCTGTAACAACTATTGTACTACAGCTTCCGGGTCAATGACCCCCATCTCGATCAGGTTTTTCGTCCAATTTCCCTGATCCATTGAGCAAATGCTGAGATGGCCCCTTGTTTTGCTTCTGGACATAAATGTAACTTCATTTTCTGTGCACGTCTTCTAGAATTCAGTGGGAAATACAATTATTCAAATTATCGTTTCCATGTTGTCCGGCAGGAAGTAATAAGAGCCAAAATTTATTGCTTATTTATCCTTGAAAATAGATTTTATTACATGGGAGTTTTTGTTTTTTTCTCCCTTTCAAAATTCAAAATTTATTGCTTATTTATCCTTAAAATAGATTTTATTACATGGGAGTTTTTTTTCTCCCTTTCAAAATTAAAGGGTTTTAAAAAAAATTTAAGTAGTATAGGACTTAGTGTAGGGATCACAGAATTTTGAAAATGTGCACACAATTCACTTTTACCCTTAGCACGTCATACGCAGTTTTTAACTGTTTTTTGACGTAAAATAAATAAATAAATAAATTGAGTACCATAATTTCATTCTAACTTATTAAGTTAATTTTATATTACCACCGTACGCTGCGTTGAGCAAGAATGTAGCGATGGATATTTGAAAAGTTCATTGTTGAACGGCGGGGATGATGAGAATGATAAGTGTCTTTTTAATTAACATTAGTGTTACAATGTTCTCTACGAATAAAATGGCATATTCACGTTTAAATATTAAACAAGTCGGGAAGTATACAGATATGCTGATACAGGTAAGGAGCGATATCGTCGTTTCGAATGCATTCATAATGCGATATACTGGACGGTCTTTAGTTCTGAATGTTCAATTTATATGTGAAATAATTTTGGTTTGTTCTTTTTTTTTCATACAATTCTAAAAAATTAGTTCTTTAAAAAGTCATGTTAATTTTTTAAAATATGAGTAGGTAAGCGTAATTTTTTAAATGCTAATTTCCCGCGCTCCATTTGCTAGCCTTCAGAAAATATCAAATTGGAATGCGACAATGGCATTCCGCCGCGCTAGGCGGCAGTTAGTCCTATAGTTCTGTGAATTCCTTATTGTTGAGAAGGCATTAAGCTGCATGAAATACAGTTATAATTGTCTTCGTTGTGTTGATATTTGCTTGAAATTATTTAGTTCTCGCACCTAATGTTCTGTGGTTTGAAATCAGTTTTACCAAAAAAGCTGACTGAGATGTGTTAATTCGTCAGAAATTGCGGTATAAATACTAATCGCGCATTTTTTCTTGATACTCCACAGCGGGGCTGCGGGGAGAGGCGGGTTCTGTCTACGTCACGGCAGTGCAGTGCTGTCAACTTCATCAACCGAAACGTCGGCATAATGGTCTTGGACAAGCTAGCAATAAGAAACAAAGCACGTTTCTTTTCAATTCTAATGAAATAATTATTAGTTACAGAAACTATTGAGTAATAAGAAGAAGCACCGTACACACAGGTCGTTTGAAAGAGCGAAAACTAAGAAGTCCGTATTGTAAAGGACGAAGGTGGGCAGCGCTGCAAACCGAGCCGTGACGTTCGGAGTGAAGCTCATATTTTCTGCCGGCCTGTGCCAGAACTAGGGAGCTGGAGTATGAAGAAAACGTGCGCGCATAGTAGTATTACTTAACCATTAATAAGGGAAGCAGTACGCTCTGAGGAAGGCCACAATATGTTGGCCGAAACGTCAGCGACGATCAAACCGACGCGACTTATCCCGGACAGCCAAGAGACATTAATAAGGGAAGAAAGTATTTTTTTGCACCACAGGTTTACAATGTACTGCACAGTTTAGTGGTTTTTGTTAACTATTCGTCCTATTTGTCGCAAGGCCTTTAAGGCATAAAGTTGACAATTACATCATTCTTGTTGGAAATGTGCTCTTTCTGCTTGGCTTTTTTGATGCCATCTATTTCTGACTGGCCGAACTGCTAGCTGAACTTTACAGAGCGCATTGACACCTTGAAAAACCGTTAAGGGCCGTGTCACTCGTCGCGAAAAGGCTACAAATTGCCAATTTTATCGTCTGTACGAATGGCAAAGTTGTAACGAAATAATTTTGTTTTATTCAATATTGATATTCTGTTCAAAAGACGTACAGACAATAACTGTTATTGACATTTCATATTCGCTATTAATGTATTTAGTACACATAATTTCAACAAAGACATTATGTTTAAATGCTTTACGACGAAATAAAATAACTCTTCGTTGCTAAATCTTAGTGTTTTTTTGTTTTTTTTACATTTGTTGCGTCAAGTCACGACGCAACGCGTCTCCTAACCCCTTCTTGGGTGTTGAGCGCTATTGGAGCAATCCTCCGTGTTCGGGCCCACACGCAAAAGCAGAAAGGGACGTATAAATATAAAACGCTTCCTACGCCCTAGGCGGCAACACCGGAAGCGCGGAATGGAAAGTTCCATAAGCCAAGCGGCACCACTGCGCCGCGTGATAATTCGCCTTAGCGACCCGAATCTTCTAAACCGTTCCAGAACATTTTCAAACTCTAGCAGTTGCCTATTGGACTGTTCAAATTCACCCCACCTCGCCATACTGCAACCGCTGGAAAAGCAGTCGATAATTGGCCAGTTCAAATCAGTTCAAATCCTTCCGCGATGAACCCGAAGAAAAACCCACATGTTCTCGCGCTTCGTGATTCAAGATGGAAGATTCCTGTATTCTCACATTGAGAACAATAACTTAAGTGTATTTTTATTGTAAAGAACAATTGTGACAACTCCAAGGTAATTAAACATCATTCTGCAAGGTGAGAAGTGTGTTTCCATGATAACCCACATTATTACAAAATTCCTAACGAGCGTCGAAAGGGACTGAGTGGATTGCCTACCTACGTTCAACAACCAATAATACAGTCCACTACAAGCAAAGGTAACCCGCCACGTCCATGGTCCTTCGAGCTTCGGATATAGAACCAGCGACCTGTAGAAGGCAGCCCGCCACGTCCATGGTCCTTCGAGCTTCGGATATCGAACCAGTGACCTGTGGAAAGCAACCCGCTCCGTCCACTCCGTTACTGTAGATATTTACTATAGATGTTTCTGTCCGTCACGTCTCGTCGTAGTCTGTTGTCAAGAGGACCACCACGTAGCATCTCCGCGTACGCGCGTCCTGCGTCACTACCCAGCAGCCAGAATTGGGAAGGAATAAGGATAGGAGCAGGGTGTGGGACACTTCATACGGGTTGGACTAGCCCTTGTGAAGCAGCCAAACTCGTTTTGTGGGAACAAATTTCACATGAGATTCGACGGGAATCGAACCCGGATCTTGTTGGTGAAAGAAGAGAGACTTTGCTCTGCGCCACGAGGAGGCCCTATTGTTAGAACGGAATGTTAGGTACGGTATATAATTAAAGGTGTACTACATTGTAGCTGCGGTGTGGAAGGACGTCTAGCTCACTCGACCACTGCGAACAACGTAAGCATTGTAATGAATAGGGGGGCGAGGTTTTAATGAAATGTTTTTTCTTTTCACTTTTGAACTTTTTAACCTTTTAGTGTATACTAAGGTGAGAAAGTAAAAAGTGACATGGGTAAAATGGGTCATGTGTATTCATTAATTTTATATTGACAAAAAGAAATGACCCATTTTTATGACTTTTTTACTTTCTCGCCTAACGAATACTTCGTAAGAAGGGAAAGTAATGTAATTGCGCAACAGAAAACGGCGAATGTTTTCCATTTTTCGTCAATTTCGACTAATAAGTCGTTCTTTTTTCCCGACATTATGAAGCATTTTTCGCTGATTTCGTCGATTCTAATATCCTTTTAATGGTGCTTGCTTCACAAAGTATTTACTAGATGCAACACACTGTTCTCCACAGAATTCTTGAATAGTGCACTCGATATCTTCGCTTAGAAATTGTAATGTCAGCTGTTGTGATTATAATATAATCTAAAGTTCCTGTGACGCCTATCAGCGCCATTGTCAGTTCGACCGATTTCAGGATAACTAGAGAGATTTCCTAGTAAAGAACAGTCCAAACCAAAAGTTTGCAAACTGAGTTCCCTAAAAGAAAAGGAAGAAGCCTCGATCGCATCAGTAATATATTACCTAATAGCTGGAGTTGGAAAGACATTTTATGTGAATTTTATTGATCAATTTGGGCGATGCTTTAGGTTATCAAAAACCGCCCCTTCAGTATCGGCAGCGTATAAGCGACTCTTAACAGGTTGCTCGCCACGTGCTGTGACATGTCATGTGACATACTCTGAAGCAATCAGCGTGCGAGGATTTGTTTACTTTCTCACAGCCACCGTTCCGCTTTGGCGAAGGTAATGAACGTGACATCAAGGCGTGTCACTATGTATTAATGTTTTGATATTTCATTTACCTGTCATGTAGGTGGTGCCTCGTGCGTAGTAATGTGAGGCAACGGCGCATTGAACTGTCCGAGTCGCTTACTAGTCGCGCGACTTTTCTTGACGTCTGAGCTCCCTAGTACTCAACACAGCGCGACTCGGTACGGTCTGGTCACAACATTGGTCTCACACGGAACGGCACGGCAAGATTGTCAGGGCTGCGAAGCTCTGCTTTCGAATGAATTCAGTTCTCGCGTTTTCGCTGTTTGTGCCCTGTGATTTATTCGATTCGGATTTTGGTAATATATCTTCTCAATAAGCAATATTATCGTTATCTAATTAATTTTCACTTGTGGTTGCTATTAATTGTGTTATTTGTTATATTTTATCGTCTATAATGTCCTGTTGTATTAAGAGCGAAAGAGGCGCGAATAGTATTAATAATGTTACAGTTGGCAACACCCGTTGGATGTGACGTCCGGAGAAGCCTCCTCTCCCCGCACCCCGCGCTGGGAGACGTCAAGAAAAGTCGCGCGACTAGTACACGCTTGCACTTGTAGTGCAGTAAGAAAAGTGTGCGGAGGACCGACCCCTGCGAGGCCGGCGAAGACGCGTAGGGCGAAGACGGCGCCCCAGTGCAGGCCGGCGGCGAGCGGCAGCAGCGCGGTGAGCGCCCCCATGACCAGCGTGGCCACCGTCATCACCAGGCGCGGGCCGACCAGTTCAGCCAGCACGCCCGCGGGGAAGTGCGCCACGAAGTACCCGTACCCGTAGGCCGCCTTCACGTGGCCCTGCACGGTGGTGCCCCAGTCGCGGCGCGGGCCGTACTGCGTCCACGGAGGCCGACCGAGAGGACAATCGCAGCATGAAAATAGTGAACATGATAAAAGATCTTATCAATGACAAAACAAACTTATTGTATGCTTTACTCTGGTGCCAAACCTAGCTATTGCGCAGGTCCATGCAGTTGTGTTAGTTTGGTAACTATTCGTAATTCGTATGTCTTTGTTCACAGCACTGCGAACGTAAGTTAGTATATGTAAATGATCTTGGCTGTCCAGGTGACGCCGCGTCGAAGGCTGTGTTGCCGACGTTTCGACCATCTTATCGTGGTCTTCCTCAGGGCTGTTGGCACAACATACATGACTCTGTTGGCACAACAGCCCTGAGGAAGACCACGATAAGATGGTCGAAACGTCGGATACACAGCCTTCGACGCGGCGTCACCTGGACAGCCAAGATCATTTACATGACTCTGGCCGCGGAAGCCTACGACTTCACGTAAGTTAGTATATTTCATAAATGCCTTTCCTGCATATTTAACGAACTCCTGATGAGTGCTGGCCCAAATACACACAGAGAATTTATTTGAAGATTAGAACTAGTGTATAAAAGATTTATTTCATTTTATGCAAAAGCAAAACTCAACTTCATATTGGGCTGTGTTTTAAATAATAAAGAGAAAGAATTACTCAATCCCTTCCTCTCCAACCCCCTTCGGCCACTATTTTCTGAAAACATTTCTGGCAACCCTATTTGCAGCCAGTTTTACACAAGGGACGTTCGTTTCTTCGCGGAAGTCTTTCGGTATTGAAACTGGATGAACGAAATCTAGCGTTTTAGACGGTCGTTTTGTGTTCTGCACGTAATCGTAATCGTGCACGAAATCATAAATATTTTCTCTGGACGCCGTCAAAAGCTCTGAAATGAAACAGCTGAATATCGCTTCTGTGGTTAAAAATTAAGTTATTTTAGGACCGAACACAGAACATGTTTAATTTCCCACCACACTAATCACTCCACATTAAAATTCAACACATTAGAACGCTTTCAAAACTGCACAAAAAGAACAAATCGCGCCACACGCATAGCAAACGAGTAAACTACCCCAGCAGTGCAGTAGTCAAACTACGGAATCCTTATAAAAAAAATGAAGCATGCGTCATTTCTCTAAAAAAAATAAAATAAAAAAAAAATCATTCGGTCCGGTCTGTCATTTTTTGTACAGATAAAAAATGGTGAAAAAAATGACTGTGAAACGGGGTGAATTTGGGATACCATTAGCAAAGCATTAGGAAAGCTTTTCGTGAGAAACAGTTCTTCTTGGTACAAGAGTTGGTATTGCTGTATTTTATGTAACATGTTGCCTCGTGTTATAGTGCATGTAATTAGTAGAGATGTAACATCATGCGAGTCAAAACATTCTTTTGCACTTATTTCAATTCTTTTTGTAATTTTTACGCATATTTGATGCAATATGAATGATGTAATAATTACAAATGAATACCAGTACATTAGAACTCACCAAATAATTGTTTTCATTAAACCCCAATAAAAAAGAAACTATTGTTTCAACATTACTTTACTAATAAGTAGTACAGTACTTACTACTAAGTACTAAAAAATATTTTCTAATATAACAGATCCTTTCAACGAAAGGTTTATGAGCTTCTCATTACCTTAAAAGTCACAATACGTCCCAAATTATACTTGTTTTTTTTTAACGTGGTATCTGTGGGAAATATTTCCAAGATGGAATGCGGCACGACTTCTTGCATCTTTCTCGGTCCTGCCTCAAGGTGTCACATGGTAGCGACCGTATCAAGCAGTGCTGCGGATCAGGCGACTCCAGCGGCACGACTGAGAAAGACACGCAAAGCCGTGCCATATTCCATCTTGGAGATACTACCGTCAAATGCTTCGTAAGAAAAACCAAGTATAGCAAAAGAATGCTGTAAGTTTGAAAAAATTATTCTACCTCTAAAAATCTGAAATTGAGTTTCAAAGAAAGTGATAAACAATTCTTCGATCGAGGAAACACTCACGTCGGGAGGCTCTTTCGTGACGTTGGAATTGTCGGGTGGATCTGGATTGCAATCGCCGCCGCCCTTTTGCAGGTTCTGCGGGAACACCATGGCTATGATGGCAATATTGAGGCTCAGGCGCACGGCGTACGATACGAAGCACGCGAAAAAAATCATCACAGCCGTGGGCACCCGAGCCGTTGTCTTTGCTGCGAACATATCAACCCTGGGTTCATATTTTGGTAGATTACACCTGCATCCTGTTTGTTTCACTCACATGCATTACACTATCACACATGTCGGAGGACCAGTCGAGAGCTCAGAGCGTGTCCCGGCTGGGGCAATGCCACGCTGGTGGGGGAAACCTGGTTGGGGAAAATCCTCACCTCCTGAAACCGACGTAGGTCGGCGCCGAATCTCGCCAGTCAGCGCAGGAAGATCATCGCCACCTCCCTATGATAAAGCATGCACTACACTTGGCAAAAATTTGGCTTTTAATTTTATAATATTTAATTTTATTAATTTAATATCATATATATATATATATTAATATAATATAATATATAATATTAATTAATTAACAAAAAATAAAATTTAAAATATTTCATATTTTCTTTTTATGTTGATTTACGAATCAGTGGTTTTTGTCAAAAATGACTTGCTTAAAGGCGGGAATATATTGTCAGAAAATGCCGATGTCTATTACTATAACATTCGACGTAGAAATCATATTCATCAGGTAAAAGTATCAACTGCTCATTACAAAAAAATTCACATCCAATACATGCACAGTATTTTACAACACTTTGCCAGATGACATTAAACAATTAAATTCGATAGAAAAGTTTAAAACTAAAATGAAATCGTTTCTCCTGCATAATTGTTTTTATACAATTAGAGACTATACTGTGCACCACAAGGAAAGTATCATTAATTTTAACAGTGATATTTAATGAATTATTTACCATTTGGACTGTATAATTCTAAATAAATAATATATAACAAGTATTGTATCGCAGCTTCTGGGTTAATAACCCCCATCTCGACCAGGTATTTCGTCCAGTTTTCCTGATCCATTGAGCAAATGCTGAGATGGCCCCTTGTTTTGCTTCTGGACATAAATGTAACTTCATTATCGGTGCACGACTTCTAGAATTCAGTGGGAAATATAGTAATTCAAATGATCGTTTCCATGTTGTCGCGGCAGGAATTATTATTCCTTGACGAAAGACATCATGGATAAGAGCCCAAAATGTATTGCTTATTTATCCTTGAAAATAGATTTTATTACATGGGAGCGTTTTTTAAAATATTTTTTTCAAAATTCAAGTAGTATATGACTTAGTGTAGGAATCACAGAATTTTGAAAACGTGCACAGAATTCACTTCTCCCCTTAGCACGTCATACACAGTTTTAACTGTTTTTTGACGTAAAATAAATAAAAAATAAATATTTTAGCATTTTTCATCAATTAGTTTTTACTCATTGCTGCTCTTTAACATATATTTTTATTTAATAATATTCGTTCCCTTTAAAATTAAATTTCTCTTGTCATATTTCTTTTTTCTGCCTATTTATCAAGTTTTCTCAGAGAATCTTTTGAAGTTTGCTTGAGTTGGTTGGTCAAATAATAGACATTTTGCAGGAAAACTGTTTATCCGGGAGGTAGCTCAGTGCAGGAACCGATGACATTGCAGCGCCTCTGACCGCAAGGTCCTAGGTTCGAGTCCTGACAGCGGCAGGATTTTCGACACTGGCTTTTCATCTAGGTCGAATTCAGTCGCTGTCTGGAGGAGAATTCTATCGGCCGGCTGCTCTGATCGTTAGTTTTCCGTGGTTTCTCGGATCAACACCAGGCGAGTGCCGGAGCAGTACCCTAACAAACGGGCCACGGACCGCGCGCGATCTGTCCTTCCTCTTCCTGGTTATCTCCCCTACACACACTCACACACTTACACTAACATGCACTACACTACCACATTCCGGGAGACCGGTCGGGTGCTTAGAGCTTGTCCCGGCTGGAGCGGTGCCCCGCTGGTGGGAGAGTCCTGGTTAGGAGGAAACCCCACTTGCCAACGGTAGGTCGGCGCCGGAATGCGCCATTCAGCGGGGGAAGATCACTGTCATATCTCGAGAAAAAACATGTACTACACTAACGGGACTAATGATTAAAGCAGTTTACGCCCCGGAAATACGAAAAAATCAATCAATTAACCTATTAACAAGTCCCAGTGTTCTCAATTGAGGACATGTGTTTAAAATTTAAAATATTATTAATGAAAAATAACTGCAATGAGGGAGGTTCATAATTATTTATTTGAATTGTTAGTGAACAATATTTATCAAGATAGGACATGTTTGTTTCACCGTATTATGTCATTATTGATTGAAAATGTATGTTTTTTTAAATCCTTTCCATCGCTTATTTTTATAATTCTCTAAAACTGTATTAATGTGTAAGAGACTTGTACAACGAATAAAATACTTCAAAATCCCGAAAGTTTAGATTGCAGATAAAAACATAAATCAAAAGAATGTTTTATTGTTGAATGTTGGTGTCCTCAAATGAGGACACTGGGACTTGGTGGGATCATTGAATGCTTGTGGCTAACAATACGTTGCACATTCTTTTGGTTTTATGTTACCGCTGAGTACATTTCGTTTTGTTCTGAGCTTGTACAACGTAGTTAGTACTGTAGTTAAAAATGGCGTTCAGTCGAGGGAAGACGCAAGCGCTAAATGTTGAGGAAATTTGTGAATTGTTGAATGAGCTGCGTGATGAGGAATTAGAAGACGCCTACGTTGCTGTTTTACTACCTGATCGAGTGGATTCCTTTACTGATGAAGACGCAGTTGAAGAACATGATTTGTTAGGTGCTGCCATTGTGGAAGATGTATCTAGTGATGTAGATCTTTTCTGCTCTATTACTGACGAGCATGATTCCAACTACATCTCATCTCATCAATAGTAGCAGTTCTCTTCCAGTTTCCAAGCCAGTTCCTGAAGACAGTTTATTTAGCAGTAACACGGAACATTGTACTATTTCTCGGCCCAAGGGGAAAAAAAATTTACACACTGCGAATCAGCACGAAAAAATGTAGTTTGAAACTGGGAAAAGGAGGATTTGGTTTCAGCAAATCTCGGACCTGAAAGACAAATATCTCATTCATTTCTTCAAGGTCTTAGGAGGTCTTACCCCGACGCAAATATATTTACAAATCGTGAGTAATGATCTCATTGAATGGATAGTTCGACAAACAGTACGGTATGCTACCTGTAGCAAAAACGAAGCCAATTTGAGTTTTCAGTAGAAGAATGTCAAATATTTTTTTTTTTTGGAATTTTGCTTTTTACCGGATACCACCAATTACCAAACCTAAAAAACTACTGGAGCAACGATGAAGACGCATTCAGTTTATAAAAAATGGAATGTCCAGAAATCGGTTTCAGAAATTGAAGTCTATGATCCACTTCAATGACAATACTGTAATAAACAATGAATCAAAAACTGACAAAGGATTCAAAATTCGCCCACTGATAGAGAAAATAAACGAAGGTTTTATGAAGTGTGGTGTGTATAAATATAATCTGGCTGTTGATGAAATTATTATAAAATAGTTTGGTCACAATAATTTGAAACAGTATATTCGTGGTAAACTGATCAGATTCAGTTACAATTTTTGGACCTTGTGTGGAACAAATGGATTTTGTTAAAAATTTGATTTGTATCAAGGAAGGGAGGTTGGAGATGACTGTATGCTTTCTTTGGGGACACGAGGTGTAGAGTCAATGCTCATAGATACAAAATTTATTTTGACAATTTCTTTACAAGTTTTGAGCTCATCGATGAACTAACTGAATTCGATGTACAGGCACAATGAGATTGAATAGAACACGAAATTGTCCTTTACTTGACATAAAAGATATAAAAAATTGAGAGAGGCGTGTATGACAATTACAGTGACTTAGAAGACAAAATACTAATTGTTCGATGGAATGACAATAATCCTGTGACTGTCGCATCAAATTTTGAATCTGTTTTTCCTTTGCAAGGAACTCAGCGTTACTCTCAGACAAAAAGAGAAAGGTTGAAATCCAGCTGCCGAATTTGGTAATGAGTTATAATAAAAATATAGGATGAGCTGACAAACATGACTGGCTTGGCCCAAAATATAGCATTTCCGTCAAAGGGAAAAAATTATATTAGAGCATTGTGATAATACGTTTTGACATGCCTGTAGTCAATTCCTGGCTAATACATAAACTTGCGACAGACAAGAAAGATCAACTGAACCTTCCGGACTTTCGTCGTGAAATAACCCGCACACTTATAAAATGCAATACTAATGTCATTTCACTAGAATAACGACTCACGTACGGGATAAACAAAGTTGAGGAAGACGTACAATTTGACAGAAAGGATCATTTTAGTAGCAGAAGGGAAAAGTAAAGATGATGTTAGTACATGAAATGTCGAGCAATACCACGGCCATTTGGTTGCAAATGTAATGTAACATTATGTTCTGAATGTTTCATTACATATCACAAAAAAATAACTCGAAAACAATTATAAGAATTTTCAATGTAGTTTTTTCTAACATCGAAATAATACATAATTTCATTGTTAATCTCTATATTTTTTTTGCCTTGTCGCGCAGTATGATACCTTAAAGTTCCAGTGTCCTCATTTGAGGACGACCAAATTTTGGGGTTCAAAATCACAAATGTGTGCATTTTTCTACTGATATAATTAAGAGAAAGTATTCTTGGTATAAATACAAAATAGCATCAAAATATTCTATCTGTAAATGACCTTGGGACTTAATGGGTTAATGTGGGCGAAACTGTTTATTTTGTGATCAGGAATTAAGTATTTTACACTCTCTACCGGTTGTCTCGTCAACTATTTTTATGAAAAATGTACTACAAAAAATAATTAATTTTTGAAAGGTTTTACGTTGAAACGACTGAAAAATGATTCTTGGAAAGTATCCCTTTTCTTTTGCTCAGAGAATTTAAGCATGAAAAATTGTGTGAGGCACATACCGTAACATGGTTTGCAACACGCAAACATTCTGTCTCAGAGGAAGATATTCTGAAAAAAAAATCATCATATTAGTTTACTATAATTCAAGTAAATCGTAAATGTACAAAATGTATCTGAATAGTTGGAATAACACTGACGTTCTAAATTAACAATACGAACAGCTTCACGACATTAATTTTTAAACTAGTGGTGGTATATTAAGTCCTTCTTGTGTTATTTGCGACAGTTACGTGAAATTATAATAATTCATAGTGAGTCAATTTTAACATGTCATTTTTAATTGGTCAAGATATTCCAATCCATATTTCATAGAGAGCAAGCAGAGCAGGGAATGGTCTTATATGATATTGGTATTGCAGACTTTTATACCAGATATTGAGGTCAACAATTTTTTCATTCTTACCATACTACATAATTACATAATAAAGAGAAAGTATTGTAATGAAAGTGGCGATTTTTCGTCAGAAAAACTCAAATTATAAGACACTGATATCGATAAGGGGATAAATCTTGTTTCTACGAATACGAAATATGCCGTAAATTATGTCGTGCAGTCTGAATCCCATTTTGGGGACCCTTGATACCGAAGAATTGGTTTACAGCCTGTCTGTCCCTTCTTCTGTCAGTGGACAATGGTCGCGCCTGAAAGATATAGACGATTTTCTCCAAAATTGATAATCCCCGATCGATGTGGCGGAACCCAAGGCCCTGAGTATTTGAAACGGATATTTTGATTTTGGGGGGTACTTTACATAAAGTCCCATCGACATTTCAAATGTTTCTAAAAAATGTCTCCAAATTTCGAAAAAAGACTCCTCCGATAGAGCATATACCATTGTAGAAATCACGACCGTTAATAAGTAGTAGGATATGGATAACGGGATCGGTCAATTAATGAAACACATTAGTTTGCCAACGTTTCGGAATATTTAATTCCTTCATCAGGGCTACAAAAACATGGAATAAAGACAACTTGTCTGAACAACAACATTAGAATTCATAATTGTAGTTCAGACAAGTTGTCTTTATTCCTTGTGATGGTGTTTTTGTAGCCCTGATGAAGGAATTAAATATTCCGAAACGTTGGCACAAACTAATGTGTTTCATTAATTGACCGATCCCGTGATCCATATCCTACTACTTATTAACGGTCGTGATTTCTACAATGGTCAATTTCAACCGGGAGGAGAATATGGAGGACAACACCACAACATATGAAGACGGCTATGAAGACAACAACAGCGGTTTGTGAATTATAATGTTATTGTTCAGACAAGTTGTCTTTACTCCATGTGATTGTGTTTTGTAGCCCTGATGAAGGAATTAAATATTCCGAAACATTGGCAAACTAATGTGTTTCATTAATTGACCGATACTGTGATCCATATCCTACTAATAGAGCATATAATTATTAAAAAACTGGCGCAGGTAGTCTCTGGAGTTTCAAAATTGCAAAATTTCTAAATTTTACAATATTGAAGAGGTATTGTTTGCTTTAACGAAATCAAAGACAAATTTTAAAACATGATCATGTAACAATTTTCGATAATATGAGTTTTTTCGCGGAATTTCGTGTGAAATATTGGCAACTAACAATTATTTTCTCAAAAACGACTCAGGTTTTTTTCTTTAAAGTTTCCCTTTCGAATAGAGAAAAGGACGCTTGAAAATGACTCGTACTTGGAAACTTTAGTTCCGAAAATGGCAAAAATTTACATTTTCAAAAGTATGTTATTATTGAGATATTTTTACGTACTAAAGTCTATTATGCAAAATTAAATCTTTAAATAAGAATATGTACATTTTTTAAAATACGAGTTTTTTACGTACAATTTGTTTGAAGGCAGTTTATTTTACAAATTCTTAGAAACGGTTCCAGATTTCGTTTTACCCCGGAGATATCAAAGGATCCTTAAAAATAGCGGCGGTCGTATGTCCATCGAACTCCGAATTTTCCAAAATTGAAAAAGTTACAAATAATGCAAGGAGTGTGCTGAGAGAGAAAGAGAGAAGGAGATACATAGAGGGAGGGAGAGAGAGGCAGAGTGGGAGGGAGAGGGAGAAACGAAGGCTAATTTAAATGAGCTGAAAACGTATTCCGAAAAAAGCTCAAAAGATATTTTCTGAAAAACGGCTCCAAGTTTTTTTCCTGAAAATTCATACATGAAAAGAGCTATTATTAATCTATTGTATTCTAAATGCCTCATTACAATTAAACTTTTACGGGACCGAAAAAAATAAAATATTCTCTCTTAAGAGATATTTGATAATCGTCCCTAAAAAAAATTCAAAAAGTTTTCCATTGAGAGAATAAGGGAGGCCTACAAATGGCGCAGGTTTCAATATCGTTAAAACTTTCTGAATTTTCGAAAATTGCAAATTTAAAAATAATGCGTGAATGTATGCGCTCTACTATTTTTAGTAGTTACGATTATGGCTAGAGTTACGAGGAATTGTAACCCAAATACGTATGTATGTACTTTGGCGCAACAGCTCTCTCTTTACGAGCTAAGGCCTACCAGGACTCAAACACGTATAACTTCAACATTTGATTACCATGTACAACATTTGATTACCATGTCACTAATCGTGTGGCAGAAAGTTCCACTTTCTAACTTCTAAATTAGTATTTCAATATTTTGTGTTAAAAACCCTATGCGTGGAAATATTATCAATTGTTCCCAAAGGTAACCACCACCAGAGTGGTGACGCCACGTCTAAGGCTGAGGTGTCAACGTTTCGACCAACATATCTTGGTCTTCTTCAGGGCTGTAGTGCGTAAGTATGTTGAGAACTGGAGTTGATCGAAACATTAGCCTGCGTCGCAGCGTCACCCGGATAGTTCAGATCCAAACCGCCATGTTGCATGGCTAGCGAGAAGTATTGAGAAAAATTTTGAAAGCGGCATAAACTGACAATTTTCAACCGTGACCAACCAAAATAAAACAATGAAGTGGTAGTTAAAATAAATAATGCAATATTTAAAAAAATGCGTGGTAAATCTGTTTAAGTGACGTAACAGTGTGATAATTTTGTCCAGCTTGTGACACATGAAGTGGTACATGAAGCTCATTGGTTAAAGCCGGATAGACTGCGCAATAGCTCTCTCATGTCTTTTAATCTTGGTAGTGGGTCCAGCACGAAAAAGTAGCCATGACTCAAAAAAAAGGGGAACTAACTTATATAGTACAAGAAAGTATGTGCCATTCTGTACAAGAAGAACTATGCCACCAATACTTTTTTAATACAATATATTCGTCACTAACAGAACTTTAATGATTTCACGTGCATTTGTTTTAAAATTTGGTATTTTTTGCTTAATTTTGAATTCAATTATGTGAAGTTTGGTAATTTCGAAAACAAGAAGAAAAAAAGATTCCGCAATGTTTCAACTTTTTGTACGAATAGAGGACTATGTATCATACGACGAAATTGCTATTTCCTTTAAAACCTTTAAATTTTCAAAATTTACACAAAATGGTACATGATCTTTCTTATCGGGGATAAAGAGAAACGTTGTATGGAGAGAGCAAAATATTTTTTGCCATCAAATATTGAAAAGTTAAAACCCAAAATTAAATTATAAGAGACACTAAAACAGGCATCAAGAACTAAAAAGTACATAAAATAATAAAAAGAACGTATTTCGATTCGGCAATCATGTTTGAATTAAACTTTTCCCCAAAATAAATTCATTTTATTTTGAAGTCGTTTTAACATTTTTTTAATGTAATTTGTATCACTTTCCCAAAATGGTTACACTGTTATCAATATAACAAGTCTTGGCCGAACCTAAGTTGGAGATATGATCACATAAATAGATAACCACAAGCATTTCACAAGGCAAACAGTCGCATGGTCTGTGTGTTGCATCGTTGTGACGACTTCCTAAAAACATACCACCGGTCTCTGGGGTCTGAATTATTGGTCTCCCCATATTAATCTTATAAATAACCTTTGTAAATAAAATTTGTAAATGTCATAACCGTGAAATTTACTAAAGATTCAAACCTAGAAGTCTAGATTCAATTTTTATTTCTCAGTAGATGGTTTCATTTGAGAAGTACATAAAATTACAGTACAAAATACAATTGATATTACTATCCAATCATTTATATGTATCAAAATGTACTTACCGAATTCCATATCCAAATATCAGTATATAATTTAAATGAACATTACATTGTTAGATGATGGAAAATTATTGAAGTAAGTTGCTGTTATAAATCAGATTTTGAGTAATAAATTATGATTGCAATTTTCCGCTAGCCCCATTCATTTTATTTCTTAAATAATAGCCATATCAACGTTATTCTTATAACGAAACTCAAGGGAAAAGTTTTCGAGTTTCTAAATATACAATAATACATAGCGATATTCTTCTTTCAACACAGAGCGTCGATGTTCATTTCGTTCATGAAAAATGTACACTTTAGTAAATCTTGTCCAATATTATCATTACTTGAAACATTCGTTCTATGTAGTACAATGAAATTATAAGTTTTCATAACTATTACATAAAGAGTGGAAACTTTTGCCATTAGTTTTCCAGGTCAATTTACTTGCGCATTACTCATTAAAATGATATAACATTTTCTCCTTTGGTTTGCTGTCCTAGTGGTACAGATAATCTCTCAAGGATCAGTTCAAATACATTGTCATTAAGTACCGTAGATGACGTATTCACTGGGAGAGTTTCTTAGCTTTAGTGCGTCTGGGTGCATCAGCCAATAAGAGCCCTCGTTTTGAGATGTACATTATAATCCGCGCACGTTTTCTTAAATTCTCATTTCTATAGATGCGTAAGAAATGGAGAGTTTGGGTTTTTCGACGTCAGTACTATTGCACCAAATCTGTAACTCGTCTTCAATGCAAATAATTAATGCTTCAAGGGAACGAACATTTATTTTCAAATTGTCAACTCTGCTCGTTGCTATTCATATTTCAACTAATGCTGGTAAAAGAGTAGGAGTAAGAAATTCGGAGCTCAAGAAAACGTACGCGTATCCATCCCGTTGCAGCAATAAAACTGTCTTAATTTAATGTTATCTTTTAATACGTCACTTTAACTATATTATCGCCTGACGCCTGAATAGTTTGTATGTTTGTTATGTGGGGATGTGTTACTACTGATAACTGTCAAAAGAGGTCAGTTTATTAATAATGAAACGTCAATAGTGATATGTTAACCAAGGGAAACTTCAAAGAAAGGCATACCTTATTAATGTGCATTTCGTGTATTTCTGGTTTACTGACACTTACTGAGTGAAATATGTGGTTACAACCAGAGAGTATACTACAACAAATGTTACAACAAATGTCGGGGATCCATCATTCTCATGACATCCGATCTTCATTTTCTTCAATTCATATCAATCTTCTTCCAAGAAAAATTAACAACATATTCGTTTAGTATGTACGCTAGACTTCTCTGGTACAATACAATACATTCCCCGCAATTCAAAAGTGGAATGGTAAGAAATAATCTACATTAATATACAATGCGCACAGAAATTAAAAGGATTAAAATTATGCAGACTCCGACCATGTGAGAGCTGTAAATGGTGTCAATAGATACCAGGAAATATCTTTAAAGTTGTACTGAAAAATGCAAATATTTGATTGTGGCATCTATCTTCTTCATCATCATCATCATCATCATCTCATAATGCGCATACTGACTGAATTCCCATACTGAGTGCGTCACTGTGGACGGCACAGCTGACGTCATGTGACAGCAAGACTCCAAGGAAGAGGCAGCGTCCGATAAAAAATAGTTGCTATACTTGGGATTTTCTAACGTGGCATCTGTGGGTAGTATCTCTAAGATGGAATTCGGCATGACTTTTTGCGTCTTTCTTGGTCCTGACTCAAGATGTCGCATGATCGCAACCATATAAAGCAGTGTTGCAGATCAAGCTACTAGCGGCAGGACTGATAATGACGCAAAAAGTCATGCAGAATTCCATCTTGAGATACTACCCACAGATGCCACGTTAGAAAATCCCAAGTATATTATTCATCTGTTGCGTTATGACTTATGAGATTGCAACGTTTTTGATATTCTTATTATGTAAAAAACTGGTGTACTGGGTACCCATATAAACTAAGCTATGTAATTGCAATATTTGTAAAAATTGATTTCTTAAAGCATTTAATTTATTCGTGATGTAAGATAATATTTTATTTGTTGTTCTTGAGCAGTATGTGTGCTACTTGTTCGAAAACCATTTTATGTGGTTTTATTCAGCAACAGTTTTACTGATGCAGACAACTAGTATTAATAAAAAATGAAATGTGTATTACATTAAACGAAATCAATTTTATTAGAATGAAGATCCATACACTCTGCAATATACAAGCGGAAACTGGCAATCATCAAACAAATCTTTGCACATCATTTCTATAATGAATCACTTCCAAAATATTTTTAAAAAATGCTACTTTTCTTCAAATCCTAGTACGGAAGTTATTAAAAAATATTGAAATCAATATCAAACAAAGCACAAAATGATCAATATGAAATGTACAATGAATTAAATAAATAAAACGATGCATGCAATTATCGCATACTTTAAAAAATATAATTGCAACAATTATAAGTAATTTGGGTCACAAGGATTTATACATGATCAAGTAAATATTGCTCTTTCTAACTAGTACAGATAACACTTTACCATAAAGATGACACTTTTAAAGTCCATTTATCTCACTCGGTGTCAATATCATCTAAGAATGGCCCAACATCGTGCCATTTGTATCTCAACGATACCAAAAATATGCATTTTCTCTAAAACTTTGAAACACAATAAAGTCAACAGAAGGACCTTGTAACTCACCATTTCATACATGTCGATGAAATGAAAATAAAATTAGTGGTTTCAAACTCAAGATTATGAGTTTATACCCGCCTCCTGATCTTCACAGAATCAACGTGCCGGAATTTGTCGAAAAATTCAGTTGGAATACTGATTATTGACTTTGAACACTTCAATTGTAATGATGGCTCATTTCTCCTCCTGAACTGCACCAGAAGCAACTGTGGGATCAGGAGTCGCCACTGGAGCTTCTATCGGTGGAGCAGACTCCATTTTCTTCTCACTCGCAACTTTCGCGTCCTCCTCAGAGTTGTTCCAGTCTTGGATTTCCGCAGAACCAAACGCAATGAAGATTACGCCTGCGACCAAGTACAAGCCTGATCCAATCAGGTAGATTGTTTTCCATTCTTGAAGCCCGTTCTGTCGATAAATTAAACAAGATAAGAATGAGCTTGTGAATGGTTCTGTTTACTTTATAAATCAACTTGAAAGAACTACAAAATATTGTAATATTTTGTAGGTCCTGTTACAATAGTTCTCGAGCGGCAGTCCACTGAACTGAAATTTGGATAATGACTTACAATAAGTCTTAAATGTATGGCTACGTGAAAAATGATATACAATGATATATCTAAATAGTTCACAATATCGAAATGCCGTTTTCGCTCAATACGGAAACAATGGGCACGTAACATGCCAGGGAGATATTGATTGAAATATTTTGTATTCGATAAATTTATTCATCTTTGATTTTATTTTTTTCACTATAACGGGTAGATCATAAAATAAAACGGAACATGAATATGTTTGAGGAATGGGATAGAATGGAACAGAACAGAAAACAAGGGCATCAAAAAATCCCTTAGAATCTACAACTTAATAAGATCAAAAAATGTAGGGAAAAATGGAAAGACGATATAATATGAAAGAATGATTAACGCAATCCAAGTTATACCGGATGTACCCATCAACTTTGGCCATTCTCGTATCTTCAAAACGGTTCGTGATATCGAAATGCAGTTTTCGCGCAACAAGGCGAAATTGTGGGGCACATAAAAGGCTGTACAGATATTTGTAATATTTTTAGTTTTTGAGAAATATAATAATCTTTAATGATTGAAATGGAACCGTATATTTTTCTCACCATCAGTAGATATATCATAAAAAGAGGAATACAGTGATTTATCATAAGTTAGTATTTTGATACAAATTTGAGCATAAAAATCGACTTTTTAACAAGCGATTTTTTAATTAAACCGGCAAAATTTCCTTCAGTAGCCCTTGCAACTATCGTCTTCGGAGGAGGTGGCCTTTGCTTCGCGGCGCTGCCGCCCTTTACAGCCTCAGCGCCGCGAAGGCCACCTTCCCCAAATTGCAACAGTTGCAAAGGTTGCTACAGGAATGTTTAATTTAAAATCACAAGTCAAAATGTCTATTTTTATACTCAAATTTCTACCAAAATATAAACATATGAAACATCATTACACTCCTCTTTTTATGATCTACCGACTGATGGTAGAAACAGTGGAGGCCGGTACGGAAGTTAATTGGTGGTGCCAGGTAGTAGGGAGTTTGTGCATTCTCGTACGTTAAAGAGCATTCGAAAGCACATCTTGTGCTCATGCGCAGTTTAACTTTCGCATCACTTTCGTGTACCTGCGCATGCGCAAAGATCGAGATTGCAGTCGATTGATGTCCGCTAAAACATGCACAAACTCCCTAATGATGCGACATCGATAACAAAACATCGATGTTACCAATTATCGGCGTTTACAAGTTGAAACATCGATGTTAATAAAGCATCGATTAAAAGTCATCTATGTTTTAAAAGTGATTTAGTAATCTCTACAATAAAATCCGTGGGCAACAAAATATAATTTTACAGTTATCGTACAAGCCGCCGCTGGTGAGAAAAATATACGGTTCCGTTTAAAAAACAAAGATTATTAAATTTCTCAAAAACTAAAATTATTATGAACAATATTTGTACAGCATATTACTTGCCCTATGGATCTACATTGTTGGACGAAATTTGCATTTCGATTTTACGAAGTGTGTAAAAGTTATGAGAGAGAGAGAGTCATAGTTGGTGGGACCGACTGTATAACACACACTCCGAGGAAAAAAATTAGGAAGGCCCAAAAGAAGACCAACTGATTTAATGCTTGAGGGAGAGGAAGGAGAGAAAAACACTTTTTCGGTAACAGGGGAGTCCAAAAAGTGTATTTCCGTTGAAATCTCGAAATCAATTTTTTGCTGAACTACATAAATTTCTCTACGAGAATACTACGTATATTACTTTGTAAACACGTACCTATACGTGAAACTAAAGAAATGTTAATGAATGAACACAGTGAAACCATGATATTACGAAATTTTTATGATTGCAATACTCGACTTTCTAATTCTTTAACAACTTACGTGACTTTCAAGTACAGCTCCAGTAACTGAAGGAACAATCCATAAAGTCGTTGCTCCAAATCCATTCATAAATCCATATAAGGAACCTGAAAACAAGAGAAGTTGAAATAAATTTGAGAACATGGTCGGAGTAAGAAAATATAACATAATGACTCGAAAAAATATGCGAGTTGAGGCGCAGTTTGAACCTTGAGAGATCATGGAAAAGCTGGTGCGTTGAAGCTGTGCCTGCTCTGAGCCCGATCGCCGTTTGTGTGCGTACCTGCGGAGATGGGCGCGAAGTCGTGGTGGTTGACGAGATTGGTGTGGTGTACGCGCCATTAAAGCAGATAAAAATTCTTTTTTTGAAAAATTCACGATCGACTTTCACAAAAGTACGGTCTCTATCTGTATTACATATTCTAATAAAAAAAGGGGCCTACGTGTTCAGATAGGTCCTTTCACGAGCAACAATTACTTCGGAATATCTTAGTAGGATCTCTCATGACGGTAACGTAACTTTTGAAATTCAGGACCGGAGGATATCGAGAAAGCTGGCGAGTTGAGGTGAGAGGAAAATACGACCTTATTGCGTCCAATCAGCTCTGAGCCCACACCCTGAGCTGTTTTCCACCTACGTACCTGCGTAGTTGGGCGCGAGATCGTGATGGTTGACGAGGTTGGTGACGGTGGAGGCGCCGTTGAAGGAGAGGCCGATCGTTAGTAACGTGACGGCGCCCGGCACATTGCACCCCACGAACGCCAGTCCCAGCATCAGCGCGCCAGGCATGATGTGCGCTGCAACAGCGTCGGACGCCCAGGTATACATCACGTTCACAAGGTTTAGAAAAAAGGGGGTAACTTTCATCGTTTGGCGAATGTTTATTTATTTTATATATTCAACGTCAAAAAAACAGTTAAACTATGAATAAAATAGTTTTCTGTGCATGTTTTCTGAAATCCTGGGATCTCTACCCTAACCTATATACAAGTTGAATTATGAATACAGATGAAAAACTAATGTCTTTGCTTGCCTTTGTCAGAAACTAATAAGAAAATGTTAGCCTCTGTATAATAAAACTACTTGCGAAGGAAAAAAGATCCAGATTTTTGCTATTATCTCTCATCGTCATCTTCTACTTACTGCCGTGCGAACATGATCGTTAATTTGATTAAGTGTATTAATTTGATTAATCGTTGTTTTAAAATCACACCTTTGTGTTTGCACGTCTTAGCCAAACATTTTCTTTGCGAAAGAGGCTTTAGAGCAGTGATATTAAGGTTGCCTACAGGTGAGAATAGCTTGCCACCAGCATATCGGAGCCTCTAATTGGGAGAAATGAAGAGATCAGTTGTGCACGCTTTCATTTTTCGTAAAATGATATTGAACATTTTAATACTGCGAAGGGAGAATGAAAACAAAAATTAAAGTAAAATTGTTAAAAATTATATCAACATTAACAAATTTTTCTAACTTCCACCGACCATATGCATATTCATGTATATCGTATGCAATTTCAAGGGTCACTTCCACTACGTCTCTCTGGAGATGATCAACTGTCTCGATACTAAACACGTCCCAACGGTAGCAACAACCTTGACATCACTGTTTAAAGAGATTTCTATTTGCACCGGCAGCAGAGAGCATAGAAGCCGCACCGTCGCCTCGCGCCGTTCGCTCGCAGAGGCCACTCACAGAAGAAGACGAAGGCCTTGCGCATGTGGGTCTTGTTCTTCCACAGCCCGCGGCTGGTGACGTGGTCCACGACCGCGCCGAACAGCAGCGACATGACGCAGCGGCCCAGCGACGGCAGGCTGCCCAGGAAGCCGCTCTGCGCACACAGCACGCGCTCACATCGCGGGCACGACATGCACACATCCACCACACTCAAAGCAATCAGTGTCAGCCAGTCTTGGTCGGCGTATTCCTATTCCGTGAGTAGTGACGGCAAATGTTACCAAAACATCGATGTTTCGATACATCGTCGATGTTTCGATACATCGCTTAAGGGTTTTCGATGTCGAAAATATCGACGAGAAAACATCGATGTTTAAAACATCAATGTTTTAATTATAGACTAAGAAACACGCTATTTTTATATCCATTTTTAATTACAGTACGTAAAAGGGATAAATTGTTTGGTCTAGTTACTAGCATGTTAATAGTATGTAAAAATTATTATCGAATGTAAAGAAAAAAAGTAACAAAAAAGAACATGGTGTTTTGCTATCGATTTCGTGTTTCACTGTCGATTCAGGCAATGACACGCCTAGTGATAACATACGCATAACACGAGCAGCTCGCAAACTATCTCCGATTGCACAGGCGAAATGTACGGTGTGATAAAAAGGAAGACGTAAAAAACGATATTGCATTGGATTGCTGCTACTCTGCAACGTGCTTATACCCATTTATTTGAAAAAATAAAAATTAAAAAAAAATTATTTTTGCAACAAAATATCAATGTGAAGTATCAATGCGTTTTAACTTTCGAAAGCAAAATATCGATGTTAATATATTCATGTTTCTGGTGGAAAACATCAATGTTCTAAAAACATCCATGTTTTCATCCCTATCCGTGAGGCCTTGTTGAAACTGTGTGTGTGTTTGTTGAGATGGGAAAAAATAAATCGTGTTATGAGAATTATATCTTCAGTTTGAAAAATAAAAAAACATTAGATATACTAGCAGTCACGTCTATCGAATTGCTCAACAACTTAAAAATAATTATTACTGAACATTTCTATAGAGGACGACTTACCAATTATGGACCACCCCCATAACTTCTAAACGGTTCAGGATATCAAAATGCAGTTTTTGCTGAACAATGTGGAATCATGGGGTAAGTAATATGCAGTAGAGAAATTATATATAACATTTTTAGTTTTCGAGAAATTTAATCATCTTTGATTTTTGAAATGGAACTATATACTTTTCTTACCATCAATGGATAGAAAATGAAAAGAGGATTAAAATTATGTGTAATATGCTAATATTTTGATAGCAATTTGACTATAAAATTAGATTTTCTGACATGTGATTTTGAATTAAACGGTCAATCGTTTAGCAGCCCTTGCAACTCTCGCCGTCGGGGATGGCCTTCGCGGCTTCAAGATTGTTGCGTGGAGAGGAGAGAATGAGAGGGGTGGCACTGAAGGATAAGTAGCATAACTACAGCAATCCATGGTCTTGACACAGACGTCACACTAAGAAACAAATTTTAACGATCAGAATGAGAGGTTTTTCCATTTATTTATCTGGATTTAACTTGTCTTTTACTGCAATTTCACAACGTCGATCATTCCAAAGAACGATATAAAAAAAAAACTGGGAGCGTATGAAGGATGATAATAATAAATATCATTTTCAAAGTGGACAAGAATCCAACCAGTGTCTCTTTGTAGGTTAATTTTATTTTTAATTAAGATGATCACGCGTCCACTTCGCAACCATACGACTACTCCTGTTCATAACCGGAAAAGAAAACAGTGCCGTCTTCTGCCGTGGATTTTCAAGTTTCTGGCAGCACGTGGCACTATGAGGTGAGAAACTCTCCAAAAATATTAGCAGTTGCGACTGCATATATTCATTTTTGTTAAAGTTTGGTAAATTTACACTGATAAAACTTTCAAGAGTATTTCAAATTTTTTATTGCTTTGTTCTTTTGGTACGTGTTTAAATAGAAAGTTTATTAACAGTAAATATAAAGAGACAATGTCACCTATTTTTTTATTTGATGAATTAATCGCGATATTACAATAAAAATCGTTAAGCATTCATTCGCTTCCCATGTTTTAAAATGATGTATTGTTTCTGCGCTGAGCTCGATTCTTGTACGTTTGAAAATGACCTTTATTATTATTATCGTCCTTCCGCTGCTTTTTTTAGTTCGTTCTTTTCGATTATTGTTGCTTTGGAATTTTAGAAGAATTCAGATGAACAAATGAACAAATCGGAAAAATCTCTCATTCGGATCGTTAACATTGATGTTTGTTCACATATTCTTCGTGTCAGGACCATGAATTGCTGTAGTTACGCCTTAATCCTTCACGGCCACCCCTCTCACACTCCTCTCTCCACAAAACAGTCCAGACGCGGCGAAGGCCGCCTTCCCCCAATGGCGACTGTTGCAAAGGCTGCTTTGGAAATGCCCGTTTACTTGAAAATCTCATGCTAGAAAATCTAACTTTATACTCAAATTACTATCAAAATAATAACATATGATGCATCATTTTATTCCTATTTTCATGATCTATACACTACTGGTGAGAAAAATATATAATTCCATTTAAAAAATTAAAGATGATTAAATTTCTCGTAAACTAAAAAAAATATACACAATTTCTCTACAGCATGTTACTTGCAACATGATTCCGCGCTGTTTAGAGAAAACTGCATTTTGATATCCCGAACCGTTTAGAAGTAAGGGAGCTGGCTCATAGTGGGTGAGACACCTGTATATGTGTCCATATTCAATCATATCAATCTATTTTCATGTACTCTCTAGTTGCCCAAAATGAATCGATAAATAAAATGAATTCATTAAAAGTCTTAGATAACAGATTACAAGAAACTAATTTTATTTAAGTAAAATTATTTTGAGGGTTTTAGTATGTATGTGTAAGGGATTCGTGCAAAACTACGCATTTTAGTGTTTCAAGATATTTATCGATTGCTTTTTAGATTATATGCTTTTAATACTTTTTTCTCGTAAATTATCTTCCGAAGATTACTTAAAAGCTTCGAGGCTTTTATCAAAATGAAATGTTAAAAATATTTAACGATCGCCTTAATAAACTTATTTACACCAGTAATGCACAATAACAATCAATGATGGTGTGCTTCTAAAGAAGTTTATTTCTTGAGTATTGCTCCTTAAGTGTGTAAGTTGAAAGGTTCATTACAGCAAGCAAATAAATTTTATCGATTAGTACAATAAGTGAATTTTAGTCTCGAGGAACAGTTAATGTCGAGGTGAAATGTCAACAATGTAAGTCACAAATAAATTATGCTGCACAAAAATGTGTCTTTTTGTCGTTTAGGAAACTATTTATTGGATATTGTTTTTTTACAATGTTTTGAATTCCTAAGCGATTCGTTTTTCTTCATTGTTTTAAATACATTTGTACGTGATTTTTCAGTTCTGATTCGGAAAATGAACAAATGAATGCAGAAAGCGGCCAAACACAATAAATGCAAGAAAGAAAAAGAGGCAGATAATATCTGAGAAAGACGCATTCCAGAAGGATATGCCACCTGATCACGATATTTTTGCAGAAAACTCATCGCGAATTCAAATATTCAGAAAGAAGCTCGCAAAATAGGCCATCAGTAGCCGGCCAAGGCGAGCACACGCCGCCCTTGATCGTGTTGAAAGCCGATGGAGGCGAAGGCCATCTGGGCGAGTGACCTACCTCCTTGATGCTGAAGCCGAGCACCTCGCTGAGGAAGAGCGGGGTGTCCGTCGTGAGCAGAAACAGCCCCCACAGGTTGCCGTAGTGCGCAGCCAGCAGGGCGATGAAGGGCACGCTGGTGGCGACGGCGCGCAGCCGCACCGGCCGCTTGCTGCTGCGCACGGAGCCGCTCTGCGCCGTCAAGATGTAGTTGCGCTCGCTCTCCGAGAGAACGGGTGCACGGCCGGCGAGCATACACCAGCGCCAGCCACGCGAACGACCACGCGCAGCACGTGAGGGCGATGTAGTAGTAAGCCGCCTCCCAGCCCAGGGAGTCGATGATGGCGCCCACGACGGGCCAAGTGCCCACGGCGGAGAACGTACCTCCTACGCAGGCGCATGCAATGGTAAAAACAATTGACTGCGTACAATTGCGATTCTTTTGGAAAGAGTGAAAGACTTCGAGGTAAAAGTTGATGATTGAGGCAAGAATTTGTGATTTAAATAGAGTATTAATATTGATTCCAGGGGCGACAACGACTTCGGTTATTAGACCCGTAAATGTAGTTCATATTATATCCAAGGGGGTATCAGTGTTCCTCCTTGCTGGAATGTGAGATCCGATGCTGTCCTACGTTGGCTTTCACGTTCGTTCCCAGTCCACGTATCTCTTTCTGAGCTTGTCACTGCCCCAGCCGGGACAAGCTCTAAGCTTCCGACTGATCTCCCGACATGTGTGGTAGTGTAGTGGGAAAGATTTCGGAACAAGAATGAGGAAGAAAAGTCCGCGCACGGTTTGTAGCCTGTTTGTTAGGTTACTGCTTCGGCATTCGCCTGATATTGATCGGCGAAATCACTGGAAACTATCGATCAGAAGAGCCGGCCGCTAGAATTCTCCTCCAGACAAAGATGGAATGCGACATACCTACCTAATGTCGACAACGTGCCACATTCGGGACTAGAACCATATGCTACAGGAGTAATGGAATAGCTGCTGATCTATCACAGTGAGGTCCTTGAAGAAACGGGATAGAAATTTTGGAACACATAGTTCCGGCTATTCGTTCTATTGAAGGTAGTCGTCTTCAACAGTCAGAAACGTGCATGTAAGGTAGCGCTATACTCCGAATTAAAAAATAGTGGTACTTCAAGGTCACGAGATAGACGGAGAGGGGGACACTATCATCCAATCGGGAGTTTTTTTTACGACTTAACATTTTGGTAATGGAGGTCCCGATTGAATGACAATGTCCCCATCTCCTTCCGGCTCGTGAGCTTCAAGTGTCACTATGTTTATATTGGAGTATAGTATAAACACCTCTAATTCGATTTCCTTCAGTGTTAGTGTGGAACTCGCGCGATTCGTGTTTTGCGGTGACAGTAATAACGTCTCACAGAGCGAATCTGCGAGAGCCCAGCGAATAACAGCGTAGAGACTTCGTCTCCTAGTGCTCAACTCCGAGACGTGCGGACCTAGTAAGCCGAGCTCCCGCAGTTCGTCAGTTAACTAGTAGTGAGTGAACTTCGACGTTGCAGTAACAACTTAAATGATATCGTGTGATAAGTGAATGGCATTCGATATCAACTCATCAACAGGGCATGCGGTAAGCAGTGCTCTTTTAACCCTAAACAACGGTGGATTCGACACCTCCTTCACAGACGAAGTTCTTCAAAACCCGAAAAGTTACCATCTAGTGAAGATATGGATTTTATCACAGACGCAGCCCTAATGCAGTACAAGCCCGAAGTGAATCTCGATGTTGGCAACTCAACAGTAAACGCGACCAACGGTCAAACCTACCCTTAAACGGCAACCTCTCACCAGAAAAAGGTCAGTCGGTGATACCTTAAACTCTCACGAAAACAAAAAATTGAGTGTAGATCCCAACAAATCTAGTGATCCATCTGAATTCTCAAGTGAACTTGAATATAATGTGCCTACCGATAACAGATTTAGTGAATTGGAAAAAAAAAATCGAGGACTCGAGAGTTGCTTACCTAAGCAATCTCCCAAATGATAATTTGTCTCAATCAGGTAAAATTCCTCCAATATATGTGTCTAATATAACGAACATTAATAATTTCACCAAGGAAATTAAGCATTAAGTTTCAAGTAATTTCATATCAGATGTTAAATATGACAAAGATTAGATCAGTGCCAAAACACCAACAGCCTTCCGTAATATTGTTAAATACCTAATACAAACACAAAGAAGCTTTCATTCATTCAAAGATTCTTCAAACAAAAAAATTTCAGTGGTTGTTCCAATCTGCACGAATCAATAACAGTATCCAAAATAACATTAGACTTAAAACAGCGGTACCCTTCTATTCTGAAAGTGACTAGGCACCAAAAGAACGGCAACCCCATTTCTGTAATGGCCGCCGAATTTAACAGAACCGAACCAATTGATATCATTCAATAAATAGATCAAATATGTAACCATCGAGTGATGGTAGAAAGACGTAAAAAAAACGAAAGGCCCCTTGCAATGCCAAAGATGTTTGGATTTCGGACACAAAAAATAATTCACGTCATCAACTGCGCGTTCTGTGCGGGCAATCACTATTCAGTTAAGTGTCCCAAGAAGAACGAAACTCCAACGTGTGCTCTCTGTAAAGGAAAGCACAGGGCGGACATTAGGAACCAGAACTGTTTATACTTTAAAGAGATAAGTGAAAGAAAAACCAAAACCCCGTCCAATGATAATAGTAATGTAAACCAATCCTTAACTGGTCAATCCTCGCAAATCAACCTTAATCAACAATTCTCACCACTGCCTCAAACCAACACAATCCCGAACTTCAACCAAATTTCGAACTCCCAAAATCAACCCAAAACTCCCTAACACCTCCCCATCAAATTCTCAATCGCCAGACCCTCACATCAGCAACCCGATAATCAACACAATAATAAATGCCATCACCTAATGCATTATTAATTTCATCAACTGTTTAATACCATCTATAATCAGCACCATACAAAACTTCGTAACCTCGTATTTAACCAATAACAAATAAACCCAACAATAATTTAACCTGCTTAAATTGGAATTCCAATGGCATCAACAATAAAAAGGTAGAATTAATTCACTTTCTGCACCACGACGTTGACATTGCATGCATAGTTGAAACGCACCTCAATCAAAAAAGCAAACTATTCATCCCAAATTACACTCTTTACAGATCTGATAGATCTGAAACCAAAAGTGGAGGTGTACTAATAGCAGTATAATCATGCTATAATGACTACCAATCTAATATTCCCGACTCCCCCGGCATTGAAGCCATCGCAATTAACAGAAACATTAACAATCAATTATGGAAAATAATATCAGTATACAAGCCACCAAGTACTAAGATCCAAAATGCAAACCTACAAAATTTCTTCCAGCCCACGGAAAATGTCCTATTGCTAGGTGACTTCAAAGCCATGCTGGGGCTGCCAAACCAATAATGACGATGGCAAAATCTTAGCCAATATAATTAATCAATTTAACTTAAAAGTTTTATCTCCTCCCGAACCAACATATGATCCATTCGACCATCTGCGCAAGCCGGATATCCTTGATGTAGCCATCACCAACACAAAAATAAAATTTCACATTTGAACAATTTTTTAACTAGACTTAGATCACATTCCGATTTTAATGACTACCCAACAATTAACCCCTCAACACGCCCCTACCCTAAAATAAATACTTTAAAAATAAACTGGGTAAAGTATCAAATATTAATCAGAAATGCAATTCCTAGAATGAAGATCCTGAAAACTCCAATTGAAATATCAATCAATAAACGATTTGAACGAACTAATTATCTCCACTATTAAAAAATCTCAACACACCATACTGCAAAACGCTAACAAAAACACATAGAGCAAATTACCTCAATCTATTCAAAATGCAATAATCACAAAAAATAAAACCAGAAGACTGTGGATCCGAATTAAAACTAGAGAACTTAAGAAGGGACTAAAACTAATCACTAACATTGTCAAAAAACTCATTAAAAAATCACAAAAATCAACAATTTCATAATCTACTAAATTCACTAAACACCAACAACAACTCGCTCTGGCAATTCACCAAGAAAATACTAAAAATGAAAAACAATCCTTCCCTTAAAAGCCACGCCAGGTAAAGCTTATTCGTCATTACATGAAGCTGAAGAACTTGCAGACTATTTTGCATCAACATTCACCTTAAATAATACACAATTTCACCCCGAACACAACACAAAAATAAAAACAGAGAAAGTATTCATGGACCTCACCACAAAATCCAATACACATCTCCGACCGAAATCAATAAAATCATAAAAACCTTCCAACTAAAAGATCGCCAGGTCACGATTGCATTAATAACACAGCTCTAAAGTATTTGCCACCCCCAGCAATAGCATTTTTAAATAACATTTTCAATTCATGCTTCAGAATCGGCAGAATGCAATTATCATTTCCATCCCCAAACCAAACAAAAACGCTGCCTTCGCCAACAGTTACCGCCCTATAAGCTTGTTACCAAACTTTTCAGAAAATTTCGAAAAAAAATCCTAAAAAGACTAAACAAACATCTCCACCTAACAAAAGCTATACCAATAGAACAATTGGGATTCACAGAAAAAATATCCACACAACATCAGTTACTCCGTATTACAGAACATACATACACAACCTTTCAAAGAAAACACTACACCATAGCGAATTTCATAGATATTACAAAAGCATGTGACCGAACATGGCATCAAGTCCTGAACTACAAACTAATTAAAATTGGTACTCCACACTACATACTCTCAATAAAAAATAGTTTTCGTGACAATAGAACATTTTCGGTACTTGTTAACAAACACCTTTCAAATCCGAGATTAATAAACGCTGGACTTTCTCAAGGTTCCCCACTTTCTCCGACCTTATTCAACTTGCATGTCGCTGATCTTCCTAGACTAAATAATATTCAAACAGCTCAATTTGCGGATGATACGTCCATATTTTTTTCAGACACATCCATGAATCTAATTTGAAACATAATGCAATTATACCTTCACATTTTGGATAGATAGGCTTCCAAACTTAAGATACAGTTAAATCCAAATAAAACTTTCGCCAAAATATTCACATTAAGACCTTATACTCCACCCACTCCTATAACACTAACAATAACACAATAAAACTCCCAACAAACCGGTTAAATATCTCGGACTTCTACTAGACACTAACAATACAAAATCAGTTCCTTAGAACAATAGCCAACGCCCCATAGTTCGTTTCCAACCTCCAACTTCATAAGGAATTTAACCTCGAACCGTTATCACAGCATATAGCTTATCTTTCCAATAACTTTTACTCCAGCTAAAATCAAATCCCCTCCCTGGTGCCTTTCAGACTCTGTAAAAATCCCATCCATCAAACCAGAATTACAAATAAATACCCCTATGATTCATTTCTCATCAAATTCGGCGAATTGGAACCTCATTAGAGGACCCACTAGGGATTACTCTCCCATTGTAATAGTTGTAAGTTAATTATAAGTTAATTTTAAGTTAGTTAAGAAGAAATAAATACATATGTAAAGTTGTTAACAACTAATATATGTACCTACCATCAAGACCAATAAATTGAAGAAAAAAAAAAAGACTTCATCTCATTAGCCTCGTTCCTTTGACCTCTGCTTTCACCGTACCCCGTCCACCAGGTTCGATTATGTTAACTTAAATATTGGTATATTTTTGTTTTCAGGGTAGCTAAATACGAATATATTGTGATAAGCCACGGACCCTGGGTTTAGTTTTAATGATAGAATCGGCATTCAGCGATAGTAATAACAGCATTGTTTGCAAACTCGGAAGAATAACAATATTAACAAACGCAGTGGAAGTAATCCTTGCCATACGATTAGATGTTTGTTGAAATAGGATCCAGATTCGGCAATGGTAAAATATCAGAAGAGACGGAAAGTAATTTCACAAAATTATTAAATTAGATGAGGCGCGTCAAACCGCGCCCGCACGAGCTAATTGCCCGCCTGCGGAGCCTGGCGCTCGAACGAGCACTGGCAATTTCCCGACTCCGAACTCATTTCCCCTTAAAATCCAGAAAGGGGTGAACATTCGCAAGCTGAATCGGCGCATCGTACCGCTTCAGAATAGTGGCTTCGTACGAAAATATGCAACTTTCCCAGATTTTTTCTATCAAATAATCTAGAATTGTATTATGCTTATATTCTTCACTACTTATTACTATTTGAGGTATATTTTCTTACTAAATTCTCCTTTATATAATGATATTTGATAAGTGACTATGGGTTATATGTTTGAATTATAAATTCTCATTTATATAAACATATTTACTAAATGACTTAAGGTCTATGTTTGAATGGCGAAGTATTTCCTTGTTTTCGTTTTGCGTTGTGTTATTATATCATTCAGTTATTTATTGTATTTAGCAATAATGTGAAATAAATTAAGACGTCTCTATTAGTTAACAATTCTCGGATACGGACGGATAGCGCTTTTAACAGATCAGAATATTTTTGTGTAAAACTTTCTAACATGAACGTAGAAACTTCAGGATTTAAATCACTCAAGTAAACAGGATTACAAACTCAAGATTATTTTCATTCAATTTTTTTTTACTCTCAGCCGAGTATTTCAAATCGGACTGATGTATTGTTTCATTTTAATTGATCATTTCTTTGCTTTAAAAAGAAAACGGGAATTAATATACGTAAATTTGTGACAATAACTGTCAAATAAGCTCTCCCAAAGAATGTGATGGGCCAGGAATCCAGTGATGGGCCAGGAATCCACCACTCCGAAGTATTGTACAACCCTTACTTTTAAATCTCGCGCTAATTTCTCTGGACGCAGTGCCCGCGACCGCTTGGACCTTGACATGCCTGAATTAGATCTAGTTAACGCGTTTCTTTTTTATTTTGTGATAAAAGAGAAGCGCGGGTGCGAGGGCTGGCCCACCTCTTCGCCGTGGGGTTTCCTCAAACGCCTACGATTCAGAACCACTGCGCTGCCCGTCCGATTGGAGTGTACAGTACACAATGATGGCTGTTGGCTATTGTCCAATGCCATTTTTGACATTTAACTGGAATTTAGTGGTCGGTATCTTTATTACTATTTTCCAATGCGCGCAGACATTGAAAGATATGTTGCCTCCAAACATGTGAGAGGTGCCAATGGTTTAATTAGAAAGCCAGACTCGAGAAAACTATCAAATAAACTCCGGAAAAATACAAAAACAGTAAAATAACTTCGGTTTTGACTGAAAAATGTAAACATGTGATTTGTTATTCACCTATTCTCATGCTGCGTATACCTAATAAATTATCGTACTCATCAGTTCTAACAACACATCTGATGTCATGCAACACCAAGGCTCCAAGGAAGAGACCCCTCACCGTGAAATATTTGCTACTCAAGTCTTACGTTATGTTTCAGCAATTTTTTTATTTTATTGCAATGTAAAAAATCTGTTGTACTGTACTATTTTATTACAGTATTCGTGAAAGATGTTTTTGTTAAATTATTTAATTTTTTTGCGAGAGAATTTTATGTTGTTCTTGAGCAGAGTGCGTGGTACTGTTTGGAAAACCATTTTGGGTGGTTTTCTTAAGCAGCGCTTAATACTGCTACATGCCAACAGTTTTATTTTATTTATTTATTTGCATGAAGAAATTCTAGCATTAGGTAGGTTTCAACATCGAAATGACAATTTTGTGGAAAAGAAGATTTTATTTTTAAGTATCTTTCACTTACAAAATCACCAGCTAGGGGTCGTGGATCCCACGAAATTTTGAAAGGTGCCCTGTAGCCTTAAGTAATAAAATTATTTTTTTTATTTTCAAAATGATCAATACCTGATTTTCCAAAAATTTTGAGTCGACAATTTGGAAAATTGATACCCGACATTTTGGAAAGAGACTTCACACCTTCTGAGAAGCCAGTAAATTGCCCAACATGAAATCAATTATATTTATTGATATTGTAACATTTAAGTTATAATTTCATTCTGCCAGTATTATATTTTATTTATTTCCTTATTAAAAATGTCATATTAAAGAAAAGTTTAAGGGGAAAAAGAAGCCCAGAGAGGCCCACGAAAGTAGTTCGCACCATCTCTGGTTTCGGGCCGCGTAGTACAGTACTTACCCATGAGGGAGAAGATGAACTTGCCCTTCTCATTGGGCGGCGCCCACTGCGCCACAAGTGTGTGCAGTGCCGGGTACACAAGCCCCTGCAACAGGCGACAGTGCATTTCAAACAGCTTGCTCCTTTGCTTCATTTGCAATCCTCATTCTTTCTCTCATTCTCTCCCTTTCTTTCCCAAATGACCGAGTTAAGAGAGGCCCTGATTCAACTCAATCGTTCGGCATTTCATTCGTCAGTGAATTTCTTTGTAACGCAGTCACAACGGAACGGCATGAGGGGACATGAGGCAGGGGAAGACGTGGAAGCGTAAGCAGGCGCGAGGATGCGGAAAGTGGCGCGAGGGGACGAGAGATGGCGGGAGGAAGTGAGAAGTGGTGAGAGGAAGCGAGGAGGCAGGAGCAAGGGAAAAACGTGAGAAGGCGAGAGGGGGGGGAGAAGAGGAGGAGTGAGAGGGGGCGAGAGGGTCTCACCCCGCCCAGTCCGGCGATGAGGCGCAGGACGTAGACGACGCCCCAGTGCACGCTGCTGGCCAGCGGCACCCCGCGCGCCCACCGCGTCCGCCAGCATGCCCGCGGGGAAGTGCGCGATGAAGTAGCCCACGCCGTACGCCGCCTTCACGTGGCCCTGCACGCTCGCACTCCACTCGTACCGCGGGCCGTACTGCAACACAAGCGAGAATGAGGTGGCTTGGGGCGAATGACTCGTAAAAAATTAGAAAAATGTCATGAAATAAAAAAAAAGAGTGATCATAGAGATAAGAGGAAGAAAAACGTCGTTCCTTGTTTACTTTGTTAAGCAGTATCGCAAGAATGCCTTATCATTCTTTATTTTAAAAAACAATGGCTTTTTTGTTAACAGCTAATCCACTGGCGAGTAATCAAAACCAGAGAAGATTCGACACAAGCTTTTATGTGATTAATCACGTTTATTCTCCCGGCGAGGTACAGCAAACGCTAATGATGTTAATTTGTCTTTATTTTCTTAGACTGTAAATTTTGCACATCTTCAAAAATCACCTTGATTTCTCTACGTGCTTTTTTTTGCTTTATCTTACGATTAATCCAGTGACTGAAATTTTTTTTGTCTCACTGGACACACTTTCAATTGGTAACATTGCGGCATACAAGTATTGTAGAAGCAAATAAAATCTATCTGCGTTAGAATCTCAATCGCTCGGGAGCTTGTCTGTTCTATTTCCGTTTTCAAAAACATACTTATACAAACGGGGAAAAGTACAGTACTGAAAATAAAAATTGATCGGGACCGTCTGCTTCTAAGTTCAGCTTTTGCACGGCTTGGGCAGCCCTTGTCATGACGAAACGTCGCAGGCGGAGCCTCACAAACCATCGTAGTCAATCTCAACGCGGGGGAGTGCCCTAACAACAGTACGTCGTAGAAAATGGCGGGCGCCGCTTGTTCAGATATGGAAGTATTTTCAAATAAAAAATCTATGGAAGAAACACTTGTATGAACATGAAAGAAAATTCATTGAAATGTATATGAACATACAGCACTTAACCACTGTTAACACAATTATTTTTAAGAAATTATTAATTTAATAAATTCAGATTTAAATTTTTTTTAAAAAATTATAATTGCATATTTGCAATTGTTCATATGTTTATTAAATTTGCAAAAATTAAAACTGTCTTTCTCGAATCGATAGAGACTTCTAGGGAACCATTTTAATAAAAGACAGTAAAATTCAAAGACCAAGTGTATATTTATCATTAAAGTAACAATTAAACTAGATATTAAGCAATCAATTTGAATCTCTTGTCAAAACGGCTATTTTGCGATATTCAACTCAGGGACGATTTGGGGACACTCACCGGCAGGAATAGCGCACATTTCGGAATTGTTTATAAAAAAATTTAATTGTTGCAAAATTGTAAATTCGCAGTTTTTGGTTCTGGAACATCAGAGAACCCATCCCACTTTGGAATTGCAAAAATTGGAAATTGTTTATAATTTTACAAATTTTGCGATTCTTTCTGTCATCTCAATTCCCTTTACACAAGATGCAAAATTCCGCAATCGAACCGGAGCTATCGCATTTCGTTTTCGAGATACGCAATTGTGTATAGGACCTTAGCGTCTGATGCCAACCCTCACTTGTTTAAAACCCCCAATTCATTCGATTTGGGCAGTCAAGTATAAAATTCAAATAGTTTTGCAGTGTCTTGCTTTCTGCTGATTAAATTGTATTAACAATTTATGACTTGCGACACATGGGTGGAAATTGTTGCTCATAATCTGTTTTTTAACTTTCGAAATTTAATTTCCATTCTTCATGTATCGTTGAAACAGTAGTTTGGTTATTTTGATTCGTCTGTGCTATAAATAAATTCTCTTGCAAATTTCAAAACGTGAGACTAACTTTGTCCTGCAAATGTGAAATTTCTTTGTGTTTGGGTGCATTCTATTCAGTGGTGCAAAGTGTATGCCAATAGTTTATCGTCTAGCGAGGAAATTGATTATCAAATTAATATGCAAAATGCTTTTGGACAGAGCGGTGGCACGATAGATCATTTTCATATTTATTCCACGAGGCAAGTTTTAGGCAGCAGATACATCTGTGCAATATTTTTAATTTTGGTGAAATTGAATCACGTGTGAATTTTTAAATATAACTATATATCTTTTACCTGAAATGAATGGATCAATAGAGAAATTCAATGATGTCTCATTTGTTAATAATTTAATGAGTAAAAAATGTATATTTGACACCGGGCTTGAGCAATCCTCAACTCTAAGGCAAACAACGCTTATCATTGGGTCTTGTAGTAATTCAAGTAGTTTATCCTCGGAAGTTTTCCCCGTTCTCCTCACCTTAAAAGGCATAAGAGGCGGAGTCGGTAAATTGCACCAATCCAATAACACTTCCCTCCCCTGGAGAATGCTTCGTTACGCCCTTTTGAGGGAACAAGTTCTTGACGTGTATTAAATTGTGAAAAATAAATTAAATTCAGTGTAATAAGCAAATATTGGTTTTGTATAAATTGTAATGCTACACACATTTAAATATGGAAATAAGACATGGAACTAAACAGTATACACATGTTTTAGGAAGACGAAAATTCTTTATTATTATAACACTTATTTGTATACTTTTCACAGATAGAATATTGAGAAGTACACTATCAATCTGATAATTTGTTCTGGTAATAATAGATCTTATACATAATTGACATGTAATAACAGAAATTTCTAATGTATGATATGGGAAATTAAGTACGAGTTCAGTTAATTTTAATGAGAGAGAATTTTGCGATGAAAATGTTTTTAATGCATATATTCCAAATCCATATACTTCCTTAAATTAATTGTTTCCATTTCCATTGAATGGAAGAACATAACATCCCTCACGCGCCTGTTTTGAAATGACCCTCAGAGAGGTCACTTGCTCGAGTCGCCTTGTTATTGAATCGAACTCTTGAAATGTTCTGTTCTTACAGTAGTTTCCGAAACACGTAAATTCCAACAGGCCATCGCAAACTTACAGTAGTCGCACCCTTCTTTCAAACATTAGTGTGACACATTATTGTTTCAAACATTGACACCGCAAACTGTGAGATCGCACGTAAAGATTTAAACAAACTTCATTCTCGTGCATGAGCATCTGTCCACCTTTTTTTGTGTCGGAGGGGCTGTGATTCTTGGGGAGATAATAGTGTAGTGGGCATAGTAACAACTCTCTGAATCGAAGCGAGTTTGTTTCCTAGAGTGGACAAAACTTTTGGGGTTTGGAAACACCTTCTGCGGGCTTCATGAAGTATTATAATATTGCGATTACCAAATAGTGCGTCCTGTTATCACTATAAGTTTTTATTAAATTTTTCGCCTTTCATTTTGTTTGTATTTTAATCAGTTTTCTGTTTCTTATATAAGTTTGTTAATGTATTTTAGGAATGGCGTTTAGCTGATGCTAATGTTATTCTTGATTTGAGCTAGATTGCTGTTTCCAAGTACTCGCGGTTCAAGTCACTCTTATTGAGATCGAAGAGCTGAAGAATATCTGCATTAAGAGTGGACTGACAATATGCCAAGCTTCAGAAAAAAATTCCAAAATCTCGAAGGGAATATTGATGACTAAATTAAAAGATTGTAAAATGTCGCGACCGTAATAGTTGTGACTGTCAATCAAATAATATCCTAGCAGAATCTATAGCAAGAGCGGCCATTTTTGCCCGCATGGGCATTCGTGTTCCTATTAATGCCTCGTGGGCGCTGCTACTCAAAATCCGCTGCAGCGGGCAACGAAGGAATTTTGAGCGCGGAAACATTCCTGGAAGATAGGTAACTGAATTACAAAAGGGAAAAATATTTTCATGAGGTTTCTATTAAATAAAACATAATAACTGTTGTAAAAAAGAGCCTATTAATTGGAAAATAGAAAAATTCGTCATAAAAATTTTCTGTGAATAGAATTATACAGAATCTCACCAACTATGAACCACCTCACAACTTTTAAAAGGTTCCCGATATCGAAATACAGTTTTTCCTTAACAATGTGGAATCATGGGGGAAGTAATGTGCGGTAGTGATATAATTTAATTTTAATTTTTTTACGTTGATGTAACATACGTTAATGTTTTGATAGTATTTTGAGTATAAAATTATACTTTCAGACATGTGATTTTAAACTAAATGTACGAGATTTCCTGTTAGCAACCGTTGCAATGTCGCATTTGGGAAGGTTGCCTTCGCAGCCCGGCACTTTTGCGAAACAGGGAAGGTCGGGAAGGACACATTCCCCAAAAGCGACAGTGCCGACGACTGCTAGAGGAAAAATTGCACGTTTAATTTCAAATCTCAAGTCTCATAATATAAATATAAAAAAACGAGTTTATTCGTTTATATTATAATAGGTTTTTTACGTGTTTTAGAATACAATTCTTAAGTGATTAGAATTATCAGGAAAAAAATTGTACATATTATTTTATCGAATTAAAGGAATTGAAAAAATGATGTCTTCGCACAAGAATTAGTACTATTTACTAATTTAAAAGAATTCCTTGAAATGGAGAATTAGTTCACACCAATGCGTGAACTATTTTTTTTATTTAATCTCAAAATATCAAAGAATACTAATAAAGTCTTAATACTCCGTTTGAATTCATGTAATTCCTCAGTAATTACAAAGTTAATTGTGAAGAACTTAACTTAATTAAGTAATTTAAATTAATTAAATTAAGTTTTAAAAATTAAAAATTATTGAAATATTTTATTGAAGTTTCTCAAGAAAATGATTCAGTCCATCAGAACGGAGATGCCGAGGTACGCTTTTACATAAATAATCAAGAATAAAGAGTCCACTGCAATGTGGATGTACACAATGTAGTGTTAAAAGACCTGCACGTTGCTAATTATTATCGAGTAAAAAAAAATTAAGGAAAACGAGGAATAGAACTTACGAGCTCACAACATAATCCGCGACACCACTAAGACAGTGAGCTACTACGTTCCTGACCAAAATTGGCCTAACATTGACAAGTTCCGTACCCCACACTTCCTGTATTGTAAATAAAGGATACGGTACTGCAATGGGAGAGTAAAGTTATAAATTATGTATAATATTTCTGAGTTGGTATATGTTTCAACTCTATATTTCAGAGCTGTGTTTAAAATAACTGAAATAATATAAATATCAGATGCCTCACAAACTATGGACAACCCTGATAACTTTAAACTGTGTACGACATTGAAATGCAGTTTTTGAAAACCATTCTTTAAAACTTGGGGGTCCTTTAGATCAAGCCCCAAGGACATTCTCAACATTTTCCCCAAATTTTGTTCAACATTTTTTCTTTCAATTTATTGTAATAATAGAGCAAAACAGAAATGTGGCACAGGTTTTATTTTCACGGATAACTGGATTTTCGAAAATTGCGAAAAAGTTTGATTTTTTCTGGCGTCTTCCCACAACTACAAAATTGCAGATTTTTCCTTCAAATGAAATTTGTTGTCCATAATTAGTTCTTTCATTAAGGTCTTGTACATTGTTTTGAAAATTTTAATAGATTCCTCGCAATATGGCGTACAATATTTGCAATTTTAAAAACAAAAAAAGATTTTCTCTGCCTTCTCTCCCACGTAGCTTATATTTCCATTACAGGCAATTTGTTCACATTATTGTATTTATGTATACATAGGCTCTAAATAATGTTGAATAAAACTTCTCGAAAACTCAACAGATTTTTGTGAAAAGAAGCACAAAATTACGCATTTACAGAAACGCTCAAACGCCATTTTCCCAAAAAGTTTTGCTTCATACGTTTTCAACAGATAGTGCTAATTGCACTGTTTAGTTTGATGTTAAGTTCATTTTTGTATACTCTTTCCTTTTTTTAAAAAAAATACACAAATTTAATGTTTATGTACCTCTCACACCGTTAATATGCACATTTGCATGGATGTGTATACATTATTGTATTTATATGTGGAAGTGCTTTCAATGACTTCGAATGAAGTTTTTCGAAAACTAAAGAGATTCTTCTTAAAAAGAGTTTCAAATTCCTCCTTTACAGTAATGCTTAATCACCATTTTCATAAAAAAAATTTTCAATGAAAATTTCTATTTACGACAAGGTTTTCCTCTTCTTTAATATTCTGGAGTGTTAATATTCTATGTAGGTTCTACTATTTGGAAACCGAAAAGAAGAGAAAAATGTCAAAAAATGTGTTTTGGGTGACGATAGATGACAGCTAGCGAGAGAATGAAGCAAGACCTTAAAGCCAGTCCAAAGGAAATTAGAAAAATTTGCTACGAGAGAGTCTGTGCCATTCGGTAGCACCTTTAGTTACCTTTGCGCGTCATTTTTCGCATATTCCAACTATTTTAACATAATTTTAATAGTATTTAAAATAATTTTACGAGATGCGACAAATATTCTTCACACAATTCCTGAGGAACCCATTCGTTTTCTTCGTTCACAAATTTTAATGTCAATCGTTGTATGAAATCTAAGGTTCCTGTGGCGCCTATCAACACCATTGTCGGTGCGGCGGATTTCACGAAAACTAAAGACAGACATTTCCTGGTCCAGTTCAAACCAAAAATTTTCAAGTGAAGTTCACTTGAACGAAAGGCAGTAGCCATGATTGCATCAGCATGTATTCAACAGCTTGAGTAGTTCATCTGACCTCTTTTTAATCAATTTTTATGTCATTTTATCTTTGCTTTATTAAACATTTTAAAAACATTTGTAGAATATTTTAATGATCTTTCTTGATAATGATGTAGGTTATCACAACTACCGATCTGAGCAGGACGCTAAAACTTCGTAATACAGGTTGAATTCAACAATTAAAAAATTTGTAAACAATTCCGAAATATGCGCTATTCCTGCCGGGTAGTGTCCCCAAATCGTCCCTGAGTCGAATATCGCAAAATAGCCGTTTTGACAAGAGATTCAAATTGATTGCTTAATATCTAGTTTAATTGTTACTTTAATGATAAATATACACTTGGTCTTTGAATTTTACTGTCTTTTATTAAAATTGTTCCCTAGAAGTGCTCTATCGATTCGAGAAAGACAGTATTTTGCAATTTTTGCAAATTTAATAAACATATGAACAATTGCAAATATGCAATTATAATCGTTTTTCTTATCGAAAAAAACTGTAGTAAACTGCACATTTGTAAAGTGCATAAATTGTGTATGGACAATAATATTGAAATTAAAATGTGTATAAGAAATTAATTGGTCTAACATCGGTGTTATTTTATCTCATATCAATGTAATTTCTTCAAAAATAATTGTGTTAACAGTGGTTAAGTGCTGTATGTTCATATACATTTCAATGAATTTTCTTTCATGTTCATACAAGTGTTTCTTCCATAGATTTTTTATTTGAAAATACTTCCACATCTGAACAAGCGGCGCCCGCCATTTTCTACGACGTACTGTTGTTAGGGCACTCCCCCGCGTTGAGATTGACTACGATGGTTTGTGAGGCTCCGCCTGCGACGTTTCGTCATGACAAGGGCTGCCCAAGCCGTGCAAAAGTTGAACTTAGCCGCAGGCGGCCCCGATCAATTTGTTTCCAGTACTGTACTAAAAAAGTGAATCACTTTCCTGGGTGGATAAAGAATTATAGATGTGTTTGTCTGAAATTTCTTCCCCTATTGGACTATTGTGCAAAAATAAATAAACTCAAAATTCTAATTAATTTATAAAAATAAAATTGTGAACCAAACATTTTAAGAGAATCAAATTTTAATAGTTTTATAATACAGTTATGTATTCTAAAAAAATCAGTTTATTTCATCATATTTTCCTCTTTAATTATTTTTACGGCTCACCTACGTAACTTTCCAGCACATGATCTTCACACCTGTGAATATCACTGTATTAATCAATAAGTTACCATCTATCGATGTAAATTCATCATACATCTTTATAATTAGTTAGTACAATTTCCCATTACCAAACAGACTATTAATAATCAGAAAAATATTTCTTAAGGCGTGCGTCATGTTAAATATGATAGAATTATCTACCTGATGGTGTAGGTGTGTATTCTTCTGATGAACTTTCACCTAGACCTTCAGAGAAGTGATAGTCGTGTACCCGAATGTTAGCACCGTTTTACATAGCAATATGAAGTGGTATCCCGGCAATACTTGCATAAGCTATTAGCTCAGCGTCACCACGCTTTGCAGCAATATTTGACGCAAGTGTATTGAACAAAACAAGGTAGTTTTATAGTACTGGGCATAATCTACTCTGCATGCAATTTCAGAAACCCAGCCTTCTACTTCCTTCGAATTCTAGCATAATGATGTATTTTGGAATTCCTACAGTAAAACTTGCTCAATGCGGAACGAGTATAATGCGAAAATGTGTCTGGTGTGAACATAAATCGCGATCCGGGCACACATAAACTCTTCACTTTTACATTGCATAATGCGGAATCTTGTCTATTACGAAAAAAATTCTGGTCCCTTGAGATTCCGCATTGAGCAAGTTTTACTTTAACTAGACAATGAAATCGGAATTTCTTCTCTTTTGTTTTAAAGCCATTATTTATTTTATTTTTATTCTAGATACACTCGTGTGGAAATTCTGCACTATTTGAAGCAAAGTTCTAAAAGTGAAAATAATATATACTGGAATACAACATCAAACGGCTAGGGTTTCAACAGCACTTTACATCATAAAGACTATTGAGACCAAACAAACATCCTGATCTATCGAAGGGTTAATTAAAAATAGAACTGCGTGCGCTTAAATTGCACACTATATCAAATAAACAACTTAATATTACGTAGATTTTGACAACCTAGATATTTTTCTTGACACTTGTGATGCGCATGGAAGAAACCTAGAAAAGCTAAACCTCCAAAAGTGTAAGACAAGCTTAAGAAAGATCTTATTTTATAGATAATTATTTAAGGAACATAACTCGTATCTTTAAAATTTCCCGAAAATCGGGTTTTAAGATCACAGGACAGACAATGCCCAAGTTCTGCACGATTGTAACATTTGCTGCAGCGAAACTTATGTTGCCTATGGGCATACTGATTTCTTTATGAGACAATTAACAAGTTTTATATTCTACTTTCGTGCTCACTATGTACTTACGAAATGAAGAGATTTAATTATAATGCTCCAGCGAAAAGGAGCTATTTTTCGTCCGAAAAACTCTTTTGTGGGTTTCTTGGACTGAAAAAGTAGATAATTTATACTCCCATATGAAGTAAATTATTTTCTCTAACACGTTATGTAGTCAGAATCTACAATTTTAAGATCTTTTGATACCGACAAAATTGTTTTCAGCAAGACTCTGTCCGTTCGTCAGTCTACCCATCCGTTTGCCTGTCATACCCAGCCTGCGGCCACATGTCCGTACGTCGGCATGTCGGTCTGTCTGTCCGTCCGTCTGTGAACAACGCTAGCGTCTAAAGCGACTAAAGCCGAAGTAGGATTTCGAAAATTACACAAGTTGAAGATATTTTCGGCGTCGTTCTACGACTAGTTTAATATTGAAGATAGAATCGTTTTTCTTAACGAAATTGTTTTTCAAAATTTGAAATTTAAAAATGAAGTAAAATTTTACATAAATCAAAATAGCTTTTGTCAAATTTTGCGTAAAAATAAAGACAGTTTTTAAAACAAAATTTTCAAAACCGGCTCCAAATGTTGTTTTTTCAAATAGAGTAATACGAAACGCCAAAGTAAGCAAAAAAAATGCGCTGGTCCGATTTTCGTTGAATACTCTGTATTTTCGAAAATTGTAAAATTTAAAATTTGTTGGGCGTCTTCCTCTAACTACAACATTGTAGATAAATATTTTTTTCTTTATGAAATATTTTCTTCAAAATTACATCTTAAAATAATGTCAATGAAAATCCCTGAATTTTCGAAAATTGGAAATGTATGGGTTCAACTTTGTTACTAAAGCGTCGGGAAGGTAATTTTACCTGCGGGGCAGATGGAATAGAGGTAAAGAGCATGTCATGTTTAAACCTAAATACCTGAGTTCGAATCCCAGCATGGGAAAAATAGTGCTGTACACAAGTAAAAAAATATTACTTGAACTTTTGCGGTTTCAAGTAATATTATAAAACAACGAAACCGTTTTATGGACCCTCACACTGTCACCACTCCATGTGGAGTTGTTTTGGAGTCTTGCTACTAGGTTGTTGAGAGCTTGTAACCATAGTATCGAGTATTTTGTAGTAAGCTCTGAGGATGAAATAAAAATATTCCGAAACTTCGGCAAACTATGTTTGAATGTCTTTACTTACTCCAACATAATCCCGTGATTTACCATTTCCATTTTTACTTAATGATCGTGAATCTACAATGACTGAAACAGTTTTAAATAATTCTAGAAAGTTCATACTGCAGTATCATTCCTTGTTTCATCTTAAATCTGTTTGGAAGGCCCCTGGTGGGGGAGGATGAAATCTATCCATCAGAAGCGCATTTACGGAGTCGAATGTGAAAGGCGTCTTATAAATCGTTCAAAGCTATCACCTGCCCTTAGCGTGTTATAGTATATTGGAAGCTATTAGCGTTATGTGCTACGAAAATATTGCAGACAATAAGACAAATGCAACAAAACAAGTAACTCCTAATTAAACAAAGCTGTTTCCGAGATTATACAATAACAGTCACTGGTATAAACGTGACAAAGATATTAAGAGTTTTAAAGTGATATTCAATGAGGCCTCATTGCCTTGCTCTGCACGTAATGTAGCTCAGAAGGATTTTTCAGTTATATAATACAGTGGTTCTCAAACTGTGGGGCGCGACCCCTGAGAGGGGGCGCGAAGGCCTTGAAAGAGGGGCGGCATATTTTCCCGAAAACGTAAAATCGTCAGCACTTTCATGAAGAAATTAGATCTGTGACGTAATCGGATGGAAAATGACACGCTAGATATGTTTTCTACTCTACTGCCAGTGTTTCAGGACACCGTAATTCTGTACTTCCAATGGAGATAAAATGCTGCCTTCTTCATCATCATACAATGTTAAAACTGTGGTCACTTATAAAAATATTTCTTCAATGATGTTGAGAAATTTAACAGGGCTAGAACGCTTCGCGCACTTACGTCCGGGACGATTTTGGCGCTGGTGTTGGCGCTGGTGCTGGAGTTGTCCCAGTCGCCGGCGCCGGCGCTGGCGCCGCACTCGGGCCCTGAGTGGGAGCCCTCGCCGGGCACCACCATGGCGATGATGGCCAGATTGAGGCACAGCCGCACGGAGTAACTCATGAAGCACGCGAGGAACGCCATCACGGCCGTGGGGACGCGAGCTGTGGTTCGCCCTGTGGGACACGCGCACGCTCATTACCTTTTGGCGTACATTCTCACGATCGCATGCTCGGACACTGGCAAACTCGCTGATTCACTCTTGCATGCACGCACACTTGCACATTCGCAAACTCGTACATTCGCAAACTCGTACATTCGCAAACTCGTACATTCGCAAACTCGTACTTCGCAAACTCGTACATTCGCAAACTCGTACATTCGCAAACTCGTACATTCGCAAACTCGTACATTCGCAAACTCGTACATTCGCAAACTCGTTCGCTCGCAAACTCGCAAGCACCACATTGGGTTCAATACGACAAGCTTTTAGAGCATGCAGCCTCCAGTTAAAGAAAAAGGTACGAACCAATGCATACTCGCATACTCGCACACTCGTTCGCTCGCAAACTCGCAAGCACCACATTGGGTTCAATACGACAAGCTTTTAGAGCATGCAGCCTCCAGTTAAAGAAAAAGGTAAGAACCAATTTTGTTCAACAAGGTATGTCATCCATCACCTACTTTTTCGTAGTCCACCTGGTTCTGTAAAGGTCTTGTGACTCCTGTTCCAGGTAAATTCCTTGAGCTCCTTCAATTGCATGGAAATGGCAAGCGATCGGTGACTCGATTAAACTGGTAATTGAACCAGAAGATGCTCAAACGTATGCTCAGATTGATTGATTGATATGGGCACGTTAAAGTTTATGGTCACTAGGCCCGTTAGTTTAGTCAATGTTTAACTCCTGGAGGTTGTGGTGTCCCCCCCTAGATGGTGAGATCCGGCGCCGACCTACATGTCGGATTGTGAGGGAATCTCCTCCAGGTATCTCCCCTGAAGGGCATTGCCCTCGACGATGTGTTAGGGTAGTGCATGTAAGTGTAAATGTAGGTTTATGTGTAAGGGGTAAGGATATGACAACAGAGGAAGGAAAGAGCGGTCCATGTCCGTTTGTTAGGGTACTGTTTCAACTTATGCCTGGTATTCATCGAAAAAAAAAAGCAACTACGGAAAACTACCTATCAGAGCAGCCGACCACTAGAATACTCCTCTACAGTACGGCTGAATTCGACATAACTCTGTAGCTAGGTCGAATTCAGGCGCTGAATTCGATGGTGCCGAAAATCCGTAAGGACTCGAACTCTAGGACCTCTCGATACTAGACGCTGAGAAGTCATCCGGTGCAACTCTTAAGCTAAACCCAGCTGGCGCGTAAGCTCAGAATTGTATTTATGGAGATGAAATATTACTTAACCACTCACACACACATACACAAAAAAAAAAAAAAAAAAAAAAATTTAAAAATAAAAAAGAAAAAAAAATCACAGGTTTTTATGTCTCAATCAACCACTGCAATAAAATAATGAAAAGTAAAACAAAAAAATTAAAACTAACTTTTTAATATTCATATTATCATTGAATAATATCAATTACCATATGTGTTTATAGAAAACATAACATTATCCTAATAGACAACAGACGTCAACATCCTATTTTTCGTTCATACTTGGAAACATCAACAAAATGCTGGCCGCTTTGAATCATTCTTGTTATCTCTGTATCGCTGAATCATTCTATTATCCTCAATAGAACTCTCAAAATGTTTATTTGCCAATTAAATTCTTTCCTTTCGATTCCTCATAATACAAAAACATCTAGATTTGCAGTGGACAATGACGTTACAGAAATCTATCTTTCACACCTAATTAATCAAACTCGGGAATTTTGGAGTTTCTCTTCTACATTGTTCAGATGTCGTGAAAGCCTATTCTCTGTGAAGCATTCTTTCCTATTTTATATCCAATAAAATTCTATTTGCTAGTGAGGATTTTGACCTCATCTAAATATTTGCCTTATTCTAAAATTGTTGAATTACCGATAATATTTATTAAATATCTTTTTTTTAGTTTTCGAATTTACCAGGGTCATCAACATGTATCACAGAATAGATGTTACGAATTTCTAGAGCATGTAGGGGACGAAGTTGATCACGTTTTGCCAAAAAACGTGTGAGTAACATTTAACGAAGGTACACATGGAAGGAAACATACTATGCATTGGTATTTGTCAGGTAAACGGAATCTCTTTGCAACAGCTCGTGAACTGGATCATTTATGGATCATTTAACCAATTGTTATATTTTAACATGGGTTTTCCCAACCAGGTATCTCCCAAGACAAGTTTTACCACCCCGACCGGTCTCCCGACATGTGTGGTAGTGAAGTGTGTGTTAGTGTAAGTGTGTATACAAGGGGTGAGGATAGCACAAGGAAGAGGAAGAAAGAGCGCGCGCGGTCTGTGGCCCGTTTGTTAGCGTACTACTCTGGCATTCGCCTGATGTTGATACGAGAAACCACGGAAATCTACCGATCAGAGCAGCCGGCGGTTAGATTTTACCTCCAGACAGCGACTGAATCCGACCTACCTGAAAAGCTAGTGTCTTGCTAATTTCATAAATTTTCAAAATAATATCTATTTCCCATAGGAAGAATTTTCGAAAGTTTGAAACATGCGAAAGTTTGAAATCGGCATGAAAATTTTTCTAGACTCACTTATTTTTATCTTATGAAAGAAATAAGTTAATTTTTGTAAACGAGTGTTATTATTACTGTCAATATATAATTTCATTAGGTCATTATTACACATCCTCCCTTATAAAATGAGTCTTTTTAATTAATTCGCGAACATCCTTTTCAACGGGGTTCGTGGCCTCAGAAATGCGCATATCACTGTTGAAAAAAATCATTTTATAAGGCAGGAGGTATTTTATAAGGAAGTGTAATAATGACCCAATGTCATCGGTCATTATAGAAAAATCGAAGTACACGTTAAGGGGCCTGGCCGCTTCTGATGACTCGCGAGACCTTATCTCCGCTATGGCTCCCCTTGCAGCTTCTGCGGCTGCACTCTAGCGACCTTCAAACCCTAATCCCTTGTTAATCTCAGGTAGACCTAAAATCTAGAGTAAAATCCTATTTTTCTACTGATACGAATAAGGCTTGTTCACACATTCATGTGTATTCAATAGTTAAGCTTATTAGAAGCTACTTTACTTCACTCAAGACAGCTTATAATACATTTCAGGCTGTTTACCTATTTTACTTTTATGAAATAAAGATCCCTTAGGAAAATACCTATTTTTCTGTTTATAAAGATCATCAGAATGTAACTCAAATCATAGCGCATCATCATTCATCCGCGTCCTTGCTCAATCTACCACGCAAACTCTTTCTAGCTCAAATAATCACTCTGGCTTCCCGTCAATAACCTATCGTTGTCACGTTCTCACTACCTCAATCATTTACCCAGGAGTCCGGAATACTGGGAGTTTATCTTCTGCCTAATGCAGTAAAAAAATCAAGTAAATGATGCCGCCACTACTCCCAAACGACTACTGCTATCAGTAATAATATAATAATAATAATAATAATAATAATAATAATAATAATAATAATAATAATAATAAATTAGCACTCGTTCTACTTCATTCACTCTCACTCACGCGTTTTGGATGAAACTGATGAACGAATGAACATCTTTATACTGAATCAAAATCCATGAAGTAGTTCCCACATTTTTGACCTCTCTAAGTGTTCAGTTTTTTTCCCCCTCGTATAACCTTCATTGCTGCTTTCGTATTTTTTAACGAACGTCACGATTTGGTTATTTTATAAAACATAATTGTTTATAAATTTATTATGGACAGTATTCCGTGCCAGTTCATAAAAAATACACTTTTAGGGGCAGATTAATTATTCTGGTTTATTCACTAGAGTAAATCATGGGTTTCATGCTGCAAAAAGAATTACATTATTATATTTAATAGTTTATGATTTATGATGTTTGACATGCATGAATGTGTTAAAAATTCCCAATTCGGGAAAATGCGTCGTAAGTTCACTCACTAAGGGCTAGACACTCACTTTTTAGAAAACATTTTTTTAAAGAAACGTATCAATTAACGGTTTGAAGCATTTAAAAGAGAAAAAACAGAGCATGCAACCCCACACGTAAAAAGTATTGAAAAACACGAAATTTCACGATTTTTCATAATTATCAGGTAGACAGCTACCTTAATGGCAATTGTACCGACTTGTATTTCTAAAATAAAATTTTCACTAACGTCTATGTTATTCGCTCAATAAATCCTTTATCAGAAAATGTAATCAGCAATTGGATGAAGAAACTTTGGATAAGCATTGAAAGACTGAAAGAAAGCTCAATTTTAAAATAATATTTATTTACATTATATGTTACTTGTTAATGATTACGCAAAAGTGGGGTCTTAAATTTTTAAATGCCTATTTAAGGTATTTTGAAGACCCTAATTTGAATATTAACACCACTCATTTTCCAAATCTAACGGTTATGGAGTAATCAGTGATGCTAGATATTAAACTCGAGTGAACTGATTGTTCCGTGCCGAAATACGCAAGCTGCTCCTTCTAGACAAAACGTATGGCACCATCGAAAGGTGACATAATGAGTTTCACTTAAATCGCCTAAAATACAAATTTAAAGTTACTTAAAATGTAAACATGGGAAGGATCATAGTAGTGCGTGTTAGAGGTGGAAAATCAGGTTGGCAACTGTTAAAGTTTCCAAGTTCAAAGTTACAAGTTGACCAAGCATTAATATTATCGAAACAAAAGAATGTAAACATCGTTGTGTACAATATATTAGTACGATTGTTACCAGAAAGTTACGAGAACTTACCATGGCATGACGAACAAAGCGCAAGGAGCTTCATCCTGCCGGGAATCCGCTTTCTGAAAACAAAGCGAAGAAAATTAGTTCAACGAAAAGCGCAGGCTTTTTTTAAACATTTAATTAAGATTACCATTAACTCGATTCATTAAAGAGAATATTATACTTTTCAAAAATATCATTTAAATATATCCAGTTGACCGACTCACACGAGCATAGATCAGAAGCGGTAAAACAATTATTTAGCATGCACAGCAGGGAGTGGGACCGCGCGACATAACGTGTATTGAGCAACGTCACTCAGGGATGTGCTTGTGTCTCTGCACGGCGTCTGTTATCAGCTGACATTCCGAATGTTTGCGCGACTCGGCGAAGGAAAGAGTCCGGGCGAGTCGTCCGGAGGTGACAGAATGCTGGCAGGGGCGCAGGTCGGGCCGCGTTGGGCGGTGGGAAGTGACGGGGAGGGGCGGGGGGTTGCGTCACGTGGGCCTCACTTCACCGCAACCTCGCTCCGCCCCGAGGACGTAGCGAATGGGCTCGCAAAGCCGCGAGTGCTGCTTTATTTAGGCGACATCACGAGACTTCCAATGTGTGTTAAAACAAAGTTTGTAAGACCAATGCAAAGACTCACAGGACCACGCGGGGTAGATAAGTCATCAATACACACTGTAGGTTAAAAATTCAAAACGTATGTATTCGACGTCTAAACGGTTTGGGCTTAATCTGGCGAGAAAAAAAGCAGTAAAAACTCCAAATTACAGGGGAAAAAATCACTATTTCGACGAGCTCCATATTTCATTACACTTGCATACAAAATTATCAGAAGGTTACTAGGTGTCAATCTCGATTTTTATCCAGAAATTCAGAAAAACAATCAAAAGTTCATAAGTACATATAACATAAAATTGACAATGATACACATTTTTTATTTTTTCTGGTTACGCTAAGTTTTTTTGTGTTTCGTGCAATTCTTTTCTACCTTTCTGCATTGTGGAAATATTTCTGTATTCAGATGTGTTGTACTGACCCCCATCACAAGTTCACAAATCTCAACCCCCTTCCAACTTTATAAAAATAGAAATGATCATTGTCTACATAGATCAAGCAGAGTATGTTGTCTACACATTATTTACGAGTGGACGTAAAGGAACTCGATTCAGACGTACACCATTGTCTTATTCATGGAAAACGGTTTTTAAACTGTGACTTTTAATAGTCATTGAGTCAAAAGAACTTTGCGAGTATCTATGAGTCCGCTTCCGATAGTGTAACTTGACGCTCTTGCTACAATCCCTGATAGAGCATTTTGACTCACGAGGAAACTTCCAAAGAGAGTTATGATGTCGATTTCGAGATAAATGGAAGATTTTGAATCGGAGAACGGTTGCTCGATCATTTTGATTTACCAAACGTAGCGATTCCTCTGCACTTTTTAGTTTGATGGCGTTTCTTTGATGTCATACAGATCTTGTTTGTTTCAATTTTCAATGCATTTTTTGAAACTATTTTACTTCGCTGTCGACGCATTCACAGATACCTGGCAGTCTCGCCTCTAAATGGGAGAGACATATCTTTCATTCTCTCAGTCAATTTAATAAATCCTTCGCTACTATTATTTTTAAAAGTTTTTGAAGATATTTTCCCAATGGACATAGCACGGATTGGAAGATTATCTAAACATGGTGTGCCACCAACTTTGCACCACCCCCATAACTTCTCAACGGTTAATGATATCGAAATGCAGTTTTCGCTCAACAATGCAGAATCATGAGGCAAGTGATAGGCTGTTCAGGTATTGTTCGTAATATTTTTAGGTTTTGAAAAATTTAATCATCTTTGATTTTTTGAATGAAACCGTGTATTTTTTCACCAGCAATGGATAATAAAAACAATGGAGCATAAAAAGAGGAATGCAATGATACATCACATGTTAATATTTGATAGAAATTTGAGTGCAAAAATTGACTTTTTGACATGTGAATTTAATTTAAACAGACAATATTTCCTAAGGCAGTCCTTGCAAGTGTCGCCTTTGGACAAGGTGGCCTATGCGGCGCTGAGCTGATACGGGTTGCGGCGCCGCGAAGTGAAGGCCATCTTCCCGGAAAGCGAGTTGCAAGAGCTACTAAAGGGAATTCTGTTGGTTTAATTTAAAATCACATGTCAAAAAGTATTATTGTAGAGTCAAATAACTGTCAAAGCATTAACAAATGATACATTATTGTAATATTCTTTGAATGATCTACCCATTGTTAATGAGAAAACTATACAATTCCGTTAAAAAATCAAAGAACATTAAATTTTTCGGAAACTGAAACCATTACGAGCAATATTTTTAGGGTATATTAAGTGCCCCATGATTCCGTGTTGTTGAGCGAAAACTGCATTTCGATATCGTGAACCATTTAGAAGATATGAGGGTGGCCTACAGTTGGTGGGACACCAGGTATATTTAAAACACTAAGAGTTTTCGTTTAAAAAGAAATTTGGGCTTTCTACTCAACCAACCAAATGTCCTATTTTTGCTTTAAATGAAAAATAGTGAGCCCTAGATGTGGTATCACTTGATCTTATTAACAGGTTTTATAATATTAACACCAAATTATAATAATATCTTAAAATGAACAGAATTAATCTTTCGTCATTTGGCATTACGTCGTGTTCAAGGCCAACAGCATTGTGAGCACTTGACCGAGCAGTCCGTGAGGTTATAGCGAAGCAAAGATAGAGAGCATTTTGAGATCAATAATTGTTTTTAAAAGAAAATATAAGCGAGTGTGTAAAAATGTAATACCCAGTTTGACTCATATGTCCCTGTATTAAAAATGCTCAGGGTTTATAATTATGTGATACATAACATTATTGTGTTAAGGTGGATAGCAGAATTCACTGCAATAGTCCACTGTAACATTCGGGTACAAATTTTGATAAATACAAAATATTTCAATTACATTTTCAGAAATATGTTTAACACTATGTTCACAGTAAATAGTGTGTGTATTTTTTCCAGAATTTATAAACCTTCCTTATTTCATTAGTATTGGAGAATACATGCTGCAATATTTTACGTAATATTATACGTAAAACAATATTTTCAATTTTTTCGATTTGTCTTATAGGGCGTATGTAGTACTGTTCTACTGAAACTTTGCTACAATTCTTTTGTGTGCTGTAATAAGGTTCAGTTTGTCAATTTATGTTGCATAACTATCACAACAACTATCAAGAAATTTCGAGTAAGTTTTTTATAAAGAGTACACATTATAAATTACATTCCCTAAGATCAGAAAGTACCAACATTATTTGAGATATTATGACAGATATTCAAATACTGTCAGTGCACAAGAAATGTAATATTTCTAAAAAAATGCCATTTTTCATAAGAACAGTTGAATCCGGAACTGCGCTTTATTTAGAGATTAAAGACAAGGGGTTTTACTCCACATACCTTGTGAACAATATATCTTGTGCTATCTGGTGAACAATACTATATTATTACTAGTAAAAATATACTATTTTCTAAATATTTCTTCACTAAATAAAAAAATTTTTATTATGCATATTTTTCGTCAACAAACAATGTGTAATGAACTATGTTGTAATAGTATTGTAATTAAAAATGTAAGCCAAAATACGAACGGTATCAAAACACATTCTTTCTAAAAAATTACGATTTTTGACATGTCACTTTTCGTGTCTAGAAACAATGTCTAATGAACTAGACGTTGTAATAGTTTTGTAATTAAAAATGAGCCAGTCAAAATATGAACAATACCAAAACGTACATTCTTTTGAATACCAATTGAGAATTTTCCTCTCTAAACATAATTAGGCATACACATACTACATTCATTCATCTTCATAAACGTTTTTACATTTTGATTAGGCCTGATTCCAAGAAACAATCATGTGGTGGTGAGAATCTCAGGTTGACAGTCAGAAGGTCGCGGACCTATGTTTTCCCTCTTGGCCACTTACAGGACGGCAAAAAGCGTGGGAGAGTGCACAGACAGCAATTATGCCACTCGCCCAGAAGTATTGTCTCCATACAAAGGTTCTGAACGTGACAATCAGATGCTAATTTTCAACGTGCTAGCGACACAGTTGTCTGTTGAAATTAATTCCATCATAGGGGTATTTTTAGAAATATTACATCTGTAATAAATTGCAGTGCGTGTCAATTAGGACACATTCGTGGCGCACACCGAGAGGAAGTTAATACTTCAGTAACTAAGAAAATGAAGAATACTAATTTACGATATTCCCAAGAAATAATTATTATTTGGTTTTTATAAATACAAAAGAAACCATAAAGTTAAGAACAAAATACAATTCAAAACACATCATCTAACTTCACTTAAACACCTAAAGTATACTATAATGTTTCGACTACCGTAGTTTGAATCTTCATCAGGTGTGATTTATTTTATTTTGAACCCTAAATTAACAAAATACATAATGTATTCTAAAATTTTAAATATTATGTTTTATTAATTTAGGTTTCAAAATTAAAATAAATAACTCCTGGTGAAGACGCTAAATTAGAGCAAACGACATCTTGTAGTACTTTAGGTTTTAGACTTAAGTTAGGTTATGTATTATGTGATTTAAATATTGTTCTTTTTGTGGAATCAATATATTGATATATTGATTTATAAAAAATAAACAATAAACATTCGGTACAATGGTCGCAAATGATAGCTTTATATTGTAATAAGTCTTTAATTCAGAAAATCAGGAAAATGTTTGCAGTGGGTCAGTTGTTTCTTGCAGAATTGATCTCCATTCCCCTGCGCACAGCGATACGAGATGTTTCCGACGAGTGAATCAGGGAGTGCCTCTGCCATTGACCCACTGCCCCTGCCACCGGGCTGGCCCACGCGAGGCCGCCACCGCCCGGTACGCCGGCCTTCCTCGGCTGGTCCCGTGGATGCTAATGACTGTGGGAGAAGGAAAGAAAAATGGGACCTACAAACCTCTAAAACGCAATGCATCGGTTTACAATGGACCACAAACGTGGAGAGTGTTCAAATGAAGCTGTTTCACCTTCCATTTTTTGTTCCTCGACCTACCGCTGTACTTTCAATATTATTGATAGTTACGTTCAGATCTACGTTTATTTTTCGGTTAAACACATTTTTTGATTTTGTTAAAAACTTACTGTGTGTTTATATCTTTTTTTATTTCTCTATTTATTTATTTTCCTGAACAATTTGTTGAAGGGAATAGTTTCACTTGAACAGACATTCCACAAACGTTAGTGCTCATTTTTGGTTACGATACTAGTATGGTCTCAATATATCTTCTTTTTATTCTTCTCACACGACCAAGGGCAGATAACTTAATTCTTGGCAAATGTGAAGGGTCGAATGGTGACTCATAATCTTAGATGTAAGGCATACATGGCGACTTACCCTCACGTCACAATCGTAACATCTCAATCACTGCTTGCGTTGAAAGGCTCTTACACTATGTAACATAACAGTCCGATCTACAAAGCACTACTGTTCCATGCAGGAATATTCTATGTGTTTTCAGGAATATCTATAATGTATTCCCCATGCTATAGTACATCTCAGATATTTAGCGAAACGGTATAATAAACTAAAAGAAAAGATTTTTCGAACATCACAATTGAATTGTTTATTTTTAAAACCCCGTAAATCACTCTCTTTCACTTTTTGTGATTTTCACTTTTTGTGAGAAAATAGAAACTGAAGGATAGATGCATAGTTACATGTGTAAATCCCGTAAATCAGATGAACAGAGTGACCGTGAGGACACGACAACGTTTTGGTTTGGTTTTGAAACTGTAATTGACTCACGAGGTACGCATGACTTTGTATGTATGTTCATTGATTGGTGATTCAGAGCGCGTCAATAGCTTAGGTCATTAGTCCCATAAGTGTAGTACATGTTTATTCCTCGGGAGATGGCCACCTCGGGTGATCTTCCACCACTGGATGGCGAGATCCAGCGCCGACCTACCGTCGGCTAGCGGGGTTTCCCCCTAACTAGGAATCTACCACCAGCAGGGCACCGCCCCAGCCGGGACAAGCTCTAAGCTCCCCACATTTCTCCTGGAATATGTGGTAGTGTAGTGCATGTTAGTGTAAGTGTGTGTGTGTGTGTGTGTGTTTAAGAGGAGAGAATAGGACAAGGAAGAGGAAGGAAAGATCACGCGCGGTCCGTGGCGCGGTTAGGGTACTGCTCCGGCATTCGCCTGGTGTTGATCGCAGAAACCACGGAAAACTACCGATCAGAGCAGCCAGCCGCTAGAATTCTCCTTCAGACATTGAGTGAATTCGTCCTAGCTGAAAAACTAGTGTCGAAAATCCTGCCGCCATCAGGACATGTATGTTCGTATGTATGTACGTAGGTAGATATGTACATACGTACGTACGTAGGTAGGTACTTAGATACGTACTACGTATGTACGTACGCACGTACGTATGCACGGACGGAGGAACGGACGGACGGATTGATGGATGGATGGATGGATAGATGTAGTATATGCCTGAGATATCACCGACAGAGGGATTGGTTAAAAATGTTGTTCAATAGGGAAATATTCCTATGTACAATCATAGAAATACTTGTTTCAAGCAACTGTTTCTATCATATGAATCATGTTTGATGTAGATGCACATTGTCATTTAACATAATATTGTAATAAATGTGTTAAATTACAAACTGAAACTGCACTGTGTATTTATTTACGTCTTTAGGTAAAAAGTTCCTGATTAGTTTTTGAAATTCCGTAATTCTTTTAAATAAGTCCAGCGACTATTGTACTATTGATACAAGTAAATAACATGTCTCAATGGCATTCTTAATCAAGATTTATGCATCAGAAATAAATAAAACCAGAAAAGTTCTCTATATACTTAAATATACACTTTTTATTGTTTTACCACAAGTTTACAATTCCTGACTTGTAGGGTTTTAAACCGATTCAATTATTCACGATGGTTACGATACTTTAGGATTTAATTTGATAATGCTGATATTACGGAAGTCTTAAGGCATTGTTGTTCGGTGAACTTGAGTAATACGAGGATTGTATGTGAGAAAACTGCTGCGGACTTGCAGCACCACTGATCTTTTAAACAAATCTCTTGCAACGGGGTATTCGGATTGTGTATGGAATGCCACTTACCGCGAACTTCTCGCGATATAAATTTCATAAAAGTTGGGAGAAAATTTAGCTTCTAAACCATAGGAATATTAAAAACAATTATTTAAATATGTAAACATTTTGTATTGTAAATTTCAAATATGATTACATTAAAATGATGATGAACACGTGAAAATCAACATTTACTCATAATCATTCATTTGAAAACATCCATCCGAAACTTCAAACAACAACTTGGTTAGAAACTTTTCAAGAATTAGTGGTACTTGGACAGGACACAATTTCTCGCATTATTTCTAACTTTTGCAATTTTTGAAAATTCAGTGAGTTCAGTGGAAATGAGATTTAGTACCATTTTTGAAACCTGTTTTGATACATATGACGAAAAAAATTAAAGATAAATCTTTACCTTCAATATTCTAATTGTAGGAAGACGACAATAATGTTGAAATTTTGCAATTTTCTAAAAATCTAGGATTTCAACGGCCATGATGCCATTGCCATTCTTTTAAGAGTTCGTTGGCTATCTGAGGACAAAGTTTAATCGAAAAAATTTCAGCAATTTTTGAGAAAATTCTGAAAATGTAGAAAGCTTCATGTAAGGTTCCGCGAAAAAATCAAAATATCCCTTTCATTTTCGCAGGGCTTGAGTTTTTAGGTCTTCTAGATCGATTGAGAAATATCTATTTGGACAAAATCGATTGAACGGTTTTTGCGCTAGCTTTGATTGCAAGGCTTTGCCCTCAATCGATATTACTTTCTCGTATATGTAAGTATATACGGAGTAAGTATATATTAAGTATTTGTAGAGCAAAGAAAGTTATTAATTCTGCGGAAAATCTATTTCGAGATTTCAACGGAAATACAAATTTTAGGGGCCCCTGATACCGAAAACATGTTTTTTCCCCCAAACATTCGTCTGTCCATCCGTCCGTTCGTGTATCCGTTCGTGTATCCGTTCCTCTATCCGTCCGTCTATCCGTTCGTCTGTCCGTCCATCTGCCCGTCTGTCCGTCCGTCTGCTCGCCTGTCCATCTGTACGTCCGTCGGTCCGCCTGTGCGTCTGCCCGTCTGTCCGTCTGTCCATCTGTCCGTTTGTCCGTCTGTCTGTCCGTTGTGAACAGCCTTAGCGCCTACACTATTAGTAGTTGTTTCCGAAATGTATATGGCTCAGATCCGATTTTCACTATTAATTCTAAATTTTCGGAAATTACCAAATTTTTTTTTGTCGTCTTCCTACAACTACAATATTGAAGATAGTGATATTTTATTCAAATAAAACGTTACTATAAATTAGTCTTTTTATTAACGTTATGTACATTTTGAAAATTGTAGTCTTTTTCGAGGAATTTTGAATAAAGTATGGGCAACATTAAAACTTATTAAAAACAAGATTTTCTCAAAACCTGCTCCAAATTTTTTCTTCAACCTTTTTGCGGGGATAACCTTAGCGTCTTTTTGCCTGTATTTCTGATTTTTAAAAAATACAGAAATGTATATTTGCAAAATTTTTGAAAAATTATACAAATGCTTCATGGTCATGGTGATACATTTATTCTGAACTGAATCCGACACCTCATAAATGAAACTTATTAAAAATTAGTACCCTTTTTTTTATTACCAAGCTAAATTATTTGTAATTATGTGTAATAAGTATTTTGTATCTACACAATATCAAACATCCTAGATATTTCGAACAAATTAATTTTCTTTCTCGTAATAAACGGACGATTTGTAACATCAGATTTATTAAATCACCTGTGTTAAAAATAGATATTTAATTCTGCCAAATGTTTATTTTCGTGTCCCAGAGATTCAATGGAATTAGAAAGTTTCCTGTTTAGGGTTGTGAGCAATTTTCCTCTATTGTCTCTCCGATGCGAATGCCCGAGCAGTTCATTAACAAATGAACGGCGCGCGATGTTCTCTTTCTTATCATTGTTTCCTCCTCTCTTACACACACAGATTTACACATTCGCGAACTATAGTACCGCACTTGTCGAAAGAGCAGACGGGAACTGAGAGCCTGTCGCAGCCGAGTGGCGCCCCGGCTGGCGAAGAAACCTGGAAGTGGAAGTCCCGCAAGTCGGGGTGGGATTCGGCGCCATATCAACGTTGCAGGGGGAGGGATGCGAAAAAAAGTTCTTTGATTGTTGAAACTCTTTTGCAGGTTCCTGTAGTAGTATAATATTGCGGAACCGTTACAAATAATGCAAGAAAGTATGTGCTGTTGTCACACCACATATAGATATGAAGGGCCCACAAAACATGAATACTGACTACATAGTGTTGGAGGAAATAATTAACTACTTATAGGAACAAGATTTATCTATTTTTTCGTTACTACGGTCCAGCGATTAGAACTTTTCTGCCGAAAAATCGACGTTTTCCGGCACACGATTACAATACTTTCTCTTCTTACGAAGTATGGTGAGAAAGAAAAAGGAGATTCTATGTTGTACCCATTTGCGTTGGAAAGGACGCAAATTATTCTACTGAATTTTTCAAGAGATCATAACTGAAGACATGTCTGATAAATGGAAAGAAAGTTAATTTTAAAGCTGGTTTTACAATATATTTTTGTCGCTATTGTAGAAAGATCTACGGACCCTTAATGTCAATTCTACATCAGGAGGATTCTTTGTCATTGTAAGCGGGAGGATAACTTGTTCATTATTAAATTATCATAAATGAAAATTTTCCACGTCTGACACACGCAAGTCGTGTCATCTTCTGAAGAGTCAAATACGGGTCCAGAACATTGGAATTTAAACAAGGACTACACGTTCATCGTTGTCACGTTTACGTTTGTCATTCACTAGAGGCAAGGAAGTCCGATAAGAAAATATGTTCACTCTAAACGCTTCCTGGAATTTAGCTGTATCTACACTCATGTCCAGAGGAGGGGCAGATCCCAAATAACACAAATTACATTTCCTAGCCCCCGCACAGACTCTGACTAAGAATAAGGAGGGTGGGGAGTTGTTTCTTAGGCTATAAATTTCCTGGTAATAGCAATGACGATGAAGATCACTGTGTGACTGACCATATTAATATTTATAAATTTCAATTTGCAACTTTATATTTTTCTGCTTTAAATTCTCATATTTCACTCTACATCATTTATTTTTAAATTCTTTTCATGCGAGATCTCACAGTTGTCACTTATCTTGTATCTACATCGACTGCCGGAAATTTTCAAGAGCAAACATGATGGGCTATATGAGAATGATGATTTCTGAGTTGATCGTCCAGTTCTAAGGATGGGAAAGCGATCAGTGTAAGGAAAAAAGGAACGCGCGCACAGACCGTAAATCAAGATAGTAGCTTCACTATTCGCAAGTTTTGCTGAGCTCTCCTTTTGCTAGTTATGACAAGAGTAGAGCCGGTACATGGGTTACTATTTCGTTAGAAATACTAAAAAATGAAGTTAGTAGTTCGTTTACTAATAATGCAAATAATGTTTCTACAACTGGAAAGCGAACATGTTTTGTTTCCGAATGTTGTTAATCTCGCTTTATTGGAACTTTCATTCAACTATTTATGGTTAAGTGAGAAAATAATTCTAGAGCTCGATTGATTGATTAGTAATTCTGGGCGCGTCAACTTCTAAAATCATTAATCTCGTAAGTGAAGCGCATATTTTTATCGCAGGAAGCGGCGGTGATCTTCCGGCGCTGACTGGCGAGATCCGGGCCCGATCGACGATGGCCTGGAGGAATTTTCCCCAACCAAAGTATCTTTCACCAGCGCGGCACCTCCTCAGCCGGGACAGGCTCTATTCTTGCGATAAGTTTGGTAATGTAGTGCATTTGTGTCTGTGTGTGTGTGTGTGTGTGTGTGTAAGGACGTGCACGGCCCGTGGCCCGTTTGTTAGAGTACTGCTCCGGCTTTCGCCTGGTGTTGAACGGAGAAACCACGGAAAATGCCGATCAGAGCAGCCGGCCGCACCAATTATCGTCCAGATAGCGGCTGAATTCGAGCTAGCTTGTTAGGGTTTGAAAATTCTACCCCCGTCAGGTCTCGAACCTGAGGACCTCCCGCTTAGAAATTATGAAGCTCAAGAAAATGGATTATAATTCTCCCCCATACGTCATGCTCAGTTTGTTACTTTTTGACAAAATAAAGTTTGTAACATACGTAATTGCAACCGGTTTCCACTAATGGATGCCTAACTATTGGATTCTTGAGGATCTGGATTGATTGAACTACCTAGCCCAGTCTGTTTCCTATCAAAACTTATGAACTTTCCGAAAATACATATTAATATACTCCCTTCCACAACACAAAATAATATAGTAAGAAAGGGGTTAAAAATACATACTCACTAAAGACTGAAAAATAAGTAGGCTTGTCCACCAGGTGGCCGAGATCGCTAAGGCAGTAGTGTCGTAGTGATCTCGGACCGAAGAGTCGCGGGTTCGAATCCCGTCTCACAGACATAGTTGTATTTGTGTTCGTCCTTTCACCCCTTATCATTACCATTTCGTTTCACCTTTTATAGTTACCATAACGTTAATGCCAATAGTGGTCGCTAATGGCCTAGATGTTAATGCGACCTTAACCTCCCCACCAAAAAAAAGGACAATTGACCGTGAAAATTATAGTTAATATATTAGCGTGACCATTTTGCGAAATAGCTCATTACATGAATCGAATGGATAATTAAAATTACAGGAATTGTGAAAAAAAATAAATATTACGCAAAACTGCTACCGGATTGTGTAAAACTTTCATCTAACTTTTACCACTACCTTCTGAAATATTATATAACCAAGGAAAATATGAATAGTCTCATATATTATTTAAGTAGTATACATACCTTTTTGGGCTCTCACAGGCAAACAATTTTAATGAATGAGGTCTTTAAAGAAAGAGAATTTCACGGAGACGTGACGAAATACACTTTCACTTTAAAAATATGAAGGATTCGTTTAAAAAACGCATCTTAATATACGTATCAAATGAAACTCGCAACACTCTGCAGTATTTTTCAATCTATGTCGTTAAATAACTCCTAAACAAAGCGTTTTAGGGCCTTAAAAGCTAAAATGAGGCCAAAGGCCTCAAAGAAACGGTTCTCGAACTGTGATCTACAGGTTGAGATCTTCTTGAACACTATTACATTTTGCTGGTTCGATGCTTCTCGATTTTACCCCACTTGTTCACAGCCTGAAGAATCTGCAACTGTATGTGAAATTGAACTAACTACTTGATATTCTATGCGATTGAATGACACGGGCATACCTCGTTGCCCAGTAATGAAATTAAATAAGGATAGTTTGTATTGACAAGGGTGTATTATATTGTTATCAATTACAAGGAGACATATAGAACAAGTGACGGAAGAGAAGAGGGTCTTGAAGAAAAATATATTTTACGGGCTTAATTTGGAAATGGAAAAATTGGGAAGAAGTGTAACATGCGAGAGTTCTCGCACGGGTACGCTAGTAACAGTTTAATGTATATGAGTATCTGCACCAAAGAAACCCACGTCTTTTGCAGTATCTACAACATTTCGACCTTTATTTGACTAAATAAACATTTTTGGTATGTCACAATGCAGGAAATTATTTCGACTATTTTTCCTTTTTATGATAACAAAACTGTCATAAAAGCATTACAACAAAATATACTTAACACAATTACTAAAGTAGAAGAACATTTATGAAAAACACAATTACTAAAGTAGTAGGAAGTTAAGTTTTTCATGTCTTGGGATTTCGTGGAAATATTTGAAATGGAAGACGTAGTTAAAGCTGAAATAGCAGTGGGATTCGTCAGTTTCGAATGGATTGAACACACACTTGCTCTTATTAAAATATTTCTTGTATAATTTTGGCTGTAACGTTCCACATAGTTTTGATAGCATATTCTTCGTAATCTTCACCATCTAATCTTTGCATATTAATTATCCGATCTGGATCTTTTCCGTTTTACGTATATCAGCTCAATAGACGAAAGTTTAAGTTTTTGACACGAAAAATTTCGTTGACCTTACAGGAATCGGTTCTCTACAATGTGAACAAATGAACGTTGTGATACAAGTCAATCAACATTTACGCGGTATATTTAAACATTAGTTTTACACAAAACACGCACAGTATTATTACCATTTAATAATAATTCTATTACTATATTACTAATTTATGTTGGCGACTGCAGCTCCGAAAGTCCTGCTAACCCACAATACCACTAATTTTATATTACCACTTGGTAAATTTAATAATTAAAAGAATTGCATGTAAAAACTCACTAATTACTGCTTCGATTATAGCGGAGAACAAAATTCAGCAACATTTCATTAAATAAATCCTTTCCTTGGTTTCTCGTCAGCAACACACGAATTCACTTAAATAAGAATCCAGCTTTGTACGATGATTTCCGCATTGCACCTTGTTAGGATGTTTTACTACCTATTTTAGTGTTTTATAATTCAATGTCATATCATCACCGTGACCACATACCCTTGGTTCATGTATTATTCCTTTTTCTTTGAAGAAGATAATTAATTCTTCCTCCGTTTTGTACTTTTCAGCGAGTCTGAGGAAATTCATATTGCTTATAATTCTTATAACGCATTCTTAATAACAAATTACAACTATTAAATTGTTTCATAAGCAAATCAAAAGGACGAACTAAGCCCTGGAAGATGATATTGACTAGTGAACTGGTCATTGTCCCCACCAAAAAAAGAACAATTTCAAATAAACAAGGGAACCAAATCTTTCGCCTAATGAACGGGCATACGTGTAATGGAAAATATCCCCGACTTTTCAAAATGTTTGTTATTACTTCATTTGCAGTTTGTGCGGTCAATTTGTATTTTCTTTCTTCATTAAATTCTTGAAATTGCTTCCAAACACTTTTCTTTCCGTTTTTTTGGCAATGAATCTCTAATAATATATTCAATTTCAGAGTTTGAAACATTACCAAAACGACTAATTGTAATATCTTGATGCCCACAAGTTATAAGGGACATAAAACAATTGCTATCGCTTCCAACAAAAAGGAAAACAGTGATTACAGGGGAGTGCAAATTTGATGATTATAAGGTGATAGACATATGAGATTGGTTTAATTAGAATATATTTTTGTTTAGCATTGGTTACGTACGACAGGACAGACATGAGTGAAATGGTCAATGTAATCTGACACTTCTCCTGTCTTGAATGGTGCTAGGAGCGTCGTATTTTCTTTCGAGTTGAAGTCGCAGACCGTATCGTTATTAAACAAGCATTAACAAATGCGCCCTGTCAGAGAATAAACTTCAACAATAAACAGAAGCAATCGCGCAGTGGTGATGTCATGGGCGCGGGCGTGAAGGCGCGGATGCGCAACTCGTTTCTCAACTGTTTACACATTCCCCAAAGAAACAGCCTATTTCGCTGATAAGGCACTGGGCGGGGCTGTGGTCCTTCTTGCCTGCGCCCGGGAGGCGAATTCTGACCTACTGCAACGCAGGCTGCGACTTCTGAAGTGCTTTTTGTGCCACAGACTGAAGAATGTGGATGCGAAATTCCATTACAGAAGACAGCGCTCTTCGTTCTCACAACACAAAGAAACAAAATACCTTTTCTTGAATAGCTTCATACTGACTGTTAACAAATTAATAATTAAAGTGCCTATTGCCCAAAGTTAGTGAATTTACTTGGTTAATTTGTAAGGTACCATATATTAACTATGAATGGGAAGGAAAATATTAGAAAATAGCTACCCATATTTGAAAAGTGTGTGGCTGAAGCTTCTCAAAAAAGGAGCCAAAAATCAATGCGTAACATATATCTCGTTTATTCAATATTCATATTCCGCGTGTGGAAGTGAAAAGTTGTTCAAGAGTGGAGGATGGTTTCGGAGTGGAGGATGATATCTTCAACGAGGGCATTACGTTTCAAAATTAAACAATGAAATAATACGGTTTTTAAAATTGTAAAGATTAAGATGTTGATAAAATCTCAAAAACTATATTTCTGTATTTCAGTAAGAGTACAGCATAAAATCAATTTAAGAGCAATGTTTTCCGAAATAGTTGGCCCGTTGATTGCCTTTCATGATGCAATATTTTTCTAATTGTCTTACGTAGGCCGAGCCTCTGCTCTTTAATGATATTGTAATTGTATGGCGGGGTATATTTAGGATTAAAATTAAAATGTAAACTCTGTTTTCTTTCAAATTCAAACATAATCAATACTTATAAAAGAAAAAATGTGTTCAATTTTCATATACTACGATTGTTTATGAGTATGTCATGTAAATGGTTTTGAAACATACAGTAACAACAACAAAGGTACTCGTGTACATGGTTTTTGATGTAGTTTGTAAATTGCGATGAAAACACTTATATTTAACATTATGAACTGATAATCCAGAATATTGCTTTCAGTACTCTCTAAGTTATAAATTTCAAGACTAAATTGCGTGAAGTAAGTTTTCGAGATGATAACAACAAAAATGTCTCCCTTTCTTCTTACTGCTACGCATATATCCATTTGCATTGGTGATAGAAAGTTTGTTTACCGATAAGTCAGAAGAGGAGTTAAAGTGGGTGTGGTAACGAATACGCATACTATGCTGAACACATTACTTCTAATTAATCTTCACATTACTCACTTTGCAAGAAGGGCTCGAACGCATTTCGACGCCTGTCATATACTGTATAGGGCGACAGTGCCTATGATAATTAAAAACGTAATATTTTCTATTATCCGCGTGCCGATTTATGGGTAATCGACAATAATATATTTGCGTACAAACCCATTCATAATTTACGGAGTTAAGCAGGCAATGTCTACATGTGCGAGGAAATTCGTCTAATTTTGATAACAACAAAAGATGAGGTTAAAATTCATGCCTTTTTAGAAAACAGTTGTAAAATCGGTCACTAGCTAGTATTTGTCCATAAATAATTTTAAACAGATTTAAATATTTCTAAATGTATGTCCAGTTAATAATGTCGAATAAACGTCTTTAAAATGTAACTCAGAGCAACACTCAAAATCATATTTAGAGAAATAATTTCCATCTGAACATTAATTGCTTAATATTAACCACGCAAAAAACAGCGCAGTTATTTTCGTAGGTAATTTCCTAGAAATAAAGTAATCTTAGTAGTCGTTTTTTATTGTTTTTCTATGATGAAATTCACTAATCTTCAAATTTTCGATGTGCATTTTTATTGGCGACGCAGGTTTTAAATAAATATTGATTAAAACTCCAGAATCAAGCTGTGATGAGGGAAGCAGACTGTAAACCGGCCATCTCCTGCCAGGACCTGTCCGTTGCAAATCGCTGCGACGGAGAAAGTCGCCAAGGCGAAAGTCTTGCAAGATTTTTTTTTGTCTAAAGACAAAGAGGAAAGGAAGTAAGAACTATCTTCGAGGTGACCAATGTACTCTTAAACACCAAATGTTCTGAAAAATTATATTTCTCTCTTTGCTTCGGCGTAAAAACGCAGTGTACTTCAGATGCTTCAAAATATTGCACGAAACAATTTCTCTACCACTAATGTAGTAGGAGAATCAATACTTCGCCCACTCGACGACAATTTAGTAAACTATACATTTTTAGACGTTTGTATGCTAGGTACTAAAATTATCGACAAGAGTAACTCTCCAAAAAGCTCTTAACTAAACGATTAAAACTCTAATCTGTAAAGTTTTAATCGTTTAGAACTGTAGCTTTTGACGGATATAACACGTCAAATAAGCCCTTTTCTTCTACTGCCAAGAAGTTTAAGTCGATTTTGGGTTACATATCATTGTCGGTTCACGAAATTACCCAGAGGAGAGTGGGATGGTATTTCAAATTGTAGCTTTCTAGAGATTTACTTATTTGCTTTCCAAGAAAAGTACTGATTAATTTTGCTCTCATTTTAATTGATATACTTGCAAGTGATGATACTGTCCATTTCCAAAAACTGATAATGTCACGTAGAAAAATAAATCAGTATAATATAATAATTTCGAATCTTTTGTAAATACCCGACGTTATTTAAGTGAAATTGTGTTAAAAATGGTCTAATAATAATAACAACAATAATCATAATATATCAGTGATGAAAAACTGTAGGAACATCCTACAAAATTAATCCCGAGATTCTCATCGTTACTGAACATATTTACGAAATAAGTCGAAGAGGGCATTCCGGTTCCTGAAAATTTTCATCTCTTATACTAATCATTTTAATCACACGTCTGAGAGTATTTTAGTTGACCTAAAAATTGACACTCGTGGAAAAAAGAAACTTATTGATAAAACAATACGTGGAACCTATTGACACGAAAATTAAAATTCGCAATCCATCAACATAGAACAACAAATAAACAGATTTCCATGTTTAATGAGATTACTTACCTAAACTACTTGAATCTGCTCCGAGATCTCTCTAGTACGCTTCTTGAGCACGCACGATAAAGTGACAGCAGGTACTACTGGACTGTCGTACGTAAAGTTGACAGCTCGCAGTGAACTTCCCTTCCCCCCTCCCACCCGTCTCCTCGCTTCTCGTTCGTGAGGTGGGGATGGGACGAGGTGTGGGGGTTCGCTGGCAGCAAGTACACTCACCCCGGATTGGCCCTCAATGACGCAGTTCGCACTCACTCATTTCGATGACGTAGGGTAATTCGAATACTGATCGTCTTCTTCTTTTGCAACTGGATACTTCTTGAAACGAAACATTAAACTTACAGTAATACAAGACGTCACTTCCCGAAAATATATGGCATTCTGCGTCTTAAAGATGAAACGTGATCATATTTCGAAATACGTCAGAAATCCATTATTCCTTTGAGATGTTTCTTAGTCACAGTAGTAACTCATCAGAATCTGACACTCCGTAAACGAAGCATATTAAAAAACAAGTTCTCCCTTCTTCACTAATAAGAAAAATTACTTATAATTTCTGTAATAAATAATTTGTAGGTATCTACAAAATATAAATATTTCAGATATTTCAAACAAAGAAATTCTCACTCACACAACAAACGAACGATTTGTGACAAATCAAATTTTTTAAAGCAAATATAATAAAAATAGACATTTGATTCTGCCTAATGATTATTTTTGTGTCCAAGTTACTTCAATTGAATTAGATACTTGACAAAAACACTCTGAGCAATTTTTCTCTATAAAACATAATAACCATGGGTATCTACTGGTGTAATTTTTGGCGGTTTCTCCGATTAATACCAGGCAAACGTACCGCATTTTTTTCTCCTCTTTTAAATATATTTACACATACAAGAACTATTCTACCACACTTGTCGATAGAGTAGTCAGGAGCTAAGAGTCTGTCCAGGCTGGAGTAGTGCCCCACTGGAGAAAATTCCTGGAAAAAGGAACTACTGCCAGTCGGCGTCAGACTCGGCGCCATATCCAACGTTCCAGGGGAGGAACACACGGATATAAGGTGACCGGATATAACATACCCTTGGACGAATATACCCGTACTCGGACATAACGTGCATTTGGTCTTACGAGATTAATGACCTTAGTAGATGGTGCTTCCGGAAGCTCTAATTATAATCTCTTTATTACTCTTTACTTCGAAAGCGTATTATATTCTACTACCGCGCACGTGCGAGCGCTCTCGCTTGTTTAACTCGACCCTCGTTCCTCGTTCCGTTTTCTTTTCCATATTAAGAGGGAACGTAGTTAACGAAACATGTTTATTTGTTTAAACAAATTAAAAAGGCAACTACCGGGAGCGGTAGCTCAGTGCATCAACTGATGCCACTGCAGCGCCTCTGACCGGCAGGTCCTAGGTTCGAGCCCTGACGGCAGCAGGATTTTCGATACTAGCTTTTCAGCTAGGTCGAATTGAGTCGCTGTCTGGAGGAGAATTCTAGCGGCCGGCTGCTCTGATCGATAGTTTTCCGTGGTTTCTCCGATCAACACCTTGCGAATGCCGGGCTACCAAACGGGCCACGCGCGATCTGTCCTTCCCCTTCCGTGTCCTATCCTCTCCCCTTACACACTCACACTACCATGCACTACACTACCACATATTCCGGGAGACCGGTCGGGAGTTTAGAGCTTGTCCCGGCTGGGGCGGTGCCCCGCTGGTAGGAGAGTCCTGGTTAGGGGAAACCCCATTAGCCGACGGTAGGTCGGTACCGGATCTCGCCATCTAGTGAGGGGAAAATCACCGCCATCTCCCGAGAAAAAACATGTACTACACTAACGGGGCTAATGACCGAAGCAGTTGACGCGCCCGGAAACACGAAAAAATCAATCAATCAAAAAAGGTAACTTCCAAAGTACTTATAGAATTTAAAATAAAAATAAAGAACAATGAAATTGATGTTTGAAACAAATTTTGAATAAAGTTTTATTCAGTATTATAGACATTTTCTTGGAACAATTCTCAACACTTCCTTAAAAACAACATTTGCAATAATTATACAATCTTCCTTGACAGTTAGCTTTTCGCTTTCCTTAATAGTCACAAAAATATTACAAAAGGTGTTCACTGTCAAGAAAGCTAAGTAATGTTGTCCATGCGAAAATATAGGATCGAGCAAGCACAATCCTACTCCTTGGAATATTATTTAACTGTATTACCGAACTGAGAGGTACACCCGTGCATTTTAATCGCCTTGAATATCAAGTAATAAGTTTAATTTCACATTCCGTTGCGGATTCTATACTTCTCTGAACGGGTGGGGTAATATCGAGAAGCACCAGAGCAGCAGAATGTCCAAGAATATCCTGTAGATTATGGCATGATGTAGGTTTCTTTGAGGCATTTGTCCTCAAAATTCCAAGTTTTAAGGCCCTAAAACGCTTCATTTGGGAATTATTTAACTACACAGATTTAAGAATGCGGCTGACTGTTGCGGGTTGCATTGCCATGAATATTTAGATACGTTTTTTCCCCAACAAATCCTTCACTTTATGATGTCAAAATGCAATTCGTTGCGTCTACGGAAAATTATTTTTTTTAGAGACCTTGTTTATAAAGTATGGTGCGAGTGAGAGCCGCAAAAGGTATGTATACGACTGAAATAAAATAGGAGGCGATTATAATGTATTTGATTGTGCATGCACTTTCGACGTTCCTTCCCTAACATTTCTAATACTGTATCTAGAGACAATTTATCAGTTTTCCCTTCTTCAATTACTTGATAATCAGAATCACCAACTTCTTCTTCTTCTTCTTCTTCTTCTTCTTCTTCTGATGAAGATGAAGATGAAGATGAACATGCTGTAGAGTCTGATATCGTTTCAGGTATGTAAGCATTTTCCTCACTCAATATCTCTATGACACTTCTCACAGTAAAATAATTATCAGTGGTTGCTCCAACAGAATCGCAAACCTTTTCTGCAGTCATTTGTTTTACTTCACAGGAAAATAATTGCGTTTCTACTTTATGGCAATGAATTGTTTGTTGTTGTTTTTTTTACTTTATCGTGTACATACGTAAATACGTAGTATAGAGAAAGTTAAGCAAAGCTGCGGAAATTCGATTTCGAGATTTTAACGGACATCGTTACACGTTTTGGGGTCTCCTGATACCGAAAAAGTGTTTTTTCTCAAAACGTCCGTCCGTCCATCTATCCGTTCGTCCGTCCGTCTGTGAACCCTGCTAGCGCCTAAACCATGTGTACAATCTTTTCCAAGTTGAAGAAAGCCCTGTCCATCTGGCTCTAGTAGAAGCTTTGATATTTTGAAAAACATTTTTAAAAATTTAGGGGTACTTTTCATTATGCCCCCGGACATTTTCAAAATTTTCTCATAAACGGCTCCAATTTTTTTTCTTTAATTTCTTTTTGTAAGAATAGAGTTAAATACTCTTAAAGGTGGCATAGGTCCGATTTTCACGGTTAATTCTGAACTTACGAAAATTGCAAGAGTTTGAATTTTTTTTTGGAGCCTTCCTACAACTATAAAATTGAAAATAGAGATTTTTCCTTCAAACGAAATTTGTTCTCCATATATTGTTGTATCAAAAAGATCATTTACATTTTTTCGAAAATCTTAGTAGTTTTCGTGCAATAGAGCGTGAAATATTTGCAATTTAAAAAATACAAAAACAAGATTTTCTCTAAAACGGCTCCAAATGTTTTCTTAAAATTTTTGGTATAGTTAGTATCATATGCACCCTATCCGATGACACAAACACCATATTGCTATATGCTTTTGTTTTATAAAAAATTACAAAAATGTATTTTTTGACCTGTCTCTCACGTCGGTAATATTTATATTAGACGCAATTTATTAACGTTATTGTATTTATGAGCACATTCGCTATAAATAATTTCAAATAAAGTTTCTCGAAAACACATTTTCTATAAAAATGAGCTCACAATTCCACATTTTCAGAACCGCCTAAACTCCATTTGCTCAAAAATGGCTCCAAATGTTTCTACTGGATAGTGTTAATTGCACTGTTTTATATGACGTAACGTTCATTTTTGGATATTCTTTTGTTTTTTAAAAAATTACACAAATGCAATTTCTTTTAAATACACCGTTAATATTGACATTTACATCAATTTTTATGCATTATTACATTTGTGAGTAGAAGTGCTTCAAATGACTTCAAAGTAACTTTTCCAAAAACTCAATAGATTTCCGAAAAGAAGCTTCAAATTTGCATTTACAGTAAAGCTTAATCGCCATTTTCTGAAAAACGGCTATGTATTTCTCAATGCAAACTTCTATTTAGGACGTGTTTTTACTCTTCTTTAATATTCTTGCAGTAATAATTCGGTTCTACAACTAGGAAAGCAAAATGTTGAGAACTTGTCAACAAAATTTACTTTGGGCGACGATAGATGGCCGCTGGCCATAAGAATAGAGCAAGACCACACCAAGGAAATTAGAAAAATTTGGTACGCGAAAAGTCTGTGCTATTCTGTAGCAGCTCTAGTTATTTTTCATTGCAAATATTGCACGCACTACAAATTTGCATTTACAGTACCACGAAAACTACAAAAATTTTCAAAAAATCTACCTGATCTTATTTAAATATCTGATTATGAGCAACAAATTTCATTTGAAGGACAAATCTCTATCTAATTTTGTAGTTGCAGAAATACGCCTGAAATAAATCAAACTTTTGCAATTTTCGAAAATTCAGAGTTTACCGTGAAAATTGGGCCTATGCCATCTTTATAAGCTTATTTTACTCTATTATTACAAAACATTTCAAGAAAAAATTTTGAGCCGTTTTTGAGAAAAGTTTAAAAATGTCCGGGGGTCTTCATGCTGAGTACCACCAAATTTTTAAGAATGTTTTAAGAAAATTTCAAAGCTTCAACCAGAGCCAAATCGACAGGCGATTCTTTAATTTGGAAAAGATCGTACGAATGATTTAGGTGTTTTTAGTGTTCACAGACGGACGGACAGACGGACGGGTTGACGGATGGACTTCTTTCAATTGGTTTTTCGGCATCAAGTACCTACAAAACAGGGATTCTGGCTACACCACGTGTTAGAGGGTTTTCCCCTTAATTTAGAAACTGGATTTATCCACTTTCTGGTTGTCGGCAATGAAATTATTTGTGTTGTCGGGACCGGCAATGAAATTATTTGTGCCGAAAATCCGCCGTGTTTTCACGCAGCATAACATAGCTTTTTCTATACTACGTATATTATTCCGTATATACGTACTATGCGAGAACGTTACTAGAGGTACAACAGAATGGCACAGAATTTCTCGTAGTAAATTTTTCTAATTTTCTTGATGTTAACTGGTACTGTACAGTCTTGCTCCTCCTCCTTGCGTGCTGCCATCAATCGCCGCCCAAAGTAAACTTTTTTGAAATTTTCTAAATTTTTCGATTTCTAAATAGTAGAACCTAAATATTAATTTAAGAATATTAAAGAAGGATAAAACCTCGTCCTAAATAGCAATTTTCATGTAAAAATTAGAGCAATTTTTAAGAAAACGGCGATTAATCATTACTGAAAATGCGCAATTTGAATTTTTTTCACAGGAAGCTACTGAGTTTTCGAAAAATTTCATTTGAAGTAATTTGAAGAACTTTGACTCACAAATGCAATAATGTATACAAATCCATTGAAATGTGCATATTAACGGCGTGAGAGATAGTGAAAAAATTGCATTGTGTAATTTAAAAAACAACAACAAAAGAATATACTAAAACGAACTACACGTCATATAAAACAGTGCTATTACCACTAACAGTTGGAAAAGGTTGAAGAAAACATTAGGAGCCATTTGTGAGAAAATGGCGTTTGAGCGTTTTTGAAAATCCGGAATTTTGATACCATTTTAACAAAAAACTGTTGAATTTACCAGAAACTTCTTTGATATTATTTAATGCACATGTACTCGTAAATACAATTACGGGAAGACATTGCCACTAATGTAAATATTACCGACGTGAGAGACAAGTAAAAAAATTACATTTTTGTAATTGAAAAAACAAACAAAATAATAGAGCCATATGGCGCTGATGTCATCGTATGAGGTTCGTTTGGCACTAACCCCACCAACAATTTAAAGAAAAATTTTGGAGCTGTTTTTGAAAAAATCTTGTTTTTTTAATTGCAATATTGCACGTACTATTGTACGAAAACTACTAAAATTTCAAAAAAAAAATCTACATGACCTAATCGGAAGAACTATTTATGCACACCAAAGGAAAGAAAAATCCATGTCTTCAATTTTGTAGTTGAAGGAAGACGCCGAAAAAATCAAACTTTTGCAATTTTCGAAAATTTAGAGTTAACCGTGATTCTTTGATCTAGAAATTTAAAGAAATTTAAAGAAATTTAAAGAAAAAATTTGAAGCCGTTTTGGCGAAAATTTTGAAAATGTCCTTCTTGTAAATTACTCCAAATTTTAAAGAATGTTTTTCAAAATTTCAAAGCTTCAATTAGAGCGAGATAGACAGGGAATATTCAATTTGGAGAAAATCGTACGAATGAGTTACGCGTTAGGAGTGTTCACAGACGGACGGACAGACAGATGGACGGACGTTTTGCTTCCAATTGGTATTTCAGCATCAAGGACCCACAAAACAGATTCTGGGTACACCACGTGTTAGATGATTTTTTCTCTGAATTTAGCAACTGGTTTTATGCACTTTTTCACCACCAGAGTCCGGCAATGAATTTTTTCCGCCGAAAATCCGCCGTTTTTTCGCGCAGCATTACATAACTGTCTCTATACTACGTATATTACTCCGTATATACGTAGGTATACGAGGAAGTAACTAGAAGTACTACAGAATGTCACAGACTTTCTCGTAGTAAAGTTTTCTAATTTCCTTGGTGTGGACTGACTTTACGGACTTGCCCTATGCTAGCTGCCGTCTATCATCGCTTAAAGCACATTTTTTTTGACATTTTCTCAAGTTTTCGGTTTCATTATAGTGGGACCGAAATATTAATTAACGAATAATAAAGAAACGTAAAACCTCTTCTTAAATAGCTATTTTCACTGAACAATTTGAAGCCGTTTCAAGAAAACGGCGATTAAGCATTACTGTAAATGCGAAATTTGAAGATCCTTTTCATAGGAATCTATTGTTTTCGAAAAACTTCTTTTAAAATCATTAGAAGCACTTGCACTCACACATGCAATAATATATACAAATCGATAGAAATGTGCATATTAACGCCGTGAGAGACATTAAAAAAAATACATTTGTGTAATTTTTGAAAATCCAAAAGAATACACAATAATGCACTTTACGTTATATTAAACCGTGCAATTAGCACTATTCATTAGAAAATTTCAAGAAAAAATTTGGAGCTCTTTTTGAGAAAATGGAGTTTGTTTTTCTGAAAGTGTGGAATTTTGAGTTCATTTTTATAGAAAACTGTTGTTTTATCGAGAAACGTTATTTGACATTATTTAAAGCGAATGTACTCACAAATACAGTAGAGGTGAAGAAGTCGCCTCTAATCTAAATATTATCGACGTGAGAGACAGGTAAATAAAATTATTTTTTTTAATTTATGAAAAAACAAACGAATAGAGCAATATGGCGTTTGTAGTCGGATAGGGTGCATTTGGTACTAACTCTACCAAAAATTTTAAAAAATCGGGAGCCGTTTTAGAGAAAAGTTTGTTTTTGTATTTTTTTAATTGCACATATTTCATGCTCTATTGCACGAAAAGTACTAAATTTTCGAAAAATGTACATGAATTTAGTGATACAGCTATTAATGCACAACAAATTTCGTTTGAAGGAAAAAATCTTTATAGTTCACTAAAAATCAATTTTATAATTGTAGGAAGATGAAAAAAAAAATCAAACTTGCAATTTTCGAAAAATCTGTTCTTACAAGAAATTTAAAGAAAAAATTGGAGCCGTTTTTGGGTAAAGTTTTAAAATGTCCGGGGGACTTCAGATGAAGTACCCTCAAATTTTAAAGAATGTTTTTCAAAATTTCAAAGTTTCAACTAGAGCCAGATCGACAGGGGATTCTTCAAGTTGAAAAAAATCGTGTTAATGGTTAAGGTGCTTGTAGTGTCCACAGACGGACAACGGGCCAACGGGCAGACAGATAGATGAACGAACGTTTTGAAAACAACCACTTTTTCGGTATCAGGGGACCTCAAAAAGTGTATTTCCGTTGAAATCTCGAAATCGATTTTCCGCAGCATTACATAACTTTCTCTATACTGCGTATATTATTCCCGTATATACGTATGTATACGAGAAAGTAAAAATTACATTTTTGTAATTTAAAAAAATTATAGTCCAATAAGGAATTTATGTCATCTGATAGAGTATATTTAGTACTATCGCTACCAAAATTTCAAAGAAAAAATTAGGAGACTTTTCGAGAAAATCTTGTTTTTGTTATTTTTACTTTCTCGTATACATACTTATATAAGGAGCTATTTACCATGCTATTTACCATGTTAGTAGCAAATGAGTCATTTGCCGTTTATTTAGAGGAAAAGGTAAACACTTGATTTCTATTCTTAAAAAAGTTGTATAAAAAGAAAGACATTTCCAAACCTTAGGTTTTAGAAAGCAGTGGCTCTGACTTCCTGTTTGGAGTCCCGATGGGTTGGGGTTCTTTAGGCTATTATAGATGACACGAGACCGTTTGGTTGTGTTAGAGCATCACTAGTTTGATAAGTGGAGAAAAATATATTGAGATTGAAAGGGACGAAAGCATAAACCGACTGCCCGGCTTGCCTGTTTGGAAGTTCGGCCTCCCGCGCCGCAGGCCGCCGAGTTTGGCCGTTCCGCCGCGCCGAGGGAGGGCCCTCAAGGGTCGGATGACGCAACGGCGTGGAGTGGGAAGGGGGGTGAGGAGTTTTTCCCGAAATTTCACTTTACGCCGCTCCTATTCATCCGATTTGCATGATTGACTCGGCGTTGGATTCAGGAAGTACGTCGTCATTGCGCTATAAGCCCACATTTTTTAATTTCTTCCCGGAACTATGAGAAGTAGGTTTCAAAAATTTTTTGGAAATCTTTTTTAAAAAAACGGCTTCGTAGCGTAAATTCTATTTTAAAAAGGAGTCCACTGCTGTTTACAGATCGAAAATCGGACAATTTTTTCAGACGTTATCCTGTGGTGAGGCGACGCCGGCTTGCACCCTTCACCGCCCGCCCTCCGCTCGGACCGCGCTGGTCTGGCAACCAGATGTCCAGGCCGACCGTTCGCCACCCCCCCCGCACCCCTGTAGGTGCCCACCAACAAAGGCAACGCCACCCCCGCTGACGCCGGGGATGGACTGGCCGGCGGTATATAAGACCGGGCCCGGCCTAAGAAGTGGTCGCTCGTTTCCCGCTCTTCGTGAGTGCGGTAGTGATCGCCGGCGTCCCGCTCTACGGTTGCCTTCGGGTTTGACCGAGTCGGGAATCGACGCCGTGCCGAACCGAGCGACCCATCGCCAGCCTATCTGCCTTCGCCGCCGCCTGCGCCGTCGCCTTGTGGCCGCTCCCTTCTCCGCCGCATACGCCGCCGCCGCCGCCGCCTTGAGGCCGCTGGATTTGCCGCCGCTACCTGCCACCCTTCCCCCACCCTCCTCATGGCAACGACTGGACTGAGTGCTGGGCTGCGTAGCCTCTGTTAGGTAAACGTACTTGCATAGGAACGTACAATAAACCATTTTGTATATAACCAACACCGAGTTCATCTTTCTCCCGATACTCACTCCCTCCCATCATGTCTTCACGACAATCCATCTAGCAAATTTTGCTTATTTTGGAGCTGCCACGTGGTGGCGACAAATTGAACTAAGTGTCGGTACATTTAGCCTTAAGCGAAACCTGGTTGAAAAATTCCCTCAATTCCGCGCTAGTAGCAATTCCAGGGTACCGCTTGGTAAGAGCTGATCGGAAAGCCAGTGTCGCCGCACATGGTGGAGATGTCGGTATATACATTCGCGACGATCTTAGACATAAACTTATACTCTCTTCAACAAATACGGATTGCCAACGTAGTGAATATCTGTTTATCGAAGTCGGACTTTTAGGAAAAAAAATGTCTCTTGGCTGTCATATATTTACTTCCTAAGTCAGGCAGCATAGATATGTTGGACGAAACCTTTGCATCTGTGATCAATTCTTATGAACATATTATTGTAATGGGTGACTTCAATCATAACGTATTAAAAGCCTCTCCTTCTGCTGAGCAGCTTACACTTTTTCCGTTTACGCTTTTTCCACAGCATTTGCCTCGAAATTTTACCCCTAGCACTTACTCACCACTCAAAGAGCACGCAAACTTGGATCGATCATATAATAGTGTCTAATAAAAACAAAGTTCGAAATCACGGTCAATTTCCAGTTCCCGGGATATCAAAACACGATCTGATTGACCTTGTTTACAATCTGAAGTGTTCTAAATACTCACTGAACTTAATCAAATAGCGCGATTTTTCAAAATTCGATAAACAAGCATTTAATGTAAATGGATTGACACTTCCATGGCACCTTGTCCACGAAGAAGAATCGCTGGAAGCTAAAGTGGAGATTTCCACTAACTTAATAATACAACTCTATGACCAGCACGCGCCTTTAAAAATATCACGCGTAAACTCGTCCTCCTGCACCATGGTTAACTGATGAAATTCGGAATTTAATGAAAGATCGAGATGCAGTGCATGCTATTTTCCGGAAAACTAAATGCGGACTATTTAAAAAACAGTACAAAATGCTCAGAAATTTAGTTACGCAGAAATGCCGCAACGCTAATTAAAATATTACCACACCACCTTCGGCAGAATCCGCGACTCGAAAACGATTTGGAAAAATTTGAAAAATCTAGGAATAGGTAAAGCTCCTCCCCAAATTGAAACCAATATTCCCCTAGAATCTCTCAATCATAATTTTGTAAGTAACGTTCCTTCATTTGACAGTAACTTGAAGAGTCAATCCCTCGTGTTTCTCCAAAACTCAGAAACAAAATTCAACGACGAATTTTTCTTTTCATCCGTGGAACATGGTGATATAATACAAATAGTTCAAAGTCTCAAATCTAATACTTCAGATACCGATGATATAAATGCCAAACAGCTAAAAAATAGCCTAGATGTGACCTATCCAATCATTACCGAAATAGTAAATTTCTCTCTAATGAGCGGACAATATCCTTTATCTTGGAAAAGTGCGCTCTTGCATCCTATTCCCAAGACAGCATCAACCAGAAACCCTATTGAATACCGCCCAATTAGCATCCTCCCAACTATTTCTAAAGTACTCGAAAAAGTCGTCCATAAGCAAACTGAACTGTATCTAAAAAAATCCCTTTTAAACGATCAGCAATCAGGTTTCCCTTCCGGCAGGAATACTGGTACTGCGCTACTGAATGTTATTGAAGATACGAGAACAGCTATAAATCACAGTAATGTAACTATCATAATTCTTCTGGATTTCAGCAAAGCGTTCGACTCAGTAGATCATGACATCTTACTCGCAAAACTAGAAATCATGGGATTTGCACAGCCTACGCGTACAGGGGTTCTTAACTATTTAACTTCCAGAACCCAAAGAGTGGTGTCCGGTAGTCGCAGCTCAAGGGCCTTGAAACTTAACCGCGGAGTTGCTCAAGGCACTGTATTAGGGCCACTAGTATTCTTAATGTATGTAAACGATGTGGGAAATGCACTTAAATATTGCAGTCATCAAATGTACGCGGATGATCTTCAGATATATCTAAGTGACCACCCGTCTGAACTCTTCTCACTCGCACATAAAATTAACGAAGGTTTGATAACCTTAAACAAATGGGCAGCGTTATTAGGTCCACAATTAAACCCAAGTAAATCACAGTGCATGATTATCAGATCGAAAAGCACTGTGAATAAAATATCATCTCCTACTCTGCCTAAAATGTATATAAATGACATCGTTCTACCTTGGTGTTCCGAAGTCCAGAACCTAGGTGTATTTATTGACAACACTCTCAGCTGGAACTCGCAAGTAGATTCAACATGCCGTAAAGTTTTTGCCGCAGTGCATTCGCTGAAACGCCTGCGAACGCTTTTACCAATTAGTACACGCGAGACACTCATTAAATCACTTATTATGCCACATTTTGACTATTGCGACTTTCTTCTGACAAACATGACATCTAAATTAAAACGTAAACTTTAAGTAGCACAGAACGCATGCGTACGGTTTATTTTTTACCTAAGAAAATACGCCCATGTATCGCACTTTTTTTTACTCACTTCATATGCTTACTCTAGACAAAATACGGTTACTTCACTCTCTACTTTTTCTCTATAAAAGTTTACACGGTTCGCATGTAACACGTCCAATAAGTAATTTCAATCCTCTGAAATTAAACCGAGCTCGTAGTTCAGCTCTGCTCTGTGTACCACGTCACAGCACGACTTCTTTCAGTAAATCTTTCACCATTACAGCTATCCAAACCTGGAATAAACTACCAGGGAGTCTAAAACATTCGAATACCTTCCGTAAATTCAAAAACGATTTAAATACTTGGGGGGTAAGGTATAACGACATATAGAATGACATTAATGTCCTCTTCATCCTCCAGACTTTTCCCACTTCCAAGCACCCGGTCACCGCCCCCCTAAAAGCCGCACTTTCCTCACTCTTTAAATTCAAAATTCCACCCCATACCTCATTACTCTATTCTCTTTTTCATTCCCTCTCACACCATCTAAATTATTAACAACCACAATTTTCTGTGTATCCTAATGAAATTGTTCAAATAAAATATTTAAAAGTGATTAGCCACGCTCCAAATAAATGCTAAAATACTTACAGCTATCTTTGTACTGTCATCATTGTTATCATATCTACAATATATTGGCCTTAACAATAATTACAATTGATGTTTATATCCTGTTGTACTTTTACATTGTTTCTTAATACTGTCAATATTATATTTTAAATTACTGGTACTCAACTCAACTCAACTTAGAGCCTATTGTGCTTCTCTGGTGTTACAAATGTTTGTATATTTATGTAAAGTGCTAATGTATAACAAACGTAACATTTCTGTACCGCTTCTGGAAAAAATTTACTTTTCCACCTACTTCTTCCTCCTTTTCTTCGTTTTTTCTTCCTTCCCTTTCCTTCACAGACTTCCCCATTTATGTCATTACGACTCTTTCCCCAAAACGCCTCTTCTCTTCACCTTCACTACTATGCATACCATATTCTTCTGCAGCGTTTTGCAGTGTTGTAGAAAGCGGTATTTGTCGTAATTTGTTTCTGTTTGTTCCAAGAACAATCTGCTTTCAAAAGGCACGGTTTAACAAGCGTCTCTCCAATCATTTGACTTTTCTTTTGCCCAGCAATAAGTGATTGCTCAATACGAAGCTTAAAGCATTTTTTTCAGTTGATTGAGCAACAGCTTGCTCAATCTTCTCCAACTTCATGCGTTTTAAATTTTCAGACTATGCAGGGAAAAAAAGTCCTTTGGTATGTCCTTAATGTAAATATGTTTCGTTGACAAATATTGTTAGAGACCATCAGGTCTCAAGGGATCCTTGCTTAATACCTCATAGCAAATAACACACTGAGGATGTTCGGCGCCATCCATAAGCATGCAAATAAATCCATATTTAATTTAATCATTGGTTTACTTGCGTTTTGTTTTTGCTGAGTTCATCATGAAAGATTACTTTTGCCACAAATCACACAATGCAACTACCACAATAAAATTCAAATCTTACCAGCGCGCCAAGACCTTGAGAATGATCGGGTACACACGGCAAAATGGGTCCGCCCCTCCTTGACTGTTTCTACGCCTCCCTTGGGGGGCGCGCCGCCCCACATAGAGAGACAATGATTTGAAAATCGTAATCGTAAATGTAAACCTCGAAATCTATTTTCCGCAGCATTACGTAACTTTCCCTACGATATTACCTCATAAAGTAACTAGATGTATAGAAAGTAACTAGTGGTTTAGAATCGCAGAGACTTTCTCGTGCTAATAAGTTATCTCATTTCTTTAGTATGGACCGACAGCGGTAGCTCAGTGCATCAACTTATGTCAATGCAGCGCCTCTGACCGGGAGGTCCTAGATTCGAGTCCTGATGGCGGCAGGATTTTCGACACTAGCTTTTTAGCTAGGTCGAATTCAGTCTGGAGGAGAATTCTAGCGGCCGGCTGCTCTGATCGGTAGTTTTCCGTGGTTTCTCCGATCAACACCCTTACCTCCTTACCTTCCTCTTCCTTGTCCTATCCTCTCCCCTTACACACACACACACACTAACATGCACTACACTACCACATTTTCGGGAGGCCGGTCGGGAGCTTAGAGCTTTTCCCGGCTGGGGCGGTGCCCCGCAGGTGGGAGAGTCCTGGTTAGGGGGAAACCCCACTAGCCGACGGTAGGTCGGCGCCGGATCTCACCATCCAGCGGGAAAAGATCACCGCGCATATCCCCAGAAAAGCCATGCACTACACTAACGGGACTAATGACCAATGTAGTTGACGTGCCCGGAAACACGAAAAAATCAAATTAATTTCTTTAGTTTGGACTAGCTTTTCAGACTTGCCACATACGTTTCGCCAGCTGCAATCTATCGCCGCCCAACGTATTTTTTTTCCTTCTCAATTTTCGATCTCCAAACGATAATATGGAAATATTACTTTAAGAATATTATAAAACAGTAAAATATTAACATCTCAAATTTAAAACGTAACTCTATTGGCTATCAATGAGTTTTATATAAAAAAAAAAATTCCAACAGGAATACAGGTGACCAGCGATCTCGTTTTTTTTTTTTTTTTTAAATTCAAGGCTTTATCAGTTTTCCAGGTTTGAGAATACAAATTTTCCAGGTTCTGTTTCGCAATTACAACACGTTTTTTCTTCTGTTTATTACTTCACCTTACTATATAGCTCACGCACTTTTCTTTCGCAACCGAATACTCAACTGAAGAATTTTGTACAAAAACGAATTTTAAAGAACACTAGGATTTTTTCTAGGAAGATTATGATACTAATTAAGATTCAGAGTCCTGAAATGCTTAAGAAAGTATTTTATGCAGCCGGAAAGTCGATCTCGGAGCTGATGCCAACGCAGGGTTTTAAGTACCCTATTCCTCAGATCGGTTTCCGAAAATGTCGGTTTTCAACACGCTAGTAGGAACTTTTTTTTCTTCAAAATGGATATTCTGCTGTCGATAGTAGGCCTACTAATAAGTTCCGACAAAGGGTACCCCCGGAAAAAATGGTAAAAAGTTCCCCTAAACCAAATGACGTATAAGCAGTTACATTATAATTATAACATAAAAACAATATTTTTGAAAGGTGTCCTAGCTTCCGTCCCACCACCCTCTAGAACCAGAAACGTTTTTTTTATTTATTTTAATTTATTTCGGCAACTTAACACTACTTTATCTGACTAAAAAATATGACATCACAAATTTAATGATAATAAGACAATTTTACTAGCAGAAATTTTTTTTTGATATTTTCTCCGACCCACAATGAAACGAAAAATATTTTTAAAAAAAAAAAAAAAATTTTTATTGTTTAGAAACAGGAACATCGAAAAATATTCAAAGGTTCCTTAAAACATAAATGGTTGTGAATTATTTTCAGATCTTTTTGAACGGGCTGCAGTTAAAAATACACATACCATTTTCCTGCCTTTAAATCACTTTGTAAATGACTGCAACAGTTCTGTGCATTTATTTAAGTATTTATTATACGTTTGAATACATTGTTGAAGCACCGAGTGTAACAATCTAAGATCCCCACGAACAATTTAGATGCAAAGAACAAACATAACAAGGAATGGCATGAGTAGGAGATGGAAAAACAGAAGAAAGCGGTGTCGCGCAGTTATAATTTTTTTATTAATTAAAGAAGACGCGACAAAATCCCGATTTGGACAGTACGACTCAATAGCACTCATTTAGAGGAACATTTCAAAAGTTATCCGAAGCAAATCGCATCAAGGGTTTAAAAGATATGAGTGATTTTGAAAGTACACTTTTGACGATATTAGAAATTTACAGCCATTGTTATCATAAGAAAGGTAATGTAAAGGAGCGTTTTTTCCCCTAAAAATTAAGAGAACGCGTAAAGCGATTGAAATGAAACTTTCGGGATTAACAAAGGAAATCACGCGGAAAATTATGACATTACTCGCAATCTGAAAAATATCGAGGAGCAGCAGTAGAGATGCAAATTGAAATTGTATATTTGGAATTTTTACGAGAGAACAATGATGCGTCGCGCTGACGTCACAACTACGTCAAGACGCCGAGCGACGGAAATTAAGCAATTTTGGCGTTAATAAACATTAGGAAATCGTAAAAGAAATAGTAATAAGATGTAAATTGATAATTAAAAGTAGTAATAAAGAGAAATAGCCTGAAAAGGGCAGAATTAAGTAAAATGGTATGATATTTTTGGTAAAGACACGTAAGCGATCGGTAAATGTTCCAGAAAAAAAAGTTGAACACAACGCAACAATGACCGGGAGGATGATGTGTAGCGAGCTCGAAGTCAGACGTGGGGAACAACGCTCCGAAAAAAGATAAAATTTTAGTATGCAATTGTGCGAGAAACACGGTGAACATGAATGGATATAGTGAGTTTAGGCAATGATGTTCGTAATAACAATGCGTAACGCGGAAATATTTGTGTCGCAGTTATTCAATAATAGGACATTTTGGAGGAAATATAGCAAGCGATAGACAGATAATCGCGTTACTAGTTGCGTAATGAAAATAGGATGATAGGGGAATGAAAGGACATACTAAGAAGATATTAGCGAGTTCAAGAAATTTTTGGTAATGTGTGGGGTGATGGAGAAATGCTGCGGGAGGATGGATTTGGAGGATGCTGCGTAATATACAGCGAGGACGGCGCGCAACAATGGTTTGCTGCAGATTACAGCGTTTTCGGCAAAAGGGAAGTTCATGAAACTTTGTTTTTTTTTGCTATGAAAGTCACATTTTGAAGGAGAAGAAAGATTAAAATTAGCTTCTGTACAAGATCAAGTTCTGTCTTAACGTAAAAATAGATTCAATAGATATACAGGCAGAATGCGCATTCGGGTGTGAATGAGTTTATTTATAATTGTCAGTATGAATGGAAATATTTTGGATTTTGTGTCATGTAATTTAAGTGTATTATATCGTTGATGTGTTTATTTTGTTTGTCGTTAAGTGTTTTATGTGAGTCATGGGAGAGCAACGACCCCAGTTGGTATATATTTCAACTGAAATAACGAACTAGCACAGGAATTAAAGAAAATAAATAACGGCGAACATCACTTGGTTCGACATTAAATTAAACGAACGTAGTTTAATTGTTGCATGTAGCTAGTTAATGACCTACGCCCACGTGCCCGAATAGTTGTTAGATCCTGTACAGATCAGCCACAACCTCACACCCAGATTTTATGTGTAAGTAAGAAAATATCGGAGGTTCTGATGGAGCAGCTAGTCGACGGGCAACCTTGGAGGTGGAAGCTGAGTATAACCAGGGCAATTGATAAGAGCGGGTTTTGGTTATTATATTGGCGTTGTAACGCCGGGCGATTATAAAGATTATAGTTGTTTTATAAGAGGAGGACGGTTCATTACACCAGTAATATTTTGATTTTGGAATTTAGTTACAAATTATTGTTTTTTAAAATCTTTCTAACCCTTTGCATAAGAATATCATGCTAAGGAAAGACGATGGGTTTTGCAGTTTATGAGAAAATTCGGTCACAAATGAAGGATAAGTGGGGAGGAACAGGTTGAATCCGGATTAGCCAGGCCTGTTTTCCTGTTTCTTAGAACACCGACCCAGGCACAAAAAAATCTTAAACCTTCATCTCAGAACACTTGTGATTTTGTTTTCCAATTTTTTTTTAAATTGCTGGTCCATAATCAGGCTTTTGTAGTCAAGTACTTGGCTGTCCAATAGACACCGCGTCCTAGGCACAGTTACCAACGTTACAGTCGCCATTTTATGACCTTCCTCTTGGACGAATCGGACGTCGTCTTTCGGATAGCCAATTACTTACTCACGTTATAATTGTTTCACCAAGGTCGTTTTGCTTGGCGATTATGAAAATATTCCTTAAATTTTGACCGACCGGTACATCCTGCTATCGACAACTTCGTCGGCTCAAACTCTCGTTGAGAGGTTTGAGTGCATCAAATGCGTACTGTACTCTCTGAGTGCATCAAATGCGTACTGTATTTTATTCTTTTGCTGATATGCAGTCCTTTGCTTATGTTATTTATGCGCACGGTTTCTTGAGTCCTGTAATACTTACCCTCACCTCTTTACTAACATTAGAATAAGAGATAAGAAATAAGAGATAGAAACAAACATTGATAACAAAATCTGGTAACCAGAAATGTTCGGTCCCGTGCAATAGAAACTATTTTGCATCCAAAAAGGAGATAGATTTTGTATTAAGAGTCCTGTCAAAATAACCAGTTCCCACTTTACTCTCGCATTTAGCGAAATGAGGGCTCAAGAAAACTCGCGAAGATATTAATCATGGCTTCAAACATTGTTCGCAATAATATTTCTTTTCATAGAGTATTAAATTAAAATTTAGGAGTAGATAAATTTAGGAAAAGTATATTAACAATGTTAATAAAGAAAGAAAATTACTTAATGGGTGCGCTGGACAGTCCAGCGCGCGAGTACGTCTGGTCGTGTTACGAATGGCCGCGAGAGTGAGAGTGATGAAATGTTAACGGAAGATAATTTTGATGCTTATCTTTTGAGTACTGGTTTAAAAAACTTGCGTCTAGAACATGCATTTTTTTCAAAAAGCAAAAAAAAAAAAAGACTTCTCGACAATGCTCAGTTCGTAACCAGATGAATTGTCGAAGGCGATGTCCCTAAAGATTTTAGAAGAAATGTAACCGCGTCTTGAGTACCCTTCAAATAGCAATAAGTCTCTAATGCCCACGCAGCAGTACTCGATAGCTTTAAACTTTTGTGCTTTAGAGCATTTTTATCTTGTCGGCAATTGCAATGGAATTTTGCCATCCGCAAGATCCTCTACCTACACACGCGGCATTGTTTGAAGTTGTGTGATGCGCGAGTTAAGGACCACGCATTACTCAAGCATCCACTTGACACTTTTCATTCATATTTCGATTTTCACTCGCCATCACGTACGGAGTTGAATCAAACACTTCACTGAATACGATGCTGTATGTGAATGTGCCAAATGTTGAGGCTAAAAATCTGAAAATAACGAAAATTCTGTTTACAAATCAAATTCCCGTTTTCTTCTACATTCCTGGTTTTCAAGAATTCCAGGTTCACTGGCCACCCTAGAATATTATAAAACAATTTACGAACTTCTAAGAAAATTCCACAAGCGGTTAAATATAGGTATAATAACCCTGGATACGGGATGATCTCACATTTCTGGGGTATAAGAGTAACAGTATTTATGAAAGAATATGTTTTAAAATTTTTTACTGTATTACAATGCATGTTATTAAAACATTGTAATAATGTAAATATGAAGTACACAGAGACTTAGTTTTTGGGTAAGATTTTGAAGATGTCAACATTTAACATTTGTTATTTCTGAATCTTACCACAATGCTAATGCCATCTTCTAATAAGCAAGAAATCAAATTTCTAAAGGAAGACTTTTTTAAACAGATGTGGCTCAGTTGTTCTTTAACATTATTACACCTTGGATTCAAACGAATGGAACATCTGAGCTAGATTGTATCCAATTTATTGAGTATTTTGTTTGGGTTAACACATTTTACAATAATTCAAAGAACTAATAAGCAGAGCATACACATTAAACACAGATTTTAAAGTCAAACAAAAATAAAACCAAACTATGATTTTCAAAATTTTTTACTTTTTTTTTTTAAATACAGATTTCAAATTGTATTTGTTCTTGAAAAATCTTCATTTTACAAGCATCAAGCCTAGTTCATTATGCCCTAAACCTTCCAATGCAATGTTTGATGCGAGGAGAAGCAAACAATCATTTCTAAAAAGGCAAAATGGAAGTAAAAGTAGATATAGACATTTCTTTCAAAACATTGCTGAAACTACACAATAACATGATTTTGTATAGATTATTGTATAAATATACTGTTTATACGTATTTATATATTCTGGCAGTATAGAGCACAAATTCTCAATGAACAAAATAATCTTGTAAAAGTGTGTAGCAACTATAATAAGAAGTCAAATTAGCAGCAGGGTTTTTGTAATGGGGGACTAATGCATATTGTTAATAGTGCAAACCTAATTCATAATATGTTTAGTTAGAAATCAACAACTTTGCATTTCCATATCAGACACTGCACTGGTTCTTCTGTTGCAACTGACGAAAATAAAACTGCGGCTAAATATTCAATTACATCTTTTAAATAAAACATACACTAGTGAACAAGCAATGTAATTCCAATTCAGTGAGTAGAAAGTTGTTCATAACAAAATTGTAAATAGTTTCAGAAAAAGGATGTTGGTAATATCATTAAATAACTTAATCACATCACACGGTTCTGAAGTTTCCAATGAACTTCCTGTGCTTTCACAGTATGCTGAGTCACTAAGAACACAAAATTAAATTACTATAATGCAGTAAATAGTCATAATAAATCAATCACAAAAAAGTTGAAGGTAACACCATATACATATCCAGGCAATTTATTATAAACACTTTGTATATCAAGAATTGATGTCTTCACTGTGACGGCACAATAGTGATTCTTGCACCTTAAACCTAATTATTTTAAATAACAAATAGTTACAGTTTCCTCCTCCAATTTTCGGCCTAATTGTCCCAAAACTTATTTAAAAAATTTCTTTGCATTGCTTTTGTCTTTCATGACTTTAGCTTTCAGGTGCTCTTTGTACGACTCTATGCCCCCTTGCCACTTTGTTACAGTCTGATTTTCACACACCCAGATTTCTTCAGCCACCTGTGGAAAAAAACAACAAAATAAGGAAATCTACTTTTTCAGACATTTCTGGTGCGGAAAAACGCACATGCACATGGGCACACACACGCACGCACGCACGCACGCGCACGCGCACACACACGCTCACGCGCGCAAAATAGTTTCAGTGATTTTAAGACCAAGGAACTGATTTGAAGTTCTTGTGAATTCTTTTGCTGTGGAATTATAAAAGACAGACCATGATTACCCACCTACATTCTTTTCTTAAGATAAACAATGTTTGAATAACTAATGAAATTGCACGTATTTTGTTTAAACAAAATTTAACATTATGACATAGTTTTAAAGATCTCATAATGAAATACCAATGTGTTAGTTGTGCCCTATTTGCAGAATATGGACAGACAGTGCAATGGGATTTCACTTCTAGTTTTCATGTCATCTTCAATGCAGTAGAACAATTGGAACACTTGAACCCTTTATACTCCAGGGTGACCAGCGATCTGGCTTTTGGGAATTCAAGGTTTTCCCCCTGGTTTTCCAGTTCTGAGAATATACATTTTACAGGTTCTTTTTCGCATGTTACAACATGTTTTTACCTTCTACTGCTTACACCATGCAGAGAAAGTTATGTAATGCTGTGGGAAAAACTCTTTATTGCTAGGCCCTGGTAGCAAAAAAGGGGATCAAACCAGTTGCTAAATTTAGAAAAGAAATTCTCTATTACAAGGTGTGGCCAGAATACAGGTTTTGTGGGTTCTTGATACCGAAATCTCGGTTGACGGCAAAACGTCCGTCCGTCTGACAGAGAACAACTCTTGCAGGTAAACTGTTCAGCCAATTTTCTTGAAAATTGATATTCCTTTATCGATCTGGCGATGTCACGTCCCCTTAAATTTAAAACCAATATTTTAATTCTGAGGTTACTTTACACGAAGCCCCCAGACATTTTCAAAATTTTCAATGAAATGGTCTCTTGTTTTTGATTAAATTTTGTGGTTGGATTGTGTGAAGGTCGTTTAAGAGAATACTGCAGGTTCAACAGTTCAACATTTTTCGGTGTCTTCCTACAACTACAATTGTAAAGATGAAGATTTTTCCCTTAATGAAATCTGTTCCTTAACGATAAATTTTTAAATAAGGTAAAATAAAATTGTTCGAAAATTTGAGTACTTTTCGCGTAATTTTGTGTGAAACGCGCACAATTTTTAATTTTGTTTAAAAAATTTTTTTTTTCAAAGACGGCAACAACAATTTTTATTATATTTTCACCTCAAATAGCATATTGGATATTAAGAGTGCAGGTCTCATGTTTGTTGAAACTTAATTTTTGAAAAGTGCAAAAAGTCTTCCTGCAACTACAATTATGAAGATATCTTTTCTTTCTTAGTGAAATGTTTTCATCAAAATAAATGTTTAAATAATGTCATGTTCAATTTTTAAAAAATATGAGAATTTTTTGCAAAATTTTGTGTCAAACATTAACTTTTTTTACACAACTTCTCTTTAAAAACGGCTCAATTTGTTTGGATTAAATTTGGACCTTTGATAGTGTAAAGGATGCTTAAAAGAATATTGCAGGTCTCATGTTGGTTGATTTACCCGTTTTTTAGAAAACCGAGAAACGTAAAAAAAATTCTGTACCTTCTTACACCTTCAATTGTGAAAATACAATTTTTTTTTACTTTCAGTACAAGTTCTTTAAATTACTTCAAATGAATTTTTCATAAACTGAATAGATTCCTGTCAAAAAGAGCTTCAAATCTCGCATTTACAGTAATGTTTAAATGCCATTTTCTTAGAAATGGCTTCAAATTTAATGAAAATTTCTATTTAGGATGAGGTTTTACTCTTCTTTAATATTCTTGAAGTAATATTTTGGTTCTACTATTATGAAACCGGAAAGTTGAGAAAATGTTCCAAAAATGTTCTTACTGTGACGATCAATGGCAACTGGCAAGAGGATGGGGTAATACTGTAAAACCAGTCCACACCAAGGAAATTAGAAAACTTTAGTACGAGAAAGTCTGTGCCATTCAGAAGCACCTCTAGTTTAAATGAAATACATTAATCAAAAACAGATCTACAATAACAATCGTGTTGAATTTTTCAAAAATATGAGTACTTTTTGTGTAATTTGGTAACAAACATAGTCACCCACTCCGAATTTATTGCCCTTCGTAAACATAATTTGAGATGTTTTTTGAAAGCTATTGCTGTTCTTATAAAAGAAATTAGATAGGTGAAAATTAACCTCAAACTAACAAGTTACTTATTTACTTCAATAAATTTTGATTGCTGATTATAGTAGGTTTCATTTATACAAGTTTGAAATTACTACTTCCGAAATAAACGCTGGTATTCTCCAGAGACGCTTTGTTTCAATTGGTTTTGTTTGGATTATATTAGCACTATTTCTAATATTTAACATTAAAGAAAAATTGGATAAATTGAATACCAGAAATTTATACCAATATTTTAACTTTAATTTCATATTATTACCAGCGCTGCCATAGGGAAACAATGCAGTGACAGAAATTGGGTCTACTCAAATTTCCTGGTCCACAACCCTGTCAAGATCTCTGCATGTTTATTTTCTTCATACTACCTGTCAATTCTGACACTGTCACTCTTAATCTCCGTGTAGGCTATAAGCAAAGATAGCTTTGACTGCGCTCTTCTACAAAAGAAGTTAAAATTCACGTTGATAGACATAATAACATGGTCGTTTCGATCGAAAATGTAGCAAAGAGGTACCATCGATGTCACCAAATAGGCACGACACTAATCGAAACTCAAACTTACATGTATCGTAGTAATGTTAATAAATAATAAAAAAAACTAATCAAAAGTCAGCTATTCAGTTCCCGGTGAGACGTTTGTTCCACAAATATCTCATCTATGCACGTTGAACCCACAGGCAACCATGTAGGTGTTATGGGGTTCTAGGTACTTTACCCATGTTGTACCTATGTAAGTGGCAGTGTTTGAAATTGTGTTATGCGTGAGTCAAGAACTTTGCAATCCTCGAGAAAACATGTGACACTTCTCATACATACTTTGATTTTAACACTCGCCATTATCATGTACTGAGCTAAATTCTGCGCTTTACTGAATACGATGCTGTATGTGAATTTGGGCTAAATGTTGGGGGAAAATCTGAAAATAACAGAAAATCCCAGTTTTCAAATCAAATTCCTGGTTTTTTCCTGGTCCTTCCAGGCTTTTTCAAATTCCAAACTTTCTCCCGGTTTCCAAGAATTCCAGGTTCGCTGGCCACCCTTACAATGATGATGAAGTGTTAATGAATAAATGAACGAAATAAAGAAAGAGGAAGGTGAAGTGTAGGGGAAAAAGAAAAATAATTATGAATCAATAGTTATCTTACCTGACTGATGAGGCGGAAGTCATGAGAGACAAGGACCATGCCTCCTTCAAAATCGTTGATGGCATCAGCCAATGCATCTATAGTTTCCATGTCTAGATGGTTTGTAGGTTCATCAAGTAGAAGAAGATGAGGAGCCTGCCAAGCTAAGAATGCAAAGACCACCCGACAACGCTGCCCATCACTCAACTGTCTAATTGGGCAAACCTATTCAAAAAGAGGGACCACAAGTTAGATGAAATTCAATTTATGCACAGAGGAGAAAACATCCCCTTAAGAGATTTGTAGGCCATGCCTAAGAATTCTTGACCTATAATTTGTGGAAAAGATTCTGTAACACAAAACTAGAGAAAAAAATCATGTATTGAAATAATTATTGTTAGTTGTAAATATTTAAATGAATAAATATTTTTGTTAAAATGAGATTACATGCGAATTCCTCCATTTTTGACAAACATGGATGCGACTGTAAAACAGAAAACTCTTCTAAAATTGATTAAATAATAAATGAACAACTGTTGTTACATCCTCATACCACAGCATAACAATCACTAGAGTTGGATTTTACCATATTTGTATAATTTATTCCTCATGACCTAATCCTTTTACTTGACGAATGTTTCAATCTGGAACACACAATGTTTTAATCTGGTTTTATGACGTTTGGAAGGGCATATTTTCACACACATTGTCATTAGTTGGATATTTCGATTCAGATTTTGAAATTAACGACTCTGAAGTCTTCTGCTTTAGTCATTTCCTTACATCTTGATAGATAGATTTATTAAAGTTCGCTTTGAGCTAATGCTCGGTGGCAAACATTATTACAACTAGATATACAACAATTACAAAACTATTACGAATATTTACAAATATAATTACAATTAGAATTAGAGATATAATCCTAGTTATAATTAATTTTGATATATCTGTATGTTGACTTATAGCTTTTCTAACACTTCACTCCACTTCACTTCACTTCACTTCACTTCACTTCCTTTCAGTGCTGCACTACACTACATTCCCCTCCCCTTCCGTGCCCCCTCCACACTACACTTCACTGTATAAGAGACATGACCATATTATTAATAATACTAACGATTATAATAATGAAACTAATAATAATAATAATAATAATAATAATAATAATAATAATAAAAAAGTCCCAGTATTATTAATGATAACCTACATAGAATTAAGTATATTTTTAAATTTCACTACATTAGAAGGAAGAGTCTCTAGTGCTTTTGCAGGTAGTTTGTTCCAATCTACTACAGTACGATTCACAAAGGGGAACTTGCCTACATCAGTTCTTTGCTTTCTACATCGTATTTTCCAGGGATGGTCTCCTCTGCTTTTATAATCAGGTTTCTGTAATCTTTTACTGATGTCTGCCCATGCTGAGTCCCCTTTGTATGTCTTGTACATTACGCATAAACGCGCCCATTCCCGTCTCTTAGATAAGGGTTCCCATTCATCTCGTCCATCAATGCGTCCATGATTTATGCAAAGAAAAGAATTTGTGGAATTTTACAGTTATTTTAACTTGCAAGGGAATTAAGAATATTTTACTTATTTTGTTTAACATCTGTAGCCAAAGCTGATACACACATAACGTGTCTCCACTCACACCATCTGCAAGAAAACTGACTTAAGACACATCTTGACTTGAATTTAGTATTAACCCTATCACAATCTGTAATCTCCTTTACTGAACTGCACAATTACGGTAGTTCAGCCTTCACTTCTGTGATTCAACCACTTTGCCAAAACACAATAACATGGAGGGAGGGAGAAAGTTCCAATTGTTGAGAACTCTGCTGAGGAACTGTCACCAAGCTAAGATGTCCGCTGAAGCTTTGAAGATGAACCTCTGAAACTGGTTGATGAAGTCTTATCACTGGCCCTGATGAAGATCTCACTCGTGTTTTGAATGTTATATTTCACTATTCATGACCCCCAAATGTTCAGTCAATATTTTCATTTGGAGCCTCTCAACATTATATTAATATTGCAGTAAGGGTAAAAGGGCATAAAGTTGCCTGATTTCCACTACCCTGTTTCGGGACATGGATTTAAATGTACCTGGTATGAGATCATAGTTGGCCTGTTCTAAGAATTCTCTCCAGGAGCTTTTCCACTGTACTTGCTGGTCAGATAGACCTATAATTTCTCTGCAACTTAGTCTCCTTTCTTAAACTCTTCTTTCAACAAACAAAGAAGTAAATTCACAATAAAATACAAACTACATTTGCCAGCATTACCTTGTATTTCATCACAACCAATGTCACCACAAAAAAATACAGCGTACACAATAAACAAAGTGAAATGCCACCTTGTTTTGGAACTTTGCGTCAAGTTATGCATTTGTTACCCAAATATAACATTAATAAAAAGTTAAGTTTTATTAAAAACACATGATGTAATTAAATGTCCATACAGGAGAAGTCTAGTCTCACCCCCCACAATCTAAATTTTCTTCTGAAAATTAGTTATTGGTCCAGGTCAAACCTGACATTGAAATATTCCCAAATAATATATCAGATTTCTTAAAACTTTGTACAAAGCATTTAATTTTTATTTTAACTGTAATAAAAGCTGAAGTAAATATCAAAGGCAGCAAACTTATTTTGGTTTCAGAGTTGACAATATCTTTTGGTTGAGAAATGCACAGGAGCTTTTGCAGATTCCTTCTCTAACTTCCAGAAGGTTGTGACCACACAATTTCTTCTCAAATTCCAAAACTTCAATCAAATTTGTCTTAGTATAAAAGCACGGGGCTGTTCACCACCACTGTAAGCTACCTTTCCTTTCCATTTGTATCTCAAGCATCTGGACATCATTACAAGGGTGTTTGAATGACTTGTGGGTTGCAAAATTATCACTCAGACTGGTCCTCTTGAAAGTTACCCAAACCAATGCTTACTTCTAGCTAGTTGTACAACCAAACAGTTAATCCACCATATTCAACCAATTTTCTTCACATTCTTTGGAGGAGTGTTGCAGGACAATAAATGACAGTATTTATCTATGAATTTTTCACATATATTATTCACATTTATTGCAAGGTCTTTATTTAATAGAAATTCAGTGCTTATGAGGTCACACAACAGCTGCGTTTTCATCAGTTGATAGTCAAGTCTAGTTGAGTCTGCAAATAAATTCATTTAATGGAGTCCATACTCCTTTTAATTCCATGTAATGTTTACAAGTTGATCAAGTGTAATGTTTACAAGTTTACAATCCAATAGCGGTCGCCGGCGGAGTAACAGTTAGCATATCAGACTCTTATACCCACATTTGCGGGTTCAAACCCGATTGATGCCGTCAATCTATAAGGGCGAAAAAATCCTTTGTACACCTTCCTTCCGAGGGGATGTAAAGCTGGCTCTCTCATGTTAGTACACTTACGGCAAGTAAAAGATCCTAAAGTCTAAATTAAGCCTCTGAGCTAAATTCAAATTGCCTATTTCTTCGCCTAAGTAATACCTTCTTTCTCCTCTAGTTTGTGAAAGAAGCATAACAAAATTTGAATGTTCAGGCGGAAGAGAAGGCCTCATGGCCTGAGTCTCACCATGTAAAATAAGGCATTTCAATTCAATCAATTCAATCAATATTGGAGTTAAAAAAACTTCACCCTTTTTTATAATTTTAAATCAATATCAATCTACTCGTTAATAATCACAATGCTACATGAAGGAAATCCAGACAATGATCCCAAATTAAAATGGACTGATTCAAGCATCTTAAAAATGCTGCAACCTGAGAAGACTACATCTTTGGTCTCCCAAATCTTACCTGTTGTCTTCCAGTAAGACCATATCGGCCAATAATCTTTCTCATTTCTTCTTTCTCCTTTACTTCAGGAAAAGACTGCATCATGTACTCCAAAGGAGACAAATCCAGATCTAGCAGTTCATGCAAATGTTGATGGTAGCGAGCAATTCGTAAATGGGAATTCTTTCTTATCATCCCCTCAGTTGGTATAAGCTGTAAAAAGAATAGCAGGAATTCAATATTTGACTAGCTTGGGTATTATTATGAAAGAAATAACAGTGAATTAACTTTGAATTAGAGCTCAAAAGAAATATTTACAAAAAGTTTTCTTACCTCTCCATAGAGCAATTTGAGCAGTGTACTCTTGCCAGCACCATTTGGACCCACAAGTGCTAATCGAGTATCCAGATCAATTCCAAATTCCAAATTCTTGTAAATTTGTGGAGTATTTTCATTGTAGCGAAAACTTACATTCTATGAAAGGATAAAAAAGACTTCTTAAGTTTATTGAAACAAAATAATTTAGAATAAAAACATCTAGAGCTTCTTTTAATTAGAAATCTTATATATTTATTTAAATTTTCTTGATACATATTACAAAAGAGTTCTTACTGAGATAAACTTCAGTAACCAGTCTTTAAACTTCAGTTTTTTTTGTCAATTTTGAAGACATTTGCTGACATATTATAATAGAATATTCCCAAGAGAAATGTGTAAGAAAGCCGTCTGAAGAGTACCTGCACCATGATGACTGGAGGTGGGATTGTCCCACAGGAAGGAAAATAGAAATGGACCGTTTTGTCACTGATGACTTTCTCCGTCAGACCTTGGGCAACCATCTTGGCCAAAGTCTTCTCTTTGCTCTGAGCTTGGCGTGCTAGTTTGGCTGATCCATGACCAAACCGTGCAATGTAGTTCTATGAAACAAACAGAGCAAAATATACATGGATTTATTCAGCATTTGTTCCAAATATAGTATTATCTTTTTTCATTTCCTCCAATGTGCACTTTTGCAAGGTCTTACAACCAATGGCAGGGAGCACCTCCTCTTTATGTGCCAATTTGAAAACCATGTGAATTGCTTTCAGGATCTCTTTCACTTTTAGTGAACCTCCAGCAGTCATATGCCCCCTGGTTTCAGGGTGGGGGACTATTTTAGTTCAAAGAAAGAGAAAGCAATTATTCTGTTCTGGGGCAGTCATTCTTTCTCATTTCATTCATTCCCATAAGAACTGTTGTTTAGGAAAGAAGAATCACTAAAATTGTTATTTTAAGTACCCATAATATTTTTATTTTCAAGAATTAATAATTTATTGGTGGACAATACTTTTTGCAGATGACCAAGCAATAATAGCAGCAGGAGAAGATATATTACAAAAAGCAACTCGTGAACTGCAGCGGATAATGTCAGAATATAATCTGCAAATATCGGACACCAAAACGAAAGTGATGGCATTCCAAGGACGATACCCGGTACGCTCAAAAATTGTAGTAAATAATGAAACTGTAGAACAGATACAGCACTTCACATTCCTGGGAGCAGACATATCATTTTATGGCGAAATAGACATAAATAAGAAAATAGAACGATTCAATCAAATGAATGGTACCATAAGAAGAACACTCAGTTCAAAAGTGAGAAGAGACACTCTCATCAAATTTTATAAAGTTATGTCAATACCAACTTGCTTATATGGGAGTGAAGTGTGGACAATGACAAAAAAAGATATCTCAAGACTGTAAGCAACAGAAATGAGATTTCTTAGAGCGGTAGCGGGATATAGTCTCCTAGATAGACAAAGGAACACAAAAATCCGAAATGATTTCGGATTTTCCCTACTAGAGACCACCATAGCTCTAGCACAAGTTAGCTGAAGTTCTTGAAATGAATGCGAATCATTTTTACTAATCAATCAAGCCCCCCAATATAATTACGCAGCAATGTATAAAAATAATCTAAAGTGGTTGAACAGCGTATAACATACTGGGAGGAATATACTCAACAACTATATGAAGGGGAACTAAGGATTGATGAACATTACAGATGAATTTAAGATGATCTTTAATAATGAAAAATGAAACATTTAAACAATTTACGAATGGAAAATCTGGACCAGATATCATTCCTATTGAACTGACAACAATGCAAGAGATGTGATTTCGGACAATACTTGAGAGCTTTTCAATTTGATATTGAAAAAGTGATCAATGACTGGATGAGGACCGTTTACGTTTCGTTATCAAAGAAAGGAGACAGACAGGATCGTACTATCAATAGAACAATAGCCCTGAATTGTCATATCAGCAAGACATTGCTTATAATAATAAAAAGTCTCAAGTAATTTTTGGAATGCGTAAGTGACTTTTTGGAAAGAGAACCATCAGAAGAGAAAGATGGTTTCAGAATGTGGAGGGGAACCAGAGATCAAATAGCAAACCTTAGATGGACAAAACACAAATAACCACCAACTGTGCTTTTGTTTTCTGAATTCTTCAAAGCTTTTTGACTGTGTGGAAAATATTTAGGCATTATCTTATCAAATAAAATACATTTATCACTAATTTAATCCTAACAAAGCAAAATAATTAATTCATTAAGAATATACCAACAAATTTTTCAAAAGCAAATGGTAATCACATCTTCACATCTCGGTAAACCAAGTGTGTTAATCTCCACCCACAAAATCCTTCGAGAACTACAACTGAGGAGCAAACATTCAAAAGGTGACGTCCATTTGGCAAAAATTGAGTTCTTCTGTTTTCTTCTGTACCTAGACTTTTATTTCCAGGAGAAGAAAAAACACCCACAAACAAACAAAATAACAACCCACACACACACACCACGTGAGATATCTTATAAAACGTTCAGTAGAACTCAATTTGTTGAGTTAAAGTCGGTGTTGAAAAGTAAAATTTGTGCTACCCTTTGATTTTTATTGGAAAAGAGTGAAGTGGACATGTCATTTTTTGAATGTTAGCTCCTCAACTAATATTGTAATTACAATTTCATTCTCTGAGCATTCTACTAATTGAAGATCTTTCTTGTGTCAATAAAATACATTGGCAATTTCTGTACATGATACAAACCTTCATGTGAGCTATCTGATCTTGTTCCCAGTTATATTGCTTCATTTGATTTTCCAGCAGCTCCAATCGAGTTCGCACAAAGGCATCATAGTTACCCTAAAATGAAATCTCATTACTTTTTGCCACTTATGTCAAAAGTTATATAAAAGAACCATTTTCATTTTCTTGTTGACTCACAGTGTAGTATTTCAAACGTTTTTTGTCCATGTGAATTATGTTTGTACATACACCATTCAGGAAGTCTTGAGAGTGAGATATTATCACCAAAATTCGTTTATAGCTGAAAAATCATGAATACTATTTTTAAAATTATAATTATATCTAAATAAAATTGTCCTAAGACAACAATAGTTCCCTTTTTTAAAACAATCACTCAATAAAAAAATACATTGTAAGTTAATTTTTATTTTACTTGTCCAAATTGTAAGAAACAAACATTTCGGAAATCTGAACCTGGGTTATATTCCCATCTTCAGGCATTCAATTTACTAAAATAAAACATGAAGTATTTATAATATGAATAAATTTTTAAATAACTTTTACATAAAACTCTTTATAATATTATTAATACATACTTGTAATATTTTGAAGTTATGGTACAATCAATTACGTAATACAGTACCAGAAAAAAGAAATCATGCTTGCCAGATGTGGTTTTTAAATTTTGGCATAATTACACACATTAATTTGGAACATCTTGTTTGGAAGATGAAAGAAATTTACCACGCTGTACTTGCAGTCAGAGAAACAAGTAGAGATTGTTGTTATATTGAACATTATAATGAATGAATGAATGAATGAATGCCTTATTTTATATGACAAGACTCAGGTCATGAGGCCTGCTCTTCCAACTGACCACACGCAAACTTCGTTACGCTCCTTTCACCTACTAGGGATGAAAGAAGGTATTACTTGGGCGAAGAAACAGGCAGTTTGAATTTAGCTCAGAGGCTTCATTTAGGCTTGAGGATTAAATTATAGAATTTAAATTTAACAACTAGTCAGTGAAGTGTCCAAAAATTTAATGGTATATTGTTTTTCTTCTTTCGCTGAGGAGGGATGGCCCAAAGGGGGAGGGGCTGGATTAATAAGGAATATTAAACAAGAGAGAATTAAGTCTGGCCATTTTTACTTTGGAAAGTAGGTTGTTGCAAATATTTGTAACAGGTCGTTTTGTAACATGGAACATAACATTGTTGTATATTTGAAGTTTGAGAAACAATTCTGAAAGGTTTTCTTTGTTCATTATCTAAAATTTGGATATTTTCAAAATGTTAAGTATTATTTTTAACCCCAAAATATTTCTTGTGTCAACTGTTCACAGGAAATAAATTATTATTGTGTAACACAGTCTTAAAGTAATTTAATGATTTACAATGGTGAGAAAAAATTGCCATTTTTAATGGGAGATTTTTTAACTATCTGCAATGAATCGCAACGCTGAAGAAATTTATTATCAACTATCATTATTATCAACTCATCAGGAACAATGAAAGTCAAAGCACTTCACTGCTGATTTGAAGACTTTCACTGCGGTAAATCTGATAAAGCTAATTATTTTTAAATTCTTTATGTCATTTGCTATCAATCTTCACAAGTACCCATCATACAAAAACTTTTAATGCTCAAACAAACAGCAGGTATCTCTTACGTTTTAAGTTCCTCCTCCAACCACACGCATGCATCCAGATCCAAGTGGTTGGTAGGCTCATCAAGCAACAGTAAATGAGGCGTCACATACAGTGCTCGAGCCAACGCAATACGCATTCTCCAACCACCTGGAAAATGAAAGAAATTTTAGGTTATACAAGAAATGAATGTAGTCCCAGTAGATTGAAATCAAGCAAAAAAACAACCCCCCACACACACACCTGAAAAAAACAACAACAACAACCCCACCACACACACACCTGAAAAATCCTTGCACTTCTTCTGTTGCATTTCCTTGCTGAAGCCTAGACCATGAAGGATCCATGCTGCTCTGGTCTCGGCAGTGTCAGCACTAATATCATCAAGCCGCTCATATACATCCATGAGCCGCTCTTGGGATTCTACAAATTTTAATGAAAACAAAGCATAGAAATCATTACATGCAAAGTTAACGAGTATGTTCCAAGATTTCATGCCATATTACTCTGCAACTGGCTTTATTTTTTTCACAGATATTATGCTGCAAAGGTCACTGATACAATTGTAACGGAGTAGCATTTTAGTCAACGGACCTCACAAGGCACGGGCCAACATGTGGGAGGGGGTGGTCCAGGTGCCAGGCTGGCGGTGCAACCGAAGCCGTTGACTTGGAGGGTGCAGACTGCCAGGAGCATGTCTAGAAACATCTGGGGGTCAGGTAGCCAGAGTAATCTGTGAGATCAGATTGTCTGCGGCTGAGGGTGGACCCCATTTTGCAACCGGCCCCAAAACTGTAATGAGGTGACGCAGTCCACAGGTCTTCAGCGTGGGAGGTTTCGCAATAGGGGCTAGTGGAGGAAACCATATGCATTTGAGTTTGGGCTGAATCATGGTGCGGAGGCACTTTGGCTGATCCATGAAGGGGTGATCTCAGACTTGCAAGGGTGACATGGGACAGAGTCCCCAGATTAACATGCTGGAGTATTCTGGGTCAGGCTGGGGCGGCTTGCCTCAGAAATGGGAGAGATATGGAGTGCAGCGGTAGTTTCCAGAGGAGTTTGTAAATAAACACTGAAATATACAGTCATTGTAAATAAACCTGTACAAAAAACTCTGTGTTTGTGTTGTTTTTCACATCACGATGATGTCACAATTTGTATCAGTGACCTTTCCAATTTTGGGGGCTTAAACTGAAACACATTTCATGAAGAGTACATATCAAAATGGCAGGAAGAATATATTGAGATACTATTGAGGTATCCACCACTCATCAGAAGACGATGTCATGATGGACCCGGTTCTCATCTCTCAGCATTTTGAAATTAAAACTTTTCGAATCAGAACATGGAAGGATCTACAAATAATGTAGGAAAACTTACCATCATCTTCACAACTAACAAGCTCTTCAGCCAGCTTTTCTAATCTTACTCTCTCCTCATCAACTTCCATAACACACTGCAGAGCACTTTTATCTGAAGCGGGCATTTCTCGAGTTAAATGGAATATGTCAATATGATCTGGGATAGGAACTTCACGATTACCCAATACTGAAAGCAATGTCGATTTTCCTAGAAAAAATAAAAATACATATTATTAAATTTACGTTTGTTATGCAACATCAAATCAAGATGCTATTACATACATATCAAAATAATCTTTGTTTCAAAAAATTGTGTTTATGCATAATTTTTGTTGATATTAAACTACATTATATCACTGAATTAAAAATAGTAAATTGATAGAATATGGAACTAAAACAGTTTGAGATGCATAATGAATGAATTAACACATTAAACCCTTGATATTTTTTACCAATTACATTTATTGACAAAGGCTGTATGATCAGCAAGCACATTGATTTTGAAACCCTTAAGAAATATTTAAAAAAATAAAACAATTCTTTTTATATTAAAAAACTTGCGATAAACACCTCAAAGCACATTACTTTTATTTTACACAATTCTCACAAATGTTCACATCTATTAGAATGAACACAATGAGAAAGGACCATCCCAAAGCAAGTAATATTTAACTGCTGTATCAACAATTTTGTTTGCAATAGTAATTTTTTATTGCATACTGTGTTAATTTTCTTCAAAAACAAACTTAATTCTTGGAACCGTGCCTGAAGGAGAGTTGGCAGCAAAAATGAAACGTTTTTAGCAGACCATGTTTCTACCAACCTTGTACATAACATCAAGAATGTCTGATATGCAGATATTGTGACTGTGTTTAAATGTGTGATGAGGTTGTAGGAGTTTTTCCAGTCGAAAATTGCTGCTTTTTGTCCCAGCATTACAAAACTTTCCCTATTCCACTTAAATAGTATGTGAGAAAGGAAAAATTAACTCCTATCTTCATTCCTTAGTAAAATTACTGGTCAGTTTTCATAATAATAGACACTGCCTTATCTCAAAAAAAATTAATTTTTCATTAATTTTCTTTACTCATACACTTACCACCTCAGTACTATTGAAATCAACTACGAGTTTTATCTCTGAGCATTATAGTATAGAAGGTGGGCTCCATAAATATTATGGGTAATCTGTAAAAGAATGTGTAACTGCATTGTGTACAGAATAACTCAAATAACTGATGAAGTGATATTAAGATTAGAATATAAATCTAGAAATAAAATATAACTATGAACTATTTATATTGAAAACATTGATAAAAAGACTACCTTTTGAAAACATTGATAAAAAGACTACCTTTCATTACCACTTGTCAGATTCAGGAAATTTCAACCAAAAAGATGGAAAACTGCAGAACACACAAACCAATCAGAAGTGAAATATGCAAAATTATAACTTTTTCACTTTCATGGAGATAAACTATTTGTGTTACAGAATGGCACAGACACTTTCATAATAAAGTTTTCCAACTTCCTTGGAGAGGACTGGCTTTAAGGTCTTGCCCCATCCTCTTGCCTGATGCCATCTATTCTCGTGCAAAGTTTTTTTGACATTTTCTCAACTTTTCGGTTTCCTCATAGTAGAACCGAAATATTACTTCAAGAATATTAAAGAAGAGAAAAACCTCATCCTAAATAGAAATTTTCCCTGAAAATTATGAAGCTATTTTTAAGAAAATGGCAAGTAAGCGTTATTGTAAATGCGAAATTTGAAGTCCCTTTCACAGGAATCTATTGAGTTTACGAATATTTTCATTTGAAGCACTTCCACTCACAAATGCAATAACGAATACAAATCAATGGAAATGTGCACATTAACTGTGCGAAAGATATTTTAAAAAAAATTACATTTGTATAATTTTTGAAAAAAACAAAAGACTACACAAAAAATGAACTTAACGTCATATTAAACCGTTAAAGCCCAAACGTTAAATAAATAATTTTAAAATATTTTACTGCTTAGAATATGTTAATTAACATTGAATAACATGATTTCCATTGACACATTAGTGATATGACACGAAAATAAAAAAGTATAGTGGTGTCATTTTGAGGTGATATTGGACCCTACAAATACAGACCATCAAAGCACATATAAACCCACATTGCATTGCTTCTACATAATCCATATGTGCAGATGACACCACCCACTGCTTCCCAGAATAACATTCCTTTTCAAGTGCACCTGCTACAACTACTAATCGCATTCAGCAGGAATTCTTGATGAGCCTGATCCACTAGCTGAATTTCTGTGAGGATGCTTCCCATACTTACAACAATATATTTGCACAATATTTCTTCAAAATTTACAATCAGTCAAGTTACTTTCTGTACTAATTTTTCTCGACAATAACTAGGAATTTTGCACAAAAATACTTTCAAATGGTCTTTTATATCACACAGGTTTCTACAAGCAAGTTGCATTCACTTCATGTGTATTTTGGCTTTCTTTGGCACAGAAACAGACGGTTTCTCTGTTTTTGATGGATGTATTTGTACATAGTGGCACCGCACACCATTTATAGGCTGGTTTCCCTGTTTTTGATGGATGTACTTGTACATAGCCAAAACATAACTTTTTTCTTGGCATATTCTGCTACTGATGGTGTGTTTACATGCATGTGATATCACAAAAGCCATGTGAAACGAATCTGACAGAAGATAGCATTTTGATAGGTTTTGTTTTTTTTTTGTTTTTTTTTTTTCACATTTCAACTTTGTCCTCGATTCTTGATGCAATTTTAGCAGTAAACAGAAAATTAGCAAAATTGTTTGCATAGAGTGATATAATAAACAATCTAAGATAGTTTTCTAAAAGTTCTCAAATAGCCTATTAGCAGTATCCATTGGAAAAGTTTGAAAAACAAAAAAAATTGGAGCAGCTTTTCAGAAAATGGCGTTTGGACATTTCTAAAAATGTGGAATGTTGAGCTCATTTTAACAGAAAACTGTTGAGTTTTTGAGAAACTATTTGACATTATTTAAAGCACATGTCCTCACATATAATAATGAGAAGAAATAGCCTCTAATGTAAATATTACCAATGTGAGAGACAACTAAATCAATTACATTTTTGTAATTTAAAAAACACAAAACAATAGAGCAATATGGCTCTTATGTTACCGTATTGGGTACATTTGGCACTACTCCTACTAAAAATTTAAAGAAAAAATTTTGGAGCTGTTTTTCAGAATATCTTGTGTTTGTTATTTTTTAAAATTGCAAATATTGCATGCACTATTGCATGAAAACTAAAATTTTCAAAAAAATCTCCACGACCTTAATGAAAGAACTATTTATGGACAACATGCCGTGTGATTTCCTCAAAAAATTGTAAAGATTTACCAATCCCTTTTGAGGACAGGCTGTTTGTTCAAGATATACCCTTCTCAGTTCTTGTACTCTCTTCCCTTCTGGCAATTACACAAGTGTGTAAGAATGAAATCTCTAAATTCTGTTGTCACTGATATTTCAAGATTCAAATGGTAGTCCACAATAGCATTTTGTAGAGACAGTGTTGTGAGTGAAATTCATAATCAACAACGCATACCAATGGTCATGTTTAATCAAGATTACAAATAAAATTTCCTTTCACCTACATGCTATTGTAAGTGTTACATTTAAAATAAAATGTGAATAATGTCAATTACGTTTTTACAATAATAGTTTTTAAACAGTGCTTTTTCAATGTTTCCCGTGTGTTTGTACCTCTACTTTAGCCACAATAAAAGTCTTTTTGCCTGCCTATTTTAGGTACAATAAGTGCCTGAACTTCTGGGCTCTTACTGATAGCAAACCAGACCCTTCACCAGTTCTTTATTGGAAGTGGTTGAAGCTGTGGACAGAGAGTGAAGTGATGTGTCAGGGGTTTCCATGTGGAATGGATGCCGTAACTGAGATGGACAATGCAATTTTGAAGATGGGAGAGAAAAAAGAAAGAAAGAGGAAAACAGGAAAAAAGAACAACTACAGTTGATAAAGTTTTCACATTCATACAACCTATGATATTTTTTCTGTTCATACGCATTTTTCCGAGTGCTTTTTTTTGTGTAATGTAATTTTTGGAAATTAATTCAACCTGTAGATATTTGTATGCTATTTACATATACATTAGTTATCCCAATTTTGGTTTCCAGACAGAAATGTGAAAAGTAAATATTTTTCATTAGCATGTTTTCCTGATAAAAGTTTTTTTGGTCTCATGAAGAACGTATTAATAAGACTCCACTGTATTCATTTTCATGCAAATCCTGTGTGTGGATGAGGTGCTAGTGTTGTTTGATGAGAGTAATCTCGCATGTTGAGAAAAATTAAACCCACACTCCATTTTGTAACAGAGGCCCCCAAAATGTGTATTACCATCACATTCTCAATATTGATTTTTTTTTATCACTTTCTCTAAACTCTGAGCACAAGAAAATGAAAAGAATCTCATAATTAAACAAATAAAAATAAACACACAATAAAAATCTTTGGGTTCATTAAATGACCGTCAATATCGATGTCTTACCACTTCCATTCAAGCCTAACAATCCATAACGCCTTCCACAATTCAACTCCACAGTAGTGTCTTGAAGCAACTCATGCCCATGAAATGAAATGGACATATTGCTGATCTTGATGTCTCTGCTGCGAGGGTGAACTCCCAAGCTGCCTGTACATGCTCGAGCCTCTGCATTCAGCTTTGCATCAGCCTCCAGCTTTAAACACAATGCCTCTGCAAACATTCAATAAGAATGAGCCATGGAAATGAAATTCATCAACAGAAATCAAGAAAATGATTATTACATCATTGCAATTATTAAATCACATTACAGAGTTTCTGAAGCATCGTTTTGTGGGGGATATTTAGAGTGGAAAAATATTCTAAATAAATATGTTTATATAATAAATAGGTTCATTATACAGGTAAAATGTAAGAATAATGGAAGACGTTTTAAAATTTTTATTCAACATTAGCACAAGAAAGAATTACTGCTCGAATCCTCTCAAAAATTTGCCCCTCTACAAGAGTATTGCTGATTTTTGAAGGTATCAACTTAAATTCTCTAGTTTTCATTAATCATTGAAGAAATTAAGCATGAAATATTCGAGAAATCCAACCTGAAGACGTATGATGAGAAGAGTTTCTTAGGTCCCAAATATTAATGATACAACTTACTGCATATTAAGAATTACAGCAACAATTCATAATAGAAATCAAGGGTTCCGAGTCACTCAAAATATTACCTTCTGCACTTATCTCATTCACACCATTTTCTCCATTCACTGATGAATTACTAGGACTGGGTTCCTTTTCAGATTGTTTGGCTTTGCCTTGATTCTTATTACCACTTTGTTTGGCTTTTGCAGCTTCCTTTTTCTTCTGCTGCATTTTCTTTTTCGCGTCAGACGGCATGATTACGAATCCTGAAAAGGTGTTATATAGGTCAGGCACACAAAAATAAATGACAAATCATAATCAATTCCAAGAAAGCATAGCAAGACAACGAGGGCATAAAAACAAGTGTACTTCTTTTGGACCAATTTGTAACACCACAAAAAGTTCGGAAAATTTAATGTCATTTGCGAAATGAAATCTTTTCGGTGTTAAAAATTGTCATCTCAATTAAAACAAAAGCAAATAATTCTACTGTTTCACCAGAAGGAGCATCACATGACTGGGTACAGTGCTTAGGTATGAAGTTCACGGTAATTATTTGGTAATTGAACATTTGGCATAAACGTGGTGATTCAGTAAGGCCTACTTAACCGTAACTACAAAGAAAGACGAGAGACAAAGCCAACAGTCTACAACACTTACAAGTTTCACAAAAATAAAACGAATTTCAAACGGAGGCTGAGGTGTCTTCAAGACAAAAATTTCACTTATGATAATGTTACTTCACGTGCACAAAGCGAATCCGGCTAAACTAGGAAATTCCGAGTAAACTCTTCCTTCACATTTGCTTTCGCCTTGCCTTGTCGCTGCTGCTGCCGCAAATCGACAGATAGCACCACTGTAGCCACGCAAAGAGTATACAACTACCACTTGCTGAGTAAATGGCCATGGTTGTTAATCTATGATATGTCACTGTTGAGAACAACGCAGACGTCAAATCATGAGCGAATAGTTTATCAAACCCTTAAGAATTTTAAGAAGAAAATATAAATAATTTCGGGACCTTGCAGGTTTTTAAGGTTACAAAAAATGCGTATCAATGAACTTCCGGATTTCAATTTGATATATCAATATCAATAAAAAAATATTGTTTTATGTTTTAAGAATAAAATATTATTAGAAAAATATGATTTACTATTCTTTCACTACATTTAAATTTTAATCCAATGGTCTCTCAAAAATTAACCCAAATTATTCATTGAAATGGCGCAATTTAAACTTCCGAGAGAGAGCGTTGCTATCGCATCAGTAACTTCAGCGACAGCCAAATGCAGCGCCACTATCGCTTGCAGTGTCATTCCAAAAACAGACGCGGAAGAATGACAAAGCAAAAATTATTGCTGGTGAAGGCAAGTTTTGCCCTGCTTCAGTCGTTCGTTGAAATAAAGTATGCCGTCAGACGGAAAAAAAGATAGCAAGAAAAACCAGGTAAGCGTAAGTACATTCGCCGTCTTGCTTGAAGTATTTCGGGATTGCAGTACCTTAATAAGTTGTCTGTTTTTGCCTTATAGGCTCCACTTTCGCCTGGACCTGTGCTAGACATCAGTGATGATGAATTGGTATCCATATCGGTGCGCGACTTAAATCGTCAGTTGAAACTGCGAGGACTAACGCGGGAAGAGATCGTGCGCATGAAACAGCGGCGGCGAACGCTCAAGAATAGAGGCTACGCCGCTAGGTGAGCCCCAGTGACGATCCTACATTTTCATCGAGTTCAAAATTATGATAGTAATTTACTATTTTTACCACACGATTAATTAAACCCTACATTTGGGATATATTGTAAAATATATTGTTATTGAGTTCAAAGGATTTTTTTTGCACTTCCTGCCTTCTATAATTTTCTCCTTTTTAAAGTCAGGCAGTAACGAAAATGTAGTTTTTGAAAACGTACTTGCAAATGTATTAAAAAAAAATACCATAGACACTTGTGGAAAATATGAGTCATGGACACAACCAAAAATTTAATATCAAATAATAAGGATTCTATTGCTTAGCAAAATAATTATTAAAGGAAATGTATATAAAAAGGTTTTGAATATCAATGAATTGCGTCAACCCTAGGTATTCTATTGCTGACAATTTCTTATTTGGCATCATATAAGCTAGAATAGCTACTGAATTCGACTCCCATATTTGATACCAGGGTCTGACCCGATAGTCTTAGTAATGTTTACCCGTCACTTGCGAAGTTTCCTTATGAATCAAATATGACATCTGATAAGATTACAAAGATAATATTTTGAAAGACAATAAACCATCTTCCTTTACTGCAAAGAACATGCAGTAAAGGACTATTTGGTAATAAGTGTTTCATGTGTATTATCAGACTATTCAGCTCTGCAAGAACATGGATGTTAGAACATCCAAAAGGAACACCAGAAAGAAAGAAGAATGAAAAACTATAAAATGACAAGTCTTCCGAACCGCAGAAATGTTATTTTGAAATTTTGATTTTTCATTTATTTTACTAAAACAATAGAAGTCCATTTGCTCTTCAATACAGCATTAAAATATTCTAGGGGTGCTATAACATGACTTTCTCATATTATTTGTATTGGTTGTATAAATGATATTAATTATAATGAAAATAATAAGCTTGTAATATTTCAGCTTTTGAAGAGGTCATGGCAAGAACATGTTCACTTAATTGTGAATTAAGTTAGAGAACAATGACTGTAAAGTTTTGATATTGCTAGCAGAATAAGGTAGATAATGAGGTTTTTTAAACTCTGGTTTGAACCCGATCTTGCCAAAATGGTGTATTGAAGTGAGCGAGTTCTGCAGACTTTCTGAAAAATTGCTGGAACCTGTTACCAATTTTGATATCTGACTGAACATGTTCTTGTCATGATCTCTTCCACTGCATACAAATTCTCATCAAACTATTTGAGGAAAGCACACTATGTCTTTTATTAAGTATCTTCTAAAACACACTTGATAATTAGAATTGATTCTTTTTCTTACCAATAATGTGGTAGCAATGCTGAACCTATTTTTCTCAATGACAATCAACAGCAATCCATGCCATAGCAACACTGTATTGAAGTTTATTTAGCTTTAAAAAAGTTCCTTCTCAAACTCATTGAAGAACAAATTTCTCAAAATTTTCTCATTGTAGAGAAAATATTGTTACAGTGCTTGAAGAAGTGATCTTTTTTTAAAATTTTTTTTAAAGTACTTCAGAGATCCATTTGAAGAATTTGTGCCTACAAATGCTTTAAATTATAAAATGTATTTGTAATACTTATATTAACAATGAGCCAGTGTGTAATATTTGACACTTCAGTAGTTTTAATGAAAATGGCATTTTGGTCATGTGATTTAGGGCTTTGTGCTTTGTCCATAAAAATGTGTAAAGAAAAAACTGCTGATCTGTTTTTGAGAAAACCTTGGAAAATGGTCATGATTTGTCACAAAATTTCACAAAAACTACTAAAAATAAAAAAAAGTTTATGAAATGATTTAAAAAGGCCAATATTAAAGAACAAATTGCATGTAGGATTCCGTTCCAAGTTAGTAAATTCAATAATAAAGGATTTTAAAAGACGAAAAGAAGAAATTAACTACAGGCTTCAAGTACCTTCAGAAATTGAAAGATACATTCCAATTTGCAGGATGTCAACTATGGCCAGATTGGAAAGGAAATACTGATTTGGGGGACAATCTAGAGTTAGTTTATTGCTAATATTGTGCATGGACCCACACGCTTTTGAAACATTTCTTTTTCGGTTTCAGTTCCGTTTAAATCTTCAATTCATTAATTGAAATACTTAATGTATGAAGTAGCACGGAAAATCTTATTGTTTCTATTTTGTATTGTATTAAGCAGTTTCATCAAATTTCATAAGTAGTTCACGAAGATATATTTTTTCTTTAAGGTTTTTTCCTTGAATGGTGTAAGACCAGTTTCATTAAAACTTCTGAATTTTCAAAAATTACAAATCTTCACATATTGTTAATTCGTATCTTCTGTGCACCATTTGTGGAAGCAAGTTTCTAAATGCAAGCAAATGATGTCTAAAGAATTAGGAGGTTACAAGTGGAAATTTTATATTCACCATCATAAATTTTATATCTAACCATAAAAAATTTTATATCTAACCATCATAAATAATATAATAGTCAGCTGGTTAAATCATCCTGTTTTAATCACTTGAAGGATGTGTATTAAAAAACATGATATTTGCTTCATGGAGCCAAAAATGCATTTAGTATTACAGAAGAACCATAATGTTACCTCAGGGGGACCTAAAATTCTTATGTTAAATGGCGTTTTAACTAAATGGGGAGTTGGGGGTATTCCTTGAAAAAACACATTAAAATTGACCCAGAGTTATTGATTTAATTTTTAAGAAATGCTTGATTTTTAATCATAGGGGTTGTCCATAAATAACTTAATACTAAAGATGGGGGGGAAGGGGTTTGAGGCAGCATTATGCTGCGTTACATAGGGGTTGAAGGGTCATGGTTTAGTGTTACATAACACAGATATTAATTTTAAAAAATTTTCAAAATTTCTTGAAATAATTTCTTTTATTCAGTATTGTACTAAAACATTAAAATATTACCAAATTAAATGGAAAAATATGTCTCAATTTAAAGAAAATTGTATTTGTTAGATTTCAGAGAATTTTGTTTTTTAAGAATCCGATTAAATTGGCGCAGTGTGACTCACTGCCCATGCATCATCCATGATTGTGGCGTGTGCACAGCATATTTTCATAAATTTTCTTGCCTAAGCATCCTTCCTTCCATCAAAAATTGTCCCAATCTTATTATTAGATGCAGACTGCTTTACCAACTAATTTTGACCTTAATTATCATAAATTTGAATATATATCAAATAAAATTAATACAGTTCATTGTTTCTACTTTATAATTTGTTTTTACTTATTGTAAATTGGGATGGGATGTTGGCGGAACCATTACATAATTCTTTAGGAGGGGGTTGAAGTGTGTAATGCAGAGGGGGTATTCAAAATTCTGTGATCAAATATTGTAGTGATCTTTTACATTTGCAAATTTCCAATTTTTAAGTGATCTCCATCAGAGACATTACAGTTAAAAGTTTGGAAAATATCCAAACTCCAATTTTTAGGAGTGTAATTGTCAACTGATATGCTACTTATAGTATATTATGCAAAGTAATATTGATATTTTACATAAAGTAAAAACATTGTTATGTATATAAACAGAAAAAATTAAAGTTGGCACTATTGCTTTTATGAAAAGTTAACTTCTCTCTGCCAATCGAAATTTAATCATTCTTGCTCAATTTCATTGCATTTATTTACCTGGGGGGAAAAAGGAACATTGATTAGTAGGCCATAGTTTACTGGATTCAATGCATTTTAGTGTAGAAAGCTACAACAATTCAGCGGAGAGTAATTTACAAATCTGTAAATATCTACAAATGTGAAAAACGGCATGAACCTTAAAATGAAAATACAATTATGAACCATTTACAATACGACAATTATGAACCATTTACAATAAAAATCTTAAAAAATTACTTTTTATCAAACAAATCATAAGATAATTGCTGTACAAAGTATGATTTTTTCTGACATGGTTGAGCGTCGAGTGCAGGGCCACTTGAAATGGATTTACCAGAAAGTATGTGCTGTTGTGTCTCCACTAGTTTCAAAATAAGTGGAAGAGAAGGAGGAATCAGAAATAGCAACAATGTAAAATGTTATTTTGGATGTGTAATTTGTAGAAAATTTGCTGGGAGAATAATTCTATTCCAAATAGAAAGTTGATCACAACTTTGCAAGGACTGAGGTTCAGCGGTTAAATACCCTTCAAATTATGTATCCTCCTACCAATAATAATATTGACTTTGGTACTACATATTGTGAAAGTGAACTTAGATGCTGTCATATTTGTGAGCACATTTACAATCCTTTTTTGTTTCAGTTGTCGAATCAAGCGAATTGAACAAAAGGATGAATTGGAGAGTGAGAAAACTCAAGAAGTTCGTGATATGGAAGCTATGCAAGATGAAAATACACGGATGCGTGAGGAGGTAGAAGCCCTTCATGTAAAGTATGAAGCTTTAAAAAAGTTTGCAGCACTTCGGAAGATTCCTATTCCTCCAGAGCTTGAAAACATATGAGAAATAGTTCAGTTCATGAAAACTCAGATTTCTGTGCAAATAAAATGTACTTTACAGAGGAACTGAATTTGATGTTGTCTATTACAGTGGCATGTGGTTGCCAATTTTGCATTTACTTGACCTGTTTTTGGCAAATTCTTTTGTAAAAACTTTAAGTTTTACAACACATTTTAACTTTAAGTATTAAAAGTGAACATTCTTGTACTTACCAACACTAATTTGCTGAAATATTTATTACTATCTAGTTTCAACACTTGGTCACAACTTGAAAGATTTTACTTGAAAACAGTTTTTCCAAAAAATATGAATTTTTAAAATGTCTTCAATTTTTCAGTTTATTTTAACCTTAAATTCATAATCTGCAATCACAAAAACAATAAAATCCATCTAATTTTCAGCTCTGAATTCACATACTTTTTGTTGATGATTGATGGATGAGAACTTATAATAATTGTTTAGGACTGGTATTTTAAAAATTAATGTTTTCTGAAACAGTGAGTTCACAGGAAGAAGTGCTTTCATTCTATCTTGAAAAGTTGGAAACTATCTGTATCTAAAAGTTGAACTATCATATAACTATGAAAAATATTTTAGCCATATCAGTGTTAGTAAGTCCAAGTCCTTTCATTGTTAGTTATACACTTATTGTGTTTCATTGTTCTTTATACTTTACCTGATATTATTTTAGTGTTATCATGAAATATATTGTATCCTATTTTTGACAGTTATTATTAACCTATTTATGGAAGGAAACTCCAATAAAATAACTGTTTTTAATACTTGCTTTTTATTTTTCTTAACACCTCATCTTACCAACACATATATTTAGATCCTTCTTCTGTGTTTTGATTTCGTTAGGAAGTGTCAATACGGGTTTTTTTGTCAATACACTGAAGACATACTTGAAATTAAAACACGTCTACTGTTTTGCCACTTAAGAGCATAATTGTTATTTACTCAAGAGCATAATGCCTTCAACATTACAGATATATTACATTATCTGATAACTACCAATGCCACCTATATTTAGCCCTTGGTGCTGGTGGCTGTCTTTGTGATGTTACAATTAGAAGACTTAGATTTTTCCATCTAATATTTATGCTTTCTGTGTATATTACAACGTGTTTAGTGCAGACGGATGAGATTTATTTGCATCATTGATATTTTGCGTCAAAAAGATGAAAGAAACAATATTGGCAAAGAATGGACGATTGTGTACAATTAAGAGAGAAGACTGTGTTTTTTATTTGTTACTGTGTTTTTTGTTAAAAATTTTAATTTTAAAGGGAAATAATTTCCCAAGTAATTTCCAATAAGTTAATTTATATGTCATTTTTGCAAGAAAACTAGGAGGACTATTCTCGTAATATTAAGTTTTAATTTTTTAGGTTTTAAAGATGTAGATGATATGTGCAAGCAAGTTAAATTTATTATTAAAAATATTTTCAAAACAGCTGATTTGTCTGCTTCTGCAGTATTTTTTTTCTATTACCCCTCATGCACACAAATTTTTGAGGAAATCGGGATATGTTGTCTCTTCACAATACGAACAGTAAGAGCAAGCAGATGAGAATAATTTAAATTTGCTAAGGAGAAATTCAAAATTCATTGTAGTAATCAGATTTGCATAGTTTCATTCTTGTGAAATGGAATTTATGTCATACATTTCTTAGACAACAAAAGTAGAAATATATTTGGCACAGCATGCGGTAGTCCAGATGCTACTACTTCACCTTATGTTTTATTGTTTATATTATATAAATTCACTGCTACACTATTTCAGTTGTACAGATGAGTTTTGCGGTTCTCACACATAACCAACTTGTATAAATGAAATCTCTAAAGAAGAAGAACTTCACAAAGACGTGACGAATTGCAATTAGACTAAAATATGAAGGCTTTGTTGATATAATTTAAATATTCACGTCAAATGCAATCCCCAACACTCGTGCAACATTGTTAAAATCTATTTAGTTAAATAACTCTGAAATAAATCATTCTAGGGCCTTAAAATGTGGAATTTTGAGGCCAGTGGCCTCAAATATACATAATGTCCGGGGAGGAAATGTCAAAAATTCGAAAATAAGCTCTTAGGGCAATTTAAAGCATGCAGTGAAGAAGCATAGAAAAATTCCAGAAACATGTAAATTGCTTTTTGTGGACTGGTACTGTACAGTCTTGCGCCTCCTTGCCTGCTGTCATCTATTGCCACCCTAAGTACAATCTCTTGAAATTTTCTGAACTTTTCGGTTTCCAAATAATAGAACCGAAATATTATTTTAAGAAAATTAAAGAAGGCTAAAACCTCGTCCAAAATAGAAATTTTCATTGAAAAATTTGGAGCCGATTTTAAGAAATTGGCATTGAGCTTTCCTATAAAGGCAAAAATTTGAAACTTCTTTTCACAGGAATTTATTGAGTATTCGAAAAATTCAATTAAAGTAATTTGAAGAACTTCCACTTGCAAATTCAATAATGTATACAAATTGGTGTAAATGTGCATATTAACGACGCGAAATATATTTAAAAGAAATTACACGTGTAAGTTTTGAAAAAACAAAAGAATAACGAAAATAACCTTTACGGCATATTAAACAGTGCAATTAGCACTATGCATTGCAAAAATTTGAAGAAAACATTTTGAGCAAACAGCGTTTGAGCATTTCTGAAAATGCGGAAATTTGAGCTCATTTTAACAAAAAAATAGAGTTTTTGAGAAACTTTATTTTACATTATTTAAAGCAAATGTACTCATAAGTACAATAACATGAAGAAATTGACTCTAATATAAATATTACCTATGTGAGAGGCAAGTAAAAAAAAATTACATTTTAGTATTTTTTGAAAAAACAAAATTAAAGAGCCATATGACGTTTATGTCATTGTACAGGGTTTGTTTGGCGCTAATTCTACCAACAAAATTAAAGAAAAAGTTATGAGCCATTTTTGTGAAAATCTTGTTTTTGTATTTTTTTAAAATTGGAAATATTGTATGCACTGTTGCACAAAAACTACTAAAATTTAAAAAATATTCATGATCTTAATGAAAGGACTTTTTATGAACAACAAATTTCATTGGAAGGAAAAACCTCTGTCTTCAATTTTATAGTTGTTGGAAGACGCCGAAAAAAATTCAAACATGTGCAATTTTCGAAAATTCAGAGTTAATAGCGAAAATCGGACCAATGCCAACTTTATAAGGGTATTTTACTCCATTGTTACGAGAAATTTAAAGAAAGAATTTGTAGTCGTTTTTGAGAAAATTTTGAAAACGTCAAGGGGGCTTCATGAAAAATTACCCCCAAATTTTAAAGAATGTATTCAAAATTTCAAAGCTTCAACTAGAGCTCGATCGACAAGGATTTTGGAAAAATCTTTTTCAATTTGGAAAAAGATCGTATGCTTTGCTTTCAAATGGTTTTTCGGCATGAAGGGATTCTGGTTACACCACATGTTAGAGGACTTTTTCACTTAATTTAGTAACTGGATTTATCCACTTGTTTTCAGGATCCGGCAATGGATTTTTTTCTGTCGAAAATTCGTCGTTTCTTCACGCAGCGTTACATAACTTTCTCTATCCTACATATATCCGTACGTAAATGAGAAAGTAAACTAAAGGTGCTACAGAATGGCACAGACTTTCTCGTAGTTAACTTTTCTAATTTCCTTTTTGTGGACTGGTACTGTACAGTTGTGTTGGCAACGAGTGATTCATCCAATCAACGATTCTTTCCCGCCTTTTCAACTGGTCCAACGAATTCTTCGCCTGTAGTTCGCCCGTCCCTCCTTGCCTGCTGCCATCTATCGCTGCCCAAATTACATTTTTTTGAAAATTTCTCAACTTTTCGATTTCCAAGTAGTAGCACCCAAATATTAATTTAAGAATGTCAAAGAAGAGCAAAACCTCATCCTAAGTAGCAATTTTTATTGCAAAATTTGGAGCCGTTTTTAAGAAAATGACGTTAGGTGTTACTGTAAATGTGAAATTTGAAGCTCTTTTTCAGAAGAGTATATTGACTTTTCGAAAAACTTCCTTTAAAGCACTACCACTCACAAATACAAAAATGTTTACAAATCCATTGAAATGTGCGTATTAACGGCGTGAGAGATATTAAAAAAATTACATTTGTGTAATTTTTTAAAAAACAAAGGAGTACACCAAAATGAACTTTACGTCTTATGAAACAATGCCATTACCACTATCCCTTGTAAAAGTTTGAGAAAAAACATGGAGCAATTTTTCAGAAAATGACGTTTGAGCGTTTCTGAAAATGTAGGATATTGAGTCAATTTTTACAGAAAACTGTTTTGATTTTGAGAAATTTTATTTGACATTAATTAAAGCACATGTTTTCATAAATATAATACTGTAAAGAAATTGTCTCTAAAGTTAGTATTTCCTATTTAAGAGACAAGTCAAAAAATTACATTTTGGTAATGTTTGAAAAAACAAAAGAATAGAGAAATATGAAGTTTGTGTTATCGTATAGGGTTTGTTAACCGTACACAAAATCTAAAGAAAAAAATCGGAGCCGTTTTTGAGAAAACCTTTTTGTAATTTTTTTTAATTGCAAATTTGCGCATACTATTGCAAGAAAACTATTAAATTATCATCGTTATGAAAGAACTATTTATGGACAACAAATTTCATTTGAAGGAAAAATATCTGTCTTCAATTTTGAAGTTAGGAAGACTCCGAAAAAATTCCAATTTTGGCAATTTTCGAAAATTGAGTTAACCGTGAAAATTCTTTCTGGCTTTATTCAAAAGATAGAACTTAGAAATTGTTTTGTACGAAGTGAACAGTGAATGCCAAAAGTGGGACTTATAAATTTTATTAAGCGGACAATGATAATCGAACTTAGTATCCGATGATAGGAACCCGGGTCCGTGGCTTATATAATTTTTATGGACGTAATTTATAACTTGGCGAACTTAATGCTAATATTTTAACAGTACTTAGGATTTTGCTTAGGGAATGAATAAGGAGTATTAAAACTTGTAGCAATTCAAGCAGATGAATGGGGATGGAAAGCCAATGGATAAACAGTGTAATAGTAGTTTGTGACAAGAAACGACAAGATACGGATTTGGTCGGTAGCAAGAAAGAAGATTGGACGAGGCCCATTGTTGAAGTCTATGGGGAGACATCCTTTACCAGGACAGAGCCCAAGATTCTCATGGATAACAGGTTCTATAGCGCTATAGTAAAGGTCATGATCAAAAAGAATGTTATACTTTGTTTATTTTAAAGGAAGATACTAAAATTTATAAATAAATTTGTTATTTTCTATTGATGAAAGCTGATTATCATTTGCCGTCACGTGCAATCCAGTAGGATATTTAAAATTTGCATTTCAGATTCCAAGCTTCTTCGTATGGGGGGCGAATTAAGTAATCGTAAGTATTCACGATTATTTGGGTAAAGAACCCGCTGACTGAGTCAGCAACGGAGTTATAATTAAATATAATTTGGGAGCTTATTCTCGTAACCATTTCCTGGCGCCCATATATTTATTAGAAATTCGGAAACATGTTACAGGAATTTGAGGCCAGCAAGACGGGTATATGGATGGGTACATTTCAATATATATATATATATATATATATATATATATATATATATATATATTGAATTATGGAAATGGGTATGTGTATACATATACATACATACCCATTTCCATAATTTTTTAAAACACAAAAAAATACAGCAGAATGGCTTTATGTCATTTTATATAGTGCATTTAGCAGTATCGGTACGTAAAGTTTGATTGAAGCTTTTTTGAGAAATCTGATTTTAAATATTTTTTAAAATATTGCTCATATTTCTCTCAAAATTGCCCGAAAACTACTAATACTTTCAAAACAATAAACAAGACATATTTATAGAACTAATTGTGGAGATCTAATTTTCTTTGAAGAAAAATGCAGAGTGAACAGTGTAAATCAGACCTACCTGTTCCAGTGTAAATTGGCATCTTTATACATGCATTTCACTATATTCTTACAAAAAATTAAAAGAAAAAAGTTGAAGCCAATTTTAAGAAAATTTTGAAAAGTGTTTTCATGTATCAGGAATTTCCCCAAAATGAGTATTCTCCGATCACTGCACCCCGACTCCAAACTCCACGAATTTGAAAAGAGTATTTTAATTACAGTGCTCTACAAAAAAAATATGAAAATAATTTTTCTAAGAGTAACAGTCGTGATTCGAACGGAAATCTGTCCCCCGAATTCATATCTGAAATCAGTTTCTTTCTGTCAGGCACAGTTTTCTAGTAATAGGCATATTCAATTTTTATACTTTTTTCACATGCTTTTCCTCTCTGTAGGCAAGATACGTGACAATTACTATCCCAGTTTTTTATCGTTATTTAATTTTAAGGAGTATTCCAGTCAGAAATAAAGAAAAATCAGATAAACACATATTAAATGTAATATACATTATGAAAAATATGTTTTCTGACATAAAATAACAATAAAAGCTTCTTTCTCATGATAATTTAAACTGGGAGAGGTGGCTCAGGCATCAACTCAGGCAGTGCCTCTGAACGGGAAGTCATAGGTACGAGTTCCGACGAAGTTCCAGCTGGGGCGGTGGCCCGCTGGTGGGAGATACCTGGATGAGGAAAACCTCGCTAGTCGATGGTAGTTCGGCGCCGGATCTCGCCATCCTGCGGGGGTAGATCGCGGGCACTCCCCGATGGGAGAAACATGCACTATACGTACGGGACTAATGACCTTAGTAGTTCACGCACCCGGAATCACTAAAAAACAATAATTAAAAAAAACTAATTTTTTTCTTGTGATCAGTTTTGCACTCTCGAGAAATGTTCCGGGAATAGTCCGCATATGAAGGCATCGGTTTTCTTTCTTACAGCTATTGCATAGTCTGCCTGTTTTTATGATGAAACTTTTCACCATGTTCGTCAGAAACATGAGTACTGCTCTTAGATTGATTAACTTGAAGTGTAGTGTATGTTTTTATCGCGGGAGGTGGCGGTGATCTTACCCCGCTGGATGGCGAGTTCTGGCGTCAACCTAAGTCGACGTGCGGGTTTCCCATGGCATCCAGGCATCTTCCACCAGCGGGGCACTGCCGCACAAACTCTAAGTTCTCGGCATGGTTTTGAAGGTATTAATTACTCGTTTTTGCGCAATTTTGAATTTGAAAAGGTTTAAATGTTTTTTTATCCTGTCCTACACCTTCAATATTAAAGCTACTAGATTTTTATTTCTTAATCCAGTCTGTTTCGCAATATTTGGTCTTTATATTATTAAATGTACACTTTTTTCAAACTTTTAGTAGTGTTTAAAATTTCTGAATTACGTTCGCGTATTTTTGAGCGATGGCTGGAAATTTAGGAAAGAAGTGCAAAATAATAATAGGTTTAGGAAACCGTGGCCAATAACACGAGAAACTGTGTGCTGATGCAGCACGATGTTTCTTGAAACGTTTTATGTGGATAGAGTATAATTCACTGAATCTCATGACATAAACGTCATTTTTATTACAATTTCTGATTTTTCAAAAGTTAAAGAGCTGCAATTTTTTGAAAACATCGCACGTTGTAAATATTTACATTATAGTTATATTTAAACATTTAATGCACTTGGGAGCACTAATGCTTTCGAAATTTCTCAAAATCTCAAATTTTTCCGTGTGTAAAAGTTCAAAATTGCGTCTTTTCGAAAAAGCGCAAAAGACATTTCCATTAAAACTGCTCTAAAAATCCCAAATGAAAAGAGGGTTTCCTCTTATAATGTATTCAAAATATCTTTTAATAAAATGTATAGAATGCATAAAAATTGAGAAAATATGAAAAATGAACGATTCTACAATTTGCAGTTTAGTTATTTAAGAGTTTTTTCAGATGTTGAACTTGAGGTTTGACCCGATGAGAAAGATTTGTCGAAGTCATCACAGCCAAGATCAAAACTGGTGTGTTACAAAAAACGTAAAATTAAAATTCCCAAGTGATAAACTTTAAAGAAATTTTACATTTGTGTAAACATTGACTCTTTAGTGATGTTAACAAATTAATAACAATAACAAATTAATTCATCCAAGAAATTTAAAACTGCTTCGTTCAACTTATTGAGTCCCCAAGAGCGTCTTTTCAGAAGACTATCCTAGAGTTCTGATGTTTGATGAGCTCATTCCTCTCTCACGACTTTTCAGCGCGTAAGTGTTAATGCAAGGTAATGGATAAAATAAATAGACGAGGGGCAACGAACCTTCTTCCCCTCGGCGGTTGAAGTAGGATAATTTCGCTCAGAGTCAGAATCTTAATAGTGAATAGCTGGAATTACTGACACTGGAAACAGCCAATTAGTTGTTTAATTATTAGTGATGTAGTTTCATAGTTATTAGATTTAGTCGTTTAGTTGTTAAGTGTCAAAAAAATTAAAAAATTCTGTTCAAAATCGCAGGGCCTCCAGTCTGGCCAGATCGATAGGGGAATATTCATTTTGAAAAAGAAAAAAAAGTGTTTTCGAGACCAGATAGACGGACGGACAGACAGACTGAGATACGGACGAACAGACGAAAGGATGTTTTGAGAATAAATATACTTTTCCGGTATCGGGGGACCATAAAACGTGTTTCTCCGTTAAAAACCGGAAATCGATTTTCCGCCGCATTGCATAAATTTTCTATAACTTTTCTTATACGTAATTGCGCCTTATTAACGTACGTATATGAGAAAGGGAAAACGTTTTTTTTAAATAGAGGGAAAGATATGGTGTAAAAGAAAATAATACCATGACGCTCAAAATGTTGAAAAACGAAATTATTAGGCATGAAACTCGTTACTAAAAATATATATAGTGTGATGTGTCACATGTTCACTGTTTGCCTTCCGCAGGACCTGTATTACTGAGAAAGAACTGCGTAGCCAAGAGATGCAAGGTCACAGTTGTGGGAGCGGTGACCGACGTGTAAGAGCTTTCTATTGGCCGCTGGTCTTTTAATGCGTCAGTCGTTAATGAACGCCGCCAACAGTCAGTAGCAGGACTCGGCGGTGCTGGTCAGTGCCGACAACGCTAGAGGTCCCGCTGATTCGCACGTCGTTCATTTATCTTCCGTCACCACCAGTTGCAGCAGCTAGTGTCTTAAGGTAAGATACTTGAGGAACATTGAGATTGCTGAGCACTATGTGTATAAAAAATAAATCGGAGCGCGAATTCATGGTTTTACTTATTGGAGGTTACGTCATGACTGTAGTAAGAATTTCGTGTAAAACATGCCATTTCAAGGGTACCGTGAGCAAAGTCCGTTTGGTAACAGCTGATATAGAAAACAGAGGTGGGTTACAAACATTAGGAAAGGAATTTAAAACCAGTGGGACTACAACAGAATATACTTTCTCGAATTATTGGAAACAGTTACATAATATATAGCACCATATATCGTAATAACACTTCATTGCACTAAAAAATGCAAACGATGTAGTGAAACTTACGCAAAAACTAATAATATTTTGAAAAAAGTTATAAAAATGATTTAAAGATCAAGTATTGGATAATAAATTTCCAACTTCAATATTAATGGTGTAGTTTCCTAAAGTTAGAAATTTATTTCTTCGAAACAAAATTGCACTTTGTCACCATATAACTCACAATTACATGAACACTATTAATATTTTCAAAAATGTTTGGATGAAATAATTTAAAGACCACATATTGAGGAATATATTATAAAAAAAGCCTCAACTTCCAATACTAAAGATGAAGGTCAATTCGAAAAAAACATTCTAAATTACAGAATGTTTAATGATTTATATCTACGCCATATGATCATGCAGACATTTTTCTATTGGAGCAAAATATTTAAAGAACAAAATTGGGGCAATTTTTGAGGGAATCTTGTTTACGTTTTTTTTTTACTTGTCACTATTTCACCGAAAATTATGTGAAAAAACATTGAGAAAACATTGTACTTAACATTAATTGGAGATTTAGTTTTGAAGAACAGATTTAATTTGCAAAATACTCTATCTTAAATGATGTAGTAGTAGGAGGAGGAGTGTAAAACACTATCAACGTTTACAATTTTCAATAATTCAAATATTTTGATGAAAGTCGGACCTATGGCGTTTTAATTGACGTATATTCCTCGAACCTCCTCCTATTGTAGGTCAGTACCGCATCTCACCATACATTGGAGGAGGAACTTCGCCACCTACCGAGATAAAACATTCATTACACCAACGGGATTAATGACCACAGTATAGTAGCAGTCCCCAAAAACATCAATTAGTGAACACCCGGTAAACGTTTTAGGTGCTAGTGTATTTGACACATGACAGAAATTTTGAAAAGAAATCATCTCCAATATCAGGAACCCACAAAACGTATTTCCGTCAAAATCTCGACATACATTTTGTGTAGCATTACTTACCTTTTCTTATACTACATATACGAGGAAGTAAAAATGATTTTTTTTACAAATTTTCGTTACTTCGAGACTATTATGTTCCTTAAATTCTGAAATTTCAATAATTTCAAATTTTTATTTGAAATTTTCCACGCCTGGTTTGCTTATGAAAGTTTTAGGAGAAGTTTGAATAGTTCGTGGTATACAATGTTATTTACGTAACCGTTACAAATAATACGAGAAATGCGCTTTTGTAGCATCCTTTTTTGTTTATATACATTTTATTTATATTTCTTATTTAAAACATCATTTTAGATTACATATCAATTTATTGTTTCTTTTGTTATTGTAGATATAATCAACCATGATTCTGTTGATCTTCACAGTTCTTATTTTATGTATTGTATACTCTTGGATTAAGATGATTAAGATGAAACCGCCTAACTTTCCACCAGGTATGTAATTATTTCATCATTTAAAGCTGCACTCAATTTTTACTGGCAATTACTAAAGTAAAATATTGCTTTACTAGTAATCCATTCCAGTAAACAAGTATTTTGGGATACAATACTTCATTTACAGTAAAACTACTGATTTTCACGTTTACATCATTAGGACCAGATTTAAGCAAAAATCTTTCTTTTAAAGTGAGTCAATAAAAAATTGTGTTTCACAAGTGATGAATTGAGCATACTTTTCTGGAGTTTCTTTATTTTTTCTTTTGTACTTGAAGATAATAAATCTTTTTATTTTATTAATTTATATATAAAATAAAACCCAAATTGAGTGTAGTTTGACTAGTAAACAAATTTGTTTCCTTGACTTTGTACATTAAAGAAAAGAAAATACATTTTATGGATAATATTTTGGTTTGCTATCTAAAAATATTCTTTATTTTATAACCTAATCGATGGTAATTATTTAATCAAATTGAACGTGTTTTGTGAAGAGTAAAATTTGCTAATTTCTCAGGAATTAATTTTTTCCGACACTGAATACATTAATTTTCATAAAGAATTCAAAATGAATAAACAATAAAAATCATCTACCTCAAATTCTTCACTAATATTACATAAAATATTATAATAATATTACATAATATATTATAATAATTCATACTTCTCATTAATGTTACATAAGGATCCTCCACCTTCGCTTTGTTATTCTTTTGAGACTGGAGGACATATGTTTTTGTTTAAATTAAGGAGATTTTAACTAGTATAAAATGTATGAGAAACATAATTTATTTGCTGTTTTGAGTGTTAATTATTGTTTATTTGTTTAGGACTGCCTTACATTCCTGTTTTTGGATCCGTTCTTTTCATGCCAAAGACAAATGGACATTTCCAAATGGAGAAATGGCGTGAACAGTATGGGGGACTTGTTGGTATAGTATTTGGCCACTTAGGATTGAGTGTTGCTGTTTGCGACCCTAAATTGGTTCGGGAAGTGTTAAAACGTGATGACTTTCTAGGAAGACCTGTTAGTTCATTTTTAACAGAGAGATCTTTCAATAAACGTATCGGTAAGTTGAATGATCTATAAAATATTTAATAGATAAATTCAGTTGTAAGTGGGTATACGTGAATAATAGTAGTAATAAATTTAGTGGCGGACTCAAGGAGGGAACTCTTGGGGATTTAGATCTCCCCTCCCCCACCTCCAGGAAGTCGATAATCCATATTCATGTAATTTTGACTAATTTCTTGAAGTACGAAAATCATTAAATATCTCAATTGAATGTTATAAATGAACAAATACAAATAAATTGAGATGCCCAGGATAATAACGGCAGATTCCAACCGACTTCGCATTTTCAGTTAGAAGTATGAAGGTAAACTCCTACCATATACCATATTTCATGAAGATAAAATATGCTGAAATATAAAATGAATTGGGATATGGCAAAACCCTCAAATTCCACCACCAAACATTTGTTCGCAGTGAAAGTGATCCAAAACAAAAATAAGTTATTTTTCTCGAAACGAACTTCGGTTGAGATCTGCCGTTATTATTTTGAGCTTCTCAATTGTAGATCCAGCATAAAAGAAAAATCAATTCGGCTGGACTCTCAAAGAAAAATTCTTTGAGAGTCTAGCCGAATTCATTGTCTGTGAGCTTCATGTCGTTGCATTTTTGCCTGGTCTTCGGCCTCAATTTCCTGTATTCAAATACGGGAGACATACTTTCCAGACCTGTAAATTAATGCTCTTCGTTCAGCAACATTCTGTTGCGTAAGATGAGATAGTTGTAAGTAGTTCCAAAAAGTGTCTATAAATTTTCTACTGGTAACCTAAACAATTTGTCCCGCAATGGGAGATGCAGAGATAAATTTTGACAGTGGTTTCGTTCATGTCAGCTGTCCATTGTATTCTCCGTCGTGACAGGCCTGCTTAAATGGTCGCAAATAATGTTTGAGAAACATTATCAGTAGGCCCGGATAATTATGTAATACTAATAACATATTTTCCTAACATAACTCTATCAAGTCGAATCAACGATATATTCACGTTTCATATCTGTTAATGCCCAAAACCGTGGACTTTTTGGTACATATTTTTACATATTTTACCCCAAAGAACGTATTGAAAATAAACTGAATATATTTTAATGATTTAGTTGATGTTATTCCAACGTAATCCGTTCCGAATTTGTGTAGATGGGCGCCAGGAAAAGATTACGCTAATACTATCCTACAAGTCAACCTTCAACTCTGATTATAAATAAATTAGTGTCCGGCTACCTGGGTCGATGGGTTTCATAGAAATAATCACTATTGTCTGCTAATAGATGATTATCCGATCTGCCAGAGTGGTCGAGGAATCTGAAAAGCAAATATATTTCTATCTTGCTACGTCGTTATTAGAATTGGCTCAACGAGAATCATGTATTCAATTCACAAAACATGGAAATTTATTAAACGATTTTGGTACTTATTAATTCTATACAATATAAAAAAAGACTTTGGTCATGACCTGTTCCAACCTTATAATGTAATATTCGTCTTCGCGCGTTCTTGGACAACGGTGCCTCGTTGTACCGTCTTCATTTTTCTCCGACGTCGCTGTCCTCAGGTCCAGATACCATCTTCTCTCTTTTCTTGCAGAAGCACACTTCAATCACCATTCATCACTGCTTCCGAAGTTAATAAAGTCTAATTCGTTCGCCAATTTACGAATTCCAAGTTCATCCCACGCGTATGCTGAATACTCAACGATCAACAAACTATCTGCTGTTAGCATTTCCGTTCAGTTACTAATAAATTCGCCTAAGCCCTCAATGTCCTTCTAACTCGTTCACTTGAAATATTTTAAGTCTTACCGTCCACACATAGCATTCAAATTCAAGTTCTACCACTATCTACTCCCCAGTGAATGCTTACAAGTCCCCAAGAAAACCTCCTAACATTATTTGTCCACGATCCGTTCAACACCACGGCATCAGTCAGAACGAATGCCTATCATATTCTTTCAACCCTTCAAAACTCGCTTCATCTTTTCCATTGTTTTTTTTTTTTACAGACAAGCTCGATGTACTTCCGTGTATAGGCAATCCCTAAATTTCTTACAAAATGAACCAGCCGTCTCCGTGATTGTCACTGCATGAAGATTGTTGATCTTGACGACGGCTCCCTTACCGTTGCTATGCTGGCATATTCACCTATATTTATCCCTATAATTTACGTTGTTTATAATAAATATTGTACTATATTATGTCTCACATATTGGTATGTCACAATATTTTTGCATATTACTGTAATTTTTATTTAATTATTCATTTTTCTTATGTGTTTTGATAAGGAATATCCCAGACAAACAATTAAGCATTGTCAAACATTTTTCTGTAGCCTCCTCTCTAAAATGCCGCTATTGCATCGCGTTGAAATAAGTGAGTTCATAAATACCGACGGTATTGCAAATAAAAGGTCAAGGCAACAACGCAATTCATTGCTTCTGGAGTGTTAGTTTTCAATGCGAGTAAAGCAGAGAACAGAAAGGAAGTTAGGTTTGTGAAAATGATACATTTATCAGGTGATATCGCGCAGCCACCTCGCATCTTTCAGGAGTCTCCCTTGACCTTGATACCCTTTACCAGAAACGACATGCACCAGCTAAAGAGGCACCGTTGTTGTTACGGAGATTGCTGTAAATAATCAGATTATGAGGAGAATAATGTTTAATTTTGGTCTTTTTGCTAATGAAACAGAACAATATACACTAAGATAAAAGATAAAAGTGTTTTAATAAAATAGAATTGATATAACGATAATTAATGTTACATATTTCTCACTTTTTAGTACACATTTCTGTATATTACAATACATATATAGAATATTTTTCCCCTTTTTAGTACATAATTATCCGGGCCCTAATTATCAGCATGTGTGACTAGTTCTTGATTACTGCTTTCATTGTCTGTGATAGTTTTGGGTATCCCGGTGTGTTCCCGCCAATTCAGAAACACACCACCAGTTGCTGTTACGGCCAGCACTTTTTCCAACCGCGCCCTGGCGATCCCCAGGCAGCGACTCCTTTTCCGAGGTCTACGACTATAAAATCGGCACTCCATATTGCTATGGTTTGGTTGGTCATGGGGCTGCCATCTCTAAGCCTCTAACCATGCTTTCCCTTCGAATCAATCTCGTAAGGAGGGTTGCCCTTCCACCTAGCTGTTGAGGTTGAGATCTTCACCTTGTTACCTTGGGCAATGGTCTTCTCTTCTCCGATTTCTGAGGGAAGGGGATATGTAGGAAAAGTGAGTCAAGGAAATATATTTTGATAGGTATCAGGATCCTAAAAGCAACTCGGTCCACTCGTTGGTTTCTGGAAGTGGGGAAGGAAGAGGAGGCGTGAGAAGGAATATGTATTGTATTGGTAGGGATTTAGTCGCCTCTTACATGTGGGAGTTTCCATGGTGCGACGCTATTAAAATCCCAGGACACTACAAGGGGTTATTGTTGTTGTTGTTGTTATTATTATTATTATTATTATTATTATTATTATTATTATTATTATTATTATTATTATAAGTTCTCGAGAAGCATTCCGCTCCATGAGGCAGACAACCGCTCAGTTATTCTCATCTCAAGCAGCGTCGCTGCTGGCGTTGACAACTACCTTAAAAAGCCGACTGCTCTAGAAGCGAGCAGCCGCGAACGTTCGTAAACGTGAACGTGTTAGTGTACGTGAGTTCAAACATTTGCGTCATTCCCATCGTGCAACATATTGCGAGAAATAGTAAGTCGCAGAGAGCCAGTTACGTGCAAGTATGTAAAGTACAAAATTACAAAAACGAATTGTACGAATAATAACCAAATCCCACCCACGTGATTCATGTAAGCCTCTCTTCATTAATCTAGGAATTCTACCATTACCGTGTCTTTTTATTTACGAATCAGTGGTTTTTGTAAAAAATGATTTGCTCAAGGGCGGGAATATATTTTCAGAAAATGCCGAAGTCTATTACTATAACACTCGACGTAGAAATTATATTCATCAGGTGACAGTATCAACAGCTCAATACAAAAAATTCACATACAATACATGTACATTATTTTACAACACTTTACCAGATGACATTAAACGATTAAATTCAATAGAGAAACTAATTAATTCCACTAGAGAAACGGAAATTAAGGAGTGGGAAAACAGCAGTGGTTAGTACGAGCAGAGCCTAGACTGGAGAGAAATATGTAATAAATCAATAAACTAACAATAATTAAGTTAGTCAAAATAAGTTAAATAAATTAAAATTAAATTAATTAAAATAAGTTAAATAAATTAAAATTAAATTAATTAAAATAAGTTAAATAAATTAAAAATAAATTAAATTAAAATAGTTAAATAAATTAAAATTAAATTAATTAAAATAAGTTAAATAAATTAAAAATAAATTAAATTAAAATAAAATAAAAGGAAACGGCTAAAATAAAGCACATTAGGGGCGAAGGAAGTGGAATCGGAAATGTTAGGCAGAGGCGTTGGTGCGGACGATTTTCTGTGGTGCTGTTTGTTTTCAGGTGCGGTGGAGGCCAAACACTGGAAGGAGAATGCCTGACGCCCGCGCCAAATAAATAAATAGTCTAAAAACCGGATAGAGTAGCATGTACTCGGCTTCTGACGGCAGGTTTTTCCCCCTTCAGGGGTTTTTCCCTCAGCCGTACCTTATGGTCTCGTTTCCGCGGCTTTGAGGCGATGGAGAGACCATTGGGGGTGAATACCAGAAGGCGAAAGGTTAGAACTCGGTAGAATGTAGGTATTGTAATGGCTTAAAGGCCTTCGGCCTAGCCACATTGGATCAAGTTTCTAATTTGGCTGTAATAATTACCTATTAAATAAAAATAAAAAAAAAATTAAATTCAATAGAAAAGTTTAAATCCCAAGTGAAATAGTTTCTGCTGCATAACTGTTTCTATACAATTAGAGACTACTGAGCATCACAAGAAAAGTAACATTAATTTTAACAATGATACATAATGCATTATTTACCATTTGGACTGTAAAAATGAGTATATAAACAACCTGTAACAACTATTGTACTACAGCTTTCGGGTCAATGACCCCCATCTCGATCAGGGTTTTCGTCCAGTTTCCCTGATCCATTGAGCAAATGCTGAGATGGCCCCTTGTTTTGCTTCTGGATATAAATGTAACTCCATTTTCTGTGCACGTCTTCTAGAATTCAGTGGGGAATACAGTTATTCAAATTATCGTTTCCATGTTGTCGCGGCAGGAAGCTGGTAAGAGCCAAAATTTATTGCTTATTTATCCTTGAAAATAGATTTTATTACATGGGAGTTTTTTTTCCCTCCCTTTCAAAATTCAAAATTTATTGCTTATTTATCCTTGAAAATAGATTTTACTACATCGGAGTTTTTGTATTTTTTTCTCTCTTTCAAAATTCAAAATTTAAGTAGTATATGACTTAGTGTAGGGATCACAGAATTTTGAAAATGTGCACACAATTCACTTTTCCCCATAGCACGTCATACGCAGTTTTAACTGTTTTTTGACGTAAAATAAATAAATAAATAAAGTAAATTAATATGTCAAGTACTCGTAAATGCCAGTAAGTAAATTAGTGTCGCTGTTTCTCGGCACCAGGTGTCAGGACATTTGCGTTTCCCCTAATCCCCCACGAGCCTATATCGTAGCCTAATGGGTGTTTCTAGTAGGCGCTACTCTTTCTTACCAAGCGCCGAGTGTCGCGTGATTTGTTTATAATGGGCTTCAGTCCGAGTTATTCCTGAAGCTTAGAGTAGCGAGCCGGTCTTTCGAGAACAATGGGCTTTGTACGAGTTGTTGCTGCGAAAACAAATTCCTGTTTCATCTTTCAGGGCACGTATATGGGAATATTTTTGAAAAATCGATTTTTCAATTTTTATATAAAAATTTGCAATCTTTTCCGACCAAAATCATGTATGTTTCATATTTGTAACATTTCGGGAAATTAAAAAAAAATTAAAAGAAATCAATTTAAAAAAATCGTGTCAAGTGGGTTGCTCTTAAATGTCAAATGCTCCATTTTATTTCTTGTTCTATTGAATATATTTCAATGGAATAAATGTTGTTGCAACCGTTGGTAGCTCTACTAGTCTGGCACCAGCAGCATGTTGTGATGCTCTTTTCTTTGTCCAGTCTTTACATTTTAGTATCCATGTGTAGATGACTTATCAGGGTTTTCGCGTAGTCACTGACAGACTTTACAGTGAAATTCCCGTAAGATACATTTCATTATACAAATCGTTTGTAGAAAAAAATCTATGTAAAATAGAAAGTGATATTTTCAGATTAGATTTAGGACCCTATTTACAATAATGTAGATTACAATAAAGGTTCTACGTTCAGAAGGTACAGAAATAATGACTTAAACTTTTAAAAAATGTTCAATTTTAAGCACATATTAAAAAATTCCGCAAACATATTAAAAAGTATTTCTCAAAAAACTATAACTGTAAATAATTTCATAATAGTCTAATATTTAGATAATTATGTGGTTTAAAAGGCTGTCAACGTCTGCCCATGATTTATCTACTTGATATATACTTTTAGAGAACATAAAATTGATTAAAGAGCAAAATAAGAAACAAAATGTCATAAAACACTAAAATATTAGTTACAAAAAATACAGTAAAGATTTGAAAGAGAAAATGGAATTCAATTATTGAGAAGAACACATTTATACAGTGAAATAATTTTTATTTACACTGTTATTAAAGTTTTCTAGAAATTGGCGTTTGAAAATTCTTAATTTTAACATTATCTCTATTCCGTTCACATGCATGTGCCCTGCGCTCTCAAAAGCATCGCTAATTGATCTTGTACTGTATGCCCCCCCCCCTCCCGTTCAAAATGCTAATGTCGCAGCGACCGTGAAATTTGGAATATCTTTGTCCGCTCGGCGGGTGTGTGCCGCGCGACCGAGATGACAGGACGTCGTATTGTTCTGAACTCGCCCCCTCACCCGGGTCCCCTTTTGCATGGCTTTCGAAAAGTACTTTACCCCGCCACCCACGCGGTATGTTTGTCTCTTGTTTTCTTCGTCTTCGCAAAATTATTTTAATCTCTCTTGTTGATGTGACGTACAAGTACAATTTATTTTATTTGTCTATCTCTGCTATTGCATTCTCTTATTTTATTTTAATTACAAGCATATATTTATAATTGTAAATGAGTATGTTGTATTAATTTTACAAACTAATCTAAGACTGTAAAGATGATAAAAATGGATACATTTATTACAAATTTGCGTAAATGTAATAATAGCTTGATGGTTTTGAAAATTACTTTGAAATTAAAATTGTTGCTGGAATTGTAATTTTGAAGGTATCATATTCTCTGATGGACCTGGTTGGCAAGAACAACGTCGATTTGCATTCCGACATTTGAAAGACTTGGGTTTCGGAAAAGCTAGTATGGAGAACGTTATACTAGAAGAAATTGAAGAACTTCTTCAAGAATTAAAAGACAAGAAAAAGCAGGCCAGTTTTTAATGTGAATTATCTAACTCTTAGAACATTCTTGTTTGTAGCTTTAGAAGTACCATAATTTGAAAACTTTGTGTATCTTTTTTTATGATACTCCTAGTTGCACAGTTTTAATTCCCTATTGTAAATTTAATAAAAGATATGATCAAAATATCATAAATTATGAAATCATATAAATTATAATGTCATATACCATACAACATGTTTTAAGACTGTTGTTATAACATAATGTATCGTCCGAAGGGACCATAGGCGTGTGCAGCCGAAAAGAAAAGAGGGGTCCGCCTATGTTTCTGGGCCTCTCTGTCTCGCACTGGGCTCATTTATATTTACCTATTTTTATTTACAAAAGAGTTACTTTACAAGTAAGTAATAATATAATATAAGGAGATTGGAATAAGTGTAATGATATAATTTCAACTGGTTTTATGTTGAACCATTTACAGAGTTGCCAAATGGTTTCCCTGGAATGCCTCTTTCCCAAATGTCACGTAATTTCCCCAAATTGTCGGTTGAAAAAGGGGAGAAAAATAGGAATTGATCTTATTTACGGAAATAAAATGTTTTATTACGCAGAACAACAAAAAAGAAATAAAAAGATAAACTTCTAGAAATTTTGAAGGAATCACGATTCCTTTCTCCCACTCTAGCCCACGCCTACGGACGGAACCTTTTATCTCAAATTTTATGGTTTAAATATTTCCAGTCTACTTTATTGCATGATATTTAAAGATGTCATGAAACATTTTTATGACACCTTTTCAAAACTACTGTAAAGAGAACAAAGTCTTACTTTTCGGACATCATGAAATGAAAAATGCTTTACCATAAGAAAAATAGGCCCAACGGTATTTTAATATTAATGGTGCATTATTATGACATGAAACTGAAAAATGTAATATTTAATATTTTTCTAAGTCAACTATATTTTATTAAATATTTCTATTAACTTTTATAACTTTATAACATCAGCTCATTTGCTAATATTTTTGAATGTTGGTTTAAAATATAACCTTAAGCTTTGTTTTACAGGTTAGTGGACTTTTTAACCTATCAACTATAAATGTACTTTGGTGTTTAGTGGCTGGAAGTAGATTTAATCACTCAGATCTTCAACTCAAGAAGTTAATGTCCCTTCTGGCTGCATTCTTTCGTTCGGGAAATGCAACTGGGGGAAATTTAGGAATGCTTTTTCCTTTCCTTAAGTATATCGTGCCAAATTGGAACAATGAAATAAAAGTTGCATCAAAACAATTAAATTCATATTTTGCTGTAAGTATTTGTGTTTCATCATTGCATTTACTTGGTGACTCATTTGTATTGAACATTTCATAGGAGAAGGAATATAAGTACATTTTAATTGTATTCAATAATTGCATTGCATTTTCAATATTTTTGAGTTTTCTTCATGTTTCTCTTTTCAATTTTTTATTTCATAGAATTATACTGATATCTTATTAAATTCTTTACTTTTTAGGAAGTTGTAAAAGAACATGAGAAAACGATTGATGAAAATCACCCAAGAGATTTCATTGATGTTTATATTATTGAAATGAGATCCCAAACAGGATCAGAGTCTTCATTCCATAGTAAGTTTCTAAGGTTTACTACTGCCGCAAAACTGGGTTTCTTTTTTTTCTTCTCTAGCTTTCATCCCTTCTTTTGCTCTTGGGGTATTTACAAGCAGATCAACATTGTAATCAACGATTCAACCTGCAATAAGCGTATGTTCCCTTTCATTAATTTTTAAAATGTCTTAATTTTCCATCTAAAGTATTAGAAGTACAATGTGCTTCCAATTATACTTACATAATTGTGAACATGCCAAGATGAAATGGGTAAATATAAAAAGACTAAGCATAAAATTGGGAAAGAGTTTTTCAAAGAGGAATTCCCAAATATTAGGTAATTCCATAGTGAGGCACCTTAAAGAACGCTTTTCATTGAATGTCTCAAAAGACGCATTTTTACTTTCTCGCTATTACATTCGCAGAAGAGAGTAAGTTTTGTAATCCTGTGGGAAAAAACGACGAATCTTCGACAAGAAAACACTTATTGTCGAGCCCTGGTAACGATAAATCTCGTCCTTGTATGTAGTGAATTATTTCCTCTAACGCGTGTAGTCAGAATCCATGATTTGTGGGTTCTTGATACCAAAAAATCGATTGACGACAAAAGTTCTGTCTGTGGTCAACGCTAGCTCCCAAACCGTTCAGTTGGTTTTGGGGGATATTTTACATGATGACCTTGGGACATAAAAAGGGCTCCAATCTTTTCGAAAATATTTTCTTGTCATAGGTTCACATGTTTTTCAAAATCTTCCTAAACTAAAATTATGATATTAATTTTTACTTTCTCGTATACGTAGCTATGGGCTAACATACGTAGAGAAAGTTAAGTAATGTTGCGGCAAAAACACGCGATTTTTTGACAGAAAAACTTGTATTGTAGGGCCATCATACCAAAACTGTGGGTAAATCCTGTTCTAATCTGTAGTTAATAACTTCCCCTAACACGTTATGTGGTAAGATTTCACGAGTAGTGTCCTAGATACTGAAAAGCGTTTCCTTTTATAATCTCCCTTTTGCACTTCTGATATGCAGTATAAAGTATTGTAATGCTGCGAGAAAAACGGCGAATTTTCGAGAGAAAAACACTTATTGCTGGTCAATGCTGACGACATAGTGGATAAATCTTGTACCTACATATTGTAAATTTCTTCCTCCAACTCGTCACAATCCATGTATTGTTGGTCATTGATACCGAAATATCGACTGGCGGCAAAACGTCCGTCTGTGCGTTTCACCGCCTCTCCGTTTGTGTACAACACTAACGCCTAAACTGTTCAACCGATTTTCTCCATAATTTATTTTCCTCAATCAATCTGGCTGTTGTCGCGGCCTCTTGAATTTGAAACCGACATTTTAATTTTGGGGAGTACTTTACATGAAGTTCTGGGGAAATCTTTAAAAATTTTAAAAAATGGCAGCACATTTTTTCATTAAATTTTGATCTCTGGTAGCATAAATGACGCTTAAGAGAATGGTGCAGGTCTCATTCTTTTAAATTCCTAATTTTTCGAAAATTATAAAAGTTCAATTTTTCAGGCATCTTACTACAACCACAATATTGAAGATTGAGATTTTCCTTAAAGACACCTGTTCTTTGAAGAGAGATTTTGAAATAAGGTCATGCAGAATGTTTCGAAAAGTTTTGGAATTTTCGTGTAATTGTGAGTGAAATATAATCGTCTGATTAAGTTTTGACCTCGGATAGCGTAAAGGACGCTTAAGGGAACGGTGGAGGTTTCATGTTTCTTGAAATCCTTGACTTTTCGAAAATTGCTAAAAGTCAACTATTTTCGGAGTTTTTCTACAACTACAGTTATGAAGATACTTTTTTCCTTAAAGAAATGTGTTCATCAAAACAAATCTTTAAATAAGGCCGAGTTCAATTTTTCGAAAATATGAGTATTTTTTGCTTAATCTTGCGTGAAACTATGCAAATCTTTTATTATTTTCTCAGAAACGACTCCAAATTTTTATTGAAATATTTTCACTATCCTGCAAAGAACGATAAAGAAAGTGGAGCTTGTTCCATTTTCGTCACACACTGATTTTTCTAGAAATTCGAAATGGTAAATTTGAATTTCCCGCGCTTCTAGGTGGTGTAGAAACACATTGCTCTCTAATTAGCAAGCAGATAAATTTCAGACACAACTGTTATTTGTATAAAATGGAAATTGTAAATAAAGTATTAAAATAATTGTAAATTTATTATAATGTGCTTAAAGTAGCATTTTTATTCCATAGAATTAGGACCAAGCGTTAGAAACGTTTGTAGTATTTGCCAGAAATGTACACGTTTATGCGAATGTACACAACTTGAAGGGACTAACTAGAATTGACTGCCGTATCTACAAATTTGAAGCCGAACTAACTGCCATATGTACAATTTTTTTTTTCAATAGTATTCGATCATTTACTACTTCATATTATTTTAACTTAAAAATACGATTTAAATCTAATACAAAAGAAAAATTGAAAAAAAGAGTGCCATCATTTTGTACGTACTTTTATTACGACAATTTGATATTACCACCGTACGTGGCATTGTTGTGATACAATGCAGCGATGGATATTTGACATGTTCATTGTTGAACGGCTACATGAGAGAGATATGACAAGGCGGTTTTATTTACTTAACATTAATGTTATAATGTTCTTTACGTTCAATAAAATGGTATATTCAACTTTTTAAAGTCGGGAAGAACGTATGTACAGATATGTAAGGTAGTGATATTGTAATTTCGAAATAATTCATAATGCGATATAATGCGATAGTCTCCTAGATGCTCAATTTATATCTGAAATTATCGTTCCTTGTATTTATGAGGTGCTGGAAATAATGCGAGCAGTTACAAATAATGCGAGAAAGTACATGCTGTTGTAGCACCACTAGCTCTTTCAAAACGTCCGTCCGTCCGTCCGTCCGTCCGTCCGTTCGTTTGTCGTCTGTGAACATTAGCGCCTAAACTACACCTAGGTAATTTTTCTGAACTGAATAGTCCTCGGTCGATCTGGCCTATCTCAAAGCTCTGCGATTTTCAATAACACTCTTTGATTTTTGGGGGTACTTTTAGCCTCTGGGACATTTTCAAAATTTTCTCAAAAATGGATCCAATTTTTTTCTGTAAATTTCTTGTATAAATAATATTTAAACCCAAATTGGGTCCCATTTTCACTAATAAATTTAAATTTTTAAAAATGTCAAAAATTTGAAATTTTTTAAATGAAATTTGTTTTCCATAATTAGTTCTTAAATTAAGATCAAGTACATTTTTTGAAAATTTTGGTAGTTTTTGAGAATATTGAGTGAAATGTATGAATTATTAGAAAAAAATCTCAAAACGGCTTCAATTTTTTTCTTCAAACTTATCGTACGGATAGTTCTAAATACACTGTATATGAGACAAAAAAAGCCATTTTGCAGTATTCTTCTGTTTTTTTTTCAAAAAATGTATTTTATAATGGATTTTTTAAAATATCTCGCACGACATTAATACACTGAAAAGTCAGAAAACCTGGTACACCTGCATATCGTGTACGGCCGCCGCAAGCACGCAGAAGTGCCGCACAACAACGTGGCATGGACTCGACTAATATCTGAAGTAGAAGTGACACCACGCATTTTGCAGGGCTGTCCATAAACTCGTATGAGTACGAGGGGATGGAGATCTCTTTGCAAGGCATCCCAGATATGCTCAATAATGTTCATGACTGGAGATTTTGGTGGAGTGGAAGTGTTTGAATTCAGACGTGTTTCTGGAGCCACTCTGTAGCAATGGGCTGTTGTACGTATGGGCTCTCGCATTGTCCTGCTGGAATTGCCCAAGTCCATCGGGATGTACAATGGACATGAATGGGTACAGGTGATCAGGTAGGATGCTTGCGTACGTGTCACCTATCAGAGTCATATCCAGACGTATCAGGGATCCCACATCACTTCAACTGCACACGCCCCATACCCAGTCCCCTGTTGACATGCATGGTCCATGGATTCATGAGGTTGTCGCCATACACGTTCGTCCGCTCGAAACAATGTGCAACGAGACTCGTCAGACCAGGCAACGTGATTCCAATCATCAACAGTGCTATGCCAATGTTGACGGGCCCATGCAAGGTGTAAAGCGTAAAGTGTTGTGCAGTCATCAAGAGTACATGAGTGGCCTTCGACTCCAAAACCCCATATCAATGCCTCGTTGAGTGGTTCGCTCTCTGACACTTGTTGATGGCCCATCAATGAAATATGTAGCAATTTGCGGAAGGGAACTCTACGATCCGCGTGATATAAAGGATAAATTTAAATGGTTGTATTTCATAAAAGCTTTCCTTTTTAGGAGAAAACCTGATTACAGTTTGTTCAGACTTATTTTCTGCTGGATCAGAATCAGTTGGTAACACACTGGGATTTGCTATGTTGTACATGGTTCTGTATCCAGAGATTCAAGAAAAAGTGCATTCCATCATTGATTCTGTGATTGGTAGTCATAGAAGACCGTCCTTGCAAGACCGACAGATGTAAGAATATCGTAGTTTTAAGAAGAGCAATAATCCAAACAAAAAATACCAGAACATGTAATCAGCATATACTTTTCTAGGGTGCCGTATGTAGAAGCCGTTCTAATGGAAATTCAGCGATGCAATACCATTGCTCCTTTGACGGTTCCTCACAGAGCTTTACAAGACACTACCTTGAATGGTTACTACATTCCAAAGGTAAGGTATAATTGAAATTAATAGAATACATACATTAACATAGCAAGGAGTGCAAATACTCTATATCGTATCAAAAAATACACTTCATTCCTTCTCATATTAAATGTAATTAGTAATTAGCAACAATGTGATCAACAGCGCCGGACACGGGCTTATTGCAAAATTGCACTTTACATGAATTCATTGGTCGACAAAGTTTCCTTCACAAGAATTATAATTAGTGTGTCTAGTGCATTTTTCATACTGAATTCAGATATGTAGTCTGAATTGTGTGTGCATTGTGTCTAGTGAATTTTTTCATACTGAATTCAGACATGTAGTCTAAATTGTTTCATCAGGCTCATTTTTTTTGGGACAGCTACATTTTAGAATCCAATTTTAGTATTCTCATTGACCTGACCTAGGAAGGAAGATTTAACTTATATGTAGCATTTTTTTCAAGCTGTATTTAAGCATGTTATATGTAAAATGTTAAAGCACCAACAATCAGCACTGTGCAATGTTTTGACATGTTCGGACCTTTATTAGGAGTAATAAAATTTCGTAAAAGCTGATGCATTCTTGTACTGGAAATCGAAATTTTTCAAAAGTCAGTGATGTTAAATTGAAGGAAGGAATTTTTGTAGGACCGGAAATAGGGTTATTAATGGCTGATGAACATTTTGAAGGACAGTTAAATCCACTGGAAAAAACCGCCTGGCAGTCTTTAAAAATGTATGTCGCAATTTCCTTGGAATCCATAAAGCAGAAAACAATCACGACATAGTGACTGATCTTCTGGATTCTTATATAGCTGCGGAGTGTAACGTGTTTGAAAATTAACTTCTTGAACTCTCACTTACGACTTCATCCCGGAAAATCTTGGGACTGTTAGCGATGGACATGGAAAGAGTTTTCATGAGCAAAATTCTACAATGGAACTGTGCATTTTAAGAGAGAAAGTGGATTGTAAAATGCATTAAAATTATTTTTGCACAGCTTCGAGATCTACGGAGGTCAGTTAAGGGCAGATCCTAACCAGTCCAGGATTTGGTGATGAGAAACATGGTAAAAACAGAAAGATACTTTTAAAACGTACATGAAGTGTATTTAGTAGTAAACAATGCCGCCTGAAAGAGAGAACAAAATATACTTTATTAGTGAACCTTATGCCACCTGAGATAAAATAAACTGACTCAGTTTACTGAATTGCATAGCACTGTGCAGCCTGTAGTTACGTACTAAGGAGAATTGGAGAACTGTGAAATGCTTCTAAATCTGATCAAATCTCTGAAATATTTGTTTACCCCAAAAATGAATTGATATCCGTTGATCCGTGTACTTTTCCTTCTGAGTCTCACATATGATCTTATCTAACATACATTCACGTCTTTTTATATTATGTTAGATTAGTTTGTCTTTTCAATGTTTACTTTATTATTTTGAAGCCCACTCTCTAGAACCTGAACTGTCTTTCAATATAGTAATGATTTATAATCATTAACCAAATAAGTATTTCCTTTAAATGGAAAAAATCCCTACAAATAAAATAAATTATACCCGAAGAGGCAAATGACGGCAGCGCTGCGCACGAACTTTTTTCTAAATTAAATGAATGCGCAGAGGAATGGGAAGCGTAACGTGAACATTTGATAAAGCACAATTTTAGGAATCATTTAACACAACAATCAACAAAATCGGACCAGGGGTTTGCTTAATTCGAGAATTTTTGTAATCGTGCATCTCAGTTTAATAAAAAAGAGCATGTAGACTCCATTGTTGCCGAGAAGAAGCAAATTACGAATAGTGCTTTTCTTAAATAGTAAGAGAACGCCTAAAGGGATCGGGTTAAGATTTGGCAGAACAAAACAGCAAAAATTATATAAATTTTTAAGAGTAGTCACAATTTTGGAGGACGCCTAGGAGGCGAAATCAAAATTAAGTGTTAAAATTGTTATTTAGAAAAGACATGAAACAAGAGACACATTGTCGTGACGTCATGATAAGACGACGAGCGGCGAATTGTAATATTTTATTTAAATAAGGCGCTGAGAGGCAAAGAAGACAATATGACAATTATCAGAGAAATTTCGGACATAATATAGAGGTAATGATAAGGCAGGTAAACGTTAATAAATGAAAAGAAGAAATACTTTTCGTTATGATGTTCGGCGCATTAACCGGTGACATGCTTTTGTTGGCGGAAAAACCATATAAGCTGAGGACAACAATGCCCAAAGAGAAAAAGTCTCGAGCAGGGTGTGAACGGGAAGTCCGTGTTAGACGCTGCGTTTTTATGATTGTTCGGAATTTATAGTTTGAAAAACAGTTTATTTTTATCTTAATGGCGCATAATTAGTAAATAGTGGCAATGCGGGATAAGTTTTTTTTGTGATCGCGGCCTGAAGCAGTAGTAGGCGGACATTTTGTATCGTGTTTAATAACATGCATTTTACGTGATTTCGTTTGAATATTGAAGGGAAGTGCAAGCGAAGTTTTGTTTTGTAAAAGGACATAGTGCATCTACGCGCCGTGATTTTAAAGATTCTGCGGGAACTTTGTGTTGCGTTTACGTAGAATATTTCGTGCTTTTCCCGAATTGTGTAAGCTTCGCGCTGTGAAATGATCCCTGATTTGGTGGCTGGAGCTTTGCGGTAATTGCGCACTGAGGGTGTGCAAATTGGTGGCTGGCGACGAACGTGACCTGCGCTGCGTGCCGCGACGCCGAACCAGCAGACATGGAAGTGACACGATTGATTTATTTTGGTTGCTGCAAAAACGCATTTCTGTCCAAGATCAAGTCATGTTAAATTGATACAAATTAAAAGTCAACAAGTAGGTATTGCAGAAAGCGCATTCGGTGTGAATGAGATGTAAAGTTGCAGAGTGAATGTTTTTCCTTCGTTATTGTCAAGTGAATTTTTTTATGTATGCCATTGAAGGGTATTTTTTGGTTATGTGTTCATTGTTGGTGTTTTAAGAATGAGAGAATCAGTTAGTCATGATAGAATAAATCAAGATGAACACAATCGTGTTTATCGATAAAACCCTTTCAATGACTTGTTGTGTGACTTATGGTAGTTAGACGCTGACCCACGCGCACGTTGCACGAGTATTACGTTTCGAAACCTGTACAGGGCCCATCACAAACCCACGACCTCATAAATCTTCAGAATTACGAAAAGTTAGCTAGCAAACGGGCTATTAACGTATTTAATAGAGGGAGGAGACAATTTTGTTACATTGGCGCCCAATATGTTAGCGTATATAATAATAGTGGAAGGAGTCAAATTGTTAGATTGGCAGCCCAACGAGAGGAATAAATGGAATTTGTCACATTAGCAACACAACGCGAGGTGTAAATAGGCTTGTTAATTAATTCGCCGTAGTGGCGCACCAACGGGAGGCTGAAATAGGCTATTACCTCACCACATAGGCGCACCAACATGAGGTTGGGAGAAGGCAATAATGAATCCGCCACAATATTGATTTAACGAATATTTTCCAGTCTCCTCTTATTTTCGTGCTATTACTTCACCACCTCCACACCTGAAATTTTTCATAATCTAAGCGTGTTTTGATATTTCTGATCAATAAGTAACTTCTATGATCCTTTTTATTTTCTATTATTAGCACAATTATTTCTTTATTCCAGACCCGGGACAACTTTACGTTTTTCTTTCCCTCTCTCTCTCTTACATATGTATACACACATACACAAACACACACACACACACACACATATATGTGTATATATATATATATATATATATATATATATATATACACACACACATTTTTGTATGTTATAAATGTATGTATAGTTTACTACTTACATACTCTTGTGTGTGAGTGTGAACAGAGCCGAAACGAGGGGTTTTACTCGTAGGGAAGGGAGCTACAGTTATAGTGTCCATCCGACTTGATGCTTTCTTAAACATTATTTTTGATTTAAGCGGAATATAATTTTTTTATTTGTTCACTTCATGTTAATATTTATGACGATAACAAGTGAGAAATTGAATGACGTTTGTATGTTAAATTATCGGAAAAATATTTCTGTCTACTTGTCAGCTAGGGATGGGGTGGAGCGATGAGACGCGTGGTAGTGTGGTCGTTTTCACAGCAGATCACAACAGCAGAAGCAAAAGCAAGAAACAAATCGCAAAAAGAGCACACAACAGTCGTCGATACAGAACCGCACACACGATGCATAGCCAAAAAAGCAATGGCACTCTTCAATTTTCAATTATTTCGCGCTGTTAATTAAATTTTTTCTAATAAGTATCGGCAACGCCGCAGTGACATCAGAATTTGAGGCTCCTATATGGATAACGGACCCCCCTTCATCGGTCAGACGCTGGTTGTCAAGTAGACGGAAATATTATTCGGACAATACAAAACCTGTAAAAACGGTATTTGTTACGATAATGTCATTGACCTTCTGGGGGTTGGGCTAAAGCCCCATTGCCCTCCCTCTTGTGTGCGCCACAAAAATGAAAAATTAAATAATTACAGTTTGTACAAACAGTTTTTGGCTGTTTTTAATTTCAATAAACAAACTTTTACTATTTTATTTTCACGAATAAAAATATTTGTACGCTAATTATTTTTTGTACAAATTCCTTACAGGACACAGTTGCACTACCAAGCCTTTGGTGTATTCTTCACGACAAGGAGCACTGGGGTGACCCAGAAAATTTCCGTCCCTCGCGTTTTATTGATGAAGATGGCAAGCTGATTAAGGACGACATATTCATCCCTTTTGGAGTAGGCAAGCGCCTCTGTCCTGGGGAGGCTCTTGCACGCAACACGTTGTTCCTCTTCTTCACTTCATTAATGCAAGAGTTTTATGTTCAGTTGCCCCCAGGCAGTACCAAACCTTCCACTGAAAGTCTGTCTGGCTTTACTACCGCCCCTAAGCCATTTGAAGTAATTTTCAAATCACGGCACAAACTATAATATCAATACAGAATAATAGGGGCATGAGAAAAAGTGAAATGAAAAATGATTAAGCAACATAATAGAACATCCTTGTTTACGAATGCTTTTAATAAAACATTTTAAATGTAATAAAATGTACTTTAAAAGTAACCATTTGTTCTTTACCAACTTTAACCAATGTATAATGTTACCAAACTAGCCTGTCAGTGAAACATATTTAAAATAAATATTAGTTTGTAAGTTGAGAAGTTTAGGGCAAATGTGTGAAGCAAAAATAATAAAATATCATCTTAACTGTTACAAGACATTAAGCTCCTCATGATTGTCAGAAGACATAAATGATAAAAAGAAGGTAACTTCAAAATCGGTACATTTCGGCTGCTTCAGTAGAGTAAGATTCACAGACCTATTTAATTTGCTTAATGAGTTCACTATCCGAATAAAGGATTTACAATTTGCATATCATAATAATCTTTAGGAAAAAGAAAAAGAGGACGTCCAAGGAAAAGATAGTGGGAGTACACACGAAACAGGCAATTAGCCAAATCCCCGATAATGAAGAATAGTTTACAAATAACCATACAATGGATAGTAAGCGAGAGAGATTGATTCAGAGATATTAGTCATTTATTTTAAAAGAAGTTTACAAATCGTCAGAAGTCGATAACATCAGCACTTCGCGACAATCCTGTGAGAAAAAAGTTAACGGTAGAGACGACGAGGACTGGTTAGGAGACAATACGTAAAGGAAAAACTCAAGTACCTTTCCGGAACTATATTACAAAATAGTGTTCAATCGAGGAGGTAAGTAATATAGTTAGTAGTGCTCTTTACTCAACAGGTGTTTGCTACAGCCCAATGTGAATATATTTCTTACAAAGAGTTAAAACAAGTACCTTCCTATAAAAGTGAATAAGTAATTATGAGATGGAAAGACTCAAGGAAATATTGCATCCCGTATTTTGAGGTAAGTTTCTCGTTCACGTATATCTTTCTGGAATGTATTTCATTAGAAGTTAGAAAGCGTTATTTGCCCTAAAGATTTCCATCAAAGTGTTTCATCTACTTCTTGAATTTGGACTGCCGAACTGTGTGCTTTTGGTCTCGTAGCAAAGTAATATTGCGATAGGATTTCCGAAAAGGGTTCTTTGAATTTTATTAGTTCTTTAAATTTTGAATACAATTATTCGGAAAATTGAACTCAAGGGGACCGTGAGATGGAGTCCTTTATGTGCACAATTCGAGTATAATATGAGTTTTAAAAAAGTGGTTTTCAAACAAAATAATTTCTCCCTAGTTATCTTAAGATATAACGATGTGTTTAAAAAACAAAAACAAGTTCGATGTTCAACTTAATATCAATGATATGTTGGGTTTGAAATTTTGAAGGAAATCTTTCTAATGTTATGGTGACATGGTATGCATGAATAACAGCTGAGCCACGTGGCTCAGTGTGAACATGTCATTGGTTCAACAACTAGTATGCACGAGTTGAATACTGTGATAAATGTGTTCGGTTCTTACATTCCCCAACTTTTCTGTAGAATATCCCCTCATCTTCATTTGAACATTGTCTCTTTCTCTATTGATTTGATGCGATGTGTTGTTGACATTGGATTAGCTTGATGGTAATCAATTGTGTTTCTGCTCGCAGGTTGCTGGAAGGGCCATCGCTAGTGGCAGCAGCGGGGTTAGCCGGCGCTGGCAGGCGCTGCCGCGCAGACCCGAGCTTCGACGCCGGGTCCGCCGTCAGTTGTTCCGCGAAGGGCGCGGAGCACTTTTTGCCCTGCAGGAGGCGGCACGTCCCATTGTGCGCTCTGCCCGTCCCGCCCAGCATGAACCTGCGTCTCTACCTTCGCGCGTACGCCACGTCCATGCCCACACCCACGCATTCGCCCGCGTCAACGCCCACGTGCGCCAGCTGGACACTGCAGGTTAGTGACCCTTCACGAGAGTACACAAGGGCACTCTAGAGTGAGTGTCACGTGCTGATATCGTCGCTTAATACACACCTTGTTTAACTCGTTGTTCTTTGTTTCTGTCCACAGCTGTTCCTGACCGGACGAGAGCCGTGGTGGATGAACGAATTTTCGCCCCTCCGGACCTGCACGGCCCTCGGCGTGCCTTTCTGTAAGCTCCGTTCCTAATTTTTGACCTTTCTGTTAGTGTTTTGTTTCCATTATTATAGTGATTAATAGCTATGTGTCTTGTTGCAGCTTTCCCTTCTCGCCTGCGGAGACTAGTGAACGTCAACCCTGCAAGAAGCGTAGGACTGCTGCACAGTCTACTGTGAAGCCCAAGAGAACGGTGCGATTCTGATCTGGATTCTTTAAGAAACTTTAGGTCACTAGCACCATCATCCATTTAATCGAGATCATGGCAGTCGCTGTGGATCACCGATATTTTGTACATATTGTTAAATACTTATGTGTAATGTTAAAACTTCGCAATTTGTACATAGTTTTTAGGCATGTAAATATGTATTATTGATTGTAAATAATGTGAGAGGATTGTAAATAAGCCATACGAATGAAATACTACTTAGGTACAATTTCGTAAAGCTGTGGCGGCGAAATTCCTCAATCTGTACATAATTATTCTAAGAAAGTGCAAATTAAAACTTTGTAAATAGGCACATAATATGCTTGATTACTAGTTCTAGTTATTTAATTGTATACTGTTGTAGGACTTACTATTTTACTGACATTAAATTACGTAAAATATATACTTTGTGTCGTTTACTACTCCTTTCACTGTTCCTTTAATATTTTTTTACAGTAATTTCCCATACATTTTTTTCTTAAAATTTAAATGGAATGCAGAGTTAGATTTGCCAGCCAAAGGTGCAGACCGTGGCGACAACGAAAACCAATGCATGTGTGCAATATTTTCTTTCTTTTCACTACCAGATCAACTGACGCCCCGTGCTTTTGTCGTCGTCATTTTAAGCTATAGTTCAGTAGATGAAACGAATGTAATGGTGGGGACAAGTCTCGGGCGTTGACATGATTATACCTAGGAATAATTCGTTTAATATAACTTACCAGTTTTCGCAAGCGCTATTCAGATATGGCGTAGTTATTTCAAAGTGTACCTCTGCAAGCGCTCTGCTGAAGGCTACCAAATTTTTATTAAGCGTGTGGTCATGCGCAGAATATTTCTGAGAACCGCAATGCAAGATGTTTTGGAGAATGTTGTTAGTTTTCGAGCATTACGTTGTATGTGAGATTCAAGTTTTAGAAAATGAAATGTATATTTTAAAGTGTATTAATGATCGATTCTAACTGAAAACAACATTCTAACATCTATTCGTGTTTGTTTACTACTGATATAATGCATTTACAGATAGCACTGGAATTACTTACTTGTTTGCCTCTACACTATTTCGGTGTGTCACATTGACACACACTGAAAGACTTAATGAAATATTTCATCAGTTTGCAAATTTCAAGCTATCAGATGCATTACGCTGTAGTACAACTGCAAAGATCAGCATTCATATGGCACTGACAGGCCCAAATGTTCATTAGTATCATTTTAATACATTTCCATACAATAAAGTAGTGTATGTGAGAAATATTTCTGTTAAGCAATAGTGGTACCATTTTGAAGAGAAAAAACAACAACAAAATAATACATTAAGTGGTACATCTGCTAAACACAGTCAAATTATTATCCAATCAATAGCAAACCAACTTTCCCTTCACTATTCATTGGAGATAATCTTTACTTTGAAATATGTATGTGTGGCAATAAAGAAAGAAAATCTAGTTTCATTTTTACACTGATAGGAGTTTAGAAATTAATGATCAAGTTGCATTAGAAGGTTTCACTCACAAACATGTATTAAATTGGAATTATACAACTGGTAGTGCCTTCAACAAATCCTGGCCACAGTTACCAATATCAAATTAAACAGACTGAAGGGCCTTAACGTTGGATTTGCCTAGAAAGAAGACACCTACTCCTATTCCTCAATTAACAAGAAAACCTCTACTGAATGTTTTGGAAATGTAGTACATCATTTATGTAACACTCTACATTCATTGTAGATTATCTACTTACCTTTCTATTTTTCCCCAACCTGAGTTTGTCACATTGCCTGGTAATAAGCTTCATTAACACTTCAAATGTACTCTTTAGTTTACAAACATTTATATGAAGCAGACCAGGAGCCCTTAATTTTATCATTTTCCTTGATGAAGCTACAAACTACCTATTTCACTTAAGGTGACACTTTAAGAAATGCCTAATTTTAAGCATTCCTTTTGAAAAAAGTGTACAAATCTTTAATGTATATACTACATAGGTAGGTAATGAGTTCAAGCCCATTTCATGTTCAAAATGACTGTTGTGACTTTAACAACTTCATAGTCATTTATCAAGCCATTGCAAATAACATACTGAATAAAATTGTAATTTAACACAAATTAACGAGAATGCTGAGAATTATGAATCCAACATCTGAAACTGTGAGTTATTTTTGAGACCATTCTCCTCACATTACAGGTAAGTAAAACATCAGTGAAAGTGCAAATAAAATGTGTTTTATTGAGGCCTTATTTACTTTGAAGTTTTTCTGTGCTATGGCAAGCAAAGTGAGGGTTGGGAAAGTACAAATTATGTCCTTGCTTGAGCAGAGTTCTCATTGAAACAAGCCCTTCAATATGAATTCTGACACTAATATCAAAGTGCAATAATGTGTGTTAATATTTGCATTTTATTCACAACAAGAGTTTGTTTGTTTCAAAATAATATCAAGTTTAAGAAAACTGTATTAAAATAAGGTCATAAATGTAAAGAATGTTGTAGCTTGTTTTCCACTCAGTCAACTGAATGGAATTGTTGGGAGAAATATCTGTGTTACTACTCATTTCTAATTCAAGTCTTGTCAGACGCATGGTATGAAATTAAAATTACAGCTATTTGGCGATTCTATGAAAATTACTGTTCCATTACAAACATTGAATTCTTAAACTTGACTTTCTATACTCAAATACCGTGTTCTGAAAGAAAGCAGGGTGCCATAGAAAGGTAGTAACGTGCTCATACCTATAAAACAATGAGGGCGGCAATAAAAGAAACTCAAGAGATCACAACTTTAAGTTATTCATCACGTCAGGGTTGAACATGGCTGTCTGCTTACCTGGATGGAATAGTCTACACTTCTCAGTTTGCGAATCTTCAAAGTTGATTCTTGGTACAATAAACCTCACCACATGAAACACGAATGTCACGTCAACCAACACATTGCAATTTAATTCGTTCTAACCTTACTAGTCGCAAATGTAGGTAGTAGTGCGATAACATTAATCTGAAAAATAATAAACCTACGACACACAAATTCATTACAAAGCCTAGCTTTTGATTTGCAAGTTAGCTCATGAACCAGCAACCATCAGAATTTGATCCGTGTTTGTAAACAAACGTGCAAAACATTGCAGATGAAGAAATGCACAGAACTTGTACATTTTCCAAAGAAGATTATTTTTACTGGAGCCTAGATGTGATCTGTTTGCCATAATCATAGAGTACTCACACTTTGTCTATGGCCATAATGTATAGTATTAGCGTTACGTAAATATTGAAGCGGTAATTTTAAATTCCATTCGTTATATTTACATTGTGAAAACGCCACCGCCAAGAGGCAGGTAAATTATATATATTAATGGGAGGTACATTCCGCGAGTGTTTCGTGACATGGGAGGTAATACCTCGCTAGATATAACATTGTATTGAAATGATGTCAACATATATTAGCTGATTTGTTGAGAGCTTGTAGAAACCTAAATGGCAGGTCAGAAATAAAACGCCCCGAAACGTAAAGCAATGCATTTGCTGTATCTGAAATGACCCACATGTGTTTTTTCTAGTGGAACTGATGTCCCACTATAAGTTGAAGTGTGTGATGCACAAAGATATCTTAACTAGGTAACCTGAATGAGCAACAGAAAACACAACAATGTTTCTGGTAATACAATGTACATGAAATGGTAAGTATTTAGTATTTCAATCATTTGAGAGCTTTCGAACAATAACAATATAGTTAGGGAAGATTTTATTTGTTTGCTAAAAGGAAGCCAAATCTTCGTATTGTGGGCCAGAAAATGGTATGCTTTTAATACCAAGAATTAATGGGCTTGTACATTGTTGAAGAGAACATTGACAGGAAATTGATTGCATGCGTATTAGGCAGCGTACACTCAAAACGGCGCCGAGCATCCGAGGTCGCCACATTGAATTTCCAACCAATCAGCGACTCGCAAGGCCACGCTATGGCGTCATTGATCACTTGCCTTATAAGCGGCGTACCCTACGCTTTGGCGTCATTTATTCTGTGCGACTTGTTGCGTGCGCATCTGTGTCCCGCAGTGTAGTACTCTACGTTTGAGGCAGCAATGGAATTTTTCTCCTCTTTTATGTTCGTCATGAACTGGCATTCCTCTCAACTTGAGGAAGAAGCATCGCAAGTGGATATAGTGGGACATTTACCAGCGGAGATTGCATCCCGTATTTTGAGGTAAGTTTCTCGTTCACGTATATCTTTCTGGAGTGTATTTCATTAGAAGTTAGAAAGCGTTATTTGCCCTAAAGATTTCCATCAAAGTGTTTCATCTACTTCTTGAATTTGGACTGCCGAACTGTGTGCTTTTGGTCTCGTAGCAAAGTAATATTGCGATAGGATTTCCGAAAAGGGTTCTTTGAATTTTATTAGTTCTTTAAATTTTGAATACAATTATTCGGAAAATTGAACTCAAGGGACCGTGAGATGGAGTCCTTTATGTGCACAATTCGAGTATAATATGAGTATTAAAAAGTGGTTTTCAAACAAAATAATTTCTCCTAGTTATCTTAAGATATAACGATGTGTTTAAAAACAAAAACAAGTTCGATGTTCAACTTAATATCAATGATATGTTGGGTTTGAAATTTTGAAGGAAATCTTTCTAATGTTATGGTGACATGGTATGCATGAATAACAGCTGAGCCACGTGGCTCAGTGTGAACATGTCATTGGTTCAACAACTAGTATGCACGAGTTGAATACTGTGATAAATGTGTTCGGTTCTTACATTCCCCAACTTTTCTGTAGAATATCCCCTCATCTTCATTTGAACATTGTCTCTTTCTCTATTGATTTGATGCGATGTGTTGTTGACATTGGATTAGCTTGATGGAAATCAATTGTGTTTCTGCTCGCAGGTTGCTGGAAGGGCCATCGCTAGTGGCAGCAGCGGGGGTTAGCCGGCGCTGGCAGGCGCGCTGCCGCGCAGACCCCGAGCTTCGACGCCGGGTCCGCCGTCAGTTGTTCCGCGAAGGGCGCGGGCACTTTTTGCCCTGCGGAGGCGGCACGCCCCATTGTGCGCTCTGCCCGTCCGCCCAGCATGAACCTGCGTCTCTACCTTCGCGCGTACGCCACGTCCATGCCCACACCCACGCATTCGCCCGCGTCAACGCCCACGTGCGCCAGCTGGACACTGCAGGTTAGTGACCCTTCACGAGAGTACACAAGGGCACTCTAGGTGGTGTCACGTGCTGATATCGTCGCTTAATACACACCTTGTTTAACTCGTTGTTCTTTGTTTCTGTCCACAGCTGTTCCTGACCGGACGAGAGCCGTGGTGGATGAACGAATTTTCGCCCCCTCCGGACCTGCACGGCCCTCGGCGTGCCTTTCTGGTAAGCTCCGTTCCTAATTTTTTGACCTTTCTGTTAGTGTTTTGTTTCCATTATTATAGTGATTAATAGCTATGTGTCTTGTTGCAGCTTTCCCTTCTCGCCTGCGGGAGACTAGTGAACGTCAACCCTGCAAGAAGCGTAGGACTGCTGCACAGTCTACTGTGAAGCCCAAGAGAACGGTGCGATTCTGATCTGGATTCTTTAAGAAACTTTAGGTCACTAGCACCATCATCCATTTAATCGAGATCATGGCAGTCGCTGTGGATCACCGATATTTGTACATATTGTTAAATACTTTGTGTAATATTAAAACTTGCAAATTTGTACATAGTTTTTAGGCATGTAAATATGTATTATTGATTGTAAATAATGTGATGAGGATTGTAAATAAGCCATACGAATGAAATACTACTTAGGTACAATTTCGCAAAGCTGTGGCGGCGAAATTCCTCAATCTGTACATAATTATTCTAAGAAAGTGCAAATTAAAACTTTGTAAATAGGCACATAATATGCTTGATTACTAGTTCTAGTTATTTAATTGTATACTGTTGTAGGACTTACTATTTTACTGACATTAAATTACGTAAAAATATATACTTTGTGTCGTTTACTACTCCTTTCACTGTTCCTTTAATATTTTTTTTACAGTAATTTCCCATACATTTTTTTTCTTAAAATTTAAATGGAATGCAGCGTTAGATTTGCCAGCCAAAGGTGCAGACCGTGGCGACAACGAAAACCAATGCATGTGTGCAATATTTTCTTTCTTTTCACTACCAGATCAACTGACGCCCCTTTGCTTTTGTCGTCGTCATTTTAAGCTATAGTTCAGTAGATGAAACAGAATGTAATGGTGGGGACAAGTCTCGGCGTTGACATGATTATACCTAGGAATAATTCGTTTAATATAACTTACCAGTTTTCGCAAGCGCTATTCAGATATGGCGTAGTTATTTCAAAGTGTACCTCTGCAAGCGCTCTGCTGAAGGCTACCAAATTTTTATTAAGCGTGTGGTCATGCGCAGAATATTTCTGAGAACCGCAATGCAAGATGTTTTGGAGAATGTTGTTAGTTTTCGAGCATTACGTTGTATGTGAGATTCAAGTTTTTTAGAAAATGAAATGTATATTTTAAAGTGTATTAATGATCGATTCTAACTGAAAACAACATTCTAACATCTATTCGTGTTTGTTTACTACTGATATAATGCATTTACAGATAGCACTGGAATTACTTACTTGTTTGTCTCTACAAAATACGCTGTAGTACAACTGCAAAGATCAGCATTCATAGGGCACTTGACAGGCCAAAGACTTAATGAAATATTTCATCAGTTTGCAAATTTCAAGCTATCAGATGCATTACGCTGTAGTACAACTGCAAAGATCAGCATTCATATGGCACTTGACAGGCCCAAATGTTCATTAGTATCATTTTAATACATTTCCATACAATAAAGTAGTGTATGTGAGAAATATTTCTGTTAAGCAATAGTGGTACCATTTTGAAGAAAAAAAACAACAACAAAATAATACATTAAGTGGTACATCTGCTAAACACAGTCAAATTATTATCCAATCAATAGCAAACCAACTTTCCCTTCACTATTCATTGGAGATAATCTTTACTTTGAAATATGTATGTGTGGCAATAAAGAAAGAAAATCTAGTTTCATTTTTACACTGATAGGAGTTTAGAAATTAATGATCAAGTTGCATTAGAAGGTTTCACTCACAAACATGTATTAAATTGGAATTATACAACTGGTAGTGCCTTCAACAAATCCTGCCACAGTTACCAATATCAAATTAAACAGACTGAAGGGCCTTAACGTTGGATTTGCCTAGAAAGAAGACACCTACTCCTATTCCTCAATTAACAAGAAAACCTCTACTGAATGTTTTGGAAATGTAGTACATCATTTATGTAACACTCTACATTCATTGTAGATTATCTACTTACCTTTCTATTTTTTCCCCCAACCTGAGTTTGTCACATTGCCTGGTAATAAGCTTCATTAACACTTCAAATGTACTCTTTAGTTTACAAACATTTATATGAAGCAGACCAGGAGCCCTTAATTTTAAGCATTCCTTTTGAAAAAAGTGTACAAATCTTTAATGTATATACTACATAGGTAGGTAATGAGTTCAAGCCCATTTCATGTTCAAAATGACTGTTGTGACTTTAACAACTTCATAGTCATTTATCAAGCCATTGCAAATAACATACTGAATAAAATTGTAATTTAACACAAATTAACGAGAATGCTGAAATTATGAATCCAACATCTGAAACTGTGAGTTATTTTTGAGACCATTCTCCTCACATTACAGGTAAGTAAAACATCAGTGAAAGTGCAAATAAAATGTGTTTTATTGAGGCCTTATTTACTTTGAAGTTTTTCTGTGCTATGGCAAGCAAAGTGAGGGTTGGGAAAGTACAAATTATGTCCTTGCTTGAGCAGAGTTCTCATTGAAACAAGCCCTTCAATATGAATTCTGACACTAATATCAAAGTGCAATAATGTGTGTTAATATTTGCATTTTATTCACAACAAGAGTTTGTTTGTTTCAAAATAATATCAAGTTTAAGAAAACTGTATTAAAATAAGGTCATAAATGTAAAGAATGTTGTAGCTTGTTTTCCACTCAGTCAACTGAATGGAATTGTTGGGAGAAATATCTGTGTTACTACTCATTTCTAATTCAAGTCTTGTCGAACGCATGGTATGAAATTAAAATTACAGCTATTTGGCGATTCTATGAAAATTACTGTTCCATTACAAACATTGAATTCTTAAACTTGACTTTCTATACTCAAATACCGTGTTCTGAAAGAAAGCAGGGTGCCATAGAAAGGTAGTAACGTGCTCATACCTATAAAACAATGAGGGCGGCAATAAAAGAAACTCAAGAGATCAGAACTTTAAGTTATTCATCACGTCAGGGTTGAACATGGCTGTCTGCTTACCTGGATGGAATAGTCTACACTTCTCAGTTTGCGAATCTTCAAAGTTGATTCTTGGTACAATAAACCTCACCACATGAAACACGAATGTCACGTCAACCAACACATTGCAATTTAATTCGTTCTAACCTTACTAGTCGCAAATGTAGGTAGTAGTGCGATAACATTAATCTGAAAAATAATAAACCTACGACACACAAATTCATTACAAAGCCTAGCTTTTGATTTGCAAGTTAGCTCATGAACCAGCAACCATCAGAATTTGATCCGTGTTTGTAAACAAACGTGCAAAACATTGCAGATGAAGAAATGCACAGAACTTGTACATTTTACAAAGAAGATTATTTTTACTGGAGCCTAGATGTGATCTGTTTGCCATAATCATGAGATACTCACACTTTGTCTATGGCCATAATGTATAGTATTAGCGTTACGTAAATATTGAAGCGGTAATTTTAAATTCCATTCGTTATATTTACATTGTGAAAACGCCACCGCCAAGAGGCAGGTAAATTATATATATTAATGGGAGGTACATTCCGCGAGTGTTTCGTGACATGGGAGGTAATACCTCGCTAGATATAACATTGTATTGAAATGATGTCAACATATATTAGCTGATTTGTTGAAGCTTGTAGAAACCTAAATGGCAGGTCAGAAATAAAACGCCCCCCGAAACGTAAAGCAATGCATTTGCTGTATCTGAAATGACCCACATGTGTTTTTTCTAGTGGAACTGATGTCCCACTATAAGTTGAAGTGTGTGATGCACAAAGATATCTTAACTAGGTAACCTGAATGAGCAACAGAAAACACAACAATGTTTCTGGTAATACAACGTACATGAAATGGTAAGTATTTAGTATTTCAATCATTTGAGAGCTTTCGAACAATAACAATATAGTTAGGGGAAGATTTTATTTGTTTGCTAAAAGGAAGCCAAATCTTCGTATTGTGGGCCAGAAAATGGTATGCTTTTTAATACCAAGAATTAATGGGCTTGTACATTGTTGAAGAGAACATTGACAGGAAATTGATTGCATGCGTATTAGGCAGCGTACACTCAAAACGGCGCCGAGCATCCAGGTCGCCACATTGAATTTCCAACCAATCAGCGACTCGCAAGGCCACGCTATGGCGTCATTGATCACTTGCCTTATAAGCGGCGTACCCTACGCTTTGGCGTCATTTATTCTGTGCGACTTGTTGCGTGCGCATCTGTGCTCCCGCAGTGTAGTACTCTACGTTTGAGGCAGCAATGGAATTTTTCTCCTCTTTTATGTTCGTCATGAACTGGCATTCCTCTCAACGAGGAAGAAGCATCGCAAGTGGATATAGTGGGACATTTACCAGCGGAGATTGCATCCCGTATTTTGAGGTAAGTTTCTCGTTCACGTATATCTTTCTGGAGTGTATTTCATTAGAAGTTAGAAAGCGTTATTTGCCCTAAAGATTTCCATCAAAGTGTTTCATCTACTTCTTGAATTTGGACTGCCGAACTGTGTGCTTTTGGTCTCGTAGCAAAGTAATATTGCGATAGGATTTCCGAAAAGGGTTCTTTGAATTTTATTAGTTCTTTAAATTTTGAATACAATTATTCGGAAAATTGAACTCAAGGGGACCGTGAGATGGAGTCCTTTATGTGCACAATTCGAGTATAATATGAGTATTAAAAAAGTGGTTTTCAAACAAAATAATTTCTCCCTAGTTATCTTAAGATATAACGATGTGTTTAAAAAACAAAAACAAGTTCGATGTTCAACTTAATATCAATGATATGTTGGGTTTGAAATTTTGAAGGAAATCTTTCTAATGTTATGGTGACATGGTATGCATGAATAACAGCTGAGCCACGTGGCTCAGTGTGAACATGTCATTGGTTCAACAACTAGTATGCACGAGTTGAATACTGTGATAAATGTGTTCGGTTCTTACATTCCCCAACTTTTCTGTAGAATATCCCTCATCTTCATTTGAACATTGTCTCTTTCTCTATTGATTTGATGCGATGTGTTGTTGACATTGGATTAGCTTGATGGTAATCAATTGTGTTTCTGCTCGCAGGTTGCTGGAAGGGCCATCGCTAGTGGCAGCAGCGGGGGTTAGCCGGCGCTGGCAGGCGCGCTGCCGCGCAGACCCCGAGCTTCGACGCCGGGTCCGCCGTCAGTTGTTCCGCGAAGGGCGCGGAGCACTTTGCCCTGCAGGAGGCGGCAGTCCCATTGTGCGCTCTGCCCGTCCGCCCAGCATGAACCTGCGTCTCTACCTTCGCGCGTACGCCACGTCCATGCCCACCCACGCATTCGCCCGCGTCAACGCCCGTGCGCCAGCTGGACACTGCAGGTTAGTGACCCTTCACGAGAGTACACAAGGGCACTCTAGAGTGAGTGTCACGTGCTGATATCGTCGCTTAATACACACCTTGTTTAACTCGTTGTTCTTTGTTTCTGTCCACAGCTGTTCCTGACCGGACGAGAGCCGTGGTGGATGAACGAATTTTCGCCCCCTCCGGACCTGCACGGCCCTCGGCGTGCCTTTCTGGTAAGCTCCGTTCCTAATTTTTTGACCTTTCTGTTAGTGTTTTGTTTCCATTATTATAGTGATTAATAGCTATGTGTCTTGTTGCAGCTTTCCCTTCTCGCCTGCGGGAGACTAGTGAACGTCAACCCTGCAAGAAGCGTAGGACTGCTGCACAGTCTACTGTGAAGCCCAAGAGAACGGTGCGATTCTGATCTGGATTCTTTAAGAAACTTTAGGTCACTAGCACCATCATCCATTTAATCGAGATCATGGCAGTCGCTGTGGATCACCGATATTTTGTACATATTGTTAAATACTTAGTGTGTAATATTAAAACTTCGCAATTTGTACATAGTTTTTAGGCATGTAAATATGTATTATTGATTGTAAATAATGTGACGAGGATTGTAAATAAGCCATACGAATGAAATACTACTTAGGTACAATTTCGTAAAGCTGTGGCGGCGAAGTTCCTCAATCTGTACATAATTATTCTAAGAAAGTGCAAATTAAAACTTTGTAAATAGGCACATAATATGCTTGATTACTAGTTCTAGTTATTTAATTGTATACTGTTGTAGGACATACTATTTTACTGACATTAAATTACGTAAAGTATATACTTTGTGTCGTTTACTACTCCTTTCACTGTTCCTTTAATATTTTTTTTACAGTAATTTCCCATACATTTTTTTTTCTTAAAATTTAAATGGAATGCAGAGTTAGATTTGCCAGCCAAAGGTGCAGACCGTGGCGACAACGAAAACCAATGCATGTGTGCAATATTTTCTTTCTTTTCACTACCAGATCAATCTGACGCCCCGTGCTTTTGTCGTCGTCATTTTAAGCTATAGTTCAGTAGATGAAACGAATGTAATGGTGGGGACAAGTCTCGGGCGTTGACATGATTATACCTAGGAATAATTCGTTTAATATAACTTACCAGTTTTCGCAAGCGCTATTCAGATATGGCGTAGTTATTTCAAAGTGTACCTCTGCAAGCGCTCTGCTGAAGGCTACCAAATTTTTATTAAGCGTGTGGTCATGCGCAGAATATTTCTGAGAACCGCAATGCAAGATGTTTTGGAGAATGTTGTTAGTTTTCGAGCATTACGTTGTATGTGAGATTCAAGTTTTTAGAAAATGAAATGTATATTTTAAAGTGTATTAATGATCGATTCTAACTGAAAACAACATTCTAACATCTATTCGTGTTTGTTTACTACTGATATAATGCATTTACAGATAGCACTGGAATTACTTACTTGTTTGCCTCTACACTATTTCGGTGTGTCACATTGACACACACTGAAAGACTTAATGAAATATTTCATCAGTTTGCAAATTTCAAGCTATCAGGTGCATTACGCTGTAGTACAACTGCAAAGATCAGCATTCATATGGCACTTGACAGGCCCAAATGTTCATTAGTATCATTTTAATACATTTCCATACAATAAAGTAGTGTATGTGAGAAATATTTCTGTTAAGCAATAGTGGTACCATTTTGAAGAGAAAAAAACAACAACAAAATAATACATTAAGTGGTACATCTGCTAAACACAGTCAAATTATTATCCAATCAATAGCAAACCAACTTTCCCTTCACTATTCATTGGAGATAATCTTTACTTTGAAATATGTATGTGTGGCAATAAAGAAAGAAAATCTAGTTTCATTTTTACACTGATAGGAGTTTAGAAATTAATGATCAAGTTGCATTAGAAGGTTTCACTCACAAACATGTATTAAATTGGAATTATACAACTGGTAGTGCCTTCAACAAATCCTGGCCACAGTTACCAATATCAAATTAAACAGACTGAAGGGCCTTAACGTTGGATTTGCCTAGAAAGAAGACACCTACTCCTATTCCTCAATTAACAAGAAAACCTCTACTGAATGTTTTGGAAATGTAGTACATCATTTATGTAACACTCTACATTCATTGTAGATTATCTACTTACCTTTCTATTTTTCCCCCAACCTGAGTTTGTCACATTGCCTGGTAATAAGCTTCATTAACACTTCAAATGTACTCTTTAGTTTACAAACATTTATATGAAGCAGACCAGGAGCCCTTAATTTTATCATTTTCCTTGATGAAGCTACAAACTACCTATTTCACTTAAGGTGACACTTTAAGAAATGCCTAATTTTAAGCATTCCTTTTGAAAAAGTGTACAAATCTTTAATGTATATACTACATAGGTAGGTAATGAGTTCAAGCCCATTTCATGTTCAAAATGACTGTTGTGACTTTAACAACTTCATAGTCATTTATCAAGCCATTGCAAATAACATACTGAATAAAATTGTAATTTAACACAAATTAACGAGAATGCTGAGAATTATGAATCCAACATCTGAAACTGTGAGTTATTTTTGAGACCATTCTCCTCACATTACAGGTAAGTAAAACATCAGTGAAAGTGCAAATAAAATGTGTTTTATTGAGGCCTTATTTACTTTGAAGTTTTTCTGTGCTATGGCAAGCAAAGTGAGGGTTGGGAAAGTACAAATTATGTCCTTGCTTGAGCAGAGTTCTCATTGAAACAAGCCCTTCAATATGAATTCTGACACTAATATCAAAGTGCAATAATGTGTGTTAATATTTGCATTTATTCACAACAAGAGTTCTCATTGCATAAAGGTAAAGAATGTTGTAGCTTGAACAAGAGTTTGTTTGTTTCAAAATAATATCAAGTTTAAGAAAACTGTATTAAAATAAGGTCATAAATGTAAAGAATGTTGTAGCTTGTTTTCCACTCAGTCAACTGAATGGAATTGTTGGGAGAAATATCTGTGTTACTACTCATTTCTAATTCAAGTCTTGTCGAACGCATGGTATGAAATTAAAATTACAGTTATTTGGCGATTCTATGAAAATTACTGTTCCATTACAAACATTGAATTCTTAAACTTGACTTTCTATACTCAAATACTGTTCTGAAAGAAAGCAGGGTGCCATAGAAAGGTAGTAACGTGCTCATACCTATAAAACAATGAGGGCGGCAATAAAAGAAACTCAAGAGATCACAACTTTAAGTTATTTATCATGTCAGGGTTGAACATGGCTGTCTGCTTACCTGGATGGAATAGTCTACACTTCTCAGTTTGCGAATCTTCAAAGTTGATTCTTGGTACAATAAACCTCACCACATGAAACACGAATGTCACGTCAACCAACACATTGCAATTTAATTCGTTCTAACCTTACTAGTCGCAAATGTAGGTAGTAGGATAACATTAATCTGAAAAATAATAAACCTACGACACACAAATTCATTACAAAGCCTAGCTTTGATTTGCAAGTTAGCTCATGAACCAGCAACCATCAGAATTTGATCCGTGTTTGTAAACAAACGTCAAAACATTGCAGATGAAGAAATGCACAGAACTTGTACATTTTCCAAAGAAGATTATTTTTACTGGAGCCTAGATGTGATCTGTTTGCCATAATCATAGAGTACTACACTTTGTTCATGGCCATAATGTATAGTATTAGCGTTACGTAAATATTGAAGCGGTAATTTTAAATTCCATCTGTTATATTTACATTGTGAAAACGCCACCGCCAAGAGGCAGGTAAATTATATATATTAATGGGAGGTACATTCCTGAGTGTTTCGTGACATGGGAGGTAATACTGCTAGATATAACATTGTATTGAAATGATGTCAACATATATTAGCTGATTTGTTGAGAGCTTGTAGAAACCTAAATGGCAGGTCAGAAATAAAACGCCCCCCGAAACGTAAAGCAATGCATTTGCTGTATCTGAAATGACCCACATGTGTTTTTTCTAGTGGAACTGATGTCCCACTATAAGTTGAAGTGTGTGATGCACAAAGATATCTTAACTAGGTAACCTGAATGAGCAACAGAAAACACAACAATGTTTCTGGTAATACAATGTACATGAAATGGTAAGTATTTAGTATTTCAATCATTTGAGAGCTTTCGAACAATAACAATATAGTTAGGGGAAGATTTTATTTGTTTGTTGTGCCTGGCTGTTCCAGATCTTTATGTAAAAGATCATTTTTGCGAAATTTGTCTTGTATATTGTAAGTCTCTGATATTAAGTGTTCTTGTGTGTAATGGTAATTTTTTATTAGTATGTATCCTTATATATTATGATTGAGATGTTAAAAAAAATAATGTTGGAGTTGTTTTGGAGATTTAATCTTCTATCTCGAACGCGCGCTAATCAAAAATGCACATGTTTTGGTTTGGTCTGATGCTATGATGTTTAAAAAATGGCGGTATATTCTCTTGGCGCCAACTTCAATTGCTAGTTAATTAAAAATTAATAATAATAATAATTGTAAATAATATTAATGATGATGATAATAATAATAATAATAATAATAAAATAATAATAATAATAATATATCTGCAGATAAAATGAGAAATCAGGTCATGTATATAAATATACAATGTACAATATAGGTATTTTTGAATAATAAATTCAATACCGATATGATAATTAAGAAAAAAATTTCATACTAAATTCAAATTATTTTTATAATTGGTAGAGTAAAACTAAAGAGTAAAAAGCATTAATAAAGAGAGAAAAGAGAAAAAAATATTTATTTCTTCTTCTTCTTCTGCTTCTTCTTCTGCTTCTGCTTCTGCTTCTGCTTCTTCTGCTTCTGCTTCTGCTTCTTCTGCTTCTGCTTCTTCTTCTTCTTCTTCTTCTGCTTCTGCTTCTTCTGCTTCTTCTGCTTCTTCTTCTTCTGCTTCTTCTTCTGCTTTCTTCTTCTTCTTCTTCTTCTGCTTCTTCTGCTTCTTCTGCTTCTTCTGCTTCTTCTGCTTCTTCTTCTTCTTCTTCTTCTTCTTTATTATTATTATTATTATTATTATTATTTTATTATTATTTTATTATTATTATTAATACAATTTTTAGTAATGTAGATTATTTCAGGCCTTCGAACCTAGCAAGGTCAGCATTTTTTATGAAAAAAAAAATAACATGATTTTTCGTTAAATACAGAATTTCGTATTCTACTGGCAAAATAAAGAATAATTTCTACTTAGTTAAAATAGAGATCTATTATACCTTATCTTCGATTTTCTTTGGCCTCTAATGATTATGGTATTGAATATTTGGCTTAATTATTGTCTCTCAAGTCTGTATAATAATTGCCTTTTGCGAATTCAGTCCACTGTTTCTGGATACAGTGGAAGTTAATTTTCCCTTCAGTGTTATAAGGAGTGGAGGCCATTCCATACCTTGGATAAAATAAATTTTAATTGGGTTGTATGCTCATGAAGCTTTGGGCATTTTTGGGCATGGAATTATAATGAAATACTAAAATCTTTAGTTCTGCGTTTAATTCTTGAATATAGTTTAAAGTTTTAAATCGAGTTTTTTGATCTCATAGGATCAGATTTAACACAATCACTTTTTTTTAAAAAATTGTAGCTCTTTATTTTGTATGAACAACAGGTGGGATCATTGGTCTTTTGCCCCCTTTTCCACCCAATGACACAAAATCACTATTGTAATAAATGTTTGGGGCAAGGAAGACGGGAAGGGCCCATAGAGCTTGTCGTTACACTTCGTCCCAACCCCTCCAATTCATCAACACACTATCTCCACCCCTGCCTAAGAAAAATACTGATTCAATTATTGTTGATTTTTAAAGATTTAGAAAGAAAATTGCTCTGTTTATTTACTCAATTCATAATTAATTAATTAGAGGTCCAAGCAACTGGTTGTATTTCAGTAGATGCAAGTATGATTTCTGGATGGCTTAAACAATAATATATAGCAAATATTTTTTTTTTATAAAATTATAATGAAATATCAAAAAATTTTGTCTAATTAAGTTTCAGTTTTTTATAAATGTTATCAAAAGTTTACCAAAGTAGTTGAAAAAAGTCTTCTATTTGTATACAATTTTTAATTAGGTCACTGCCTTTTTAATATTTTGTTATCATTTTAAACTTCTTCATAATGACAATAATATACGGTACAGAGTAAATCTATTTTTTTAGTAACTATAATCATTCCATACCTCATCTGCATTCATGATAAAAATATGAATTGGCAAAGAAAATTTGAAATTACTTTTAAATTTAACGTAAATGTGTTTCTTTTAGAGGACAACTCGAATCAGCTGGAGCAAATGGTCTCTATACACTCCCAGGAAAATCCTGATTGTAACACTGATTACAAAAAGGCAAACTGTCATAAAATATAAAAAGAGAAAATTATATTTACAGACACTTTATTCACAAAATTGTTCTTTATGTGTGTTGTGATGAACAACATGTAAATTATCAATAATGTGGTACTTAGAATTTAGAGAATATCCCACACATAAAATACATTGAAGTTGGTTTTTTATTCTTTTACAATAATTTCCATACAATTATTAGAAATTCTCAATAGTGTGCTATCAAATGTAATGTGTGATTCATCATATGCTATACTTCAAACACTTAATTATCTGTTTATTTTTTATTTCTTTATTTATGAAATGATATTAACTAAAACTTTTCAAAATTATTACAAGATTGCAAATCACATCATGCCAATAATTGTATTTAGTAAGCATTGCTTTTCCTGATGACTCTCATACAATGGTACATCAAAATATTAACTTATCAATTTAAAAATATACTTCTCAGAAAAGGCTGTCAAATTAAATTAAATCATTGTGTAGCGTATTGCTATATAGAAATCTATACACAAAAACAGAAGATAAGTACCACATACACAGATATAAATGGAATAAACTGTTTGTACTTTTTTATATTATACTCACAAAACTATCAGAAATACTTATACAGTGTTATCGTATGTAAATGAAGTGTGTGAAGTAATATGCAAATTACCAAAAAGAGTTCCACTTGAACGTATGATACACGCATTACAAATAATATTGAACCAAGAACGTTTACATGAATATAAAGTTATCTAACATCTTTATACAAAAGCAATTGCAGGAGATAAGTACTTGCATAATAATATACATAATGTACAATCAAATAAGGTTTTTGTACTCATTATTTTCAGTATATCACAAAATAATCAGGAACACTTGCACTGTTAACAAATGCCAGTCATACACAAATTAAGGATATGTACATCAAACACTGGAACATAAGAAATGATTTTTACAAAAGCTCTTTATTAACAATATTGATTTAATTTTGTTTAATTGTGAAAATGAATACAAAACTGTTTTTAAAAAAATATGTATAAAATAATAATTTCAGATCATAGGTACTTCTTAATAAAATTGTTGGTGAGGTTGATACCTTGTATAATTTCAGAAAAAAATATGTTATCTGGGTATCACTATTTTTATTTCTTAATATCTTTATGATCGAGAAAGATGCTGTATAGATAACACTATTTTTATTTCATAATTTCATTTTCATTGAGATAGATGTTGTCTAGCTACCACTATTTCATATTTCTTAAGATCTCTTTGATTGAGATCTTAAGAAATAATGGGTTGTGCGGCCTGACAGATATTCGTATTTCTAAAATCTGGCTTGACGGTTGGAAAGGTTGGCCATCCTCGGCTATCCATTTGAATTTCTCAACTGGATACAACTGGTCATTGCTCCCATTTTCACTTTTTACAGAGTACATTCTGAAATAGGTTGCACTTCTCCCTTTGTTCTACATCACATTAAATTTCACAGAAATTCTTTTCATGACTGAAGACGACCCTGTTGTGAAAACCATTTATATTGTGTCCAATATAAACAGATAAACTGATTGGAAGGAGAATAGACGTGTTTAGAAATGTTAATAGTAACATACGTCACTCTGTACTTCAACAGTACCATTTCCCATATGGATCGCTGAATTTGCTTGAATATAAGTTACCGACGTGCTCTGGCTGTGCTCCATTATTTGACTAATTTTCATTACTTTTCTGGATTTTTCAAGTGCCTTTCATCATTAAACTGTTTTCTTTACTTATTACTATGAATAAACTGAAAGACATGAAGCATTTGAAGCAGTGATTCACAAATGTCAGTTTAAAAGAAGGTGGGATGAACACCCATATTTGAATGAGTTTTAGACTTACAATACTTATTGCCAAATATTTATGAAGGTTTGGCCAACATTTACACACTTATCTTTGAGATATGTATTTTAAAGACATTTTGTATTTCAAAAGCTCTTTTTGGTTTTTCTTGTTTATGCATTTTTGAGGTGCATTTAAATATATATAAAATAGGTGTATTTGATAATAGAAATTCTTAACATTCTTTAATAAAAATAAAATTCATGGATCTTATTTTCACTTTTATTCCAAAGTTTGTGGAACAATTGAAAGGTTTCTTGAAAAAACATCATTTGTCCAAAATTGAGAAAATCGAGTTAGTACTGTCCTCTCGTAGTATGTACTTTTATGCATCAAAGGATAATTTCAACCTGGTTTAAAAAGCACTAGTCCCAAAAAAATAGCAAAGAAAAATAAGGAAGAAGAAAGATTCTGGAAGAAAATCATATGTTTAAAGTGTTTCCACTAAATGCTTAAGTCATGGACACATGAAGATATAACAACAGTGGGTATGATGAATGATTCTTCCTCTGATGTAGCTTCCAGCATTTCTTTCCAGTATTTTAATGTTTTGTTGCAGATTATAGTTAATCTAGATACACACTTTGGTAATTGTTTGCTGGAGGCTCAATTGTTTTTATTACCATACATCAGAGAATAACAATGCAATATGTAAAATTCATGTAATTTTATTTTTGCAAGTTTGCATTTTTGCAAGTACCTTCTTGTGCTGATATATGCATAATAGCAGATACCGGGTGATCAGTATAAAATGCAACCCAGAGCAGGCAGACAGTGGCAGTGGGTGAGTTAAATTTAAGGGTGTTGCAAAAGCAATGGTCATGGGGGGGGGGTCTCCCTCTTCACTATTTCCTGATGGACACAACAAATCATTAATAGATATAATTATTTAAATTGTTTAAGAACATTTCATCTTAAATTTCAAATATATTTTAAAATATTTGGATTATTAACGAATAATTATAAATAAGTGTAAAAACTTAAAATTACTAATAAATAAAGAATGATACAAAAAATTTTGAAAATTCTCTCATTCCGAAAAACCCATTATAAACTTTTCGCGGACGCGCCACCCACGTCTGACGTCTGACGTCGTGTGAGAGCGAGGTGCGCAGCAGCTCCGAAATCGAGGGGAGGTCAGCGTCACATCCGTTGCCGGCGACAGGTCGACCCACGCGGCACGTCTGGCGTATCGTATTCCTTTCAATGTACGCTACGACTGATAAGTGGATGTTAATCCTCTGCTTTTCTGCGGTGAAGAAGCACGCTATCTCATGCTACCGCAGTGTCCTGACCCGAGAGCTTGTGAAGAAAGTTATTATTGATAACATTAATAACCAATCTTCAAAATAACGCTTTAATTTCTCGTTTATTGCTTTAAATTAATTTTGACCTTGGCGCTTCTGTACGTAGCCTCAATGTTATAACAGAGTCATTAGGAAACAATCGGACCGAAACATTTATTATCAGTTTTACCAATCTACCCCAAAATGAGGAAATTATATAAACTTATCTTGTTTACTTGAATTGAAAATCCAATCGCCGATTTTTCAGATGTACAAATTTCTCCATCAGTAATTCATTGAAGTTGCTGGTTTCTCGGATAAGTTGCTTCTCTATTAACAGTATTGCTAGAGCGCACAATAGCTCGGTTGTCATTGTATTTCTACGAAATGTTTTTCTCCTCTTCATTGTTGAAAATAAGCGTTCGGCTTCTGAGGAAGTCATTGAAGTAGTGAGAAGAACTCAAAGAAGTTTGCTGACTTCTCGAAAAAATTCTTCCGACATTTCATTTTGTAGCATGACTTAATATAATGGTACCGCTCCTGTTGCATTTCTAAATTCGCTTCTCTTGTACATAGCTTGCAACTCGTGTTTAGTGCGCCTTTTTGTAAGACTGGATAGGCATCAACAGCTTATCTGAATTATTCTTCAGGAAATTGTTTAGAATATTTATCAAAATTTTCACTGTACATCAGCTGAGCAGCGTCAACATGATTTGTGAACGAAAAACGATCATTAACATGAACTAAAGTGGAGTCACATACTTCTTTCGCATGTGCTGCAGCATTGTCAGTTTTTCTTCTTTTTTCCTTTCAGGCACTGAAAAAAAGAATCCCATAAATGGCAACAAGATTTCAGTAGTTACACAAAACCTTCCTACGCGAAACGGAAACCTTGTTGCTTGACTCCTTTTCCTCGTAACGGCAGCATCTAAGTTAAAAGTCAACCTTGCTGGACCAACCTGTGATTTCTAGCTGGCCTGTGATTTCTGAGAGCGTGATGTTACTTCATAAACGGGCCTGTCGGCCTCATCTAGCCTAACCATGTTGCAGAGCAGTTGCTGGTCACAGCAATCAGGTACCTTGTCAGGTTGATTACGAATTGAAATTATATTTTTTAAAAACATTCAAAATCTGTTAAACTATAAACAAATGGTATTTATTGTGTACTGTATTTTTCAATTATATATGGGCTGATTTCAATCATATATGGGCCCCCACAAATATATTGCTGGGCGATAAGCCCACAAACTCACGGATCGACGTGGGGTCAGGCGCGGGTCAGCGTGGGACGGTTCGTGGGACCGCTGCGCCGCGCCGCCGTTCGGCCAGCGAGGACATGCGATTCAATTGGATTTAGAATGTCTGAGGGAGAGGCTGGCCCTTCAATAAACACAAAATTTCTTCGAAGTGGCGAAAAGCGCATCGTTCTGAAAGTTTTCAATTCGTTATTGCATAGGAATCCGTCGTTTCCGGTGAAGCAAATCGCTGAACTTACAAGAGTTAGCTGGAATATCCGTATCTACCACGTTGAAACTCATCCTGCTGCATTAGTGTGAACTGACATTAGTGGATATCTTTTAAAGGACGTTAGACTATGCCAAAATTACCTCTTCGAAGTGAAAGTCTTATTTCATTGGGTGTGAACGGAATATTCGAATGAAGTTGGAAAAAAGAATTAAATGATATCTACATTTCCACTGCCAATTTGGGAGGAAGGAAGAATTGTCAACCGAGAGAGACCTCAGAGAATGGTGAAATGGAATTGTAGCTTTAAGGTACTGTAATGATTTGTGGGACTAGCCCGCAAGAATGCATGGAACACGGAACTTTTATGTAAGCAAAGAGGAACTAAGAATGAAACAAACAATAGACAACAGCGCCGCGTAATAATAATTATTAGGAAAGTAATAGAAAACATAAGGGGCGGAAATAGGCGTTATGAACAGTGAATAGAACCCAAATTTAGGAACATTTTACAACAAGAATCACATTATTCGAGCCACGGGTTCCGTAAATATCATAAATTGTGTAAATTGCATTTATAACCCGGCGAAGGTTGAGAATATGGCACCCATTGTTGTACTTCTGGAAATATACAAGACGAGTTTTATTGAATATCCAGTGAATGCCTGGGTGGATTTTGGCCAAACTCTCAGAAATTATAGAGAAAAATATTTAGATCACGGCGCGGGGGAATTTATGTAAGGCTCGGAATAAATTATTATCCAGTTTCATAGCATAGCGGATTAAGAAAGAATTGAGCGACCGAAGATGTAAGTGACGTCATCACGAGTCGAGAAGACGGAAAATAAAGGTTTTTGGAAAAAGGAAAACAGGAAAAGGGAATTCGGTAATGTGACGATTACAAACTGAAAGTTAGTAAAATTATGAAACAGAGAGTAAGACGCAAGATGCCCGAAAACAGTGAAAATGTAAACGTTTTCGAACATTTCTTATGGTGATGGGCATTTGTTGGATAAAAGACAGTCACTTGGATTGTAGGGACAAACAATGTAAAATGTGTTACAGATAGAATGAGTTCGGGTCTGATGATGATCGCACGCGTTTTGATGCTATGTTAAATTTTTGGAGAAATTTCGCGGAAGTGTTGTGCAAAAGTTATTAAGTTATTTTCGGTTATATAAAATCAATTGTTCAGATTAAGTGGAGCGAAAAATCAATTAAATTTGTTTAGAAATTCACGGAAAAATCCGCATGGACAGTATTCACGCAAGTTAGGCGCAGGAAACAGGAGCGTTGCAAAAGCTAAATACGTCGCGAGAAATAGAAGTAACGTTTAGGGAAGACGCGATTAGTGCAAGAAACAATAATCGTGGATGCATTGGTAATTTTTAAATGGACGAGTGCATCTGGGATCTGATGGCAGCTGAACGGGAACTGCGTGCATGAATAATGCACGTTACAACTAGCAACGACGGGCGCTGACAGAAGGTGACATCGCTGCGAAAAGGGAAGTGGCACGAATTGTGCAATTACTGTTTTTTTGTTTGTTTACGCGCAAGTCCAAAGAAAGAATAATTCTGTCGAAGACCAAGTCATGATATTAGGTTAAGGATAGGATTATAAAAAGGTCACGACAGAATGCGCATTCTGATGTATGTATGAGATTTTTTTTGTATTATATTTTCAGTGTGGATGTTTGTATTTTCTTCTCCTGTGTGTTTATGTATTTGTGTTGTCATGTTTCGCAAGTCGGAGGGGCAGACTGTGCTTATGGATAGGATATCAGCAAAGGAAATCCGAAATTAAATGTATGAGCATCCCACATGGCTCATGTCTTGAATCCATGTGTTTTTATTCAGTAGTTGTATGAAATTTGACCCAGGCACAAACGAAACGGACCCTTACTTCAACTCCGTATGGAGTGAGCGCGCGGACTATGACACGGTAGGAAATAAATAATAATTCGAGTTAGCAGAGGTACGGGCAACCGATAAGCGAAGGTATTGTGGCACCCAATTATAAGTTAGAGCTAGGGCAGGGCAAAGATAGTGCACGTGACGAGAGAGGATACACGAGGAGGATACGTTGCATTGGACGCCCAACGGGCCGTCGTGATTGAATACGTTGCATTGGACGTCCAACGTGTGGGCGAGATTGAGTAGGTTGCAGTACTTATATATTTATATCGTGTGTTGTAATAATAGAAATGCATGTGGTAATGAAATGTTTATGTGGACATCATGTACAATATACATTTGGCCACTAATCCAGATCATAGTTATGTTAATGTAAATTAATTATAAAATTCCTCGCAAAGCTTATGTTAAACAAGAAAAACATGATTTCTTTTATATCATAGGTTTAAATCCTTTCAATTCATATTTTAATGTTAAGTGGTGATAGAGGGCTCAGCATCCAAACTCATTGGGAATTGTCCAAATTGAATTCATTTGGGCTTTTTTTAATTGTCGAAAAAGTTTAATTATTGAAATTTAATTGTGAAAAAATTTAATTGTCGAAAACCCTTTTTAAAAGGGAATAAGTTATTTGATTAGTTTTTAATACTCAATTAGGCATTGCAAATTGGTATTAAAATTTTTTTAAAAAATTTACTGTGCTGCCAATGAATTGAAATTATTTTAATATAGTCTTGAAATGTCATTAATGGCAATTAGAAATTGTAAAATTAATTGTCGTTTAGTCTTTTCACACGCTATAATTACACAGAATTTTGATTATTTAAATTAAGACTAAAGCTTATCATGTTCTATGAATAACTGAACAAAATATTAGTGCATTCTTCAAAATAAAATGAGAAACTGTTGTAAAACACTTTCTATATTTTATTTTTCTATTTTTTTACAATTTTCACTTTAACTATATTTTTAAGTCCAATTGTATTAATTTTATTTTTGAGGTAGTTTTTCGCTCAGGTGATGGAAATTGGTTTATTGATAGCAGATAGCAATGAATATCGTGAATTCCAAATGTCTTTTGCGTATTATGACAAGATCATGTCATGTATTTGAAAGTGATGCCAATACACATTTTGCAAATTTTGCAAGCATCATGGATCTTTGTGATTTCATTCATATTTAACATGTACAAAAATGAATAAATACATTAATGGTTCAATTTTGTTAATGTGTATCATTTTTGACGAGACAAGTTATTTTAAAATTCTCATTATGTAATATAACTAGTGTTATAATTACGTTTAGTTTCAATATGTATTATGATGTTGTGCTCTCAAAATGTCAAAGTAACAACAATGAAAAAAATTCACATTCCCACTAGAAAAGTGTCGTAAACTCCAAAATGCTGTTTTTTTCTTCAGAAGGACATAGATTTACAGCTAGATTTCCAAAACAAGCTCATGGTGTATGACAATCTGTAATTTTCTTTTGAAAAATTATTAATTTTTACTTTGGTCACTGAGGAAAGCTTTCAAATTTTTCATAATTTAGGGTTCTCCACAGTGTGCTGTTTGTGGCTTGTAGTATGGATAACATTGCATTCTCAAACATTATGCAATGATTTTGGCTATTTTTCATTTTCAAAATTACCAGAAAAACTATCCCATATTATGTTAATGATTGATGGACAAGGAAATGTCATTATTGTTGTAATTGTGTTGACCTTGATAATTTTCAGAAACCTTTCCCTAGCCAAGTGAACAAAGACTTTTCTTTTGAAATAAAATAATTCAATATCACGAGACAGAATTTTTGTGCACTTTAAAATGCTAAATCCTGCACACATATACCGTTTAAATTTCGACAAAACATGCACAATCAAATTTTAGCTTGATATTTTTTCATTGCTTTTTGTAACAACGAACAATAAACAATTTATCTAAATTTTACTTAGTCAAATTCATCCCTTTGTCAGAAATGAATGGTTTTGAACATTCTTCTACATCAGCTGATACAATTGGAGCATATTTCTAAGATGAATTCTGATGCAAAGGGTGGGGTCAAATTGTGCATTTTCTGCCCTTGAACCACAATTTTTTTAACATTTTGGAGAAGTTTCAAATCAGAACTTTAATTTATTGCTTTATATAATTTTTCCTTGGCAATCACACTCACATGACCAAACGCTTATTACAAAAACATTGTAATGTCTACAACAATTTTTAATGACTTCACAGGAGGTAATCCTGCAATTTCCAATTCTTGAATTGTTATAGGTGATTTTCCAAAATTTAATGAAATATACATTTTTATGTTTTTTACATACATGGTTTTTTAACAATTTATTTATTTTGCATGCAAGTGAACTAAGATTCTGCACTTAATTATTCCCCCCCCCAATGTCAGTTACCAGTGATACTGAGTTATGGCTTTCTGTATCTGCAATTTTCTTTGACTAAATTATTTGGCATAATTTTGCAATTGTTACACACAGACCTGTGTATTTGCTTTGGGAATTTTGCATGTGTTCTGAAGGATTAAAATTTGTAGTAAAACAACAAATAAAGAAAACTACTACGATCTAACACGCTATGTGCTAACTAGTGATGCGTCTTCTCCCACCTTACACAATACTAAATTTATGATTTATCCCAACTTCCCACTCCATTTATTCGCTGTTGTCGAGTGTCCATTCTTCTCGACAATTTTTACAAACCCATCGACCCAGCTATCGGGATATTGATTTTATCTAGACAACGGTTGAAGCATTAATTTTAATAATATGAACGTAACCTTTTCCTGGCGCCCACGTTTAAAATATAAATTCGGAACGGGTTACATCGAAACGCCCAATAATTTTATAAGCAGTTTGTGTGTGGGCATTGTTTCAAAATGGAGCTCAACGTGGGGCGATGGGTTTCGTCGTTTCAACGTGGGACGACGGGTTTCTTTAGAAATAATCGCTATTACCTACTAATAGCCGATTATCCGATCTGCCATCTATATAGAGGGGCGAGGAATCTGAAAAACAAATATATATTGTCTAGCTACTTATTAGCTGGAATTGGCCAAATGAAAATCGTTTGTTCTATTTCAAAAGAAACTTATGGTTTATTCTCAATGCCAGGCAAAAATATGACTTGAAAAATTTGTAACAAATAAAGAATATTCTTTTGGTCATGAGCTCTTTCGAATCTTATCATGCAGTACCCGTCTTCGCGTGCACTTGAACGAGGGCGCCACGAAGAACCACTTTCCTCTTCTTCTCGATGACGAGAATTCCAAAGTCCAAGTACCAGATTCTTCTCTCCTGCTCTTGCACAAATGTTGTCGAGTCACTGATCCTCACCGCCTCAAATACTTGTAGTTCTAATTTAATTTATTTCGTGGGAGTTCCCAGTTCTTTCTGATTACGCGACGAGAATGTTAAAGTTCAGCAAACTATTATTTACTCAGAATTATTCCAAGTCCCGTTGCGTACAAATTCATTTAAATTCTAATTTCCGCATATCGCAAAAATATTCAGAGTCCCAACCTGTAGATCTTATAAATTCTATCAGTCTGAAAGTATTAGCTCACTCACGAAAATTACAAGTTACACATTTTTACACAGCAAATTATTCAAGTCCATCACGTTATTTCATCCCGAGAAATTTCTAATTTCCGTTCGTCGCACTCAAGAATTACTCAAAGTCCGATAACTATTCTCTCTCTCAAGAAAAACTTACAAGTCCCAATCTCACAAATTTAATCATCCGCGAGCGACCCGCACAGCACCACGACATATGTCAGAATGTGAAAATAATCTTTCTGTTCAGCCCTTCAAGACTCAGTCTATTTCTTTCTACTGTTTTTCATCAGCAACATTCGACGCACTTCCGTTGTGAATAGACTGTCACTGTTCTCCTGGCCAATACCTAAATTGATTACATAATCAACTAGCTATGCCCTGCAAATCAGATCAGTGGGCAGACTGTCATTGCTTTCTCAACCATTCCCTAAATTGTTTACTTGATCAGCTAGCCGTGCCCTCAGGTCCAATGCCAGAATGAAGTTTATTGACCTTGACAACAACTCAGCCGCCGTTGCTAGGGCGCCATATTTCTATTTGTTTATCCTTGTATATTTACCACATTTACGACAAATATTAGTAAATAAATTAATTGGTTGGCCCTTCAACCAGTATAGCTGTGCACGCCTACTCGGAAGTCCGGCTCCTGTCTATATCGTCCGGATACGTTTTGACGGTAGGTTGGATCCTCCAACCTGTGTTGCTCACGCCGAGTAGATAGTCAGCTTCCCCGATAAGGTTGCTTGGGTTAAGGCGGCTCCACACATTCGTTATTCGGCGAACACCGAGCAACCGCTCGCCGAATCCCGAGTAGTGTGGTGAGATGCTTGCTATTTGCCGAGTGACGAACATTCGGGGTTCGCCCTACCCACCGCTGTCGGTCTTTTGGACACATCAAAGGGAGCGAACATTCGCTGAACACGTCAGCTGCTCGGGATTGGGCGAGCACTAGCTCGCTGCTCGGCGACTGCCGAATGTGTGGAGCCGTCTTAAGGCAGTTCGTATCGGTGCACGTCTGACAAGGTTATTTCAGAGGGGTGCAACAAGGTTCTCTTCACGATGCAACTTTTCGTTCCAACAATCTCCGTCAAGAAACAGGAACAGTGAACCTGGTTGGACCTATATTATCATGCGTTCCCTTGTTACAGTAAAATGTATCAGGTATACTGCAACTGTTTTTTTTTCTCCGTGGGTGTATGGTCAAAAGAAGTGGCACTGATCTGGTCAATAGTGTTACGAACCCACTGCACGTTGCTTCATCGGCGATTATGGATATAAATTTTGCTTCCTTTATTTCTTCTTTTATCATATCACGTGCCACTTTTAACATACACTGCAACGATTCATTGTGCTGTATTTGACGTTCCTTTGAAAATTGTTGCACCTTCTAAATAATTTTTTATAGCACCGTCTGTAGTACTTACAAAATCCACTAACCCTCGAAAGGGTTTTCCGATTGTTCACTTTCGTTGTGCCCTCGCAATGCAAGCTCAAATACACCACAAAATTTGACACAGTTTATAAGAGTGTCCAAAATATGTCTGTTCTTACGCATCGTTGTGTCGTTTTACAGAGAGACGGTAACTGTCGTCAAGCTGAGTCACAATATTCAAGCGTCCCAATAAAGCAAGTTCAACAATACTGTTTTTATGGAGATGACTCTCTTGATGTTTTTTAAGTTTCTCACTCAAATGGTTCATGTCATTGTAATCGGTTATCGTCCACACATTTTCCTCCTTGTTAAATAAGATGCAAGGAAAACGAAACAATGTATATTTTCCCTCACACCCACAGAGCCACTTATATGTCGAATAAATATTACGATTGAATCGTCGACGAAACTCTCGTTTAGCTAATTTCACAGTTGTTTCAATTTTCAAATCAGGCTGATCGGGACCAAGCTTCTTGATTTCAAGAATGACATCGTAGATATCCTTTTTTCCAATAAGATTAACAACTTTTCGTTTACAACATTTTAGAGAAATAATTGAGCACCAGGATGCACAGACACTGTAACTTACAGCACTATTTGAACCCGAGATGTAAATCACATTTTACACTGATTTTATGACGCCCTTCACCGTCCACATTAGACGCAAAAATTGCCTTTCGGAGGAACGTCTCGGGGACTCTGTTTTACTGACAGCGCGACGGAGACTTCGTCTGCTCATTGAGTGGCGTGATAGCCCGAGTGTGCTGCGCCAAGCCGAGTACACGGCGTAAGTGTGAACATGATCCGACGAAAGCGCCCTATGATAACACAGAAGCGAAGTCACGTGTTCAATGGTTCTAACGGAGCGAGGTCTGAGCAAGCTGTTGTTGCGAAAGCGTGAACATCAATGTAGCCACATCGGTTCGTCAATGTAATGCTGGTATGAAAATTATACAAAGAGCAGAAAAAAAGCCATGCTATTAATGAGATTGTAAAAACGAAGTGTTTATTCTATTTTGTTCAATTTTTTGGGCATTGCGTGAACCCGTGAACCTTATAAAGAACCGCCCCTGCAGGCAGAGCGAAATGCACTGGCAACCATGATTGAGCGGGTCGGATAGCGGCTGGTGGTTTCTAGCAGGTAAACTGACGGGAAGTACACTTAATCTCCTCTCCCACTAACGCCACCCTGAGGAGAGCAGGTGACCGCAGTGTCCACGAATTCAAAGACAAGGGCACGTGCCTGCTTGTTTGGCGTCGAAAGAAAATTGAATTGTCAAGAACGACGATTCCTTTGTATATTGTTTAAAAGTGGAATAAACTTGCCATGTAAAATATACATTGAGGTCAAATTAATAGTTAACTTTGCTTGTTTTAGTTACATAACAAGATACATACGCTCCAGAACATATGTTTCAGAAATGTATATGTTTTATACTTTTCTGTTTTAAATAAATATTAAAAAAATATAAATTCAGATTCGTAGAACAAATGTTTGTTGTTATTATTATTATTATTATTATTATTATTATTATTATTATTATTATTATTATTATTATTATATTGAATAAGGTTACTTTAAAAATAATTAACCAATTAAAATATAATAAAAATTAATTTCTCAATTTATTCTGATACGCATCCGCCTTTATTGTTTCTTTGAGAAACAACAGGCCAATTAATCTGCGTCGAATTATTTAATGATAAAAGCCATATAGATCATTTCTTAATGCAATGGATCAAACGCAAATATTAAATCTAATATTCGCAAAACATGCGAATATTCGATTTAATACCGTTTGCATCCCAAGAAATGAGACGGACGGTTTTTGTGGATAATAAAACTTATTTATTGAATGGCGGAGTTTGTTAGAGAAGATATGTTCTACCTGTTGGGAGATATATTGTTCCAGCTGTAATGGCTGCTCAATGGGTGGGTGTATGAACTGTTTGAGAACATCTGAATATTGCGGCATTTGGTGTGACAATGATGGCTGTGGAATTCTACGACAGGAAGAATATGGTTCTTGTGGCATTGTGATAGGGATGGAAGGGGGAAGGATGAGGATAGGTTACATGAGGCGCTCTTGGAGGGGTTAATGAACGTGGAAGGGGAAACGTTTGTTGTAGGACTTGTGCTGGGAATGATTTCATAGAGATAATATTTTGATAAATTTCACAGTCGCGAATAGAGGACCGATGAACCTTTCCGCAGAGTGAACATTTGGTACCAGTACTAGAACATTCGGCTGTAGTATGCGGCCGTGCTCATTTACCGCAACGTTCTTTTTTGTGTGTTCGAATAACTGACAACCTCGACACTGCACTGTCCCGGCTCTTCAACCGTGATTATAGCATTGAATAGTTCTTTTAGTCCATATATTGCCCTGCCTTCTGATGATTTCGTAAGAGTGACTGCGCATACAGGCCCAAGGTTTACGATTAGAATCAGTCAGTCTGATAACCGTTATTACTGGTAATGTTTTTTACTAGTTCTTGATGAATTTCTTCCTCACTATAGTACGTTGGGATATTTCGTAACACCACAGAAATAGTAGTTTTTGTCCGGTCTCTGTAGGTGTGATAGTACAACCCTTTTGTTGACAAGTGCTTACAAAGTAAAGTCATCGACTGTACTTGCTCTGATTTCAGAATATGGTCCTGACTTTAGTAACAAAATTTTCATGTTTAAGCAGTTTCTTAATTTTTTGTAAAAGTTTTACGTGAATAGGGGGATCATGAATAATGATTGGAGGTATCTTAATTGATCGCGAGGAAGGAGAATCGTTGTTTGAGGCACCTTGCTCTGGTCGGGGTCGGGGTCCGCAATAAGAGTGGAAAATCTATTTCCGATAGGGATGTTGTTTGAAGGCATATTTGTAATATGAGGCATGCTGCTGTGACCCTGTACATGTGATGCTTGGTTATACACTGCATCTTGAAACCTTGGACGCTTAAGAGAATGAGAATGCATTGTATTTATCTGTGGATTCGGTTGAGAATATCCCACGGGTGGTGTGGACATCTGTGTGAAGGTTGAATTTGCAGGTTGGCTCGCTACATATAGCTGATGTTGCTACTGCTGCAGTAGGTGATTGATTAGAAGCGACTCTGTATATTGAAAGTCGTTTAGTGCGTATATATGCTGACAACACTACATCTGACAGTGGAAATGATGTATTCGCGTTTTCTGCCATTTTTGGATTGAACATTAAATCTTAGGAAACTAAATTCACTTCTGAAATTGTCAAATAGAATTGCACTAAGTGATCCGATACGACCAGTCACCGAGGCAACAACACCTCGTGCTCGTGTGCTTAGCAGTAGAACACTGATAAATATGCACTTCACTGCACTGAGATATTTAAACAAGTCACTCGCTTTCTGAACGGCCGTGTCACGGTCCCGCAAGAGCCTTTCTTATCAGTGATCACGGTATAAATATTGAACATTTGAGTTCTTGTTAAATTTCATTTCATACAAAAAAAGTTTCTTTTTAAAAGAGTTTTCACTCGTACCATTGAATCTCTCGCCTGTGCATATACCAGGACCTTGAAAACGAATTATCTTCAAGGAACATTAGTATTGCAGTACTAATGGAAACTAAGGAAAAACATAAGAGCACAGGCGAACAAGAAAAATACACAATGATTATAGTGAAATGTCACTATCAAAGAGATGAGGAGCGGATGTAGCAATCCTGGTAGACTCTACATGAAAAAACAAAGTATCTAGTTATACATGGTATAGTGAAAGAATAATGACACTACGATGACTATACATTTTTCTTTTCGTTTACTATTAATTTGTTATTTCGGAACCAATTTGAAACATCTGATATTGTACTATTTACGGTTTCTTTATTGCAAAGGATGTTTGCATCATCTGCAAAGAGAACTGTTCTTCCGTTTCGAATCGTCGAGGGCATAACGTTTACGTAACGTTTACGTAAAGTAGGAACAGAATAGGGCCTAAAGTCGATCCTTGGGGATTTCCACGTGCAATGGGCAAATAATCGGAAAGGTGCGTACGTAATGTTCCATCATTCCAGTAAGGTATTTCAACTCTCTGAGATCGTTGTTTAAGGTACGAACATAACCAATCTAGAGCAATACCACGAATTCCATATGAAGGTAATTTGGAAAGTAAAATGTCATGATCAATGACGTCAAAAGCTTTTGAGAGATCTAAAAATAATCCAATAGGTGCCTCGTTTTGATCCAATGAAGAGGCGACATCTTTAAGAAAAGAAAATATAGCTGTTTCCGTTGATTTTGATTTTCTAAATCCATGTTGGCAATCTGAAAGCGCGTTGTGTTTACTGAGAAAGGTTTCCATTCGTACGTAAAAAAGACCCTCTAATATTTTTGAAAAAACTGATAGAAGAGAAATGGACCGATAATTTTGAATTTCATTTTTGTTGCCTTTTTTCGAAGAGCGGCTTAATTTTAGCTGTTTTGAAAATATTTGGAAACTTTCCGGTGCATAACGATGAACTAAATATGTAAGTTAACGGGTGTATAATGGCATACGCACAGGTCTTTAACAAAGAATCCGGGAATTCATCTAAACCGGACGAATATTTATTTTTAAGTTTACCGATTATTTTGAGAATTTCATAGGAAGACGTTTCGGAAACGAACATCGTATCTTAAATTTTGGGTGAACTGTCTGTTTTTGAATTTTGTGGCTGAAGACCCTTAGTGAGATCAGCAGCAATTCTCGAAAAGTATTGGTTAAAGAGACTAGCCACTGTTGCCGGATCGTTCACATTTATATCGTTATATTTAAAAACAACATTCTCTACAGGGTTTCTAGTTGATTTTGTGTATTTTTTATTTCCACATTGCTTTTGTTTTGTTATTTGAGTTCAAAATATCCTGATCGTTTTTCATGATTTTAGCTGCCTTATGACTTTTCGTAACAATGATTTGTATTTTAAAGTAGATAAGGAAATTTGAGTCGTTATGACGTTTAGAAATGAAAGAAAGAATTCGCTTGTTTTTACAAGATGTCCTAATCCCTTGTGTTATCCAAGAATTGCTTTTTTCGTGAAATATTTATTTTTCTTTTTTGAAGAGGAAAGCAAGTGTTAAAATGAAATGAAAGAGTTGAAAAAAATTATAGAATTACATAATCTACAGTAAAATAATAATAGTTTTAGACGATGAAACGGAGAATAATGATGATCAGGATGAATAATGGCGAAATATTGCGCAAATAATTGTTAACTTAATGAATGTCTTGGTAAGAGGAAAAAAGAAACGACTTTAAGTCTGAAACGAAGACCTAAAGAATGCCATTAAAGAAAAAAGTATTGCCTACAATATGTGGCTTCAAACAAGGATGGGACTACATCTCCAGCAGGAAAAGAATTGTTAATCAAACCAAAGCAATGATAAGAACTGCTCAACGAGAATGTTGGAACAGATATGTCCAACATAGAGAATAATGTGCATGGCAGGCAGAAACATACAAGATTATTAGCCATATGGCTAATACCCAACGTGATGTTGAAAATATAAATACAATAAAAGGAGGTGATTGGCTCCATTATTTTAAACAGCAATGGACAGCAGAAATTGACAATGATTAGAACCAAAACTGGTACCTACAGCCTTCTACCCTAAACGAAATACACCCAATAAAAAGAATGGAACACAGTTTGAAGAAATGTAAAAATAGGAAAAACCGTGGCTCAGATGGTATTAATATTGGACTTCCAAAATACTCACCAGAAAGTGAAAAAATAAGACTATTCCGCCTTCTTAACATATGTTGGAGGAAAGGATCTACGAGAATATCAGATTTCTGGAAAGATGCTTATGTAATTCCCTTATTTAAGGGGGGATAAAGGAACAAGTGCAAAAATTCTTCTAAATGAAGGATACAAAATTCATGCAAAACTCTTAACTAGCAGATTAAAAAAAGATAGTAAAATCATCCTGCTGAAAGAACAATCGAGGTTGCAACGAGGTAGGTCATGTGCAGATAACGTATTTATCATCAAAGAAATTAATTAAGACACAGAAAATTTAACCGGGAGCTACACAATTTATTTATGGATACATAAAAGCATCTGATCGAGTCAAACGTGAAAAACTACGGCAAATTATGCAGCAAAGAGGAATACCTAAACATTTAATAAAGAAACCTAAGTACATACAAACAACTGTTAATGAACAAAAATTTTAATGTAGTATATTCAAGTCCTCGCTAGGAGAAAATAAAAGACTTCTTCTGATAGAAATTATACCGCTACCATTCAACTTTTTTAAACGACGAATTCAAGGTTTAGTGGATAACTGTCGGATGTTGCAAAACTTGTTTCCGATTTTCCTTCCTGCTGCAGAAAACAGCCATGCTGTGTAGCAATCAGCGATATGTTTTAATTTTTCTAATATGGATACACTCTTCACAAGTCAAAATACGTTGCGAAGTAGAGGACACCTCATTTTACTTAATTTTTACTTGAGTCAAGGTATGTTGATAGTAAATCTGTAACACATGAAATGTAGAAATAGTCACCGATATCGGCTATTAAGATATTATACTAATTTGTTCTTGTAAGTCATTTCAAAATAATTGTTTTACATGTAACTAAAATATCCAGTAGTTTTAGAAGACAAATATGACACTAAACTACTATTTTACGACAGGAAAATTTAAAGCAATTTCTCGTAAATAGTTTAAGTACTCGCACTTTAGATAACGGCACTAACAGTAAATTACATGCTTTGTTAAAATAAAAGTTTTGTAGTGATGAATATAATTAACTTTCTTAACAGTTTTGAAATGTAATGAATTGTGATATAAATTTCAATTGTACCATTATTAAATTTTTGTGAATGCAAAAGCTATTTAGTAGGCATATACTAAAACATATGTAGTGTGCCAGGTGTTAAGATAAACGTAGTGGTGCCACAACAGCACACACTTTCTATGTCTTTCTGTTTCACATTATTTGTAACGTCTACGCAATATTATAATACTACATGAATCTGCAAATTGTTTCCAACCAGAAAAAAGATCTGCACTGAAATTTGAACGCATGCTCTTAGAGTAACTCGCCAGATTTGTCACCCCTACACCATCAGAGGCACATCCGGTATTCAACCTTCCCAAGTTTTAAAGAAAGTTGATATTTGCATTTGCAATTTTCCAAAATGCAGTGACTTTCATTTTCATAATTTCAAGACATCTGGTTTCAGATTTCATTAAGGCAAAAACATCTCATCAATATTGCGGTTTCGGAATATTATTGTTTTGCGTTTTGAAAATACAAAAAGTGCAACGAAAATGTGACAGTAAGTTTTTAAACGATTTTTGCTCTATCCGTGAAAACATCTGAAGAAAATCTTTGGAGCAACTTTTGAGATATTTTTTTAGAAATTGCATTAATATCAAGCAGAATTTATGCATCATCTGTAGTTTTTTTGAAATGCCTTATTTTTTAAAAGAAATTTCATTTAAGAGCAAAATCTCTTTTATTAATATTGTACATTTGCAATGTTATTTTTTTGCCATTTATGTAAATATAGGAATTTCACCGGAAAGGAGACAAGCGGCACATCCTTTACCGTCCTTTGAGACATCTCCTTTTCTTTTAGTGCCATACACTGACTAGTGCGGGGGGTTGTCTCCAGAAGCCCCTAGCGCCTTCTTGTGAGACTTATTCTGAGCAATTATACCTAGGGTAGTTTGCCATAGCTTTCCCTTTGAGCGCTATGGCGCCAATTTTGACGTTTGATTTAAATACCAGGTAACGCAGGCATAGATACAATATCCATAATGTTATTGGTGCTAAATTACTAGAGTATATAATTTTGCTAGGATCGGCCAAGTGCCTTCCCTGGAATCTGTTTTACATGCCGACAATAGTCCACATGCATGCCGTCAATTTTTGGCACCTAAAAAATCTCCCGGCTTTGAGCGGATTTGAATCCGCGAACGTGAGATTAGTAGCCCGGCATGAAAACCACTGAACCATAAAAGCCGGTCTTTGGTACATATAAGGGGAAAATTTAAAGAAGAAAGTTTGAGTCGTTTATTCAGAAAAAAAAATTATTTAAAAAATTAAAAATTGCTTAGATTTTACGCTAAATGATGCGAAAATGACTCGTTTTCGCATCATTTAGTTTTTCGTGACCTTATATCAAGATCTGCTTTTAAACAAATTTTTTCATTAAAAATAAATCTCTAATATACTAAATATTGTGAGTTGTAGGATCACGCGGAAAAAATTTTCAAGTTGTGCAATTTTCGAAAATTCAGACATTTTAACCGAAATGAGACCCACACAATTTTTAAAGAGATCTTGATGCAATCAGAGGACAAAGTTTTATAAAAAGAAATTAGAAGCCATATTTTCAAAATGCTTTTTATAAATTTATTTAACCAGATCAGTGGGATTACCTCATTACAGGTGTGTTAGCTTTTGCTTATGCATTATAATGAATGAATGCACTACAATGGCCTAAAGATACAAGTAACTGCACATGAGCATCATACCCCTATTTCTGATATTCTATTGTTTTATGAATCCTGCACTATTATTAGCTAGTCTCTTTTCTAGTCTGATTTTGCATTGCTCATACGTAAATAAAATGAATTAATGACTATATTTATTCCCACTCTGTTTAAATGTTTAGTGCAAGTACATAATTCTTTCAATTATTTCTTTTTTCCCTCATGTGTTGTTTTAACTGTTTTTTTATATATCTTGTATTTTAGAAGATGTCATTTACACCGTGGATATATCGCTTTGTTTCTCAATCAACTTTTTATATTCCAAATCTAGAATATTTATAATTTTCGTGCTTGAAGTGAATACAGCTCATCTCAATACACACAGAAAGAAGACCTCAACCGAGTATTACTCTTTATATCGAATTATATTATGAGTTTTCATTGTATCGATTTTATAATGTTTATTTACATGAAATGTTTTATCGATAGGCGGAAATATCTTTTACCCTGTGCTCCATATTCTAATTTTACAGTTAATTAAATGTAAGTTTACTATATTCTGATTTCTGATATTATTAACTTTAATACCATAAAGAATTCCTCACTAAATTTCGTTTGTTTACTCTTATAAATACAGTGCGCCAGGAAAGTTTCCGTAGTGAATCAAATCAGGGCCTCCTATTAAAAACTGCATTTATGTTGGTAGCAACCAGATCACTGGGAAACAAGTGAAGGGGAAAACATTTCTAGCATTTATTATGATTGTGGTGAGTACACAATTTACGTTTTCAAGCCGCAGCTCGTACTACAACATAATGTCTGTCGCACACAGAATGGTACCACTGCGGAGATACTTTCCTGACGCACTGTATATTTCTTACAAACTCATGCATATTATTGATATTATTCGCTCAGGTTGTAAAGATGAAACCATGGCTCACGTACATCATTGTTACGACCGTGTGCTTCTCCAGAGCTCAAGCAGCACTACGGGAATTTCCATGCAGTTGCACCAACACCACTCTGGACTGCTCGTCTCGAAAGAGGTTATCTTTCTCAATAGCCAGGGACAACGTGTGTGAGGGCGAAGTCATGAAAATAGACTTATCGAACAACCCGATTGCGAAGATAAGTGGCACACTGAGCCTTTCCGTCAACGAACTGATTCTCAGAGACACATATTTCAAAGCACCGCCTTTGCAGTGCCCTCAGCTGGTCGTTCTCGATGTGTCGGCAGCTCGACTATCGGAAGAGCAGGATTTTCAGCCATTTTATACACTGCAAGTGAGTAGTCAGATAATCTGTATTCCATAACCACGAGCTGGCAATTTGTATATTGGTCATGGTGATGTAAATTCCTATTGACAACGTACCAGTTGTCATCCACATAGTCTATAGTGCTATAGCCCAGTCGAGATTCTTCCCTCATTACAACGTACTTTGCGTCCTTCATTTCAAACGTCCCACGCTCCAGATTTTATTTTTATTATTTTTCCCTCAAAAACCCATCGTTTAGCTTGCAGAGAGAAATAATTCCATTCCCCATATGAAGTGATTTGAATTGCTTTGAACTGCTTCCAAAGATGACCGTGAGAGCACGCCACGGACCAGGCCCAAAGACGTGTACAGCGCAGTGCATTGACGACAAATTCTCAGAAATCAACTCTTTCTACTTAAGAAGAGAACAAGTCACGTTGTTTGAAAATCATAGAAGCCGAGCAGTAATGTAAATGTTGGCACTAGCTCATGTAAAAAGCTGGTAATTCATGCGTATGAATCGAATGCACTAAAAAGCAATTTAGTAATGTGAGGTTGGTGTTGCGACCCGACATCTGTATGTTTCGTGAAGCAGCAAAGTTGACACCTAAACTTAGTTCACATGCACGAATTCCGAGAGAAAACCAGAAGAAAAACGATTTCCTTTTCGGCCACACAGGTAATACTGACAATTTCTTCAATAATCATTGAGCCTTACGCCAAGGAAGGCTAACAGTCTGAATATTTATCATTTTTAGTGTCTTCCCTCATGACAAGACTGCACGAAAATACGATAAGTATTTCCTTGTCACAATTTCTTCAAAAATGTTCTCCCAATATTTAGCAGTCTCAACAACTATTTAGACACCGAAAAGCTGAGAAAATGTAAAAAAAATATTTTTTGGGTATAAATGGGGCAAAACCGTAAAGCCAATCCACACCAAGGAAATTAGAAAACTTTACTACGAGAAAGTCTGTGCCATCCTGTAGAGCCACTGTTTAGACTAAAATTATTAAACTCAAACCAACACAGTCAATATGTATCCATTCGCTGTCATGACCAAAACTCGTTCTGTTCCCTAACACCGCTCAGTACGTTCTGTCCTACAAGTCATAATGCCCACCTTTCACTTGTCTTCTTTAAGTTCAATCACGGCCCTAATCCTTTTCTTCTTGCTAGTTTTTGCGTATCGCCTTCAATGATCCAGTATTCGTGATCCTTCCGATTGGCTATTACATATCCGCACTTCACAATGTTTATTCTTTGATATCTGGTCTCATTTTATATTTATAATTTATACTGTATTCAGGGAAATTCCGCACGTGTGCATTAATAAAATCAAGCACTTTATTTCCCACCGTTTACATTAGCTACTTACGACTCTCCATTTTTATTTATATTTTAATTTTGTCGTCAATTGTTGCGAATCCTATGTGTTCCTTTAATTCCTTGCCTGTCTGTGTCTGTGTCATTTTTACGAAAGTGGGGGAAAATCTTCCAATGACACTGCGGAACCCGCACTCCGCATCGTGTAGGATTCACAGCTAGCCTGTGCCTACACACTAAAAAACCCTCCCTTTCTTCCGGTTCCCTTCCCGCGGAAACGGCGTCAGGTATTACATCGCGGGAGGGGTAATTCGGCTTATCGTTATATGTCAGCTAATGCCACGGGATACTGTTTTGTACAAGGAATCCAGGGCGGAAACAATAACAGCGCTTTACAATCAGTTTATTGCAAAATAAATCCAAAATCCAGTCCAAAATACAAATCCGTGTCAATCAAGTTCCAGAAGATGTACCGTTCACAAAGCCAAAAATACTGTTCCACCAGAAAATCACCAGGAGTCAGAAACCACACGTCGTCACCAGAACTTATACTCGTGAACTAGACTCACTAACACTTCGCCAAGACAGGCACTGTCCGCTCTCCCGGCCCGGGGCCCTTCTATAGGCTCCGAGGCGAGTCTCTTTGCTTCCCGCCTCTCTGCGGGGAAGGGAGGGGAGGTGCCTCCTTCGGTGGCTGCTCTCCTGTCGCGGTCCGGTGCCCCGGACAGGCGCCGTCGTTCGCCCTGCCCCTGGTGGCGCCTTCCGGCATTGTCCATTGCCATCCTGATCGCGCTCCCGGAGGCATATAAGCAAACTGCACATGTATTCGGCACCAGGCTTTCCTGATTGGCTAGCGGGCGCGGAGCGCGAAACCGCGCTAAATTCGTATGTTCTCTTTCTACGGAGCCCTGGAGAGCCACAGCGAGTGTCAGCACATGTAGACTCTGCTACTGTAGTCGTCGGCAAAGCGTTCCTTTCACTTTCAGGTATTTACCATTATGGGAACTAACAATCCCACGTGTTGTATCAGTAACTAAACTTATATTTTGGTTTTATATGAATAATTGCGAACTAGGGAACTAAGTTATATTTCTTTCCAAGCTGATCACAGCTATGACGTTGTAAAGGATAATGAAGAAGCTGTCATAAGTACAAATGTTCAATTGAAAACATTAACAATTGAGTACAGGAATACGAAGATAATCAAAACGAAATAGAATGTAAGATCATCAAAACCTTCAGGAAAACGATTTGTTTGTTCGTACGTTGACAGCTATACCTTTTTTTATTTTATTATAGAGAGAGTAAGCATTGTCCATTCACTTTCAGAAGAGCGTATGTTATTATAGTACCACAGAAAAGTAGTAGAGGAAAATAGATAGGTTTCTAAACATGCTGGCTGTCCAGCTACATTGTAAAAATAAAACTTAACACTGCAGGCACAATAAGAAAATAAGTTTTTATTAAGGTCCGTAGGGTTTTCCGTGTGTTTTTATTGTTTTTAAATTTGTTTACAGACGTTTTGACACAGCTTTAAAACAAAACTTTGCCACACATAATGTTAGTGAAGACGTGAACATTAATTTCGAGTTATAATAGATGTAAAACTGACTTCCGCACTCTCCAAGGAACCATGAAAGGACAATTCATTAAAAATTTTGGCTATTTGTGATTGTTGTCACTGCTTGTCTCGTCCCGTGGAGAAATTCAATTTAGTTTTTCTGAAACTTGTTTTGGCAGTTTAGGCACACGGCGTTCTCGGAACCAAACCGCGCGTGTGTACAGGTTTTAGGCCCACTGTCTTCGTAGAAATTTCTCCCACGTTGTGATGCGCAATCAGGCGTTTGAGTATGCAAACATCCGGAATATCAATCAACTCTTGAAGCTAATCAAAAAATGAAACTGAGGTCGATGGACCATTTACTACATATCCCCAAACATCATTGATGCTTTTCTTCAGTCCAGTGCAAGAAAATTAAGTTCACACAAATGCATCTTTCTTTTGCCTAAACCCTTTAAGAAATATACAATTGACGTACACAAATAAAATATCAATAAACAAATTTTTCCTTCAAACATTCTATTTAGCAATTCTGGAATACTTATAAATAATTAAGTTAAAAAAATTTATTAAAATTAATTAACGTATAATTAAAAACATAAGAATGCTATTAAATTTACTGTAATTTATAATCTATAATAAAATTAATTTTAATGTTAAAAATTATTTTATTTATTTATTTATTTTATATTCAGAGACATAAGAAATTGTCACCTGCCTTAATGCACCTGTCACAATTACTGATGGAAAGGAAATGGGTTTCTATTTAATGAAAAAAATTTGGCAAGTTAGAAAATATATTGGTTTCCTAATAATAATAATAATAATAATAATAATAATAATAATAATAATAATAATAATAATAATAATAATACAATATACTGTAAGAACATACAATATACAATATACTATAAGAATATAAAATGTGAAGTTAAGTAGATATTTGAATAAAATTTTCAAATTGCAACCGAAGTTTTAATTTAATTTTTCTCAAATTGGAAATAATACTGAGAAAACTTTCAGTTCACCTTCAGAACACCTTCAGCCGCCATTCTTTTGCCACATTTTCCTTCCTCTAAAACTAAACATTTTTTAATGGCCCATTACATAAACAGAATAAAAATTCTTGATTCATCTACGTGACAGTGAACGATTATATAAAATAAAACTGAATAACAAAATACGAATAACAGAGAAACGGAATAAAACATATATCTATAATTAGTAATAAAATGAAAAATATATGTGCAGTTTTCAAAGGGACAAAACCAGAACGAAACTTAAAACGAACCTACAACATTTCCATAGTAAGAGAAAATAAACGAATTTCGTACGGTTTTGCGCTCGGCGCCCGCTAGCCAATCAGGGAAGCCCGGTGCCGAATACATGTGCAGTTTGCTTATATGCCTCTCGGCGCAACCCGGCTGCGGCCACCGTACCGCAACTGCGCTGTCCTGCACAGTGTGCCCAACTAGTCTGTTTCCGTGGGCACAATGGTGTAGTATACAGCAGATACTCCTTCAAATTCGTTCTATCCGAAGCTTCTTTAAAAAGTTTGCGGCATAGGTGGCTACCGCATTCCAATTTTCTTGGGACACCAGCATCCTAGTGACGATGGTATCAGGAGTAACAACCTGCAGGAGGAGTCGGTAGAGTTCTTCCCTTTCCTCAACGAAGCGCAGATAGTGAAAGAACACGTGCTCCACATCTTCAACCAAGGAATCACAGGTTCTGCATGAGGAGTCATCGTCCAACTAGAAACGCAGTTGGTATGCACGGTAGCACCAGTGTCCCGTTAACATCTGGGTCAAATATTGATCCACATTTCCGGGTTTCCTTTGGGTCTATGGCAGGAATAAGACGAAATGTTCATCTACCTGTGGATGATAGAGTCCATTGCCTTTGCCAATGAGCCATTGTCACCTCTCTCTCTCTTTCTCTCTCTCTTCCTTCATGATGACTCTCCTATATGTATCTCCCTTTCGCTTACGTCTGTACAGCCTCACCATTTCTTGTGCCATGAGATCTGTAGGGGACATGTCGGCTATCACACTCACAGCGTCATACAAAACCGTGAGAAACGCCTGGGCCACCCTCAAGGCGGACCTTCTGTACACTGACTTCGCACCGCGGGCGTATGACTGTATCCCAAAGGCATCAGCGCAAATGGGAGCTGCGTAGAGCTGTATAGAGTTAACCGCGCTAGACAGTAGCCTACGGGTACTTTGCCTTCGAACCCCGACGTTAGGCATAATTCGTGCCTAGGCGGAGGCCATGCGTGACGTTTTCTCGCTAACTATACGCAAGTGCTCGTCGAAATGACTATCGAATACTCCTATGTATCTTAGAGACGGCTGGAAGACTATTTTACTACCTCCAACATTGAGAGTAATAGCCTCTTTCACTTTCCTACCTGTCACTAAGACAGCCTCCGTTTTATGCTCGGCCATCTCGAGCCCCATCGACATTAGCCACCGCCGAATTGTAGCTACAGCCTCGTTGGCAACCTGCGTGACCTTTTCAGTATATTTGACGACCACTACCACGGCAATATCGTCAGCAAATCCAATAGCCCTAGCGCCTTCTGGCCGCTTCAAAACGGAGTCAAAAATAACATTCCATAACAGCGGGCCAAGTACCTAGCCTTGCGGAACCCCACTCGTGATACCATTCTTTTTATTCCGGTCTCAGTTTCGTATAGTACAGTAGTTTCCTCAAATTAGCTTCTGACTATTTTTATTATGTAATTCGGAACTCCCAGTTTTTTAACGCAGTAAGTATGGAACTCCACCTCGCCGTATTAAATGCGTTCTTGACGTCGAGGGTAACAATAGCGCAATACTTCTTGCCGCCACTTCTCCATCGTTTGCCCTCAATTGCCTTTCGTGCGATGCCGATGACAACCCTAATTGCGTCCACTGGCCCATCTCGCCTTCCTGAAGCCATACTGATTATCAGACAGTCCCTGTGGTTCCTCTGTGTAGGCTTCAATCCGTTTGCAGATGACATTGCCGATTCTGCTGACGGGTCGCTTATCGCCCTTCGGAAGGACCAGCCGTTGTTGCTTCCAACGAAGGGGAAAATTTCCCTCTCGCACGCACGCATTGTATGCCTCTAAGAATAAATGTGGTCGGGTCTTCATAACGATCTTACTAGCTACATTCGGCACCCCATCCAAGCCGGGAGCTTTTCAATCTTGAACCTTATCGCAAGCCTTTAATAGTTCATCTAATGAGATCGCCGGAGTCTCGTGTAAATCTTCAAGCGGATCCATAGGCGACAACACATCCGTCTGATGAGGAAACAGGGTAAAAACTATCCTCTCCAAGAAGACCGGGCAAGTTGGGATGGCCTGGACAGAGCCTTAAGCCTGACTGTTACCACCTAATACGGACGATCCTAGGGGTCAGTATCCAAATCGTTGCGTAACTCTTTCCAGCAGCGAACCTTGCTAATCTTAATAGCTTTTGTGAAAGCTCTTCCGGTGGCCATTCCATTTTCCTTGAGAGTGTCATCATTTAGGCTACCTCACTCGCGTTGCGCCAACCTCCGTTTGCGGCGGCATTCTCTGCAAAGTTCCGCAACCTCGTCAGTCCACCAGCACACGAGGACGGCGTTCTTTCTTGAAGCGTTTCGTAACTGGTGCATCACAAGCGTCAAAGATCCGGTTCATTACAATTCCCACCATATCCTCAGAGTTCCCGACTAGCAGAACGTTGCCCTCCACCACGTCAGCGAAAGAATCGCGATCGAATGTCCTGTGGTTCCAAGTTACTCTTCTCCTATCCCTTGCAGAACTTAACCTAAACTTCCCACTGACTTCATATACAATAGCTGTCTGTGTGTGTGTGTGTGTGTGTCTGTATCTGTCTCCCTCTCCCTCCCTCTCTCTATCTCTTCCTCTCTCTCCTTAGACCCTTCTCATCGGCAATGTGACTCCTGTTTATTACATATCTGTTATTTGTCGTCACGTACTTCTCATACCGCAGCCATCTCGTGTTGGATATTGTAAACTTCTTGAACCTTAATATGATGCCTGCTTCGAAATGCTTCCTATAAAAGAATTTATCTCATTTTCAGTAACGAAAACATGAACAGGCTAATTCTGGAATTATCGAGAATCGAACTGTTTAGGCAAAGTACTTAATCGCTATATACTTTTATATTACCGGTTTATTATTCGACGTTACCTGGGTCATTTATCAAAATAATCTATAAAGGACTTTCCCTTTGCGCTTATCCTTCTAGGGGTCCTTACTCTCACAGTATTATTTTACGCATTCCACTAGTAATGATGTATATCAAGTTTTGTTAAAATGAAATGATTACCGCGTTGAAGAGTTAAACTGGAACACGAACACAAACATATCCATCTATTTACTTTCTCGCTACTGCTTACGAAGTATAAATAAAGTTTTACAATGCTGCAGAAAAAGAGCGAATTTTTGACAACACATTGCTTTCAAAAGCTCTTATTGCCGGGCCCTGATGACGAGAAAATTGATAAATATTGTTCTTACCTATAGAAAATTATTTCTAACACGTTACCTAGTTAGTATACATGTCTTGTGGGACCGTAAAATGAGTCCATGATTTGTGATACCGAAAAGTCTGTTAAACAATTCTTTTTAAATAACGGCGCCAAATATTTTCTTGAAATTGTTTCTCCATAAGTATCAAAGAAGTGTAAGAAAAAGGGCTAATCTCATTTCCGGCGAACTCTGCATTTTATAAATATCAAAATTTTAAAGTTTAAAGGTACAAAAGTAAAGATAAAGATTTTTTCCCGCGGCAAAATCAGTTCTAAGGAATTCAGCCCTAAGGTTGGGATTGTTATATTCAACTTCTTACAAATGCCCAATCTCCCTTCAATTACTTATTTGGTGTTTCTTTTGTTTCAGTATTTGGACATCTCACGCAATAAAGTATGTAAGATATTTTTTCCATCCCCTTGCTCTCTTCGAATCTTCAACGCTTCTCTGAACTACATAATCAATATTGACACCTTAGAGGGTTGCCCTACGATAGAAATAATGGACCTTTCTAAAAATCCCATCTTATGGATTAATAACTCCACCCTGTCAAATTTCACAAATCTTAAGTTCTTGTCATTAGCAGGCACATCGCTACAAATTTTGCCACCCGGTCTTTTCCATAATCTCAGAACACTAAGAGTACTCCACTTATCAAATGTGGCTTGGGTTTCAACCTCCACCACAGAGTTCCAGATGCTGAAAAACCTTCGTACACTTCGCTTGGTAAACGTTCGTCTCGATTCTATTCCGTTAATATCGCTACCTTCTCTCGAGAATCTCGATATCTCGGAGTGTGATCTGCTGGAGCCTCCATGGGATATTCTCGATCTGCTGCAACCTCTCAAATCACTTAGGTTAGCTCGATACAAGTTTAATGGTCTCCCAGCGCAAGCATTTGCGAAACAAAAGAACCTCATAAGTCTAGACCTAAGTGGCAACGTGATAACTGAGCTGCCTTCCGGAGTTTTCGAGAATATGTGTCAGCTGGTCAGTCTCTCCCTTAGTAACTGCTCTTTACAGACACTTCCAGCGACACTCCTCGCGAACCTCACTCGGTTGACAGAGCTCGACTTATCATCGAATCAACTTACGTGTATCGATTCTAAATTATTTGATACTGTCAACGGTCTTAAGCATATTCGTCTTATGAATAATAAAATAGCTTCACTTCCAGAAGATGTATTTAGGAATGTGCCAATGCTTGAAACGCTTGAACTATACTCCAACAAATTGACTGTTCTTCCTAACGGAATGTTTATCCCCTTATCCAATCTTACTTCTCTCTACTTGGGCGATAACCCATTGCACATATTGGAAGATGATGAGTCAGGATTTTCTATTTTCAGTGACCTTTCAAAATTAGAATTACTATCCCTGCAAAAATTAAGTTTAGTGACTTTGCCCCCAAAAATGTTAAACGGATTGACGAAACTGAAAGTTCTGGAACTAGCCAAAGTCAAGTTAACGTCTGTGCCAGATGAAATTTTTGCAGGATTAACTTCCCTCAGAAAGATATATTTAACAGGAAATTATCTGACTCATTTGCCTGAGAATATATTGGAAGGACTAGAGAATTTGGAAGCATTAATAATACCAATGAATTGCCTCACGTCTCTTAGCAACAAGATGCTGCGACAGGCACCATCGCTCCAAGTTCTGAATGCAGATGACAATGATATTGATGAAATACCAGAAGATTTGTTTGCAGGTAAGAACCGATTGATTGAACAGTCGGATTGCGGACGGAGACATTTTGGACCGAGACAATTTTTCGTAGTACGTTCTCCATTATTTGTTGAACGTACCCGGACATTTCTGATATTTGCGAGCGTTGTATTGCAGCGCCGATAGGGCACTATTTCACTGTTATACACCTATCAAGTGTACGGAAAACTGCATACAACATTTCAACTAATTTGTATGCTTTGTGTTGTGCTGAGACCAAAAATTGAATCATTTTTTAAATCTCGTATAGGTTTTTTGCAATAGCGGAGTAGCTAGGAAATAAACTCAGATAGGTTGAGCAAAAATGTTTCCAAAAATTATCGTATTATGTGAAAATTAAATAATACACTTTTAGCCCTTTATCTACTATACTTGCATTAAAGACTTTCTCTCATGCTTCTTTTCTATTTTTGATTGTGAGTGTCCGGAGTTTCGTGGTTTTTCATCGATCAGTAATCTCGCAGCATTGCCATTTCCTAATTTTCCTGGAACGTATCTCAGATTCTTTTACATATGGACATTGAAAATGACCACATTACAGTCCACACAGTCGTCCAAATGAGCATATACAATGGACTTTCAAGCTCATTGTAAAACTTCGAACTTTGAATGCTACATGCACACGTTCACGATGCTTTTTTTCCAAGGATGTTTTGTGATAAGAGTATATAAAAATGTATTAAAGACCGATTTCCACGATTCCAAATATTATATTTCCGCTTCATTGATATTTTGGTGAACATTTTATCCGTCTGGAGTTTACGAATATAAATTCACCTCAAAATTCCCTCTTTCAGAATCTTTTTGAGATTTTGGAGGACATATCCGAAGAGTTTTCTATCTTTTCAGAGAGAATTCACGAATTATTTCACCACATCTACCGCGTAGGAACTGTGGGAAAAATGTTTAGGGTATACTAGAAATCAAGCTTACGCGTTTGGGAGCGTCTCGAAAAGGCCAGTTTTCCTTTTGTCGGTGAACGTCTCTTGCACGACTACCTTACAAGCAAAGAGTAGTTTGTTTTCCCTCATTGGTCTAAAAGTAAAATTCTTACTTTAAAATTGCTATAGTCTGTTTGGAATTTCTTCAAGAGCCCGCAAACATAATATCAGGAAATGAGATCAGAGATCACTTTGGAGAAAAGAGGATCTACTTTTTTCTCTCTGTATCTACATCAAAATAATGGTCTTATGTTTCCACACATGATGCCTGGGAAAATTCCAAACTTTTTTCATTAATATTTCCAATTTTTTCTTTAAATTTCTTGTAAAAATAGCATGAAGTACGCTTATGAAGAGGACATATACGATATTGATGGTTATCTCTGAATTTTCGAAATTGCAAAAATTTTGAAATGTTTTGTAACTCCTCGATCAATTACATTATTATTGATGATAAAGATTGTTTACTTCAATCAAGCAAAATTTGTTCATCTTAATTGATCATTTAATTAATGTTAAATACATTTAAAACAATACAATTTTCCCGGCAATAGGCAATATTAAAAATAAGATTATTGGAAAATGGCTTCAGATTTTGTTAGTTAACGTTTTCAAAAGAGAGTGCTAAATGGACTAAAATGTATGACAAACGCCATTTAATCTATTCTATTGATGATCAAAAATTACACAAATGTAATTCTTTTAATATTTAACATCGATAATTTCAATACATGAAGTTTTTGTACATTATTGCATTTGTGAGTATAAGTGCTTGAAATGATTTGTAATGAATTTCTCGAAAACTCAAAAGTTTTCTCAAACATTTACGCATTTTCACTTTATTCACGCATTATTATCACTTTTAACGCACAGTAGATAATCCTACCCGTTCTAATCCCAATATATTCGTTTCAAAATGTGTTGGTGTATTCCTGTTGTCGTCCTAACATTCACAAAACCAAAACCAAATCGTCGCAAATCATCCATTTATATTCCTTATAATTTACCTTTTCGAAGAGCAATTTAAGAACGTTAAAAGTCTCCGTAAGGGGACGGAATGTGCGACTGGTAGAGATGCTTGTTGGTAGCGACTGGTAGAGATGTGTAGCAACACATCTTTTGCTTGAATCAATGAAAGGAATCCATTCATTTGCTTCATAATATCCTCCTAATTTATTTATGAGATTTGGAATGTGAATACTAAGAAATTTTCCCGTTAAAAAAACATTCTAAGTCTTTCACTCTACCTGTAACCTGTAACATACATTTCTGGAGCTAGAAGATGGTCTTTCGTACGTGAAGCTAAAACCTCAGAAACATCCTGTGAGAGATTTAAATCTGTGACTAAAACGTTCAGTTCTGTTTGTGTTGAAGGTTTTGGTTTGTTTATGGTGCTTGTGATTCTTCAGCTGACTTGTCTGGCGTTTATCTTGAATCAGAAAGTACTACTTCGAGGTTCGAAGGAGGTTCTGGAATAGGAACGTCAGTGCTATGTGGTCTCCCAAATCAGGATAAACCATTCCGTGTCTGTTCTTTGCATTGAATCCTTTTCCTTTGGAAATACAAATATAACAATCGTCTAGATGGTTCTATGGCTCGCCCCACACCTTAGAAACTCCAAAACTCACTGTCAAAAGACACTTCTCACTTTATCAGGGGCCCACGGCTTATCCTAATCCATCCAATCATTCCAAAATAAGCGTTATAAACACTTCTGACAAATGAGGTTATATTCTGTCTCTGTTTTCCACAATTATAACAACATGTATTTGGGACATTCACACACATTTTTCTTTGTATGGTTAATGCACAACAAATATTAAACAAACGAAATAGATCTTCAAAACACTCTGCTTGAAATGCATCCGAATAGCTTAGTCTCTGGTTGATTTAACTTTTGCACCAGTGTCTGCTATTATAAGCATAGAGCTATGAATACATGTATTTATCAAAGATATTGGACAGTATTTATAAGTTTATAAATATAATATTGTAACGTGGCCGTGTTCTATTACAAAATCATGCCAAATGAACTGACATAATTAAGTGATTTTCACAAATAATATATACTTGCGTTTCTAACTCATTGAAGATAATGTGTATTTTCAATATGTTTTTGATCACAATTTACTGAAATTATTAAAAATTGTGACGTAATAGAACAATAATATTGGCATTATTGGATTCAGGTGATCAACTTACGTATAAAACAAGGGTCAAAGTTAAAAAAGGAAAATCCATGTTGACCTGTGTATTCTAATCAGAGGACCGATACACTGAGAAAATATATTAAAATTTTGAAGAGAAAAAGGCTTTGAGGGGTTGTTAGACAGCAACAGGACAGAGGATAGGGCAATACCATAAGAGCAAACCCTGACTAAAGAGACTAGAACATTAACTAGTTGGAGAAAGTCTGTTCCATTCTTCAGCACTAGCTGTATTCATGTAAAGATTTATTTCACTTCAAAATTCTTGGTGTTGGCTTAATTTACTTTGTCTCTCCTGATGCTTCGCTTCTGGTTGTCTACAGGTCTCTCCAACTTAACACACATTTTCCTGACGTCAAACAAGATTTCAACATTTCCTCCCAACGTCGTGGCAGAACTCCCGCATTTAGAGTACCTTTATCTTAAAAATAACTTCATCACGCAATGGGAGTGGGAATATGACGGTATCCGATGGTCGAATATCAGAGCAGTGCTTCTGGACTACAACCCCATTGCCCGGATGAACGAATGGGTGATGCGCTCCTGGTTGCTGCCGAGCAGGGAAACAAGAGTGTTCGCGATGAAAGGAAGTAAGCTGAGTAAAGCAGCGGATCTGGAATGGCTCCTCGAAGACGAGGCACTCAAGTTGGAAATAGTGTGGAACTGTGCTTGCGGACACGTCCACCACAGAAATGCTGATGTGTTTTTCTGTGTGGACATGTTGTGTGTGGATGCCGAACGGGTACAAATCGGTCAACAAATTTCCTTGAATTGGATAGATGCTGTGAAACGAGGGCTGATTGTCCCGCCCCAGAATTAAAGTGGCATTGCAATTTAAAAGAAATAAAGTGGAATATTACAAATCATCGATTAATTATGTTAAGTTTGTGTGTTATGATTACCCTTGCCATCCACAAAACGTGAGTAGAGGTAAATTGTATGCTTATATCCGTGAGGGTGGGACGGAAAAACATTTAATATTTTCTTAATTTAAGCCTCACACGAGCATTGCGTTGATGCACGTCCTTTAGAGCAATGATGACAGCTGCTTCGACGCGCGTCGATGCCTGCGCACACGAGACACTCAACTCTCATCGTAGATTGACACTATCTTCTGTTAAACTGCACGCGAGTGCATTGTAGCCAATGAGCGTCGTATTGCGGGTGTCGCGCGTTGAAAGCTAGAAAACATGTGTTATCTTGCATTATTTTGTAGCTTGGGCGTACTGCTTGAGCTGTTGGCACAACGAACGGCGCTAAGACCGCTTGTACGTGAAAACTATTCATATTTTACAAAACTTGTGCATGGCCTTATACTGACCGATACACTGAGAAAATATATTAAAATTTTGAAGAGAAAAAGGCTTTGAGGGGTTGTTAGACAGCAACAGGACAGAGGATAGGGCAATACCATAAGAGCAAACCCTGACTAAAGAGACTAGAACATTAACTAGTTGGAGAAAGTCTGTTCCATTCTTCAGCACTAGCTGTATTGATGTAAAGATTTATTTCACTTCAAAATTCTTGGTGTTGGCTTAATTTACTTTGTCTCTCCTGATGCTTCGCTTCTGGTTGTCTACAGGTCTCTCCAACTTATCACACATTTTCCTGACGTCAAACAAGATTTCAACATTTCCTCCCAACGTCGTGGCAGAACTCCCGCATTTAGAGTACCTTTATCTTAAAAATAACTTCATCACGCAATGGGAGTGGGAATATGACGGTATCCGATGGTCGAATATCAGAGCAGTGCTTCTGGACTACAACCCCATTGCCCGGATGAACGAATGGGTGATGCGCTCCTGGTTGCTGCCGAGCAGGGAAACAAGAGTGTTCGCGATGAAAGGAAGTAAGCTGAGTAAAGCAGCGGATCTGGAATGGCTCCTCGAAGACGAGGCACTCAAGTTGGAAATAGTGTGGAACTGTGCTTGCGGACACGTCCACCACAGAAATGCTGATGTGTTTTTCTGTGTGGACATGTTGTGTGTGGATGCCGAACGGGTACAAATCGGTCAACAAATTTCCTTGAATTGGATAGATGCTGTGAAACGAGGGCTGATTGTCCCGCCCCAGAATTAAAGTGGCATTGCAATTTAAAAGAAATAAAGTGGAATATTACAAATCATCGATTAATTATGTTAAGTTTGTGTGTTATGATTACCCTTGCCATCCACAAAACGTGAGTAGAGGTAAATTGTATGCTTATATCCGTGAGGGTGGGACGGAAAAACATTTAATATTTTCTTAATTTAGGCCTCACACGAGCATTGCGTTGATGCACGTCCTTTAGAGCAATGATGACAGCTGCTTCGACGCGCGTCGATGCCTGCGCACACGAGACACTCAACTCTCATCGTAGATTGACACTATCTTCTGTTAAACTGCACGCGAGTGCATTGTAGCCAATGAGCGTCGTATTGCGGGTGTCGCGCGTTGAAAGCTAGAAAACATGTGTTATCTTGCATTATTTTGTAGCTTGGGCGTACTGCTTGAGCTGTTGGCACAACGAACGGCGCTAAGACCGCTTGTACGTGAAAACTATTCATATTTTACAAAACTTGTGCATGGCCTTATTCAAATATATCTTTTAGAAAGAGATTTCTTCGAGGAAGAAAATCTCCTCTTCAATATTGTAGATGAAGGAAAATGCTGAAAACATTTTGAACTTTTGCAATTTTCGAAGAATGAGAGATTTCAACGAAAATAAAACATGCGCGATTTTTAATCGTGTTCTACCATGTTAAAAAATATGGCTTAATCCAAATGTTTAAAACTAAAAATATAAATTAATAAACATGTTGGTGTATTTTACTTTGTTATTTCACCTTCACGCTAATTTCGATTGTTTTGCCAATATAATGATGCTAGCAGAAGTACTCCATGTTGCCGGGGTATTTATCTTAATAATTTATTAGCCAAGAAGAGAATTACTTCTTTTCCCACCCTGCGGCAGAACCAACTTCTATCTGTTCTGTTGTATCCCCGCTCCGCCATACCCAGCCCTGTTTGCCTTGCTCACATCTGGAAATGCCCGGTCTTCCTGATTCACTTCCTCACTAAAAATGTTTATTTTTTCTTATTGGGGCAAACACCCGCAAACTAAACTCACTTTGTAACTAAAATTAATAAACAAATCTAAACCGAAATATAACATACACATGTACTTCCGTATATTCGTTTTGTGGAACATTACATGTTATACCAATAGTTTCAATCAATAGTCACATTGTAAAGTTCACCCTTTTTCATATTTTTTCTTTTCATTTTCTTTCTCTTTCTTTATTGAGAAAAGTTTGATATTTAACACAACGCATTAGTAATTGTCGTTTAAATATAATTAAAGTTATTTTAATTGAATTTGAATCTGCATTTTAGGACCCTTGATGAATAACGGCTGGCGGGAAGGTACCATTAACCAATTAGACAATTCTAATATCTCCAAAATTCCGAGATCATAGTAAATCCGGGCTTGGAGAAAGATTTTACATTATGAAAAATAACCTGTTTTGTTCTATTTCAACATCCTTGGAAAACAGCCTCCTCCTAATACCCATTTCCCATTACTCTTTAATTTCAATTATACTACTTCTTGCTTCTCATAAATTTAAATAATCATTCCTTCACCACCGAAAGGCACGCTTCCACTCTCCACTTCAAGAAATCACTTCTCTACCAAAATTCATCCATGCCACAGTTTCAGCGCAACTCGTAAATAATCCATAATATGTTTCACTTACACTCGTTCAACTTGCAAATCTATATCTGAATCTGTAAAATCTGTAAAATCTGTAAAATCTGTAAAATCTGTAAAATCTGTAAAATCTGTAAAATCTGTAAAATCTGTAAAATCTGTAAAATCTGTAAAATCTGTAAAATCTGTAAAATCTGTAAAATCTGTAAAATCTGTAAAATCTGTAAAATCTGTAAAATCTGTAAAATCTGTCAAAATCTGTAAAATCTGTAAAATCAAATGTAAAATCTGTAAAATCTGTAAAATCTGTAAAATCTGTAAAATCTGTAAAATCTGTAAAATCTGTAAAATCTGTAAAATCTGTAAAATCTGTAAAATCTGTAAAATCTGTAAAATCTGTAAAATCTGTAAAATCTGTAAAATCTAGTAAAATCTGTAAAATTGTAAAATCTGTAAAATCTGTAAATATCTGTATATCTGTATATCTGTATATCTGTATATCTGTATATCATCTGAATATCTGTATATCTGTATATCTGTATATCTGTATATCTGTATATCTGTATATCTGTATATCTGTATATATGTATATCTGTGTATCTGTGTATCTGTATATCTGAATATCTGAATATCTGTGTATCTATATATCTGTATATCTGTATATCTGAATATCTGAATATCTGTATATCTGCATATCTGTATATCTGTATATCTGTATATCTGTATATCTGTATATCTGTATATCTGTATATCTGTATATCTGTATCTGTATCTATATTGTAATAAATTACCCTCCTCCTTTCGAGCCCCACCCGTTGAGCTGCCAACATAATAAACTCTCTTATTCTTACCCCTCGTTGGGCTCCGATATAATAAACTCGGCTATTCCCTCTATTTTATACCTTAATATGCCAGTTTACTAGCTAACCTTTCAAAATTCTTAGAATTTATGCGGGCGTGAACTTGTGATGGCCCTCGTACAGGGACCGAAACGTGGTACTCCTGCAACGCGTGCGTGGATCAGTATCTAACTACCTTAATCACCACACATTCTATAATGGTTATTGATGAATCCGAATGCATTCATCTCAATTTATTTGCTACTTTTATGGACTGTTTCCTTTTCTTTGATATCCCAAAATGACAAACACATGTACAGTAATAGTGCCTTCTGACGGCACACAAAACAAAACATCGCAAACAAACAATACCCTTAACATTAAAACACAAACAAAGAACAAATAATGACCATTCATACTGAAAATCACATAATACAAAATTATATGCAAAAATACATTCATCCACACCGAATGCGCATTCTGTCGTTTCAGATTGTTGACCCTCTTATTCTACAATAAATCAACCGGACTTGGTCTTCAACAGATGCTTTTAAATTTGCCAGATATATAAAAAAAATATCCATGCATCACTTCCCTGATACCGGATGAACTCTGCAACATGCGGCCATATCACGCGTCGCCGTCGGCAATGGTCTCAGCTTCCACCAGTTCCCAGGACCATATATACCACGATTCACGTGGTTAAGAAAACCACTACAAAACGTTTTGCGATGAAACGCAAAGTTTCCACTACATTTAAAGTTCCCGCGGTGAAGACTGTTTTGTTACGCGAACTAAAATAAATAATCTGTTCGTATTAGCTCGTACTGTCCGGAGCACGCTAAACCTTGTGTTGTAAGCACTGCGACAAAATTTCAGCGACCATCGTCTAAAAGTGCCACCGCGTAAAATTAATGTTCGCGTCGCTTTTACCCGTAAATTATTCGCCCTTACTTACGAATTCATTTACTTGTTGGTTATAACCTTTTCGTCCACTTCCGAACAATATTTTTTTTTAATATTACACTACGCTAACACGGAGCTAGCGTCTTCACCAACCATACAATACTGCACTTTTCCCTCGTCTCTCTACCTGGCATTGTTGTCCAATGTCTTATATAGATTGTTTCTTGAACAAGCGCCGATCGCTCGCCCGTGACCACAAACAAGATTACAGAATGTTTCTTAATTTTCTTGTTTTAAGCGTTCTTAGGTCTTGTCACCGGTTCTCAATACTGTCAATAATTTCTCTGATAATTACTGTACTAAGTATTTCTCCTTTCATTGTCTTATTTCATTAAATACAACCATTTTTAGTTCGATATGGCGTCGTGACGTCACTACGATGCGCCTCTTGTTTTATTATGTATTGTAATTATACTTTTCTGATTTAATTTTAATTAGCTTTCAAGATGTTTCCCAAAATCGTGATTAGTGTCGAAAACGTTCATAAATTTCCCCTCGTTCTATAAAGTTCCAGCCCGATCCCTTCAGGCGTTTTCGTAATATTTATTGGAAACTATATTCTTCCTCAACTTTTCCCTAACAACAATGGTCTCCATGTTTACGCTTTTTAACTTGAAATGTACGATTACAATTATCTTCGAAATTTTGTGAACCCCTTGCCCGATTTTGCTGATTGTTCTTTCTAACAATTCCCATAATATACAGTACAGAATATATTGAACATATACACATATACATATATACATATACATGAATATATAAACTGAATATATTTAAAACAAACTACCTGAGTCGAGGAACCTGAAAAGCATATATCTTTCTATCTTGCTCCTTCATTGCTAGAATTGGCTCAATGAAAATCATGTATTCATTTCACAAAACATGGAAATTTATTAAACAATTTAAAACAATTAGTATTGTATAACTTTACCTAATATAAAATTAAATCTTTGTCATGACCGTTCCAACCTTACAATGTCTTCGCGCGCTTTTGGACCTCCGACGCCGCCGTCCTCAGGTCCAGACACCATCTTCTCTCTTCTTTTCTCGGAAGCACACTTCACGGAAGCACCGTTCATCAGATCAATAAACTATTTGCTGCTAACATTCCAGCCCAATCACTGACAACTTCGCCCAAGCCCTCAATGTCCCTCCAACTCGTTCACATGAAATATTTTAAGCTCCACTGTCACACTTAGTGTTCAAATTTTGATGTTCTCTCAATATCCATTCCCTAGTAGATGCTTACAAGTCCCCAAAGAAAAAAACTCCTAACATTAATTGGAGCACGATCCGTTCATGAGCACGACATCAGTCAGAATGAATGTCTCTCGTATTCTTTCAGCCCTGCAAAGCTCGGTCCATTTTTCGATTGTTTATTTGCAAATAACACTTCGTACCTAGCCAATCCCTAAATTTCTTGCAAAACGAACTAGCCATCTTCACGACTGTCACTGCTTTTTCGGCCAATCCCTGAATTCTATACAAAATAACTAGCCCCGCACTGCATGAATATGTTGACCTTGACGACGGCTCGCTTACCGTTGCTATGCTAGCATATTCACATAATTTATCCCCTTTAATTGACGCCATTTATAATAAATATAGTACAATATTCAGTGACATATTGGTATGTCAAAATATAGTAATGTACAATGTACAATATATAGATATCTAATACAATCTAAACGACGACTTCTTTTACAGAAATTTGTGATAACTGAATTGTTTGACGAAACGAGTGTCGCAATTGTCAAAACAAATTACAAATGCCAAGAGATGGGTAGGCCACTAAACTTTTGAATCTGCTACTCTGAGGGAAGATCAACTTGCTGAAGTACTCACTTGCCCCATTGAAAATAATACTGCAAGAAGGGGAGAAATGTGAATAATTCTCTAAGTAGTAGGGCAACTGTTCATTAGGATTCTCAATTTGACTAGTTACACAGTTCTTAGGTTAAAAATGGTAAAATGGAAAATGTGTATGTTTTCAGTCCATTCAGTAAAATTTGTTCTTCAATATGCGAAGGAATTTTGACCAGTGGTATGTAATTTAGGAATGATCATTTACATTTTAATACTAATCTGTACAGTTGTTTGTCATATTAATTGCAGTTGTACTTTTTTCTTCTGTATGTGAAGAAGTTTAGTGCAGTGGTTGGTAATTAAGAAAAGATCATTACAATATGAAGACTAATCTGTGCAGTTGTTTTGCATGTCACTTGCTCCTAATGAATATCATATATATTTTTCAATAAATAATTGGAAAAAATAATTTATCTAAAACTATTTTGTCTAAGCAAATACAAAAAAATGGGAGTCCTTTGTTTCTATTATTCAGTACTCTTGTACATATTGATTAAATGGAAAATGTTTGTATGTTTTCAGTCCGCCCAGTAAAAGTTTTTCTTCAATATTTGAAGGAGTTTTGTGCAGTGGTATGAATTTTAAAATGTAATTATTTGTAGAAAAGTGCGCGAGATAATCCAGAAATTTTCAAATGGGAGTCAAGAGAAGACAGCTATCGTGGCGTGGCCGGGCATGGCAGGGAGTAGGGTGGAGAAGGGATACAATGGAAGAGATAGAGGTAGGTCCCGCCACATGGCATGAAAGATTGAATTCCTCTTCTTGAATAATAATTTACTGTAATGAAGGCCGGAGCAACGCCGGTCACTTCAGCTCGTACATAAATAAACTACAAATAAATTAAACATTTGCTATATAGAAAACTTTTTATATTTGATAATTTCTTTTAAAATATATTAAAACCTATTCAGTTTATAATTGCAATATTTAATATACGTTTCTCAGAAAATAACAATAAAACAACACACTGAATTTCAAATTACAAGTTCTAATTTTGTCATGGATGATATTTATCTTTCGGATCCTCGAGAAAAATTAGTGTCATTTTGCAAAATGACATGAATACACAAGGTCATACACAGGTCGAGCTTTAGCACAACACTCATAAGATTTTAAAGGAAAGTATAGTTCACTAAAGAACAATTTGTACTCTTAAAGAATATTCACAAGTGATATAAAAGTAGTTAAAATCCACGCCATAATGCACTTGTCGGACGATGTGATTACAGTATTACGTTACTTCAACGTGTTTCAGTTGGCACTATATCCCAACCAGACCAGTGGGTTTCGGAAAAGAACAGCCGCGCTTCGTGGTTTCCTAAATTGCATTGCATACATTGTTTTTATATACATAATCTCTTCCGATATAGTCAAAGAAGTAGCACTCCTAGCGCTTAATGTGAAAACTCGATGCTCAATTCTATTTGCTGAGAGAAATAGTAATGCTATATTGCGAGTACGCTCTTCCTCTGAACCTAATCCTCACTCATGAAGGCTACCTGGCCGCAGCCGTCGTCTGCTGGTAACCATATTCAGTGAATCACATCACACCTAGTTTTACACAGGCCTTATGGCGGAATGAACTGGAAGACTAACGCTTTTCTCTTCCCTGTCAAAAGCTTTACATGCGTTATGGATAGCCGTTATCCAACTGACAAAGAAATATTTTGATATGATTGTTACATAATGAAACACAGAAATCCATTAATAATGAATAAATACATTTATAAATATATTTTAAATTTCTTTTCGGGGGTCGATTTCTACAGGAAAGACTCCACCTTACCACCTTAAATTAGCAGCCGCGCCTGAATAACAATTAAAAAAAATTGCAAATTCGCACACTACGTCATTGTTGAGACTTGAATATCCCCTTCTGATAGAAATGAGTTCTTATTTTTCTCAAAAGCCAGAGGACATGGCGTTGGTAGAGTTGGAAGCAGACTGGCATGGGCTGGGGGAAGAGGACGAGGGCGGAGGAGTTGGCAATTTTTCCCAACAAGACCAGCAATTAGAGAAATATTACAAATGTTCGCAAATTCGCACACTACGTCAGCGTCGACAGTTGAATATCTCCGTGGGAAAGAAACGAGTTCTTATCTTTCACAATACCCGCGGAGTGAACGGCGACTGTGGTTTCCGGTGGAGGCAGACTGGCAGTGGCTGGCGGGGCAGAAGGGACGGACGGGAGGGCGAGGGCGGAGGAGTGTGAGGAAAGGCCATGGCGGGAGGAGCGCTTGATGGGAGGCCCCAGCGCCGCGCGCAGCCGCCTCCACGCCGCCTCCTCCGCCCCCTCCGCGCCGCCCCCGCAGCGCCCGTCCGGCGCGCACCCCGACGGCCACTGCAGGAAAGTGCGCGTCTCCACCAGCAGGCGCAGCAGGCGCGGCAGAGCCCTGGCATCCAGCGGCTGCAGCTCCACCAGCACCAGGAAGTCCCTCCCGGCGCCCTCCAGCAGGCGGTGCGTCGCCATCTCCAGCTCCCACTGGCACCACTGCGCACACACCAAGGCACACATCTACTACGTTCACAATTCTCCAACATCCCTCACACCACTGCGCACACACCAAGGCACACATCAACTACATTCACAACTCTCCAAATCTCTCACACCACTGCGCACACACCAAGGAACAAGTCAACTACATTCACACTCTCCAGCAGGCGGTGCGTCGTCTACTCTAGCTCCCACTCGCACCACTGCACACAAACTCTCAGCTCCCTCAAGCAGGCGATGCGTCGCCATTTCCAGCTCCCACTGGCACCACTGCAGATGACTGAACACATAACTGTCACCGACTCTTCTGGAAGGGCAGGCGTGGGAACAACTGTTTTCTTATTTTCGAGTCTGAGTTATAGATTATAAGTTTCGTTTGGAATTTTAACATAGTGAGAGATATGAGCCACTACATCGAAAACTATTTTCTTCTGCATATGAATACGCCTGAGGTTGTAATGCGACAACTAACCAATGGCAAGAATTCAAAAGCACGTGCTATTGTTTACATCCACTTTTTTTTTAGGGTGAACGGAGAATACATTCCCAACCATTCAGCGTGCATCTACGCACTAGCCATCTCCATCTACTAGCACTACTGCTCACACACGGAAACCATTAATAGTCACAATTATTCATCAGTCGTTGCGTTGCCGTATCAATCTTCCCCTGACAACTTTTTGCACTCGCCAAGAGACAAATATACTTGTATTACATTCACAGAGCAAATTTGATTTTGGGCATCGCGTTCATACGAGTTTGAAAATAATTATTAACCTACTGGTATCACTACGAATACAAACTCAAACATACACACACAAACAGAATTCACACAATTTAAATGAAAAACCCTCACGCAGATGTATTTTTGCCATCTTTATTTGCCATTCGTATCGTTTAAGGTCAATCTGATATAACCACGATTTACCAGGATAGCTCACAGACAATATTAAATGTCCGAATAGAATATTCGGCCGACAATGGCTCACAGAAGTATGTTGGCGACACAACAAAAGACGTTGAATATCATACGCATTGATGGTTGTCGACAAATCGAAGAAGACTGCCGCACGGATCATGAGCACATATTTCAAGATCCAATGAGCATACCTGACCGCTGACGAAGGCAGGCGTGAGTATCATGAGCAATGAGTTCTTTGCAAGAGCCAACGAGCGTACATGACTGCCGACGAAGAGATGAGAGGATAATGGAAAAAAGGTTATTTCCAAGATCGAATGAGCGTACCTGGCTGCCGACGAAGGCGGGCTGAGTATCATAGCAATGAAGATCCAATGAGCGTACCTGGCTGCCGACGAAGGCGGGCGTGAGGACCATGATGGTGCGCCGGCTGCGCGCCATGCACTCCACGATGTTCTGCACGATGAGGGATCCCAGGGGGAAGTCGCGCTCGTGCAGGCACAGGCGGTAGCGCGGGTTGCTGCCCTCCAGGCGCGGCAGGAGCTCGCCCAAAACCCACGGGCGATCGTGTTTGCTGCACAAGAAAACACGAGAACGAATAACAATTTATATAAAAGAATGTTTGATTACTCAAAAAATGTAATGTTTATTTAATTGTATTTTACATATTTCTGCTTTTTTTAACTACGTTATGTCTTTCAATGTATTCCTATCTTCGTGGCAAAAGTGAGTCCGTCACATAAATGTTCATCTTGTGTTAATATAACATTCTTCGCACAGCCAGTGTGTCTTCAGTCTTTTTCACCTTCAGTCACCTTCGGAAAAATATAGCATAAACATTTTTACTTTTTTTACTTTAGCCTTATAATTTTGTAGTGTACAGTAACTTCTTAGCATTTATATCATTGAATACCAACAGCTTTCTTTGGACTCCACTTTTCTTCCAGTAATAGACACTTAAAATGAGCACAATTTTGGTAGTTGTCAGATACTCGAATCGGCAGTTGTCAATAGAACAATTCTACCGCCAGAACGATTTTGAGAGCGAATAGTTCCAAAATCTTTCAGGTTTAATTTATATTATTGCAATGCAAATATTATTATAATGTTTTCAGCTTATTTTTTAAATATAAAATCATGAATAAGTGATAAATTAGCTTCGTTCGTATCTTCAAAACCCTAAGTAACAAGATTGACGTTCTGTAAGTCCGAAGAAAGAGTGGAAGATTGGAATCTACTATCCATAATGGCCACTATGAGAGTCATTACTTTATTTACTTCGTAATATATTATATTGTACCTTTTTGAGGTTGAACGGAATAATATTCCCATAATGACACAATAGCTTTTCACAGTAATTCTTGAAGTTAAAAAGAGAAAACTTTTCCGGACACAAGTCGCATTTTCATCAGGATGGTAATTAATGTGACAAGGAAATTCCCATGAAGAAAAATGTAACCAGATATTGTAACCGCTCATAAGTCGGTTACATTGTTTAAATAGCGCGCGACAATGTTAAACTACGACCAAAGCAGTAATAGTACCGCTGAACTACAAGCGGGTGCGCCAGTAAGAAAGGATATTCTGTATCAGATTCTGAGTAAAAGTTCTGAACGCACTCACGTAGTAGAAATCAACATCCAATCAGGAATCGCCTTGAAGAATTTATGACGACGCGATCAGCACCGCAGGGAAAACTTTTTTTTTCTGCTGTGAACCTTCGGACGGAACGGTCTTGCGGTGTGCGATCTCATACTGAACGAGAGGAAATCCAACAAATTATAACCATCCGAAACTTTTTAAAAAGCTTCTTTTTTTTTATTGCAAGTAATATTTTGCTTGGACATTCCAAGTAAGGAATAACGTATATTCGTTGGAGACCGCCGTCGAGCTGTGTTACTTCACGAGTTCGGCGTGCAACAAATCGACGAGGGACGGTTTTTCACGACGCATGAGGCTAATTCTACCTTGGACGCAACGGGACCATCGCCGTCGTCTGGAGTGGGAGCGTGTCATCGCGGCGACGTCGTGACTCAAAAAGACCAGATTTTAAAACTTCGACAAAATCCCTTTCAAAAGAACAGTTGAGAGGAGGGGAAATCACGCGTAAGAATATATAGAATTCACCTCACGCCCACACAGAGATAGTCAGGCATTTAAATTATCGGCTATTAAGCGTAACTTTTCAGTATTTTTCCATCGTAACGAGAATTCAGATAAATTGTTCATGCAAAAAGGTGTAAAATTTATTCTTTTAATTCTTTTGTTTAACTACTATATTTGTTCTTCTAATGAATATTCTTTTCTGCAATTCATGATTTAAATTGTTTTTAATTAAATAGTAAAAAGGTTAATAAGTTGCGTGACAGTAAAACCGCTTATTAAAGGGATCTCATTCATTGTACCAGTTTATTTAAAAGGTATATGCAAAGTATATATTGCACATTTAAATTTTCTTTGAGCAGTGTATGTGATTTGATGTTTTTTGTGAATTGTATAAAGGTATTTCATTGTGTTTGTGTAAAAGTGAAAGATTATACTGGGTCATTCAAAGTATTTTACAAATAGAAAAGGTACAACTGCAGTTGATCAATATTTAGGACATTGCTGAACACTACAGCAAGTAATATGAATTTCTAGGTAATGTGTAAATTCTTAACGAAATTGTATCAGAAGATTTGGTAGAATATATCAAGACTTTTTTTCCTTTTAGCTTTGATGTTATCCTACTTTGTTTGCAGGCGCCCGGTCTAACTTACCTGTAGCAAACGAAAGCGTCGAACTCGCAGCCGGAGCCTCCGGCGCCAGCGCGCAGGGCGCGGTTGGCGCGCACCACGTGCACCGCGTAATTGATGAGCATGCGGAACCGCAGCACCAGCACCACTGCGGTGGCGCCCACCGCCAGAGCCACGCCCACCGCCGCCCCCGCCGCCCACGCCACCCCGCCGCCGCCGCCCGCCGCTCGCTCCGCGCACTGCGGGAGAGGCGAGTTCCGTCCGTCGCCCACCTCCCGGCCGCGCATCTCCGGGGGCAGCCCGCACTGCAACGGCCCGCGCCGCCCCAACGACACCACCTCCACGCCTGCAAACACAGTTAACCATTCGATGACACATTCACAGCAATGGCCACAAATACTGAATCATGGTGTTTCTGTTGTCTCATACAAAGAAACATTGTATACAAACGGTCACAAATATTGAATCATGTTTTTTTCCGAGCACGTCAGCCAGTGCCGAAAAACCGTCACTGTGGAGACTCAAACCCTAGCACATTGTACCAGTCACCATTACAGTGACAAGAGTAGTTCTTCCGATCCATACGCTATTTAAGAGAAAATGTAAAGTGCGAAAGCAATTTGCGAAATTCATGGAATAATTTTTATAAATGTTGAACACAGTGACATCAACAGTGAAGAAGTTCAGAAACTTTTGAAGCATTATGAATAAAAAAAAAAAAACAAAACAAAAAAAAAAAAACAACAACAACAACAACTTTGCAATACTTACTAGTGCTGTTCAGCCATTCCTGCAGGAGTCGAATATCGCACCGACAACCGCCCCACACGCGTTCGGCCGCCCTCCCGCGCGCCGCCCCGCCCCCCTGCGCCGACAGCACCACCGCCGGCGAGCGGGTTGGCGACGTCCACGAGCGAGCCCCACAGCAGGGTAATAGAGCAACTGGTACCAAACCCAGTGAAAAGGAATGCGTCAGCCGGCCCTGACAGATCCAGCACCTGAACAAGAGATAGGTCGTTTCAAGGCCAGGAGCAATAGGCAACTAAACCCAGTGAAAAGAATGGTCACCTGCCTCGTTTGAACATTTATACAGGGCATGGAGCAACATTGCAACTGACACAGAATCTAGTAAAAAAAGATGCGTAAGCCAGCACCTTCGACAAGTCCAGCACCTGAAGAAGAGGTAGACCGTATTTTGTATATTTATTCAAGGCCAGGAGCAATAGTGCAACTGGTACCATACTTAATGAAAAGGAATGCGTCAACCTACACCCCGATAGGTCCAGCGCCTGGGGAAGTAGAATCGTATATTTAATATTTATACAGCGAAGGGAGCAACAGTGTAAATGGGGCCAGACATAGTGAAAAGAGCGTAGGCTTACGCATAAAAAGTCCTGCACCTGCAGCACACAAAACCCAGTTAAAAGGGATGCGTCAGCCAGCACCTCGAGAGATCGAGGACCTGGAGAATAAGTAGAAAGTCTTTGGAACATTAAGATATGTCCAGCTTCTTCGGTTGACGCCAGCTATAGAAAAATGCATCGGCCTGTAGCCCGACTGCTCCAGCAAAGAAGTTGAAGTGTCATATTTATATAGGAACGAGTGCAACATAGCATCTCAAATGTGTCACCTCAAATTTCACATTATTACCTGAGCAATATTATACGTATGCAAATTAGAACAAGAATCAAAAAGGGAATCTGCCAAATTACTAATGCTAAATAAAAATAAAGAAGAAACATAAGTTGTCTGTTACTAAGTATTTTCTTAATAAAAGTTCCAATAATTACTTTTTATAGACATTCACAAATACATGTATTAAAACATAAATGATTTTTACATTAAAATGGTATCTTGAAACAAAGAACAGCGTAGCAACGTTTGTCTTGTCAGTACTCTCTCCGTAGTAGGAACGTTCACAATCGACATTAGTAACGCTCATTTTTATATCGTTTGTAATTTTCTTCTACAAGTTTCATGTGAGTATGTTTTTTCTATATCTGGGCACTTGCCTTCCTTCTCATGATTATAATTTATTAACATAATTTAGAAGTAAGACGTCTAAAAAGTTTTTATCTTAATTTCTAGACTAAAACAATTTGGTTTTGCTTTAACAGTCATAATTGTTGTTTGAATTTTATATCTATTTTGTTTCAACATGTTCTCAAGAATTATTGACAATTTGTTGAGTGACAACATGTTCATTGAATTCTAAATTCATCACACGTATGTATTCCATATTATGTATTCGTTTTAACTTCGATTTTTTAATTTGAATTAATTTAGACCACAAATATCTAAAATTACATGGTATTTTTTTAACTTTGAAAATGTCAATGGGTTATATCGATATTTCAACCAATTCTTTCTAAAGTATGTATTCATGTACAAATTTTAATTTTAATGTGAATTCTTTATAATGTTAAACACACTTATTTTATCTTAATATAAGTTGTATTAATTTTTATTAATTTTTAATTTTATTTATATTAATTATTAAATTTCTTATTTTAGTTGACATATTGTTTAAGGCCTGATGATGGAGGGACAACTCGACCTCTTGAAACGTTGTCACTCAGTTTCTTGTTTCAAGATACCATTGTAATGTAAAAATCATTTATGTTTTAACTGTAACTGTATTTGTGACTGTCTATAAAAAGTAATTATTGGAACTTTTATTAAGAAAATACTAAATAAAAATACATTAAATTCGTATTAAATGGTATGAAACAAAATAATTGTATTATTAAAACAAAACGTTTTAAAATTTGTACTAACTTTCTAATACTTTTTTGCTATGTATCGTTCTAACATTGCAATGGACTGTATACTGCGCATGGGATATGGTCTAATTGCTACTAACTATACTCTTCGAAATTACATGAAACAAGTATTGTATTGCAGCCTCCGGGTCAATGACCCCCATCTCGATCAGGTTTTTCCAGTTTCCCTGATCCATTGAGCAAATGCTGAGATGGCCCCTTGTTTTGCTTCTGGACATAAATGTAACTTCATTTTCTGCCTACGTCTTCTCGAATTCGGAGGGAAATACAATTATTCAAATTCTCATTTCCATGTTGTCGCGGCAGGAAGTATTATTCCGAAGGACAACATAGATAAGAGCCAAAATTTATTGCCTTTTTATCCTTGAAAATAGATTTTATTACCTGGGAGGTTTTTTTCCTTTCAAAATTTAAGTAGTATATGACTTAGTGTAGGAATCACAGAATTTTGAAAATGTGCACACAATTCACTATTCCCTATAGCACGTCATACGCAGTTTTTAACTGTTTTTTGACGTACAATAAATAAACCAAATAAAAAATATAATAAATTGTGTTTATAATGCAATATAAATCCATTTTTACACGTAGCTCTTTTAACCTCACAATCACAAGACGCAGAGAAATGCACTCGACTGCACTGACTCAGTCGTCAGTGCAGTCTAGGGCGCACTCAGTACGCCCTCTTCCAGTGGTTCTCGCTAAATGAAACACGCACAGTTCGGCACTAGTGCAACCTTGCGATCGAATGAAACACTGAAGTTGCACCAGACTTCCCCTAAGTGCGCACCAGTGCAGCGAATGGAAAACGCTATTAGTTACACACCCGGATGGTATGTAATCACTCCAGGAGGGAATGGGCACTTATCCTTTTGACTTTATCATCATTCCCATCCGGCTACACTAACGCACCGTCGGGCTGGTATCAGGATACGCCGGAACTCGACCTCCATTTCTCTTCCCTTTCCTGGAAAGGAACGCACCTCAAATTTTCCAACTATCCAAGTAAACCAGACGGCAGAACAATATATTTTTATAATAGTTCATACAAAGCTCAGGGCAAAGATTCGGTTCCGGTTATGACGGAGGATTAAAAATGCTCCCCAGATTTCCAGTTTTTCCTACCGGTACACACGCCGTTAGCGCATAGTGCGGCAAGAGGGGCGGGAAACCCAAGGCTATACACATCCCGGATCGTCCACAGCCCAGTTGATTTCGTGGATTGATTGTGTTTCGGGTGCGTCAACTGCTTCGGTCATTAGTTCCGTTACTGTAGTGCATGCTTTTTTCTCGGGAGATGGTGGTGATCTTCCCCCGCTGGATGGCCAGATCCGGCACCGACCTACCGTCGGCTAGTGGGATTTCCCCCAACCAGGACTCTCCCAACAGCGGGGCACCGCCCTAGCCGGGACAAGCTCTAAGCTCCTGACCGGTCTCCCGGAATATGTGGTAGTGTAGTGCATGTTGGTGCAAGTGTGTGTGTAAGGGGAGAGGGTAGGTCAAGGAAGAGGAAGGACAGGTCGCGAGCGGTCCGTGGCCCGTTCGGTAGGGTATTGCTCCGGCATTCGCCTGGTGTTGATCGGAGAAACCACGGGAAACTACCGATCATAGCAGCCGGCCGCTAGAATTCTCCTCCAGACAGCGACTGAATTCGACCTATCTGAAAAGCTAGTGTCGAAAATCCTGCCACCGTCAGGATTTCGTGGAAGTAATCCACTCTCACACTTGGAGTTTGTCCCGGATGGTGTGGTACCCCGCTAGTGGGAGGTATTTGGTTGGAAAACCCCCGCATGCCAACGAGAGGTCGGCGCAGGATCTGACCAACCACCCACACCTCCCGTGATACATACGCTTTACACTTACGAGACTGATGACCATAGCAGTTGATGCGCCCGGAAACACGAAATAATCAATAAAAACCCACTACTGGATCTTTCAGCCAAAAAAAACGTGTAGAGCGCTTCTCCAAATAGATGCAACGATAAAGTCGATCGAGAGAATTTATTGTATTAATCATTCCAGGGTCTGATCAAGTATCTTAATTTTTTCTGATTCTGTGTATATATATATATATATATATATATATATATATATATATATATTGTGACGGAACACACACGCCGTGGACTGGCCTCCGGCGCGCCGCACACAATGCAACCTGGTCTTTGATCAGGGGTCGTTAGCCCTGAGGGTGTGAAGCACCGCTCGGGCGTTACCAGCGCCGTGCGGCGCCTACTGTCGCTCCGACGCCAGGCCTGTCAGGTTGTTCGTTCGTCTTGCCTGTGAGAGGCAAATAAGGGGTAGCTTGCAATGGATAGAATCAGGGCGGATCGAATTCTAATGAAACACTTGGATGGCTCTGGTAAAATTAGGCATGTATTCTTAAACTTTTTCCAGAGGCACATACACATACACACTAGATTATAATAAACAAATTGCAATCCTATTTCTATTATAATTATAGTCCTAAGTCTGGATTAACGTTCTTGCTCCATCTTGTGCAAATAAACAATAACCTCCCTACCTTAAATACTCAAAATCATATCTTGCCCGCTAATTACAATACTCGGGCAATTTAATTGTTTATGCAAACCTACTGATCTTGGCACTAAAATGTTCATTCAGTCTGTTCGTTCCACTATGTTGGATCGAACTGAATTCCCGTGTTAAGCGTTCGGCAAGAATACTTCCTAGTTATACCTTTTTAATCACACCTTTGGAAATATTACGACCTCGCGGTCTGAATGTCGCACGGGTACTCACGCTTCGGCGATGGGGAACACGTAACCTGGACCTCGGCCAACGCAGTGACCGACCTCAGTTGCTTATCGCTGCGAACGGCTGCTCGCGCCGCAGTGACGCTCGGCCTCGCCCAGCTCGCTGCGCTATACGCTCGCCGGTCCGCGTTGCTCCTTGGCTCGCTTGATGCTGCCTCCGTTCGCCCGTGAAGTAGTATAATTTTCTCCGGTCGTCCCGTAGAACGGCCGTGCCTCTACGCCCGTCTTCCGTTCCCAACAAACTTGCTTCTTTGGCTGTGTTGCACCAGGAATGTCGCCTCAGCCTTCCGCTTTGGCGATGCGGCGTAGTTGCGACGTAATGATCGTATACTCGACCCTTCGGCGATCTCTATCAGACTGTTCGGCGGTTTGTCTCCGAATGTTCTGCGATTTCTATCAAACTCTCCGGCGGCCTTTCTCCGACTGTCCGGTTTCCCGGGAACCCCTTCCCCCCCTCGGAGACAGTTCCCTCGTTTTTCTATCAACGTGCCAATCGCAGGATTTAATTTTCCAGCGCTTATCGCCCCGAGAAATCATTGGCGACCACTCGTTACTTCCGACTTCAGCCGCGGCTGACGTCAGATGATGACGTACCAACGCGCCACATTCGAAGTGGTAAACACCCGCGATTTATCTTGGGTGTTTTGCTTGAGGTTCTGCTTCCTCGCTGGGGCGCATATCAGAGCTCGTCTCATTGCCCCCCAACCAGTAAGATTTTTTTCCGCAATCTTGACTGACAAGGTAATGGAAAAACAATCTTATAACGGACCCTCTTCTATCCTTTCCTTCCTTGTTTTTCTTTTCCTTTCTTTTAGCAGGGTTTTAGGTTAAAAAAATTGTATGTGCCCACGACTTGATTGTCACGGTCCATCAATTCTGCCACATTTGGTGCTACTACCCTATTGATGGTGTAAGGTCCTTCGTACAAATGGAAAAATTTGGAAAATAACTTCAGTTTCGGTATTGAAACTCTTGGGGTTCGTAACATGACCTTTTGACCAACTTGAAAGGAATATGGTCTTGCCTTCACTGTTTTCTTTCTTTCTTCTGCCGCTTTCACTAATTTTTCCCTGATCTGTTGTTCAGACGTCGGTTGCTCCTCACCTGTCAACTCCTCCCTGTCTAAGTAGTCAAGGATATGGGGTGGCCGTCGTCCAAATTGAGCTTCGTAAGGGCTCATGCCTATGCTTTCGTGTGGACATAGTTTAGCCAGTTATTAATATGCGGGATCAGCTCGCTCCAGTCATCGTGCTTCTGGCTGCAGTACGTTCGGAATAATCTGGACAATTCTTTCATTACCCTCTCGCTGGGGTTCGATTGTGGGTGTCTGATTGATGAGTAAACCGGGTTCATGCCTTTCTCGCTCACGGATCGCTTCCACTGCTCACTCGTGAACTGCGTCCCATGATCACTCAACACCCTGCGATACTGTCCAGCTATTGCTACATACTTCTCAATCTGTCGCAGACATTGGTTAGCGCTGGTCTTGTTAACGGGATAAACCTGCGTGAACTTTGTGAACAAGTCAATGATGACCATTATGTATTTGTTCCCGCGCCTAGATTTTGGTAGCGGCCCATACAAATCGACTGCAATAATATCATTTTTCCCATCGGGGATTATCGGTATCATTGCTCCCGCAAAAGATCGATTCGGGAACTTTGTCCTCATGCATGTCTCACATGACTTGATGACTCGTTTCACATCTCTATCCATGTTTTTCCAGTAGCATAATTCGCTCATAATATTTTTAACTTTTGCGAACCCGTAGTGCGCAGCTCGCGAGTGGACATAATTAATGAGCTCCTCCGCGTGCGTTTTTGGGATCCAGATCCGGTATGTAATAGGATTGGTATCCATGCGAATTAACACCATATCGTTAGTTAACTTCCATCTTCCGGGATCCCGTTGCAGTTTTGCGATCACTTCTTCGTCTTCCGGCTGTTCTCTTCCTTCGAGTACACGCTTGACCTGGCTAATTTCGTCATCGTGACTTTGAAGACCTGCCAATGTGGACCAATCCCATAAAAAACTTTGGGGAATTCTTAGATCGATTGCATTGACCTGTTCGCCGCTTTTATGGGTGACGTTTGTCTCCGGTGCTGAGAACTGACGACTGAGTAAGTCAGGCAATACGTTTTCTTCCCCTCAACATACTCGATTCGAAAGTCAAATTGTTGCAGCCACAGTGACCACCTCATCAGCCGGTCGTTTTGCCAATTGCAACGATTTAAAAAGATCAGAGCTTTGTGATCGGTTTTTGATGACGAAACGCCTCCCCATCAAATAGTTTTTTAGTTTTGTAAGAGCCCAAATAATGGCATAAGCCTCCTTTTCTGCCGTCGTAAAGCGAACCTGCGGTCCTTTCACAGAAGTGCTGACCAAATTGATGATTTTTGTTTCACCATCAATGACTTGGTACAGGGTTGCTCCTACTCCCAGATCACTACTATCTGTTTGTAGGTACATCGTCCGCGTGAAATCCGGATGTGAAATAGTGCATGTTTGCAAAAACATGTGTTTGAGATCGTCGAAAACCTTCTGGTGATGCTCTGTCCATTCCACTTCCGACCTTTCCGCAATAATTCATATAAGGGAGCCATTATTAGAGCGTAATTATGGCAAAACCTGCTAAAATAATTACAAACTCCTAAAACTCTTCTTAGTTGCCGAATATTCCTCGGTCGGGGTATGGCTTCGATTTCTTTAATTCTATCCAATCCCATTTTGATTCCATTTTTCGTGATTTCATACCCGAGAAATTTGATCTGTGGTACGCAAAAATGCGATTTCTCGAGATTCAATACCAGGTTATTTTGATTAATAGTGATAACAATCTTCCCAATGCTTCAAGGTGGCGTTCAAAATCTATTGAATGAACGATGACGTCATCTACGTAAATGGTAGTGTCTCGTAACCCAGCATTGTTCATGATTTCGTCCAAACATTGAACCAGCGCGGCACCACTGTTGCGCAATCCGAATGGAACACGTTGAAAAACATAGCTTCGTCCCCTGTAGACGAATCCCGTATACTTCTGATCTCTTGGATGTAACCTCATTTGATAGTATGCCTTGCTGAAGTCAGTTGACGAGAAGTATCCTTTATTGGCGAATTGTAACAATATTTCATCAATTTTAGGCGGTACATCTCTAAACGGAACTGTCAGCGAGTTCAAGTGACGCGCGTCTAAGCATAAGCGTAAAGTGCCGTTCTGCTTTTTCACAATTACAATTGGATTTACGTACGCTGTCGTTGCCCTTTTTATTATGCCTTCTTCTAACATTTCTTCAATTTGTCTTGAAATCTCTTCCTGGTACGCCACTGGTATAGGGTAGCTGCGTCCTTTAAACGGCGTCTCGTCCGTGAGTTGGATCCGAAACACATAATTCTTCACTGGCTCTCGATTTTTTTCGAACACCTTCTTGGCGCTGATGAGTAATTTCGATAACTTGGCCTTTTGTTCGTCGTCTAGGAGGGAAGCTAAATTAACTTTTTCTTCAATCATTTTATTCAAGTCATTTATCGCAGATGAACATAAATCTATCTCATCATTAGTTTCAATCACTTTTTTTTCATTTGATTTCATCGTTGTGTTAATTTTGCATTTTCATGACCTATCAGAATCATTGCGGCTCTTGAATCTACAATTACATCATTTTCAACGAGAAAATCGATGCCTAGAATTAGTGCATACGTAAGTCCTCTTACGACGAGACATGGCGTGTCATAGACCTTGCCTCCTATCTCCAACGGTGCATATATTTGCTTTCTTATTGGGCTTGACTTGTTTCCAACTGCAGTTGTAATTCGCGTACTCTTGACTGGCAATTGAAGTATTTCGATCTTCGAGTCCGTTAGCGCATTGTAGGTGTCTTCATCCATGATGGTCGCCATGGAGCCGGTGTCCACTAACGCCTTCATCGTCACGTTACCACAGCGTACTTCAATTACAGGGCAACGGTACGGGTACTCGTTCGCCGTGGCCATATTCCATACGACACCCATTGGTGGATCACCTATAGAAATTATAGGAACCACGTTGTATTCTGCTTGAACGTTGTTCGACATGGGGTCCCCGCTCACATCGAACTGTGGCAGTTTCCCGATGTTGATGGCTGTTGTTGGTGCTTGTCACCTAATCCTTCATTATTTTCTTCCTCCTTATTCTTGCGTTGGTTTTGTGGATAGCTTCTATTGGCTTTTTCCCCTCGATGTTTCGAAGTACGGTCTTCCGTTTCATTTCGAAAGTTATTTTCTTCCGCACCTCGATCGTCCTTTTTCTTGTTTGGTTGGTCACCCGGTTTGGTTGATTTCGCCTCTGAACCTCCCACGCACGTAATGATAGCGTTGGTCGTCGTGGTAGCTTTACCTCCCTTTACAATATTATCTGCCGTAATATCGTAATTACTTAACAATCGCTGGAATGCCTCGATGTCACGTGGAGCAATACTTCTTATTAAGTTTTGTATGCCATATGGAAAATGTCTGGTCAACAAACAAATAATTTCTTTGTCTTCCATAGGTGGCGAACATAACTTAAGTGCGGCGATTTTCCCTGCAGCATAATCGCGCATGCTGCCAAGCGTCGGCTTGTAATACGCGTTCATGACTGTCATCTTGTGGTTGAGTTGGATTTCCTCGCTCCAATATCTATTTAAAAATTTTATTTTAAATTCTCGAATTGTTTGAGAAACGGTTCAAGAGTTTCTAACCACGTTCTCGCGTTTTTTTGTAAAATTTGATATAATAAGTGAGTTTGATATTGCTCCGGCAGACGACTAAGAGCCATAAAACTGTCTAGTGCCTTTAAGAAAGAATACGGATGTTCTTCGGGAGCTCCCGAAAACTTCAAAGTAGGCGGCACATTTACGTTTAACGGGTGCGTTGAACCTACGGCGATAGGCATGGTATTCACCGTTGCTTGTAAGTCGTTTAGTTTCGCTTGCACTTCTAAACGTTCTTGCGCGCCTTCTTCCACCCGATCAGAAATTGCTTTTAATTCTTGCACGACTTTGTCTTCATGTTGTTTCGGGCGGGCTTCGACGAAGTCGGTTACTGCATCTATTCTAGTGTTCATTTCTTCACACTTCTTTTGTACAGTTTCTATTTTCTCCGCCTGTTTTTCCAATTTCTCCGCTTGTGCTTCCAACTTCTTATCAACTTCGTTCTTCAATTCGGCAGCTCAGGTTTCCTGCGCGCGCTGAATAGCTTCGACCTTGTCGTTCACGGCATTTATTTTGGTCGTCAACTCCGTAGCTAAAACTTGTTGTTGTTCTTTCAGCTCCGCAGCTAACGCCTGGTTTTGTTGCTGGATATTTTCTTGTAGTTGTTGAATATTTCCTTGCACTTGTTGTATTTCTTGTTTTATTCCTTGTTGAATATTCTCCATTTTACTTGTAAGGGTTGTATGGAAATTACCCAATAATGCACTCATTAGGTTTAGCATGGGGTCGTTCGGACTGACTGGTGGTGATTCCACCCCCTGCACGTACAGCGATGTTTCTGGATTCTCGGTTTCGCGATCCAATTCAATCGGCGTTCCCTCTTCCTGCGGCGACGCCCCTACTCCGCGGTCCCGTCCTTCCGACTCTGATCTGAATCACTGCTTATAGGATTCTCTCAATCAACCCCTAGACTCCATAAATCTCTCTGCCATCGCAAAGTTGAGTACCCGTTTACAAGTAATAAATATTTCCACAAGAATTTACTCTGTTCGCTATGATACCCTACGCCTACACAATGTACTGAAAGAAATATGACGAAAGACTGACAATCCCACTTCTCAGAAACACTGCATGCTATACACTTTTAAAAATAACAAAAATCACAACATATCACTACACTGAATAAATACAATAATTCACTGCTGAAAACAAAAACAATTTTCCACAATGCGGTACAACAATGTAAGGTGTTTGCCGCTGTGAATTTGTGACCTTCCTGTATTCTACCCAATATCTGTTAATTGGAATGGTAAAGATGTTACCAATTTTGCAATTAGGTAGGAATAAATTTAACTGGTTGACACAATTTCAATGAGGAAAAATCCAGGTCTTGAAAATAATAAGATAAGAAATCTCCTCCAAAATGTGCGCCTCGCGCGTCCGCTAAATGACTGACGAAACACGCGTAGAAACAAAAAAAAAACTACTTGATAAGGTAATACCCGCGTGGGCGCTATGGATGCACGTCTATCGCGCTCCGTAGTAAATGCCAACATATCCAGGGTTCAATCCCCTGTTCGGGCGCCAAATTATGTGACGGAACACACACGCCGTGGACTGGCCTCCGGCGCGCCGCACACAATGCAACCTGGTCTTTGATCAGGGGTCGTTAGCCCTGAGGGTGTGAAGCACCGCTCGGGCGTTACCAGCGCCGTGCGGCAGCCTACTGTCGCTCCGACGCCAGGCCTGTCAGGTTGTTCGTTCGTCTTGCCTGTGAGAGGCAAATAAGGGGTAGCTTGCAATGGATAGAATCAGGGCGGATCGAATTCTAATGAAACACTTGGATGGCTCTGGTAAAATTAGGCATGTATTCTTAAACTTTTTCCAGAGGCACATACACATACACACTAGATTATAATAAACAAATTGCAATCCTATTTCTATTATAATTATAGTCCTAAGTCTGGATTAACGTTCTTGCTCCATCTTGTGCAAATAAACAATAACCTCCCTACCTTAAATACTCAAAAATCATATCTTGCCCGCTAATTACAATACTCGGGCAATTTAATTGTTTATGCAAACCTACTGATCTTGGCACGCTTCGGCGATTGGGGAACACGTAACCTGGACCTCGGCCAACGCAGTGCCTACTGATCTTGGCACTAAAATGTTCATTCAGTCTGTTCGTTCCACTATGTTGGATCGAACTGAATTCCCGTGTTAAGCGTTCGGCAAGAATACTTCCTAGTTATACCTTTTTAATCACACCTTTGGAAATATTACGACCTCGCGGTCTGAATGTCGCACGGGTACTCACGCTTCGGCGATTGGGGAACACGTAACCTGGACCTCGGCCAACGCAGTGACCGACCTCAGTTGCTTATCGCTGCGAACGGCTGCTCGCGCCGCAGTGACGCTCGGCCTCGCCCAGCTCGCTGCGCTATACGCTCGCCGGTCCGCGCTGCTCCTTGGCTCGCTTGATGCTGCCTCCGTTCGCCCGTGAAGTAGTATAATTTTCTCCCGGTCGTCCCGTAGAACGGCCGTGCCTCTACGCCCGTCTTCCGTTCCCAACAAACTTGCTTCTTTGGCTGTGTTGCACCAGGAATGTCGCCTCAGCCTTCCGCTTTGGCGATGCGGCGTAGTTGCGACGTAATGATCGTATACTCGACCCTTCGGCGATCTCTATCAGACTGTTCGGCGGTTTGTCTCCGAATGTTCTGCGATTTCTATCAAACTCTCCGGCGGCCTTTCTCCGCTGTCCCCCCCTCGGAGACGTTCCCTCGTTTTTCTATCAACGTGCCAATCGCAGGATTTAATTTTCCAGCGCTTATCGCCCCGAGAAATCATTGGCGACCACTCGTTACGTCCGACTTCAGCCGCGGCTGACGTCAGATGATGACGTACCAACGCGTCACATTCGAAGTGGTAAACACCTGCGATTTATCTTGGGCGTTTTTGCCTGGGGTTCTGCTTCCTCGCTGGGGCGCATATCAGAGCTCGTCTCAATATATAAAAATAAGGGTTGAGGATAGGACAAGGAAGGAGGTACATGACCCGTTTTTAGGATATTTCTCCGGCATTCGCCTGGTGTTCATCGGAGCAACTACAGTTAACTAGCGATCAATGCAGCCGGCCGCCAGAATTTTCCTCCATTCAGCGACTGAATTCAAACTAGGTGTATCGATAATCCTGCCACAGTCGGGACTCTAACTCCAGGACCTCTCAGTCACAGGAACTGCGGTAACATTAGTTTTCTGTTCAGAGCCAACTAAGCCGGGGCTAGGAGTACGAAATTCCTATTGAAGATCAAGTTTGGGCGTTAATCCTGATGCCTGGTCGGAGAAATCTCCGTCAAAGAGGCTGAGAATGCGACAAATTCGCGTCTATCTTCAGAGCCTCAAAAACCTCAAAGTTAAAAGGAGTGGTGAATGTTAGAACCGCAATCGATGACATGGCTCATCAATAGAATTAATATACATTATAAAGACTTACCGTAAATCATTTCATTTACCTGAAGCTCACGGATATCCACAAGGAAGTCGGGAGGTACTGTGGTTAACGGGTTGTCGGCCAGGATGAGTTCGTGCAGGTTGCGCAGTCGCCGGAAGAGGATGCGAGTGGCGGTCGAGTTCACATCCGACAGGTTGCAACCGCTTGCGTCCAGCACACGCCACTGCAAAATGAAGCACGACATTGCGACATTCATCCACAAATTCCTGAAGATGCTTAGATTCTCAGACAGCGTCCCTTTATAACTCAAAACGTGATTGGAAGTTCTTGATCGCGCACTACAATGTTCGAAGCAGCTTGCTTAGTGCACGTAACAGAATTTCTTACAAACTCACTTTATAATTGACGTAGGTGATGGTACATAATTTAATATAATAATGTATTTTATAAAAGAAATACTATTCCTAATTTAGGGAACACAAATATTCCAGTAAATAAGAATTTAACGGGCTGAAAGAGCCATTTCAGACAATTCATATTGAGAATGAAGAGCACAAATTAAATTAATGTGCATTTTAATACCTGTTCTGGCTACATGAAATAATTTGTTTCAGATTTTTCTAACGAACTAAGTGAATGTATCCCAAGGTTCACTCATTAGAACGTCTAATAGCTAAGATTCTCGTTTATTGATTGTCCATTAGCACATATTGACGAATCACATTGGGATACAAGGTTCAATGAAAATTGCACTTAACTTCCTTTGTATGAATGCATTTACGGTTGCCGCTCACCTTATCGCCAATCATCGTGTCATTTTCCTCGAGATTTTCGACTCTTTGGTCTATTATCAGAGTGTCCAGGCTCTCAAGTGGTATTCGGGACACATTCAACACTTCCAACTGCTGCAGTGAACGGAGAATTGGTGCAAACTGCATTGTCTCAAAAGGATTATTGGACACATTGAGAGTTTTCAGACTACGTAAAGACCTTAAACCAATTGGAACCGATGAAAACTTGTTATTGGAAAGATCGAGATGAACCAAGTTGGGCATCCGAGGAAAATTTTCTGTAATAAAAAATAAGCAAGTCAAGACAAAACCAATATATTAAGTAAGTTAGAGCAAGGAATTCCAGGTTCATCAATATAATGAACACAATACAAAAACACTGAGAGAGATAATCCAGTGGAGCTACAATAGCATATACTGACTCACGTTAGTTTTAACTTCTGCAATTTTCAGAGTTCAGCGAAAATAAGTTCAGCGCCATTTTTAAGCGTCCCTTGTTCTATCAACAAACTCAAACACTTCCTTGGGAAAAATCTTTTTTATAGCGTTCAGGAATACCTCAATGACTGATATGTGGAATGTTATTTCAGGTGCTACAGTAGGACTAGGTGTAGAAATAGAAAAAACTAGCCTTAACCTGCCTTCTCCTCCTCCTCACCATTTCAAGACTTAAACAAGGAATGTATTAATACTGTTAATTCATAAGTAGTTGTTACCATAATTGTTATCATGCCCTGTTAATATTTCTATTAGTATTGTCATTACTACTATTATTATATTATATAAGTAATATTATCTATTATTATTTTTATTATAAGTAGTAGCAGTAAAATCACTATACCAAGTAAATGTTATTTGAAAAAATGAAACAGTTCAAATCAGTGTTGCCAGTGTTGCCAGTGTTGCCAGTGTTGCCAGTGTTGCCAGTGTTGCCAGTGTTGCCAGTGTTGCCAGTGTTGCCAGTGTTGCCAGTGTTGCCAGTGTTGCCAGTGTTGCCAGTGTTGGCAGTGTTGGCAGTGTTGGCAGTGTTGGCAGTGTTGGCAGTGTTGGCAGTGTTGGCAGTGTTGCATGTTGGTTATTGGGGAGTGTTGGCAGTGTTGGCAGTGTTGGCAGTGTTGGCAGTGTTGGCAGTGTTGGCAGTGTTGTGTTGTCATTGTTATTATTGTTATTATTTTTGCGCAGGGGGAAAAACCTTCAAAAGGCGAAGAGCAAAACCGGTTGCTCAACAGTGTGGGATTACCTCATACTAGGCGACCGCACTAAAAACAACCCCCTGTTTCTTCTTCTGACCCCAACCTGGAACCGCTTTCGCATTACTTCGGGTTGGGGCCTTTTTTGATGGGTGTCACTGCGTTTGTTCCGTCTTATAAACTACTGTCTAGACAGCCTTCGTTCTTCTTTGTCTGCAGGATGCTCTCTATAAAGTGGGAGATCGCGCTCCAGGACTTCTCATTTTTCATCGTGACTTCCACCGTGTTTTCTGGCGTGAGGCTACCTGTCTTTTCCTCCAGCCTATCGCGTTCTCTTTCACAGTTCGTGCACTGGAAAATGGTGTGCTCAGCGGTGTCTAATTTATTTATGCAGTATTTCCAGTGAGGTGATGTAACCTTCCCCATGCGATAGAGATAGTCTCTGAAGTAGCCGTGGCCTGTCAGCAACTGGGAGATAAAGAATTTTACTTCACCAAACTCCCGTTGCATCCATGGTGACAGTTGCTTGATGAGCCGGTGCGTCCACCTTCCTTTGGTCCCACAGTTCCAGCGTTCCTGCCCGTGCTCCATTGTCCTACGTCGTTCCTCTCGTGTAGCTTTAGCTCTTCCTTCGACTCCGCTCCTATCATATATTCGCTTGCGCTCGAGCGCGAGCAGGTCGATAGGTATAACTCCAGCGATCACCAGAATAGCGTCTTCGGAGACTGTTCGGTAAGAGCATGCCTCTCTCAGCGCTCCCCTACGCTGCATCGCTGTGATTCGTGTTCTATATTTCTTTACAGTCAGTGCTTCAGCCCACAATTCGGCTCCATATAGTAGCATTGAGCTGTACTGTCCACATCAGGAGTCTCCTTTTATTCGGCCGTGGGACGTCTACGTTAGCCATTAGCCTGCTCAGTGCTGCAGTTGTAGTTGCAGCTGTGTCAACAGTCTTCTGTATGTGTGGCCAGTAGGTCAGCTTTGTATTCAGTTACCCCCAGATACTTTGCAGACGGCTTCGTTATTAATCTTTCTTTACCCACTTGCATGGGTAGGATGGTAGGTATTCTTTTTCTGGTAAGGACCACGATTTCCATTTTAGCAAGTGCCAGTTGTAGACCGTGGCCTTCCATCCAGTCACTGACGCGCCTCATCACCTGGTTTAGCCTGAGCTGAGCCAGCTCAACGCTACGGGCTTCTATAACGGCTGCTGTGTCATCAGCATATCCGACCAGGATTGTACCTTCTGGCATCTGGTGTCCTTAAAAGCCTGTCATACACCGAGTTCCAGAAATATGCGCCTAAAATTCATCCCTGTGCAACACCAGCGGTAATGCGCATGGATTTCTGCCCACTTGTTTTCTCGAATAAGAGGAAACGGTCCTTAAAATAGTCTTTTACCATACGGGTAAGAAGATATTTGGGGACTGCAAACGTGCTATCCAGTGCCTCTAGAATATCTACCCACCTTGCCGAGTTGAAGGCATTTTTGACGTCGAGAGTCACAAGAAGAACAATTGGGCGGGCCGCGTGGCATGCCTCGTTCGCTCTGTCGACGGCTCTGATTACTTCCCGTATGGCTCCTATCGTAGAGCGTCCTCTTCTGAATCCATGCTATTGATCAGAGAGATCTCCTGCAGCTTCAATTGCTGCAATTAATCGTGGCTTTAAGAGTCTCTCTAGGATTTTTCCCGCTACGTTTAGCATGCAGAGAGGTCTGTACGCCGATGGTGTGTTTGTATCGCCTTTTCCCTTGCTTACAAGGGCCAGACGTGCAATTTTCCAGCGACTGCTGAAGACCCCTGCTTTGAGGCAGGTATTGCACATATTCAATAGCAATTGTGGAGATGTTTTCACAATTGCTTTGACAACTTCCGCCTGTATGCCGTCTGGTCCTGGTGCCTTTGTATTCTTCAGAGAGCATACTGCCACTACCAGCTCCTCCTTGGTAAAGATATGTACTTCAATATTCCTCGGTTTATCTTTGGCTTCGCTTCTGACTGTGTGTGTTGCATTTCCAGAACCTCTACTATGCTCGTCATATCTTCTGAGTTGAGGACGCCGCTCTCCTTTGGGATCCTAGCTTCTCCCGGGCGGCTACCTCGTCATCAGCGCATTTCTTCTTATAAGCTCTTAAATCTTGTTCGGTATAGGGCCAGTTGAGTCTCAATGCTTTGGCGGTTTTAAATGTCCGTTGGTAGAAACTCGGACAGGAGCTCGGTCGTCTGCAAATGGGATCTTCAGATTTTTTGGTCGTAACCCTAGGTTCAGCGCTAGCCAAGGAACATGTTGGGCGAGCCGCAGCAATCCCAGTCCTCCATCTCTCTTGGCCAGGTAAAATAAGCCATCTGCAGTACCCATATGCAGGTGTAGGAACTTTTTACTGCCACTCTGATTTGACAGTCCGCTTCCCCTGAGCATCGACATAGATGACATCGATAAAACTAATTGGTAGAGGTAATGTGGCATTATGTAGGTGTGAAGTAATGCCAATTTCTGAGTGAGCTTTAAATGGGCCTTCTGTAGCCTCGTCACTGCTTCCATCAAATTCTATATGGATGTTTTACATGGGAAGCCGTTCCAGATAGAGTAGTTCACTCCCAAGTATGTTAGGGTATGATCATCACTGACCAGAGGAATTCTCTCTCCCCCCCCCCACGTTTCCAGACACGGGTCTTCAATGAACCAGGATTGTTCAAAGGTTGTAATTTAGAAAGATGAAAACTTCGCGACAGACAATGTCATTCCGAGGGCCCCAAGATATCCCACCATAATATCAACCAATTCTGGAGCTCCTGGGGCATCTTTTGCTAACAGCACCAGATCGTCAGCAAATGCTAATACGGATACACTCCTTTCCAGTAGCGGGTATCCTGACATATCCAATTTCTCAATCAAGCGCTCCATAATGAAGTTAAAAAGGAGTGGGGACAAGGGGTCCCCCTGTCTTACTCCTCTACGAATTGGCATCTCAATGCCTTTCGAGGGGTGCTGAATGATTGAGGAAACGTCGGCGTAAGAGTCCATTACCAAGTTGGTAAAGGCGTCGGGAATCCCTTTCCTGGACAGAGCCCACCGAATCGCCGCGTGAGGAACAGAGTCAAATGCTTTGGATATGTCTAGCACAGCGCCGACACCACCCTCTACTCTTTTCATGTCACTGACTGCTTCGTGAAGAATTTGAACGTTGGCGAAACAGCCAGGTTCAGGGATAAATTAGGATTCAGGGATTAATTGTGATGGGGCAATAGTTAGTGACAAACTTATTATCCTTACCCTCTTTTGGTATAAGGATGGTACGATTTGCTTTCCACCCAGAAAGCACAAAACCAGTGTATAAAATTTGGGTGTACAATAGGGACAATATTTCAACTTTTGCTCCTGAAAATATATTGCTTACTTTTATCTTATCTGGTCCTGGAGCTGTGGCATTTTTCATCCCAGCCAGACGACTTTTAATTTCGGCAACTTGCACCGCGTATAGAATTGTGTCTGGCTCAATTTCAGGTGTCGAAAATTTATTATCTTCTCTTAATTCGGAAAGCCGAATTGGGAGCGTATTACCCCAAATGGATTTGTACAGGTCATTAATCTCATCCCTGTTAAGGGCAGTTATGCCCGTTCTAATGCACTTTGCCAAAAGCGCTGGATCATTCTTGAAAAGATCCTGCGCCCTAGCATAAGAGTAGCGCTTCCTAGCGTGTTTGCCTCCATGCCTACGGGTCTTTTTAGACCTGGTGGTGGTGGTGGTGGGTACAGAGGAGGCGCCCAAAATCTCTACCAACCTGGCATATTTCTCGTTAAATTGGTCCTGGGATTTAATATTTCTTTTGAGTCACAGATTTCTTCGGGCTGAAGGGCCGTGGTCCATTGGAAACCATATTTCCAGACGTTTCGTCCGCAACTACGGCGGACATCCTCAGTGGCGATGTGGTCTCGGACGAAGAATCCTCTTTGAAGGTTTTTTGTCAAACTGACAGTCACCGGGGAACCTTCAGTCAACTTTCAGGACCCGGACATTTAGGAAAATGACTCAAAGCGGAGAGCTTACCTTTGTAATTCTTGCTGCATTTGGACCTTGAAAAGATTAGGGGGACATCACTATGGATAGTATCGTGATGCCGAACCATGTTATTCAGATCAGTGGCCATATAGCCTCCACCCCCTTTCTGGGCACAATATGCGCAGCGACTCGCCTCGAAGGGAATCCTAATCGTGAACCGTTCCAAGCTAGGGTCGTCATAAGTGGTGGCCTATTGTTCACGGGGCGCGCCACCATGCGCTCCCGCGTCCGAGGCTTCGTCCAAAATGTCCGCTGCCAGTAGCTCCGAGGAGCACGACGGGGTCGTGAGCTGCAGACGTGGGGTCCCCGAGATGGTTTTTCTGTTAGGGATTTCCTTCCCTTAGCTAGATGATCCCGTTTTAAGGCGCCGGAGACTTGCCTTTCGCCCATTCCTCTTGGCTGCACCTCGAGTTGCCCCGAGATGCATTACCAGGGGCCACCGCGAGGAGGTGAGAGAGTGGACTTGTCGGCCACGCAACGGCAATCCCATTACAGGCGGCTATTACGGCCGTATGGTTGCGATCCCATTACAAGAGGGCTTCTCGGCACTTACTGGTGTGGGTTAACTCACCTACACTACCGAGACCCTGGGCGACTTCATACATTTACAATAATTTCTCTTCGTCGGGAGTAAGAGTGAGAAAATAAAATTGTAGCGTTCTGAAATGTGTACACGGAGATATTATATGATGCCAGATCCTACAGACGGTTACATTTATGGTTTCATTTCTTCGGGTGAAGTTGAAAGGTCATTTTCAGCAGTGGCATTCCTTCACTCAAACGATTAAATTTAAATGAATAAAAGTTGAACAAGTATTTAGTGATTACGGGCGTTCAAGAAAGCGAGAAAGATCAAGTTCCTGTTAAGGCGAGGAAGTCTAAATTATGCTATACTACATTTCAGGGTTAAAATAAATGTTGGAATAATTCATATCACGAAATCATTTTCAGTACATTGCTTTTAATGTTCATTTGTCAAATTTTAATGCTTTCCTACATCACTATCTTGGCTAAAATGAATGTCTTTTCGCATGCTTATTTTAGTAAAAATTCCTACGTGATCATACCGGCCTAAATGCTCTAAGCCCAGGACTTCTTTCTCGATATGTCTGGTAGTGTAGTTTGAGTACGTATAAGTGAGTTTGTGTGTGTGTGTGTGTGTGTATGTGTGTGTGTGTGTGTGTGTGTGTGTGTGTAAGGGGAGAGAATAGAACAAAGAAGATGAAGGAAAGATCGTGGGGGTTCCGTAGTCTGTTAGGGTACTGCTTCGGCATACGCCTGGTATTGATCGAAGGAATCACGGAAAACAACCAACCGGTCTCTAGAGTTATCGTCTAGTCGGCGGCTGAATTCGACCTAGTTATCGAGTTGGTCAAAAATCTAATCTTCGGAAATGGAATCCTAGGATCTCCCGGTCAGAGGCACTGCATTGACATGAGTTCATGTCCTGAAGCACCTCAAAACGAATTCTGGTAATAATATTTTTATTACATTCGTCCGACTACTTTTGAAACCAACCTTGTATTGTAAGTCTGGAATTTTCCATAGAACCATAAAATTAAACACATCACAGGGATTACTAACCAAGGTTCACAGTACTACAGGGTACTACGCCCAACTCCTACAGACACTGCGAGAGCAAGAAATAAACGAAATTTGTAGTTTTTGAACAATACATACTTTCTCTTGACTCATCAGATTGATGATAATTAAATCTAACTTTATAATGAAAAATTTTTCTCAATTATTTTTATCGGTATGTTTTCGTGTAGCTTTCTACACCCGAGGACTGGCGAATCTTGTCAAGTGTGCGATGTTTAAAAGATGCAGCGGAATACGATAGGCAAAACTGCCCCCCCCCCGCGATAAAAGAATTATGTTGGAAATCCAAATTTTTCAAGGGAATTTCCCATAACGGACGAAGTCTTACTCTTCCAGAATATTTTCACAGTAATATTTCGGTTCCACTATTAGGAAATCGAAAAAATTGCGAACATTTCAAGCTGGCAAGTGGATGGGGCAAGACCAATGAAATTAGAAAAATAATTACTACGAGAAAGTCTGTGCCATTCGGTAGCACCACTAGTTATGATCTATGTCACTACATGAGATATTCATAAAAACGGGAGAAAGAAGTATTTTTTCTCTCTTATTTTTTGTTGATTGTAAGGGTCAAAAGCGGATAATACACATCTGAAAGAATTCTTAGAACATCCTTATAGTGCTTAGACAACCCCAAGAACTATTTAAGTTAGTATTCATAAGTTTGCAGTAGTTAAAAGTGTCAAAAGAAGCTAAAAAACACGTATTTTTCAATTTGTGCGAAGTACTCCGACCAATCTGATTAAAATCTTGTATTATAAATACGAAATATTATATAACGAATAATTATATACAAAAAATTATGAAAACGCATTCTTTGTAGTTAAAAATCAATATTCAAATTACAGTAGGTTATAATATTATTCCCATAATTTAGTTTTTAATTTTCTCTAATTTTTTCCTTAGTTTTTATGAATATCTTTTGTGAGGAATTTTCCCCCCCCCTTTTTTTTGTGAGCAAGGGTCAAAATCAGTATAAACGCCTGCAAATTTTTCAAAACACCTTTATCATCTACAGAAATTCACGAACATGATTAATGTCAATATTCGTAGGCGTAATTGGGTTAAACATTTAAACTGATAAGCTAAAAAACACGTTTTTTCCACTTATGGGAAGTGCTCCGAACAAATTAACTAAAATCCGAAAAACTTTTTTACACCCCAAATACCATTCTCAACATAAATTTTTTTATACCCAGGGGGACTTTGGCCTACGTTATCCCGCCACCCCCTTTTGTTTGAATTACTCACCAGAAACACTTTTGAACATTAAAATACTCGCCGAGGCTAAGGTAGTGAGCAATATGGTAAAAATGTAATTTTGAGATAGGAAACAAAAGGAGATTATTAGCCAGCCACCACCTGCAAAGAGCCATATTTACGATTACAACGTTGATCGCGCAGCCTCACCGTCGCTGAGCTCGGCCAGGCCGCTTCCTGCGAAGTCGATGCGGCGCAGGCTGCGCAGCTGAGCGAACACGAGCACGCTGGCGTTCCAGTGGTCGCCTCCGTGGACGGTCACCTCCTCCACACGCGAGTATTCCTTCAGCGACCGCAAGATGGTCGACGCCAGCGGGGTGTAGGCCGGCTGGAACTCCATGAGGATGCCCCTCGCTAGGTTCAGGTACAGGTTCAACGTGGCCGGAGTCCACAGCAGATCTATGTGCCACATCTCGGTGGGACACGACCTGAGAAATGGAGTGGAGGAAATGAATAGATTTACAAAAGAGACATTCTACAGTGTGAGAAAATCAAACAACTAGAAAGGGCACGAGATTCATCGGTATCACGTTGAAAATAACCAGAATCAGAGAAATAAAATTAAAATTGTATTGTTAATTATATTAGCAAATTTGCCTTACATTTTTATATTATAAAATCTTGCATTATAAATGTCAGCAGAGGTAGCGAAATTATCAAAAAATGAAGAGGTTTGAAAAGGAACGCAATAAGCAAAGAAGTTAAATAACAAAATCTTGAAAACGTTCTGTTTGAAAAGATTTACTGACAGGCCCTTTTTTTCCTGACAGAGGATGACATCTTTTGTCGTGAGAGGAAAGTATAAGAACAAAATGGATTTTACGAAAAAGTTCTTCCGTTGGGGAAGGAAATGTATGGAAAATGAATGAGTGCTGGGTTGGTACTTCCATCCCGAAAACTGTTTCAATTCAGCTATGTTTATCAGTTGGATAGAGGGAACTTTTCATGATTAAGATCAGTATCACAAGACCTGTTTGACTTTTTTGCATTCGTCGTTACAGAGCGACTAGCTACCTCTTTTTCCAACATTATGTTTGCAAAAAATCCAATGACGTTTCCGAGACAGAGACCTCGAAAGTTACTGGTGTAACCAGTTCTCAAAGCGATAAATGATAAAAGTGCATTGGAAACCAGCTAATGCATTATAAGAGAGTTGTTGGAAAGCATTAAGAACAAGTATTTCTCATAAAATCAGAATATTAAACACATTATCACAGTGATTACTAACCAGATTCATCAGTATTCTATTGTAAAGCACCTTATTCAGAAGTTGGGGGAGGATTTTAATGAAGTTTCCTTTTCTTTCTTTTATCTTTAGAATAATACCGTTTAGTATAGAAATTATTGTTATGTTAAGACAAAAGAAAATGACCTTTTATGTCCTTTTTTGCATTTTTGTCAATTTCGACTAATAAGTTAAGTTTTACATTTTTAATGCATTTTTGGATGATTTGATTGATTTTAATATCATTTTAATGGTGTTTGTTTCATATAATATTTACGAGATGCAACAAATGTTCTACACGGAATTCCAGAGTAGCTTATTCGATTTCTTCGATCAGAAATTGTACTGACAGCCGCTGTGAGTATGTAATCTAAAGTTCCAGTGACGTCTATCAGCTTCATTGTCGGTTTGAGCCATTTTGGGATAAGTGAAGACAAGTTTTCTGTCAAAGAACAGTTGTGAGCTCTAAGCCAAAAGTTGTAAGCCGAGTTCACTTGATCGAATGGAAATTAAGATCGTCAGTTCGTCGTTAATAATCCTGTTTGAAACTAGCGCAGTTCTGGGTTGCCAACGAGAAATATTACTGCATTGGGCAGACTCTAAAATTTTTATGTTAATCACAAAGATCAAATAACGGCGCCTCGTTAGCAACTTAGACTCGCAATGTGCACCATCAACTGCGATGTACAAGGATTAGGTAAATGGACAACAGTCCACTCACGGGTAGTTTGTCGTTTTGCCGTTAGCACTGCCATGTTAGCCGATGGCTCCATTTAACGTCTAATTTATCTAAGAGGATTTCCACACCATTCCAACCCATAAAAGAGAGAATTATTACTTTGAGAGACTCATACTAGCTATTATGCTTAATGGCTAAATAAAATGATTAATCTTTATGAGAATAACTTTGACTAAATTTGGTAAGATATTACTTTTAACGGCTAGATAAAGTAATTCATACAGCTTCATTTTTTAAATGTAATGATCCCTTCCTTTACGTGGTGAGACTAGGCAAACAGGGCCGCCCTTCTGTCTGACCAAGCAAATTTCGCTACTCTTTTACCATATAGCGGAGAAAGAAGGTACGACTCGGGCGATGGAACAGGCGATTTGAATTTAGCTCAAAAGCTGCTTTCAGGCTTCAGGATCTTTTACATGCAATAAATCTACATTAGATAGCAGTCTTCATTTCACATGCGAAGAAAGGCGTACGAAGGGTTTTTTCGCCCTTACTAATCCACAGCTCCGTGCGGTCCGATAGGCTAACCGTTATACTACCGAGGATGCTTATACAACCAAGGCCATTTCATCAATCACTTCCACCAAATTCTGTACATATTCTACGTAATGACAAGTAGGGGTGAATGACATAAAACATAGCCAAAAATGATCAATAAAATGCTCTTAAAATGTTTTTAAAAAGCCCTAAAAACAAAGAGAAATTAGGTAAAAAATTTGATCAAAACCAGTTCAGGTGAACGACATAATCTGTTGAATATGTTACTGGTGTAATGCAGGTTTCTTCTTTTCGTGAAACTTTTGGTTTCGACTGGTCATTACCAGGAAATATTTGTCTTTACTTATCCCGAAATCGGCCAAACCGAAAATGGCGCTGTATGCGTTGCAGGAATCTTACAACGGCTGACATTACAATTTCTGAGCGAAGAAATCGAATAGGCTAATCAGCAATTTTGTTGAGAACATTTGTTGCCCCTACTAAATATTATTTGAAGGAAGCACCATTAAAATATTACAATTGATAAAATCTGCGAAAAAGACTAAAAATTAAGCGAAAAGTTGAAAAACGTCACAATCGAAACCCACGAAAAATGCAAAAAAAAAAAATCAAATAAAAATGGGTAATCCCTTCTAAAATTAATGTCTATACTAAAAAGCATTGATATAAAGTGAAAAGAAAAAATTGATGTTTCATTAAAATCCGCCCCCTAAAGACTAGATATTATTCATAACCCCTGCATTAATTATTTTAACTACAACAAACTTTTGCACTCTTATAAAATTAAAAATTATCAAAGGTAGCGCTGACGAACAAATATTAGGATTTAGAACATTTACGTGATTGGGCTGAAAAAAAATGACATGGTAATTAACGGATCGAAAAGCAAAACAATAACGTTCGGGCGGGGACGAAATTATGAGGAATCAGACTATCATTTAGGTGAGGTCATCATTCCAAGAGTCTCATCATGCAAGTATTTAGGCATTCATCCAGATTGTAAATTAGGGTGGGAGAAGCATATAAATCAGGTAGAAGAAAAACGTGGAAGTCCTTACATTTTGTAATGCGAATTCTAAAGAAAAGTTCCGCAAGCGCCAAAGAATTAGCATATCTTTCGTTGGTTTGCCCTCTCATGGAATACGGAGAGACATGTTGGGATCCATATAGAAAGTCGCACTGGAAAATATAGATAGAATACTGCAATGGGACAGTCGCCCACGTATGGCATCGACGAATTATGGATTTAAATTATATTTTCAAACGCATGTTAAAATGCGTGGTGAAATCGCTTGACGCAAAGGCAGCAGGAAAAGGGACGTTTCCCGTTACCTGTATTTAAGGATCTTCAGTGGGGGTAGCCGGGCAAAGCATTAACTTTCAGCTGGCGCCGAGTAAAAAGTAAGTCGAGGTCAACCCTGGGAGCACCTCCACTTGGGGCTGTTATAGTTACGGCGTCAAGGTGGGGTGTTACAATACAGAGGAAAGCGGATAAGTTTACCTATAGAACGAACGCAATAAAAAGTAATGGAAACCTCTTGAAACGAGAAGAACAAGGGTTTGCGCTCTTTATACGTAGGTCAACTAGCTTGGAAGGAAATTCAGGTTAGACTAGAAAAAACAAATTATTTCAGCCGAAGCGATCACATTCACAAAATTCGAACAAGGAAACTAAATTCAGATTTTGGGGAATTTTCCTTTTGTAACAGAACAATTAGAGTTTGGGACAGTTTACCCGCAGCAATTTTCAAAGCTTTTTCTCTAAGTGTCCGAAGTTTTAGAAATAAATTAGAACAAGGCGAGAGTGATAGATATTAAATGAGTATGTGCTACGAAGTGCGGTGAAGTGCTATGAAGTGCTGGTCAGTGTAATTCAAAGCAAAACAGTGTAGTGTAGTGAACGCGATCAATGAATTAAAAAATCTAATTTAGCCAATATTTATGTAGCTTGTATTAAATTTTAGTATCACCAACATATAATTGTTGGATATCATGACAGAGTTGAAATAATTGTTATAATACTTAATATTAGTGATAGTATGTAGAGTATTGCATCGTATTGCACTGTACTTCATTATTATTATTATTATTATTATTATTATTATTATTATTATTATTATTATTATTAGTTATTATTATTATTTTATACATTGTTTTTCTCGGTATTCACCGGATTTTTATTTGACTTTGTGTCGGGTTAATAACCAAGACACAGGTCAATTCATGTTTCGTCGCAATTTAGGAATTTTCGAACAATCCTGCATGTGTTTAAGATGATCGATTTTGCATAATTTTATAGGTATATTTTGGTATTTGAATAAGTTACAGATTTTTATGGATGTTATTTGGTATAACTCCTGTGCACGAAATGACCAGAGGAACAATATGAACTTTTTGGAGATGCCATAGTGCCTTGACTTCAGTTGCTAGTTCTGTATACTTTGTTATTTTTTCTGCATGTGCTGTTTGGAGATTAGCTGTTTGTGGAACAGTTATGTCAATCAGGAAGCCAATCTTTTGCCGTTTGTCTACAAAAGTTATGTCTGGTCTGTTATGGTGAATAGTTTTATCTGTAATAATTTCTCTGTCATAGTACAACTTAAAGTTTGAATTTTCAAGTACAGTTACGGGAACATATTTGTAATATGGGCAGGTCATTTCTTGTAGGTTGGATTTCGCTGCCAGTTTCTGGTGAATGATATTTGCAACTTGATTGTGCCTATAGGTGTAATCTGTATGAGCCATTAATTTGCATCCTGATGTGATGTGCTGTATGCTCTCAACTGTTGTATGGCATTTTCTACATTTGTCATCTATTGTTTGTTTGAGGATATGCTTCCTGTAACTTTTAGTGTTGATCACTTGATCCTGTATGGCGACCATGAACCCCTCTGTTTCGCCAAACAGATTACCGTATTTTAGCCAAGTGTTTGAGGCTTTTGAGTCTACATGAGGTTGCTTGAGATCATTTGCATGGCGTCCATGGAGTTCCTTTCTTGACCACGTGTCTATTTTGCAGTTATTGTCTGTAACCCGCAGAGAAATGTCCAGCTGTTTGTTGTTAAGGTTAAGAGGGGTTAATTTAGTATCTACTTGAACTATTGCAGCGTGTAGTTCTGAGGTTGCCTGTTTCTCATAATAAAAGTTCCTTAATTAATGGATTTGTTTGTAACACAAGTTCTTTAGATCTATTAGGCCTCTTCCTCCCTCACTTCGTGGGAGTGTCACTCGTTCTATTGCGCTATTTGGATGGTGATGTCTGAATTTTGTCAAAATTGTGCGGGTAAGTCTCTGGATGTCTTCGAGGTCTGTGTCGCTCCATGGTATAATTCCAAATGAGTACGTGTATACTGGTACTGCAAATGTGTTGATTGCTTTTATCATGTTATTACCTGTTAATTTGGTTTTCAGGAGTGCAGTGACTCTTGATTTGTACAGTTTTGTTAGAGATTGTTTGATTGCCTTGTTGTCTGTGATTGCTGCTTGATCGAATCCTAAATACTTATATATTTCTTCATCGCCCATTGCCTGAATTGTCGTTTGATCACTGAGTGTACTGTCTATCTTCTGTAACTTTCCAGTTTTGTCTACGTGAAGGGTCTTACATTTGTCAATACCAAAACTCATATGAATCAGAAAAAGTTTCAGTCTTCAGAAAAAGTTCGTGTTATTTCAAGGAGATGTTGAAGCTGTCTTTCTGTTGAGCTGTAAAGTTTAATGTCATCCATATACATCAGATGTGATATGGTGTGGATAGTCATCTTATTTTTATTTTTTTTCTTCTTCTTCTTCTTCTTATTATTATTATTATATTATTATTATTATATTATTATTATATTATTATTATTATATTATTATATTATTATATTATTATATTATTATTATTATATTATTATATTATTATATTATTATATTATTATTATATTATTATATTATTATCATATTATTATTATTATTTTATTATTATTTAACTGCCACCGTGTCGTACCCAATTGCAGTTCAAATAAATGTAAGTATGTATTTATTTATAAAACTTACGGACATCCCTTATCCGCCACCAAGGCGGCGATCGCACCTAAGACCATCGGCTCGAACTCGACGCGGTAGCGGCGCAGGCCCTGGGAGACGATGGCGAAGATGAAGTCCTTCTCGTCCCCATCCCTGCGTCCCTGCGAGTTGCTGATGCTCTTCTTCAGCACGAAGTCCTCGGCCACCGGCACGCCCGGCGGCAGGCTGTCCACCTTGCGCATCTCGTAGCTCGTCTGCGTCACGCACCAGCCGCTCCAACGACTCGCCCCCGCCGCGTCAAACACCATCGAGCTCACCGTCTGGTACATGCCTCTGCAACGCGCGCGAGACGGTCTGACCAAATACTTCTGGTTCCTTCAACTGGCTCAACGAATTGTGTGTGACAGAGAAGAACGAAAGGCGGGGAGAATGAAGGAAGTACTTTGAGTACTTCTACAGCTATCCACAAAGTTGTTAGCCTAAATTTCTTAAAAAAGATAAAAATGTTGTTCTGAATTGTTTATCAAAATAATAAATACTTATTACTTTGAATAATGAGTGGTTTGAATGATAGTTATATTGATTCAGTGGTGAGTTGTAGTTGACATTTTCATAATTGAAATGATTGAAGGCGTTGTCATTGTCAACAATAGTACTATTACTATTGTTGACAATGACAACGCCTTCAATCATTTCAATAATGAATGATAGTTGTTTGTAATTTTAAACATACTAACAACCGAGCACATTAACAAACTGAAAATAAATATTTTAGGTATAAAAATGAAATGTTCTAATAACTCAAAACTTTCAACCTACAACAATTACCAATGTCAGCAGAAATTCATAGTAAAGTATATATTCTGCCATGTGAGAGGTGTCTGCAGTTTCCTTAGATACCCATGAACTCTGAAACAATACAAAACCTTGAAAAAGGTTCCATTTTGTGTGGACAATGCAAATATTCATGAACAAGAAAGTTCTAAGGACGAGGGCGCCCACCATTAAATATTTACATGTATAAATTGCATTATGCAACAGGAACTTTTTATAAATTCATGGTACAGAATTGCTGAATCCTGAATACCGTAAAAAGATATGTTTCTGCAGAAATCGTTATGAACGCTTTGTTAAAATGTTGAATTTTGAGCGTATATTGTTTGTTGTTTTTAAGAAGTGCGAGCAACATTTTTGAAAAACGTATTCTGTTTAGTTTAGCAGCGTTTTGTTGCTGCAGGCTACTAGTCTTCTATTCCTTTTCAAACTCGGCTCAACGGCTTCGTTTGATAATTCTCCGATCCCATATTGTAATAATATATCTTATGTTACTCATTTCGTAAATAACTACTTCCCTACTGACTATTTAAAGTAACTCTTTACGTAATAGATCTGTTTTATAATCTGTATTATTAGAAAACAAGTGTTATAATAACCTGTATCTTCCCGATAGCTATCAATATCCGGCTGACACCTTTCGCAAGATTAATAGTAAAGATTAGGTGTGTATTTCGTAAATCCGGGAACACCAATTTCAAGAATTATCAAGAACTATTTAAAGAACAATCAAAGAAAGGCATGGCACAAACAACCGCAATATTGAAAGCAATTCTTCGAATTAGTCACTATTCTAATCAAAGGAAGTACGTTCAATCTATATCTATATCTATACTAATATACAAAGACACAAGTGCGTTGTCTTACAGCGCGGTAATCTCTGAATCTACTGAACCAATGCCGATGAAATTTTTGTGCTAGCATCCATTAAAGGACTGGAGTACTATAGGCTATGATTTACAAACATAAACAGTAATATATTTTCAAAATAATTACTTTCCTGGACATTTTTCGCCTAGCCTTATATCACAGATTCAAGAGTGCATCAATGCCAATAGTTTACCTGCGCGCCACCAAAGGATGACGTCTGAAATCTACTACTGATTTCATCAATGTCCAGAATTATTACGAAATTTATTGGAGTTTGAATAAGGTTATGTAATGTCCCTGTGTGAACATTTGAAAGAAAGCCGTAACTGAAGTGATAAAGAATGTAAATGTTTATGCATTGCTCTTTGTCCGTGTTATATACAAAGTGGCAAGAAATCATTGTTTCAGTCATACGTCACTAGATAGGCCGGGACTTGTTATTTGAATTGTATTTGAATTTGAATTCCGCCATCTTAGACTCGTGGTGAGCCAATAGCGTCGAAGGGCGCAAAGGCGCTGTGCGCGAAATCGACCGGCCGCACCCGGCAATTATTCATGTGCTTTGTGCGGAACGGTGTCCAGGTCAAGTGAACGTTTTTGCGTTTGTATGTTTCTGAGACGGTGCTCTGTGCTGTTAACTCGAAATGCCCCAATTTAGGCGTTGTGGGGTACGCAATTGCCGAAACAACAAAAACATAAGGAAGGGACGGCAATTTTTCAGGTTTCCAACAGATCCTGAAAGGTAAGCGATAAGAAATGCTTAGCATGGTTTCATAAAAATTATTTCATGTACTATTTAGTGACAGTAAATTAACTATGTCACTAAATAGTACATGAAATTAATTTAAATAATGTAATTATATGTCAGGTTATTGTAAACACTTACAATTATTATGAACATCCAATGTATTAAAATCATGGAAGCACTGGTTGCTTTAATAATCATATAATTGATAAGTTATAGTAGCTAAAATAACATTAAGGTGATTTTGATATAACTATAATAGCTCAATAATACATTACTAATTTTATTACAGGTGTATGAAATGGCTAAAGGCAATTGGGGATCCGACTTTGGCATTTTGCCCTTGGGAATTTCTCACAAGGTTAAGGTATTTATGCATGGAACACTTCACGCCGGAAATGTTCACAGCAGCAGGCAGACTAGCACATAATGCAGAACCAGTAATTTTTGCTGATGTGCGTCCTGAGTTGCCGAAGGGAGCACTCAGGTCATTTATAGAAGGCTTACCACAAGAAAGGCGTACGTTTCTGTTATTATTATTATTATTATTATTATTATTATTATTATTATTATTATTATTATTATTATTATTATTATTTTATTTAGCAACTAGAAGGCGTAATAAGAAAACTTTTCTCTTTTTTAATTTAATCAAACATCCTTATTTCATTTGCAGGATCTGCTCTGCATGTTGTGGACAACATTTCTCCTGAGTTCTCGGTTGCTAAATGAAGAGAAAAAATCCTGTAACACGTGGTGTAGTCAGAATCTCGGTTTTGTGGGACCTTGATGCCGAAAAACCAATTGGAAGCAAAACGTCTGTAGTATGTGAACAAACCTAGCATCTAAACCATGCGTAGAATTCTTTTCAAATTGAAGAAACCCCTGTCAATATGTCTCTAGTAGAAGCTTTGAAATTTTAAAAAACATTCCTTAGTTTTTGGGGGAACTTTATATGAAGCCATAGGAAATTAATAAAAATTTTCTCAAAAATTGGCTCCAAATTTTTTGTTTTAATTTCTTGTAAGAACAGAGTATAATATACTTATAAAGGTGGGTGGCAAAGGTCCGATTTTCAGGATTAACTCTAAATTTTCAGAAATTGTAAAAGTATGCGAATTAATTAAAAATTTCATTTAAGGTGTGAAGATTTTTTTGTAAATTTTAGTAGTTTTTGTGCAATTGTGGGTGAACTATTTGCAATTTTAAAAAATTACAAAAAGAAGATTTTCTCGAAAACTGCTCCATTTTTTTTAAATTTTAGGTACGGTTAGTGGTAAATGAACCCCATATGATAAATGCCATATTGCCATATTATTTTATTTTATTGTATTTTATTTTTTCAAAAATTACAGAAATGTAATTTCTGCGACTTGTCTTTCATGTCGGTAATACTTTAGATGCGATTTCTGCACAGTATTATATTTATGCATACATGCCCTTTAAATAATGTCAAGTAAATTTTCTCGAAAACTCAACACTTTTTTGTTCAAATTAGCTCAAAATTACTCATTTTCAGAATAGCTCAAACGCCATTTTCTCAAAGGTGGCTTCAATTTATTTCTTTAAACTACTTCAACGTATAATAGTAATGGTACAGTTTAATATGAGTTCATTTTTTTGTATTCTTTTGTTCTCCCAAAAATTGCACAAATGTTTTTTTTATGATTTTTTTTTATGCCATTTCAATTTATATATTTTATTGAATTTGTGAGTGGAAGTTCTTCAAATTACTTCAAATGAAGTTTTTCGAAAACTCAAATAGATTCCGGAGAAAAAGGGCTTCAATTTCGCATTTACAGTAACGCTTAACACCATTTTTTTAAAAACGGCTTCAAATTTTTCAATGAAATTGCTATTTAAGACAAGGTTTTAGCCTTCTTTAATACTCTTAAAATAATATTTCGGTTCTACTATTTGGTAATCGACGAGTTGAGAAAATGGCAAAAAAATGTATTTTGGGCGGCGATAGATGCCAGCTGGCATGGGATGAGGGAAGACCATAGAGCCAGTCCACACCAAAGGAAATTAGAAAACTGAACTTCGAGAAAGTCTGTGCTATTCTGTTGCACTTCCAATTACTGTATGTAATTTAGTAAATCCAAACTGCAGGACCACTTGCATGTAGACATGTACCAAATTGAAGTTTTTTGGGATTCAATTTAATAAATAAAAATAGTTATTTTCATATTAAGTGTGTGAAGTTTCCGTTTTTTTCATGGTCGAGATTGAGATTTTTTGCCGAGAACGTAGGTCGAGGCAAAAATTCTCAATCGAGACCATGAAAAGGGCGGAAACTTTACACACGAAATATGAACAACATTTTTTCTACAACTGCATAAAAATATAATACAAATAGTTTCGTAAACGTGTATTGGAAAAAGAACCAAACGTGCAAAAAAGTATTCTAAAACCGTGCAAAAAAGACTTTTTTTCACGGTAACAAGATAGTTGTCTTGGCAACGATCTTTTTTTAATGGCGATTAAAAAATGACGAAGTTCACGTACTGCTAGCGATGCAAACAAGTTGTCTTTTTTGTCAGTTGTAGAAAAATTGTATTTTTGAGGGATAATCATTTGGTGTTTCTGTAGCCGTAAATTATCTCAGGTTTTTTTGGCCCACTATCTGTCTTGTGAACTATGTATATGTCTTTGTGTAACAGTTTGGCATTTTTACCAGGAAGCATTAGCTATTTTCGACACATGTTTCTGATGGTTCTTGAGATGTCTATTGGATATAATCTCCTGAATATGAAAAGTGCTTTTATTTAGTTATATTGTTTTGCAGAAATTGTGTGCGTTATATGTCACATAACATGATTGGGAAAGACATGAAAATATTTTTTTAGTAATTGAAAATCTGTTCAATACCTGTATCAAGTGTTGAGTAATTCTGGATATATTATCAGCCTTTGGATTTTCATCCACGATCCATTGAGCCATTTGGACAAATATGTAGCCTGGGATATCGGAATATTAGTGAAACCTAAAGTCCAAAAACTCTGCTTTGAGATAAATGAAGTTGAAGTAGAATCACGTGATTTTTTTTTACTTAGTTCATCACTTGTAATAAGTAGGAGGTAAAACATGTTTCTTGTAATGCAGTTTAATGTGTAATATTGCTTTTTTGAAGAAAGCAAGCAAAAAAAGATAGATTTTGTGGACTGTTTGTGCAGATGCAAGTTTCTTGTTTATTTATAAAACTTATCAATAATATTCATTTGTATTGTACCTTAGTAGCAATTTATAATGGGCGAAATTGGAAATGTCATTTTAATAATGATCAATATTAAAGAAGGAATGGTCACTAGTTATATTTGGATAATTGTCTAAATTCATGGTTTCAATATTTAGTCAATGGCAAAGTAAAATAATCTGTATGTCCGATTACTTGCTTACATTTATTTTGTAAAAAATTGTATTATGCGTATTATTGTTTATGTTGTGTATGACTTTACATAATTTAGAAATAAATATTGTGTTTATGAAATAACGTTTTATTTTGCACTCCCCGGACAACAATTCCACTCAGTGATTTAGGATTCCAAATCCTAATATTTTAGCCTTCTAAATTGCCTAGCGTATTTATTTTACATAAAAATAATGTATTAATTTGACGCCATTTTGAAAACTACTTGATTTTAAATTTCCCGGTCGTCATTACGCCCCACCTCCATTGGTAGAACGCCCTTCGACACTATTGGCTCAAACACTGGGTCTAAGATGGCTGCTTCCCCCTCCATGAAAATTAGAAATTTGAATAAGAGCGTTGGGATTAACGTTGAGTGCCGCCTCTATTACTATACCCTCTGGTGAGTTTGAAAGTGTTTAATAATTGAGGTAGGTTGAGAGAATAAAAAGTTGTTGACAGACCAATTTGAAAACTTTCTTTATGAATACAATAGAAAAAATATAAAAAATAGGATAAGTTTTACAACGAGACAATTTATTGATAGTGTTGGAATATTATATAAAACTCCACAAAAATTATATGTGAGTCTACAAGTATTTTATTTTGTAGTTTATATTTGTTTATTACTTTTAGATATGTAGTGAATGTTTAGAAGCTGGAACTTCAAATAAGAAATAGGTAATTATTTGTGGAAAAGTGAGCGAGGTAGTCCAGAAATTTCCAAATGGGGGTCAAGAGAAGACAGCTATCGTGGCGTGGCCGGGCAGAGCATGGCAGGGAGTGGGGCGAAGAAGGGATTCAATGGAAGAGATAGAGGTAGGTCCCGCCGCAGGGCATGAAAAGATTGAATTCCTCTTCCTGTATAATAGTTTACTCTAATAAATGCCCGAGCAACGCCGGGTACTTCAGCTAGTAAATAAATGAAATGAAACCAGGAAAACCTGCCACGGAAGCGAAGTTTTATAGAGCTAGAAGCTTATTATCTGTACTGCCAGAAGTTTTCGAAAAATTTATTACAGAATAATAAGCCTAAAACATGGGAAATCATTAGTGACTCTCAATATGGATTAAGCTAATTCATCAAATCTATCGAACAGTTTATACACTAACCCAATGTCTACAAAAGACCTGTTCTGCCGCTTTCCTTGCCATCCACCAAGCGTCCGATGATGTCTGGCATGAAGGCCAACTATACAAGATAAAATACTTACTAACACTTTCATATTACCTTCTCTTCCAAACGTATATTGGCGATCATATTTTGAAGTGAAATACTAAGTCGAACATTCATACTTCAAATCCATTCGCCACCGAGGAAGTATCCTGGAACCTCTCCTATATACTTGCATTCACTTCAGATTTGTCACTTTCAAACGAATTAAACTAGATATGTAACCATAAAAAGTTTAAAGAAGATTTTGAAGCCATTTTTGATAAATGCTCGTTTCTAAAATAACCAATATTTCACGCAAAATTACGAAAAAAATCTCATTTTGAAAAAACTATACAAGATCTTATTTAAATATCTAATTTTGTAAAATATATTTCATACAGAAAAATATCACAATCTTCTATTTTGTAATTGGGAGGTATGGCAAAAAATTGAACTTATGAAAAGTTTCAAAAATTCAGTATATTCAACGAAAATGACACGTACGCCATTTTAAAAGCATTTTTATTCTATCCCAGAAATTTTTAAACAAAATTAAAAGCCCTTTTTGAAAAAATTTTGAAAGTTTACTTGAGGCTTCATATGAAATACCCCCTAAACATCAAAATATCCGTTTCAAATACAAGGGGCCGTGATATCAAACAATCGGTAGATATCGGTGAAATAATCGGTGAATATCAATTTCGGTGAAAATTCATACTAAAGTTTAGCCGCTAGCGTGCAACGATTTCTCTAAACAAATCGCACTTTAAGCGCAGTATTACAGTATTTTCTCTATGCTATGAAATAAAAAACAATGCGAGGAAATAAAAAATACAGACTTAGTTAATGAATGAAAGTTGTACGATATTCGTATCGTAACATCTTTTTGCAATTCTGAAATATTTATCGAACTATGCCAACTCCGTCGTTTAAAATGTTTCAATATCTTATTGTGATAAGGCAACTTGGAATACTTATTTCGTAAATAATTATTTGGACTATTATGAAGCACATTAAAGCATCAATGTTACAAGGCTAAATAAAAATTGGTATGCTGTCGTAAATAAATGTGATTATAACACTTTCACGCGGCTGTTACCAATATTTCAAGAGTGCTTTCATACTATGAAGACACATCACTCTGGAAAAGTGATGAATGTTCATCATACTAGAAAAAACTGTAGCCACTCTTAGAAATGTTGAAAGAGCCGTTCATATTCATCATATTTGCAGGAGACGTAAGAATGATTGGATGATTCAACGGAAACAGAACGATGCGAGAAACCATCGGAAACCATCCGCATGTCCACCACAAATTTCGATCGGGAGAGATCGGGTGGATCGGGGGAGATCGAGGGATCGAGTGGATCGGGAGCGGTGGCTCAGTGCATCAACTGCAGCGCCTCTGACCGGGAGGTCCTAAGTTCGAGTCCCGAAGACGGCAGGATTTTCGACAATAGCTTTTCAGCTAGATCGAATTCAGTGCCTGCCTCGAGAAGAATTCTAGCGGCCGGCTGCTCTGATTGGTAGTTTTGCGCGGTGTCTCCGATCAACACCAGGTGAATGCCGGAGCAGTACCCTAAGAAACGGGCCTCGGACCGCGCGCGATCTTCCCTACCTCTTCCTTCTCCTATTCTAGCCCCTTTCACACACACACACACACACACACACACACGTACACTAACATGCACTACACTACCACACATGCCGGGAGACCGGTCGGGAGCTTAGAAATTGTCCCGGTTGGGGCGGTGCCCCGCTGGTGGGAGTGTCCTGGTTAGGGGCAAACCCCGCTAGCCGACGGTAGGTTGGCGCAGATCTCGCCATCCGGCGTGGAAAGATCACAGCCATATCACGAGCAAAAACATGCACTACACTTACGGGACTAATGACCTTAGCTGTTGACGCGCCCGGAATCACTAACAACTATCTATTTCCAATTTATTTCCCTGGCAGGTGTATACTCGAGGCATTTGTGTACTCACATGCCGTGGATGAGCGTGGTGAAGGTGTCCGCGACTTGCCGGTACCCGCCCACTGCGTCGCACCTCACTCGCGGCAAAGGCGCGCCGGGGGGCCAGAACTGCTTGCAGACGCCCATGTCCCTGCGGTGCAGGTACGGCCACGCCGCGGAGCACGGCAAGGGCCCCAGAGACAGGTTGTGCAACATGGTGCCGTACTCGGGACCGTTCGGAACTCCATCGCTGACATTGGAGAAAGAACTGTTGGCGGGGTGATTGGCAGTAGACGGTGATGGTGTGGTGGACGAGAAAGTGTTCGTTATCCCCGAAGGAGCAAAAGCAGGCATCCAAGCGGTCAGCAACGCTACGAAAATCCAGGCGAGTGGGAATGTCTTCAACATTCTCACTACCCATCACGAACGTTTGTGCTACGTGGGAATTCAGTACTATACAGTTATTTGCTACGCAGTTTTAGTGGCGAAACTAAAGACAAAATATTGAACAAAACATGCCTCTATCTAACAAATGACGATACGACATATCATTGAATCCTTGACTCGCTCTTCCGCCATAAATCTTGTTTACATTTTGATAATGAATACTGAATTGCTCCTGATAACAAAACAGTAGGGCATTTGCATCACCTCTGGTAATCTTCTTCGAGGAGTCGCCACTTTTAAATGTAGGATCTGTTTTTACCCACATGATATAACACAGCGTGCCATTATAAATCAATATATACACACTGTGTGTTCTCTGTTGGTCAGTTCTGATTTACAAGATAATTACACTTCGCTCGTTTCGCTTTGCCACACGAAAGCCAGCGATTTTCTGAAGAATTGTACTTAAACCGGTATTAGAAATTCATTCACTATAACACTTCTTCCACTCCGTCTACTTGGGGGTTCTTTATTCAGATGAACATCTGCTTTGAAGGATTCTCCAAAACCTGTGCAGAAAACATTCTGTGGTAAATTATTGCACACTATTAAATATCATTGAAAAAAATACAACTTACCTACGAGTAGTATTCTGACCAACCTCGAAAGTACAAATCTGTAACACAACTAATTTTAAAATGATGAACTCTTGGAACATGGAAAAAGAAAGAAATGGAACATAAAGAAATTTCAGAATTTTGTCAGTAAATTGTACCCATTGCATGACCTTATACATTTGCCATATTAATTAAATACACAAGTATTAAAATATGCGGGATTTTTATTTCAAAATACAACAATAATCTGATAAAATAATATAAATGATGAATATGTTCCTGGAATGCAAAATTTAAATCTTTTATAAAATAAAAGATAATTTAAACCTGAAACACATTTTTATGTAGACGCTCTTTCGGTCCAATAAAACCACAAAATTACCATTTACACACAAAAGAATGAATTGTTCATAGAGAATATAGGTTATAAATTTTGTTGTAATACGAGTTTTGGACTCTACACACAAACTTATTTATTAGCTTCTTCTAGGGCCGGTATTACTATTGACATGTTGGCGGCTAAATACATGGTTTCCTTGGGGAATTTTGAAGTGATGACTACCAATTTAAATGATTATACGGTATGCGTGGCAATTGTCTTCGTCTACTACGACACACCCACAAGTGAAATCACCCAAGTCTTGCAATGGGTTACCGAAACAACTACGTAAGCGCAAGCGAATTCCCCCGCAACAAGCTGCATAATTTTAATTAACTTTTATGATATTTGTTAAGGAACTGTTGTTCTCAGGAATAAAGTTTATTTTCCAATCTATTTTGTGTCCTCGTTTCCCGCAGAAGACGTAATGAGTTTACTGTAAACGAACTGCATTACTGAACTACGTTAACCCTACAATATTAACCACTCATGAATACTACCCAGAAGGAGAATTTACTGATTGGTTTTCACATACGTTTAAATCCTAAAGATCGGCAAATGTGACTCAGAGCATCAACTGATGTCACTGCAGTGCCTCTGACTTGGAGGTCATAGGATTTGTGTCCCCACGGTGGCAGGATTTTAGACTAACCAGAGACTTAGAGGCAGAACTTTAGTCAGAATTCAGTCGCTGTCTGGAGGAGAATTCTAGCAGCACGCTGCTCTGATCGGTAGTTTTCCGTGGTTTCTCCGATCAATACCAGGCGAAGGCCGGAGCAGTGGCCTAACAAACGGGCCACGGACCCGCATGCGATCTTCCCTTCCTTTTCCTTGCCCTATCCTCATCTCCTTACTTACATACACTTACATACACATGTACCAACTATCATACATAGCGGGAGACTAGTTGGGAGCTTGGAGTGAGGCGATGGCCCGCTGGTGGGGAATACCTTTTTGGCGAAAATCCCCGCAAGCCCGCCCGATCTCGCCAGCCAGCGGGGGAACATCACCATCACCTCTCGTGATGGAAACATGCATTACCCTTAGGGGAATAATGACTTTTTGGAGTTCACGCGCTCGGAATCAAAATCTAAGAAAAAAATTGATACATGCCTTTTCCGATTATATAATTACATTATATAACATTACATTATTAACATTACATATATTACATCCGATTATACATTTTTTGTTTGCAAGAAATATAATAAATAAAGTTCTAAATGTAAGGTAAATTTTATGGGCCGTAAATATTTCCGAAACATGTATGTAGCAATTTTACGGAATACAGTTCAAAAAGAAGGAACTGAGTACACAAAACAAACAGTCTAACAGAAATCTTATTAAGAACTTTTAAAAAATCTTTCTTTTGATGTTCACCACAAATAGGCTCTCACCATGAAGGACAAAAGGTGTCCGTGTACAGCCACACACTGCAAATGCTTTCCTTTTGCCTTTCCGCGGTGAATCTTGTGAGATTTCTGTGGTTGCAAGAAAATAATTAATAATTGATTCCAAATAAGTAATTTTACGTCACCTGGAGAAAGAAGTTCTTTGTATGCGCAAAGAATCAGTTAATTATCATAGCTCACTGGGTCCAATGCTTCTACTTTTTTTTTTTTTTGTTTAGTTTATAGATTTCGATTATATCAAGTTTCTTCAAACATTGATGAAAAGAAGCTTCCTCAACCATTACGGGAAAAATTATTTTGTTGATTCTAGGCTTGAAAAATACTGACGTAACTTTCTTAGAAACTAATGGTACGTAAACTTTATTCACTGTCTCTCGGAAAATCTCCACTGAAACGGATCAAGCGCATTACAGGCACGTTTCTCTCAAAGAGACGTATCGTAAACTGACTGAAGATCGCACAGCTAGCGGCTAGAGTGTCCAGCATAAGGGGCAAACAAAAGAGGTTCTACAGAATGCCATTTTTGAGAAAATTTTGAAACTGACTTTGGGACTTCTTGTAAAATTCAAGGAATTAGTTTCAAACTCACAGGGCCTCAAACCAGTCCGCAAAGACCGAATACTACGAATAGTTTAGACGCTGGCATTGTTCACTCACGACGAACGGTCGGTCGGACAGAGAAAGAGAGACAGACAGGCAAACCAGCAGAATGGTGAACGGACGTTTTGAAGAAAGAAACAATACTTTTTCCACGTCAGGGGACCCCAAAACGTATATTTCCGCTGAAATCTCAATACATAACTTTCTCTTTTTTGCATATATTACTCCGTTTGCATAAGACAAAATAGATTATGAAATGAATAAAACGTAGTGATGATGAGTGTTCTAGGATTAATCATACGAAACAAATGTCCTCCTGTGAATGTGATGCTCATGCAAAAATAAAATAACTTAAATAGCGTAATTTGTGCTGTAACTAATATTGTACAGAAATGCTTCAATGTTATGTTAAGAAAAGGCCCACAAAAAATATTTTGCCTTACAGTAGCTTCAAATGCAAATAACCATTGATGTAGTCTCACGAAGGGCCTGCCTCCACCCGAAGTTGCACCCATCCCCACGCACGCGCACTTGCACAGACTAGTGATAGAAGCCAGTATCATGAAAAGAAACGGCTGTGATGTAATTTTAATACTCCTCATTCAACTATATTTTATTAAATTTAAAGAAATATTGTAGTTGTATCTAGGTCGTTATCAGCATGAAATTATCGGGAGGGCTGTTGATAGATAAGGCACAGTTTACTCCTGAAACACACCAAAAAAATATCAAAATATGTTGGGAAAGACTTTCCCTCAGTGACCCCTCGTCGATGATACCCATATTTAATAGCTCTAAAAAATGTGTAAGCAGAAGAATTTGCACTAGGAGAGGTGGTTTAGGGCATCAACAGATGTCACTGCAATGCCTCTGACCGGGAGTACCTTGGTTTGAGTCCCGACGGTGGCAGGATTTTCGACACCAGCTTGACATCTAGGGCGAATTCATCCATTTTCTGAAGAAGAATTCTAGCGGTCGGCTCCTCTGATCGGTATTTTTCCGTGGTTTCTCCGATTAATATCAGACGAATGCTGGAGCAGTACCCTAGCAAACAGTCCACGGACCGAGCGCGATCTTTCCTTCCTCTTCCTTGTCCTATTATTACCTCTTACACACACAGACAAAAACGTATGCATGCCCTGCACTTACGGGACTAATGCTTTTAGCTGATGACGAGCCCGGAATCTCTAATGAATCAATTAAAACAGTTTGCATTTGCGGGATCTTTCTACTTAATGCACACTCCCCCCAGCCACGCGGGAAACCTTGACGGCCGAGGAGCACAAGGGAAACGCAATCGTTTCAAGAAATCACCGCTTCACAGTAAGCAGTCGAACAAAGATAATGCATGATACATGCCCACGGCTCTAACAATAACAGCTTGTATGGCAATGCCGATGCATTTCTAATAAGTGTCTCAGTCATTAAAACAGAACGGAGGTCAAACTCCACACCAATAGTTTGGAAAACATTGCCGGTTAAGATGAAGTTGATGTAATGAGCAGCTAAGATTTAATTGACATTAAATGAAATACTATTAAATCACGTTTAATAATTAAGTTAATCAATAGATTTTTATTAACTCTTAAACAATGTATAGTTAATTTATTTAAAAAATCTAAAACATTAAAACGTTGTAATTAGCGTTAAACTAATTTGAGACGTGATCTGCATAATGATAAAAACTACGCAGTGTTAGCATTTTAAAAAGTAATGAGTTACTTCACGTCTATGTGCATTTTTTCTTTTATTTAATTTGCAATTACACAGCTTGAAAGATGAGTTTTGATTTTTATTTTTTTTTTCAGCATTATGCAGTGATCAAAATTTTAGAAACTATCAAACATCAAAATAACGTCAGTTAAAATGTCAAAGTTTTCGTTGCTATTGTGATTACGTATGCTACGATGATTTTTGATAATTAAGTCCATATTTGTAATTTAGATGTTGTGTGCGCTAACAAACATTAACCTATAACGATTTCAGTCTACTACGTTTTTCATACACAATGTTTTACGTTGATTTGCAAGTTTGGCTTCCGTTTCTGTCCTCGTCATGCAATCGAACGCCTTGCGAGCGTGTTTTGTCTTACTTGTTGAATGCCAGTGAATTGGAGAAATATACAAAATTCCTTCATGACTGCATAGGAAACATCAGAGGCGAATGTTCACTCACTCGGTCAGGTGTTGGCAGTGCCGTGGTGCCCACTATGGCGACCTGGTGGCGACTGAACGCAACTCGAGGGAATGGGCTCGGCCTGGCCTTGCACGGCTTCCTGTGACGTCACAACCTTCTGTTCGCTTGCGCGGACAGGTTGCGACGTGGAAATTTCTTGTATTGGTCAGTGCTCCTTCCTCGCAAGGAAAAGATACGGTTGGCATGAAAGAGTTTCCAGAAGACGTTTCTGACAATGAAATAAAAGACTATCAACCAGCCGCTTTGGCTTTTCAAATGTGTTTTTTACAAGCAAACAATGAAATCTGAAAAATACCAATCAAATCACATTCACAGAATTTAAAGATTAACGGAAAATATTAACAGACTATCAACCAGCCATTTTGACTTTTGGATATGGTTTCACAGACAGAGATTAATAGAAAACTCGATTCAATATTGAATACTTAGTTTTTAAAAAACTACTTCCATACCTTATTATATCTAAGTTCAAAAAATTTATCAGGAGAACGAAGAAAATATTATAATTATATTTTAGTCAGCAGAAAAAATGAATTGTGCATTGATAGGCAATTATATTGTAGACAATATGAACTAAAGGTGCTACAAAATAGCACAGGCTTTCTCGTACCAAATTTTTCTAATTTCCTTGGTGTAGTCTGGCTTTAAGATCTTGCTTCATTCTCTGGCCAGCTGCCTTCTATCGTCGCACAAATTACATTTTTTTGACATTTTCTCAACTTTCTGCTTTCCTAAAGAACAACCGAAATATTACTTCAAGAATATTAAAAAAGAGTAAAATCTCGTCCAAAATATAAATTTTCATTGAAAATTTTGAAGACTTTTTAAGAAAATGGTAATTAAGTATAAGGCAATAACTGTATATGCGAAATTTGAAGCTTTCACAGGAATCTATTAAGTTTTCGAAAAACTTCGTTTGAACTCATTTGAAGCACTTCCACTAAAAATGCAACAATACAACAATGCAAATCGATGGAAATGTGCATATTAATGGCGTGACAGATATTTAAAAAAATTACACTTGTGTAAAAAGAGAATAGACCGAAATGAACTTTACATCATATTACACAGTGCAATTAGTACTATTCATTGATAAAAATTGAAGATAAGAATTTGGAGCCATTTTTGAGAAATGGCGTTTGAACGTTTTTGAAAATGCGGAATTTTCAGCTCATTTTTACTGAAAACTGTTGAGTTTTCGAGAAACTTTACTTGACATTATTTAAAGCACATATACTCATAAATATAATTTGAAGATATCCCCTTTAATGTGAATATTACAAACGCGGGCGACAAGTAAAAAAAATCATTTTTGAAGTTTTTGAAAAACAAAAAGGAAGCGCAACATGGCGTTTATGTCATGGCATAGGGTTCGTTCGGCACTAACCTCACCAAAAATTTAAAGAAAAAGTTTGGAGCCGTTTTTGAGAAAATCTTGTTTATGTTTATTTTAATATTGCAAATGTTGCACGCACTATTTACGCACCATTAACGCACTATTTACGCACGAAAACTACAAAAATTTCCAAAAAATATCTACATGACCTAATTGATAGAACTATTTATGCTCAACAATTTTCATTTGAAGGAAAAATCTCTGTCTTCAATTTTGTAGTTGTACAAAGATGCCGAAAAATTCAAGCTTTTGTAATTTTCGAAAATTCAGAGTTAACCGTGAAAATTTGATCTATGTCTCCTTTATAAGAATAAAGAATGTTTTTTCAAAATTTCAAGGCTTCAACTTTAGACCAGATGGATAGGGGTTTCTTCAATTTGGAAAGAATCGTACGTGTGGTTTACGCGCTAGTAGTGTTCACAGACGGACGGACAGACAGACGGGCAGACGGACAGAGGGAAAGACGGACAGACGGACGTACGGACTTTTTGAAAAACAACAACACTTTTTCGGTATCAGGGGACCCCAAACGTGTATTTCCATTGAAATCTCGTAATTGATTTTCCCCAGCATTTCATAACTTTCTCTACACTAGTATACGTAAGTATACGAGAAAGTAAAAATGAAGCTCATAGAATTAGAGATACTTTGAATGGTTTGGGTAAAAACTCCTATTTATAAAAAATCATGTAGGAAAGTAAAACAATTTATGAACAACAATAACTGAGACAATTGAAGAAGAGCAAAATAAGATTATGAGGGTCATTATCATTGGAGTAAGCGTGGAAATATTTTATATTATAATAGATATAGATAAATATTTCTCGGTGGGATCTCTATATGAATAGTATTGAATTCTTTCATCACAAACATTGAAATCACAATCTCTTGTAATTAAAGACTTGCCCGTCACTTACTCTGAAAAACAATTCTGTGATGAACTTATACCGAGCAATTTATCAGTAATCAAAGTGTGTAGAGTGAACAATAAAGAAAGAAAACCCATTCCAATCTGTGCAGTGGACCTAACAGACAATAGAGAGGCTGGGAACGTATTCAACCTAAAAAGAGTTTTGTATTGTAGTAGTAGTTAGAGTTCAACAAATAATGAAATCTAGAATTATAATGTGTAAGAAGTGTCAACGATATGGCCATTCACAAGCTAATTGTAGTTTCGAAGCCAGATGCTTCAAATGCGTAGGGAACCATCACTATTCCCAATGTTGAAAATTAAGACGCACGCCCTCGGTGCGTGAACTGCAACGAATTTCACGCAGCTAACTATAGAGGTTGCAAATATTATCAAAAACATGTAAATTTCCTTAAAAATTTTTTTAAACCAAATTAAGCAAATCCATTAATTAACTCCAATTTAAAAACCCCCCCCCCAATTCCAACCAACAATTTCCATTTAACATTCCCAATTCCCACAACGTCCTTATTTAAAAAGTACCCAAACAAATACCGCAGCCCCGAATCTTAATTGGCCCAATATAATATCTTCCATTGTCACCCAAGTTATCAACGTGATTATTTCTCAAGTGCAAAATATGGTTGATCAATGATTTCTTCATACCGAAGTAATGGTACACATAAATGAAATAAATAATATTTTAAATTGGAATGTGAATGGTTTAAAACGACAGGAAAAGGTGTTTAGAGTATTCTTACACCAACATAATATAAAAATCGCTTAAATCACAGAAACACACCTAACGCCTGGCGACAGGTTTAATATTCCAGGTTACAACTCTTATCGCGACGATAGAATGACCTCTAACATAGCCTCAGGCGGAGTAGCAATATTCATATCAAAAATCTTAAACATGAACAAATTCCGACACAATTTTCCGCAAAACTTGAAACCTTTTTTAGGTCTCTCAATTCAGTATAACCTTAAATGGAACGTCCATTTAAACGATTTGAACACAAAATTAAGTTCATTATGCTACGCGTTCAGAATTCTTTCAAATTCAGTCAGCCTTCATACTGCTCGTTGTGTATATTTCGTGAATGTTCATTCCCGCCTAAGATATGGCATAATATTCTGGGGAAATACATCTTATAGTTCCGAGACTTTTAGATTACAAAAAAGAATTGCACGAATAATAACCAAATCCCACCCACGTGATTCTTCTAAGCCTCTCTTCATTCATCTAGGGATTTTACCATTACCTTGTCTGTTTATTTACGAATCAGTGGTTTTTGTCAAAAATGACTTGCTTAAGGGCGGGAATATATTTTCAGAAAATGCCGAGGCCTATTACTATAACACTCGAGATAGAAATCATATTCACCAGGTGACAGTATCAACAACACATTACAAAAAATTCATATACAATATATTTCATTATTTTACAGCACTTTTTCAGATGACATTAAACGATTAAATTCGATAGAAAAGTTTAAATCCAAAGTGAAATCGTTTCTGCTGCATACCTGTTTCTATACAATTAGCGACTATACTGAGCGTCACAAGGAAAGTAACATTAATTTTAACAGTGATATTTAATGTATTATTTACCATTTGGACTGTATAATTCTAAACAATATGTAACAAGTATTGTATCGCAGCTTCTGGATCAATAACCGAATCTCGATCAGGTTTTTCGTTCAGTTTCCCTGATCCATTGAGCAAAAGCTGAAATGGCCCCTTGTTTTGCGTCTAGACATAAATGTAACTTCATTATCTGTGCCCGACTTCTAGAATTCAGTGGGAAATATAGTTATTCAAATTATCGTTTCCACGTTGTCGCGACAGGAAGTATTATTCCTTGACGAAGGACATGATGGATAAGAGCCCTAAATTTATTGCTTATTTATCCTTGATAATAGATTTTATTACATACGAGCGTTTTTTTAAATACAAAATTCAAGTAGTATATGGCTTAGTGTACGGATCACAGAATTTTGAAAACGTGCACAGAATTCGCTTCTCCCCATAGAACGTCATACGCAGTTTCAACTGTTTTTTGACGGAAAATAAATAAATAAATAAATGAAAAAACAGTCGGAATTAAAACAAATATCAATAATAAATCAGTAAATATAATAGCCCCTTATAAGCCTCCCAATAGAACCTTCCCAATAAATTCATATAAACAAATATTCGTTAGCAATAATCCTTAATAGCAATAGTCCTTATGAGACCTCAATGGCAAATATATTACCTGGGGTTGTAATACTACACCTTGGCACCGTAAAAAGTTATTAGAATTCATGAACAATAATAACATTGAGATAATGACACCAAATGAACCGACACGATATCCATCTAATACAAATGTCGTACCTGATATCTTAGATATCATCCTGACAAAGAACATAAATTTCCCCCTCTATCAAAATGTTCTAAATGAACTTGATTCAGATCACTGTTCAATAGTAGTATCATTGACAACCCCAATAGAGAAACTCACCACTAACATCATTATACGAGGAATTGGAACGAAGTAAATAAACAGAGGTTGTCTGATATCAAATCTATATTTCTTCTTAAGATCTTTTCGATCGCGTAGCGATCATCGTCAGACTTGAGTGCTGGCGGAAAACGAAGTTCTGCCCAACTGCAGAACTTCGTTTTCCGCCCAGCAGCTGCAAGCTCTGACGATGATCGCTACGCGATCGAAAATATCTTAAGAAGAAATATAGATTTGATACCAGACAACCTCTGTTTATTTACTTTGAATTAATAAGGTATCTACATCACCAACAGTCTAATTAATGAATTGGAACGAATATGATAATTTAATGACCTACAATTATTCGTATCCGTATAATATTAAAAGTGTTACTGATATCGATAACGAAGTTGAAAGATTCTCTAATGCCATCATTCACTCATTAAAACAATCCACCATGCCTTTCCGCCAACCAAAAATCAACTCTTTACCCATAAACATTATCAACCTAATTATCCAAAAAGAATCTGAGGCGTTATTGGCAAAGAACTAGAAGGACGGACATTAAAAGAAAAGTTTATAAATAACAAGGCTGATTAAAACCCACTTAGATCAATTAAGATACTCCAATTATAATACTTTTATTGCCAGAATACACCCAAATTCCAGACACCTATGGACTACGATTAAACGCATCAACAAGGATTAAACAAAAATCCCCCCATTATCATTAGGATCTAAAATAGCTTATTCAGACAAAGACAAAGCCAAAATTATAGCTAAACACATGGAAGATACGTTTAGACCATACCCAGTAATAAACATTATATTTAATGCTAAAATAACAGAATACTTAAATAATGAAATCCCAACCGCATCGTCACCAATCAAATTTATATCACCCTCCGAGACAGCGTCAATAATCAAATGTCTTAAATTTAAAAAATCCACAGGAAATGACAGAATCAACAATGTTTGCGTTAAGATGTTAAATAAACAAAGTATTGCAGCATTAACGGCTATCTTTAATGCTTCCCTACGTCTTAACTATTTCCCAATAGCATGGAAAAGGGCAAATATAATTCTATTTCGCAAACCTTTCAAAGATTCTAGATTAGCTGAAAACTATTAGCCCATCGGTCTTTTATCTACACTATCAAAAATATATGAAAAATTGATATTAACTCGATTGATTCAGATAGAGATTTGTTTCTTAGGGATTTATATTACTGAAAGTTATCCTTAAATAAGGTACAATTTATCAAAAATATGGGTAGTTATTGCCTAATTTGCCGTGAATTGTAATTAATTTTCAATTAATTATTTTCTCAAAAAGTTCTCCAATTGAGCCAGTCGAGTTCCCCAATTATTTTTTTCTCCAATTGAGCAAAGAACGGTTAAAAAATTATGTGGATACCAATTTTGGTGAACACTGTTTTCAAAACTTTCAAAACGAATAACAATGTAAATCAATACCAATGATACGTTTGTACAATATTAATGTTAGAGATTCTTTTATTGAATAAAATCGTTCTAAAAATTTTTAAATTTTTCATTTTTTCTAAAACAGCTCCAATTTTTCATTTTCTCCCACAAATAGACCGAAGTATACTTATAAAAATTGGGTATGGTCAATTTTGAGGAAACTGTATTTTCGAAAATTGCAAAACGTACAATGTTCATGATAGGAATTTTTCACTTAAAGTAATCTTTTCATCAAATTCAGATATTTAAATAACGCCGTGTAAAACTATTTGCAAATATGAATAGTTTGGCGTAATTTTTGAAAATATTTGAAATATGACATTCGAATTTTCTCTTGAACTAAATATCAGGTAGCAATACGACAATGGTACAGCAGCATTAAAGTTTACAATTCTTAAAAGTTCTTCTCAATATTGGGCGATATTGCTTCACGGTGTATGGAACGCAATTTTTGATTGTCGAATTTGTGAGTAAAATAATTCGTTTTCGCACATCGTGGGCTACGATAGGTAATCAGTTTGCTAAAGTGATGGCTGAAATGTAGTAATAGACAGAAATTGCAAAATTATAATATTACATAACCGATTTTAATTAAAACCTTGCTGTACAAGCATCACCAGTTTTTTCACCTAACATTTAGTTTAGATGTTCTTCACTATATCCCATGTTATCATAGTTTTAAAGGAAAGTCACATCTTAAAGTTAATTTTTCCTCATCGCTTTCAAAGAAAACTAGCGGTGATAAAACAACACGTACTTTCTCGTCCGTATTTTCACACACAATTACGCGGAAAGTACTCAAATTTTCGAAAAATGACCTTATTTCAAAATATATCTTTGAGGAAGAGATTTCATCAAGAGAAAAAATCTGTATCTTCATAATTGTAGTTGTCGGAAGACGGCGAATTGTTTTTGTAATTTTGGAAAAAATGAGAGTTTTTAACCCACATGAGACCTGAACCATTCTTTTAAACATCCTTCATACTTTCCAACAACAAAATTTGATCAAAAACGAAGAACTAATTTTTTTTAAAAGGTCCTAGGGTCTTCATGTATAGTACCCCCCAAAATTAAAATATCAGTTTCAAATTCAAAGGACCGCAACAGCAGGCAGATCGATAAAAGAATATCCATTTTGGAGAAGATCGGCTGAACGGTTTGGCGGCGAGCGTTGTTCACAGATGGGCAGACAGACAGACGAACGGACGGACAGGCTCACTTTTGCCGTCACTCGATTTTCCGGTAACAAGGACCCACAAAACATGGATTCTGGTTACACCACGTGTAAGAGGATTATTTTTTTGATTTAGCAACTGGATTTTTCCACTTTTTCCGTACCTGGACCCTGTAATACGAGTGTTTCTGTCGAAAATTCGCCATTTTTTTCGGGCAGCTTTCTCTACACACTTTCTCTCTACTCCGTAACGAGAAAGTAAAATGACCTCAAATTAAGCTATTCTTTATTTAATGTTTAAAATGCATAATTAGCTAATTCTTTATTGTTATAACTAAAAAATATTTGTTTACGATTCAAACATTTTTACAAAAAATAATTACTTCACAATATTATTGATAATTTTTATTACAGTTTATCTCAATGTAGAAGTAGGGGACTGCCTCTTTGCTTATTACGAGTTTCACAAGGCAATGTGCAGCAAGTTAGTAAAAACTGATCAGCATCTCATACACTTGTACGAATGTTCATTCATCACAAATCGAGGCATGTCGCTCAATCATCAAGGTATAAAACAATTTTAAATTATTTACCATGATTTCATCAATTTAAGGAAATCATTCAAGATCCACTAATTGCTTGATGAACTTTTTCTTTCATTAATTGTTACTTTCTCGCACTTTTAACGTAAGACGAGATATTGTAATCGTGTGCTGGAAAACGGTGGATTGTCGACACAAAAACTCTTATTGCTGGGCTCTGCTAACAGAAAATGGATAAATCTAGTTGATAAGTATAGAAAGTCGGCCCGGTGGCCGAGATCGCTAAGGCAGTAGTGTCTTAGTGATCTCGGACCGAAGGGTCGCGGGTTCGAGTCCCGCTTCGGGCATGGTTGTATTTGTGTTCGTCCTTTCACCCCTTATCATCACCATATCGTTTCATCCTCATAGTTACCATACCGTTAACAGCAATAGTGGACGCTAATAATAATGTTGATGCGACATTAAATAACCAATTAAAAAAAAGTATAGAAAAATTCCCCTAACACATGGTGTAGACAAAATCCATGTTTTTTTTTTTTTGGCGTCCTTTATACCAAAAAATCGATTTACGGCAAAACATCAATGTGTCCGTCGGTCTGTCCGTGCACATCCTTAGCCTATAAACGGATTTTCTCCAAAATTGATATGCCCCAATAATTTTGGCCGATTTGCGGTCCCTGGAATTAGAGACCGATATTTTAATTTTGAGGGTACCTCTCGGACATGAACCTCTCGGACATTTTCAAAATTTACAAAAAAATTGTTTCAAATTTTTTGATTAAATGTTGTTGTTGAATTAGATGAATGATGTATAAAGAATAGTGCAGGACTCATTTTCGTTGAATTTTTGAGTTTTCGAGTTTGAGAACTACAAAATTGAAGATAGAGATTTTTGCATCGGACAAATTCTGTTCTACAAACATAGCTCTTTAAAAGAGGTCATGTTCAAGTTTTTGAAGAAACGAGTAGTTTTTGCATAATTTGCGCATGAAATATACGATTTTTTCTAATTCTTTGGCTTCATTTATTGCAAGTGAAAATGTAAAATTTATATTATTTACAGGGCAAGTGAAATTTACACAAGATGTAATTTGTAATTCTAAAATTATTTTGCCTCATTGTCACAGGTTCCTTTCATCACTGTAAAAGGTTTTAAACTAAAAGTGCATTTATTCACTTTATATTGGGTTAGTAAATTAATGAGATGAAAAATGTAGTTTGAACTTGAAAAAAAAAAGTGAAGTAACTACTATGTTTACAACACAATTTGTAAAATATAATAGTACCAATATATTAAAATTATAATTTAGTTTCATTCTTATAATTTTGTATTCTTTGTATTAATATTTCATTGTAATAATTAATACATTTCTTAAAATTAATTTAGTTTGAATCTGAGAGAAATGCTATTCATATTTTTACATTTGTTCCATTTTAACATGTAAGACAAGGATGTGTTGTTATGAATAGTGTGATTAGAAAAGTTGCAACAAATAAAATGTAAAAGTGAACTATTATTTACAACGAATAATCATATTTCACCTCTGAGAAATTGCCTCTCTCTTAATTCGGGGGTAACCATTATTAATGCACATTACCAATGAAAAATAATAAAAACATATTTTATTTTTCAACAAATTTAATAACATATCACAGACCATAAAGATGAAAGCAAACTTTCAGTCAAACTATGTAATCTTCATTATCCCCTAGAACAATGTTACATAATGTGTGGACTGCCACCTCTTAAGGAACAAGTAATCAAAAAGAACTCATTATTTTGACATATATTTTTTAACAATTTTGTATTGCAGCATGTATTTTCTTGATAAATATTCTTGGAAAAACGAGTTTAATATATTGTTAAAAGCTCTAGTTCCAATGAGATATGCATTCCATTGAGATATGCACAATTAACATAACTGTACTCATAAAAATAATCAACAAATACACAAGAGATCATTAATGAGGAGCAAACATTCAAAAAGTGACATGTCCACTTCACTCTTTTCCAATAAAAATGAAAAGTATAACACAAATTTGTACACTTCGAACACTTTACTCTTTACTCACTTTACTCAATGAATAGAAGTCTATTAAAAGTATTATAAGACAGCTATCATTTTTTAGGGAAATAAAATTATAAGTAAAAATAACAAAACTCAATTTTTGCCGAATGGACATGTCACTATTTGAATGTTTTATGGTTGAATTATTACAGATATTTGTAGGAGCTGCTCTTTTGCACAACAAAGTAATGACTCATCTAGAAAACTTGCATTTAATGGAAACTAAATATACTCAAACTATTTATTTACTCCTTTTGTATGAATGAAACATTTTAATGTCCAATTTAGGCATTCTTATCATAAATAAATTAGAGTTTATTAATTTGTTCATAAAGTTAATCTTTTTGTTGATTTTTGTTTTTTCATATTTTTTGGTCTTTGCAGTCTTATTTTTCAAAGCTTTGTACTTCTTCATAAGCCACACGCTCTTAGTCAAAAGTATTAAATTCATAATGTTGTTAAGTTGTAGATTATAACAGTGATTTAGAGAAGAATACACTCAGAATCTAAATAATGAAAGTACAGTAAAATATGAAAGCCTTTCTTATTACATAATTCAACTTCCAAAGGAACGTAAATTATTTCCAAGTCATCATTGAAAATAAAACTAATTAATATATGTTTTTAAAAAATGTCTCTAAGAAGCTCATAGTTTTTTACGAGAACGACATTTGAGTGGTCAATATTGATGACAGAACTGTTACAAAGGAGTTATCTACTTAAATTTATTTCTGAGTAAGCAGAATTGGTTAATGAAGTAAGAAACACAGGAGCCCAGTAAGCCACCTAGTGGTACGCAATTGAACATATATACAGATACCGAAGAAAAAATACTAAGTCCAAAGCATCAGCTATTTAGCTAGGTAGCTAGGCGAATAGGATTAGATATTCCAGGGGCAGAAACCACTTTATTTGCTTGCTCAATATAACCTTCCGTTATTCCTTAAGACATCCTTATCTCAATATCGGTCCTTTTAGAATTATACCCCAATAATTCTCTCAGTCATTAAATCTACAAATAATACTTTTCATCAAGAGTTTTCTTACCCTTTTCAGTGTTTGCGGATGATCTACACTTGTCTTCATAGATTCGCAAAGCGCACACGCTACTCTTCGATGACAGTAATATCTCCGGCGAGGGAAAATATCAAACGTAAATTCCCACAATCCGACAGAAAATGGAAAAATTAAACCTTCATTCGGCCAATTGGCCTTAGAAATGAAGATGTGCGCGCAAGAAAATTGCTTTCATTACAGGCTGCCAACCAATTTGATGTACGAAATAAATGTATTGCACAAACTACTCGTACATTGCAATGAATATCATATTTCCGCGACAAGTTACACAGTGCACGACGCACCGTTTTTCGCTTTTAGCTGGCAGTATGTTCCATTACAAACGCCAGTAACACGATGCTCAAAAATACCTGACAACATCAGATAAACATCACACGTCCAGAGCAAGGCAGTTTTTGGGAGGAATGTCTCCTCCGAACAGCGACGGGTCTTTTTCTTTGTCTTTGACGATGGCCACGGCGACATTGTCGTTGATGACAGGGTCGTGGGTTGGCGGGAGAGCGGGGTTGGGAGGGGCGGGAGTGGAGGGGCCGTGGCGGGAGGAGCGCTTGATGGGAGGCCCCAGCGCCGCGCGCAGCCGCCTCCACGCTGCCTCCTCCGCCCCCTCGGCGCCGCCTCCGCAGCACCCGCCCGGCGCGCACCCCGACGGCCACTGCAGGAAAGTGCGCGTCTCCACCAGCAGGCGCAGCAGGCGCGGCAGGGCCCTGGCATCCAGAGGCTGCAGCTCCACCAGCACCAGGAAGCCCTCCCGGCCCCTCCAGCAGGCGGTGCGTCGCCATCTCCAGCTCCCACTGGCACCACTGCGCAGACACCAAGGCACACATCAACTACGTTCACAATTCTCCAACATCCCTCACACCACTGCGCACACACCAAGGCACACATCAACTACGTTCACAATTCTCCAACATCCCTCACACCACTGCGCACACACCAAGGTAGAAATCAACTCTCCAGCAGGCGGTGCGTCGCCATCTCCAGCTCCCACTGGCACCACTGCGCACACACCAAGGCACACATCAACTACTTCACAATACACGTTCACAATTCTCCAACATCCCTCACACCACTGCGCACACACCAAGGAACAAGTCAACTACATTCATAACTTTCCAATATCCCTCACACCACTGCGCACACACCAAGGAACAAGTCAACTACATTCACAACTCTCCAATATCCCTCACTCCACTGCGCACACACCAAGGAACAAGTCAACTACATTCACAACTCTCCAAATCCCTCACACCACTGCGCACACACCTCCAATATCCCTCACTCCACTGCGCACACACCAAGGAACAAGTCAACTACATTCACAACTCTCCAACATCCCTCACACCACTGCGCACACAACAAGGTAGAAATCAACTCTCCAGCAGGCGGTGCGTCGCCATCTCCAGCTCCCACAGGCACAACTGCGCAGACACCAAGGCATAAGTCGACTACATTTACAAGTCTCCAGCAGAGGAAGCGTTGCGGACTCTAGAATCCATTCTCATCACTGAGCACACACAGAGGCACAAATCAACTATTTTCACAACTTTTCAGCAGGCGGTGCATTGCCATCTCTAGCTCCCATTGGCACTAGTGCCACACACCAAGGTACAAATCAACTCCCCAGCTGACGATGCGTAGCTAACTACAGAATCCACTCTCACCACCAAGGACACATCAAGGCACACACAACTACGTTCACAACTCTCCAGCAGAAAGATCGTCACTATCTCCAGCAAACCACTCTCATATCTGAGCACACACCAAGACACACACCAAGGCACGCAACATTGCGTTCACAGCACTCCAGCAGGAAGATCGTCACTATCTCCACCGTCTACGCTCACCACTGAGCACACATCAAGGCAACACAACAACTTTCACAACTCCCCAGTTGGCAGTGTCGCTATCTCCTGCACCCTCTCGCACCTATACGAATACACAAACAACAAACCACATTCACAACCCTTCAGTCAGCGAAGAGTCACTACATCCGATTATCACTGTAATTCAGCCTCATTTCTGCCACACTCAGCCACTACAATTCAGCTATTGACATTCAGCAGCGCATACAATTCCATCAGTTAATATCAACAAGATCTCGCAGTAAAATCCGTACACTGAAATCCTTGACTGGCGTGTCTGTGCTACTTGTATTTCATCTTGTGCAATAATGCAAAGGCGTCTCAGAAAAAATAGCATAAAATCTGCAGACATGAACCGAAGTCGATGATGATCACTTCTGGAAATGAAAATGAGGGGTCACAATCTTGAAAAAAATAACACATGTGACTTTGCTCCTGACTATTAGGACGATGCACGCCAAGTAAATACATTCCCTTTGCCACAGAATCTGATTGCACCTTCTAAGTGCATCTTCTAAGTACCTTAGGAATGGCCTAATAATTACGTGAGTTTGTGAGATCAATTCACGTAATGTTCAACTTCATCATGGTCATAAAAACACACTACTCATGGGTAAAAAGTAATGTTCTTTGACCTTATGCCCCTGACGATAGTAACATTTATTCTACGACACCATTCATAATGCTACCGTGAATGATCGAAGGGAGTTTTTAACATTGATTTTAACAAATTGGCTGCCATGAGAAGCAAAACGTGGTGCTCCCTGAATTCATCAGTATGGCTTCGAGCATCAACACCAAATTCTCAGTCACGATGAGTTAACGTTAGCTCGGACAGAAGGTTCGTCATTTTCTTAACTATTGTTACAGCCAACGTGTGGAGCTCTTCATCACAAGCTTACTGGGCTACCTATACGAGCCCAAAACTACGAGCGTATCTGGTTGTCAACGTATGCTAGCGGAAGGACAATGGGTTCTTTGTACGCACCATTTTGCTATCCGGTTGTCAACGAATGATCATCATCAGCAATGAGTCCTTGGAAGCCCCAGGGAGCGTACTAGGATCCCGATGAAGACGGCTGTTGGGATCATGACAAGGTGTTTTTTTAAAGCGAAATGAGGGAACTTGGATACTGACAAAGGCGGTTAATATAATATGATCAAGGAGTTCTTTGCAAGATCCAATGAGCATACCTGACCGCCGACGAAGGCAGGCGAGCGTACCTGGCTGCCGACGAAGGAGGAGATCCAACGAGCGTACATGACTGCCGACGAAGAGATGTGAGGATAATGAAAAAGGTTATTTACAAGATCGAATGAGCGTACCTGGCTGCCGACGAAGGTGAGTGAAAGGATCATGAGCAACGAGTTCTTTGCAAGAACCAATGAGCGTACATGCCTGCCGACGAAGAGATGTGAGGATAGTGGAAAAAAGGTTATTTATAAGATCGAATGAGCGTACCTGGCTGCCGACGAAGGCGGGCGTGAGGACCATGATGGTGCGCCGGCTGCGCGCCATGCACTCCACGATGTTCTGCACGATGAGGGATCCCAGGGGGAAGTCGCGCTCGTGCAGGCACAGGCGGTAGCGCGGGTTGCTGCCCTCCAGGCGCGGCAGGAGCTCGCCCAAAACCCAAGGACGATCGTGCTTGCTGCCGACATCAACAAAGGATTTTCAGTCATTGTGTATGGCAACTCTTAACAGCCCTTCGGGGGTAACCCCTCGGGGGCAGTCCCCCGATATTCACCAACAATCTAGCTTCCTTTCTCCTACTATTTCGCTTACCGAACTGTGCTGTTATTACCAACTTCATGGAGAATTTTGGAATTTGGTTTACGAATAGGAAGAAGGACATACATCTGAATGAAAATATAAAATGTTATTGATGATAAAAAGTGTAAGAATGATCGTTTTCACCAAAATTCCACCAAGTACGAACCTTACATATATATATTGCTGTTTTATAGCGAAAATTAGATTCTGATTGGAACAAAATTTATTTTCAATGATAACAAAAGAACATGAAACTTAATATGCAACAATCATTAATGAAGAATTGTTAAAAACTAATGTGTGAAATAGTAATGTCGGGATTGGTTTCCAGATAGTAAAATATGGTAAATATTACACAGACGCAATATTGTAATAAAAACTACATGAACCACCATATAGTTCTAGTCCACGTCGATTTCATTTCGAGGAAAATAAGGAAGAAAGGTTTCAATTCGGTATCCCTCGCAACCGAATAAAGAAGAACTCGTTACGCACTACAGTGCCACTTCTTACACAAGCGCCACAACTCATGCAAAACTGCAATAATATAATGTAATATGCTATCTCATTAGTATTATATCACTTTAAAAAAATGTGGCATTGAATTATTTGAAGCTGAACCCTTCACAAATATTTAAATCTTCAATCAGGGACCTGGGAAGGAAAGGAAGTTGTGTGGGATACATTAGTGTTCGTGTTGGTGTTAAAAAGTGGTTGCATGTACAGCGGTTTCTGAAGATATTGATCATTATTTTTAACTAATTGTTTGAACCCGAAAACGTGACATGGATTTAGTAAAACTTTTTATTCCGAAAAAAATATTTGCACTTTCAAGGGAAACACTAAAACCGGAAGTCAATTTTTTTGATCAACAATATAATATCAAATTTTCAAATGTTTAATAAAGATCACATCAGTTCGGCCCAATTTTTTTTTAAACTCAGAGGAGACTTTTTAAACTCAAGAAAGAAGAAGGAAAGATCGCGCAATGCCATAGCTCGTTTGTTACGGTACTGCTGCGACTTTCGCCTGGCATTGATCGGATTGATTGAATGATTGATTGAGATTCCGGGCGCGTCAACTACTATGGTCATTAGTCTCGTACGTATAGTGCGTGTTTTTGCTCGGGAGGTGGCGGTGGTCTTCCTCTGTTGGATGGCCAGATCCGGCGCCGACCTACCGTCGGCTAAGGGGGGTTTTCCACAACCAAGTATCTCCCATCGGCTGGGCACCGACCCGGCCGGGACAAGTTCAAATTCCCCGACCGGTATCCCGGCATGTTATGGTGTAGTGCATGTTAGAGTAAATGTGAGTGTAAGGGGTGATGATAGGACATTGAAGAGGAAGGAAAGACCGCGCGCGGTTCGTGGCCCGTTTGGTAGGGTACTGCTCCGGCATTCCCTGGTGTAGATCGGAGAAACCACGAAAAACTACCGATCAGAGCAGCCGGCCGCTAGAATTCTCCTCTATATGGCGACTGAAGTTGATCTAGCTGAAAAGCTAGTGTCGAAAATCCTGCCGCCGCCATCGGAAATCGAACATCGGCTCAGAGGTCAGAGGCGGTGCAGTGACATCAGTTGATGCACTGAGCCACCGTTCTTGGTACATTGATGGGAGAAATCATAGGAAACTATCGATCAAAGCAGCCTGTCGCTGAATTCTTCTCCAGGCAGTTGTTGAATTCGACATAGCTATCAAGCTAGAATGCAAAATCCTATCACCGTCAAACCCTAACACGCCCGGGTCCCATTCGCTGCAGATGTGAGAGCACGCGCTCACCTGTAGCAGACGAACGCGTCGAAGTCGCACTCGGCGCCGGGGCCCGTGGCGGCGGCCGCCCCCTTCACGGAGCGGTTGGCGCGCAGCACGTGCACGACGTAGGTGAGCTCGAGGCGGAAGCGAAGCGACAGCAGCGCGATCGCGGCGGCGGCCAGCAGCGCCCCGACCACCACCGCGCCGGCCACCGCCACGCCGCTCCAGCTGGACGCCGGAGGCGCGCACTGCGCAGGCGCCGGACCCGGCGCCTCCACCACGGCGCGCCCGCGCCAGAGCGGCGGCTGCGCGCACTGCACCGGTCGCGACTCGCCCAGCCACAACACCGACGGCCCTGCCAATCATAATGACACCTATGTCGGTATGCGTGCTTTTCATTATTTACTAGCGCACCAGACAAAGCTTCACTATTGCAGTGTACTAAATAAATACAATTCAAATTGAAAATTAATTTATTCAATGAAGATTAACTACGCATTAACAACGCATTAATTATATTTTAACTACATATTAACTACGCTTTAAGTATTAACTACACTTTAAATACATATAAACCACACTTTCAACTATGTATTAACTACATCTTACTACATTACACTACATTTAAAAAAAATTAATATTGATGCCAGCATTTGGTTCATATTTCCTACATTTTAGATCGCAACTTCGATGTTATTCGCGCAAGATAAGGTCTGCAAGGTCCTCTCCACATTCACGAAAGGTCCTCTGAGATCTGCGTTGAGCCTACCTCATCTATTAGCTTTGGAAAAACAACGCCCCCACATGCCCGATTTAATTAAAACCACTATTTAAATACTCCCGATAACAATAAGAAGAAAAGGTGAACATTTCAGCAGAGTTGGTCTAGTAGTTTTTTGCGTTTATACACGACATATACGTACATACCTTTTGTTTTGTTTGTACTTGATTATTGCAATGTACTGTAAGCGATTATATGAATTCAGTCGTAACGTAATTCTTCCAGTAGATATCATGAGGTTCTGTTCAGAAAACAGAAGAATAGATCGTTATTTCCTCAATAAAAGAAATCAAACTTAAAATTGTTTGACAACTTAATGACGATTGCTTCACTTTTACGTGGTGGAGAACGTGGGTGTCTGTCATAAAATGTGTGTCTCTTTTTATCTTCCTTTCTTTTTAGTTGTTATCGTCATTGTATTTTTATTCTCTCTGTAATGACTGACTTACGTGCATTGAAGCAAAGATAAAAATCATTAATGTAAGGGAGTAATCAAGTGAGAAGTTAAATGAAGAGAAAGCGTCTAGTGCAAGAAATTATTTGTTCAAAAGAAATGCTCGCTCTCACATTTGGTCAGATCTCAACTATGTTTCAGAGACCGACGGGACTACGAGTGGCATTACGAGGTCTTGAAGAACATTTGGTAGTATTTCAACGCCATTTAATGATTACGATTTCATGTTACTTCTTTATAACTCTTAAACAATACGCTCGGTGAATGTTAAGTCCTGAGGACATCAGTTCAGTTATGCCACCAAGTGTTCAACATTTGCATTATGTCTCATACACACTTACTAATTTTTAAAATATCCTGCATAATTACTTGAACTCTTGATATAAAAAGAGACAGAAAAGTAAGATATAAAAAATCAAATTTTGGAAATGAAATTTGGTTGAACTCACCACTGTCATTTTTTAGCCATTCCTGCAGGTGCCGAATATCGCACTTTGCGCAGTCGAAGGGGTTGGCGCCGAGGTCGACGAGGCGCAGCGGGCGCAGCGCGCGCAGCATGGGCGCAGACAGCGCCGTCAGCTCCGTGCGCGAGAGGTTGACGGCTGCGCGGGGGCCCAGCGCCGCGAACGCGTGCGCGCCCCACTCGTCGCGCAGCGGGTTCCCGCTCACCCAGCGCGCGCCGGCCGCCCCAGCACCCGCAGCGCCGGCCGGGGGCCGGCGGATGCGTCAGCCGGCACCCCGACAGATCCAGCACCTGAACAAGGGATGGATCGCTTCTGAACATTTCTTCAAGGCCAGGAGCAATAGAGCAACTGGTACCAAACCCAGTGAAAAGGAATGCGTCTGCCTGTAGTCATTTGGACATTTGTACAGGGCCGGGAGCAACAGTGGAACTAGCACCAAACCCAGTGAAGGCCAGCCAGCGGTCTGATAAGTCCATCACCTGCAGAAAAGGTAGACCGGCTGTTAATTTACTTTAGAACATTTTTACAGGGCCGGGAGCAACAGTTGCAACTGGCCCCAAACCCAGTGAAAAGGGATGTATCGGACTGTACTCCAAAAAGTTCATCTCATGCAAGAAAAGGTAGATTGTTTTTGTACATTTATATAATGCCGATAGCAACAGAGGAATTCGCGCCTAAGTGAAAAGAGACGCGTCAGTCTGTACCTCGTCAAGAACAGCATCTGCAGCACGCAGACCCAGTGAATCGGATTACTTAAGCCTGCACCTCGACTAGTCCAACATTTATTTAGATCCAGGAGCAACGGTGCAACTGCACCAAATCCAGTGAAAAGGGTTGCGCCACGACTGGTCTAGCTCATGCAAAGTAGAGTTGTCTATGGAAGATTTGCACATGTGCAGTATCTGCACAAGAAAAAGAATGAGACAGATATCATGCGGTTTACGCCAGTTACAAATTCAAAAATCGTAAGGATGCGTCGTGCATCACCAGTATGAATGTAGTATTTAATATGTTCGGTCCTGAAGTGTAAATGATTGTTTTTTTAAATCGGTTCGTATTGTTATTATTCTTTTTTTAAATTTTGATATTCAATGTCTAAACGGACGACCAAATATTAATACAAATAAAAGTAAATAAAATTAAATAGCCAAGTCAAGTGATTCGGAATATGAATATGGATCCGACCAGTTCTTGGTAAATAAATAGAAGTTTTTAGATCAGGTCTCATCACATTATCTGTCGTTAAATAATATATTGTATTTGTGTATTGTATTGTATCAGACACATTGTTATGATGTATGAGAAATTTTAATTAACGTGATGATATCTGATCTAATAGATTATATTTATTTACCAAGAACTTAACGGAGTTTGATGGCTGATCTGTTAGCTTCAGTTGAAGCACCAAGTGGCCTGAAGAGGGGAAGAAGTGAGGTGTTGTACCTGCAGTGAAGGGAGCTTCTCAACCAGGTCGTTGGGGACGGACGCGAGGGGGTTGTTTGCCAAGCGGAAGGTGTGCAGTTTGCGCACCTTCTTGAGCAGGCAATGCGCTCCTGCCGACGCCACATCAGAGATATTGCAGGAACTCACGTCGAGAATCTCCAACTGCGGATACTGAAAACAGAAATGTTACTTAATGGTCAAATGTGAATTCAGTATTTTAAAATGTGTGACAATATGAATGTGATTTCATAGGCCCACTACCCGTGCAAACCCTAAATTTATCCATAGAACAAGGCGCACACATTCTGAAGTACAAAAATCCTTATAACATTTTAATTCATATAATTATAAACACTTCTGGTGTTAGAACATATTCACAAAGAACGAACATTGAATTATATTGAACATTGTAATGTCTATATTTTGAAACAAAAAATAGACATTATTTTCATCTAAAAAAGCATGCTACTGTACCTTCTAAGCTGAGATAATTATTTATAACTGTTTAATATCACTCTATTGTAAGTAATTAGGACTCCCATGAGACGTAACGGGTCCTGGTTGAGATTGATTTATTAGTGATTCCGGGCGAGTCAACCGCGCCAATGACATTAGTCTCGTAAGTGTAGTGAATGTTTTTATCGCGAGTGATGACGCTGATCTTCCCCCTCTGGATGACAAGATCCTAAGCCGGCCTACAATTCGGCTCGCGAGGTTTTACTCAACCAAATGTCTCTCCCCAGCTGTTTTTTATCATCACAGTGGGAGAAAATTGGCAATTCACACTCGTGTTTCTATGAGGTTAAAAGCGATCGTTGCCATTCAACCCAAATATGATTGGACTACATTGTCTTCTTTACTTCACTCGAAGGTGGCCATAACATTTACACTAAAACTCTCGCCTCTTCTATGCATTCTTGGAATCCGATGATTTTTTTATACATATTTTTTAATGTTCTTAACAGACAAACCTTTCGTTTTATATTCTGTCCTTGAATAAATTCCTTCAACACATGAAACAATGATTAGTCGTAATATGATATTGGGAATAAATCCTTTTCACTCTTATGTGCCTTTTAAGGGGATGTGGAATGCACTATCCTGGCAATGTTAAATATTTTAGTCTAAATCTCAGAATCTATTGAAGTTAGGCTTATGAAATTTTTACAGGTTTCAGAGATATTACTCATTTTAACATTGAAACAACGATTTTCAAAAATAATTTCTATTTCTGTAGATAAAAATATTTTCTCATAATGCAATTTTTACCACGTTTTCGAATAAATAATGTTCCGTAGAATGGATAATACTAACACAACAAAGGAAATTAGAAAATTCTTCAATACATATAGGAGACCTTATTAACACCTGAAAATTTCAGTTTCCTTCTACGAATGTAATTCTAAAGAAGAACAATTTAAAATAATAAATATCAACTTTCGAGAAAAAAGCTTTACTGATGCAACTCTAAGAACACAGCAGCTTGATAACTGGCCGCATCAGAATAATCACTTTCCAATAACTATTACCTTTGGGACTTTTTTTATGTCGGTTAGATTCACAGCATACATTTTTGAATTTACTTTCTGCATGTGTAAATCTTTCAGTATTTATGAACTGGCTTACACCGGCGCCTTTTAAATATTGTAATATATACTATGGACGTATTTCATATTTCGATTAAAAAATTCTTATAAGTGGTGAAGTCTATCGTACAACTTCAGTAGAGATAGAACCTACTTTCAGCCACTCCAAACCCTTGTTAAGAACTGTTCGGCGACGTTCTACGATCGGAAAATGCTTGTAGAGAACTATTTTAAACAAACTAATGAACTTTTATTTTACATATTTTCTATTTTTCTAACATGTTTTGGAAAAAATAAGTACGTATATATGTACATATTTTGCATTTTTATTACAACAAATTTCGTTCCCTCGTTATAATAAAAAACTACCGTAAATAAAAAAATAAACAAACAAATGAATAAATAATATAAACCTCAATTTACTTGCTGGGGAATTTTTTTGGACCAGACCGTTTTGGATCATTATTGCGTCAAAGAAAGCTTCCCTTGGTGCCCGTTTGATCCCGTCGCCCCTACGCCACCGGTCACTCACCAGGATCTTTTCGGCTTCCGTGGGCGGCCTGAGCGGGTCCTTGCGCGGGACCAGCGGGTCCAGGCTGGGCAGCGGCGTGCCCGACAGGTTGAGCACCTGTAGCTGCAGCAGCGGCCGCAGGACCGGCAGCAGCTGTGGCGCTATCAGAGGATTGTGCGATAGGTCGAGTGACCGCAGCCCGCGAAGCAGGCTCACGCCCTCCGGAATGGATGCGAAGTTGTTGAAGGAGAGGTTGAGGTACTGCAGATTGGGCATGCGTTGGAAGTTCACTGAAACAAAAATCAATGTTTATACTTGGGTTTGCGTAACGTGGCAGCTGAGGGTATTATCTTCAAGATGGAATATGGCACGACTTTTTGGGTCTTTCTCGGTCCTGCCGCAGGATGTCGAACGATCGCGACCGTGCAAAAGCAGTGCTGCAAATCAAGCGACTCTAGAGGCACGACCGAAAAAGACGCAAAAACGCCGTGCCAAATTCCATCTTGCTGACACATCACGAAAATGGTAGGAAATGGTGAGGAGTTAACGACATTTGCATCATCTAAATGAAATTTAGGCGTTGTTTTGTCGTATATGTTTATTTTAGCATGAAGCTTTTTTGGCTGCATAGCGGCCATCTTCAGTGCTATTCTGAGGCTGCTGGGGGCCTCAGAATAGCACTGAAGATGGCCGCAATGCGGCCGAAAAAGCTTTATGCTAAAATAAATACATACGACGAAATAACGCCTCAAATTCTTTTAGACATTACGAAAGCTCATGAAGTATTAGGTAGCTGTCTACCCAAGAGTGATGAAAAATTGTGAAATTTTGTGTTTTTCAATTTTTACTGGGTGGTATCTCTGTTTTATTCTCTTTAAATGCTTCAAATCGTATCTTACTTCGATTCTTAGTTTTTGAGATTTCTTTCGAAGTGAGTATCAACTAGCAAGATCTTAGCGAGTGAACTTCAGATGAATTTTTCCGAAATGTGAATTTTCAGCACATTCATGCACTTCAAACATCGTAAATAAACTATTAAAGATAGTAATATAATAATATAATTCTTTTTGCAACATGTAACCCATAATTTACTCTAGTGAATGAACTAGAATAGTTAATCTGTCACTAACATTTTTAGTTTTATGAACAGAAATGTTCAGAAGATACTTTTAAACATTTTTCTCAAATAATCAAGTCCTAACTCTTTAATTTTCACAGTATATTTTTTGTCTAGAAAGCATGTTTTCAAAACAACGTTTGAGTGCTTATTGCGGATCAGTTATTCGGAATATCGAAGAACTTTATTAGAACAAATAGACTTAAAATGTCTTCAAAGCTTTTTTCCGAAGTTTTGACTTTTCCTCCCCGGACTCCCAACATATCTCAAGCTCTAATACAATTTTGTACTGTCTTCTTACAGTAGCGTTTCTCTTAAGAACAGATCCCTTTAAACTTTTTAGACAGAATACAAGTTTTTCAATTATTTTATTTCATAACAATTCAAATTTAATCTTACATCTATGTATTTCCTGAATTAAACGATGTTTCTAGTGCTTTTGCGCTACCATCTTCAGATCTAATGAAACAATACAATTAGACCTGAAGATGACGGCGCAAAAGCTCTTGAAACGTCGTTGAAGACTGGAAAAACATAGGTAAGATTGAATTTGGGTTGTTATGAAATAAAATAATTGAAAAACATTTGCCTACTGTTTAAAATTTTAAAGGGACCTGTTCTTCAACCTTCAGAGTTCGCGCTCAGAATTTGAACGGGAGTGATCACGTGGATTACAATTGTAATCCATTAAAAAATAATTTTAACAATATTTTACAAACAAATCGCCTTTTGGTTCAAATATGGACGAGTAACAGTTCTTAAACACTAATTAAAAAATTTATTAGAACGTTGACATATTACCAATTCTATGACATGTTACATGAAAATGCATGTATTGCTCCTTTCGACCAAAATACTCAAATACAGTAGATTTTCATTTTTGAACATTCTTGCGCTCAATATGTGTTATGCACTTGTTTGCATTATGATTATTACATAAAGAAGATTGACATAATTGTTTAAACATCTAGAGCCTCTATTCCGATTGTATTTCAATTATAAAATCAGATAAATATCTTACAGATTTTCTGAATGTGGCACACCCACTGGATACATTTATCGCAGTACTGCCGAGTGATCTTATTTCGTTGACGTCCACAGAGATAACAACATCCAACGTTGCCCTTTGAAGACACCGCTGAACCCTCGGCCCCTTCTCGATTCCCAGTAGAAATCTTCTGCGTGTTCTAATTACTGTCGACAGATTTTCTCTCGATGTTCGTTTTCATTTCTGGTTTCATAAAGGACAAAGTAAGATCGTTTAGAAATCCCCTTCTGGTCAACCTTTCTCTACTGTAGTACTTTGCATAAACTTCGGAGCTTCGAATGCAGCGATATTCTTGATGTCGGCTTAGGTCAGAAACTGAAACGCGAGTGATACCGGGGATTACTATTGTAATCCAAGCTATTTCTGGCGCTTATCACACTAGTGATAGTGCAGCAGTTATCACTTGAGTCATATTTCGCTATAATTCGATAGCTGAGGCCTTTTTTTATTTTACGTCAAAAACAGTTAAAAACTGTGTATGACGTGCTATGGGGAGAAGCAAATTCTGGGCACGTTTTCAAAATTCTGTGATCCCTACACTAAGCCATATACTACTTGAATTTTGAATTTTAGAAAACGCTCCAATGTAATAAAATCTATTATCAAGGATAAATAAGTAATAAATTTAGGGCTCTTATCCATCATGTCCTTCGGCAAGGAATAATACTTCCTGCCGCGACAACATGAAAACGATAATTTGAATAACTATATTTCCCATTGAACTCTAGAAGACGTGCACAGATAATGAAGATACATTTATGTCAAGAAGCAAAACAAGGTGCCATCTCAGCATTTGCTCAATGGATCAGGGAAACTGGACAAAAAGCTGATTGAGATGGGGTCATTGACCCGGAGGTTGCGGTACAATACTTGTTACAGGTTGTTTAGAATTATACAGTCCAAATGGTAAATAATGCATTAAATGTCACAGTGACAATTATATTGAAATCTCACTGTTAAAATTAATGTTACTTTCCTAGTGTATAGTCTCTAATTCTGTAGAACCAGTTATACAGCAGAAACGATTTCTATGAAAGGTACTGAAAAGTTCGTGCCAAAAGTTTGTCAACTCTCTCTGTAAACAGTGAATGAATACGACTGGATTACAATAGTAATCGACACGACTGGTGAAGGGTTCAGAGAAATAACTCAAGCTCGTTCCTTGCTACCTTTGTCGAAGATGGCGATGCCGTTCCTGGAGAAGTCGAGGGTGCGCAGGCGCAGGAGGGCGACCGGGATGACGTTGGTTCCGTCCCAGCGCTCGCCGCCGTGCACCTCCAGCTCCTCCACCGCCGCGCCCGCCTTCAGGTAGCGCAGCAGGTAGTTGGCCAGCGACATGAACGCCGGGTTGAATTCCATGAAGACGCGCCACGCGCGGTTGATGTACAGTTCCACCACGCTCATCTGCTTCGTGTACGCGATCACCCACACATCCGGTTCGCACCGGTCGTCGCCGGACTGCGAATTTGTCACCGATGATCTGTGTAAATGAAATAGATTACTGGTAATGGTAATGCAGCATTCAGATTTCGGCCTGACACCCGACCCCTCTTAATACTACGTGAGCATAAGGTGTAGGTAATATTAAGGAATCGGAGAGTGGGACAGTGTTCCAACAGTACAAGGGGCATTGAAAGTTGGCAAGACTGCATTTCCATACTATAAGACATAGGACAATGCAGAATCAAGTATTGAGAGAGGACAGACTCTGGAGAAGGATCTAGAAAAATGACTAACGAAACATGTACGAAGTAGACAACTGAAAATAATTGATTTTTTAAGGACAAATGAAGATATTGAAATTTTCAATTCGTGCTGCTAATGAATTTTGCTGTTTCTATCTATTAATAAAATCAATCCTTGTGGAGAAATTCTATTTAATTTTCATATCATCCGATATAGTGAACCTCTGATAGAGTGAACCAAACCTGTTAGTCCCCAGAAGTTCACTGTCACCGGCGTTGACTGTAAATACTTGTATATAATCAACGTAGGGTGCATGTGGCATACTCACGAGCAGTTGTGGAAGTCGGAGCGCAGCGCGCCCTTGGCGCCGATGGCGTCGGGCCGCAGGTCGAGGCGGATGGCGCGGAAGCCCTGCGAGAAGTGATAGCAAACCATTGACATATCCATACATCAACATTTTTTCGATATCGATGAAAACATCGAAGAAAACCCACCGATGGTGAAAATATATTCTATTGTGATGCATAACATGTCAATACTAATTTAAATTATAATTTGACTGTCATACTTTTCTAATGTAATACTTTTTTCCATTGAAAAAAGTCAATGTTCAAATCGCAGTTTTATGATACTACAACGTATAAAATAATCAGGAAAGGTACCAACATTGGAGAAAGGTTGCGAATAGCAAATGGTTTCGTGGTGCCTGTAGATCGTCAATATTTACAGTCGTGAATGGTTGTTGATTTCGAACAATCCACAAATTAAATTCTGGAAATTTTATTTATATCATTATAATTTTTAAGCAGGGATGTTTCTGATCAAATATATCGATCTGAAGAAAACATCGAAAGCAAAACATCGATGTTATAATATCTATGTTTCTGCTCTAAACTATCGATGTTTTAACCCTTTTACTCTGTTTCTCCTTTACTTACGTGGACTCTGTTTGGGTTCAGATTTGATCCCAACAGCTTACCGCATTTCTTGCACGGATGCTATTTGGAATTATTAATTAAGAAAATTATGCTATTTATTTGCTTCATTTAGTACATAGTTCTAAAAAACAAAGAACAATATTTCCAGAACATTCTAGCATATCCTCACAACTATACATAGGTGTCTACCGTGCCAGCATGAGAACATTAGATACAAAGCTACTAACTCGTAAGAGACAAATACGCCAGATTTTCATGCAAAAACCACAACAAAATAATATTATAAAACGGAAATAGGCAAATTGTTTTGAATCTTCTTATAATTTAGACGAATAATGTGGAATCTATTTGGGAGCATTTCTGTCCCCAACCGCATAAGAATCAAATTACTTCAAACGAAGAAATCTTAAAAAACACATGTAAAACAGGACATAAATAGCATATCTAAAAGGAGAAGTTCATATGAATAATTTTCAGTGTTGCAAAACATTCTTTGCGCCTGGAATCAGAAAAGACCCCAAATAGAGTCTAAGACTTAAAAATATCGATGTTTTTCACAGTGGTGTAGCTAGGAGGACAGGGGGAGCGGTGCGCACCGGGTGAAACCATTTTAAGGGTGACACCAATTATAAAATTTTATAGTTCAAATTATATAATTTTAATTATTAATTTAAAATAATTTATATTAGATTAATAGTTATACAATTAAATCATATATACTAAGAAAGCAAAAAAAAAAAAAAATAATGTTAAGTAAAAGGTGAAACTATAAGCAGTGAGCCTCAATTCTTCAGTTGTCCAAGAGTCTCGATTTCGGCAATTACTTTATCTAATCGTTAAACTTGATAACATAATCTACAAATTATCTTTGATATGGTGCACATATACTTGTATTTTCATTAAATAATATATAAACTATTCAGATATAGATTTTTTACATTTAATTTTAGGGGGGGTGATACCGTTAGTTTTGCCCCGGGTGACATCAGCCTCCCTACCTGCGAGACGAGCGCGAGCTGCGGGTCGCTCTCCTGGCCGTTGGCGCCGCGCTCGCTCCGCATCGTCTGCAGCAGCGCCTCGTTCTCGCTGATGGGCACGCCCGGGGGCAGCGTGTCCACCTTGCGCATCTCGTAGCGCGACTGGAAGGCGCACCAGCCGCCGTCGGGCTGCGACGCGTTGCCCACGCGCGTCGACGTCACCTGGTACGTGGCCCTGCAACAGATTGGAGGAGCTCAACCGTGCTGTCAGAGACCCTCCGAGCTAAAGGCCGCACAGACCTTTACTAACCTACGAGCTGACCCGAGCTAAGAGCCGCATCAAGCTACCAGCTATCACGATCTGTACCGAGTTAAGAGCCACATCGGGTTAAGCGGACCCGGGAGATAAAAAAAAATGTTTTCGGCAAAATTGTTTCTTTTTCCTTCTGTTCTATAGTCTTGTATGTCCACTGTCGGGAAATATGCATATTTTTCTTGTTTAAGCTTTCAAAATATTTTTTACAGATTTTTAAACGTCCAATGTCAGGTTGTTCATGTTCGTGTTCGTGTTGTTCGTCCCTAGCCTGCCGAGCTGTCATCTTGTGCTGCGTTTTCAGTTTTTTTTATAACTATTTTGAGTCCTGTTACGGCAGGAAATTTTTAAGTTGTGAACTTTATGTTTATTTTTGTGTGTGTTGCCACCAATATTGTAATAATTGAACAATGTAACAATTGAATGTAACAAAAGAAGGCAGAAACTACAATTTTTGCTTTTTTTCTTTTTCCACAAACAACATTTTTTGTTACATAAGTAACTTTTTCTCTGGAACCAATCAACCAATTTAATTAAAAATTTCAATGCAGTTTAAAAATTCACAAATGAACACTTCGAGAAGGTGTTTTTTTATATTCAGTTTTTAAACATAAATGTAGGCATTTGATCTTTCAATTTTGCCAACTTCACTCATATTAAAAAAATTGTCTCTTGCACACATCACAAAATAAAGAAAGAATGTTAAAATGTGTATGAAGATGCACTTCAGCTACAGGAAAATATTCTAAATCATCAGCCAATTATGAAGAGAGAAAAATATACTTATGTTAGTATGGTTTAGTATAGAACTTCCAAGTCCCGTTAAGAACCACACGGAGGTAAGTGTCGCATCGACTTAGGCCGCAACAAGCTAAGTGTCGCAACGAGATAAAGCCGCTTCGAGATGTACGTACTGCGCCGAGAGGAGCTGCACCGAGCATACTGCTGCACCGAACTAAGAATCGCACCCAACTAAGAGCCACACCGAGTAAAAAGCGGCAGACTAAGAGCCAACGAATAATCCAGTAACAAGTGAGTAAGGGTCGCACCGAGATAAATGCAGCATCGAGCTAAGTGCCACATCGAGTTAAAAGCTGCTTCTAACAAAGACCTGCTGCGAGCTAATACCCGCTCTGAGCTAACAGCCGCTTCCAGCTAAGAGCCGCACCGACCAAGGGACTCGCCGGGTAAGAGCGCACCGAGCTGTCAGTCACAACGAGCTACCCAACCAAGTATCGCAACGAGATGAAGCCGCTCCGAGATGTGCTGAATCGAACTGAGTATCGCACCCATAAAAATTCCGCGCCGAATTAAATGCGGCACAGAGCTAAGAACTGCACCGACCTAAAAGTCGCTTTCAGCTAAGAATCGTGCCCAATTAAACGTTGCACCGACCTAAGAGTAGAATCGAGCTGCTCTGAGTTGACGTGAGCGAGCGAAGCTGAATGTAGCTCAACCTCACGCAGTTCCAAGGAACCCTTCTGGTCTTAAATTTTGAGTCCGATCCGAGAAAAACCCTTCCACCTCTCTCAACATTGCATTACAACTCTGCGCTGCCTGAGTTTACGCGGTCAGAATTCAACCGTAGTACATGCACGGGCAATTAGCAAATAATACGAAAAGGAAACATTGACTTCAGTAGCGACATGGGTGGTGAATCAGACGCACGTGAGCGGAAATCGGTCGTCACAGTCTTCATATATCTTAATCGGCTATTAAAATGTTCAACTCTGTGTTCAAGATATTCTTCGTAATGAATGCTACTTGCCAAATTAACTTGTATTCGACTTAAGTTCATTATATTCTACGTGCCAGTGTTGCCTGCTATCTAGAGCTAGTGATGTCTTGGCCTTGACAAATTCATCTACAACTTCCTCGTTTGTGTAAGCTGGTAAGTTCATTGTCACAGTACAAAATATTGAAACAAATTATCATCATAATATATCCATTCCGAACTATTTTGTAAACAAGCAGCGCATCCTCAGCGTAACCCATCGTACCGGAAGTATTTTATTTAATGAAATAACTACCTAAAACTGTTGCAAATAATTTCATGCAGTCACTAAGTAAAGCAGTGTCGCTAAACTAAGTAAAGTTGCAGCATTTATGTTAGATCCATGCCATCTTGCAATGGTTTCTAACGAAGGAAAGGAAAAAAAACTTGTAAGGTCTTTTGATTTCACTCAATCAGAACTGAAAGAATACCTAGAAACGGCTCTCCACGCTGTCGGGTTACATATTATCAAATCAATACCATAAATAGTACTTTTTAGGAATAGGGCCAAATAACCTGTGGCCGCTGGTAAAAATTGCGGATTACATTCGTTGGAAAACTGACTGCAATTATTGAAATTTCCCTGTAATTTTTGTGCACTGTGTACCACCATGATAGTAAAATTCAATACTCTGTGAAGTTATTGAGGAAAACTTAATATTAGCAATTAAGTGATAATATAAAAATAACACATGAAAGGATTTCTAGTTTCTTCAGATCAGTTTTTAAAACTTAAATTAATACGTTTAGTTACGATTCAAATGTAATTCTTGATACAATTTGCAAATTCTGCATGTTTATTTTAAGTAGTAAAAGAAGACTTGAGAAAATTAAAAGTTCTATATAAATAAACTTGCCAGTATTGGAATAAAATGTTCTTATATGTTTTCAGGGCAGTGATCCTTGTCAAAGCATTTCAGAAATTTCAAGATAATGTGGCAATGTTCACAAATGTCAGTGAGTTTAATGCACAATGGAACGGAAATGAAACAGACGAATTGTAATACTGAAAGCAATGATAAAATGGAACAGTAGAAAGGATACAAATTTTTCTCATTTTTCAAAATTCATCCTATAAAAGAGCATAAAAGAGTATAAACTTTTTTGTTTCCGTTTAAAGCAATCCGCAGTGCACCGTGTTATTACGGATTGTAGGGCAGCGATATGGATACAACGTATAACTCGCGCAACTTTTCTTGGACGATGGATTGAAAAAATGCGGGTGGGGGTATTAGTTACAAAGTCGGCCACTAGAGTATTCACAGTAATGCCAGCCTCTGGAAAATCAAAGTCACACCTGCTACGTGTGCAGCCAGGTCATCGCTCTAGGTAGGCAACAGCAGGGACTCCAAATAGTAGTTTTACGTGCCTCTCTTGAAGGACCTGGACATGCCTCTGCCATTTCTTTAGATAATGGTAATAAAGTTGAACAGAAGTTCTTGACTATGAAAGCATCTAGCTTTGACTAGCTTCTGTTTCGTGTCGACGAAGTTGAAATGCTTGGAATATTGTCATCAGTGGTCGCCGCAAGCTTTTGCCTTCAACTGTTTATTGCTCAAGGGAGGGGGAAGCAAGGTCATCGTTCAAGAAAAGTTGCGCGAGTTGTAGTTGGTATGAGTCCTGGCGAAGCTGGGCAAGGCGAGACAGGGCAAGATGAGGCAGGGTAAGGCTGGGCACGTTGGTGCGTAACGGGATCGGACGGAGAGCCGGGAGGGGCTGCGCAGGGAAGGCGGGACCTAACGGGCATGGCCGGCATGCGTGCGGGTGTGGTGACAGGTGGTTGGGCAGGGCAGGGTAAGGTAGAGTGAGTGATAGAAGAGGAGAGTATTCAGCAAGAACATAATTTTAAACGGTGAAGCCAGAATTTAATTCAGTACACAATTTTATGAAATTATAACGGCAGCTTGGACTTTCATTTTGGTTATTATAAGTACGACGCAATAAGACCCAAAATGAGTGTTCAAAGCATAACAGAAAAAAAAACAAAGACAACCACAAAAACTGTCAAATTAATGTGGAAAGGATGGATTACAACGTAATTCCAAAAAATATCAAACATTCACAGCGAGAAGAAAACGGAATAGAAAACGCTCGAAAAGAGGTGAGAGAATGATCTGGGCTGTTCGGGTGACGCCGCGTCGAAGGCTGGGGTGCCCAGATCATAACTCTGGCCGCGGAAGCCTACGATATCATCTAACATACCTCTACGGGGAGGATACATACAAAACTTGCAGAGAATTTGGAAAACTACGGGACAAACGGAGTCGCAATCTCTGCCACCTTGCGTTTCTCCTGCGCTGCAGGGACGAAGACGTCCTCCCGGCTTTCAGGCAGTACAGCCCTGAAGAGGACCGCGATATGTCGGTCGAAACGTCGGCACCCCAGCCTTCGACGCGGCGTCACCCGGACAGCCCAGATCATAACTCTGGCCGCGGAAGCCTACGATATCAGAGGTGAGAGAAATAAGAGTTTGAGGCGCAAAGACTAAAACAAGAATAACTATCGAAGACGATTATAAACATACGTGTAACAAGTGTCTGCGTCACAGTGCTGAAATTCGGCATTTCCTGGCTGGTTGCGACTAGATTCAGCAACCAGGACCTGTCTTCTCCGTCTTCCGTGAGACAATCGCATCATTTGATCCTGTTGGACTACTCTGTTGTTACAAAACTGGTTGGTAAGTAATTTGTTCTTCGGGAGATAATTGAATTCCAAAATGAAATTTAACCGGTTCTTATTAGTTTTTTTTTTCGTATTTTAACCACTTGAACTGATTACTCGAGTAATGATGTTGCGATAATCGATTAGATAAAATGGTTGTAATCTAAAAAAGGACCGGACAATACCTCAATACATTGATGAAATTGATTCAGGACGCAAAATCCGCATTGTACGCTCTGAGCCCAATTTGCTTGTGGTTAAATGCTGGGCTTGAATCTTCCCACATTTCTCGACTTAATTAGATGCCATATTCACTTAGCCAAGAAACGACGTTAGCCAGGAGGAATTCCTGGCAGTATAAACATTAAGCCTATCTGACATTTTCGGATCATGAATTAGACAACAACACATTGAATCTAAATTATTGATGTTTCTGTTGGCTTCGTCACAGATTTTAAATACAAAATAATGATATACGTTTTACGTATCATCTAAAGGTGGGATCGTTAACCAGTTGATAGCGGTCGACCAATTGATTGCGAAGATCTTTTCAGAAGATCGCGATGGAAAAATAATGCAGTGAAACTGCTCAATAACATACAGGCTTCCGGGTGAAAATAAATACCCCTTATTTAGAAGTGTCCTTTATTCAGAAAAAAATTTAGGACATTATCAATCAATATTATTTTTTTATCAATGCGCGCAGAAATTGAAAGAAAACAATGCAGTTCCTGACATGAGAGTTGTGATTGTGGTTTTGATATATACTCAGGAACACGGTAAAAATAAAAACAGCTTCGATTTGAACAGAAAAATACAAATAATTGATTGTGTTATTCCGATTCCGCATATTCTCGTACTGCCCGTACCGAATTAATTCTCTTAGTATGTCACGGTTTACGATACATATTACGTTATGTGACAGCAATTAAACATTTCTTATTTACGTCTTATTTATAGCCGCAAGATGAGACTAGGGCACATTATTTACAGTATTTGTGATTATGGATTTATTAAAATATTTAATTTATTGCAGTTTTAAATAAGTATTTATTTGTAGTTCTTGATGAGTGTAGCAAACTATTTTGAACGATTCCGTTCAGCAGCATTTCAACTGCTGCAAGTAGTAGGCTACGAGCGTAAGTACAAACTTTTACTTTGATACATGGTAACATGGTGACGCATGTTATTTATTTACGTACTGCATGTTATTATGTTAATACGTTGGCGTTAAATTTGTTTGTTTTTTAACTAGGAGCGTTGAGAGGTTTGTTCAGTCTATTATATTATAAATCTCTCTGAAAACTTCATACGACGAAATATTCAACAACTTTTCTTTCATATTCAAGTCCCAGCAAGATATAAGGGTTCATTAAGCTTGGAGATAAAACGTGATTTAAGTGCAGACGGACAAATTCACAGACGGATAGACTGACAGAAGGATGAACGGTCAGAAGGCGCGACGGGCAGAAAGTCGGACGGACGGATGGACGGAAGGCAGATGGACAGGCAGGCAGGCAGGCAGGCAGGCAGGCAGGCAGGCAGGCAGGCAGGTCAGAAAGACAGAATTGTAGGCAGAAAAAACGGACAGATACAAAAGCACGCAGGCAGATAGAACAGACAGAGAGAGAAGGACGAAGAGATACGACAGCTAGTATGACATATAGACAGATAGGACAGACATACAGAAAGAAAGGCGGCGGGTAGACATACTGAAATTCCTGGAACCCGTAGACGTCTAGGTCTTACGCGACCCCCACCACGAGAAGGCTTGGCTGCGAGAAAGTGCGGAGTCCCACTTCGAAGCAGTCGTAGCAGGTCAACGCTCCGTGCAAAACTGCCATCGTCTGCGCACAGTCCGTGGCACCATTTCAAGAGCCTGTTCTGTGCGACAACGCGCCGGCGCCGCCCGCACATCACCGCGTGCCGCCGCCCCACCACCGCCACCATCGTCACTAGGGCCAGGATTCTCAAGTTATGTTTTCTGTCTTTCAATATTCAATTCTCAAAATCTCGATCCTGGCAAATCAGAGAATTCTAATACAATATTCAAATTTTTCGTTCCATACTTGTATACATGTATTATATAACACATTAAACGTTTTGTTATTTTGCCGATTTTATTGAAATTTATTTCGCAACAAAAATTTAATGCATTATCAACACTAGCTTTTATTAAAAAATCGTCTCATTTTTATCATACACAAATTCAAATTACGCACTGACGATGCAGGGTGCCCCACGTGAAAACGCGGTCAGAAGTATGCGATCTGTTTGAGCTAACCTCCGTCTGCACTGCATACACGTTGTGACTAGTGCTTGCGTGCGTTGAGAATATTATATTTAGGAGAGGAAAGTGTCAATGGCGTCGTGTTTCTTGATCTATTATCCCAATTTACAGAGAGATATTGGTGGTCGCAGACGGCTGTCACAACGAAGACAATGACTGCCTAGATTGTTTGCCGGTCATTGTTTTCCCATGTTTGAAGGTTGATTATAATTGCACTCAAATAGAAAAATATATTCTTAAAAATGTAATCCAATTGAACAAGCAATATTTTTAAAATTTGTTTACAAAGATTGTGTTCATGTAATTTCAAATAAAATTTCTTTTGTTTGTTTGTGGATGTTTTGCAAATTAGAGTGGCATTACATATTCTATCCCTTTTTACTTCTCGTATACGTACGTATATACGGAGTATAAAGAAAGTTATGTCAATCTACGCGAAAAAACTGGATTTTCGTCGGAAAAAAATCATTGCTGGGCTCTAGAGGCGAAAAACAGCATAAAACAGTTGCTAAATTAAGAAACAAAATCCTCTAACACGTGGTGTAGCCATAATCTCTTTGTGGCCCCTTGATGCCGAAAAAACAATTGGAAGCAAAACGTCCGTCCGTCCGTTCGTCCGTCCGTGTCTGTCTGTAAACACAACTAGCGCCTAAACCACACGTACGATCTCCAAATTGAAGAAGCCCCTGTCCATCTGATTCTAATTACGTATTTATTACACATTCTTATCATTTTCATTGCATATTTATGTAATGAATTTGCCCTTTCATACAACATAATTTTCCGGTCCCTATTCCATCACAGTCACAGTCACAGCCACAGTTCCCGCTGCTGCTGCTGCTACTTCCACCACCTCGACCGCCGCCGCCGTCTTGCATTCTTCGTCTTTACTACCGCTACCGCCATCACCCCACCACCGCTGCCGCCGCCGCCGACTTGCAATCTCCATCATCTTTACCACCGCCGCCACCACCACTGCCGCCTTTCCCGGCGCCATTGCCGTCTAGCGACCCCGAAGAGAGACGCACGCGGCATTTTCGATGGTGGGGTTTTCCCGGGCTGGCCCACGCAACAAGTCCCCGACGCGGGCGCTGCGTGAGGACACACCCGCTCTTTATTCCGACCGCGCGCGTGTTAACTCCTTCAGCCGCACGAGGAAACTGCGATTTCCTCTCGGCGCTCTCCTCGAGCACACATCGAAATATATGACTGCTACTATTTATGGTGAACATTCTGCAGACATTTGTGGTGGCTCTGTTCTGATTGTGAGGTTGTGGTTTCGGATCTCGCTTAAGGCAGCAATGCTTTCAGTGTGTGATTGTGCTGCACTAGATTAGGGCAAATCATCATGTACCCCATGTAATCATTTAAATTACCATTCATTGTTTTATAGTGCCAAGTTCCACTTCACTACACATGTTTGCTGCATTTAATAGAATATAATTGGAATTTCGTTAAATGGATGTTATGCAACAAGCAATAACGAGTATTGACACAACATAAAATTATTGAAGTTGATTATTGAGTTGATAATTATTGAAATCCCCTTATCATAAACATTCTTATTCCCCCAAATTTGGAAATCTGCAATTGTCATCCCTATCCTCAAACCGGGGAAAAAAATCAAATGAAAGGTGAAATTAGAGACTCGTATAACTCTCCTGCACCACCTGGTGGTAAATATTTGAAAAAGTTGTTAACCATGGATTCCGATGATTCTTAGTCTTCCAGATATAATTTCATATAATCAGTTTGGATTTCGATCAACTCAAACAATTATCCATTGTATCAGCATACGCACATACATTCAATTAGCATTTTCTAACGAACCGCATGTACTTGCAGTAAACTTAGATATAGAAAGAGACATGTTCGCTCAAGTCAAAAGATCATTTAATCTGTAAATCTGTAAAGAAATTGAATAGTTGGTCCACAAAATCAGGTATTCTCACCCACAGAAAGAAAATGCATTATTCTCAAAACGCCATTACAACAGGCTGACTGTACCCTCACTTGCTAAAAAACATAAATTTGTTTCAAATACAAGAATATTAGAAATGTTATTAGATGAAAAAAACTTGGAAAAACATATTCAATATAGCTTAGAGGAATATAAAAAGAGACTAAACATTTTAAAATGCCTATCCCATAACAACTGGAGAGCTGATAAAAATCTATTACTGGTAACCTATAAAACAATAGCACATTTAAAATCAGACTAAGGCGCAGAAATCTATGGATCTGAAAACAAAAAGAACCTCAAGAAACTTGTCACAATACACATTATAATGTTTGACTTAATCATTTATCCAAAGAATATTCACTATTTCTAAAGTACATTCAGAAGTATTTAGATGGTGACAATTTTAAATCAATTCTGGCATCTACATTTCGTCAAGAAAAAGTTCTAAAAATTGTAAGACTCTCCATGCCTTTAATGAATTATAAATTAGTTCTTTGTACCATATGGTCAAACACTGTTTTACACCAACTCTGTAATTCGCAATAAGAAATAGCAATTCCATTATCTTGTAATGGAATGTATTGTTTTTCGTAACAAACTACAATCTTTTTTGCAAGGAACTCTTAAATACTGGGTGATATTTATAAAATGAATTAGTCTTATCTCAATTATGTATTGTAATGCAATACATGTGCCAGAAATGTTACTTTCACTGTAACATACGTTAGTCGCTAATGAACTCAGCAGTCAATGCAACTTTAAGTAAATAAATTTTAAAAACCTATAGATGCTACAAACTGACACAGACTCTCTCGTACTACTTAGTTTTCTAATCTCTATAGTCTGAGCTAGCTTTTCGGTTTTGCCCTACCCTCTTCCTAGTTGCCGTGAATGCCTTTCAAAAGAAATGTTTCACATTTTCTTCATTTCACAGTTCCCTAGTGGTGGAACTGAAGAGTGACTTTAAGCATATTATAGAAGAGTAAAACCTGGCCCTTTTGCAAGCTTTTCGTTGAAGAATTTGGAGCGGTGTTTTAGAAATGTTTGTTTGAGCGTTTCTGAAAATGCGTAATTTTGAACTTTTTCACGGAAATCTTTTGGTTTTCGAGTAACTTCATTGGAAATCATTTCAAGCAAATGCAATAATGTATAGAAATTGCTGATAATGTAATTAGAATAATATTTACATTACCGGCAGTAATAAAAATTCAGAACTAACAGTAAAAATCGTATCAGTAAATAGATCTATGCCATCATGATAAGTGGTTTTCACTCAGTTCTTCCAAGAAAAAATTAGAACCATTTTTGAGAAAATTTTGAAAATGTCCCAGAGGATTTATGTTAAGAACCCCTCAAACTTAATGAATGTTCTTCAAAATCGCAGGGCTTGGCGTCGAACCAGATCGTCCAAGAAATTTTCATTTTGGAAAAAAGTATAAGAATAGTTAACGCGCTAGTGTTGTTCACAAATGGACAGACAGACATACACAGAGATAGACAGACGGACGGACATTTTGCTGTGAACCAATTTTGGGGTATCAAGCACCCACATCGTGGATTCTGACTACACAACCTGATAGAAGTAATTTTCTATATTTCGAAAGAAGATTTATCCACTTTTTCTGTATCAGGTCCCAACAATACGTGTTTTTCTATCAAAAATTGCCGTTTCGTAACGTAGCTCTTCATAACCTTTTCTATACCACGAATATTTCTTCTTATATACGTGCGTATACGAAAAAGTATAAACAACAACTTATTCTTAAAAGTTAATGTGAAATGAAGTTAAGAAAAGAAACCATCACTGAAAACCCTAACAATGGTATGCCAATTGATTGTTATGAACGTGGAAGTAATCATTATTTAGAGTTTATTTTTATTGAAATGCTAGTCTTCATTACTTTTCTGACAGGGGTTACATTCTCTAAAATATTTTGAAGAGCCTCCACAAAAGCGAGCATCGGCGAGTCTGCACACTTTCACGCCAACTCAATGGCAACCACCGCCAAGCTATTGGAAGCGCTCGAAACCGGTTGATTAAACCGCAAGACAACCAATTACGCGTGCGGTTCCACCAGTTCGATATTTTCCGAACCCCACAATTACTTTTGAGCTGACCTCGCCGGGGTTGTCACGATCGCATGATTTAAATGCTCCTCGTTACTTTTTCTCTGGTTGAATATTTTCTTAGTTTTTTTTTTGCAGGAAAAAAACAGGCTAGAAGAAACCTCCTCTTCTTCACTATTTGATCTGATAACTATTTTGATTGTCATAGAGCGTTCATGTCGTAATTTTCAACACGTTTCAAAAAAGTTCTCTCTTCACTTTTTATTTTTATTTTTTTGCAATGCACTTATATTGCTAAGCGTCATTTTCCAAATTGCAAAACAATTGTAGGATTGATAAAAAATTACAACAATCTCTATTGCGGAAACTAAAAGCGTGAGACCGAAAAACTTCGGAACTTAAATCCCTGGTAAAGTTCTTTGTAACCTACGAAAAGATGTGTAATTTTCGACCGGTATGTAAACAGCGAAAACTAACATTTGATCAAAAAAATAGTTTTTTTTTTTTTTGAGATCGTATGTATATGTCCGACATATAGTACATGTCCGTGTTTACATTCCAAAAAACCAAAAATAGGGGAAAAAACATTACAATGTTGTTCTGAAGTCACATAAGAATTTTTCGTGTTTGTGTCAAGACAATTCATACACCATTACAAAATTTAAATGCCTCAGAAATAAAATAAATGAATTCTGCAAAATTATTCATAACAAATAAGGTAAACAAGATAACAATGATATCACATTAAAAATATATCTATTATTATTATTATTATCATTATTATTAAATTAACATGACCAAACAACAAGGTGACAGGATCGTGACAACTGAATATGTAATAACGGGCATTACAACAAGCCTAAGAAAGCGATTAAAGCATTGTTCGTGTGGGTAGCTTAGTGATCAGAGGAACTGGGAATGAACACGGAACCCGGGTTGAATTTCTTGTCGACGCCATGATCGCTTTGGACAACTTCGGCCATTAAAAAATAATAAATTTCTTGTTTCTTGTTGAAGAATATACGAGAAGTTCCGTTTACGACTTTAAAAAATCGTCACAAGTTGTAATGATAATACAAATTACAAAGCTATTTAGACACATGTTAAATATTCTTGTGTTTTTCTCACTTGGATAAACTATTACATTTTTAGTGAACTAAAAAACCTATGATAAACTAAAAAGTATTTTGATATTCATTTCTAATTTTTAGTTTTGTAGTGACGGATGTTCAGAAGCGTTTCAAAAATGGCCGACTCCTCTTTTCAGTAATAGGCGTCTACCAGCGTTATGAAGTCTTTGTAAATATTGTAGTCTTGCACTAAGAAACTAATATGAAAAGAACAATTCTAGACACAAAGAATTTTGAAACTAAACGGTATTTATAAGTTTTGTTTATGATGATAAATATCTGTTAAGTGTGATTCAGTACGCCAGTGAGGGTTTTCACTGAATGGAATATGACAACATGTCATGTCACACGCAAGGGCATTCTTTCTTCTTAGAAATAAACTAATTTTTCATATTCCATACATTTAGCATCTTGAAAAGTTTCCAGAACAAGTCCAATCATGTCGAGTCAGGCACTCTATCTACATATATTTGACCACAGCTTTTTGAACATTTTTACTTATTTTATTTAAACATTCATTACGATATTTGTTATCGGGAGTTTAGGGGATCCTTCACAAAGAGGCAAAGTTGAAATATACCTGATTTCTACCGAAAACATATCCTATTCATATCAAAAGATACACGAGTACGCAAAATGATTTTTGTTTCTTCAGTTGAATTATTGGAAACTAAATTAGCTGATTTTGATAGTTTGCTCTCAAATCAATTCTGCGTTTAAAACAATTTTTTTGAATTGCGGGGATCGACATAGAAATAGGATCTATTCGATCATTCGATCTCATGAAAGAAAACAGATAAAAATAATCGCCCACACCGGGAATCGATCCTGTTTTTCATCGGAGAAGTATCGAAGCAGAACACGCTTTCACTATCTCTGCCAGACTGGCCGACCAGACAAGGTATCTTATTACGTAACAATTTGCGTCAAGAAGAAAGGTTATCGGCTGAGTTTAGCTCACAGGCACTATTGCCGCTCCCTCTGTAGCGAGTCTACCAGGGAGCTCCAAGGCCTCGAATCATGACGGCGGTAGATTTTCCATGCTGGATGAATGTCTAGGAAGAATTCAGCCGTTGTTTGGAGGAGAATTCTAGTGACCGGCTGCCCTGATCGGTTTTCCATGGATTCTCCGATCAATATCAGGCAGATGCCGGAGTAGTACCCTAACAAACGAGCCACGGACCGTGCGCGCGACCTTCCTTGTCCTATCCTCTCTCCTTACAGACGTAGGACATGCAGTACATCTCGGTAGGCCACTCAGCAGCTTGGAGTTTGTCCCGTGTGGGGCGGTGCCACGCTGGGGAAGATTCTTGGAGGAAGATACTCTAGGGCCTTTCAACTGCCATATAACGTGGTGGAGACTATTACAGTGGCGCTCTCTCACCTATCCCCTTTTTACACGAACTTTAGTTCGAACTGCTGCCAAAAAAACTTAAAACGTACGTGGCTGCATCGTGGGTTCGAGAAACACAAGCAGGCGCATAATGTTACAAAAGATCGCGTCCATGTTCGCGCTTTCTTCAGCGTTTCGTGTATAAACATATTATGAACAATGAACATTTTGAACACACTTTTCGTATTTCTCATAAATTAGCTCATTTTTATGTCCGAAAGTTGGCGAGCCTAACCTGCATCAGTACTCGACGACACTAGTGCTACTCTTCGGCTTTGTCTCCGGTTTTGATAGAGTTGCAAGGTTCTGGGATACTCCCCGCAAGGCGACGGACAGATTAACACCAAATTTCACTATCCAGCGGGAAAGGGATCTTTGCCACTTTCAAGGACAATATATTCACTACACTAACGGGACTAAGGACCTTAGCAATTGACGAGCCCGGAAACATCAATCAATCAATAAAAAAGGGCTGGCATATACTCACGCGTTGTGGATGAGAGTCGTGTAGCTACCGGCGATGCGCCTGTAGCCGCCGATCAGCTCACACAGAACCTCCGGGTACTCGGCTCCGGCAGCCCAACGATACGTGCAGCGGCCCTTGTCCTTCTTCCTGAGCAGCGGCCACACGTCGGAGCAGGACAAAGGGCCCCGGGTAAGGTCGTAGGCCCCGGCGTCGGAGGATTCCACTTCTTCACCAGCTTTGGTGACTGGAGCGTTGGAGGAAGACTTGGGCGCGTCCATAGGTGCGAATGTTGTAATTTTTGGTTGCACAGTGGTATCAGGTGTGTCATTATGTGTGATTTTACTCGGAGGTTGGGTGGAGTTAACAGATGGAGCGGCAGTTTCGTTCCCAAAGATATCAGAGAGGGATGTTGACGTTTCATCCGGAGTTGGAGATGGTGAAGATGATGTAGAGACGACATCGGAAGGAAATGAGAATGATGAGGGGGATGGTGAGACTACATCGGAAGAAACTGGGGACGGTGATGAGGCTGAGGCTGCGTAGGTTGTATTTCGAGATGGAGATGGTGATGAAAGAGCTAGATCGTAAGGAATCAAGTCTGGAGGAGGAGTTTTCGAGTAGTCATCGGGAAGAATTTGAAATCCCAAAACATCATGAGAAGGTGAGAATCCATCGATGCGAGGAAGATCCAACGCGTCGTAGGTGGCAAGCGGGCTAATCAAGTCACCAGAAGCCTGCTTGGGTGCTTTCGTGGAGACGTCGGCTTCAGCTCCAGCGCCGGAGACTTCAACGCACGACGCACTCAGGTACAAGACAAATAACAGTAGCATCAGGAGTGACAAGGACGGCGTCGGCGCCTGTGCCCGCGTCGGCGTCGCAACGCCCGCGGAAGACCTTGCCATTGCCTCGAGACGCCTTCTTCTTCTGCCGGGGTCGCCTCTTGCTAGCAGACCCCTTCGACTCAGACAACGCCTTTCTGCCTGGTTTTCCTCATGCTCGTAAAGATTGAGTATCGCCGTCAGAGTACCTCTGCTAACCGGTTTCCAGCCGAGCGTTCCGACCTGCGACCACTTCAACCTGCGATTCCGAGAACCAGGGAACTGCGAGTCGTGTTTACGTTCATTATCACGAGTACTTGGAAACGCTGAAATAGATTGTGTTGACGTGGTACTTTAAATCGGAGCACATCTGTTTGAATATTTTTACGTGCATTTCAATGCTCATAAAGTTTTATGTACAAAGAAATGTAGTTTCTATCTCTCTTTCATGAACGGCAAAGTTTTGTTTACATTTCGTTTTGCAAAAAATTAGGAAAATTAATAATTCAAACAAATATTTAGACAAAGTATCACTCTGTTTCACACTTCCTGTAGCCCGAAGATTCCGTATTATAAATCATTACGGACATTATAAATCATTATCTCACAATTTGTTTTCACAAGTGATTATTTTGCAATTATATGTATATCTGTCACGTGAATGATTATCACAACAAAACAAAAGTTACAAAACCCGTTTCTTAAGGTCATGTTGGATCATGCAAGTCTTTAGACAAAAGGGGACACTTCTTTGATCGAGTGAAATACACTACATAAAAACACTTTCTTCTAATTGCATTAATTTGGTTACTATCACTATCGCAGTTTTTTCTTTCCGTAAAACACCCACACTTCTTCCGTGTTATTGGATGTAATATTTAAGTTTCCGTTGCACTAGATTTGATAAAAAACAGTGTTTTCTTGAAGTCTTCTAATTACACACACAGTTTGCATCAGACGTTTACCGTCGCAATAGTTTGCATTGCGCGTGCGGTCGATGAGCAACACAACGCCAACACTTACTGCGTGACTCACGCGCGGTTATCTCCGAGCGGGCGGACATCGCTGCGATGTGCCACAGCGGCGGTGACCACGCGTCTATTCGAAGCAGAGGGACTCCCGAGCGGAACCACGCTCCTGCGACCGACACCGCCACTCGAGCGACGGGAACTGGGCGGGCGGCGATGCGTGCCCGCGACCGGAGCGCTCCTCGCGGCGGCCGGCGATATCACGTGGTTAGCCAGCGCCGCGATCGCGGTTTGGCTTTTCCCCAGCCGCGGTGACGGTGGAGGCGGTGGTGACGGCGGCGCGGCGGCGCGGCGGCGAGGTCGGGGGCGATGGGCAATGGCGATGGCGGAAGAAGAGGCAGTGGCAATGGAGGAGGCGGAGGGGGCGGTGGCACCGCACGAGGGCGATGGCAAAAGAGGCGGCGGAGGCCGCGAAGGGAGCGGCGGCGGCGGACGAGGCTGTAGCTGTGGCGGAGGAGGCGGTAGATGTGGCTGTGATGATGGCGGAAGTGGTGGGGGGGGCGGCGGCGGAAGGGACGAGAGAGCGATGATGAAGGTTGCTCCCTGTGAAACTGGTAGCGGTAGCTCAGTGCATCAACTGATGTTACTACTGCGCCTCTGACCGGGAGGTCCTAGGTTCGAGTCCTAACGGCGGCAGGATTTTCGACACCAGCTTTTCAGCTGGGTCGAATTCAGTCGCCGTTTGGAGGAGAATTCTAGCGGCCGGCTGCTCTGATCGGTAGTTTTGTTAGTAGTAAATGTTCAATTGTTTACATCAGCATCTTCTATATTTGTTACGTCATAATCATCTCAAAAGTACCAAAAAGTTCAGGCATCTAAGGCTACAAAAATATAACTAAAAAATTGTAATTTTTTATATAATTTAATTAAATTTTATACAATTTAATAAAATTTCCTGTTCAAAAACGAATGATTGAATATCATATTTTTGAGACGTTTTGCATTAACAAATGTTTAAAAGTTAAATATTTAAAAAAATACCTAGTAATGTGACTTACCAGACTGTCACAATATTTTGATGGGAATTGGGGACAAGAATTTATTAAATTCTTCGTAAAAAGTGTAAATGTTGAGGGCATAGGCATGCAGGCAGGGCGTTCCTTAGCAACCAGGGAGGCGGAAGTAAATAAACATAACGCGGCAAGTAATGGGCAGAAGATTGTGATATAAGGGCATGTAGAATTGGTGATAAACTAGTAATGGAGTATGACATTGAAGGAAACTGGAGATTGTTTTGTTAAAACAAGTAACAAGAAGGTATGAAAGTTATGCAGGGTTGAACTTCGTAATATTTGAAGAGGAGTTTTAGACCGCGTACCGTGCACATCGTAGAAGACATTGTAAATGATAGATGCGGGACTTGGTGGAATTTTGCGGGAAATAATTGAGCAGTGAGGACTTATATTTTGTGTGCGTAATTCTATTTGGAACTTTGAATATTCTGTACCGGGAGTAGTAAGTGAAACAATTAATAAGTTGAGGAGGACATTGATCCGGCAGCGGACCGAGAACAAGATACAAGAGAGAAGATTGGTCGGAGCGGTGGATTCTTCCTGACCTCATTGTCCAAGAGCGCATGAATATATAAATAGTAATAATAATAGCGCAATTTACAATTTTTACTACCGGTCATGACCAAGGTGACATTTTATGTTACAAAGAATTAATCGATGAATAAACTTACAACGTTCTCATTTTGAAAAATAAAAGCTGATTATCATTTGTTTAGCATCTTGTGCAATCTATAGTTTAATAATTTCTCTCCAGAAACAAATTTCAGATTCCTCGCTTCTTCCGTATGGAGAGCGGATCGAATGATCGTTTGCTAGGAAGAAAGTAAGTACCGACGACGATTATTTTCGTAAGAACCTAACCGGCAGATCTGGTAGAATAATTATTTCCCTTTAGATGTGTTTGCGGGAAATTTAAAATCGCAACCCTTTCCTGGCGCCCAAAAATGATATAAATTCGGAAACCGGTTGCAGAAATAATTTAACAGAAACGGAGAGCGTTTCAGTAAGTAAAATAGTTTTCGAGATATGTGTACTAAAAAACAAGAAAATTAATATGGCAGCATAAGAATGTCCTTCTCTCCTTGAAATAAAATACCAATAAACAAATCATTTCCATCAATACTTCTTTAGCGTTGCCTATTATATAATATTGAAATGCAAGGTACAAATACATCTAATAACGTGAATATGCCTATAGTATGTTTATAAAACATGGATAATGGCAACAGAATGCTGTAGGAGAAGCAATTTACTACAAGTTGGAACAAGAATTACCCACTCTTTCATTACCAAGGCTCGGCAACGATTTTTTTCTGTTGAAAACTTGTTACTTTTTTTTCGCAGCTTTACAATAGTTTCTAAACAGTATGCCAAAAAGTAAAAAGATCCTAAAATATCCGAAGTGGTAGTATCTTCACTCTGCCGTTACTTTTTTTTCGCTTGAAAACTTCTTTTCATCTCTGAGCTAATAGTGAAACACGTTAGAGTCCGTCTACGTCGCCCTGGCCTCTCGATGCCACCCAACATTCTCCCATTGGCGTGGCGGCCCAACACTGTCCCCTGTCCACGTAAAACCCGTCCATCCACCCCGCTTCACGTAAAAAAAAGTCACTTACACAGGGTTACCAACCGACTCCAAATAGTCCTTATACGTATTCAATATGAGTATAAATAAGGGTACGAATTCATATATTCCCTTTCCGCTATCCCAGTCTTTGCAATAAACTGATTGATTGTTAGTAATTCTGGGCGCGTCAACTACTATGGAAATTAGTCCCGTAAGTGTAGTGCGTGTTTTGCTTAGGAGGTGGCGGTGGTCTTCCCCCGCCGAATGGCCAGATCCGGAGTCATACATTCCGTCAGCTAACGGGGTTTCCCCAACCAGGTATCTCTCCCCAGTGGGGCACTGCCCCCCCCCCCCCAGCCGGGACAAGCTCTAAGCTCCCAACCAGTCTCTCGGCATGTGTGGTAGTGTAGTGCGTGTTAGTGTAAGTGTGTGTGTGAGGGTGAGAATAGGACAAAGAAGAGGAAGGAAAGATCGCGTTTGGTAGGGTACTGCTTTGGCATTCGCCTGGTGTTGATCGGAGAAACCACGGAAAACAACCGATCAGAGCAGCCGGGCGCTAGAATTCTCCTCCAGACAGCGACTGAATTTGACCTAGCTGGAAAGCTAGTGTCGAAAATCCTGCCGCCGTCGGGACTCGTACCTAGGACCTTCCGGTCAGAGGCGCTGCAGTGACATCAGTGATATCAATTAACCGACTAATAAGCGTTTTTGATTAATAGTTGTCATCAGTAGACGGCGGTGTCGATGAAGATGGTGGCAGTTGCGACGATGGCGACGTTGATGATGACGGCGATGGCGCAGGTGGTGGAGGAGACGGCGACGGCGATGGTGAAGGTAGCCTAGGCGGCGCGGCGGTGAGGCAACGGCGCAGCACCCTGGAGAGGGTGCTGGACGGCGACGGTGTTGGCAACATGCAGCGCCGGCGGCGGCAGCGCATGCAGCAGCGACAGCGGCGGCGGCGGCGGGCTAGCGGCATGCAGCGGTGGCGGCGGCGGCGGCGGCGGCGATGGCGGCGGCGGCGGCGGTGGCGATGGTGGCGGTGGCCTAGTCGGCGAGTTAGTGACGACGTTGCTGCCGTCGAACTGCGTCACTGCCTCCGGCGGAAACGCATGGATTGCGTGCTTGGGTTGGGTGAGGCCGCGGCAGAGGCGAGTTGTGGCAGATCGATCTCCCGAGGCCGCACAATGACGTTGCGGTTTTGCACGCACATGCGTTAGTTTCCTTCCGGGAAATTTTGATAGATTTCTGCATTTTCTCGCAGCCCTGAGATGGAAAATAAAAGTTTCTGTCTGAATTTATGTTGATCGGAACTTGAAGTAGGGAAGCACATACTATGTTCACCTGAACTCAGAAATGTTCCACCACATATGAATTACTGTTGTCAATAATGGTAAAACATAATTTATAAACAAACGGAGAATGCAAGTACGTACATATTCTTACAATAAGTTTCACTTATGAAACGGTCTCGAAAACAACTAATTAAAAAATAAAACAATCAATGTATTTAATTAGGGAAAATAGTTAAAAACAATAATCTACAAAAAAATGGATAAATTCACATAATAAACGTAATCAAATAATATTCGGAGTAATTAAAAAAACATGAAATGATCTGGACACATCTTCTAAAATGTTGATCAAATAATTGATATTACTCTAAAAATGTGGAGAGTTCATTTAAAATTAACTTTGCTTTAAACAAACAATAAAATCAACTAGTTTTAAAACTATCATATAGGAATTCCTCCTATATGTTAGCAGTGGCGGCTCATGCTTAGGTTGCATAGTTGCACACTCCCGAGAAAATCGAAAAAGATCTCATAATATCTTAGAAATATATATTTTTCTTTTAATTACATTCAATATTCAAGATATTGCAGTAATGTCGATGTATATGAAATCATTTTGAAACCAAAGAGCGTCCAACTGGCGCTCTCTCCGGTTTCTGGTGCCTTGCTAGGAACTGCTCCACGCTTTTCGCTCTTGGCTTTATTTCAGAGCTTACTAATTTACTCTTTGGCCCTTCGATTTAACACGGGGAACATGCTGACATTTGGTGGCACAACCAAACGAGTGGTGTTATCTAGCGCTGAGCAACGACGGAGAGAGTCTCAGGGGAATACCTACATTATGTTTTCGATTGACTCGCTGCAACGTAATTTCACTTGTTATTGAAAGTACACAAGTTCAGTCAATTATTGACAATATTCAATGCGTTGTTTATGATACTTGGAGAATTTGTTTTCATTTGATATTATATTTTTTATTCAAAACGTACTACATTTTATGAGTTCTTTGTGTAAAGGTGACCGTTGTGGATGGAAATCCCTTACTCTCGCGGAAGCGAGAAAAGTTATTAAAAAATCTTTTTATAAGACAATCATTTTAATTTTGAATCTTCTTAACAAAAAAATTTGAATAAATTCTCAAGTGTTCAGTAATATTAAAACGTAAACGAAGCTGCTGTGAACAGTTTAGTTTCCTTTGCAGGGTAACTATCAGCTTGTTGGTTTTTACCACAATCATCCGGTCGTTTGGAGAAACTTTCCATTACACCTTTTTTTATCAACCGTTAAGTGGTTACAGTAGGATTCCGTGCATTTAATTGCAGGGCACAGCTTTCCGGAGAGCTTTTTGTAGAAGAAAAGGAGCAACCAATCATTTAGACGAGTTTGTGAGAATATACTGCCGCCAATTTTTGGAGCGTCGAGAAATCGACAAATAATGTTGAGGAGAGCATGTCAAATAACTGAAAAACATTTTCAAAGAGGCGTATCTCCATATAACACAATTTTTCAGGAAAGGAAAGTTTTCACGATCAGCCTTAAAGTTCAAGAGAGAATTCATTTAAAAGTTTTCTTGCACCATTTAAACAAGAAGATATGGAGATTTTGAACACATTTTAAGGCAGCGTAATGAAGAATCTTACAAATGTATTGATACCTACAACTAAAAAACAAATGGATTTGAAAAATTGACTGCAGTTAAACGGGAAAACGTAACGTAAAAAAATGAATTGATCAATTTACATCAATTCATTTTTTGATTCACTCATTCATTTCCTCATTCATTCACATTTATCCCAGAAAATATTTCAGCAGACTTTTCGAGAACAGCCAAATTAATCTTCTCTTACAATTCCACGAAAGAAAGTGGGACGATGCGAATCATTTCCAGTTCCTGCATGAGAACACTGAATTTTCCGGCATGACAGAAAATGATAAACTGTTTGGATTGTTCTCCTTTGGTCAAATGTGGATGCAAGGCTGCGCAATCGTGAGTGTTCGTAGACGTGGGTTTTCCCACCGGAATGCCTGCATTAGTCGCTATCTGACTGCGCAGATTTCCCATGGTTTCCAAGACACTGAACACTGAACATATTTTAATAAATTAAAGTCTTGTTTCTCTACTATTATCCATTTCATCAAGAGCAGCAGTATCGGCAGGGGCTTGGATTAGCCTTCTCCAGGAAAGTCATCTAGCGAAGACCATTTTTTCCCTTTTTCTTTCCCCGTTTGGCATGTAAAAGTATAGGCATGCTTGGACAATTTCCTGTACGCTATTACTCTAACATTACACCAATAATATTGGCATTGAGCTTTTGCTGCCCCTCATTTAGCTAGTTTTTGTTGTACGCCAATTTTATTATTTTTAGATACATTACATCTTAAATATTGGAAATCGGATACTTGTTCATTAGTTTTATACTTTACGCTATTTTTTGTTCATACGAGGTTGTTCGTAAATGTTATATTTATATCCAAAACAAATATAAATACCAATAAATGAAATGTTTATAAGAAATAAGCAGTCATTTGTATTCCCATTTTATTTACATTTTCTCATTAACTGTCAAGTAACTTTTGGAATCTTCAATTTTTTCATCTAACTTTACCAATGAAACCTCAATAAGTGGCAATTCTTCTTACTCGAACAGGTCACAATAACTCGAATACCTCCATATCTCACACTTTTTAATTGTACTTCACCTTATCTACACATATCCGCGAAAACAATAAATTAATTTATTAAGAATCGTAAATATTCAAACATTTAATAATTTGTATGACATTGAACTTTCCTGATGATCTCAGTTACTGCTATAGTAAGTTCTTCAATTTTCTCTAAATTTTGTCCACTTGATCGTCGTTTGAGCAGTTTAATTTCTCTTTTATTTTGATTTTGTCTTCTACTAACTTAAAGAACCCTGCAGCAATGACTCCATCTTCTTGTGACATATACCATTTAAACAACTTTACTTTTTTATAATACTAACAGAGCACAGCAGAGATTGTCCTGCTCTCTCTTTTTCTTTCCCCTCTCTTTCTCTCTGTTCCCTCCCTCTTCTTCCATTTCTCTTGTTCCCACTCTCTTGTTCACTCTCTCTCGTTCCCTTTCTCTCGTTCCCTCTCTCTAGTTCCCTCTCTCTCTAGTTTCCTCTCTCCAGATCCCTCTCTCTGTTGTTCACCCTCTATAGTTCCCTCTATCTGCTTCCCTATCTAGTTCCCTCTCTCCAGATCCCTCTATCTTGTGGCCCTTTGGATTTGAAACCGATATTTTACTTTTAGAAGGTTCCTTACATGAATCCCCTGCGACATTTTCGAAATTGTCAAAAATGTGATGGTTTTTTATTAAATTTTGTTGTTGGTTAGTGTAAAAGTCATTTAAGAAAATGGAATGTGTTCGTCGAAATGCAGATTTTTCGAAAATTGCACAAGTTCAAAAAATTTTCGGCATCTTTTTACAACAAAAATATTAAAGGTAGAGTTTTTTCTCTTAATGAAATCGTTTTTTAAAAATAGATTTTGAAATAAGGTTATGCACAATTTTTCGAAAATTTGAGCACCTTTTTGCGTGAAATTACGGGCGAGAAAGTACGTGCTACTTTAACATCACTAGATAGTTAGAAGTCCAGATTGCCATTTAAGTTCCAAACTAAGTAAGAGAATAATATCAGGATCTGATGAATCTTGAAAAAAATAGAACAATCGGGTAATTATCACTTCTACATTGATCTTCTTGGGCATTCCATTCAATATACCGTATTTAGTGGGCAAAACAATTAAATGATTCAGTGGGTATGGACTAAAATTGATCATATTTTGAAATTCACTTGCCACGTTTAAAAGCATGTTTATTACTTTCATTCAGCAAAACAGATCCTCGTTCCCTATAAATGCGCCGACATAATACCTTTAGAATCAGTTCTACTGAAGCTCTCAACTTAAATTATTACTATTAAAATGGCTAAGATAAGAGGTCTTACTGAATAAAATTCTCAAGCTGAAATAACTATAGATTCGTGCACATAAATAGCAAGTAACCCACTAGCATTTCCCCACATTAAACTACTTTACAGTAGCATTAAACTACTTTTCTAGAAACCTTTGATATTCTTATGGAAATTGTATTTTAAGTTCTTCTCTTGAATACATAAAATGTCAAAATTGTTATCATTCTGGAGCTTCTGCCAAAAAATCAAATCGGGTAGTACATAGTTCATTACCGTTTCATTGAAGAATTTTAATCTTCACTGTTGCAGTCTGCACTTGTTGAATTGTCGTTCTCTAAAGGTGGTCCTGAACATACCTAGTTTTTTTTATACTTTTTCGTTATTCGCATTAAGCGAAAATTCACTCTCATATTTTCTAGTAATGGCTAGATTGGTTTTTTTTTTTTTTTTTTTTTTTCGTGTTTCCGGGCGCGTCAACTACTTTGGTCATTAGTCCCGTTCGTGTAGTGCATGTTTTTCTTGGGAGATGGCAGTGATCTTCCCCCGCTGGATGGCGAGATCCGGCGCCGACCTACCGTCGGATAGTGGGGTTTCCCCCTAACCAGGACTCTCCCACCAGCGGGCCACCGCCCCAGCCGGGACAAGCTCTAAGCTCCCGACTGATCTCCCGGAATATGTGGTAGTGTAGTGCATGTTAATGTAAGAGTGTGTGTAAGGGGAGAGGATAGGACAAGGAAGAGGAAGGAAAGTTCGGGCGCGGTCCGTGGCCCGTTTTGTAGGGTACTGCTCCTGCATTCGCCTGGTGTTGATCGGAGAAACCACGAAAAACTACCGATCAGAGCAGCCGGCCGCTAGAATTCTCCTCCAGGCAGCGACTGAATTCGACCTAGCTGAAAAACTAGTGTCGAAAATCCTGCCGCCCGTCAGGACTCGAACCTACGACCTCCCGGTCAGAGGCGCTGCAGTGGCATCATTTGATGCACTGAGCTACCGCTCCCGGAACTAATAATAATGGCTAGAGCTTTCTAAATATCTCAATCAAATTTTCTGTTTTTCTTGTGTAGATATATTCTATTTCACAAGTATCGTAATGCTTTCTTTAAGTTCCAATAAAAGTTTTCTATCATTCTGAACGAATTTGAGTGACATTTAAGAAAGAGATGTCTATTCGTCAAGGAAATACATTATAGGAAATAGGACTGGGAATAGAAATTAGGAAATGCAAGGAATTCGATGTAACCACATCTACGCCATGAAAACCACATTTACATAAGTAACCTGACCGGCAGTGCTTCCGCACAGATCCAGGATAACTAAGTGGTTAAGGAACTAAATAAAATAATTCTTACCTTATTTTCATGATAATTAAATTGTTAACTGATTAACTTCACCCACGTTAACTTTCAATTTCCTCTCTTGTTAGTATTTTCAATTTTTTAAATTGATATAATGTGTCTCGTTATCGGCTACTTATGAACGTTGGTAAAGACAATGCCGTCATTGAAAATAAATATACCAAGTCAACTTACGTGCATCGGCTAGCTCTACCGCAAACCTATTCAAAATCATTCAACTTTGATAATTATTATATTTCTATTAGGAATTTACGTTTTAAGGTGTCTTGGAAAATAGCATTTGTCAACAGGCACAAGAAGTAAAAATACTACTTGAACAGAAAAAGTCTATTTTTCCGTGAATAAATCCTGCCAGGCAGTATGATTCAGAGACTGGGGAATAGTGTTACGATGCGTGTATGCGTACGACGCTAATCATAACTGTAAGGAAAGTAATAATTACTTTGTATCCGTGGTGGTGATTTCAGGATCTCCGTCATTGAAAATTGCGACATATGGCACCGGTGTGTGTTTCACAAACGTGCGCATAGAACGGCAAAGATTGGCGGTGTTGGGTTAAGCGGCACCGGCATCAACGGGTTTCCTCGCAGGGTAGGGATGTGCCTGAAACAGCTAAACTGTTATTTCTTAACCGTTAACATTTCGTAACTGTTACGAAAAATAACAGTTATTTCTTTTACCCTGTTATTGGCTGTTATCAGTCGAAATGCACAGAACTGCAACCTACTGGGTCGAATCCAAACTACTACAAGCGTTTGTGGCAATCATTTTGTACAATAACAGCTTCATTGCAGCTAATCAATCATGATTTGCCAGTGTTGAAATTATAGATTCATTAATACATAATGCGTCATTATTACACATCATGTCCCACGATATTTTTATTTTTAATTGTACACACTACAATAAGAAGTTTGTCCTTGAAATTAAGTCCGTCCAATATGTTTGTTAACTTATGTCTGTCCCATTGTTGCTTATGTGAGATCAACTAATATTTCCCATAGATCCTTAAAATAAAATGAGTTGCGGTCAAATAACTTGCATTATAACACTCGACAGTCATTAACACTTTAGCGTAAGAAAAAACAGTTTCATCTCATTATTTTTGGCACTCGTCACTTCACTATGCACAAGTTGCATATTGGAAGGAATATTTGCAAGCTGAACCCGAATCACTTTTATGGTAGTAATATTCTATACAAATTTGCTACACATTATATGAATTACTATTCATCCTTGGCAGTTCATCCAGTCTCGTTCATATCAGCTGCTTCTCTGTCCAAAATGTTTGGGAAAGTAGTGCAAGCAAGCGTCGTAAGGTAGTGCACAAGCTTTACGGTGCTACCAACGATATTCGTTTTGCGTTTTAACTCTTAGCAGTCGCCACAACTGATTAACTCTTAGCAGTCGGTCATGTTAGGTTGTTGGCCATAGACCTGTTATTTTTCAACTGTTATTAATAGCAGCTATTACGAGTCAACTGTTATTGTGATAACAGTTATTGAAGAAAAGCTGTTAAGCCCATCTCTATCGCAGGGTCATTTGCGAGCTGTGCTCCTTTCATTTCCCCCTCGCCAGTAGCCCTGGCAAGGCGGGAGTTTATTCATGTATGGGGATACAATAATGCTCCAACCGGTAAGGTTTTTGGAGCTAGATGAGGGTGGTAACTTAAAAATACTAATTAAAACTAATCTTAACCTAATTAAAACTAAACAGTGCCGCTTTGGACTCATCGTTTGTATATAGAAAGGTATTTAGAATTATGTTAATCGTTCTTTTGAATGTTCGTTTTTCTTGTTTTATTTTATAATCATTCACTCGCTCATTCATGATTAATCTATATGTACAAACTCATTCACTCGCACATTCATACTGCACTTCACAACACTAACACTACACTGTACACTATTTACGCGAGCTGTGCGCGGGTTATGCCCAGCTATGCGCGGCGGGCAGGGGCAAGGGCCATTTGCGGGCGAGGGCCATTTGCGGACGAGGGCCATTTGCTGGCGAGGGCCAATTGCGGGCGAAGGCCGGGCGAGGACCAATTGCAGGCGAGAGCCGGGCGAGGGCCAATTGCGGGCGAGGCACGGGCCAAGCGCAGACCAGACGCAGGCCAGACGTCATTGTCGCGCGGCAACACGCGGCACATTTGTCAGTGGTGCATGCTAGAGGGACAGAATGGGGACTGGAGCCGTTCTCTGTTGCGGTGTCAGTGAGAGGGGCAGAATTGTTGCGGATCCCAGTGTAGGGTTTATAGGTGCTGCCAGCCAGAGCAGTACCAGTCCGTTTGGGGATGAGTTTAGCACAGCTCCATACGGAAACTCGGTGGTGGGACCACGGGATGTATAAAATAAATGCAAGCACGGAATTCGAGCGCGGCAGCTCGGCACAATATGACATGTCACAGCATGGCACGATCCGTGGAGCACACATGGCAACGACTGGCTTCCGTTGTAACTGTGGAATACAACAAATTTTCCGGGAAGAGTGAACTCCGTGAGAGCGGCCCAGGTCGGGCGGAGCATTCGTCATTTGTGTACCGCGTAAAATGCGAGAATATGTTTACTTGTATGTGCCTGGGGCGTAGCTAGGCTAAAGAAAGCGACGCGCGGCACCAGGGACTCCGAAGATAAAGGCTCCGAATACAGACACACGCCAACTGGCAGTGCAGTTAAGAGGGCAATGGGAACCTCATTTGAACCCCCCTGCAACGGGGCTTGCGAGACGTATTATCCTCTTCTGCTTAGTTGGTGAAAAATATGCTTACCTTTCACTAAAACCGACCATACCCAGAACAAAACCTTCAAAAACGCAAATTTTATTTCCAAAAATCGCAAGTTGAAGTTGTGATTTTTGTAAGTAATATAAATAAATATTTCAATGATTACACTGTTACCATACCGAAGATATTTTCAAAACAAATTATAACTATTTAATTGTTTAGGTGTGATTCTGCCTCAAATACCTATGTGACGGGCTTGATTGTTTTCTTGTTTTTGGCTGCTCTAATTTCATTAACCAGGAAGTATAATTTTCCTTCTTAAAACACAAACAAACGACATGATTACCATAAATATGATGTTTTACTGCGACGTATATTATTGCACTCAATTCAAAGCTACTGATGACGGAAATTACAGTATGTTATCCGAGTACCTTCCTCATATTATTTACAACTTTTGCATTTTACGAAATTTGAGATATTTCAAAAAATTACCCCCCATTTTTAATTTTTTCGCCTGAAGAAATTAAAGAAAAAAAATTGAAGCAGTTTTTGAGAAAAAGTTTTTTATAAATTACATTAACTTCAAGCAGAAATTATGCGTAAGCTACTCGTTTTTTCATTTACACATGTCAATTTTAATGATTTGTTAAAAGAGATTTCATTTAAGACAATAATCTCATTCAATATTGATCATATTCAATGTTACCTTTTTGCAATTTTTGAAAATACAGAGTTCGTCAAAATTGCAACCTGCACCGCATTTTTAATGTCCATTTACACAAACGTGGAGAAAATTTACACAAAACAATTGGGACTGAACTTGAGCCATTCGTTTAGGTAATCTTTATATTATCCTAGAAGAAAGTTTAATCACAAAATTTGGTACTATTTTAGAGACAATTTTTATAATGTCATTGAGTCTTGAAGTACTCCCAAAATGAAAATATCCGAATCAAACTTACAGAGCTTTGGGGTCGTTTAGATGGATTGAGGAATATCAATTTTGTAAAAAATATTTTGAACTATTTAGGCGCTAACGTTGACCACAGGCAAACGTTTTGTCATCAACCGATTTGTTGATATCAAGGAGCCACAGAACGGATTCTTATTTTTATTTTGAATAGATTGTATTTTCTTCGTGTTTGACGCAGATACATTACTCCAAATTGGGCATGCGTATGTAAGTGATGGTCTTATTATTGCCCTGAATATCGATGAACCAAAATCAATTTGTAATATTGAAAATTTATTAGTTAAGGGGTATAATTTTGATATTTTTTGATAAGCTTTATTGGCAATATTTTGAATTTGTGTTTTCCAAGTTAATCGACGGTCGAAATAGAGTCCTAGATATTTGATTGAAATATGATTTTCTATCTATGGTATATTTATATTATAATAAACCCGCTTTCAGTCACGCCCCGCGTTGGGCTCCAATATAATAATACTGCCAATGCAATAATTTTCTTTTCTTTCTGCCACTGTAACATTTTCCTATTTGTATTTTTTTAAACACATCTGGGCGCCTTGTCATTAACACACGCACTCTTCCTTAAACCTACCTTAGCCTTTGTACTTGCCCGTTAGCTAGCTAAATTGATACAACTTCTAAATTCTCCCTGGGCGTGACTATGTGATTGCTCTATACAGGGCTACAAACGAGGTACTTATGCGCACGTGCATGGGTCTGTATCTAACTACTTTAATCACAACACATTCTCTAATGGTTATTGATGAACCCGAATGTATTCATCTTAATTTATTTACTACTTTTGGATGGTTTCTTTCCTCAAATAATCAACATATCAAATACATCTGAACAAACAATGCCATCTGATGGCACAAGAAATACACATAACAGACAACAATACGTTTAAAATTAAAACCCAAGAAATAAACAATAACCATTCACACTGAAAATTATAAAAAAATGTGTACACTCATTTACTCCGAATGCGCATTCTGTCGTTAGAATTGTTGACCCTCTTATCTTATGATAATGAACAAAACTTGATCTTCGACAGATGCTTTTGAAGACAAAAAGAAAAACGAACAAACAAATATCCGTGCATCACTTCCCTTTGTGCCGGACAAATGCTGTGACTCGCGGCGCACGTCACGCGTCGCCGTCCACTGATCCGTACACTCCCCGTGTACGACGATAGCACGCTCCAGCTTCCACCAGCTGCAAGACCATATTTCCGTCAACTCTCACTGCTGAGCAAACACTGCTAAGCGTTCTGCGGTAAAACGCGAAGTTTTCACCACGTTTAAAGTTCCCGCGGCGAAGAAATACTGTTGATTTCACGAATACTGGTGAAAAGAATCTTTTAAAGTTGCCGCCGTGAAGAAATTGGGTTACGCCAACTAATTGAAACTGCTCTGTTCGTCTTTCGATTACTGTCCGAAGCATGCTGAATTCTGTATCATGAAATTTATAACAAAAAATGTCCGCGACCGTTGCTTAACATTGCAATCGCATAAAATCAGTCTTCGCGTTGCGATCGCCCGTAAAATTTTGTTCCTATTTCTAAATCCGTTCATCCGCTCACTACATCAGTTTTGTTCACTTGAAAATATCAACAAAAATGTTTTCAAAACATTTTTCTAACACGGAGCTCACGTCTTCACCAACCATACAACACTGCACTTCTCTCGAGCATTGTTGTCCCCTATCCTATACAGATTTTTCTTGAACAAGCGCCGATCGCTCGCCCGCGGCCACAAACAAGATTACACAATGTTTCTTTATTTCCCGTTTATAAGCGTTTTACCTCGCTACCGGTTCTCAATATTGTCTATTGTTTCTCCGATAATTACAGCGATATCTATTTTGCCTTTCGATGTCTTATTTTATTAAATCTCATCGTTTTTAGTTCGTTCACTGTCGTGACGCCAGTCGTGACGTCACTACGATGCGTCACTTGTTTCACACACATTTCAATTATGCTTTAAATTTTAATTCATTTTCTAGACGTTTCCCAAAATCGTGATTACTTTCGAAATTGTTCATAAATTTCCCCCTGTTGTTCTCTAAAGTTCCAGCTCGATTCCTTCAAGCGTTTCCATAATATTCATTAAAATACATATTTGCCCTCAACTTTACCTTAGCAACAATGGTCTCCATGTTCATGGTTTGTAACTTGAAATGTACGATTACGATTTTTTTGGAAATTTTGCCCCATTTTGCTGATTGTTCTTTCTAAAAATTCTAAATATAATGCTTTATTGAATGTTTATGTTAAATTTGACTTTCTTCCGCGCATTCGGTTAATTTAGAAAAAATATTTGCGCGCGGCGCTGCCGTCTTCTGTCTTTTTGAATATAAATCTTAACATTTTATTGGAAAGTCTTTATTCTCTGGAACACTAAATTACCGAAATGATCGCAAATCATTTCAATATTATTGATTTTGAGACGGGGGATTAGTAGGTCTGCAAAGTGTGAACATTTTTGTTTGTGTTTTAGATGGATTTATTATTATTTTCCATTGTTGAGTCCATTTAGTGTGTGTGTGTGTATATATATATATATATTGTAAAGAACCGTCATCCTCTTATAAAACAACTATAATCTTTATAATCGCCCGGCGTTACAACGCCAATATAATAACCAAAACCCGCTCTGATCAATTGCCCTGGTTATACTCGGCTTCCACCTCCAAGGTTGCCCGTCGACTAGCTGCTCCACCAGAACCTCCGATATTTTCTTTCTTACACATAAAATCTGGGTGTGAGGTTGTGACTGACCTGTACAGGATCTAACAACTATTCGGGCACGTGGGCGTAGGTCATTAACTAGCTACATGCAACAATTAAACTACGTTCGTTTAATTTAATGTCGAACCAAGTGATGTTCGCCGTTATTTATTTTCTTTAATTCCTGTGCTAGTTCGTTATTTCAGTTGAAATATATACCAACTGGGGTCGTCGCTCTCCCATGACTCACATAAAACACTTAACGACAAACAAAATAAACACACAAACACATCAATGATATAATACACTTAAATTACATGACACAAAATCCAAAATATTTCCACTCATACTGACAATTATAAATAAACTTATTCACGCCCGAATGCGCATTCTGCCTGTATATCTATTGAATCTATTTTTACGTTAAGACAGAACTTGATCTTGTACAGAAGCTAATTTTAATCTTTTTTCTCCTTAAAATGTGAATTTCATAACAAAAAAAACAAAGTTTCATGAACGCACGTGGGCGTAGGTCATTAACTAGCTACATGCAACAATTAAACTACGTTCGTTTAATTTAATGTCGAACCAAGTGATGTTCGCCGTTATTTATTTTCTTTAATTCCTGTGCTAGTTCGTTATTTCAGTTGAAATATATACCAACTGGGGTCGTCGCTCTCCCATGACTCACATAAAACACTTAACGACAAACAAAATAAACACACAAACACATCAATGATATAATACACTTAAATTACATGACACAAAATCCAAAATATTTCCACTCATACTGACAATTATAAATAAACTTATTCACGCCCGAATGCGCATTCTGCCTGTATATCTATTGAATCTATTTTTACGTTAAGACAGAACTTGATCTTGTACAGAAGCTAATTTTAATCTTTTTTCTCCTTAAAATGTGAATTTCATAACAAAAAAAACAAAGTTTCATGAACTTCCCTTTTGCCGAAAACGCTGTAATCCGCAGCAAACCATTGTTGCGCGCCGTCCTTGCTGTATATTACGCAGCGTTCTCCAAATCCATCCTCCCGCAGCGTTTCTCCATCACCCCACACATTACCAAAAATTTCTTGAACTCGCTAATATCTTCTTAGCATGTCCTTTCATTCCCCTATCATCTTATTTTCATTACGCAACTAGTAACGCGATTATCTGTCTATCGCGTGCTATATTGCCTCCAAAATGCCCTATTATTGAATATACTGCGACACATATATTATTTCTCCAACATCATTGCCTAAACTCACTATATCCATTCATGTTCACCGTGTTTCTCGCACAATTGCATACTAAAATTTTTATCTTTTTTCGGAGCGTTGTTCCCCACGTCTGACTTCGAGCTCGCTACACATCATCTTCCCGGTCATTGTTGCGTTGTGTCTTCAACTTTTTTTCTGGAACATTTACCGATCGCTTACGTGTCTTTTACTTAAAATATCATACCATTTTACTTAATTCTGTCCTTTCCAGGCTATTTCTCTTTATTACTACTTTTCATTATCAATTTACATCTTATTACTATTTCTTTTACGATTTCCTAATGTTTATTAACGCCAAAATTGCTTAATTTCCGTCGCTCGGCGTCTTGACGTAGTTCTGACGTCAGCGCGACGCATCATTGTTCTCTCGTAAAAATTCCAAATATACTATTTCAATTTGCATCTCTACTGCAGCTCCTCGATGTTTTTCAGAGTTGCGAGTAATGTCATAATTTTCCGCGTGATTTCCTTTGTTAATCCCGAAAGTTTCATTTCAATCGCTTTACGCGTTCTCTTAATTTTTAGGAAAAAACCGCTCCTTTACATTACCTTTCTTATGATAACAATGGCTGTAAATTTCTAATATCGTCAAAATGTACTTTCAAAATCATTCATATCTTTTAAACCCCTGATGCGATTTGCTTCGGATAACTTTTGAAATGTTCCTCTAAATGAATGCTATTGATTCTTACTGTCCAAATCGGATTTTGATGCGTCTTCTTTAATTTATAAAAATTATTAGTGCGTGACACCGCTTTCTTCTGTTTTTCCATCTCCTACTCATGCCATTCCTTGTTATGTTTGTTCTTTGCATCTAAATTGTTCGTGGGGATCTTAGATTGTTACAATATGTAATATATATATATAAAGAACTTTGAAGAGTGTTGCAGGCAGTTTGTATATTTTTGTGATACAAAAAAGTGCAGTGTCATCAGCATTCAGCGCTATGGTGGAAAAAGGAAAGTGTGGGATATCTGACACACACACACACACACACACACACACACACACACACACACACACACACACACACACACACACACACACACACACACACACACACACTCACACACACAAATATTCGAATTTATAACGTAATATTTAATTTAGGAAGAAGAACGATATCTTTACAGTAATCACTTAACTTGCGTATCCACTTTATAAAGAGGTATCCATTCGGTGTAACTGAAAATTATTGTTGGGTGCTAATTAGGACGCTCAGTTACTATAAAGCGGTTGCGGCAAAGTTTCCCGAAATCGACAAATGTTAAAGTAATAACGATATAAATTAACAAAAAGGATATGATTTTTTGTTTTGCTTTAGGAGAAGATTATTGTGGGTTGGTTTCTCTTTGGTTCTTCGTGAACCAAATGTCTCAGAACCCTTCATGGAATTCGAGAAATTTGTGCAATGATGGTTTCGGAATGATAAGCGATTGGGTAGTATCTCTCGTTCCGAGCGCACATGCAACCGCAGTGAGGTCCCCTTTGAATCTCCTTTTCCTGCTATTACATCACTTTTTGCCCTCAAATGATTGCGGTGTGCTAATCTTTTACATGTTTCCTCTGGTTTCAGAAGGCATTATCTTAGGCAGTGTCCGAGATTAATGGGAGATTCCCAACTGAGGGTACGTCAGAGCTCATTCGCATTTTTTTCTTATTTATTTATTTAAGGTCGCATTAGGTAGGACTAGCCCCTACGAAGCCGTCAAACTTATTTTGTCGGAACAAATTTCACATGAGATTCTCCGGGAATCGAACCCGACCTCCTTGGTGAAAGGCAAGCGACTTGTGCTCTGAGCCATGAGTTAGTTATATTCGTAACTTGATATGTCCATTGTGAATAAATTGTCGTTTTTTTCTACAGAAATTTGTAAAGGTGGCCGCTTCCGGCGGCTCAAAAGGAGCGGCGAGATCTGAAGGCAGCAACAGGAGTAGCGGAGGTGTCGACAGCGTCAGCGACGGAGGAGGCAGCGACATTATTAATTAATGTGTGAAGTATTTAATGTGGCATCTGTGGGTAGTATCTTCAAGATGGAATTCGGCACGACTTTTTCCGTCTTTCTTGGTCCTGCCGCAAGATGTCGCATGATCGCGACCGTATCAAGCAGTGCTGCAGATGAAGGGACTCAAGGCTTTTAAAATTAATGTAGAAATCTTAAATACTTGCCACATTGTCGGGAAATTTCTAAATTCTGATTCTTAAATATTTTTTTAAGAATCAGAATTTAACAAATAATCTACTTGGCAAAAAGCCTGTTGTTATTTGAGAATCAGGGCTTCCTGTTCTACTATTCTAAAGTGAAGAAAATTAAATGAAAATAGTACATCTTTTATTAGTACTCTCTATTCAAAATTATGTTTATATATATTCCAATTTTCTATTTTACTTAAATTCTAATTTTATTCATAATAATATCCTATATTTGAATTTAGTATATATTATTATTATTATTATTATTATTATTATTATTATTAATTGTAGCACCGAAGATGGCCGCAATGCGGCCGAAAAAGCTTCATGCTAAAATAAATATATGCAACGCCTCATATTCATTTACATTTAAACAATTGTAAATTTATAAACAATTTCCAAATTTTGCAAATCTAAAGCGGGAGAGTCTCCCGATGTCCCAGAACCGAAAACCGCGAATTAACAATTTTGCAACAATTTATAATATTATAAACAAATTCGAAATATACGTTAGAACGACCGGGAGGGTTCCGCAAATTGTGCCTGAAATGAACATTTCAAAATAACAGTTTGACAGGAGTTTCAAATCGATTACTAAAAGTTAGAATAATTGTTGCTAAAATAATAAATATTTACTGGTCTATGGACAATAATTCTGGACGGAAAACCCCGCTTAGAAATGTTTTTTCGTCGTGGCGTACGCGCAGGGAAAATCTCTCCTTCGGCAGGGAAATTGGCGATTTTTCCGTCTCGAACGTAAACGATCTAGCCCCCTCCCCCTGAGACAGCGTTTTTTCTGCCCCTTGGGATGTTGTACCAATCGCAGACAACAGTGGTTCTACCTTCTCGCGATTGGTCAACACATTTCTCCCCCTGCCCTCCCCCTGGCCGCGGGATGTCCAAGTTTCTTGGCGCGGTTGGGAAGATTTTGCCGACCAATTGTTGTGAGGGAAAGGGTACATCACGTGTAATATAAAATAGTTCAAATTAAATCGTTAGAATGCGTTTATGACCTGAAATACATTATGTTACAGCTGAGTTACACTATGCAATAAAGTGTTAATAACTTTAAACTTGTTTTCTTATTAACTCACTCTTATTAACTCACTATTTTTAACTCACTTATTAACTTACAATTAACTTACAACTATTACAATGGGAGAGGGTTTCCTTATGTGCCCCCTAATCAGGTTCCAATTCAGCGAATTTAATGAGAAATGAATGATAGAGGTATTGACTTATAATTCTTTTCTGATGGACAGGATTTTTGCCGAGTCTGATTGGCACTGGGAGGGGATTTGATTTAAGCTGGAGTAAAAGTTGGTGCATAGATATATTATGTGCTGCGATAACGGTTCGAGGTTAAATTCCTTATGGAGTTGGAGGTTGGAAACGAACCATGGAACGTTGGTTATTGTTCTAAGGAACTAATTCTGTATTACTTGAATTTTGTTAATGTTGGTTTTGGAGGCGTTAATCCTTTTTGGGCAAGCGTACAGTAGCACAGGTGTTATGACGGTTTTGTAAACTAATGTGGCGGAATTGAATGGTATACAATTTCCGTGAATTAATGGTTTTAGTGGCTGTAATTTTATTGTGGCTTGAGTTAGTGTGTTATCTATGTGTTGCATCCAGTTTAGTTTGGTGTCTAGTTGAATTCCAAGAGATATTTAACCGGTTTTTTGGGGAGTCTTTCCGATGATGGTCGCGCTGCACTCTCCACCCCCAACGGGTCGCCGGCATATTCGTCGGAATTCACAGGCGAAGTATCTCCATCTGAAAACACTTCCTCTTACGTGCCCTAAACAGTATCAAAAGCAAAACTTCTGCCTACAATACAAGCTCCTCTCACGACCCGGCCCCTTGACATTTCTCTACATAACCATGCTGCCCTCTGCATTCGACAAGCAGACGTTCTTCCAATCATTACTACTTCTTTATACTTTCCGCGTGACACTATCTTCGGTGAGTCTGCTTTGTCTTCGACAAGCAGACATTTTCTCATTACAATACTTCCTGAAAGCATCATCCACGAGACACCGATGCCTTCAGCAGCTATTCGACCGGCAGACTTCGATAGGTCGGTACTCAGTTACTTCATACTTTCTCGCACATACTTTGTAAGGAGAGAAACTTATGTAATCATGCGCTGGAAAACGGCGAATTTTCGACAACAAAACTCTTGTTGCCGGGCCCTTGTAACGAAAACGTGGATCATGTTGCTATGTAAAATAAATTAATATCTTTAACACGTGGTGTAGCCGGAATTGCGGGTCCTTGATACTGAAAAATCAATTGACAGCAAAATGTCTGTCTGTCTGTCAATCTGTGGTGAACGCTAGCGCTTAAACCGTTCAGAAGATTTTTTCCAAAATTGATATACCTCAATTTTTAACAAAAACATTTTCTCAATACCCTTCTCCAAATTGTTTCTTCAATTTTTTTCCTCGGATAGAAGAAGAGACGCTTAACAATTGCGTGATTCTCATTTTTGTTGAGTTTCTAAATTTTCAGAAATTGCAAATTTAGAAACAACGCGAGAAATTATGAGCTATTATAGCTTCACAACTTTACTTAAGACTCCAGTCAAAACTTACATTGCCTTCGGCAATCTTAAGTCTGTGCTTCAATAGTGTATTTATGCACATTCGAATCTGTCAGATGCCGTCGAGTGTGTCAATTGCCATCTACGCGTTATTCGGCATTCGCCTTCCCGCCCCTTCCCCTACTGTCAGTTGGCCACGTTAAGCCACTGCCTTGTATTCCGCATGCGGACTGTAAGCACCTGTACGGTATCGAGGGCCAGTTTCGGCACTGGATATGCCCCCTGACACCGCTCGACTGTGTGATGAACTTGAATACCAATGTTGACTCAGCGGTGTAACGCAAAGGTTGACACGTAGCATCAACCTGCGAGTGTGAGGATACATTGTGTGTGTGAGTGACTAGTGATTTATTCCGGACATGGAACAATGTTGACTTTCAGATATATTGTTCTTTATTCACGGTTCCTTCTCTTGGTCTGATAATATTGTATATCAGTGGCGAATTCTCCGATACATCGCGTATACCACCGGTATACCTAGTAATTCGAAATGTATAATAAATATTTCATAAGTTTGGTATCCTCTAAAAAGTTATTAAGGTCTTGAAAGCTTTAAAACAAATGCGAAAAAATAACTCTGTTTTGCTACCGAGAGCCAGTCAGTTTTCCGCATCCGTAAGCGCTATGAAGTGGGTTAGAGTGCGAAGTTTCAAACAGTTCTTAATGCTGTCCAAACAATTCGCTAGCGCAGGCGAAGGCACCGTATGCCAAACGCGATAACTACGGCTCCTCATGTTTTCAAGGGCGGGGAATTTAACCAATTCAATTGATTTTTTAAATAGAACTATATATTTTTCTCACCAGAAATGGATAGAACATGAAAAGAGAATTAAAATGATGTATCATATGCTAATATTTTGGTAATAAATTGAGTAGTATAAAATTAGACTTTCTGAATGTGATTTTGAATTAAATGGGCAATTGTGTAGCAGCCCTTGCAACTCTCTTTGGCGAAGGTGGCCTTCGCGGCGTCAAGTGTTGCGTGGAGAGGAGATACTGAGAGGGGTGACAGTGAGGGGTAAGAGGCATAACTACAGCAATCCTTGGTCTTGACACAGATACACCAAGAAACACCAATTTGAACGATCACAATGAGAGATTTTTTCATTCAACTGAATTTAAATTGTCTTCTACTGGAATTTCAAAACATCAATGTTTCCAAAGAACGATATAAAAAACTGATAGCGAGAGGAAGATATTAATAATAATTATCATTTTCAAACTGGACAGAATCCAACCACCATCTCTTCGTTGTTAAATTTGATTTTTAATTAAGATGATTACTCGCCCACTTCTCAACCATACGACTACTGCTGTTCATAAAAGGAAAAGAAAACAGTGCACTTCCGTTTCCCCCGTGGATTTGCAAGTTTGTGGCAGACGTGGTGCTACGAAGTTGAGAAACTCTCGAATCAGTATTAGCAGTTGCGACTGTTGATGTGCATTTTTGTTAAAGTTTGGTAAATTTACATTCATACAACTTTCAAGAGTATTTCAAAATTTGTATTGCTTTGTTCTTTTGGAACGTGTTTAAAAGGAACGTTTATTAACCGTAAATAATAAAAGAAAATGTCTACCTATCTATTACTTCATGAATTATTCGAGATATTACAATGAAAATCTTTAAGCATTCATTCACTTCCCATGTTTTAAAATAATGGTTTCTGCACTGAGCTTGATTCTTGTACTTTTGAAAATGTCCTTTGTTATTATCGACCTTCCGCTACAATTTTTTAATTTCGTTCTTTTCGATTATCGTAGATTTGGAATTTCAAAAGAAGAAAAGTTCAATTCAGATGGACAAATGGGCAAACCTCTCTCATTATGATCGTTAATATTGATGTTTGTTCATATGTTCTTCGTGTGAAGACCATGAATTGCTGCAGTTACGCCTTCATCCTGCACGCCCCCCCTCACACTCCTCTCTCCACAAATCAGTCTCGACGCTGCGAAGGCCAACTTCCCCCTACGGCGACTGTTGCACAGGCTGCCCGTTTACTTGAAAATCTCATGATAGATAATCTAATTTTATACTCGAATTACTAGCAAAATACTAACATATGATACATAATTTTATTCCTATTTTCATGGTCTCTCCATTGATGCCGAGAAAAATATATAATTCCATTAAAAAAAAAAGATCATTAAGTTTCTCGAAAACTAGAAATATTGTAGACAATTTCTCTACGGCGTGTTATTTTCTCCATGATTCCGCAATGTTCAGCGAAAACTGCATTTCGATATTCTGAATCGTTTAGAAGTTATTGGGGTGGTTCATAGTTGGTGGGAAACCTGTATATTGTTTCGTGTGTTGCGCTAGGGTTCTGGATTCAAATTCCGTGAAAATTCCGCTTTAAACCTAGACATTGCGTTGTGGGCAAACGCATATACTACTTTTTGTATCTTTTTCCACACTAACAAGAATGATAATTCACAAGATAATTATTTTGTGAAGCCATTGTCAGCTCTCTGATAATTGGTCGTCAACAACTTGTGGAAACAAGGTAGAAGAAGTGAGAGTAGAAGGGAAAGAAGAAAAAGAAGAAGAAATGACAGAGAAATGAGTAAAAGAAACAAGTTATAACCAAATAAAAAGAAAAGCATATTTTTTTCTCCCCAGAGGGAAAATATTTTTCTGTCGGAGCTGCGCAAGATATGAGCGACAGCCGGCAGAGGCCTGCACGCGCCAGCAGGTCTTGTCACTCGTGCAGCCCTCCTGCGGTTGAGTGGGCGGAGTTCTAAGAACGAGGCGTGTTGGCATTGCTTGTTGTCACCTTGGCCGAACGTGCCGAACGCCGCGTCACCTGGCAAGTAAGTCGCTTGTCTCACTCGATTGCCAATGCTCTACCGCACGCGAGGAAAGTTTTATTTTCGGTACCAACAAGTGTTAGAAAAAACAATAACACTGCATTTCAAGATAACAGATGAGTAAGAGTGCAAAAAGCAGAACACATTAAATTATGGAATTTATTCGATCATTTCAACTAATATTTTCTCCCCTTTAAATCTTCAGAATTGTATATTTAATTCAAATTTTGCGAAGGTTGGATCATAATAGTTCGAAGTTCTATTTTACAGATTTTGAAGAAAATATCGAATATTCAATTGGAATATTCCAAACTGGCACTAAAGAAAGAGCTTTCAGGATGAAACTTCCAGAGTAGGGCTTGATTTTACGATGAGAAAATAAGAGATCTTTCTTCTCATATTAGTTGCAGAGACCATAGAAGATTTGGTACATTTGTAGTCAGGATGAGATAGTGCTATAATCTTTCACGACGAAAATGTCTTCGATGAGATGTATTGGTAAACAAATCTTGAAAAGTTGACCTTTAATTACTCAGATATAATGAATTTGTTTTAAAAGGTACATTTTGTGAAATGCATCTTTGGTTAATTAGAACTTCTATAATTTTAACTTTATGAAATTCCTCTTGGGAGTGTAATATTAGACTATATCACCCGGGAAGAGCAGGGAGTAAAAGCCAAAAGAACCTTCTTACTAATTTCTGACCCGAAGTTACAAGTTCTCATCTGTTTGACAGCAAAGAAACTCACCCTTGACACAAATTTGGAAAACAGAGAAGATAATTTTTTTTAGTGTTCGTGAATATTACTATTTTGCTCCTCTTCTCCCAAAACGGCATACATATTATATACATATAATTTGAATTAATTACTTTTTTAAAATAAAGTTACTCTTTTTCATCGTCTTTCTAAAACGTTAACTATGATAAGACATATAAGGACAATGTCTCCATGTATTATTCACAAAATACATTCCTACCTAGGAAAATGCAATATATTGCGCAAGATTATATCCTTAATAGGTCTGAAAGAGATAAACAATAGAATTTCTCTACAAATATCATGGACATAAATACTTTATATTTCCGCGTTTAACTATATTTAACAAAGGAGTCTATCATGAAAAATTGCCTTTTGAGTAGTTTCAATTCATTCAAACTACCTTACTTATCATCCGATTAGATAGTGGCGTTATATGGCATAATTATAGATAGGTGCACCTCTGTATGACACCATCACACAATGAATTATTATGTGCATTACAAGGAAATACGTATTTTATTGGATTGCTCTGCATGGTATATTGACTGGTCTGCATGACATTTAAACCATTAACTATTTGCTTTATAATTTGGTTGCACATTTTTTATGTGCAATATGTGTAATGATTTTCATTCCGTGACAATGATGTGTAAGCGGGATAATGGTTTTCGTTTCCCAGTTTTTATAAGAATAAAAAATATAGTAAAAAGAAAGATAAGTTATTTTAGAAAGGGAATTATTAGGAAGGTTTCCAATGTTTTGAATTGCACAGTACTACATCTCATTATACATTTTAAATAATATTTTTTGTTTGTTTGAATTTGTTTGATGTTTCTTTTCTTTTTTAAAATTTATTTCTCTCCGTTCAGCATATGTGCTTTTCGGATTTTGTACACGCAATTTCTTGAACATTTCGGATGCACTGCACTGTAAAGGAACCGCTGTGTAAAGGAACTGCGTTGCTCACATCTTCGTTGAAATTCCGAAATTTTCGAAAATTCAAAAGTTCAACATTTTGTGGTTCCTTAATGAAATCTGTTCGTGAAAAACAGTTCTTCAAATAAAGTTACGTTTAATTTTTCGAAAATATGAGTGGTTTTTGAAAATAAACTAGAGGTGCTACAGAATGACACAGACTTTCTCGAAATAAAGTTTTCTAATTTCCTTGGTGTGGTCTGGCTTTGAGGTTTTCCTCCATTCTCTGGCCATCTGCTATCTATCGTCGATCAAAGTACATTTTTTTTGACATTTTATAAAATGTTTGCTTTCCTAGTAGTACAACCGAAATATTACTCCGTATATACGTATGTATACGAGAAAGTAAAAATGTTCAAACAATTACTTTCACAAAAACTCATTGTGTTTAACAGTCCTGTATTCAATTTGTATTCTTATTGAAGGTTCAAATTGTATTCAACTTTTATTCTAATTGTTTATCAATGGTGGGTGTAGTTTATCCTTGGGGTGACTTGAAACAATTTTTATGTCTTCTGCTGAACATCCTAAAGTTTTCAACACAATCGGCGTTTGGTACGTCCTGAACATTTTTTAAATATAGTCTTATAATGTAAGTATTCAAGTTTTCTATTTTTAGTTCGTTTCTAATTTGCCTATTTGACTCGTACCATGGGAGCAGCCCCAACTTGTGCCCTAAGTACCCCGGACGACGTCATTTTCCCACTCGTCCCAAGGCTTCCCGTACCAGTGGCTGCCTCCCAGAGCTGACCTACCTCAAAAGTACGCGCCGAACTTTCAAATGTCTCATTTAATAGTCACATTTTCGAAAACCTGAACATGACCTTATTTAAAAATATGCAAGATAGAATTCCCTCAAAGACGTTTTTCGCTAATACGAACCTCATAAGTGTTTTTCTGTCAAAAAATCTATTTTTTGCCTCCGCATTAAAATAATTTGTGCTACGTAAGTAGTATACGAGAACGTAAAATGTATTTAATTTGGGTATGTGAGGAGATTGATTTTTTAAAGAAAAGTTAGAAAGAAACGTACATCTGTCATTAAAACTGTGAATTAACAGTTTTACTTTAACGGAAATCCGGTTTCATTTAAGAAGAGTGTGAATGACGCATGTATGCGCATGTATAATCAATTGAGAAGTTTTTAGCGGTAAATATCGAAAATGGTGACGATGGAAAATGGACAGACACTACTCTGATGACTCACGGCGAAAGAGAGAAAGCAAATGTACCTTACACCTTGTTATTGTCAACACTACGCATGCGATGATTTTGCATATCGCAATCTTCTTCTTCGTCAACAATATCTGAAGTAATAAAAAAAATGAAATAGAGCTCATGAATAGTCCTGGTAGACCATACTGTTAGCGGTAGTGATGTGCAAATATGTTAAGCGGCGTTTCTGTCTGCACAACGTTCTCAGTAACTCTGGAAACCTAAGTCTGCCATTTGAAGATACTATCAAATCCAGAGAAAGATACGTGCTTGTATATAACGTCGGCAGACCTTCTAGATACCGCCAGAAACGTCGCATTTTTTCCCCTGAATTACGACAATCAATATTTCATCTTATAAATATTTGGCAATGAATTACATTCAATCTACATTAGCAGGCTGCTTTATTAGTGCATTCATTTGCCTCTATGAGCTTCAAAATTGTATAAATGCTTTTGTGGCGCTAGATTTACTATCATAGAGCTCCTACATTTTTGAAAACTTATTTTCGAGGTGTTGAGATGTAGTCCAAATGATTGTGCCTAAAATACCCTAATGTTATTGCAGTTTTATTTTACGTGACTAGTAGTGTGAGAAGTGTAAAACATTGCAATAGAGAAGAATTGCCAGATTCACTAGTATAGTATATTTTAAACCGTTCATTATCACTTGTATGAAGGAATCATATTTCCTGAATCGTAGGACTATTGCGATGAGTATCGTTCGCCTCACAAAACGGTGCTACAGACGCAGTTTGCAGCCCTGTTGGTGGCGCCAGCGCCGGCCTGTTGGCGAGACGCGGCGTCTTGCTGGCAGCGTAGCGCGTCCATTGCGCGAAGGATGGCGCGTGACGCGGGTCCGGGCGCCACCCACAGCAGCAGCTGCGCCGCCCACACCTGCGCATGCGCACAGCGCCCCACGCGCGCACGAATTGTACCTGCCGCAGTGCGCACTTTCTCTCGCGCCGAGCAGGAGTCGGATGCGCGCCGAATAACTGCTATCTCAAAGGTTGCTCAAGCAAATAATTGAATTTCTACCCCATTCGTCACACCGATTTTTAGTTTCTTGCTACAGAGTAGAGAGAAAGTTATGTAATGCTGCGCGGAAAAAGGGCGAATTTTCGACAGAAAAGCTCTTATACAAGGCCTTGGAAAGGAAAAAGTGGATGAATCCAGTTTCTAAATTCAGAAAAAAAACTTCTATCACGTGATGTAGCCAGAATCCATGTTTTATGGGTCATTGACACCGAAAATCGAATGTAAGCAAAACGTCCGTCTGTGTGTCTGTTTGTCCCTCCGTCTGTGAACAACGCTAAGCCTCTTAGCTGAGTTTCTCCAAAATTGGTATTCTCCTATCGATCTGGCTAATGTATCGTCCCTTGAATTTGAAATCGACTTTGGAGGATACTTTACCTGAAGTTCCTGGGACATTTTCAACGTTTTCAAAAAAAAAGGCTTCATTGTTTTTTATTAAATTTTGTTTTTGTATATTGTAAATAAACTTTTAAGAGAATGATGCAGTTCTCATGGTCACTAAGAACCCTAATATTTCGAAAATTGCGAAAGTTCAAACTTTTTTTGTGAGTCTTCCTACAATTAAAATATTAAAGATAGATTTTTTCCTGAATGAAATCTGTTCCGTGAAGATAGAGTTTGAAATAAGTTCAAGTACAATCTTTTGAAATTTTGAGTACTTTTCACGAAATTTTGCGTGAAAATATCGGCGAGAGAGTAGGTGCTGTTTTACCACCACCACTAATTTAAACTGTTTTTTGGCTTATAAATAAATAGATTAAAAAAAGGGCTCTCCAGGATACATTGCAGGTTTCAAGTATATGACCTTATGCTATGATAATAAACACGTCAATTATTAAACGTGTACGCATAACATTTCTATATACGATTTTATACTTCAAGAGCCCTATATCTACATAAAAAACCTGAGGGCACACTACTCCGTAGGGTTGCTTAACGTGACTGGGATGCTTAAAGTATTTTACGTAGTTGCCAAATTGCCACAAGAGCAGATGCTCCCTGGGTTGGTTGGGTTGGTTGCGAGAAATAAAGTCCTTTAAAAGAAATGACTTGTTGATGTCATTGAGAAAGTGTTAGAAAAACATAAAGAAATAATAATAATAATAATAATAATAATAATAATAATAATAATAATTGATAATAAGATGAAGAAATAAGATAAAAAGGAACCAAAAGAGAGAGAGAGAGAGAGAGAGAGAGAGAGAGAGAGAGAGAGAGAGAGAAAGAGAGAGAGGGAAAGGAAGACAGGCAGACTGACAGAGTGAGTGAGAAACTCAATAATATTAATGCAACTTCGAACTGTATACGAGACATGTTTGGTTTTTGGAATATTAATCGTACTGATGTATTTGATCGATTACACTTCTACATTGAGGAGAGAAGCGATAGTATCTCGAAACGGCTGACCCAAGAAATGAAGTCTATTTCGCTAGCAGTCACAGGCTATTCGGTCCAATGTAAGAAATATTTTTATTCCGTTGCCTTTGAAACGGAAGCAATTTCCTAGTGCTGAATAACAGATTAACTTGTACCTCTTGTACAAGCGTATCAAAATGAGGAGGAGAATGGTGAAAGAGGAAAACTAATAGTACTACACCAGTATATACTTTCTCGCATAATTCTACGATTATGTAATTTCAGTGTGATTATTGAACAATTGTGTGGAGTTCAGGCGATCAAACCATCAATTATCCGGGGGCGGCACCGCACACTTCCTTAGAAGGCGGAGTGGACTATTCCCATGAGAGAGTTTACATTTCACAAACACACACAGAAAAGTCCGAGTTTTCTTTTAATGCTGGTGGTCAGAATTTGCTCTTGCCCCACAGTAGTTATCAGGGACCAAAATGAATATGCTCGAATGGAAATCACAAATGTGTAGATTGCATACTGCATCAATTTGAAAGTGCATCACTTTATTCAAATATCATCACTTTGAATCAACGTGTTTTTAATGATTTTAAGAAGCCACCGGAGATTTAAGAAATGACAAGAGTTTGTCTGAGGTCGGATCACAATTTGGTGTCGCCCTTTGATGCTTATATGAGATGTCTTTTGTACATTAAAAAACGCACGCATAATACATAATAATAAAATACAGCGTTTGAAAAACACATACTGGAAGAAATATATATCATAGAATGATTTTAATAAGATAGAATGAATATGTTTTGTAGATGACTGAATTCCGGTGATCAAAGATTTAATAATTTTCCTAATTTAGGTCAATGATATTACACTCTAACATTCTTGAAACATTCTTGAAAGAAAGTTGTAATTCTGCGGGGAAAAGGGGCGAGAGAGGAATTTTCGGCAGGAGAACTTATTGTTGGGTTCTGGTAACGAAAAATCAAAATGTTCAACTGTTTTTTCGAAGTCTTCCTACAACTAAAACATTAAAGATGTAGATTTTTTCTCTAAATGAAATATGTTCCTTAAAGACAGATTTTGAAATAAATTCATATGTTTTTGAAAATTTGAGTACTTTCGCGTAATTTTGCGTGAAATATAGACAATTTTTATTTTTGCTTACACAATTTTGTTCACAAAAACGGCACCAATTTTTTGGTTAAATTTTGACCTCGAATAGCGTACATGACGCTTAAGAGAATGGTGCAGGTTTCATGGTCGTCGAATATTCTGATTTTTGAAATTTGCAAACATTCAATTTTTTTTCGCCGTTTTCCACAACTACAATTATGTAGGTCCCAGTTCGCGCAGTACACGTAGTACCATCGTGGTGGTTGTTGGTTATGCCGATTTGTTCCCAAATAAACTCTATGACTGTACCATGATGCAGTGACTTCGGTAGGGCGTGACGGTGGCGGAACCCAGGGAGGTAAGGGGCATTGGTTGGGCTTACTTGTGATGATCAGGGTGGAGTTGGAGGTCTTCAGAGAGGCAAGTGGCATTGTAGTTGTGCTTGTGATTGTTAGAATTCCTGTGTGACTTCAAATAACGACAAAGACATTAAGAGGAGGCAGTGCGACGCGTAGTAATATGACCAGCAGTGTGCACCGTTATCATATAGAGGTTGCTGAGCGTAGGGAGGACAGTGGCATTGTAGTTGTACTCAATAGTGATTGTGGTGATTCCTATCTATCTCCAAATAATGACTTAAGACATTACCAGGATGAAATAATGGAAGTCATCTTCGTCAACTTAAAATATTTATTTAGAGGGCTGGCTTTCAACGGTGTTGCCGTCATCAGTCTCGCTATGTGTGGTAAAAGTCGAGAGACATACATAGCAAGACTGCTGACGGCAAAGCCGTCGAAAACCGTCTCTCTAAATAAATCTGTTAAGTTGATGCATATGACTTACGTCAACAACACCACATCAGTATTCCCACTAGTCATTATCATGAGGCAGTGCGGCTTGTAGGCCTGCATGGACTTGGAGGTGTCTAGAGAGGCAAGTGGCGCTGTAGTTGTGGTTTTTGTGATTGTGAAAAAGCGACTATTCCATTACCAGGAGGCAGTGCGGAGCGTAGGCCGGAGTGGAGGTGGCGGAGCCCAGGGAGGCGAGCGACGCCGCAGCGTAGCGGCGAGCGCTGGGCACGCACCACGTCGGGCCCGCTGGGCCGGCCACGCCCCCGCCCCAGATGCAGCCCGGCGTGTGCACCTCCACCAGCACGCCCAGCGGCGCACACTCCAGCGCCAGGTCGCTCGCCAGCTTGTGCACGTACGCCTGCGCAGCGCCCCGACTGGTAAGATTGGTTGATTAGTGATTCCGGGCGCGACAAATGCTAAGGTCATTAGTCCCGTGAGCATGCTTTTCTAGTGGGAAGGGGCGGTGTCGTGAATGGTAAGATCCAGCGCTCACCTACCTTTCGCCTAGTGTTTTCCCCAACCAGGCATCTCCCGCCAGCGGGGCATCGCCGTAGACTCCCGGCATTTGTGGAAGTGTAGTGTACGTGAGTGTAAATGTGTGTAAATAGGGGAAGAGGAAAGGACAAGGAAAAGGGAAGGAAAGATCGCGATCCATCAGAGGAGCTAGCCGCCACAATTCTCTTCCAGACAGTTACTGAACTCGACCTAGCTGCCAAATTAGTGTCAAAACTCCCGCCATCGTCGTGATTCGATCCCTAGGACCTCCCGGTCAGACGCACTACAGTGACATCAGCTGATGCCCCGAGCCACCTCTCCCAGCCCTCTCCTATCCCAGCTGGTAAGGAAACTGATTGCGGAATCCTAGGGTTCGAGTCCCGACAGTGGCATGGTTTTCGGCACTAGTTACATAGCTACGTCGAATTATGTCGATGTCTGGAGGAGAATTCTAACGGCCGGCTGCTATAATCGGAAGTTTTCCGTGGTTTCTCCCATCAACGCCAGGCGAATGTCGGAGTAGTTCCCTGAAAAACGGGCTACGAGCGCGATCTTTGCTTCTTCTTACTTAAGACTCACCCCTTACTTACGTACACTTAAGCTCAGCTGCACTACACCACCACACATGCCGGGGCACCGGTCGGAAGTCGGTTAGAACTTGTTTCGGCTGGGGCGGTGCCCCGCTGGTGGAAGATACCTCGGGAAACTCCGCACGCCGAGGAGTAGGTCTGTGCCGGATCTCACCATTCAGCGGGGGGAGAGAGATCATTGCCTACTCCCACAATAAAACATGCACTACACGTACGGAACTCTTTGACGCGTCCGGAATCACTAATTAATTAATCTGAGTTATTTGTTGGATGTTGGAAATTTAGTGGTACCTTTGTTTATTCCTACCTAGTGCTCAAACTATTTGATCGAATATTGTTTTGCAGGGTGCGTTAGCTTATTAGATCATTATTCCCGTACGTGCAGTGAATACTGGTAAGAAAATCCCCTTGAACTCCACAAAGTTAAAACAACTATTGGTACGACTGTTATTATCTTTATCGAGTCACTAAGTTGAGTAGGCCTGATTATATTCAGAGTTGTAATAATGAAAATTGACTCTAGGAGGCGTTTCCTCCGTTTCGAATATTTATGAAAAGGGTTAGGATTGTTCTGATTACTACGATGATTACCATAGTACGTGCAGTCTAATTTTTATCGAAATCAAAATAAAGAAGTCACCAACCACGACGATGACGCGGCAAAGGCAATATTGCATTCTCAAAATAAAATTAAAAAAAAAAAAAAAAAACATATTCACAAGCAACAGCTATCAAATATCTATCCCAGATGTATACTTTCAAGTCTCTGATTCTCTTGCAAAAATATACTATACTTTTACAAATGTTATTTAAAATATTTTTAAGTAGTAAGGATTTTGTGTGGTATGAGATCCTTGCTCGCTTGAAAGATTGATTTGTGCCTTGCGCTTGAGGATCCCCTTACTTTCCCCATCAACGTGAGAAAAATACGAGAAACGTAAAATGAAAATCTTATGTTTCAAAAACAAGCATAAAGCTGATTTCATGTCTTGATTCGACCCGCGTGTCGGTAAAAGAAGTGTTTAAAAGATTTAAGGTTGTGATATTTATTATTAACTTGTCAGTTTGCAATGAGGCTGCGCAATGAATGTGGCCATTTTTCGCTTTTTCCTACATCATGACTAGCGCATGTCCAAGCATTTAAGAAGAATTCCTTTAACTCCAATTGAAAGATCTTGAAGGACGTGTGTGACGTAATCTATATTTATAGATAATTTTATAATGACTCTTCTATCAGATAATCTGAGAGGAAAACCGCAACTGTCATACGCATCACAGATCTAGCATTTCAATCTTAAATCATTCCTAGACGATGGAGATTTGACCTTGAATAAAGGAGAAGCTATAATAGATTTAAGAGATGCACTATAAATAGAACGAACACAACTGCTTGTAGCATTCAAAGAAATATAACATTCATAAAATATGTGTTTTATTTTCTCGTCAAAATACTTACTACTTACGTAGTAAAGCGAAAGAATTGTAATGCTGCGTCAGAAATTGGCGATTTTTTAACACAATAACTTGTCTTGTGGAGTCCTAGTATTAGAAAACTGGATACATTTCATTCCTATATGCAGTAAATTTATTTCCCTAACACGCTGTGTAGTCAGAAACGATGTTTGGTTTATGCCTTTGATACCAAAAAAGTGGGTGGTGGCAAAATTAAAGTATGTCCGCCTGTGATCAATACTAGTGTCTAAATCGTTCAGACGATTTTCTCCAAAATTGGCATTCAAACATCGATCTGGCTGAAGTCGCGTCTCTACTAATTTGAAGCATATATTTTTATTTTGGGGGGAATTTACATAATGCCTCATAATTTTCTCAAAAATGACTCCAATTTTTCCTTTATTTTTTTGTAGTTGCTAGAATAGAGTAAAATACGCTTTTAAAATGGCATAGATTCCATTTTCGTTTCACTTTCTGTAAATTCGAAAGTACATTACAAACTATGCGAGAAAGTATGTGCTGTTGTATTTCCACTACTTTTTAATTTGCTGTAGAGTCAATTTAATATCACACTCTGAAATCTCAGAAGAGGTTTTCTATAAAACTAAAAGGACGATCATATATCTCCACAAGGAAAAATACGAGGTCTAATTATATAACACCGAAATATAATTACCATTAACATTGCCTAGGCAAAGTCACTTACAAATACCCTTCATATTTATTATTAAAAGAAATTTTGTAATGAAATTTCAAGGCTATATATAACATTTCAGGAAGGACATGTTTATCATGTCTAATAAAATTCATCGCAGATGACTAATAAACATGCGTGTTATTTCACTATATTATTAACGATTCGTCGCAAACAAAACTTGTAATTATGACAATGGAGCATTATAACACACTTCTGGTTGATGGCTTCGTTTAATGATGAGAGTGAAGTGTCTCGCATACACTTATACTTTGTTTCCGTGCTTTCTCCGATCAACGTCAGGCGAATTCCGGAACAGTACTCTAACATACGGGCCACGGACCGGGCGGTATCTTTCCTTCCTCTTCCTTGTTCTATCCTCACCCCTTACTTTCACACTCTTACATTAACATGCACTACACTTCCTCACATGCCGGGAGACCGGTCGGGGACTTAGAACTTCTCCCGGCTGGGGTGGTGCCCCGCTGGTATGAGATACCTGGTTGGGGAAAATCCCGCTATCCGACGTTAGGTTGGCACCGGATTTCACCATTCAACGTGGGACGGTCACCGCCACCTCCCAGGGAAAACATGCAATAAACGTACTTGCCTAATAACCTTAGTTGCCGACATGCCCGGAATCACCAATCAATCACGTATTCTTTGCTTTTGAGTACTCAATTTCTGCCTACTCGTGAGTTCTGTACGCGAATTGATAGCCTACCGGGAAAACGGAATTTCCATCTGGAATCAAGATTGGGATTTGAGGTATGCGAATAATGTGCCCGATCCGTCCAGCTGTCTGGGAAATCTGCACTGCGCTTGTGCATGTTGAATCGTGGAACGGAAATTGCTTTTCACGTCGTTGATTGGGATAATGGGTCGTAAAGAATGAAAAACTGGCATTTAATGGAAGTACTCTACAAATCATATTCATTATGTTCTTGAGCGGAAAACAACTGATAGATATGGGGAAAAGACGAGTCCTTTGCTGTCGCAGAAGTATGACCAATGAATGTAAAATATTTTAAGAACTTGTATATCTTGTAACTTTCATATTTACTTAGAATTTGGGATCATGAATATTTTAACAAAACCGTATATGTTATTTAGTTGTTGAAAACGGAACTTTCGCTAAATGGAGAATGCAGTTATATTCACACAACATAAATGTGTTTGAGATGAACATAATATTTCAAACCTCAAGTTTATGATGAATTGATCAACCATTTATTATTTCCCCTTTTGATAATGTAATATCAATCAAATTAAATTCTAAAGTTCCCGATACTAATATTACAATTACTGACTTCAACCGTGTGTGTAAAGAGAATTCAGTGAAATGTTAATAATAGTTTCTGGGTTAAGTATTTTGTTTTTGTGTATTTCAAAAAGATCCAAAGAAAACAAATAGTGAAGTGATGTCTTTCAGGATTCACTGTAGAAAGTCCGACAAATTTACTTTGGCTCCTTGAACAATCTTTCTACTCAAATTGTCCCCCTGTTTTCTTAACCAGAGCCAATACTCGTATTTGATAGTGGGTAATTCAGCCATTGGTAATTCAGGTCATATTTGATTTATATTTACAAAAACAAATTAAAATAATATATCATGTTCACAGAAAAATAACTATTAATATTATATAACTTAACATATGTAACGTAAAGAATAGAAATGGGAAGAACACAGAAACAAATAAAAGAAGAACAGAAGACATAAATAAAGCCTACTGCTCTACCGGCACTTCCTCCTCAACCTCCACAAGGTTGAAGATACTCTTTGACAAGCAACAAAAGAGATTTGCTTAACTCGAGTAAAAAACAAACAAACAAAAAACAGTATTCTCTCCTGCTATGCAGATACGCTTGAATTTTCGGTAACGCTCATCGCACAATTGCCTTACTGAACTGCTAAAAAGTCAAGGTCACCACGGACAACTGCTTCGCAATTCCGCCACGTCAACCCACAGCGCCAGTGGGCTTTCCGAGACAGCGTGGCCTCGCAGCTGTTTCCCGCCTCCGTAGGCTCCGCACACAACAGCCTCGGTCTCGGCGGTTGACATTGATCTGCGGGTGACTGCGCGTGGGGAAAAAGCAAGCTGCAGTGCGAGCGAAAGAATTTAAAAGAAAATACGACTACGGACAACGGATGCAAAGAAGAAAAAAAAACGTAGCTACGCTGTCGCTTCAAGAAGAAGTTTCTCTCGACATTTGAAGCCGACACGAGCATAACGACTCTGACACTTTTGGTCGTTTTTGTAATAAAAAGAGGGAAAGAGCTGTGTAAGGCTGTAAAATATGTCAGTTACCTTGCGGAAGCGTTCAACTAAATGGTAGCTTAAGAATTTTTTCGACATTTACGATTCGAACCGTATGTGGCTAGAAACGCCGTTGATGCAACAAGTCAGGAAAGTCTCACTCATGGTCAGGGTTGCCACATGAACATTTCCGCCTTTTGTTTTGCATTTACACATTTAATTCACTTTGAGACATGAAAATATGGAAATCGCCGAAACATTGGCATATTTTTCATTGCGACAAAAATAATTCAGTAAAATTAATGCACCATATTTTCTAATACGAATTTAGTAGTTTTATTTAATTTTAATATACGAGTACTTCAAAAATAAATAATAGTTTTGGAGAGTATTTTAAATTAGTTTTAGTTCATTTTAAATATGCATAAACAACAATTGGCCATGTAATGCATACGTTAAAATTAATGTATAAATATTTTCAAACGTCAAATAAATGTATTCTGTCTTACAGTAAGGATGATAGTTAAGCACAACTAGAATGTTTATATGAATATCTTGGATAAATCCTCAATTGATAGCAAAAATCCGCCATTCCATATGTTTTCTATTTCTGATCTGGTTACACAACTCAAGCCGATCCGAGTTCTTTTCTTGGATTGTCAATGATGTAGCTATTATTCAAGTTTGGAATAGCAAACGAGCTGACAATAACATGTCAATCATGTTCCTAGAAGAGGTAACGTAACATAGAGAAAAAGTGCGAAAGTGACCTTGGCAGAACAGCTGTTCACAGTGTTACGAGTAAAAAATTAAGAACTAAAGAGTTTCCTATATCCAAAAATATCTCTTATAGTTTCAAATGTGTTGATTAACACGATGTCTTTAATCGTCGTGTGTCACACTCTCACCAACACACATTTCATCTTTCTTCCTAATCTTTCGTAAACGCTTAACTCTTTACATTTTATCTACTAAAATTAATGCAAATTAAAGTTAATCATAAATTCACGACCACTGAGTAATACATTCCTTGAATTTCTCATGAAACGTTGGACAGTTAGAAAACGTGGAAATATATTGTTCCTTCATCACGACTAAAGATTATAGAATAAACTTGGATTCAGGCTAGCCAACGTTCAGGAATGTTGGCTAGCAAATATTTCATAACTGACCAACTTCCTAGGAGTAGTTCAAAGAGTTCATGTTAATATTACTTTCTTTATAAGTAATAGGAATGTATCACCCACAACAAGCGCATAGTTATAGTAAGTATGAGTGATGCTTGAAGTATATATTAGTTTGTACACCTTATCCACAGTGTAGATGTTGCAAATCTGATAAAATATCTGAGTCAGTTTTGTATGATCCTCTCCTTCACTTACAACTGCAAAAACAATACTTAGTACGATACAACGATACAATACAACAATACAACGATCAGGATATTTTGAACTCAAATAATAAAACAAAAGCAATGTGGAATATAATAAAAAATACTACCAAATCAACTAGAAAACCCGTAGAGAATGTTGTTTTAAAATATAACGATATAAATGTGAACGATCCGGCAACAGTGGCTAATCTCTTTAACCAATACTTTTCGAGAATTGCTGCCGATCTCACTAAGGGTCTTCAGGCACAAAACTCAAAAAACAAAAAATAGTACATATTTTATCTTCTGACGAACGCTCTTGATAAATGCACCACACCAATTCCCATACGTCGCGATCCTTACCACATACTCTCTAACAGCGGTGTGAAAATGTTAGAGGTCGAATCGTGTCGTGCGGCGTCACAAATCGTGACTATCTTATTCAGGACGGAACTGTAAATATTTTCTGAAATTTATTGGCTTTTAACATTTAAATAATAAATTAACCCATAAAAACACATTAAAATCCAACATTAGTGCATAATTTTTTATAAGAAAATATCAATTCAGCTATTCAGCTGAATATTACACTAGCTTTCAAAACTCTTTCAATTATTAATATTTTTTAACATCTATACTCAATCAAATTGTTTGGGTAAAGCAGAGTGTTCTGTTCACCAATAGAGAACAGTGGTTGGGAGGGGAGTGAGGCACTGTAGGGGAGCAGAGAATATCTATAAAGTGGCGTGTACTTTACTCTCTTTTCACGTTTAATTTTCCCCACATTTTTATGTCACATTTTTTAATGGTTAATTGATTCTCTGCTACGCATTCCCAAATTGAGGGTAATACGCAGGTTTTCGCGATTAAAATTAAACATCCTTGAGGGTGTCCAACGCATAGTTATAAGCATTTAATCCTAAAATACATTTAAGAACCTTCCTCATAAATACGTTGGAAGGTGAATATGAATAATTCGTTTCAGGAAAACATTCACTTTGTAACATCCGCTAAATTCAATTGCATTAATCTTTCTGCTTCCAAAACTTGTTACATTAATATCTTTCATTTCATGAGCACAGAATGTTCGTAACAGTACACAAGAACCACAATCACAGGTCACATCAAATACAAAATTCAACATCAAAAGATTACCTTCCAAATCCCGAAACTTCCCTTCCACCCCTCTACCGTGGAATTCCTTATCGCCTGAGCTGTGCGAACTCTCTGTTTAAACAGCTTCAAATTGTACCGTATTCCTCTATTCAACTGTTTACATTCATATTAAATTAATTACACACTATTTAATTGCACAATTATTTATTTTTAACTTTACTACGTTTTAATGTATATAACTTCACACTCACTATTAAATTATTTACTATTACTATTAATTATTACTATTAATTTATTTTAATACTTATTATTTTCAGTTTCTAGATTGACTCAAATTACGTCTCTTCGTTCCACTAAGAAAAATGATTTTATGCAACTCCCTTCCAATACTACCGTTAGTGCATCAATCACATACTCACGTCGCACACTGGTTGAATCGGGCCAAAAACCTGGTCATAACGGGAAAATTCAAAGTGCGCGTTCGAAATTCTGACCAATCAAATTTCGTTTGAAAGACATTGGAGCACACTTCTTTACCTCCAGAACGTTATTTCAATCATTTTTGTCGTCCTTTCGGTCTCGTAAAGTTACCGTTACTCGAAACACGCGAATCCATTGCTCCTTGTCGATTATTTTTGTTAAATTAAAAAAAGTGTTTAAATTATTTTTCTATGGATTCTTTTCGTGTTTCCGAATAGAAGACAAATTTGACTGTAAGTTAAGTATATTTTTAAGAAAAAGTGTCTAGTTTTTTTATTACAATACGGCTGAATTCTAACCCGTGTAGCGTAACAATGTTAGTCATGTATATTGTGGATTATTTTTTTATTTATCAAGTACATGGCCCCTAATCAGAATAACACACATTTAGCTGCATACATTTGCAACTTTTTATTTTATAGCCACTTTACTGCAATGCTACATAGCAAGATTTAACATTAGATATCCCGGAAGTGTCTTCGACGCCACGGGGATTTATTTTCTCGGTATATTTTTTCGATTTCTTCTTCTGATAATTACTTTTAATTAGAAAATAACTGATACAAATTTTTGGAATGATTAAACAATATTAATACGTGCCACCGAGCACTTAAATATTTTTGTGTACTTGAATGATTCTTATTTCCTTGTCGTAGAAACCAAGACCAAGAGTTCTACGGGTGTAAATGTAAACTTAATGATGTTATCTCAAACTACAGTTGACCATTTTTTCAATAACATATAATATTTTTCAATAAATAAGTGCTTGTACAGTAAGTACTTGTAAAGTAAGCCTGTACAGTGTTGATTCCCGACAGATGGGTGGCAATTGATTAGCACATAAATATACACATATAATTTATAATATTGCTTATAATATAACTATACTATTGTAAATGTATCTAGTTCCAAATTCCGCATTTTCAGAAACGCTCAAATGCAATTTTCTAGAAGAGGTCTCCAGATTTTGGCTTTAAAGTTTTTAAACGGATAGTTCTAAATGAACTTAAAAACACGACATAAATGCCACTGTGATGTATTCTTTTATTGTTGTTTTTAAATTAAACAAAAATATTTTTTGAAATATTTCTTATGTCGTCAATATGTACTTCATGGCTATTTCTTATACATTGTCGTATTTGTGAGTATAGTTACCTCTAATATATTTTTGTAAATAATTGTTCGCCACATGTTACAAGGAAATGTGTGTCAGCTGCAATTTCGATGGCCTTTTTGACCTTGAATGACGGCATGTTTTCTTAAGCATTTCCTTTCTTGAGCGTCTGACTTGCAGTGACGTATCTTAGTGATCTTTGTTTTTCGGTGTCATGATCTTAATGCTCAGTTTGGATCTCCCAGGAGTCTTCAGCCGTTAGTAAATCCGCTTCCTACGTTATGTGTCTCTTTTCACTACCTCTTTCCCTTTATGAGAAAACAATGAAAAGATATATAAATACCCAACAATAGTTAGGATTTGCACAGATATTCTACAATCACGATTGTTGGCAAGATATTCCGTCAATATCAGTGTATTTAGGATAAGATATGAAAACATAAATTGCCATAATAGTGTCTCTAACGCAATTAAGATATAGTGTGAATGAAAAATTGTAGAGTTTTCTTTTGAAAGAAGAGAACTGGTAGAATTAATATGATCAGATAATATATCAAATATTACCAAAAGCTCCCTTTTTTCATAATTCAATTTAAAAAGAAGTGCAGGAAAAAGGAAGGGGGTACAGATTCCAGAGCACAGGAAAAGGTGCGCAGATGCTACTTTACGATCATAACGATTGTTCACTTTTTATACGTTAAATAAATCAATGAACCAAGGGAGTCAAAAACTCTCTTAAACCACATTTCCCTCTAAAAAATATTATTTACTCTTAAAATCCGATATTTATTTTTAAAGCAGCGGTTTTAATTCTAGCATATTTTATTCAAATTGAAACAACCAACCTTAATTTTTTTTATTTTTATGAATCAGTTAGCCATTTCGAACCCGCCATTTTGAATTTTGAAATTCATTATGATATTCGAAATCAGTGATCTCCAGAATCCCATATGTATATTTTTATGCACTTTGTTTATTTTTAAATGAGTTGATCCACGATATTGAAGCCGCCATTTTGAATTTTGAAATTTCATTTCATGATATTCAAATTCAGCGACCTCAAAAACCCATTGATACCAATTTTTACGCAAATCCACTGACATTTGCAATTATGATCACGTTTTAGGCCCGATTCAACCAGTGTGCGTCGTGGGAATGAGACAAATTTATAATGGCCGCGTTACCTAAAATCTCTTAACAGTGGAACGCTGAACTAGATGTGGATATCTCTCGCTGAATCAGCTGTTCGGTCCTTTAATATAGTGCATCTTCTTGACTGCTCGATCGTAGTCTCAATTGCAGCACAGACATAATCATCGGAGTCTTGCCCTTTCAGTTTATTTTTCAGATCTTCATACATGTTCATTAAACGTAATGCAATAAAGCGGTAGGCCTACTTTGAAAAAATTTTTTTGGTTAAGAATCAACTGCCGTAATTGCCTCACAGTTATTCTGCCAAGTTAATACACGTAACTCCGGAACTGACAGTACCTCTACATTTAATTATTCTGGATCTAATAATTGGCTACTGAAGCCACGAAAACTTCTCATAGAACAAACATAGAGATACTTCCGTGCTAATCTCATGCTCTCAAAAAAATGAACAGTTAACTTCAGCATGCAATCACGAAATTCCTCCCCAATAATTTTCACTTCCTGCCAAGACACTTTTTGTAAAGAAATGTATACGAGTGCGAAGTCGTATTTGTGGAGGGGGCGCGGTCGGGATAGAGACGAGGCGTCCGCGAGAGTCGGCCTTCGGCCGGGCGCAGTGGCGCGCGGTTGTAATCCCGCTTCCGGGAAGCCGGGTGTAGAGGACAGTTTGAGGGCGGGGCACCTCCCCCCGGGCTGAGCCACGAGGACTGGGCGTCCGCAAGATGTCTATACTCCGATAGAGCTGTCGAGACAGGATGTTGCGGACTTCTCATGACGGCATGACGGCCAAAAGAGAGATTTATGGGTGGCCAAAGCTCTTCATGGGAGACATCCACATGAGATGAGCCAAGAACATGTCGATTTGGAAGCATTGAACTACTAGCTTATATCAGGACAGATCTTTCCAGAAACTGAAGGGTTTATGTTGGCTATTCAGGATCAAGTTATTCCAACGCTTAACTATTTGAAGTGAATTGTTAGAGATAGCAATGTGCAGAATGAGTTATGTCGTTATGGTTGTCCAACAGTGGAATCAATTCATCATGTTGCTTCGGGTTATACACATTTAGTAGGCACCGAGTATAAACAGCGACACGATTGGTGGCCAAAAATTTTACATCAAGCGTTGGCTCAGAAATGTCGTCTTCTGACTAAAGATAAGGTACCGTACTTTAAGTACCAGACTATGAGTGTTCTGGAGAACGAAGAGTAGCGCTTGTATTGGGATAGAACTATCTTAACAGACCAGACAGTGATTCACAACAGACCGGATTTGGTTGTGATTAACACGTGTGAGAAACATGACATGCTTATTGATGTTTCTGTCCCAAATACTGGCCACATTCAAAGCAAAAACACTGAAAAAATCAGTAAGTATGCAAATCTTGTTGAACCCGTTGAGAAACAGTGGAATATGAAAAGAGTCAACATTATCCCGATAATTGTTTCAAGCACCGAAATCATCCCTAGGAGTCTCATTTGGGGCCGTAAACAACTGGGTTTGAATGAAGACCTGTACAAACCCATGCAGAAGGCAGTTGTTATTTCAACAACAAGGACAGTACGGAAATTCATGGGAAACAATGTATTATAAATTCTTTTTAAAACATAGATGTATTGTGCTTTGATTTTGTATATCTGTGTAATTCATTCAAATGTGCCAATAATATTAAATAATAATAATAATAATAATAATAATAATATTAATAATAATAATATTTTGGGCTTCTTGATAACTATCGTAACCAACTAATTTTGTCCACTTTTCCCCTATGCACAGAGAAAAATGGACAAAATTTGTTTCGTATGTAATTGAAAAATATAAAATGTTTTCTTTTTCCATCAAAAAAAAAGTAAACTTGTTTATGTTCATGTTGCAAATAACTTAGCAATAATTTACGACAAATATTATTTCATTATCTTATGTTTATTATTTCAAATTTATTTTTCCGTACGTGATTCGCTTGAATGGGTTTCTGATATTCACTTCCAGGTGCCTCTCGTTTTAGTGGCGCTGCTACTTGTACATAGATGTCTCTGCTAGAAGTTGGCAATCGGTCTGTTTGAATATTTGGAATGCTGCTAAATCAATTTTAGTGATATTTTAATAAAATGTTGTAATGAATATTGCAACAAAAATCGACTTGCTTATTTCTCATGGTGATATGATTTCTCTTGTGTCTTTTGTGCATTTGGCCTGAACATATATCTTTGTCTCCGCACGTTTTTGGGTAAATATGAAGATTATTATTCTCAATTTCACTAGCGACACTTAATTTAATCAATTAATTTACCAAGGGATATGTGAGTACATAACATTGACATTTCGTGTTGGCAGAGGTGGCGCGGCGGGGAGGGCGGGAGAGAAGAGGCGACCGCGAGAGGCGGCCCCCGGCCGGGCGCGGTGGCGCGCGCCTGTAATCCCGCTTCCGGGAGGCCGGGTGTAGAGGACGGTTTGAGGGCGTGGCTCCTCCCCCGGGCTGAGCCACGAGGACTGGGCGTCCGCACCAAGCCCGCCATCGGCATGGGGGCCCTGGGGGAGCCCGGGGCGGCCAGGTCGGCTAAGGAGGGGCGCAGCGGGCCAGGGGGGGAACCCAGCAGCCAGAAGCCTCCGTGGCGGGCGGTGGTGGGTTCGCGCCCGGGAGTGGACGCCAGAGGAGAGCTCGCGCGACACAATCGGACCTGCACCTCTTTTTTTCTTACTTCTTCTCTCTTCGAGGGTAAATGAAGAATGTTTCGATCGGCGTTAACTTTTAAAACAAAAAAAAAAGTTCAATATTTTATCATACTTCTCTTCTTTTTTAGGATTGACTATTGCAGAACGCTGTGTTAAATTCATTCGCTTGTGACATGATAACGCAAACTTTAATACCATGAACTAACCAGTCAAGAATGTGGCCAATGTGCGTCGAATTAATTAATACTTTCAATAATTATTTTTGTAAATTGTTTTTATGTGATTTTTTCTATATTTATGAAAGTTGTACAAGTTATAGTGTAAGGTAAGAAATTTGTTGTCCTATAACGCGACACAGTGTTATTATTTAACGAATTTTACAATCCCTAATTCTCAAACCCAAACCACATTTTTGATACATTTATTTGGATGATGCGATCTAAAATCGGAAACACGTTCTGCTTAAATAAGTAAATATGTGAGCAGTGTAAACGACAGTAAATTACTCTCTGGGTTTTGAATTGACCAGGTAGTTGAAGGAGTAAACAAAGAGAATGCCACACTGCAGGCCATAGGGTTATTTGTCACCCGGTGATCGCCCATATTTGAATTCTAAAATAGGATGTGAAAAAACACTCGGTGAGACATGGACCAATGTCGCCACATATCTATATTTTACGAATAAAGGAAAATAAAGTGTACCCTTCTAGGAGTATTGGAATTTCAGTAAAATTATTACGATTTAACGTAACGTTTTCTAAAGCACGATAATGGCTGCACTTTAAAGGAACATCAGATTGTCTTCATTAGACCGTCCTTTTTGTTTGCGTATAAAACCGCTAGTTGTAATTGCATTGTTAGGTGAATCAGGGCTTGGTCCTACTGTCCAATCTAATATTTTTAGAAATAGTTTATCATTATGAAGAATTACCACTCACGAATATTACGACATAATCATAAAGTGGGACGTTTTGACCCAGATATTTTTTTCAAAAAGATATGACCTACTTTTGTGTGATTTTTATCAATACTGATAATATAATAATATATTTGTATTTCATAATAATCTCATACCTAACAGAATTTTATCCAATTTCCCTTGATGTAAGCAGAAAAGTGGACAAAATCTATTCGTTTTGATTGCAATTAAATTAATAGAAACATTTATCATTTTCGGCGCCACAAACGTCATATGAAGTTGTTCATGTTCTTGTCACAAATATGTAGACAAAAAGCTCCTTATTGACTATATATTTTATTGGATTATTTCTGACCATATATGTCAAAACCATTTATCCGTTTGTGATTCGCTTGAAACAGTTATGACATTCGCTTCCAGGTGTCCTTATTTTAGTGACGATGTTCCTTGAACGTAGATGTCTCTGCTGGCAGTTCGCAAGCTGTCTCTTTGCATATTTGGAAAGGGAAGACAATTTACGAATTTTTAAGAGAATGTTATGAATATTGATAGGAAATATGACTTTCTTGTTTTTCATGAAAATTTGTCTCATGTGCATTTTTATATACCTGTATATACCTTTGTGTCTGATCATTAGTGAATAAATATTAAGATTATTATTTACAATTTCACTAGTGACAAATAAATTTAATAGGCAACATTAAAAAGGAAACGCAAGCACATATCATTCGCGAATGATGTTGATGGTAAGGGCGCGGTCGAAAGGGAGGGCGGGAGCAAAGATGCGTATGTGGGTAAAATATTAAATTAATTTAAGGGTTGCCTGTGTAGTCATTTCATTGTTCTATAATGTGATAAAACATTTATTGTGCAAAACAGAATCAATTACTGTCTGTCATTGTTTTTAGGACAAACATGGAAGGATATGTGCAAGCGAGAAGTTACTGCGTTGACTTGTAATTAATTTTAAGCAGAATTTTAATTAAATTGTCTTATTCATTTCTTTGGTTCAAATGCCAAGGAAATAAGACGTAAGAATAAAAAGAGGTGCAGGTCCGATTGTGTCGCGCGAGCTCTCCTCTGGCGTCCACTCCCGGGCGCGAACCCACCACCGCCCGCCACGGAGGCTTCTGGCTGCTGGGTTCCCCCCCTGGCCCGCTGCGCCCCTCCTTAGCCGACCTGGCCGCCCCGGGGCCCTCCCCCAGGGCCCCCATGCCGATGGCGGGCTTGGTGCGGACGCCCAGTCCTCGTGGCTCAGCCCGGGGGAGGAGCCCCGCCCTCAAACCGTCCTCTACACCCGGCCTCCCGGAAGCGGGATTACAGGCGCGCGCCACCGCGCCCGGCCGGGGGCCGCCTCTCGCGGACGCCTCTTCTCTCCCGCCCCCCAGCCTCCCGGCGGCGCCCCCTCTGCCAACACGAAATGTCAATGTTATGTACTCACATATCCCTTGGTAAGTTAATAGATTAAATTAAGTGTCGCTAGTGAAATTGAGAATAATAATCTTCATATTTACCCAAAAACGTGCGGAGACAAAGATATGTTCAGGCCTGTACAAATGCACAAAAGACACAAGAGAAATAATATCACCATGAGAAATAAGCAAGTCGATTTTGGTTGCAATATTCATTACAACATTTTATTAAAATATCAGTAAAATTGATTTAGCAGCATTCCAAATATTCAAACAGACCGATTGCCAACTTCTAGCAGAGACATCTATGTACAAGTAGCAGCGCCACTAAAACGAGAGGCACCTGGAAGTGAATATCAGAAACCTATACAAGCGAATCACGTACGGAAAAATAAATTTGATATAATAAACAAAAGATAATGAAATAATATTTGTCGTAAATTTTTGTTAAGTTATTTTCAACAACAACATGAACAACTTTACTTTTTTGGTGGAAAAAGAAAACATTTTATATTTTTCAATTACATGCGAAACAAATTTTGTCCATTTTTCTCTGTTCATACGGGAAACGAGGACAAAATTTGTTGATTAAGATAGTTATCAAGAAGCCTAAAATATTATTATTATTATTATTATTATTATTATTATTATTATTATTATTATTTCATCTTATTGGCACATTTGAATGAATTGCACAGATACACAAAATCAAAGCACAATACATCTATTTTTTAAAAAGATTTTATAATGCATTGTTTCCCATGAATTTCCGCACTATCCTGCCTTCTTCATGGGTTTGTACTGGTCTTCATTCAAACCCAGTTGTTTAAGGCCCCAAGTCAGACTCCTAGGGGTGACACCGGTGCTTGAAACAATTATCGGGATAATGTTGACTCTTTTCATATTCCACTGTTTCTGAACGGGTTCAACAAGATTTGCATATTTACTGATTTTTTTCAGTATATTTGATTTGAATGTTGCCAGTATTTGAGACAGAAACATCAATAAGCATGACATGTTTCTCACACTTGTTAATCACAACAAAATCCGGTCTGTTGTGAATCACTGTCTGGTCTGTTAAGATAGTACTATCCCAATACAAGCGCCACTCTTCGTTCTCTAGAACACTCATAGGTTGGTACCTTATATTCAGTCAGAAGACGACATTTCTGAGCCAACGCTTGATGTAAAATTTTTGACACCGAATCATGTCGCTGTTTATACTCGGTGCCTACCAAATGTGTACAACCCGAGGTAACATGATGAATTGATTCCACTGTTGGACAAACATAACTCATTCTGCACATTGCTATCTCTAACAATTCGTTTCAAATAGTTAAGCGTTTGAATAACTTGTTCCTGAATAGCCAACATAAACCCTTCAGTTTCTGGAAAGATCTGTTCTGATATAAGCCAGTAGTTCGATGCTTTCAAATCGACATGTTCTTGGCTCATCTCATGTGCATGTCTTCCATGAAGAGCTTTGGCCATCCATAAATCTCTCTTTTGGCCGTCATTGCATGAGAAGTCTGCAACATCCTGTCTCGACAGATCTATCGGAGTATAGACATCTGCTTCACAAATGCTTTATGCAGTTTTGATGTATTTGCCGCAGAGTGGAAATACATTCTCACTTACTATTATTATTATTATTATTATTATTATTATTATTATTATTAAAATCACATAAAATGTTAATCAATTTTATTTTTAATTATCGGGTCTGATCCTGTCACATTATGTTTGTCACAATAGTTGTAAGGGTAATTCTTTATAATAATAAAAAATTTAAAAACAATATTAGAATTAACAATAGGACTGAGTTCCGATAACAAGACAATAAATTATCTGTATGGAACACATACTGAATGAAGATCAAATGATAGAAACCTTGTGATGTTCCTTTAAAATGCATACATTATCGTGAGTTCATAAACAGTATTTTAAAGTAAAAGTAATTACCTTGACATTTTAATAGTCCGAGGAGGGTAACTTTTCCTTTCCGACATTTGTCAAATATAGATATGTGGTGGTATGGATACATGTAATGTGTGTTTTCTTCTGGTGCCGTTTCAGCATTGAAAGAGAGTGATCTCAGTCTGACACGTAACCCAAAGGTCTGGAATGTGTTGGAATTTTTCCAAACGTGGACTAATCCTTTTCCCACTGTTTCTTAACAATTAATTTGGGCCTAGACCTAGTTTCTCAGCCGCCTTTCTTTTAAAGATAAGTATATGGACTTACGGATTTTAACACCGAATTTTGCGACATCTCCATTGTTTAATCCCGCAGCTACCTGATCAATGACCTGTCCCGGCCGCATTATCTTCAATCTGTTGTATTATTTTGAAGGTAGTTACTATCATTTACATTGCACAGATGATTACTGTATTTAGGGAGTATAGCTTGCTTATAGTTGTTAGATCACTTCATTCCAAGAAATCTAAAATCAGGGTTGGGCCTTGAGAATTAGGGATTGTACATTTTTTAAATACTTCCACTAAATCCACACACTTTAAATTACTTTTCAAACTATATGACACCATTAACCTGCAAAGCGTTCAAAAAACACAAAAAAACTTCACGGAAGAAACAATTAAAAAAATAATAATTTAAAATATTAATGAATACGTGCACAATGGCCGCATTCTCGATTGTTCGTTCATATTATTATAGTTTGTGTTATCGGGTCACATACCAATGAATTTAACACAACGATCCACAATAAACAAATCTAAAATAGAAGAGATATGATAAAATATGAAACTATATTTTCACGTTTTATTAGTTTTACGGGGCATTAATTCTGGTATTCATGACCGGTAATTATAGATGCAAAACGTCTTTCCAAAGATTTTTTAAAAAACGCTAAAAATTCCTGTTGATCCAATAAAAATCAATGATCGTATGCTTACCGAACAATGCATTACAAAATACAGTAGAGCAGGGAGGTGACTTTCTGAATGAAGGGTCTGAGCAAAAAATGGAACACTTATGAACGCCAGATCGTAGAACGTGTCTTCATTTCCCCTGCTAAGAGAGTAAGAAGTAGCAAGAGTAAAAAGGTGCAGGTCCGATTGTGTCGCGCGGGCTCCCCTCTGGCGTCCACTCCCGGGCGCGAACCCACCACCGCCCGCCACGGAGGCTTCTGGCTGCTGGGTTCCCCCCCTGGCCCGCTGCGCCCCTCCTTAGCCGACCTGGCCGCCCCGGGCTCCCCCAGGGCCCCCATGCCGATGGCGGGCTTGGTGCGGACGCCCAGTCCTCGTGGCTCAGCCCGGGGGAGGAGCCCCGCCCTCAAACCGTCCTCTACACCCGGCCTCCCGGAAGCGGGATTACAGGCGCGCGCCACCGCGCCCGGCCGGGGGCCGCCTCTCGCGGACGCCTCTTCCCTCCCGCCCTCCCTCCCGACCACGCTCTGTCAACACATTCGCGAGTTGTAGTGTCTACTGTTGTAGGAGCCATTAAAGAAATCTTTAACTATATTTCGTGTACTAGCTTTGCTGCATCTTCACATCTTTTCATCGTGAGGATATGTGTATGCAGGGTGCCCGGGGAGGAAACTGTGAAAATTCGAAAATAAGCTCTTAAGACATTTTAAGCAAATTTTGTCAAATGAACTACTTGGATATTCTGAATGGCTGAGCCGCATTAAGAACTCAAAAGTTGTTTTGAAAAAATGCTTTCTAGACAAAAATTTGCATTGCAGAATTATAGAAACACTCCAAAAACATTTTTAAAAAATTTTCAAACCAACTTTTCAGTGCTAATTGTGGTTTTGCCATTTACAATATGGAAGTAGTTTATTAGACAAAAAAAAAAAATAAAAGTTAAAAATTGTCTTAAGAACTTATTTTCGATTTTTCGACGTTTCCTCCTCGGACACCTGTATATAAATGGAAATAAGTTATATATCAATAGAAACGAGTTTAACGATGAAAAACGTATGGTCAAGTTCTCTTTACTAGAGTTCCTTGCAAATACATAGCGTTTTATATATTTCAGGTATTTTATATATTTCAGGTGCTCCAAATATTCTAATACACTGAATCCTGTCTTCAAACAGAGGCTTATCGTTTAGCTAAAGCAAGGTTCTCGTGGTCTGATAGAAAAGATGATCTCTTTACATTAATGATTGAGATACTCCAGTTGATACACCATGATTTTTTGTATAAGACTCGTGTGTTACAAGTGATAGCCGATAAAAAATATCGCGAACTTCATAGGTCCCCGAGTACATAGATTTTACACAACGAATTTAGGTGTCCGAGGGTAATTTATTATGTTGTTACCTCTCTTCAACTCTCTCATCTACCGTTTTCTTTTATTTGCGAGCCAATGACTTTTCTTCCGTGTAATTGTGACTCCGTACCGGAAGACGCACAAGAGATTGCGTTGGTGGCGGTCAAAGAGTCGTTACTGCAGAGTGGGGAATTCGCTCGCTTATTTACATTTTTATGCTCATAAATGACTTATGTATTCACGTCAAATTGGAACGGAAATATTCACGTCACATTGTTTTGCACATTTCGTACTTAACCAGTCTCAGAAATATAAACACAATATTTAGCCTCTTAAGAAAAAAAATTCAAGCAGATGCACAGTTTAACTGCGATAAAAAGCTTATTGAAACGTTATAAAAAGCTGTAGAATCTTTCTATTTTCATAAATTAAAATATTCTAATTAAAAGTAATGTAAAATATAGAGGTACCATAAATAAATCAAGTTTTAAAGAAATACGTTTCTATTAGTTTTTAAAATACGTTTCTATTTCAATTCAATTCAAAATATGTATGTATTTGGAGTTATGGGGTCGGTAGTCGAACTTTGCCGGCCAGCTACTGATATACTCGCCCCATACCTGGGCGTAGTTAAATTCCCATACTTGGGGGTAAGAGCGACATGAGGCGAACATGACGTATTCTCTTCACCGTAACTAGCAACATCCGCCTGCTTGAGCTTTTCTTCGTCACACAGCTACAGAAACTGGAACGATTTTAAAGGAAAGCTACAACTTTATTTTTGCCTCGATTTTTTTCCTCAAACCCGGGATCATCTTCAACGCATGTTACGATTTAAAAATGTCATATTTTGCTGAAAATCGGTAAAAGGTGTGGTCCAAAATGTCACTGCTGCCCCTGCGAGCTTGATTGCCTCCTTCAGACGGGTGAATGCGCGAGGTCTCTAAGAATAGTTATTGATTTTAAAGAATTCCTAGAATTATAGACAATCACAGGTTAAAACAGGATTAATAAAAAAGGAGTCGACACATATAAAAAAAAGGACTGTAATTTACATTTCATTCTTGAAACTAGTACGTTTCACGACTTTTTTGTGTTGCTTCTTCAGGTACTATCTTGTTCCATTTGCCACAAAAATTCATTTATAAAGTTAATGATGGTTTGGCCAGACATGCCAGATGGGATTGAGACCTTTGGTCTTTCATTTTATGAACATTTGTGACAATGGGTCACCTGACTTAATTTTTTTAAGTTGTCTCCACATAACATATGCATAATGTTTTATTAACTATTTTATCAACTATCATTAACTTTATAAATGAATTTTTGTGGCAAACGGAACAAGACAGTGCCTGAGTGACACAAAAGTAGCAAAACGCCGTACTAGTTTCAACAATGAAATATAAATAATAGTTTTTTACATGTGTTGTCTACTTTTTTTTATTAAATTCTGTTTTAGCTTTTGATTGTCTACAATACTAAGGATTCTTTAAAATCAATAACTATTTGATCAGACAATCTATTAACTACTCTAAGTGTTATTTCTAAGAATAGACTCGTGATTTGGCGTAGCATTTCCACCGTCATGAGATTCGGCATTTTTGCACTTACGATTACGCAGACATTCGGGGCTCTACCGTTCATTGTTCCATAAATAATTAAACGGAATTGTACACCTCAGACAATGACAGCTTTTTACTAGCGATTTTTAAGAATGTCCCGTTTCCGTTTCACTCTTTCTCTCTGTATTTTCTAAAACCGTCCTTAGATGGAACTTAATGGATGGATTGCAGCCAATCAGCGCGAGATTGAACAAAATGACAGCTCAAATTCGCGAAAACACCAGAAAATAACCTTCATAAGTGTTAGGGATTACATACATTCCATAAGCGAAGAAAGCATATTCTAATAAATATAAAAACGCTCATTTTATTGAAAAATGTGACAATAGCATGCTGCTGCTCGTTTGACAAAAATGTCAATCCTTTCACAACTTCAGTATGAATATATCTTTTAATTAATCATTTCATTTTAGCTTGAAACAATTCGTGAATTTGAATTGGCTAATTTGGCTAGCTTTTCTCTTCTATTTCCTAGTCAAAGGCATGGCACCAGCCTTCGGACTACTAATATCTATCTATCTATCTATCTATCTATCTATCTATCTATCTATCTATCTATCTATCTATCTATCTATCTATCTATCTATCTATCTATCTATCTATCTATCTATCTATCTATCTATCTATCTATCTATCTATCTATCTATCTATCTATCTATCTATCTATCTATCTATCTATCTTCTATCTATCTATCTATCTATCTATCTCTCTCTCCTCTCTCCTCTCTCTCTCTCTCTCTCTCTCTCTATATATATATATATATATATATATATATATATATATATATATATATAGATAGATAGATATTTTTTTTTTTTTTTTTTTTTCTGAGTCCCGTCAATACGAAATTTTGTAACGTATTTTATTTCAATTACAGACACGTCTCATATTCACATTCTTTGAATTTAATTCACGTAATTTTTCATGGAATTATCATGCCAGAACACGCGCCGTCAGGTTGCTTATTCTGCAGTGATCCGCCAATATTGCAGAATGTGTCTCGCAGAAGCGAGACCAGAAAGCGCATTTACCATAAGGTAAATGAGCGCAAATTCAAAGGGCTCTTTTATGAGTCCAAACTAATGGATTCTTTTGTGTTTTATAGGATCTCGAAGTGTATGACTTGCCATTTTTCTCTTTCGTTTATTTGTTCTGCGAACTTATATCAATTTGTACCCTTTTGTTTCTTCAGTTGGATCATTCTTACATGATAAATAAATTTACATTTTGGCTCACTATGATCTTTCTTCATATTTCTGCATTTGTTACGTATGTGGCCACATAACTTCATTATTCTATTTTTTTCGTTCATTAAAAATGCAGTAGACGTTTGGTCTCGAACATATGTGTGTGTGTATATGGTGTATTTTTCTCATATCTAATACGTTTTATATAATAAATTCATGTTTATTGTCAACACGTTTTGGCCGTAAACATGCTGGTGGTCACAAAGCTGAATTTATCGCGCTTTTGTTCTGCTCCGTACGAGGACCTTGGGGCGCACCTGCGAGGCGGCGTAGGCTGCGAAGAGCGGGCAGGGCAGCAGCGCGGCGGCGGAGCACACGAGCAGCACGAGGCCTTTGCGCCGGCGCGCCATGCCGCCCAGCGCGGCGCGCGCCAGCAGCGTCGCGGCGCCGGCGTTGCCGCCCACCACGGCGCCCGCCGCGCCTCGCGGCAGCGCGGCCAGGGGCGCGGGGCGCGGCGCTGCCGCCGACGCGCAGTGCACCAGCACGCCCACCTGCGCCGTCGACCACGCCCCCGTCCCCGCGCCATTGCACACTCGTGAAATAGCTGGGCTAGCGATTAATCAATAATGCCTTATTTCACGCTCAAGCCATCCGGCCTGGTCTTCCACCTGACCACACAAATTCCACTACGCTTCTTTTGCCATCTAACAGCGAAAGGAGGTAGTACTCGGGTGACGAAATACGCGGTTTGAATTATGCTCAGGCTTCTTTCAGGCTTGAAGATTTTTTACATGCACTAAATCTACAATATGGGACAGTCGGATACACTTTCTCTCCGAAGTATGGTGTACAAAAGATGTTTTTCACTCTTAAAAATCTACAGTTTTGATCGGGTTTGAACGCGTGAACTTGGGTCTAACAGCTACGTGTCAACGCAGACACGGAGTCAAACTAGCATATAACTGAGTCATTCAGCCACTCGGACATTTTCAAATAACCCATCCACTCGCAATGTAGACACTAGTAAGTAATTGAGCCCTTTAGAAACATAGACAATAGCAAATAACTGAGTTATTCGGCAACTCAGACAATGGCAAATAACAGCAATTTATAGATGTGTGCTTCTGCAGTAGGAGTCAATGGTTTACTAAGTAAGCGCGAGACGTTGCGTGCCATATATTGTTGCCAAAGTTGTACTCGTCATACTGTTGACCTTATTCAGAGCGAAATGCATTGCGACCAAAGCTTTTGAAACCAAGCACACGAACTGGCGCCTCCAGGACCGGAAAGACTACTGTGCCTTTTGGCACTTCAAACTCTGGCTATCATCTGATCAGGTCTGATGTTCATCTCACGCGTAGACCACTTTTATCTCTAATGGCGGAGTTACCATCGCTGCATGTAGTTACAAGTCCGCTGCTGATGGGTCGTACACTAAAAGGTCCTGCGTTTCTTACGGTGTGTTAGGAATTTCGACGACTATTAAAGTGAATATGGCCGCAGTTCAGATAACAAAAAAAACAAACAAAAAACAACAACTCAAATAACGTGGGATTAATTTCATCATATCTTTCGAAACATGTTTTGAAAACAGTTAATTTAATGATCCAAGTATTTTTATCACTCGATAGGCTGATTTTCAATCATCGAGATTGTCACTTTTCCAACTGCTAATACGTTGATAACCAGGAAGGTTTGTAGAACAAATTAATGACAAGATATGAAGTTCAATTGCGGTAATGTTTCTTCCGCGTAAGGCGTAGGACGGTATTCCAGGAAGTCATGAAATGCAAAACAGAACAGCAATGAGGAAAGCTAGCAGCTAAATGATGGAGGAAAAGCAGCTCGAACAATAACAGTTACAAGAAACCTTTTTAATTAAAAAAAAATTTTTTCCGGAATTCGTTTTAATCAGGATCACAATTTGTATGAAATTAATGTACACGTTTGTTTATTAACAAGTTATAATCAAATTTTTGTGATATGTTTACGAAATAGACTCCGAAAATAATTTCGATTTAAAACCTAATTGATTATCCATATCTGTTCATATCTCCAGGTATACACGACATATTTTTACATATTTAAGAAAACTCATGTATTGCTAGCTCAGAATTTAATTGCAATATGTTTCATATTGTGGTGTTTCACAATTATTCTTGGAAGATGAACACAGTTTAATTGAATTTAACGCAAAGTTCTAAATGGGCTACATTGCTGTTTCCGATGTTAAGTGCCATTTTAGCAGAAACAAAACAATATTAAGGGATATAAAAAGGGCTTTTTTTACATTTGAACAATGCTGTATAAGTGGCTAGTTATTGACAAAAATCATAATTCTTTCAGCAACACAAAAATGTCCATTCTATTATAACACAACACATGATTAAAAATTTTTCTACAGCTAATATTAAAACAAATTCTTACGTTATTTTACTTATGTAATTAACTTTTGATTAATCATTTTTTAAATTGTTTTAATTTTTTATTCTGCTCTAAGTCCATATTTTGTCCATATTTTGAATATTTTAGCCTATGCCCATATTTAGGAACTTGTTATTCCTCCTAGCTCTGGTTTTAAGTACCTATTCCAGGCAATTGATTGATTTAAAATTTATAAATATGCAACAATAATAATTATGACGAATTAATGTTGATAAAGAGTAGAACATCGGTAACAATAACATGAACTGAACCCTGCAAATCACTTTCAGTTTTCAGATGTGTTATTAAACAACCAGCTTGACATTTGTGTGTTACACGTCAGGTTACAGCGAGCCCTCCAACCATAACATATGAATAGTAGCTGGAACGCGGAAGAGAAAAAAGAGGACAGCAAGGTGTTGAAGAAAGAGGAGGAGTAAAAGAAGGGGCACGAACAAGAGTAGGAAGAAAAGGGGGATAAGGGGGAAATAGTAAAGAGAAGCAGAACAAAATAGAAAGAAGAGTAAGTAAAAGTGAAGAGAAAGAGGGAAAGGCGTTTGACAGCCCTATACTGTGTGCTCTGAATTCACTTAACGAAGCTTGTATTGTTTGAACACTTCTGAGCAACAAAATAATAATAATAATAATAATAATAATAATAATAATAATAATAACGGACCTCGAGGATGCAAAGAATTGTTAATAATAGATAATATTGTATCCAAACATATAAAAACGAAAGCGCATAATTTGTCAGTGGGCTGGATTGATTTCCGAAAGGCATTCGATTCTATTCCGCATTCTTGGTTGCAGCGAACCCTTCAACTCTACATGGTTCATCTCTCTATCATTACATTTCTTACAACGTGTATGAACAGCTGGCGAACAACACTGCTTGTAATGCGAGAGAAATTCAGTTACTAGACAGATACTTTAAAAATTTGTAGAGGCATTTTTCAGGGAGATGACTTCATCCCGTAGACTTGCATGCACCATTTGAATAAACTACGAACGATTACAGATTGCATAGTAAAATTATGAACAAATGAGACGCGTTCATTCGATTAATTTTACGATTATATTAAACTTTAGTGTTTATACTACAAAAACGCAGGCAGGCGCGGGCGAATAGGCAGAGCCGTGTGCCGTGCCATGAGCCGTGAATCTTTGAGCCATTACAACTGAAAAGTTGACAACGGTAAAAAGGCCATCCCACGCAGGTTATATTTGCTTGAAATCACTATAGAAATACCATTCGTTTACAGGTCAGTGACCTTTGAGTGCACTTGTTTCGGAGAGCGCAGATAAGATTGTTTTCATATTCAATTTAGTTTGATGTGAAAGCGAGATATCGACGCTTCAAGGCCGTCAGCCTGTCGCCGACAAAAGTTGCTTCGCGGGTATGCATAAGGGCAGAAGTCATTGTGATTAATTGGGTCGGTACTACAAATACATACTCTGTATTTGGGCATATTTTAATATATAGGTCATTTTAAAAGAAATGAGAGAGAGAGGGAGAGGGAGAAGGAGAGGGGGAGAGGGAGAGGGAGAGGGAGAAGAAGAGGGAGAAGGAGAGTGAGATTTTAATCTGTGATCCTTATAGTATGATGTCAAATGAGATTTTTAAGATTGCAATATGGTATTTCATTTTGTATATCGGCATATGAACTGATTTTTTTGAGTTTATGTAGATTTACCTGAAGAAATAAAGTTCTTCTACTTGTATTATTATCACCGGTAGCGGTAGCTCAGAGCATCAACTGATGTCACTGCAGCGCCTCTGGCCGGGAGGTCCTAGGTCCGAGTCCTGGCGGCGGCTGGATTTTCGACACTAGTAGCTTTTCAGCTAGGTCGAATTCAATCGCTGTCTGGAGGAGAAATCTAGCGGCCGGCTGCTCTGATCGGTAGTTTTCCGTGGTTTCTCCGATCAACACCAAGCGAATGCCGGAGCAGTACCTTACCAAACAGGCCACGGACCGCGCGCGATCTGTCCTTCCTCCTCCTTGTCCTATCCTCTCCCCTTACACACACATACACTTACACCAACATGCACTACACTACCACATATTCCGGAAGACTGGTCGGGAGCTTGGAGCTTGTCCCGGCTGGGGCGGTGCCCCGCTGGTGGGAGAGTCCTGGTTAGGGGGAAACCCCACTAGCCGACGGTAGGGCGGCGCCAGATCTCACCATCCAGCGGGGGAAGTTCGCCGCCATTTCCCGAAAAAGAAACATGCACTACACTAGCGGGGCTAATGACCAAAGCAGTTGATGCGCCCGGAAACACAAAAAAAATGTATTATTATCACATAAAGATTTCAAGCCCTACGTCAAAGATATTTTGTGTAATTAATTTTTTGAGACTTCCTTCATATAAGGAAATAAAAGTTCCTTTTTACTTCCTGATTATATGTATTTTAATATAGTGAAGTATTGCAGTTAAAAGACATCGCCATTCTCCCTGAGACAGACACCCACGTTTCCCGTACGCGACATGATCCACAAGATCACAAATAAATTTCTTGTGCCGCTCCGCCACCGCTTTTCCAGAATAATGTATATGTGTTTGGAAAGTTGGGGTTTACTACAATATCTATTACTAACACTTGTAGTAACCACATTCATCAGATGTCTTATAAATAGCTCACTACAAAACATTTCACATACAATACATTAACATTGTTTTAAAACACATTGAAAGTGGCAATAAATGGTTAAAATCGATGCACAAGTTTAAGTGCAACGTAAACTCTCTTCTGTTGCATAACGTCTTATACAGTTAGCGGCTATTCTAAGAATCAAAAGGAAAATAATATTGATTTTAAAAACAATAATGATTTGAAACCCTTTGCACTGCAGGATTCTAAATACTAAATATGCCTGTAACATAAATTCTACTTCAACGTATGGGTCAATGACCCCATCTCGATCAGGTTTCCCTGATCCTTTGAGCAAATTCCGAGATGACCTCTTGTTTTGCTTCTAAACGAAAATGTTGATTTACCCTCTGTATACGTTTTCTTGAGCTCAGTGGGGATATAATTATTCGATTTTCTCTGTTTTCGTGACAGTCGATTAGTCACGAAGAATACAACAAGAAACACACCCAAACCTGTAGCTAATTTGTCTTTGCAAACAGTTTTTATTACACGATTGCTAATATTTTTATCAATGCTTGCCAAAAAGGCTCGATACCATCTGTATGAGTTAGTACCCAGAACTCAAGGAAACGTGCATAGATTACTCTTCTCCCCCAAGTCACAGATACTTTTTCATTGCTTTTTAAATTTTAAATAAATAAAATGATCACGAAGTAGAAAGTGTGTTTGTATGTTTTTTCTTGATACACTTTATAACTTGCTTTACAACAATGCGCAGACAAGGCAGAAAACACCGATCAACTACACTCCAATTATTTCAGTATTCAACGAAAAAGTCGTTTGCCAAAGTTGAGTAGTACGTCTAGAAAATGCAAAAATTCGGTGAATAGAAGTTTGTATTGTACTCTTCGTGTTTTATTCGACTTTCAGAGATTAACTTCTTTTATTTATTTATTTATTTTACGTCAAAAAAACAGTTAAGAACTGCGTATGACGTGCTATGGGGAAAAGTGAATTGTGTGCACATTTTCAAAATTCTGTGATCCCTACACTTAGTCATATACTACTTAAATTAGGAATTTTTGAAAGGGAGAAAAAAAACAAAAACTCCCATGCAATAAAATCTATTTTCAAGGATAAACAAGCAATAAATTTTAAAAAAAAATTTTCAAGGATAAATAAAAAAAATTTTCAAAGATAAATAAGCAATAAATTTTGGCTCTTATTACTTCCTGCCGCGACAACATGGAAACGATAATTTGAATAATTGTATTTCCCACTGAATTCTAGAAGACGTGCACAGAAAATGAAGTTACATTTATGTCCAGAAGCAAAACAAGGGGCCATCTCAGCATTTGCTCAATGGATCAGGAAACTGGACGAAAAACCTGATCGAGATGGGGGTCATTGACCCGGAAGCTGTAGTACAGTAGTTGTTACAGGTTGTTTATACTCATTTATACAGTCCAAATGGTAAATAATGCATTAGGTATCATTGTTAAAATTAATGTTACTTCTCTTGTTATGCTCAGTATAGTCAGCTCTAATTGTATAGAAACAGTTATGCAGCAGAAACGATTTCACTTGGGATTTAAACTTTTCTATTGAATTTAATCGTTTAATGTCATCTGGCAAAGTGTTGTAAAATAATGTACAGGTATTGTATGTGAATTTTTTGTAATGAGCTGTTGATACTGTCCCCTGATGAATATGATTTCTACGTCGAGTGTTATAGTAATAGACTTCTGCATTTTCTGAAAAAATATTCCCGCCCTTGAGCAAGTCATTTTTTACAAAAACCACTGATTCGTAAATAAAAAGACACGGTAATGGTAGAATTCCTAGATTAATGTAGAGAGGCTTACATGAATCACGTGGGTGGGATTTGGTTATTATTCGTACAATTCGCTTTTGTAATCTAAAAGTCTGGGAGCTATAAGATGTATTTCCCCAGAATATTATGCCATATCTCAGGCGGGAATGAACATTCGCGAAGTATACACAACGAGCAGTATGAAGGCTGACTGAATTTGCAAGAATTCTGAACGCGTAGCATAAAGAACTTAATTGTGTGTTCAATTCATTTAAATGGACGTTCCATTTAAGGTTTGACTGAATTGAGAGACCTAAAAATTTTGTTGCCTTAACATCAGTCAATGGTACACTGTTCATTTTCAATGGAGCACAGAATTGTTTATTTGAAATGAATTCCTTTGGGATGGAACGTCTTTTTATTCTGTGCAGAGTATTGTTCTGGTGTTTACTGTCGTGACCGGCCGCACAGTTTCGAAGGTGCCGCCACAGTAGGGCGTTACCGCCCCTGGCGGCAGCGGCCAGCGACAAGCGCAGGCCAGCGGGCCTTAAAGATGTGCGGCCGCCACGCCTGAGCGAGCGGGGCGAGTCCCAACCTCCGCCCCCTGCTACGCCTGCCAGTCTGCGGACCTTGCGGCCCGGAGCGAATATAAGCTGGCCGTGGCCCGGGGAGAGGCAGAGAGTGAGCGGCCGAGTAACTGTGAGGTGTGACGATAAGTGGTAGAACTTGGAAGATTGCGATTACGACGGACAGTGCTGCGACCACGGACTTTCCCTCTACGGAGAATTGGTGACTCGGCGATATTTTGGTGCTTCTACTGGTTACGACAACTCGGCTAAGTTTCTCTGTACATTCTCCTGGATATTCGGCACTATAGCTCTGTACCTGTTTTCTCTATCAATAAATTGTTTATTGAATTTTGAGTGTGTTGAGTTTGGACACATCATTTACAATAATAATTTACAATTCATAGTTCATGTACTACACAATTAGTATTTCTTGTCATAATTGTATTATAGTAATTAATGTGACTAGTGAGAGAAACGGAACTGAACCGTTTAAGTGGTAACCAAAGTGATAGTCAATGAGCACTCGCTTACGCATTATTTCAGTTACCAACTTTCCTCCTTCGTCATCTTTTTTTTTCTTCTTACAAGTTGAACTAGTGGTGTTGCAAAATGGCACAGACTTCTCGTGCTAGTTAGCTTTCTAATTTCTTTGGTCTGGGTTAGCCTTACGGCCTTGCTAGTGTAACGTATTGTATTAGCAAGCAGGAAGACGGCGCCTTGCAGGCACCGCGTCGAAGGATTAGGGCGCCAGAGAATACTGGGAAGAGAAAGGAAGTAAAATGAATAGACGGTAGCTAGGGGCGGAGGCACCCCGAGGTATTTTGAGAATTCCAGGAAACCAGGGGAAGGGATGCCCAAAATGCGTGGCGGCGCGACAGTCACGTGGCATGAAGTGCCCCACGAGAGCGAGATGACGTTGCATGTCACGTGGTCTGGGAGGTATATAAGCAAGAGCGCAAAGCGCGGGGGTGGGTTTTAAAAAGGAATGCCTTAGGGACGCCCTCTGCGCCCCTAAAAACACTTATATTCAAAATATGCATCGCGATCTTTCAATGTCACTGCTAAAAGAGCATCTTAAAAGTATTAGTACTAAATTTTTCAAAAAAGCCACTGACTCAGAAAACACTCTCATTTCCGAGGTCGCTTCATACGAACCCGACAAACGGGCGAAGTATAAGCGACCCAATCAGTTCCTGGAGTAAGAGAAATCTGAAACAGCGAAATGAGACTTGAAATATAAGCCTTGAATTACTGCACACGCAATGCGCGCGCCGGTTGGCTAAAATCTTTTTTGATCTGTTTTTTCTCTCATGTTGCAGGATTGGCCACAGATGCCCGTAAGGGTAGGAATGGTCGCACCGCAGTAGCGTGAACGTGCATTGCACTTCGTGCATTCACAAAACTGCACAAGTTTAGCTCTCGGGGTGGGTTTTGAGCTGAGTGAAAACTTTGTGAGAACGTACAAAACTTGCGCCCAGGGCGGTGCGGAGACGAGCTATGCTCGATAGAGATACATCAAAAACTCTGGAAGGATTCAAGTGTAAGTATAGTTATCTGCATTGTAAGGCTCAGTCCAGATTCCAATTGTGATTTGCATCTTTCAAGGATCGCTCCTGCGATCGGGATATATGGTCTATCAGAGCTGCACATAACATATTTATTTGTAAATACTTGTCAATAAATATGTAAATATCTGAAGCTCGTGTCTGTTATTGCTGTCGTGTTCCCACAACGTCACACTAGGTGCCCAAAGTAGGTTTTTTGAAAATTTCTCAATTTTCCGGCTTCCTAACTGGAATCGAAATATTTCATTCAGAATATTAAAGATGAGAAAAACCTCGCCCGATATGAAAGTTTGCATTAAAAATGTATAAGAAATTTTTAAGAAAATATCGTTTAAGCGAACCTTGAACTCTAAATGTAAAATTTGAAATTCTTTTTCACAGAATTCTTCTGAGTTTTTGAAAAACTTTATTGGAAGTAATTTAAATCACTTCCACTCATAAATGCAACAATGTATACAAATTGCTGGACACGTGCATGTTAAAGGCATGAGACATTTTTAAAAAATTACATTGTTTTATTTTTTGAAAAAAAAAAAGAATATAGCAAAATGGATTTATGTCAGCTTGTACAGTGAATTTTGCAGTATCCGTACGAAAAGTTTAAACAAAAAATTGTCGCCGTTTTGGAGAAAATGGCGTTTGAGCGTTTCTGAAAATGTGAAATTTTGGGGCTCACTTTCACAGAAAACTTTCCAGTTTTCAAGAAACTTTATCAGACATCATTTGATGCCTTGTTACTCATGAATGCAATAATATGACGAAATCGGCGTTAATGGAAATATTAACAACGTGAGAAATAACTACAAAAAATTACATTTTTGTACATTTTGGTTGGGAGATGACTGAACGAATAAGTTGAAGATTCAATAAACAATAAAAGAGCATTATCATTTCAAGATGCTGCAGGATGTTCTTTAGTACAAGTTGCCCTTCAAACGGTCAACCAAGTTAGGTTTCTGAGTAGTGACTATTTTGAACGGGAGCTTATTGAAGAAGCAATGAAAACCATTTTAACTTGTTCTTGCGTATCTATCTCACTTTCACAGATTGTTCATTTTTTAATCTCATCTATTCCTATTTGTTTATTTAAGATATTTTCACTTCATATGTTATTTAATTTGATTATCTATTTTCCTCTCTGTAGAGCCACTAAATATATAAAATTCACAGAACATGTGTTTGACTAATTATTTTTAATAATAAACATATTTTTAAATAAACTTTGTGGTTGATACCTCCTGGATCCTTTATCATTATCAAAGTTTTTGTTGTCAGCAAACAATTCATTTTAACTTCAGAATGCTGCAGAATGAACTTGAGTATCTGACAGTCAACAGATTTTGGTTTTGAATGACAACTGATTTCAGCGGGAAGTATTATTTCAAGCGTCGGTGAATATTGAAAGGTCATTCTCACCTCGAGGTGCTGCAGGGTGCGCTCGACGCAGCACATCTGTTCGGCGGCCGGCCACGCCCCCTCCGTCCCCAGCGGCGCCAGGTCCAGCTCCAGCATCAGCGCGCGCACGCCGAACTCCGCCTCTGACACACAGCCACACACCCTTCTCAGGCGCATGCACTGCGCCTTTCGAGCGAAAGAAGATGCAGCGCCTCTGGTCTCGAGGGCCTAGGGGTGGAGTCGAGACGGTGAGGCATTTACAACAGATAGTGTGACGTACTGAAATTCATGAACACAGACAACTGTTCCTGGAAGAAAATATTTACATATATTTACAAAAAAAGCAAGTTAAATATACAAACATTGAAAACATCTCCGGCCAACCTTTCCTTTCTCTAAGCCGCGAAAACCTCGCGAAGGTCCCTAGACCTACAACCCAGTGCCACTATTGAAAATCTGGGATGTGCACACCAACCGCCACAATCCCCGACAACGTCCGGCTCAAGCGTGCGGATGCAACGGTTTCCTCCTGCCCGACAGGCTCCAAAGCGTTGCCACGACGCCACAATAGCTAGTATGTGGATGAGAATTCTAGCGGTCGACTGCTTTGATCGGTAGTTTTCCGTGATTTCTCCGATGAACTCCAGGCAAATGCCGGAGCACTAGCTTAACTCTGTAGTGGTAACGTTGGATCTCCCAGACCCAGTGTAAATTATTTTCAATATATCTTGAATTGGTAACTCATCACTTTTTCTTGAATTTTCGCCTACATTTCAAAATAACGATTTTCTTTAGAATTATAATCAGTACCATCTTTCATTGTCAGTCATTGTTGAGTGAAAGAGAAATTATGGAGTGAGTTGGGTATGACTGACCCATCGACACCCCTCGTATACTTCTTTCTACAATGATTAGGCGGTTTACTAGCACTAGATTTCCGAACAGTCACTGTTATGAATAAAAAGGAGTATACCTCTTACATTTTCCGAGTAAATACTTCAAAGCATACGAATAAACTTTCTGAGTATATACTCGTATTTTGAGTTTGTACTCTTATTTGAGACTGTTATGAGAATTTACTGAGGTTTCGAGACGAAAGTGAGAACGTACTCGTAACTGAATAAAATGGTAGCATGTTATCAGTGTTGCGTTTACTCATATTTATCTGAGCAAGCTTTGTAATAGACTCAGTTTTGAGTTCCGAGCTTCCATTAAAACAAGTCTTTGTGTATTTAATGGCGTTCACTACGAACATAAGTAATGTGTTACGAACGTGAGAAAGATAAAATATATGCGGAAAGGCACCGTACCAACGAAAGGAAATTTAAATGTTTAGATTTCCACAATAAAATGTACAGCGATTGAATAACCTTATATTCGGCAATGAAAAAAATGAGATTTGCGGATGAGCTCTAAAGTCGTAACAACAAAATGAAATTGAACAAATATCTTCTTGTTGTTGGTCTTCCACGTTCTCAGAACGAAGTGAGTGTACATTTGGGAAACCACCAAATTATTGTTTCGAAGCTAGTGGAGGTTATGAAGCGTTTGTAATTATTGCTAGTAATTGCTCCAAATTGGATTAAATTCACTCAGAAGAATTTGTGGAAGAATATTTTCCAACAGATGAAAATTAAAGAAGACTTGGTCCTCACAGGAGAAATGAAAATTATTAGATTCTAATCTCATACAGAAAGTATTTTTGTGTTATTTTATTGTAGTTCTTTAGTTACTAATTTTTTTTTATTGTAATTGTAATTTCATATCGAATATTTTCTTATTTAAACGAGGTTCTTGATGAAGTTAAATTTATATCCATTTTTATCAAAAACGTTGCATTCTGTAAACAAAAAACTCGCAGTTATAATAATAATAATAATAATAATAATAATAATAATAATAATAATAATAATAAAAATAGTTTTCACGTAATGTGAACAGTTAGCTTAGCAATAAAACTCGCAGTTATGGATAGCTAGTGATCGAATTGTCTCCGAACGTTCATAGATCAGATTACTCCGTAGAAAAATACTAGGAAAAATGAGAGCAAACTCGGTTTGCTGTGAGTACGTACACGTTACTTGCAAGAGGCATTTTATTCTTACAAAATGAGAACACTTTCATGCACTACATTGCCCCACATTTTTGGTTCTTTAAGCTTCTCCCGGATCGGGCAATGGCCCGCGGAGCGACACACCTATGAGGGGAAACCCGGTGTGTCGACATGTAGTCTCAAATTATAGAGGTGAAGGACTACCTGTCGAGATAATATATGCACTATTCTTTCAGATCTAATGATAATTATTGTTAAGATGATCGGAAACACTAAATAATCAAACAATCAATTAGATAAACGACTTCCCTAAAGGCATTTCTTCAGGTGCCGCTCTCAAGCCTGGCTTGTGACGGTTATAAACCTATCGCCACCAAATTTTTTTGTGGAAACTCACTCCGTGCTTCGCCATCTTTTCCTATTTCCACTTAACGTACGCAAAGTCTCAGAAACGGGCGCTCCTATAGTCCAAACTTACATATTGCAATCTTGGAGAGCACATTCTGCCACTGATCCAGGTAGTTTTCAACATCTCTGATCCTGCTGCGTTCGAGAGAGGGAATAGAGAAGAATTACAACCAACTTAAAATAAGTGTACTTCAAACCGTGTAGAAGTATTGGTTCGAAGGGTCTCGTGTTGAAATCCCTCCTGATATTGATGATTACTTTTTTGGGGTTATTTAAGGTCGCACCAACATTTAGGTCGTTAGCAACCGCTATTGGAGTTCACGGTATGGTAACTATGAATATGAAACGATACGGTGATGATAAGGGGTGAAAGGACGAACACAAATACAACCATGCCCGATATGGGACTCCAACCCGCGATCTTTCTTTTTTTTTTTTTTTCATTTATTTCTGCTTGGCCCGAAGGCCCTCAGCATCCGCATACGATACAGTGATGTTACATAGAATTACATTAACACTGATTGGGAAAACTTATAGACATGAATACATTGAATGCATGTGAATTAAATGTGAGAAGCCACATCGGGTACATGATAATCAAGGAGGGTCGAAGAACTGTCGCGGTAGTTTTCGCTTTAGTCTATTGTGGTGAGGATTTTGTTTTCCGATTTTGAAATGTACGGCTGAGGGAATCTGGGGAATTTTAGGGTAGAAGCGAGAGGATAGGAGGGAGAAATGGACGGAGATAGGAGTAATGCCGAGTTCGTTATGTAGCTGGGAGTTAGGTACAAACCATGGAGCTTTAGTGATGGTTCGGAGGAATTTATTTTGGAAAATCTGCATTTTTTGGATGTTCGATTTGCTGGCTGAAGCCCAGATAGGAGAAGCGTAGGATAAAATTGGGCGGATCATTGACTGGTATAGGTGAGTAGCGACATGGAGTTGCAAGGGTGATGATTTTTTGAGTATGGGATATAATTGGTGGGTTCTACGGGTTGCCAGGGTTATTCTGTGGAGAATATTCGATTTCCATGTGAGCCGCCTATCAAAAAGTACTCCCAGATATTTAACTGGCTTGTTGTTTGGGAGCCAAGTTATATTTTCTCCTTGATAGTTGAGAGGGGGAGGATTATTTGGTCTACGGAGCGTGAAGATTTTGGCTTGGCTTTTCGCAGGGTTTATCCGGATATGCCATTTCTTGGCCCAGTCGGAGAGCTCAAAGAGGTGGTGTTGCAGGTTTTCTTGTGCGGTATCAATATCACGGTTTGAGAATATATTGCGGTGTCATCAGCAAACAGAGCAATGGAGGTATGAGGGTGGATGGTATATCAGCTGTATAAAGATTAAATAGTGTGGGAGAGAGACAGATCCTTAGGGTACTCCTGCTTTTATGGGAAAAGATAGTGAAAGGGCTCCAGGAAGGCGGACAGAAAAAGTGCGATCGGCAAGGAAGCTTTTGATGATGTGAATAAGATAGTCGGGGGTTCCTATGTGAATAAGTTTATATAACAGTCCTGGATGCCAGATGGTGTCAAAAGCCTTAGCTATGTCGAGGAAGATTGCGACTGTGTGTTTCTTTTCATGGAAGCCTTCGATTATATCCTCGGTTAGTCTTAGTATTTGGTGATTTGTGGAAAGTAGTGGTTGAAAACCGAATTGGTGCGGAGGTATGGCTTGGACTGAACTGAGATGGGAGATTAGTCTGGCGAGGATACATTTTTCAAACAGTTTTCCTAAGGAGGGCAGAAGACTAATTGGGCGATAACTTGACGGGTCGTTTTTTGGTTTGTCTGGTTTCAGAATGGGAATGATGTGGGCGTGTTTCCATTTGCGAGGGAAGTATGACAGACGAAGAGATGCATTAAATATTGATGTTATATGTAAAATGGCTGTGAATGGAAGGCGTTTAAGTACGTACGTTGGAATTAAGTCATGACCACTGGAAACTTTTGGAGTAGCGACAGATAAAAGGTTCACAATTTCGGTGGGAGATATGAATTTTGGACATCTTGGGACTGTTGTTCTAGTTCGTCGGATTTCTTCGAGGAGAAACTGATCATGAAGGGGATTTTCTGAAGGATGGGGAGTGAAGGTTGTGGCAAAGTATTCACCTAGTACTTTGCTTTTATCTGCAGGAGTAGTTGCTACGGATGCCGCGGTTGTTAGGGAGGGTATATTAGTTGGCTTGCGCAAGAGGCGGCGAGTGATATTCCACAGCGTGTGATCGGTTGGGTTGGCGATTTGAGTTTGGAAGTGGAGATATTGGGCGTTAGATATTGCCAAAAGATGTCTTACTATTTTAGTGAGTAGGTTTAAGTACGATTTTAAGAAGGGGGAACGATGTTTTTGCCAGTGATTACGTATGTATCTTTTGTGATATAATAGTCTCTGTAAGATTGGTGGAATAGGAGGTAGTGGGGCACTGTTCACTGGTATTTGGATACTGCAGTCGCTGGCGCTTAACTGAAGGCGATTCTGTTGTACTTATCTGATGAGCTGGAGGCTGCCTCTCGAAGGATGATTGTTGCATGGCATCGGATGAATACGCAGGTTGGCTCGCTGCTAACGGCTGCATGAGGTGTGGGTAGTGGAAAAGTTGAGGTGGATTAGGATAGAAATTATTCAGAGTATGAAGTGCTGAGGATACAGCTTCGGGGAGCGGTGGGAACGGATCTCTTGATTCTTCCATGGCCGGTGATGAAAAGCGTTGCAGAAAAATCGTCGATGATCAGACGTTTTCCTCACAAAGCAGAACTTGAAGTAAACACAAACAATACGTTCACAGATTTAAGAGAAAAAAAATTAGTAAGCACTGTTCGCACTATGAAAGTCACTATGAAAGGCACTTGACACTGAGCCGTGGCGCTTCGGCCCCGGCACGGGGCTTATCTCTGGTCGCCGCGATAACTAGCGAGAGAGAGAGAGTTGTGCACAGGTCGACGGTCAAGCTCGGAATGCGATCTTTCTGTCCGAGATCACTACGACACTACTGCCTTAGCGATCTCGGCCACCGGATCAGCGATGATTACTTGTTTGTAATGACATGTTGGGATTCTCCTAGCTACTAAGTCTAAGTCTTTCAACTTACTAACTCTCGTTCCTGGACGGCGTAGGTGGCCCAAGAGCATCGACCATTTGCGCTCAAATATGCAATATATTCAATCTGAGAAATTGAATTCTGCATAAGTCTTGTGTTGTAACGCACTATGTACCGCCCATGAGTCTCAAATCACATTAATTATTATTTTCCCTTCCTCACTAAGTTGTATTGCATTCAATGCCTGAAATCATTAAGAAAACAATTAAACCGCTAGTTTTTCCTACGCCGGCCTTCCGCCAAATGTAACTGCCATTCCACTAGGAAAACGTCCTTGCGCTTTCCAACAATTAAGAAACCAAACACCCGTAATATCATAAAATAATAAATGCCTTTCTCTGGAACCCATTCCACCATCGCTAAAAAAAAAGTATAAGACCGCAATTGGGTTAATCTCAAATGTAAATAGTGTAACATATGTATGTATTTTGTTTTTTCTGAAACAATCACATGTAAAGTCTGACTAGTGAATAAAAATAAATTTAAAAAATGCTGAGGTGTGTGAACGGAGATGAGACCAGGTGTGCGATCTATGAGCTTATGGTCCGCAGCGTCAGAAGCATCTACATGTAGCCTGTTTTGTTTCTTCCAATACAGGAGGCCGATGGACGCGGTGAACCCACGAGCTTCGCTTGTTTTTTCTGTACGTACGAAGATTGATAGTGACACGAGCTACATCGTTGCGATTTATGGGTGACAAGTAGGCGTGGTGACTGCACCTAAATAACAAGTATAAACAACGGAAGAGCGTCTGTAGACAAGGATGTAAACTCGCAAGAGCAAGAATGCGTATATAGTATGACTGTATAGTATTTAAAACAATCAGCAATATACGTTTTTGTAAACTTTACAGCACAATTTTAAAATATTTTTTTTCACTGCGCAGTCTTTGCAACGTCATCACATCATTTTGCATTAATACCAACTTCCAGCTATTCTCATCATGTTTTCTCAGACGATTACCTACACATATTTTTTTATCAGATTCTCTAACCTTCATTAAAATTAAGCAGAAAATAATCGTTCAGAAGATCGTAAAATGAAAGTATGCATTGATTATTGATCATGAGAGAACATTTAAGTAATTATTTTCACCATCACTAACAAAATGAATTCTGCCAATTGGCTACCAATATTGTAGTTCTATTCTACATTGAGAACCTTAGGGTTTCTTAAGCTTCAACTTCAAGTAAATTTATGGAGCATTTTTTAGGCTTGATAGACATTATTGCCTGTGGTGTCATTGTTGGTGAATTCTCAGTTGTTTTACTCAGTGACACTGTCGAGATCATGTGAAATATTTGATATATCAATAAAAAGAATCCATTTAGCGACACACTGTTTACGTGAATAAACAAACATTCACGTGGTTTACAGAAAATGAAATTACCATTTCCCTCTTTTGAACGTTACTACAAGTAATTTGGTCACCGGTACCCAGTATTCTTTACTGAACCCGCGTAAGAATAACGTGTTTTATTCTCTTAAAAATGTGTATTCTATTTAAAGCTAATAGTTTTCCTTACCAATCAACATAAAGCTGATCTAAAGAAATGAAAACATCTTTAGTGATAATTATCTAAAAATAATCATTTTTGATTTTTTTCTCGTAAGCTATGAATATGAGAAATGAGGGACGTGCTCAATAATATTTTAATAATTCTATTTTATTAACAATATTTTCACAGACCTCACGCTAAATGGCGTATTTATGAATGGACTAATTTTTTCAGGTATGAGAAAAAATGAAAGAATGAGAATTGCAAATTCGGGGGAGATTTAGTCCTAACCACCTAAATTCATTAACACGTTAACTTCAAAATGTCATTCTTACCTATCTCTGCAACGAATGCATCCAGTCTGTGTATATCCTTGCCAACGAGAACGACACACAATCCCTCTTTTGCCAACTGTAAGAAAAAACTTCATAAGAACATGTACCTGTCATGTTGTCTTTTACATTTTTCTAGAATAAAATTTTATCAAAATAACGTTTACGTACAGCATATGCATATTCTTTCCCGAGGCAATCGTTGGCATTAGTAGAAATAACTGAAAAAGAAACGCGATACATAGTTGAAAGTCTAAGAAACAAACTACTTAATAATGTAATAAAAAGCTAGTTTTCTTTACATACCTGCCCACTTTCCCAGCTGCTTTAATACAATTTTGCTTCTCTTGTATGGTTTTATTATACTATATTTAATTATCACATGAAGCAACTGAAATAGAAGAACCGATAAGCATACTAGACCAATCTTGCGAAAAGAAGGGAGTTGTAGCATACTGACTAAAAGACGCCTCGGTATGTTCATTTGACAATTGGAATACCGTTTTTCATTTTATTTACTGCACTTGGTAAATAGAAACAAGAAAATGTAAATAATAACAAATTAAAGTAAACGATTCGATGAAACTCATAACGCAATCCACTTCACCCGATCCCATTGTGAAAATAAAGTTTTTATGAAAACGAAGGTATAGAATGAAAATAGTTTTCTACATTATAAGTTATAATATGAAGTATGTCTGTACTAGTGTAGATGTAATGCCTCTTTAATAAAGCAATATTGCTAATAGCTTCAAAAATGTTTATCCGATCAATGTATGTTTATTCTTATCGTGCAAGTATCGTTTTAGAGCGTGACAGGCGTCGTCTTAGAATGTATATCTTCTCATCTCAAGGAAACGATCAACTGACTTCCATTGAAGAAAAGTGAAATATAAATGAAATTAATTTTGTATCGCAAAATTAACTGAACCATTAACTTTCCATTAAATATAACAATTGCTATTTCGTTTTTATTAGACATTCAAAAACTTTACCGCTTCCTACATTGACTGTAATTGTAAATTAAAAAGCTAAACAATGATCAATGATATTTATGCACGGAGCAACTGAAAATGTAAATGTAACAATAACAAGCCAAAGAGGCGTTCTTCCAATTAATGAGAATGAAGATTTCTCTGAAGAAAAGAAATAAACGAGGGGAAATAATTCAAATACAACATATTACATTTGCATTACCATGGTTTATAGTAATGTGATTTTGGTGATAGTAAGTTATTCCATTACTGAGGTTCCAGAGATCCAGAAGAAATATTACTTCTTTTTAAATTTTACACTAGAAGTATGAATTTTTATTTGAAATTTGTCAAAATTTTTAATCCAAATATTTATACACATCGAGCCTTGGAACAGAATAGCTAATATTGCACTAATTAATAGGTAGATCAATATAGGTGGACTGATGACTAGTTATTGTCGAATTCAATTTCTGTAAGTTTTTCTTATCTCTTCAATCTTCATAATGCTGAATTAAAAGGTTTTCGATGAATGAAGGTTATAGATCATTTACTTATGTGACAATCTATCCAGAGAATGAAATGAATATTCTTTCTGAATATAAAGATATTGAGGTCATATTTGTCGAGGATATATCAGATGAGCATAACATGTGTGACATTTTAAAGAGCATTAATGATACAAACATAGCCCAAAGTAGACACCGCGTATTTCAAAACTTCAATACTTCGACTGGATGTGACAGCATTTGAGCCAAGGTAATTCCCTTCTGCTTTTGTTCTTTGTAACTCCCTCTGCTTTCGGCGAGCGAATATTTTATCAGAGTACACCAGAATTGACCAGGCCAGTGCAAAATATACCTCCCCTAAAAATGAAAATTTACAAATTACTTTACCACTTTCGAAAACCTGTCTCATGCAAACGTCGCGCCCAAAATCGATCCTGGAAAAGACGATTGGTGACTGAGACATCTCGAAGTCTTGCAAAGAGTATTGATATAGAAATTGATCAAGAACTTCGTAACAACTTCGCATTGGAAAGTGAAAAAGATAATGACGAATCTATTATGGTCCTATAAGAACTTATTAGGGTGTATCACATTAAGAGTATCATCATCATATTAAGAATAATATTAGTAAAACTGACGCTTGGAAACACTGAAAAAGGAAGCCAATCTGGAAATAGACAGGCAAAATAATTGTGAATACTAAATTCAATTCTCAGATTTTACTGAAATTCAATGCTAATCTTTTTTTTTTTAATATAAGAATAAGGGAAGTTGCGTTTTAAAACATGTTGGTATGTGTTAATGTACGAATACTTTATGTAAGCATGCTTTATAAATGTATGTAAAATCCATGCTTACAAACAAGTTACTTTAATCACCAAATAAAACATATTAAAATGAATTCAAAAGTAGGTATACAAAAATGTCAAAATGTGGAATGAAAGATAAAATGTATCCACAATGTTTCTATCCTACATTATTCCGAGTCTCCTTCAGGTGAATAAATGCATGTACAAGAGCTGAGTATGCAAGTTAACTTAACATTCGAAAGCTTGAGGGGAAGTATAAATAATTCATGTTAGAATTCTATCTCCGTGTGATAATAAGGTAAAGAATAAGGGAGAGAGAAAAAAACAACTAAAATAAAATACTAAAAAACTAGTTGTATCCGAGTGAACATTCCGCACTTTGTAAATCATTGCTTAAATATGAAAATATGAGGGTTTGTCAAAAAAGTAATGCCTCCTACTCTTTCTGCTTAAATAAAATCAGTTAAGTGAAAAATTTTAATTTGGCACTCTTCTTCAACCCTTCTAAAATCCACTGCAGTAATAACTTTCTGCATCAACATGTGGCAGCAACGCAGTCGTTTGAAAATTGACCGACATCAATGTTCGTAAAAGACAGCGTTGTGATGATTGAATTCTTGAATGAAGAAGGTGAAATGCTCATTCGCATTCATGAAAGGCTGAAAAATGTATACTGTGATGCAACGTTGGATGTTGTCTGTTCAAATCGTCTGCCTGTCTTTCTGTCCATCGGACCGTCCATACATGGTCAATGCTAACTCCAAATCGATCTGATTAAAGTCACGGTCCTTTGAATTTGAATGGGATATTTTGATTTTGGGGGGTACTTAACACGAAGCCTCAAAAAAATTTAATCTAAACGCGGTTTCTAATCTTTTAATTTGTTCAAAAATTATCCAGATGTATACTCAAGTAGTTTTATTACAGCAAAATCCGTCTAAACCGGAATCGATCGGGGCACAAAAAATTCCGGTTTAGGGAAGTTGCCGTTTTACGCAAGTTGGCTCATTTTATGACACTTGAGATGTATACGTTTCTGCCATGAAAGTAGCAAATTACACGACTTATTTATAATTATCAAAATGCAGTAACATATAACATACTTATGGAATAAATCACCAATAAATTAATATACACACTCTTCATTGACAGCTTCTGAGTTAAAAAATGCAGATCTTGATGCCTAGTGGCTGCATTCGGACTGCTTGCACAGTCTTTCAACGCACAATGCGTCACAACGCAGTTCTATGACTTTCTGATACCTTCGCCTAGCCTTGAGCAATGAATATCTGGTCAAGGGTTTATGATTTTCAAAGGGAGGAAGGGAGACGCAATAATTGAATCCATGTCCGCGCACCTTCCCACGCTCCGACTCGGGAGAAGGAAATTCCCCTAGGGTCTACGCCTTGAGAGATAAGTGACCCCAAGGTCGAATTCTACGCGGACAGCTGAACCCCCTCCCCTTAAATAAGCCGCTTCCACGACCAAATCGCGTGTCACAGGGATAGAGAATTTAAAACATTCATTTAATTACGAACATCACGCATCTCTCTGCCAAGTGCATTAAATTCACAGGAATTCCATTTTATACTTTTTTTCGTGCAGGACATGAAAAAACGTTCGGTTTCCGCGTTGTAGAGGTTCCGTTTAATGCTGGCTAATGGCATTTAACTTCACGGGCCGGAGAAATTAAGTCAGGCGGACCAGTATGGCAGGTTTCTGACTTCTACAGGTTCCAGTTTAGACAGAATTTACTGGGCCCTTCCCTCGGGATACCGCTTGTAGTAGCATGTAGTAGTGCGGGCGGGGAGGCTTGCGTGCTTCAGAGAGGTGAGGGCTACGATGGCACGCGGCGGTTGCATGTCTTTTTCGCATGACTACTGCTATCACCCATATCGGACAGGCCAAAACTAAGGAGACAGACAAAGTTGTGTCTGACAATGCCCTACCCATAATAATTTCCTTGATACGATGCTTTTTTCATTCCTACCCCGTGTTTGTCTCTGGTAGAGGGCACAGTTACCTTTGGCTCTGAAATTTGGGTACTTAGCGAAGCTCTGAAAAAGAGAATTTATTGTGTTGAATACAGCTTTTGGAGAAGATACTAAGAAAACTGCTTGATCATGTAAAAATAGAGGCGATAAAAAGGCGATTAAATAAAGAGGAATGCTTCAGTGATGTGATTGAAAAGATTGTTATCGTGCGACCATTTGCAAAGGGCGGATTCAGAAAGACTGCCCAAAAATATTTATAACGAGACGACAGCAAGATGGAAGAAAAGGGGTCGGCAAAGGGTGAAATGGAAGGATGGTGTAATAGTGGCAATAGAAAGAAGAGAGAATTATAAGGCACTTGGCATGACAAAAGAATGGGATAAATGAACAAAATAATGCTGTAAATGCTACAACATAGTGTATACATAACGGTTACAAATAACGCAAGAAAGTACTTATTGTGACACAACTAATTTTCTTTAGGTATTGATAGGATGAAAATTCATAATTCATGATTCATTGTTTAATTTTGAAATATAAATATAAACTCACAATAAACTATAAAATAAATCTCATTTCAAATAATATCAATACTAATTTTATTGACATGTGAACAAACAGGCTAAATCTCTTCCTTACAGTTCATTACTTCCAGGGTATTGTTATCCAGACTGTAAACTGAGGATACGCCACTTTTTCAACTCAGTAAATGTTATGGGTGAAAATACGAACGACAAAATTGAATAATGTCAAAAATAGGAAGCATCAGTAAATACATTATATTAATTAAATTTTACAATAACATAGAATTTTTTGCACAGTCAGTAAGAGTTACATCCATAAGAAATATCATATCGATTTATGATTACATGACAATGTGGCTAAGCTACTGACCCAAAAATAAAATTGCTTATTTGACATCTTGATGAACATTTGAATCAATATTCTCTCACCAGACACCGTATAACTGCATTTCGACTTAGAGGCGCGCTCCAGAGCGACGGAAATTCAATACATTGTATTTGTGTTCCATGAAATAGCTATGTGAATGTTTCGCGCCTTCTCCAGGGCACTGATGAAATGGAATTACCTTGTGAGAAATATCGGCTGTCGTAATCAAACAGGAAGAAGCCAGAAGCGTTTAACGTGTTTAAATGTGGTGATCGACGGGATAAAACTGCCACGCAAAGTTGGAAAAGGAAAACTTATCGAGAAATTAGTGGTCTGTTCCTGTAAGAGACGAGTTCAATTCATTTGTATTTTTTGAAAGTGTGCATTTTTTGTGTTCGTTGTGTCAGAAAATCAAGGGGGGAAATGAGGACAACGAGGATTATTTATGACTTCATGAACAAAAGGTAAAACTATATTTTGTACTTTGTTACTTATTTTGTTTTGCACACATGCTCCGATACTTTCAGCAGTTTTTTAAAGACATTCATTTGCAATTTTCATTAAAGTTATTACCAGTTTTGCTCGAGCTTCCCAAATACTCTCGCAATGTAAACTCTTAATTAAGTATATTAACATGAAGAAACTTCATTACTCCTTTCAGTTCAATGGTAATGTAACTATTCTTCTCGAATTATGTATGTTTATAATTGATTTAGTTTATTTTCGTCAAAAACAGTAAAAGTTGTTTGTGACGTGTAGGTGAGAAGCAATTTACGCGAGTTTTCCTGAGCTCAAATATTAGTCCCCACACTTTAACCGTAAATAGTTGAATGATGAATAAAAGTACCAATAAAGTGCGGTAAGCAACATTTGAAAACTAGACATTTCGCTCCCGAGTTATAGAACACTTAGTATTTGCATTGATAAACGAACAACAGATTTTATTTTTTAGCATTGCTGACAAAATAGTAACATGTACCTCCGGTTCTACCCCTATCCCAAGGAGCAAGGAAAGCTCAACAGAACGTGCGCATAGTGAAACACTACTTTTGTCCAGAATCAAAACAAGAGGCCATTTCAGAATTTGCTCATTGGATCAGGTATTTGAACGAAATCCTGATCGATACGTCATTGACCCAGAAGCTGAAGTACATTACTTGTTTACAGGCATATTAAGTCTTTTTAAAAACATTCAATTCAAATGTTAAATTAATGCATTGCAGATTATTGTTTGAATAAATATTATTTTTCTATTTAATGGTCAGTATAGACCACCAATTTGGCAAAGTATTGCAAAGTAACGTACATGGTGGATAAGTGGATTTTTTAATTTAAAAAATGTAATTTTTTAAAGTCGCATCAACGACAAGGTTATTAGCGACTACGAATTCACATGTTACTATAATTAAAACAGGATTGAAATTACAAAGTGAAAATACAGCTTAAACAAGAATGAAACAGTAATTTACAATTAATAGAGAAACTTATAAATCGTTATACACTTTTAATAATTTGCATAATGTTAATATTTTATCTTGAAAGTCACTAGAGTATAAAATGTTTTCAAGATTATCAGTCTATAGGATTCATGGGCGTTCATTGATATATTTTGTACATGACTGAAGGATATGGACAACTGACAGCTGTTCGTTGCATGATTCACATTGGAAAGGAGCTGTGTGATTTAACAGATGTGAGTGAGTTAGCTTGGTGTGTTCAGATCTGACTCGAGAAAGTGTCACTTGATCTTTGCGATTGAGTCTTTTGGTGGTTCTTAGTTTATGGAAATCATGAATCATTTTATGTATACTGCTTATTTTGTGCTCTTTCCTAGTCGTACACCATTGTTTTTTTATGATCCTGGTTATGTAACACCAAGAATCCTTGATGGAGTAGACAATATTATGAACATTCTTTCCTGACTTGAGATCCACGAAAAAAGTCGGGACTGAGCTTCCGTTCGGCATAATTGAATCAACTTGCTGGGGAGGAGACCAGAAAATTAGCTGCCTTTTTCCTTGTCTATTTAGAAGATAGCACAGTTCCTGCATATTAATAACCACTTCCGACTTCTGATTGGTATTGCAAATTTGGAGAACAACAGCAGCAGACTTCGTGTGAATAACACTGTTTTCATATGATAACTGGTGAATTGTATTTAGTGCAGGCATGAGGGAGTACTTCTCGATTGTAATAGAGCTACAGTATTTGTGTAGTTGGTATTTAATAAGCTTATCAGGGGTTCGAACGATTGCTTCAGTTCATTGATCATCTTTATCAAAACTTAGATAAAAGTGACTGTAATTTTGGTGGTCGTTATAAATTTTTTCAATTCTTTTATCCCATTCTTCGTTATTTAAAGGACTGTTGCATAGCTCATACCATGAAGATTCTAGTGGAATAAAAGGTAACGCCCAAGATGGAATTGGATAGTAACCGTGTTTTTCAGCTCTGATATTTTTGACATTGATATTGGTGAGAATTTGCTTAAAATGGTTTGATTCTCTGATGTTCACTATATAGATAGAGATGAGGGGGGAAGACATCATTTTGCATTGTAGATGAGGCAGCTTTTAAGACATATTTAATGCTTGTGATATCCTTTCGGTAGGCTAGTGTGGGTTCCTGAGCCTCAATGAGTATGCTACCAATTGGGGTAGTATGGTAACAACAGGTGTTAATTCATAAACCTTTGTCATGAATAACATCCAGTTTCCGAAGTTCTTTCTTGCTGGCTAATTGGTAAATCTGAGAGACATAATCAAGTTTTGCTCTGACTAATCTCTTATATGTAAGTAGTAGAGTGCTTTTGTCAGCTTCCCAATCGTTGTTGAAGAGATATTTAAATATATTAACTATTTTCTTACAATCAGCCACAATGTTCTGGATATGCGCCTTCTATGTTATTTGGAGTCGAACTGAAGTCCTAGTATCCTCATGGAGTTAAGGAATATCAGAGTTTGCGAGCCAAGTTGTAGTTTAGATGTTATAGATTCATTTGATTTAGCAAAGATCATACATTCAGTCTTTTTGTAAGAGAATTTGCAGCCGGTTCTTGAGGACCAGTCGAATACTTTATTTAAAGCATTTTACATAATCACTTGGGTCGAGGAAAGAAGTTTTCCTTTGCACAAAATTGTGACTTCGTTTGCGTTCTTTCTGGATATAGTTGGGGGTAGAATATCTTTGTTTATATCATTAATTAGTAGTAAAAACAAAGTAACACTTAATAGAGATCCCTGAGGCACGCCATTTTCCAATAACTTCGTTCTTGAAAGTACACCGTCTACACTAACTTGAATTTTATGTTCGTAGGTAAAGTTCTTGATGAAGTCAAATATATTTCTATTAACCGCTATCGTTTGTAGCGTATTCAGAATTCATTTGATCCAAACCATATCGTACGCTTTCTCAATATCTAGATTAACTGCAATTACTTGTTGTTTGTTCATGAACGCCTCTTGGATGTAGGTTGTAACCTTTCACATTTTTCTTCAAGGATACTATACCAGATTTGTGACCGCTCTCTACTATGGGATAAAAAAAATGAGCGGGTCACTCCAATAACTTAATGTTATATCCAAAATTTAGGAAGTCCTACAGGAGTGGGTCCGTCTTTTATCTTGTTTTTAAGATATTAAATACATTTTCTATTTACAAAAATGCTTTGTCAGATATACCTTTTCATTTACAAAAATGCTTTCAATGACCCAATATCATCTTACAGTTTTACATTAATACAACGAAAAACTTTTATACAATTCACAAAAACAAAAAAAATCACATCACAAACACTGCTGAAAGAAAAATTCATATGTACGATATACCCTTTTTCATATACCTATTACATAAACTAATACAATGAATAAGGTCCCTTAAGCGGTTACACTATCACACAATTTATTAGCCTCTTTATCATTTAATTAACTCAATTTAAATTATATATTGCAAAAAAAGAATATTCATTACAAGAACAAATAAAATGGTTAAACAAAAAATCGAAAGGAATAAATTTTACATCTTTTCGTATGAATAATTGATCTGAATTCTCGCTGCGATATAGAAATATTGATAAGTTATGCTTAATAGCTGTGGTTTAAACGTCTAACTATCTCCGTCTGGGCGTGAGGTGAAATATTCTAATGCATGATTTATCCGCCTTCCAACTGTCCTTTCAAAAGGGATTTTGTTAAAGTTTTGAAATTTTGTCTTTTTAACTCACGACGTCGCTGCGAAGACACTTGCTTGTCACTCCAGAAGACGGCGATGGTCCGGCTGCGTCCAAGGTCGAATTAACCTCTCGCGTCGTGAAGTACTTTTCTTCGTCGGTTTGCTGCTCGCCGATCTCGCAAAGCAACACAGCCCGACGGCGGTCTCCAACAAATATACGCCACTCACTACTTAGAATGTCCAAGCGAAATACAACGCAAGACAGTACTGGTCCGTTGCGTGCGAAGGTTCATAGCAAAGAAAAGAAACTGATCCGTTCGAAGGTTCGCGGTAAAGAGAGAAACTGGTCTGTACCGTTCGAAGGTTCGCAGCAGAGAGCGAATTTTTCCTTGCGATGTTGATCGCGCCATCTGAAATTCTTCAAAGCGGTTCCTGATTGGATGTTGAATTTCCGCTACTTGAGTGCGTTCAGAACTTTTACTCAGAATATAGAATGTCTTTTCTTTCTGGCGCACCTCCTTGGAGTTCAGCGGTACTATTACTGCTTTGGGTCTTCGTTTACCATTATCGCGCGCTGTTTGAACGATGTAACCGACTTATGAGCGGTTAGAAGGTGTCAACACTTAATAAATATGACGTAGTAGCTAGTCCTGGTCTCCAACCAAACTGACTGTCACTTATGATCTTATTATTGTTCAGGAACATTTTCATTCATGGAGTGATTGAAGTCAAAATCAATAAGGAACTTATTGATTATAACACTATATTCTTTCCAGTTAAGTTGGATAAATTTCCATTTTTGAAACCCGTAAGTGTTACTATCCACATCATATGAAGAATCAGCTTTGGTGAATACTGGAAAGTGGTCACTATCGTGAGGAGTCTCTTCCACCCATCAGCTGCGTTTGTGAGCCAGATTAGTTGAGCAGAGAGTGAGGTCGATATTACTAAAGTTACCAGTACTTTTATTTATATGGGTAGGTTAACCATTATTTAACAAGTTCATTTTAGTATCCTCAATAACTGTTTCTATTTTCATTCCTCTTGGGTCATTAAAACAGTATTCTCATAATTTGTTATGAGAGTTAGTCACCCAACAATAAGAACGGTCTAGAAAGTTGTTTTACAATTTTACGTATTTCTATGGATTCAAATGCATAACTGTTAGGAATATAAATATCACAGATACAAATGTTAATTGGAAATGATATTTGAATAGCAACTACCACCAAATCAGAGCTGATGTATAATTTGTTGGCAGAGAAGTTTTCTTTGACAAATGTAACCACTCCAACAGATGCATGATGACTATCTGTTCTATTTTTATTGAACCATTTGAAACCTTTAATTTTTCCTTTATTGTTGAGTTTCAAAATTAGTTTCCTGTATACATATCACTACTGGGAGATATTGTTGGCATAGTAATTGTATTCTTTCGTAACTAATATGAAATCCATTGAAGAACCAACATGTATTGTAATGAAGTGTGTTCTGTGTCTTCCTGTAAATGAGCATCTTCCTTTAATTTATTTAAGTGCTGTTTACTTTCAAGTCTTGAATAATAACCATTGACATTCCATTGGAGTATGGTTGAACTGTCTGCACTGGAGTGTGATTCAGTACTTAATTCTTGAGGAGGTGGTAGCACAGATTTTAATTTGGCAATGAGGATGGGGTCAGCAGCATTGAAGGAATTTTCTAGGAACGATATAAATTGATGGTCGGTAAGAGGAAATTTGCTTTGATTATCTTCAATAATTGATTTAAGAGAAGATGTTAGTTCCTCTACAGATCTGTTGTTAATTATTTCAGTTTTATCTGATTCATTTAGTTGTTCTTTTTTCTTCTTTTTCTTCTGAGGTTGTTTCAGGGTTTCTTCTGTATTTGATTTGCTTGTGGTATTTGAAGTTTCAGGAACATGGGAAGAATCAGATTGAGGGTCTCTTTTGTTTAATTCAGATATACAAATATTGACATTAGCAGGTTCCTGTTGATTAATGGGTGCTAATTGATTATCAGTTGAGGGGAGTTAGCTTGGGTTTTTTGTGGAGGTTAGAGGTAGTTATTTTATTAATTGAGAGAACAGGAGTTGGTGAATTCTGTTGACTGGTAGATACAGATTGATTTTCAGTTGCAGAGGAATCAGTTTGGAGGACTTTTTTGTGGAGGTTAGGGAAATTCGTATTGCCATTAACTGAGATCTCCATGATTGTAGAGTTCTGTACACTGGTAGTAAGTGCAGCTTGATTTTTATTTGCTGGGAAGTCACTGTTATTGGTATCATTTTGAGGAGAGGGACATTGGTTTGTAATGTGGCCTTCTTGCTTGCATAGGAAACATACATTATCAGTGGAGAAGTAGACACGGTATGCAGTGTCTTCTTGGCACATCAGTGTAGAATCTGGTAACTTGTCAATATCATCAGGATCAATATAAATCTGCTCAGAATATGAGAGAAGCCAGGTTCATAGATCCCCGCTCTGATAAACGATATCTTAGTGGAGGGTTTGATACTATTTTTATTTAACATGCCCAGGATTAGTTCGTTTGGTATAACAGGACACATATTAGAACTCGTACTTGTTCATTGATGAGTGGTCGTATATTCAGTTTTTAATTATTAATAGTGATAAATCTGTGTGTGTTCACAATATGTTCAGCAATCTTTTTAGTTGAGAAGAAGAATCATATTCTGTTATTAGAGATTCTTGAAACACAACGTATATCTGAGGGGGTTAACTATTGTTGCAATTTTAGTTACATAATCCTTGAGACTAATATCTTCTTTACCACAATTGCTTTACTTTTGTTAGAGTAAACTTCCGATTGTATCGCAAGAGAGAAGGTTTTGCTTACTCGTTTATCTGTAGGTTCTGAAGTCATGTTGTCTTTGGTGGTAGTTTCATTTGTGGTACGATGCCAGCCACCGGGGCATTAACTTTTGAGTATCAACTGACTTTTCTGATTCAATCGATGAACACTGTACCACTAAGAATTATGTATACACACTCGTGTTACAGTTACTCACAATCTCGCAGCGTGCACCACGAACACGTTTACCGTTCATGAACGCACCGGAGCGAATGTGTATGTGAATTTCTTGTAGTTAGCTGTTGATACTGAATATGATTTATATGACATGTGTTGTAAATATACTAGTATTGAGCCAGTATTCAGTATTTTCACCGATAAAAAAGTATGTTTTGACAAAGATTGCAGATTCTTAAATAAATAGGCAAGGCAATGGAAAGATTCAAAAGCTCAATGGAGAGGCTTATAGGACTCGCGTGGACACAACTGTTCTTCCATATGTAATGGAGAAGGTCGTATCGTTTAAGAACGTATAAAATAAAGAAGATAGGACCTAAGGCTGTCCCCAGCAAAACGCCATGCTCAACTACCAAAGAATTGTAAAAATCAGAAAAAAATGTTCTTTCATGCGAGTACCGTATTTCTACTCTTTGCAATCAATGCTTAAGATAAGAGGATATCCACGAATAAAGATAATTTTGAGAGCAAGGTGTTATATTTAGTGACAACAAAAGCTTATTATCATTGTCTATTTACTTCCCTTTAGGGATCCTCTGCGCTCTTGCACGTCGATTTTCGTCGAACTCCCCGGTCATCAGCTGCATACTCCAACACGTGGTCCGTCTTATCCAATTACTGCATTTTCCTTCCTATCGGCATCATGGTTCGACCGCCACAACGGTTGAGAGATTCTGCTTCCAAATGTCTTAGCACATCCGACCGCCAACGTAATTCGAGCGACTCTCCCCCGGCAGCTCATACACTTGTATTTTTTCAGCTCGTTCACTTGTATTTTTTCAATGCACAGTATTAGTACCATTTCATTTCTTGTTCGTACTTCTGCGCCAATTTCCTCCTACGTCCAAAGCCTCACTTTCTTCTGATTGGCTACTCACTCATCGGCGCCTAACACTGTTTACTTCTTTCCGTTTTCCTATATTTCCCTTCCTAGTTTTTACCTTGCAGGATCCTATTGTAAAGCGAGGGAATCAAATAAGGGCCCTGCTTACGGAGGTTCGTGTATTTATGTAAGAAATAATATTGATTCTACCTTCTTGTCAGAATTCAATTTATATGCAGTTGAAAAAGTTTTTGAAATAACAGTTGTACATCTTACTACGCTCAAAATTATCTTACTTTGCATCTATAGGCATCTAACAAAGCGAGCTTAAGATTATTTCAATTTCTTAGAAAATCTAGATATAACTCTGAACAAAATTGGTAATCTCCCTTTTAAATCCATTGTTGTATGTGGAGATTTCAATATTGATTTTTTGAGCGAATCCCACGAAAAAGAGCAGTTTCTCAATTTAATTCATTCTTGTGAACTTACCTACACGGAATACTCTTAAATCACAAACAGCAATAGATCAAATTACTGTTAACAAAAAAAGTACAATTATTATTCTTAAATTAAAAAACCACAACTAGATATGAAATAATAACGAATAATCTAGGTTACAGTCACCACGATGCACAAATTCTTACAATTACTAATAACATGAGTACTGAAAAAATAAATAAAACACGCATGTGCAGAGCATTTACTAAAGTTAACATAAAATTATTTACGGACTACTTGCTGAAGGAATCATGGGACGCAGTTTATAACGCTATTGACACAAATGAAAAATATAATTTATTTTTCTCAAAACTTTCATTTCATTTTAACGCGTGCTTTCCTATTAAAAAGAGAAAATTAAACATTTCACGAAAAAGTAATACTTGGATCACACAAGGAAATAGAATATCGTGTAAAAACAAACGTACGCTCTACTTTATTTCTAAACATCATAACGTATCACCCGGTTTCCATGTCTACCTTCGAGAATATAAAAGAATTTTAAGGAAAATAATAGTTCAAGCAAAAACAATGCAAAATAATGAGGATATTTTGAACGCTAGAAACAAAACTCAAGCAATGTGGAATATCGTAAAAAAACGACCACGTCATCACGATATTTCGTAGAGAATGTAGTTTTAAAGGATAATGAAAGAGAAACAAGCAATCCAGAAATAGTTGCGAATATCTTCAACCAACACTTTCCTAGAATTACGGTTGATCTCACGAAGGGACTAAAACCAAAAAATTCAACATCATATGCTTCTCAAAACAATTTCGGCACAATGTTTATTTACGAAACTTCTTCCAACGAAATCCTCAGAATAGTCAGTAAACTAAATAATAAATATTCATCAGGTTTAGATGAATTTCCGGATTGTTTATTAAAAACGTGTGCACCTGCCATTATACACCCATTAACTCACATTTTCAATGCTTCATTGTGCACAGGACTATTTCCAGATATTTTCAAAACCCCAAAAATTAAGTCACTTTTTAAAAAGGGAACAAAAATTAAAATTACGAAATTCCGTGTTTCCAGATTTTCTATCGAATGTTTTCTCAAAAAAGAACAATAAAAGTACTTTCTATACGTTCAGAATGGAAACATTATCTAAGAAAAAAAGCGTTTCAGCTCAAACGAGTTTCGAAAATCAAAATTGCAAACTTGGATTTTAACAAATCCTTTAGTGCCAGACATTTAGTTGCATTCAAAATTCTTTCTAATTCTGTCAACCTTCATGCAGCTCGTTGCGTGTATTTTGTAAATATACATTCCCGCCTGAGATATAGCATACTATTCTGGGGAAGCTCATCCTTTAGTGCCCAGACAGATGTAGAAATCATGTCCTTATTTTACAGTATCAACAGCTCATTCCTTGCCTATTTATTTACGAACTGTAGTATTTGTCAAAACGATTCTAAGGTGGAACAATTTTCATGTAATACTGATATTTATAGTTACAACACTCGACGTAGAAATCATGTTCATTAAGTGTCAGTATCAACAGTACTCTACAAGAAATCCACATACAATACATGTACGTTACTTTACAACGCATTTCCAGATGAAATTAAACAATTAAAATTGGTTCACAAATTTAAGTTAAAAGTAAAATATTTTCTGCTGCAAAACGGTTTCTATACAATTAGAGACTATACTGATCGTCGAAAAGAAAAATAATGTTTACTTTAACAAAACAATGATATAATATAATGGATTAGTTTACATTTGCATTGTATAATTTTTAAAAAAGACTTAATGCCTGTAACAAGTAATGTACTTCAGCTTCCGGATCAATGACCCCCATCTCGATCGGGTTTTTGTCCAGTTTCCCTGATCCATTGAGCAAATGCTTAGATGGCCCCTTGATTTGTTTCTGGACGTAAATGTAGCTTCACTATGCGCACGTTTCGTTGAGCTTTCCTTTTGCTTGTAGTGGTAGTAGAGCATATGGTTAGTTTCTATTTGTTAGCAATAGAGAAAAATCAAATCTGTTTGTTCGTTTACCATTACAAAGAAGTTTTCTATAATTCGGTAACGAAAATATCTAGTTTTGAAAATGTTAATCTTTCGCTTTTTTAAATTTATTATTATTACAATTATTATTACTAATATTATTACTATTATTTTTTCATCTTTCAATTATTAATAGTTAAATTGTTGGAAAGGGATTCTGAAAGTCAAGAAAGCACGCGCAAATGATTTTCTCCCCCATACGTCACATACAGTTTTTGACTGTTTTGACTAAATAAATAATAAATAAATAAATAAATAAATATATTTGTTTTATTTTATTGAATTCCACAGAAATTCCTCACGTGTCCATTATAGGTTTATTATTAAAACAATTCACACTATTTTCCCCGTCCATTTATTCTTCGTCACTTCCTTAAATTCCCGTTGTTTATACAGGATGTTTCAAACACAGTGGGCATAATTTTAGGTATGCATTCCCCATATGTAGACAATCAAAATAGTTCATTACAACATGTGTCTGGAAATGCTTCATTTCCAAGTTATGGCCTTCACAACGCTGAAATTCTTTAGAATATTTTTTTTCTCTTTCCGCAGATCGTTGTTGTTACAGACGATGTTTAAAATATCCACCTCCTGCTTGAATACAGACCTCACACCGATGTCTCATTGACTTGCGATCACGATCCCAAACTCCATGAGTATTGCGTACGTCACAAATGTACATCTGTGCGAATTCCCTTATATTATTATTATTATTATTATTATTATTATTATTATTATTATTATTATTATTATTATTATTGCGTATGTTCTCGCAAGATGCCACAATTAGATTCCGAAGGGATTCCAAATTAGGCACCAGAGACGAACACACATACCTGAAATTATGGCCCTTTTTTTTGAAACAGCCAGTTTATATATTATTCCGCTACTGCGGATCCCCATTGTTGTCATTGCACGCATTTTCATAACACGTAATTTTTATTTATATTCGTTTGGCCCTCTAATGACCCATCACAATATTCCTTTTTTTATTTTTTCATGTTATATCATGTCATTTACATACACATATGACGCACAGTTACTGTTCAGGGCCAAGGATTAGGGAACGATTAAAGTGTATATGTATTCGCATCTTCAACTGCAGAAAAGACTAACTTCACGAATCGTTGTGCAATGAATTCTGTTTTAACTGTAACCTTTGCTAACTAGTTAACAAAACACCATGTATTAATAAATTTTAAGTTTTAATCTTTGATTGTCTGAAAAAAAGAAAAGGATACCTTCATAAAATACACCGAGATGACAAAATTCATGGAATACCTCCTAATACCGAGTCGGATGTCTTTTTGTCCAGCGAAGAGCAGCAACTGGACTCATCAATAGAGACCGGAAAAATACGTAATATGAAACGTTTAAATATGTACATAAACATGTAATGAAAACAGTAAGAATATGTAATAAGTATGTAAAATGGGATAAAATATGTTATGTCAAAATTCACTAATTATAAAACATAATAATTAATATGAAATTACATTTATAAAAAATTCCTAAACAAATTTTAAAAATAATACAAACATCATAAAAATCATTTGGAGAGGTTGCTTTATACACACTTTGCACTAAACAACTTTCCCATCAGTAGTGAAAGCTTCATCTATTACTATTCAGGACCGTAGTTTTGCAGCCAGACTAGACGCAATAGAAGACATCGCACAAACTAGCGGTATCTACGACCAGCAAACATCACTGCAACGTGAAGCACCCTCATTGACTGGTACACTTGCGATCGCCATTGTTTCTCCAAAAGTATGGCTAAAAGTCACGATCCGTGACGTCAGTGATACTTTTCACACCTAAAGGTGAAAATGATCTCAGTCGCTGACGCGCACTTCCCGCTACTGAGATAACTAAAGCAGACGCGCGTGACAGTGAGAAATCAGGCGTCTTCACGTCGGGTACCTGGACCAGACAGCACGCAGTAATAATGTAGGAAAAATGCTTATTTAAAAAAATATTTCTTTTCATAAAACATACGAAATTAAATTGGAAAAAAAGTAATATAATAAAAGATATTTCGTGAAAATACCGAAATATGTAATATTATATGTAAATACCAAATATGTAAAAATATGTAACGAAAAAATTGAATATTGTGTTAGGACGGGGCCGATTCACCAAGATTACAAATTTGAGAACGGTAAGTAGAAAGACAAAAAATTGTAATTACGTAAAAATTCGGTCTCTACTCATCAAGTCATTGAGAGTCCCCTACAGCGATATTGAACCATGCTGCCTCTATAGCAGTCCATAATTGCGAAAGTGTTGCTGGTGCAGAATTTTGTGCACGACCTCTCGGTTATGCCCCATAAACGTTCGATGGGATTCATGTCGGGCTATCTGGTTGGCCAAATCATTCACTCGAATTGTCCAGAATGTTCTGGGCGGCAAATGGTCTCCAAGAAGCTGGACATAACCATTTCCAGACAATGATCAATTCAGTTGGACAAAATGACCCGGTTCATTCCATATCCACATCATTTTGGAGGGACCACCAGCTTGCATAATGTCTTTTGACAAGTTAGATCCGTGTCTTCGTGGGGTCTGCGCCACACTCGAACTCTTCCATCAGTTCTTCCCAACCTAAATAGGGACTCAACTGACTAAGTCACGGTTTTCCTATGGTCGTCCTATGGTCCAATCGATATGGCCATGAGCCCAGGAGAGGTGCTCCAGGCGATGTCAATACTAAATCAATACTAAATCACTGTTAAGATCATCAAAATCTTACGTTCCCACAACAGCGTATGCTGTTGAATTATGAGTTGTCCGTGGCCGTTTTTGTAACGCCGAAAACTACATCAGCTACAGCTGCAGTACCACTCATCAAACGTCTCTATCGGTTGGCCTCTCTCTTGAGGTAATTTAAATAATAGCACTTCATGTTCTAAACACAAGACAATATTCTTCATGACTTCAAACATCACAATTTTACCGACAATTTTACCTTTTCCGTTTCCACTTGGGAATATCTTCACCCACCTTTTCGGTTCCATTAGGGTTTTATCTAATCTTCACTGAAGTTGCAATTATTTGGGTTTTATCTAGATGATATTACATGAATATTCAAGAGGCCTACACTATTCAAGAGACCTACACCTCTCTCGTGAACTCAACCCAGTTCTTCTCTTAACAACCCCGCGTCCATGGTAACCAACAATCCATGCAGATTTTTCCCTTAACTCATCTTTTTCGCGAGTTACACGCAACTCCTACAGAATTTATATATTCGTATCGTATCAAACTGCTGGCGGCGTGTGCTTCTGCCCAAGGCAAACGGGGACCGGACGGGCAGCGCTGCATCCGCGCTGGATGGTGCTGGGGCTGCTGTTGGCATTGGCCACCCTGGGCGCCACTGCGCACGCGCAGTCCGCGCGCAGTCTGGACGTGGCTGCGCTCGTGACAGCCCTGCGCGCGCGCCTCGCCAGCACCTGCGTCTTCCTCATCGGTGAGCGCCCCCCTCTGCTTTGTGCGAAAGACGTGAGAGGTAAAGGTCCATCTGCACAATTGCGCACACACCGATGTAGCTCAAGGGGGAGGAGAAACTAGGGTTGTATCTATTTTTCGCCGCAGGCACATGGAGGAGGTTGTAGCTGTAGACACGAGACTACGACAATGCTTGGCGTACGGGTTGGAAAATCCACGATGTGCACGTCGCTGAATTTACGTCATGAATGAACGTTCCCTGGCACGCCCTTCCAGGAACACTAAATACTCCGTTAAAAGCACCAATGCAGAGTTGGAGTTCTCTTCTAGGGTAGCCATTGATACAAAAACAAGGGCTGTACTAACTGATGTGTAGGAACCACATCGAGCAATCGGGGCAAATCGGCCTTGGAGAAAACAACGGCGAAAAAATTCCTGGAAGTACTTGTCAATCACCGAGGTGGCGGCACCGAAGGCAAATTTCAAAGGAGCTAAAAACAGGCGCCAAAATTATTCTGTTTCAAACAACTTGGCGTATAACTTAATTGTGGTCGTGCGTTTTGACCTTAAAATTGGAATACCTAATCCTACATTAACATCAGCATTCTCACCATTCCAAAACAGGAAATTAGAGTCTCGGACTGATTCGTGGCATGTGAGAATCTTTGAACTCCATCACTTGGTCAAAGCGTTATTATGGCATACTGTGAATGCATGGGGCCTGGTGATCATAATATAATCTTCAAATATGAAATATTTTGCCTGTAATCAGGATTTGATCTCACGTGAAACTTTCCTTTCCTTCGCTGAGATTCTCAGACAACTTTTTCCTGAAGTAGTTTCCCGTTGTTTTCTCTAGCAGAATTGGTGCGGCATTTTAAAAGCTCAATTTGAAGGCAGGGTTGTTGCGGGTCGGTGTGCTGTGAGCTGCGGGTATCGTTGCAGTGCGCGCGGAGCGGACGGTGGGGCCAGCGCGGGCGGTGCGCCTCCAGCGGGGGCTGCCTCTCCGCGCCCCCGCCCCCGTCACTGCACCGGCGCCTCCTCACGTCGCCTCGACGCAGGTCTTCACAGAGTCAGCTTCTCTCTTTCACGTGCTCTCCTTCTACCTACCTTCTCTCTAAGAGTCTTAATTTCTCTGTCTCACTGACTGACTTGTCTCTCCTTCTATGTCTCTCTCTTTTTCTCCTATATCTCTTGCTCTCCTTCTACCTACCTTCTCTCCCTTTCTGCCTCTCCCTCTCTCTCTCTTTCTCTCCTTGCCTGTCTCGTTTTTACTCTTCCTCCCTCGCTATCTCTCCTTTACTTTTTCTCCCTCTCTGCTTCTCGCTGTCTCTCTCTCTCTCTCTCTCTCTCTCTCTCTCTCTCTCTCTCTCTCTCTCTCTCCGGTCTCTCTCTTTCAACCTCTGACAAAGTGTGATTCATTTGTATTACAATTTCAATAATATCTCTAGAATATCCAAATGGTAAAAGCATTTCCGCTGCTCCAGATATTTACATTAACTAATTTCTCCATTCACTTCAGATTATTGATGCACAAGTATTCTTAGAAGGACCGTTTAAGGATGTAAAACACATTTGTTTGTCACGCAAATCAACCGAAGCCGAAGTGTACCCATGCATTACCTCCCCCCAAAAAAAACCGCCATTTCTCCCATGTAACATTCCTATAAGTACCATTTAAGACTGTAAAAGACAGATTTGAGCACACACGTTTGTTACTCAAATCAACCGAAGTCGATACAGCCAGTGCACCCCTGGTGATCGATCTCTGCAATCGCCCCATATAATATTCTTAGAGCACGAACGTTTTGCACCCAAATGAAGCGAAGTCGATATGGACAGTGCACCCAATCGATCGATCTCTTTCCCCCAGTGCCTGCATGTTTTTACAAAGCACCATTGAAGGCTGTTTGAACCCGTTTGAACACAAACGTTTGTTACTCAAATCAACTGTTGTTGATGTGGTCAGTGCACCCACGTGATCGATACGTTTTTCCCCCCAAATGAACCGAAGCCGATGTGGCCAGTGCACCAATCGATCGATCTCTTCTCGCCACTCTAATCCCGCCATTGGGTCTTAGACAGTACCATTTAAGGCACATTTGAGCACGAACGTCCGTCACCCAAATCAAAGGGAACCGATCATGGCAATGTGAGCGCTGTCCCGTGCGCAGGAGCTGCACGCGGCGTTCGCGCGCGCGGCGCCGCACTCGGCGTGGCTGGTGTTCTCGCGCGCGGGGCGACGGCGGCGGGCGCGGAGGCGCTGCTGCGCGGCCGCGACGCGCCCCCCCGAGTGGACGCCCCTGGGGCTGGCGCGCCGCCGGCCTCGAGTGGACGCCCCTGGGGCTGGCGCGCCGCCGCGCGGACCTGTCCGACGCCGCGCTGCGCCTCGTCGCGCGCCCGGTGAGCAGACGCGCCCACGACGGTAGGTGGCACGCACGCCCACCCGCCTGCGACTGCCTTTCGCTTTTGGGTTTTCGATTTTTTTTTTTTGGCAAGCGGCTAAAGCAAATGGATAAATGGAACATGTGTGGAATGCATATTGATGCACTATACATGCGTACATACTGTAAATAAATATAAAGAGAGACAGGGACAGAGGAGAGGCAGAGAAGAGAGAGAGGAGATAGAGAGGTAGAGGGAGAGACAGGGAGATAGAGAGACAGAGAAAAACACAAGACGACCAAGAGAGACAGAGAGAGAGTAGTAGATGAGGTGGAGGAGGGGGTGGGAGGAGGAGGAGGAGGAGAGGAGTGGGTGGAGGGGTAGGAGGGGGGTGGAGTGGTGGGGGGTAGGGGGAGGAGTGGGTAGGAGGGTGGGTGGGTGGTGGGGGGAGTGGGTGGGGGTGAGGAGGTGGGTAGGTAGGGGTGGGTGGCAGGGGCGGAGGCAGGCAGGCAGGGGGGCGTGGTGGGTGCAGGGGGGGGCGGAGGCAGGAGGCGGTGGCAGTGGGGGAGTGAGGAGGAGGCGGGGGGTGGGGGTGGGTGGAGTGGGTGGGTGGGTGAGTGGGTGGCAGGGGGCGGGTGGCAGTGTGGGGATGGCAGGGGAGGGGTGGCGAGGGGGGTGGCGAGGGGGGGCAGGGGGGAGTGGGTGGGTGGGGGGTCAGGGGTGGGGGGGGTGGAGTGGGTGGATGGAGGGTGGGATGGTGGCGTGAGGCAGGAGGCAGGCAGGAGGGGTGGAGGATGGATGGAGGGGTGTGTGGAGGCAGGATGGAGGCAGGCAGTGGTGGTGAGTGGAGGGGGTGGAGTGGGTGAGTGAGTGCGAGGTGGAGTGGGCAGGAGGCGAGTGCATGGAGTGCAGGGAGGGAGGAGGAGGAGGTAGGTGGCGGAGGTGGCAGGGGTGGTGGCGGAGGGGGCAGGGCAGTGGGGGAGTGGGCAGGTGTGAGGAGGGGAGGAGGTAGGATGGAGGGGCAGTGAGGGGGGCAGTGGCAGGCAGGCAGGCAGGGTGAGGCAGGGGAGGGGAGGGCAGTGCAGGTGGTGGAGGGGGGCAGGAGGAGGAGGCGGCAGGTGGTGACAGATAGATAGATAGATAGATAGATAGATAGATAGATAGATAGATAGATAGATAGATAGATAGATAGATAGATAGATAGATAGATAGATAGATAGATAGATAGATAGATAGATAGATAGATAGATAGATAGATAGATAGATAGATAGATAGATAGATAGATAGATAGATAGATAGATAGATAGATAGATAGATAGATAGATAGATAGATAGATAGATAGATAGATAGATAGATAGATAGATAGATAGATAGATAGATAGATAGATAGATAGATAGATAGATAGATAGATAGATAGATAGATAGATAGATAGATAGATAGATAGATAGATAGATAGATAGATAGATAGATAGATAGATAGATAGATAGATAGATAGATAGATAGATAGATAGATAGATAGATAGATAGATAGATAGATAGATAGATAGATAGATAGATAGATAGATAGATAGATAGATAGATAGATAGATAGATAGATAGATAGATAGATAGATAGTGAACCATTATTCAGGAAATAGAAAAAAGCCATTTCTTTAATCACTCACAAAGATCTCACACACAGTTACCTCTGCACAAGGGATTATACGTAGAAAGACTAAGGTATGAAGATGATACATATGGTATTAGTACATAATCCTATGAGACAAACAACTGAATGCATTCATACCTAATGCGGGTGTTCAACACATAGCCTTAATATTCTTGAGCCTGTGTGCTCCTACCTCTCCAGTGGTTGGATAAATTTAGCATAACAAAACTATCGCCAATTTTATATGGGTAATTTGAACCTCTTCGCTTTCAGACCGTGGATATTAACATAAAATATAATTGAGTCCACTTACGCCTTCCCACGCATTTTACAAGAGTGTACACACTACTCATCACTCACTTACCTCGCCTAACTACTCGAGTACTTCTATTTAAATACGCGCAATCACACCATTTATCCAAATGGTGGGGGGGTTCCATTTATCCAAATGAGTTAGCTGTTTATTAAAAAAGATACTCGCTGGTCGCCCTATCACGTCCGAGGCTGTCATCACCAATGAGCACGCTCTCCCACAATCGTCCATGCACGCATTTGCCACCCAAGTGGTCGCCTACGGAAACACAAACTCGTATTCGAGAACGAGTATGCCCACGCCTCCCCTCTCATTCCCCTCCGCGTCTATCCTGCGACCTATCCATGCATTTGTCTTAGTGCTCACCTTATTCATGAACGCCCAAGCTAGACCGTAGTTTCAGCGAAGTAAGCGCTTCAACACGCACACAAGTCAACCAAATTCATGAACAAACTAATCTTCATCCCACTCCTCCATCAGGTACGCGATGTCGATGACAATGTTTTCAAATTATTAGTGTATTACATTTCATTGTCTGACAAATCATCAGTGTCATCATATTATAGCTTTAAACGTATTAAAGCTGATGTTCTTTTAACATTAACGTTTTGTGTACGATGTTTTGACGTTTTCTATGATTAAACTAGGTATGAAAAATTATCATAATTACAATTTTGGAACATAATATTAGCACAATTAACTAACCTGAATACAACAATTACAAAAATTGAAATATGAAATAATAACTGTTGGTACTACTGTAAGTTTATGGGTTCAAACCGAAGAAACACAGAAACTTCATTGAGCACCTATGCAGTACCTTCATTGAGCAGAATATACAGGATGAGTCACGTACCTTTAGTGTCTCCCGCAGTTTTTAAACGGTTGAAGTTATTGCAGTGTAGTTTTCACAAAAGTGCAAGAGGGAATGGGGCTAGTTGATGTACATATTCGTTTCCATTTTCTCTGGTACTGAGGTAACTTTTTTTTTCAAATGGAACTGTGCATATTTTTTGTCTATCATGAACGTAAAAAGATAAATTCAAGAATATATATATATATATATATATATATATATATATATATATATATATATATATATATATACACACACACACACCTACTACCTTCCACACGTGGTGAGAGCGTGATAGTATGAATGATCGTGAAGCGAGCTTAAAATTCTCAGGAAGCAGGATCTTTTTGGTATTAGAAAGGTTTGAACCCTTGACACAATGAGAATCAGATAAAATACGAATAAAAATGTGCATATATTCAATGAAAAAATTACAGTGACGCAATTTTATAACAGGATAATGCACTTTAAGTAGTTGGTCACTGAAAAAAAACAAGGCAAAACAAAAAAAATAGGCGTCACCTTGACTGCCTAAACACACTTTCACCAACTATAATTTACAATTTGCTCATTCCTCTTTCTGAATTTTCATCTACCAAATTATTTTACTCTTTTCAGAATAGGGTAGATGGCGCGTTTTCAAGCCATCGCTCCGCCGCGTACCCTACTCATCTCTGTTCGTTCATATATATATATATATATATATATATATATATATATATATATTGAAACGCTAACCGTTTCTGTTAAATTATTTCTGCAACCGGTTTCCGAATTTATATCATTTTTGGGCCCCAGGAAAGGTTGCGATTTTAAATTTTCCGCAAACACATCTAAAGGGAAATAATTATCCTACTAGCTCTGCCGGTTGGGTTCTTACGAAAATAATCGTTGCAAACGATCATTCGACCCGCTCTCCATACGAAAGAAGCGAGGAATCTGAAATTTGTTTCTGGAAATAAATTTTTAAACTATGGATTACACAAATGCTAAAGAAATGATAATCACCTTTTCTTTTTCAAAATCAGAACGTTGTAAGTTTAAGTCCCGCATCTATCATTTATAATAACCTCTGAGGTTTGATGTGCACGGTACGCGGTCTAAAGCTCCTCTCTTCGAATATTCAACCCTCCATAACTTTCATACCTTCTTTTCTCTTGTTTTACCAAAACAATCTCCAGTTTCCTTCAACGTCATACTCCATTACTAGTTTATCACCAATCCTACAAGCCCTTATATCACAATCTTCTGCCCGTTGCTTGCCGCGTTATGTTTATTTACTTCCGCCTCCCTGGTTGCTAAGGAACGCCCTGCCTGCATACCTGTGCCCTCAACATTTATACTTTTTACGAAGAATTTACTAAATTCTTGTCCCCGTTCCCATCAAAATATTGTGTGACAGTCTGGTATGTCACTATATATATATATATATATATATATATATATATATATATATATATATATATATATATAAGCCCTAAGCTCGTGGTCGACTGTTACATTCAAAATACCCGTTAAATAGTCCAGTCGCAAAAAAATCCAAATTGCTAAAAAAATGTGTACTTAACATATGATCATATCTATATCATTGGATTCGTCTTTTTACGCTCGTCATAATAGACTAAAAATATGAAAAAATTAAATTACCTGAATATCTTGTGAAATGCAACTGATAAAATGAAAACTAATACAAACATCAATTACGCGAAGAAATAAAAGAAGACATCTTTGTCAACATAGTATTTTTATTCCGATAGTCGGTGTTCGGCGGGTTTGCCGTCATCATTAGTCTACAAGGTACAGAAAAAGATGAATAATTACAAATAAAATACAAAATATGATAGCAAATTAAATAACAATTAATAGATACATTTAAATTTTAATTACAATTGCAGATAAAATTGCGAAAATTGAAGTGCAACGGGAGGATTAATATAGATAATAGCAGTTCAAATTAAAAATTATAAAATACCAATAAAGAAAGACACTATGTGATTGCAAAAGATACGGAACAAATAGCAGATAAATTGAAAAAATTAAATGCGACGGAGAGGGGGAATTAATATAGATAATGTCAGTTCAAATTACAAATTAAAAACATAAATAAAGAAATACACATTCAGATATTGCAAAAGATTAAATTTTTTTTAAAAATTAAAATGTTTAAAAATTAAAATTTTTTGAAATGCTATTTTTGAAACGCTTTTGTCTAATTTTACAGTTGCTGGGTAAATCCATTAATTCTATTTTGATTAAGTACAATTACGGACAAGATTTCTTCTGGTAGCTGTTTCAAAATTTAACTTGCAAGCAATAAAAAAATAGTCCGTTATAATTTTTTTTAGTTACTAAAATAAAGATTTTAATATTTTTATATTTATTATATATTATTAGTTATATTTATATTTATTTTATTATTTTTATATATTAATATTTTTATATTATTTTTATATATTTTATATTTAGATTTGCTCGACTTTAATGCGGCTGTAATCACGCACCTATCAAACAGCGCAATGTAGTTATGAGAGATATTTTCTTCTGACCTGAATAGAGCAGGGATCTTTACTAACTTACATCATCTGCAGAAGACAAAGTGTTGTACACGGAACCCCGTGCAACACACCTGAGACAGTTAATACGTACTCAAAAATTTATAATTACTGAATGCCAAGTTTCTTTGAATTTTCAACCTTTCAGAATTGTGAAATATATAAAAAATAATATCAGAATTAATGATTATCGAATTAACGATTAATTCCATTTCAAGGAGGAAAAATTACGTAGGTAAAAATTATTTACTTTTCGATTTTAATAACGGTGACAATGCTAGAACAAGTTGCTAGGGGAATTAAAAGTTACCTTAATATACATTCTGAGGTGTAGCAAGAGTTGATACGCTCTTCTGCACAGCAGTAATGACGGGTTATGACGTTGGAGAATATTGTGACGTCGGACCGCTTTCGCCTTGCAGTGAAGGGTCAGGGAGAAACGGCGAGAGTTAGGCCAGAGCAATGACGTATTGAGCACAGAACGCAGTGTTCACGCAACATTTTAAATGGCTTTACGCACTGTGCGAATCTAACAATCTACAGTCAACTTACGTGTCACGATATTTCATATCTAACTTGAAATTAAAACGAGTTAAATATGTAGCTATGACGTCTTTCTCAAGGGCAACTGGATCAACTTGCTCTACTGGTATCTCCTTCTCTACCGAAAGCAAATAACCCGTGACGTCACAGAGAACCCAGGTGGAGATGATTGCTGCAAAAAAATGTCTTAGTGGAATTTTTAATGAGCAACATATTGTCTGACATTGTCTCTTTCGCTTCTGATACAAATTTTAACTTATCGATAATACATATGACGTGAATACGGCTTGGTACGATATGGCTTAAGGTTTGACGTAATGATTAAGTTAGATATTCCAACTACATGCGAACATTGAATTTAGTTAACATCTTATGTGGTTCATGGAAGAGAGTTAAGAAAATATTCTTTGGTGATATTTTTGTTGTTTACGAGGTTGTTGAAAAATGCAGTTTTTCCTGTTCTGAGCTGACTTGATTCCACTGCAAGCTCATGACACGATTTTATAGAAAATCTGAGAGACCTTACATATAGAAAAACAATGAAATAATTGTTTACTGACGTGGATAATTGATAGATAATTTATCCTTTTACATCCACTTTCGTCAAATCTCCATGGTTGCTCGATTCTCTGAACATGCACCACTCGAAATATTATTTGTACTTATAGACAGCGATACGTTGTAGATGTAGTATATAGCGGTCGTACCTACTCTAGATTTCAAAAATGTTGTCGATGGTTTCCACAATTACACGATCGATGAAATAAAAAGTTCGGTAGGTTCCAGGTAAAATTCATGGTGATTATGTAAATGTTGCAGAACAGTAGCACTTTTCAGAATACTTTGAGATCACCCTAGAATTTCAGTGAATTCTTGTGAAAATGGTTTCACTACTACATACAATTAACGCGGAAACATTAAACTGGTTGAATGTATCTAAAAGTGATTATAGATGATACAAATTAATATTATTATTATTATTATTATTATTATTATTTTGTTATATTTAATAAGTATTTATATTTCTAGATATTTTTCTGAGACTGAATATTTCATTTTAGGTAAGATTTTAAAACTTCCTTTGACTCTGAGTAATGCATAACCAAATAATAAGATAAGATATATTTAACTGCAATAATTGTCTTCAACTTAGTGGCTGCAATTCACGAACTAGACCAAGTATATCAATAAAACACATTAATAATAATAATAATAATAATAATAATAATAATAATAATAATAATAATAATAACAACAACAACAACAACAACAACAACAACAACAACAACAACAATCTTCTCCGGTTTCCCGGTAATAAACACCAGTCGAAGAATCTCTGGTATTTATGGCTTGGGTCCGCGTGTCAGCCAGGCACGTGAGGTGAAATCCTCCCCTGCGGTTAAAATTGACTGAAAAGCATATACGGACAATTCAAAAAGCCGCATTATTGGGAACAGCAAATATAGTTCGTAAATTCTTAAGTCTGACTTGACTGATATAAAAATCAAAATATATTCTTGTTCCACTTTACGTGCGAACCATTGTTGCCTTGGGTGATTTTGAGAACCCCGGCATCAGTGTATATCTACAGGAATTGGGATAATAATAATAATAATAATAATAATAATTTTACACAAAGACAGCACTACATCGCACGGCGACACACAGTGTAGCATTTCATTTCAACGCACTACGCTGCTCCACGCTTCAAAACATTTTGATGCACATCATTGCACTTCTTTGAACTGCACACTATTTACTAATTGCTGATGTTTGACCTAACTCCACGAACAGTTTTTCATTTACTCCATCTTAGTACAAAACTAATTCTGATTTATTTCCATAACTACAGACATCATGATGAAGTTACTGGAAGTTTCATTCTTCTTGGTTCCAGAGGATCCAATGTCTTTCTGAATGTGATATCATTCTCACGGAAACTTGACAGCTATCTTATGAAGTCTTTTCTGATTTGTTTTAAGTTATTCTATATGTATAGAATCAAGTCACAGCGTAATAGCAGATCGTCGTAACAAAAAATCGCACCGTAAATACAAACATTATACTTCACTACATTCCACATTACTGTACCACTGAAAATTTTACAGGTTGCTGAGATACTTAGATTTTGCAGGGGTAGCAAGTGACATAAATTGACACACATGAATTAACATGCGCTCAAGTTCCTGAGCAAGGTAAGCTTCAGAAGCCCCTCGAACCTTGCGCAGAAAATGTGTACGCGCAAGCGACTAAGGTTTCGTGATTCCTGTGAATAAATATACATTTCCCCTGTAGCTTTCTACAATACCTGCCAGTGAATTAATGTCTCACATTTCCCACTTATTTATAGACACTACATAATGAATATTGAACTTGTCGGTTGCATCTCAAATGCAGAGAATTTCACCATAATTCATTTATTATAATTAATTATTAATTTATTTTACAAAATATTTATTATTGCGAATTTATTATTCATAAGTAAATTAGTCGATGCCTTAATTTTTACCCACATTAATTGTAAAAATCGTAAACCAGTATGTTCTTTTTTTTGACAACTAGCTGAAATACCCGACTTTATCAAGGTATTTAGTAAGAAATGAATTTTACCCTTAGAGTAAAATGTAATTCCTTCTCATCCCGTTCAGCCCCTCCTCGTCTCGCAAGATCCATCCAACCAGCCCCATTGCCTCTATCACGTACCGCCTCTCCCCACAACGCTGCGTCCGGATCAGATCTGCCTAGTTTCATCATGGGATTAATACTCACATCCAGGAACGAAGTGTTGGAATGCAACCAAATTTTGAAATCGTTCACACCCCAAGAAATGAAAAAGTACCATACTTGAGAAAATACTTGCCATTTCAGAGGAAGTACTATGAACATCGGTTGGCCATTTCCGACATTAATTCAGGAAGCCATACACCGAAAAAATTGTAAACAATTATATATTTAAATTATCACGTAAATAATTAATCTCATAAAATTATTAAAAACTTTTTCTGTCATACAGACAATTTAATGTGATTAATACACACTGATAGAACAGCCTTTGTAAAAAATATCACTACTAAAAGTAAAAGTTTTTTTGAATATCTCTGTTTGCTATTTATCGAGATTCAATTAATTGATGAATTTTTTCTACGTCACTGAATATAAATATATTCCTATTACAACTATATTATGAGAACAGAACAGGTTATAATTACAAGACTAAGGGTAGGTCATTTCAATCTCAATTTCCGCCATTTATTCCGATCCAGAACCCTGTCCAAATTGTGGTTCAGCAGCCTCCACCTCCCACATCATTCGTGAATGCCCTGCTACAAAGAATATAAGAACATTTCTGAAAATGGAAGAAATCCTAAAATCAATATTCAGTTCCACAGATTAATGTATCAAAATAATAAAACTTTTGATAATTACAAAACTGAAAAACCTTGTATAATTAAGAATATTGTATTACCATAGATTGAAAATAACATGTAAAAATGTAACTATTATATTTTTCCATACAATTGTTTAGTGATAGTGCTTGCTGATTACCTCGATGCTATAAATCGACCTTAAATAAATAAATTAATTTAATAAAACATATTCCTATGACTTTTCGTCATTCTTACAGGCGGTGCCCGTTCTGGAAATCTGGAAGGAGAACGGAACAGTGAAATTAGGCTCTATGATAGGAAAGTTCTGGAACGAATTGCAGAAAATACTGAATTTCAGGTAAGACATATAATTGGTGTAAATGTCTCACTGACATACCAGTAACTGTCATTAACCCGAAAATAGAATGGTGTACTTTAAAGTACGCGCAAAGGAGAAAATATAATCTGGCAAAATTCGCGCCGTATTTCCGAATACTCGCACAGGGTCTCAGACCCAGAGACATCTTATGAGAAACCATAGGAATACTATGAATTTTAAATGAATACGTATCATTTGTGTAGAAGTTGCAGTGCATTTATTAGATATAAACATTATGAATATGATATACATTGTGTATAAATTGGAGATAATTTTAGTGCAAGTGTTGATGAAAACATTATAACTTTCGCAAATCAATGCGAAAATGAATGAACGCTTCTTATTTCTAATGGAATTATATTTTTAATCTATTGCTTACAGCATAAAAAAAGGATTTTTTTCGTTATCACGTATTACTTACGTAGTACAGAGAAAGTATTATAATACTATAGCAAAAACGGAGATTTTTTGACAGAAAAATTCGTATTCTGGATTCCTGATTCCGAAAAAGTAGAAGTTCTTGTTCATGTAGTTCGTAAATATCTTCCTCCAAGACGTTGTGTAGTCTTTTATGGGTCCTTGATACCCACGAAAAATACTTTTATTTTTTATTTAATTGATAATTATTACAGACAAATTAGAAAACTTGATGCTATGTGGCTAGGCCGAAGGCCATTACAATACCTACATTCTACCGCGTTCTAACCTTTCGACTTCTGGTAATCACCGCAAATGGTCTCTCCATCGCATCAAAGCCGCGGAAAAGAGACCATAAGGTACGGCTGAGGAAAAGCCCCTGAATGGGGAAAACAGCTGCCGTCAGAAGCCGAGTACATGCTAAATGAAAAATACTTGAAACTGTGTCTACACTATGTTACACAATGCTCGCGTCAGGTTTACAGGACGTACCAAATCGTTCAAGCTTTAAAAGTCATTAGTAAAAATTAATAAATCGCTTATAAGGCAATAATATAACTACTATAACTAGATATAAGATGGTACAAGAAATAATGGCTCTCAAACACGGAGCCTCCTATCTGAGAAACCAGGAATTAATTAATCTGGGTCTCAGAGACGCAGCGCGAGATCTGCCGGATAAATTGTGCGATGCATTGTGGTACACGAGTCGATCTTTACTCGAATAATAAATATTTATACAATCGATTGAGAGCGTTTCTGGCGATAATTTATTCCTGAAATTTTCTTGACATTGTGACTGACATCAGGCTGACTTTCTTACCATTGTTCCTGTATGTTCGTGTTCCAATGTACGCGTTGGAATCTAAACATTTCAGTTCTTACACTCTCTGTTAGTTACTTATGGTAATAAAATAGCGGTGCTACATCAGAACATTCTTTCTTGTATTATTGGTAAATGTTTATATAATATTGCACGTTCTATTCTACTAACACATTATCCATCACTTAAAAACTCATCAAACGAAGCGTGAAAGTTTCGCCATTTTTTTAGAAAACATTGAAAGGTCCTGAGAACTTCACATAAAGTGTCACCAACAATTAAAAGTTCTGTTTCAAATTCGAGGGACAACGAAATCATCGAGATCGTTATCAGAGATTTTTCCGTTTTCAGGAGCTCCGAAAATATAAATTGTGAATGAACTTCATATACGAGAAAATAATATAATAAGCGTAGGAGTAAAAACACGTTTTTGCTATTAGAGGCCCACAAAAAGTCTTTATTTGAAATGTTCCTGCAGTACTATATAATTTTCTCTAAATGATCTTTAGAAGTACTATATTAGCTTAAGTATTATATCATATTATATTACTACTGGGGCTGGATTTGAAGAGCTCCAAGAGTGAGTAATATTGCTTGAAGTACACCCCCCATTCCGACACAGCGGAATGTTTCTGGGTTCTGATAGAAAAGTTTGACAACAATATTAAACTGTCCTTCTGACAAGTGCGAGTTATAGCTAAGTTAATATACGACCGGTACCTTAACATACCTCTTTATTTCCACAGCACGGAGATCGAGATCGATACATCGAACATCACGACGGACGAACATGTGATGCGGATGATGGAGCCTCACAACCATGTGGCGCTGGCAGAAATCTCCATGACAAAGAAAAGGCACGAATATGCGGACTTCACGATGGCTTTCTTTGCTGGAAAGTAAGCTGAAAAGTCTTTCAGAAAAAAACAAGTATTATGAATTACACTATATGTAAGAAAAACTTTGTTACTTTAATGCTTTCACTCATTACACGAAAGTGTAAGTCACAGAGCGATGGCAGAGCCCTTGATGATGTCCCATGGGAACTCTTACAGAAAACGTCACATAGTTTTTGACTAAATAAATAAATAAATAAATAAATAAATAAATAAATAACAAATAAATAAATAAATAAATAAAAAAAAATAAAAAATAAATAAATAAATAAATAAAAAAAAATAAATAAATAAATCAAATAAATAAAAAAAATAAATAAATAAAAAAAAATAAATAAATAAATAAATAAATAAATAAATAAATAAATAAATAAATAAATAAATAAATAAATAAAAATAAATAAATAAATAAATGCTCTGCTCGCCGAATATTCAATGTGTGGAGCCGCCTTAAGGAAGCAAGTATGTTCCCCAGGGCGCATTTCTTCCTGCGCCATCTGGGCCACAAGACTCCGCGGTGGCGGGGCTTCCTGGAGCCGTTTGCGACGTCGTTATGGCTGAGTTCCCACCTTCTTCCCGGCCGCGAGACCCGTCTACCTCCGCCGCCTGCCCGCCGCGCTTCACCGACTCACTGCTCTGCGCCGCCGGCACCTTCTGCATGCAAGGTGAGGCCGAGATGTTGGGGGCTGCACGTCATGTGCTCCCTGCGCCCGCGCGATCACCTCCCTCTCTACTGCCTTTTCTCCTGCCCTTCCACCCGCCCTTGCTCCCGTCCTTCTTCCCGTCCTTCCTCCCGCCCTCCCTTCCGTCCTTCCTCCCCCTTTCCTCCCCCTTCCTTCCCCCTTCCCCTTCCTCTCATCCCTCCTCCCGTTCTTTCTCCCGCCTTTCCACCCACCCTTCCTCCCGTCCTTCCTCCCAATCTTCCCTCGGTGCCCGCCAGCCACGCTTCACCGACTCTGCTCTACGCCGCCGGCACTGTCTCCTTGCACGGAGAAAACGCAAAGCAACACTCCTCGAAGACAGTCAAAGGAGTCGCTAAATATATATATATATATATATATATATATATATATATATATAATGAGACGAGCTCTAATATGCGCCCCGGCAACGAACCGGAACCCCATGCGCGAACGCCCGAAATCCATCGCGGGTGTCCGCCATTTCAAACGTGGCGCGGTAACCACGTCATCGCCCAACGTCAGCCGCAGCCACGGCGAGCGGATAGGATAGTAAGAAGATAAGGATTGGAAATCGAATCTTACGATTGGCCAACTTCTAAAAATCGAGGGAAAAGTCTCCGGGGGGAAAGGTTTCCCGTTAACCGGAGACACAGTTTTTCTAGAGATTTCCGAAGGAAGCAGGTCCGAATGGTCGTCTAGAAATTTTCCGAGAGCCGCAGAAGACGCAGTCATCTTGAAATTTCCGAGAGCTGCAGATAACAGAGTCATCTAGAAACATCCGAGTGATGTAGATCGGAGAGTTGCTTGTAAATCTCCGAGAAATACAGATTTGAAGAGAGGACGCGCTACCAGTAAAATCTGAACGTGCGGAAGCGACGGAGGCGGGGAAGAAACTGCTTCCGAGCCATTTTTCTCAAGAATTGTACGCGAGAGAAGGCACTGCGGTACATTCACGAAAGGAAGATCTAATCAATGGGTCGAGATTCACCGACGGTGGAGTAAAACGCACGAGCGGACGGGAGCCAGAGTCCAGTGAGGACGACGGATCCGGACACGGCGTCCCTCGTATAATCGTTACGCCGTCACTACGGCGCATCGCTGAGATGGAAGGCCGAGGCGACACGGACAGAGAAGCGAGTGTGTTGGGACCAGAAAAACGGTGCGACCGTTCTACATAGCGACCGAAGAAGATTGTACGAGCTCACGGACGGACGGAGACAGCACCGCGCGATGCGCGGATCACCGACCAAAACGGCGCCGGTGTGCAGCGCAGCAAGCAGCGCGACGCGAGACCGAAGTTCGCCTCGGAACGGGCAGCCGTTCTCAGCGATAAGCCGCCGAGGTCCCGTGCACTGCATTAGCCGAGGTCGGGTTACGTGTGCCCCAATCGCCGAAGCGTGAGTACCCGTGCGGTATGCTGACCACAAAGACGAAATATTTGAGAAAAATGTAATTCAAAATGTGTGACTAGAAAGTTCATGTTGAACATTTCGATAAAATTCAATTCGAGCCACAATCGTGGTCCAGAGTAAACTGAAAGAAAGCGTTTGAGTGCAAAAGTTGTAAGATTTGCATGGACAATTAACTTGTTCAAATTCCTTAATTAATTAGCAAAATACTTGGATATCTGAAATTAGAATTTTGTGATGTTGTGTACCTAGGATAGGGATGTTATTTTTCTTTTTTGCACAAATTGATGCAATAGTAATAATTTAGACTGAGTTGCAACTATTTGTGTATGTAAGACAGAGGCATTGCTTGCACAAATTGGTATATTGAGGTTTGGTTCTCAAAGAACACGAAATTGTCCAAATTTAAGTGTAAATAGAATCGCCTTTGCTTTGTATTTAAGTGTGTGTGTTCGTCTCTAGAAAAGTTTCAGAATACATGAGCATATTTACCAGAGTCACTAAAGTGTTTCCTTTGAATTTGAACCGGCCTGTGTTCTATCCATTTCACAACACCCAATATTGGCCTCCTAGAGGCAAACCGATTCAACAACCGGTGGTGGTGTCGGAGTGGCAATAGGCTGCGGTGCTCTTCACCCTCAGGGTTAACGACGCCTGGTCAAAACAAGGTTGCATTGTGTGCGGCACGTCGGAGGAAGGACCACGACGTGTGTTCCGTCACTATATATATATATATATATATATATATATATATATATATATATATATATATATATGCCACCAGCTACCGTGGCAGTCGTCGGAAAGAATGCTCTTTCGAGCTTTGAATATCTTAGGGGGCAGGATCTTTGGGGTGTGAGAAAGACATACACCGAGACACAGAATTAGGTAAAAACAGTAATATATTCTTAAAAAGTATTGAACAAGTTAAACCCTTTACACTGTTACAGAAAAGAGGAGAACAAAAAATACCAAATTGTTAACTGCGCGCAAGGACGCATGTAAATCCACTAGTGGTAATATCTCTTAGAAAAAGTGCAAAAGAAAATGTTTGTTTAATGATTTCACTCTTCACCTAACTTGCGATCATTTGCCTTATAATACCCGTGCACGGAGTTCTTGTTTGACCGATATTAATTAATGAAATTTAACTTTTCCTATACATCTTGGATTGATTTACCAGTACACATTATCACAGGTCTTACTGCTATTCACATACAAAATTTTCCTCGTCAATAATTACATACACAAAATGAGGAACACAAATTAAATATCTTTACTACAGCTTCTGAATGAAATGTACCACCGGCCTACGAGGTTATATCAAATACTTGGCCGTTACTCAGCTTTAAGGCGAACATGCAAGATTTAGTATTCTGGTTTCTTGCGCTAACACTACCTTCCTAGTTCCTGTGTCCCCACTTCAGTTTTATGCAAATTTGTAAATCCAGCCGTGTCGCCACTCGCGTTCCTGTCACATAGCCCGCTTCGGTGCCGCTCCGAAGACCACCCGGTCTTCTTTGCATCCGCCACCAGATCCAGGGACAAGTCTTCTTTGCGCCCGCCACCAGATCCACGGACCAGTCTTCTTAACGCCCGCCACCAGATCCACGACTCGTCTTAATTTCACCCGCCTATCTTGCGACACGCGTACGCGTTTTGCCCAGTCTCTCTGCGTGTGCTAGCTGGCGTGTCGTTTCACTAATGTATTATAAAACTCGCACAGTTCCGCAGTCGCGGTCACTATTCTTCTTCGTCCTAAATTTTCACAGTTCTTACAACCGTCTCATACAGTGCTCTACTTATATCACGTAGCCTCGTTACTATATCACTTCTCCCACTTCCTAACGCCTCAATAACTACTACGGCTTCTCTCCAACAACTACCCCGCTCTCTTACTCGACCCCTAGGTAGCGCCTTTTGCGATCTGTAATCGGCTTTCTGGTATTCCTTCGATCTTCACATCTCCGCCGATGCTGCGTGGGCGTTGTGGGGTTTGTGGCGATGCCTCAAACGTCACTATATATATATATATATATATATATATATATATATATATATATATATATGTATGTATCCGATCAATCAGAAGCTTATATTTTTTTCTTGACTGGGGCGGTGCCCCACTGGTGGGAGATAACTGGTGGGGAAAACCCCGCAAGTCGACATGTAGATCGACGCCGGATCTCTCCATCCAGCGAGGGAAGATAAGCGCCACATACACGAAAAAACCATGCTCTGCACTTACAGGACTTATGACTAGCAGTTGGTGCACCAGAAAACACTAATCAATCAATCAATCGAAACGATCAGTGTTACTTTCCCTGTTCTTCGTTAAATAAACGCCTTGCTGTTGGTGACGCTGGTGACGGTTGCACCGGGAGCGGTGGCTCAGGGCATCAACTGATGTCAGTGCAGTGCCCCTGACCGGGAGGTCCTAGGTTCGAGTCCTGACGGCGGTGGGATTCTCGACACTAGCTTGTGAGCTAGGTCGAATTCAGTCGCTGTCTTGAAAAGAATTCTAGCAGCCGGCTGATCTGTAGTTTTCCGTGATTTCTCCGATCAACACCAAGCGAATGCCGGAGCAGTACACTAACAAACTGGCCACGGACCGCGGGCGATCTTTCCTTCATCTTTCTATCCTCACCCCCTCACACACATTTACACTAACATGCATTACACTACCACACATGCCGGGTTTGGAACTTATAACTTGTGCCAGCTGGGGCGGTGCCCCACTAGAGGGAGATACCTTGTTGATGAAAACCCTGCTAGTTGACGGTAGGTTGACGCCGGATCTTGCCATCCAGTGAGGAAAGATCACTGCCACCTCCCGATGAAAAAAATCACTACACTTACGGGACTAATGACCTCAGTAGTTGACGCGCCCGCAATCACTAACCAATCAATCAATCAAAAAATGTGACGGTTGCAGGGTGCGAACCGCCGTTGGTGTGCGGAGCGGCACGGGCGCTGCAGGTGGGCGCCTACCTCACGGCCGTGTCGGTGTTCGCCGCCTACTCGGGGCAGGTGGTGTCGCGACTGGCGGTGCGTCGTGTCGCCATGCCCTTCAGAGACATCGACCAATTTGCCGCCGACACCACCTACACTCTCACCATCGTCAACGGCACCTCCGAGCACGAGATCCTCACGGTGAGTCATCTACGCTGCCAAAATAGTTCTTTATATGCCAGCAGGTTAATAAAGGGGAAATAACGGACGTGGTTGAAGTTGTAAAACCGAGGAAATAGCCAATTCGGCACTTCCTAATAACGGTCGTATTCCGTTTAATAATTTTCAAAATATAGTTGAGTCTCTATAATTATCTCTCAATTGTTTTCGTTTTTCCCATAAATCCCTTCCCATAAATATGACTTACCAAAAATTAATTAAAATAAATTTATTCCCGAAAAAATGACCAAGACATGAAAAAATTATTACATACGTTTCTTATTGTTATTTGGCGGATTTGAAGCATTTTTGTTGGACCGGTGCGGTAGCATTGTTGTTATGCCCAATCGGTTGAACAACAATTAATTTAGTTGTGCATTTTTTTGCCTCACATAAAAGAAACTACTTAAAAAAAAATTGACAATTACTTGAAGATGACAATTACTTAAGATCACTTATCTTCGACAATTAATGTAATAATATTATGCAAGTACATTTTTATTAAAATAAAAATATAGTTTGAAATTTAAAAGTTATGTTAATAAGTTTTATATTAATAAATTAATTATTTTCCATAATTCGACTTTCATTAATTCGAGCTAGGCTCGGTCCCATCCATCTCGAATTACCAGGATTACAGTTCACCATATTCTAGTAAGAAAGAAACCCAGAAATCAATAATACTTTCTTGGAAGAAGAGGTCTCATATGCTGTTTTAGCTACAACTCATTTGTTTTTATGATTCTTAACGGACGGAGGTCTGTTAAAAAAATTAACGGACGCCTTCTGTTAACAGTGCCTTTTGTTTCTCGGGTTTCCCCCTCCCCTTGTAATGCATGGGAGCGTTTACACCTTGGTATTGCTGGATTTAATACTCCATCAATCAACCCTTGCTGTGAGTGTGTGTGGGTGTGTGTTGGCAGACGTCGCGCGATCCGATGATGGTGCGGCTGGCGCAGGGCAAGAGCGTGCACAACATCAGCACCGAGTCGAGCATCGAGAGCGGCATCCAGGCCATGTGCAGCCAGCGCACGGCGCTCTTCGCCAGCTACACGCTCGTCGTGTCGTCGCTGAACGGCGCGTGCGGCGTCATCATGATGCCCGATTTCTCGGTGGCCAGCGGCATGGCGCTCGCCGTGCCCAAGGGCAGCCCCTACCGGCGCTTCTTCAACCGTGTGTACGTATGCACCAAGGTTTTTTTAAAATATTTCTATTAATTTTTTAATTTTAACTTCTTTCAATTTATATTTTATATTTTTTAATTTTTTTTTTTAATTTTCTCGTCCTTTCTTCATAAGAAGAGAAAGTTATGTAATCGTCCGCAGGAAAACGGCAAATTTTCGGCAGAAAAACTCTTATTGCTGGACCCTCGTGACAAAAAAGTGGACATTTATTGTTGCTGAATTTATTTTACTTTCTCGCCTTTTCACCCTAAGAAAAGAATGTATTGTAATTGTGCGCCAGAAAATGGTGAATTTTCGATAAATCTTGACCCTATCCCTATACAGTATTTGAATAACTCCCGGGTTGTACATACATTCGTATATGCGTGGGTTCGATTTCCGTCTCTCACGGCTAGACCTCTTCCCGTGCGCCAATCGAGACTTACGAGGTATTATTCGATGCGTCTCGGTCTCCTGATGGGTAACTTTTAATTTGGTTTCGGATCCGGCCAAATGATTTTCAGAAATTTCCAAAAACGTGTTTTTTCCTGTTTTGGCGCTGCGATCTTGGTATGACAGGAATTAAAACAGCGCTACATAAATAGATCTATGTACTGTATGCGGCGTTGGTTAACGCCCAGTACCTCAAAATACCAACGTAGATGAAGGAAAAAAGAAAAAAAAGAGAGAAAGATGAAGGAGGAGCTAAAACCAAAAAAAAGAGAAGAGAAAGGAAGATGAAGGGAAGCGAAGGGCAAGTTGAAGGGCAAGGCAAAGACGAAGAGGAAGACGTAGAGGAAGGCGTAGAAGAAGTATTATAAAACAAAGAATTTGAGAACACAAAATCCAAAGGATTTCCTCTCACGGTACTCTCATGGACTAAATACGTAGATCATTCAATAATTACATAGAAAATTGATCTGGAGAAAAAACAGGTGATACGACAAGTTTTCTAATTTTAGAACTTTAAGACGGCATCTCTGGGAGTATCCCTGACGATCTGGATGATCAACATTGTCATACCTCAAAATTAAGTTCAACGATAGCGTGTCTACTTGATCCGACGTTGGTTGAACAACATTCTGTGATTCTTTTTTTACTTGCTGAATGCGAAAAACAGGTAATATATATTCTAGAATAACTAAAGTGTATGGTGAAAGTTGTATGATCTGCGGGAATTTTTACAAGTGGATTAACCAGTTCAAAAGCGGTGGAGGCTCAGTGTCTGACGAACAAGTTCTGGCCGCATCAGCAGGAAAAGTCATGTGGACAGTGTTTGGGGTAGCTCTAGGTGCGTTTGTTTGTAATTATCTCAATGATCAGCGTATAATAAACAACCAATACTACTCAGATATGCTTTTGAACAAGGTAAAGTCAATCATAAAAGAGAAACGTCGTGGATCTCAGAGGAGAGGTGTGATTCTCCAGCAGACAACGCACGACCTCACACTGTTCAACAAAGCTGTGAAACCATCGACAAAATGGATTGGGAGGTATTGCCTCATCCCCCTTACAGACCTGATTTAGCACCATCTGATTTCCATTTGTTCGGTTTACTGAAGGAGGCATTCCGTGCGAAGAAGTTCTAGAATAAAGAAAATGTCAAAAAAATTGTGGGAAATTGGTTCAAACACCAAGGTAAAGAGTTCTGTGCTGCCTATGTAAAAAAAAAGCAGCTAACCCGTTGGGACAAGTGCGTAAATGTTGGTGAAGATTTTATAGAAAGTAGGATAAGTCCTGTTGTGTAAAAATAAATAATTTATTTCTCCAGACCAATTTGTCTCTTCAATTATTGAATATTACACGCGGATTGAATATTACAGTTACATTACACGCGGGGTCGAACAACATCAAGAAATGTCGGTCATTTGATCACCTTTTGGGTGACATTTACTACCTTGCAGCCACTACTAAGAAAAGATTTCCGAGTGCTCGGATTGTGCTGAGCTGCTCCACCGCCGGGATGTATGGCCTCGGAAAGTCAGCCGGGTTAACAGCGACATGGAGTGGGTGGCACATAGTCTAGGGTTACTTTTCGTAGATCCAAACGGGTGGATTAATAAGACTGGACTCGGTGGTGACGGTGTGCATTTGAACCGCCAAAGTGTCGCCGAGCTCAGTGGGCTCTTTAGTAGAGTTGCTGGGTTCTGCAGCGCAGCTGTGCGTAACTATTGACAAGACGGACGGCCAGCGGTGTTGCCCTTCTCTCCGATGACAGTGGAGAGGGAGGGAGGTTTTTCCTCAAGGATGGAAATCGTAGTGGCGGAGACGAGGGTGAAGGCGACGGAGGTGACAGCGGGGATGGACGCGGCGGCGGCGGCAACGGTGGAGGAAGCGGCGGAGACAGCGGGAGAGGCAGCAGTGGCGGAGACAGCGGGGAAGGCAGCGTCGGCGTCAACGCTACGGCGGCGTCAGCGATTAGAAAGTACACGGGAGGAAGAGCTTTGCAGGGGGCACGTTGCAAAGTGAAGGGGAGCAGCTGAAGGGGGATTCGTTTTCCGAGAATGGATTAGGGTTGAGTAAAGGAGCTCTTAAGAGCTGTTGCAGGTAAATTGCCGAAGTGTTGTTAATAAGGAAATTCGGCTTTGGAACTTAATTGAGGCGTGTGATGCGGACGTAGTGATCGGTACTGAGTCATGGCTAAATGAGGAAATATCAGATTCAGAAATCTGTCGAAACGACTATAAAATATTTCGGCGGGACAGGGAATTCCTCTTCTTGTAAAATAATTTACTGTAATAAATGCCCGAGCAACGCTGGGTACTTCAGCTAGTCATGTATAAACGCGAACTTGAAATGGAAAAGCATTGAGCATGAAATGATAGGAGTAGATATAAGAATCGACAACTTGCAGACAATATATCTTATTGCATGTTATAGGCCACCAAATGGTAATTATTCCATTCTTGGGATTATTCGCGAACTGGCGGAATATTTGAATAGAACCAATCCGATTATTATTGGCGGGGACTTAAATCTAAGTGACATTAATTGGCAGGGTGATCTATGCGATAGAAAATACAGCTAATAATAAATAAACCAGTCTGAGATGCAGGAATGATGCAAGTTGTTGATAAACCAACGCGTCAACATTCTATTTTAGATATTTTTCTTATTAGACCGATGGACTTATTATACGAGACCGATGGACAAATTATACGTACTACTGCGATGTTATTCAGGGAATAAGCGATCACAAGGCCGTAATTCTTGAAATAAATGCTACTATTTGCAGGGGAAATGATAAAATCGGTAATAGAATATGGCAATGTCGTAAATATGACATAAATGGACTGCAGCATTTTCTAAAACTGAAATATGTGGATTTCGAAAAGTTAGGAGGGGGATTGGAAAACATATGGTAGAAATTCAAAGAAATCATTGAGGAAGCTCGGCAATGTTTCGTTCCTTTCAAATACATAAAAAAGACTTCAGATCCAGTGTATTATATCGCGGAAATTCGCAAATTGAAAAGAAAAGTGTATAATATTAGCAGCGAGGCACACTTACATAAATTTCAACAAATTATGAAAGAAGTAGAAAATAAAAAGAAAACTGCGCAAGAATCGTATCTTGGCGAATCTCTATCGAAAATGCTTGGGCAAAGTTTTTTTAACTTTGTACGCCACCGGCGAGGTAAACAGGAGGACACACCTCCTATAAGATGGCAAAATGTAGATATCGTAGACGATGAAGAGAAAGCCAATGTATTCAATAATTATTTCTGTTCTGCATACAAACAAAAAGATAACCAAATTATCATAGGGCACAATGACGTGTATCATATATTCAAAATTGATCAAACGGAAGTACGTTCACATTAAAAAAAAAAGAAAAACTGTAAGTTTTGCGGTCCGGATGGTATTACAACTGACATGTTAAAGATAGCAGGGGAAACAATAATATCATATTTGGTCAGACTTTTCAATATATCAATCAACAACGAAAGTGTACCGGATGATTGGAAATCTGCCTTAATAGTGCCAATTTTCAAAAATGGACCAAAATGGTGCAAAATTATAAGCCAGTTAGTCTTACGTCAGTAGTCTGTAAATTGTTTGAAAAATTATTTATCTAATTCGATTAGAAATCATTTGGATCAAGCAGAATGGTTATTTCATGGACAGCACGGCTTCAGAAATGGTTTTTCGTATGAGAGCCAGATTATTTCCCTTACTCAAGACTTGTCGCAAGTAATTGATGTAGGGGGAAGAGTGGATGCAATAGTTATTGATTTTGCTAAAGCATTTGATGTCGTGCCGCATGACATATTGATACTGAAACTTATTGATGCTAAAATTGACAGGCAGGTAATAGCACGGATAAATGAATTTCTTCGCGATAGAAATCAAAAAGTCCGAATTGGACAGCACTTATCGGAAAAGGGTAGCATTACTTCCGGGTTTCCTCAGGGCAGTGTCATAGGCCCACTGCTGTTTCCTTTCTTTGTAAATGATTTATCGCGAAATATAACGTCAAAAATTGCCTCTTCGCCGACGACTGTATATTATATAGGGAAATTGCAGATCAGCACGATATGATTCAACTACAGGACGATTTAAATAAAATTTAGAATTGGGTAATAGCTAATGAAATGACTATAAATGGAAAGAAAAGTAAAGCGATCACATTTTGTAGGGCCAGAGCTTTTCATACAATACCTTATCAGCTAGGTAATGACGTAGTTCCGAGAGTCTCGGCGTAAATACCTTGGATTCCCTGGATTAAATTGGGATGGGGAAACAAAAAGCGTATACCTCGCTTGTTAGGCCGGTAATGGAATACGGAGCTAGTTGTTGGGATCCGTACAGAATAGGACTTAAAAAGAGCTTAGAGAGGATACAAAACAGAGCGGCAAAATACACATTTCGGAAGAACACACCTGTGCATTGGGAATCATTAGAACGCCGGAGGAAGAGGGCACGACTTTGCGCGCTGTATAAATCTTACGTTTGTTGCTCCGCATGGCAGGAAATTCGAGGAAGGCTAGATAAACCAGATTATTTAAATAGATTTGATCACAAATATAAAATTAGAACAAGAATACAAAGAACGGACGTAGGGAAATTCTCCTTTTTAAGGAATTTTGTAATTCTCCTTTGTAGGAAACTATAGAAGATTGGAACGATTTGCCTGCGGCAGTTTTTGAGCCCTTTCCTTGCTCAGCGCGAGGTTTTAGGAAAAAAATATAGGAAATTAGTCAATAGGGTGAAAACGTATAGTGAAGTGAAGTGAAGTGAAACGTGCGATTATGCGTAGTCTACAGTAAAAAGTATTGAACAATTAATATTTAGATAAAGTTATATGCAGTGGAGTGAAGTGAAGTGAAGTGATTTCATTTCTTCTCAATATGACTGAATAAGTTCAGACTGGTGTGTATGTGAGGGTTCCTTCGTGTCTCTATATATACACGCGTATATGTTTGTATGTAAGTATATTTGTGTAATATGTAAGTTTATTCATTTATATGTTAGTGTGTATGCATTTTAATGTTTAGTATAGGAATGTAAATGCCATCTGCATATATAGGAAATGACAAAGTCAATTTGTTTGTTTATATTTATTTTTTATATATTATTATTTTATTTGTAATTGTAATTTTGCATTCTGCCACCGGGCATCATCTGCCCAATTGAAGAATAAATTTCTATCTATCGAGGGGTATTGCGAGGGGTATTAGATAGATATCTAATACCCCTCGTAAGTGGAGGGTCTACTGAGTTGAGTTGCTCGGTTCAGACGGCCGTGGGCGCACTTCTCCGAGAAGAGCACAGCGGTGTCATCACGCCGGTCGCTGCGCGTGGGCTGCGGGGATCGGAGTTATAGCTTCAAACAATATTGAGAAGAAGATAATTTTTATATGAGAAATCTGGATAAGCTAAGTGACCCGGAGGTGCAACAGATAAATGCGTATTTGCCGACAAAGTCGTGTGGTTTTCAAAATAATGTTAAAAATATGTTCTACGACCAATTGAAAGAAAAATATTTCGAATTAACTCTTGACAAAGTCAATTTTATTACCTAAATTCAGAAAAGACGAAGGTAGAAATCGTGCTCAAAACTACAAAAAAATTGAAAAATGTAAGTGGTCGTTTCGCAAGGCAGAGAAGACATCTAAACTCAACAAAAAGAACTCTGAACCGAAGAAAGAAAAAACAAGAAGGAAATTCAAACAATCGAAGAAAGTTTAAAGCGTCAGCGATTCAGCTAGTATATAGTAAATTACTTCTCATACTTTATCACTCTAATTTTCCTCTATTTTTTATCATCACTCCAATTGAGATCATATACCGTTGCCAATAAATCTACTCTTCGTAGAGGAAGGCTCAGAGAGGATGTATACTGCAGAACGGGCAAGGCAGCGGTGAATGAGTCAATGGATTTTTACTAAGCGAATAAAAATGAAGCGTGATGAGAGATCAAGAAATTCATAGAGCGGGAGATGCTCCAGAAATCGGACACGGTGGTGTCCACTTTCTCCGTTGTCGAAGGGGTTAGGCTCAAATCTGACCTGGTAATAAAAAGTCGGAAAGGGGTTCACGTGGTCGATGTGACTGTCCGCCCCGAGGATGTGCCTAGCCTACTAAAGGGACTACTTGGCCCCATGGGGAAATCTAGAGAAACCAGGGGATTCTAAAATGCCTAAGAATTACTTAGTAACAATGACTGAGAGTGGGAAGTGTATATTATTTAATATAGCATATAGAAAATTGTATTGTCAGAATCCACGTTTTGTGGATCCTTGATACCGAAAAATCTATTGACGGCAGAACGCCTCTCTGTCCGCCTGTCTGTTTGTTCGTCCTTCTCGCTGTCCGTCCGTCTCGTGGAGCATTTTTGACTGTCCGTTTCTTGGTGCATTTTTCAGTGTACCGCTGCAGCGTCTGTGATCGGAAGGCTCTAGGGTTTGAGTCCCGACGGTGGCAGATTGAGACAAAAGCTACTTAGGTAGGTCGAATACAACCACTGTCTGGAGGCGAATTACAGCTGCTGGTTGGTCTGATCGTAGTTTTTCATCGTTTCTCGGATCAATGCCAGGAAAATATCGGAGAAAAACCCCAATAAAAGTGCCACGGACCATGCGCTATCTTCCCTTCCTCATTCTTGTTCCCTCCCCCTCCCACACACACATATACACTACGCTACCACACATCCGGTGGTTAGTCGGAAGCTTAGGACTTACTTCAAGTGGGGCGGTACCCTGCTGGGGGAGAAAGGAAAAGGTGGAAAATAGAGACGGACAAAACTGCATTCAGTCTCTCTCATCTCTCGTCCGAATCATTCTCGTTAGTCGAAGAAGGGAAATGGGTCGTGGAGGGGAAGCGCCCAGCCAAGGCCAAGGGAGTACACTGGCGAAAGAGAATCTCTTTCTCTGCGGGAGGCAACGAGACTACGAGATTCTCGTATGTCGTAGGGACAGAGTATTCTCATAAGCAGTCCAAGCCGGCCGAAAGTAGGAAGAGACTCGTGATCAAAACTGCTTAGTGTAGAGCAACGATTTCTTCCTAATTAATTGATTTAAAAAAAAATACAATAACTGCTCTCTAGCGTAATAATGAAAAGTTTCCTTTTACTTTCATAATATTGAAGTATTACATATCGTCGTAACAAGAAAAGTAAAAATAAATAAATAAATAAATAAATAAATAAATAAATAAATAAATAAATAAATAAATAAATAAATAAATAAATAAATAAATAAATAAATAAATAAATAAATAAATAAATAAATAAATAAATAAATAAATAAATAAATAAATAAATAAATAAATAAATAAATAAATAAATAAATAAATAAATAAATAAATAAATAAATAAATAAATAAATAAATAAATAAATAATAAAAATAAAAGGAGATGGCTCACAGCAACAACTGTATTAAAGTGTATTCTTATTATTGTAAATGTTTTGTGTTAGGGTGTTAACATTTTGCATACTTTGTATGTAAATGAAAACCTCACATAATTTAAACTTCGTAAAAATTGAAATATGAAATAATAATTATTGATTCCATTGAAGAGAACCTTTTCTTAGTTATCCTTCATCGAGCTATCTCCCATCTGATCTGAGAAATGACCTAAGCCTATCTTCGTATTTCGCACGTGGAGAGGCTGTCAACGTATGCTCCGTGCCGTAGGCGTAGGACCGTTTCTTCCCTCTCCGGCCCCTCCTACGGCGAAGTGAGGGAGTTTTGACACCTTGAGATGATCCCGAACGCTCAGGATTTCAGGCCCAGTTTTGTTAATTGTTAAAAAATGATGTTATTTTACTTCATTTCACAATTAAATCTTAATTATACATTAATAAATAGGGCTAAATTAAAATGTTATTTTCCTAGTTTATATTAAGGGTTTAATATATTTTGACATTATTTACTGCAAACATTGAGAAAATTTGTATTAAAAGTAAATTTTTATGTTATTATTATATTATTATTATTATTATTATTATTATTATTATTATTATTATTATGATGTTTATTGCCCATTAACATCGCACGTGGGTAAGGGTTCCCATGCTAGGCGGGTAGCTTACATTGTAAAAAGCATCTGGAGAAGCCCACTTCGAGAAGAGTGTTTCTTAATTAATATAAGGAATTTATATTAACATTATTAATTAATAAAATAGTTTATTAATATTAACATTTTTACTTTTTAATTAAAATTAACATTTAATTTAAATAAATTTATATATAAATTAACAAACAAAATAATAAAATAATAAATTAACTTGCACAAATTTAATTCAAACATTTAAAATTTAATTAGTATTAATATTTTAAAATATTTATTAATATTAATTAATATTATATAGTACTATTAATATTTTCCACTTCACAACTTCCACTTAATTTAATGAACAATGGCGATTCATATCCCAGTTAAATACGAAGTGCATGTAGGTGAATAACCAGAACAGCTATATTACATTTTTAACAAAACCACAACACACGGCTGTAAAACGCACTCTCTAAAGCTGTAGACACAAACAACGACTTCACTACAGTGCGGGAGACTTAGTACTGGCAGCTAGCAAAATCTCTTTTAGGGCGGCGCAATAGAGCACCATACCCAGGCCATTAACACTCATCCTCCACCCCGCAGCCCGGTACCCTTAAGCCCTTTGGCCCGCCTGAACCCACGTAGTCGTTTTGTGGCTTCCAAACAGCAAGACAGAAACGGCTCAACTTACATTCCATGTTTTCTGTTAAAAAATTGTTAAATTCCATTTCATTCAATTTCTTGCATAGACTCACAAAATTACTACAATATTTAATGATTCAACTATCCTTTTCTTTCTTTCGTTTTTTAAAATGTTAATTCTATTTCTAAAATTATATATTTTATAGCCATGTGCTATTAGTAATCTATTAATCCTAATGTTTTTTTTTACTAGTGTTTAATTTGTTCATATTCCTCGTATCAGGAAACCATGATGTTTGAAATTGTTACACCTATACTTTTATTGTAAATACACTTGAAAAGAATATCCTTTTATGTGTAGTATTCAATAAAATCTAATGGTTTGAAAACATAATATTTAAGATACTTTTGTTTATATTATTTGCCATACCATTCGTTAGTATTCAGAATATTCATAATCAATTTCATTCACTGTTGAATGTGGCTGTAGCAGACACAGTGGTACTGACGGACGTAAAAACTTTGGTTTGATGCTAGTAAAATGATGAAATTTTGAGTTACTTTGCATAAACCACAATATTTGGAAGAATAAATTAATTTAATAAATTATTATAACAAAGTTTTACTAATCATATCAATGCTCTGAGATTTTTGCGAAGTTTCCACGCGCGTTTTCCGATGAGCATCTTATTTGTGATATTATTTGTAGTTCTACAACTGTGTTAGCAGATATTATCAGGTAATTGTTACGGATTCTGCTAAAAAATAAAAAAAATAATGTTTTAAACACCGAAAAACTACGGTAGAAGACTGTAGTCTTAATTTGTATCCTCTTAGAACATCAATTTGTAATGTAAATAAAATGAAAGCAATTTTAATACCAATTAACATATTATAAATTTAAACAAATTCAGTAATAATTACTAATAATATCGATCAGATCTTTAAGAACAATATAAAATTTCCGGATATAATTATAGACTCTTGGAACAAAGTTAAGATGGGCGCAGCGTATTGATACGCCAATGTAACTTCCACCAAACATCTGCTTTGAAATGTTTTTTATTGCCCTACAACTTTATTAGCAGATATTGGCAGCTAATTGTAATGAATATCACTAAAGGACATAATAGTTGATATTTTAAAATATGAAAGACGGTGCTAGTGCGTTAAAGTCCTAACTTTTATCCTGTGAAATAAAAAAAAATTATAAAAATTCAATGCGAAATCGCAATTTTTGAATATAAATTTCTCATGACCAAAGCAAACAAATCAAATGGCAATTACTCACCGTACAGATAACACCTACAAGAATAACTTTCCCAAATGTCGTTATATGATCACTGAGCAAAGTTATGCGTGATAGAGCGCGCGCTTGGAAACAGCCTTTGAGATCACTCCCAAGAGATGTATATTTTATGTAACTTTGAAACGATGTCAAAACACAGTCAGTAAACTTACGTTTTCGAAATTAACGGCATTCAATGCAGAATTTTGTCCCCTTTTAAATGATATATGGCACAAGTACATATGTAGAAATTCATGTTTTGGACATTTGGCCAGCTTTTCCCCCAATGTGGGACGTGAGGTCCAAGGTCAGCGAACGAGCTCGTGTTGATGTCTGCGAAAGACCGTTGGCTGGACCCTCCGTCTGATGGCCCTGGCTACGAGATTATCGAGTCGTCTCGCTCTCGAGAATGTCGAGTCGTCTCGTTCTCGTTGCCCGAGATTCTCGTTCAGCCTTTTTCGCTTACGAGAACGAGAGAGAATATTCAGCAAATGACTGCCTTTGGTGGAAAACCCAGCAAGCCAACGTGTAGGTCAGCGCAATATCTCACGTTTCAGCGGGGGAGCCTCATCGCCACACCCCGCTTACCTGTGGTTCATACTGCTCGTCTTTTATATCTGGGTACCTGAATTCAAATATCGATCGATCTAGGTAAAATTTGCAATGGACAAAGTATGTTTGTGGCAGAGTTTCTCAGGGTTCTCCCGCTTCCATTGCCTCTCGCTATACCATTTCTTCCTTATTATTCACTTCTTCATAATAGTCTGCCCATTACAATCATTCGTTCACTTCAGGTGTGATTATCGGATCTATGAACTGGTAATGTAATAAAGATCAACCGAAGGGCAGCCTCTATCTCCGCTATTTCGGTCGTCTTGGGCAACACGTGTGTGTGAATTTGTGTGTGTGTATATGTGTTAGTGTACAACACAAAATCTCCTTCGCCTCGTCAATTGAATTACATTAGCTAAAATTACTAGAGACAATTAAGCTAGGAAGTCAATAAAACGACCACAACGCTGTATTTAAACTCAAATAATAATGAAAATTAATTCAAGAAAGAGCTATTGACAAGAACAAATATAATTTTAACCAAACATTAAAGAGCATCTTGAAAGGCTGGTAAAAGCGAGGTATAATGGCGAGATAATAATGAATGAAATGAATAATACTATAGATCCAGAAATATGCAGATAACAGCTCCTTAAGTAGCAACAATTCGCGGCACCCTCTATCACAACGATTAAAAATGTTGTGAAACACGTTTCTAGTTTATGGCACACTAAATGACAATGCGGTTGTCTCTGACATTACATTAGCTGTTTACACCAGGCCTGCACAAAAGCAATGACCATATACTCCGAATAAAGCGAATCACGAAACAGCGATCAGCTAGGACGATGCCATCCAATCTCCATTCGGGAGCTTCAATATCAAAACGTAAATTGTAACGAAGCTTCAGATTAGATAACTGCGTCCCAGCTGATTGCTGATCCTACGTTTTAATCGGAGTATAAGGCCATTTGCACAAGGCAAACGTGGGCACATCGTTTGTTACCACGTCCACGCGCAATACGACAAGCTCAGTTATGAGAAGACTAGGCACGTAGAGCGAACCGCCCGCAGACGAGAGACGAGAAGGGGAATGCGGCTGCCAGAGAGGGGTGAGTGGAGGCCTCGTCATTTTCCGGGCTTCGAGGTCATAAAACCAGCTCGTTGGGCAAGCCTAGTGTACACTATCAAGTTACAAGTGTAAAAACTCTTTAATGGTGAAGGAACGGTAATACAGGAGCTCAAAGAAACGAGAGCACTACATCAGAACTTGTGGCAAATTCGTTTTATGCAAATTGCACATGGTCCTTCGAAATTGGATACCCAGTAGTGGAACGCTAGTGCGCGAATCGTGACGCTGTGTGGGTTGCTCCTTAGTTACTGGAATATTCCATGGCGTTTTTTTTAAGAAAAATACAATGGACCAGACCACCTCGTGCAACACAAACTTTGTGTTCTGCACAGAAAATTCAGAAATGTTGACCAAATAATGTGTAAGATATCAAACCGCTTTAGGTGGATCAGAGCCTCAACTGATGTTACTACTGTGCCTCTGGGAGGTCCTAGGGTTCGAGTCCCGATGGTGGCAGGATTTTCGACACCAGCTATTTAGCTAGGTCGAATTCAGTGGCTGTCTGGAGGAGAATTCAAATGGCCGGCTGCTCTGATTAGTTGGTTTCTCCGAGCAACATCAGGCGAATACCGCGGCAGTACCCACGGGCCACGGACTGCGCACGATCTTTCCTTCCTCTTTCACGTCCTACCCTCACCCCTTACTTACCCTCACCTACATTTACATACACTACCACACAATTTGGAAGCTTAGAGCTTGTCCCGGCTGGGGCGGTGGTGCTCTGCTGGTGGTTGGGGGAAAACACGCTTGTAGCACAAACCAACTTGTAGGTCGGAGCCAGATCTCGCCATCCAGCGGGAGGAAGATCACCGCCACCTCCTGTGACACAAAACATGCACTTCACTTAGGAGACTAATGATCCCAGTAGTTCAAGCGCGAAACACAAAATAATCAATCGAATGATAAATAAAAACTATCGTCCAGTTAATTGAAAATATAAAATAGGTAAGATAACGAGTATATAACGTTCTCCAAGCGCCGTCGCCAACAGATATCCGCGGAGAAGGGATGGCTCAGGGCACCAACTGATGTCACTGCAGTACCTCTGTCCGGGACTCCCTGGGGTTCGAGTCCCGACGATGGCAGGATTTCCGAGACTAGCCAGATGGCTGCTCGGTTCCGAACCACACATGCAGGGAGACCGGTCAGGAACTTAAAACGTGTCCCGGCTGGAGCGGTGCCCTGCTGATGGGAGACACTTGGTTGGGGGGAATACTTCGCTAGTCGACGGTAGGTCGGCGCTGGATCTCGTCATCCAGCGGGTCAAGATCACCGCCACCTCCCTAGCAAAAACTTAGCATACGGGATTACATACCTTATCAGTTGACGCGCCCAGAGTCACAAGTAATCAATCAATCTCCGCAAAGAGACGAGACACTCATATACAGTCAGTGCCCTCTAGCGCCCGTCCGTTTGACCCCGCTCTTCGTCGCACCTGCCCAAAGATCCCCATTATTTATCGTTCAGTGACACCCTTTAAAAAAATTATTACTACATCGGCTCCTTACATTATTCTCTATATTATACACATTCATAAGAAAAGAAATTGCACATGATTGTCTTAAAGATAACGATTTCAAACACCAATATTTTGGTAAATATCTAAATTACAAATAATCGAAGATTCTTCCACTTCTCAGTAGATGTGTTTATAATCTTTACTGTAGTTCAATGGTTACAAAATATTTAGTTTTTTTTTAAACTAGGCATGTTTCTCCAGTGTGGATTGATAAGAGTATTTTCTCCTGCCTAAAATATCATTGTGAATATATGGTTATGTTGTGTTTTCTAAATATCCTAAGTAGTTGCTTGGCTAGGCTCTTCAACGTCCTGGAGAAGAAAGTCAAAATGGGGCTATCAGCAATAAACGTGGAATTAAATATTTTAAGTCTAATTGATATAATATGGCTTGTCCAATGGAGAAAATAAGCATGTGGTGCTATTTATTTCAGTCTTTCCTGATATCCTTCTGCAGGGATCCTAGTTAGGACCCTTTTCTTCTGGGGACCGCTGAGGTTCACTGGTTGTCACAGCTATACCCCTGATCCTAAGGATGAACAATGGATGCAAAAGTCAAAGAGTATCTTTCAATATGAAAGTAAAGTAAAGTCTTTCAATATTTTTCTCAACTGAAGAATGGCAAAGCACCCCTTGCTCATAGTGTGAGACAAACATGCTGTACCCTAGATAATTCATTGAAGCTGGTACTGTCATCAGTTTGTCATTGTAGCAATGATTAGAGTATGCCCTAGGTAGTGGTTAGTTAAAGAGCTTTTTAGATGCAGAATTAAGGCCACAAATTACAAAACAGCACAAGTCTACTTACCAAAATTTTAATATAAACAATTATTTTTGTATGTCATTAAGCCACTAAAGACGTTACATTAATTTTTTCCATGTACAGAAAGACTCTTATATGAAATTGAGAATTGAGACACATTTTTCATTCATTGTGAACCTTACAACAAGGCAATTCCAGTGATACCAGTAACTTAAATGTCATAGAATGTGGACATATGCTGCTTTGGAATTCTTGACTTTATTTTTTTTTTTTTTTTTTTCATTGTTGATTTACACTTTCTGAACCTGCTACAGCACTCATAGAATTGGAAACAAAAAGCTGAAGACTACTTTACTCATTATGAAGGTTGCTTTGGAGGGGGGGGGGGGATTAATAAGTTTAATTTTACGAATGTAGAGAACTATGAGATCTTTCTATGAGAAGACTCCATCTTTTTAGGCAATTAGTTTAGAACACACTTTCTTAGAATGGATACTTTTTCAGCATCATTAACACTAGATGGTATATGGAAACATATTATGCTACATATTTGTTGTAGGAGGGGGCAGGGCATCACTAAACCCACCCATTTCACTAATTATAAAAATCTTGGAGTGAAATAAAATAATACATTATTCAAGTAGGAGTAAACACTCAACTGAACTTACAGAAAAAAAAAGTTCTGTTTAAATTGATTTTTGTTTTTTCTTTAGCAGAATCATCTTCAACATCACATGCAATGTCTTAGGAACTTGGTACATGCTAGTGTTTGCTTTGAGTGTCTGGCTTGGGCTTTCATTTGGCTATTGATAATCATTGATTACTCTGTCCATAAACTAAACAGAAGCTTGAGTTCCCCTTTCCTTGAGTTTCTTCTCTTCTGTCATTTTCTTATGACAGACTCTATTGTATAAATAAGGGGTCTAGTCGGACTGATCATGAAGATTGTTCTTTGATATTATGAGGTGGATTTCTAAATCATGCATTTAGTGCTGAAATGTCAGTCATTGTATTGAAAGGAAACCATTTTGCAAGTATACAGTCTGCCAGTTAATCAATGCCACTTTGCCTCAATGCCACTTTTTGTGGGGTTATAATATTAATTCTCTTTTTCTCAGTAATTACTAATAAAACTAATAATTATAATTGTAAAACTTATAATAAAAAGAAAAAAATGATGATGGCTAGTATAAAGAAGAGCTCAAAACCTGTCCTAGAAATATCATAAGTAAAAATTATAATTTTACAGATAAATTCACCTATTGCTTTTTAAACAAAAGACTGAACCCCTTCCAATCATTCCTTAATTTCTGTTAAATATTGTCGTAATAGCAAACTCTAAAATTTCTAGTTGTAATATTTTGTCAAAGGTATTCCCACTCCAGGACCTTCTGAATATATTTATGGTTAAAATACATCTCTGGACCCTGAAGTATCTTTATTTTTCTTAATTTCTGAATTTCACACATGAATTTTCAACTATAATCAAGAAATTTGCTTAATATCTCTTCTCATATTTTATTTAATACTTTCATTTAAATTGAATATTGCACAATATTCAATGAATAATTATGTATTTTATAAATTAAAAAAATTTTGATGTATTATTTTTACAAACTCATATACTTGCTCAATATTTACAAACACTTTTATCTAATGTTAAAAAGTGAATGTACAATTTAAACTCATTAAATATTCATACTAACTTACAAACAAACATCATTGCATTAATTTATTAACAATGATTTGTAAACTCTGGTATTATGGGATTCTTGTTTCAGAATTACAATACTGAGAGAAAATGGTGTGACAAAGAAATTTCTATGGGAAGCACACTTTCAAGAGCTGCCTCCACAAGTGATGTCATTAAAAGGAGTTGGCTTCCCAGAAATTATACCCATGCTTGCGTTAATTGGATTAGTCTGCTTGATATGCCTTTTGATACTCATCATTGAATGGTGGATCTATTATATGAAGAATAAGACATTTCAAATGAAGAAAAATCCTAAATAGAACATATTTATCATCACTGTCAGTATACAGTCAAAAAATATTTCCACTCTAAGATAATTAGAATAGCTCCACACATTAAAAACAGCAAATGTTTTGAAACTAGCAACACAATAAAATATATAAATGCAATGAAATAAAAAACTTGAAAGCACAGAGAGTTTAACTCTTGGATTATGTTTAAATAATGAATGTTAAAGTATGAGCAAATGAAATAATTATTTATATCTCAAAAAGCAGATTTTCAAATAAAAGCACACATTACTTTAATGTTGCACTGAACTGTAATTTTCAAATACAAATACTATTAATATAATTATACTACTAATATACTTTAATTTTTGTATTTTACAGAGCACTCAGAATGAATCACACATTTTAAAAGTATTTCACTTCATTACTCAATTTGAGAATTTGGATGTTATTCTCACATTGTCTTTAATGTTGACATAATGATGAATTTTCAGATTGGTATTACATTCATTAATATCATTTTCAAAAGAGGTCACCAAATAATTATATCTCCTATCATATTGGGGAAAAAAAGCTGAAAGTTAAGAAAGGATTGTTGTGTCTTGGCTAATTTGGTGATATCTTTTTTACAAAATTCTTATGGATTTCATACCATGTGTAATAAATAACCAAATTAGTTCCTGAAATAGATATTCACTTCATGATTGCACTCTATACATTCGACAGAAAAGTTTTAAAGATTGCCTGAAGATGAAGACAAACTTCTTTGAAATGTTGTTATATAATAAACAGATGTAATTCAAGTGAAATATTTTTTTCTTCATGTATTCTAATTTGGACTGTCCAAAATAAGTGGAAACGTAAATTATATTATTTGCTGTGTTTGCTTTATGCTAAAAATTATTTTTTAAAGGTTCTGATAATATTTGAGTAAATTTTGAAGGAAATCTGTGAAATTACAGTAAGAAAAGTAGTGAATGAAAAATATGTGTCCAATACAAACAAATGTCAATACAAGCAACGATCAAACTAGGTTTCCTTGGTTAGGTTTCCTTGCCTATCTCTGAATATGAAGTCCCATAATCCATATTAATCACAAGAGCTGTTATTTCTTTGCTCAAGGACAGAAAGATATGCTTCGAACATTAAATAAGAAATGTAATGAACAATTCTGAATGCATTCATTTTAATTGAGAAAAAACATAAAAATTATATTCTCCTTTCAATGTTAGAACTCAATAATATTTGATGAAGTTCATATATTTCATCTTTCAAGTGTTAACAATCAGAATGTCAATGGTAGCATTCTGTAATCTACTTGTTCTCATGCCCGGTTATAACAGAAAAGTGTTTGTGTTTTCTGTGTTCCAATTCCCCTGTGCATGAGAGAATGGCAGTTGTGGAATTATATACTATTACCTCTAGACATTCCTATAAGCCACCACCTAGTCTGTTTATCTTGTACATTTTTAGTGTAGACTTGTAGGAAGACTTGTAGGAAAGTAAATATTATGTTTGTGAATCTCCCTTTATACATTTATTCCATGTGTCTGTAGAATTTTTTAAATGATTTTCCTCTGAATATTTCTCCTGATCATCCCGTTTTTCTATAAGATCTTCCCTAAGAATAGCAAAACATTCCCTATCTTATAAAGTCTACGATCACATTTATCTGTGGAAAGTGTCTGAGCTTGACAACTCTTAGTACTTATTATTATCATCATAATTTTGGTTTCTTAACCATATTTTTAAAACAGGTCTTGTATTTGAATTTGCATAATCTTTTATTGCTAAACAGTATTGGAAAGAAATAGATTTTGTAAACATATACAGCAATTCTCGCTTTTACAGGTTCTCAATATATCTCCATGATCCCACACTCTTAGATGAAACAGATGCTTGACTTGCTTTAGAAGTAAATTGAGAATAATCATTTGAAACTGACTTATGACTAATTCTGTAGTATTGAGATTAAAATACAACTGGTTGTGAACAAGTAATTGCATTTGGAGGAGATGACAAAATAGAAAACACATGCTCTTAAAATTGCTTGAGACATATAGATTTTATATGATGAAAATAATAATAGCAAATCATAGCTATTGAATGTCTCTTGCATTTTGTGAAGATTAAAATGGGACACAACATCAAATGACTTTATAATAGGAATCAAGAGCAGGAAAAACATGCACTTTAGTGGACAATATGCAACAAAGGGTCCCTTCTAAGAATCAACTGCAAAATGGAATATTACAATTATCAGCAAAGTGAAAAGGTATGACCAGTTTCACCAGGATTACTGTAAGCAAAACATTTGCCATATACGCCTTTGCTTTGCCTTTGCATTTACTTTAGTCTTACTTGTGTTGCATCTTGTAAAGAAATTTACAAGAAATTATTTACGCTTATGTTGCAGAGGATGTTACTGTTGAAGGGTTCAGTAGAACAAGGCTCTATCCCACATTGGCCTAGCTCTGACATATTGACATGTTGAGAGTTTTACTACAACTTTCATAAAACAACTCAGTACACTTTTAAACACAGTACACTTACATGTAAGTACATACTGTATTTAAGTAACATATTACACTAAAAGAATAATGTTTTAAGTAATATTTAATGCTAATAACTGAACTTCAAAAAATATGTGGGATTCCCCTTTGTTTTCCTGAGCCATTCAATTCACGAAAATAGAAAAATATCCTATGAACAAAAATAAAAGAATCTATAATTTAATAATCTTATGATAGTTAATCTCTAGAATAAAATAAAAACAAAACAGAGGAAGGTCAAGGTTTTCATTATTTGTTTGTTAGCTGGAACCTTAAAAAATTAAGAATCATTTTCTACTCCAGTTTAATAGGTTCTTGATATTTTATATTTTTAGTTTTAAAATATTTCAAAGTGTTGGCTTCTGAAAAGTCATTTTCACCTTTTGCTTTAAGAAAAACAAAAAAATGGGAAGAATAAAGTATTTTGAGGAAGGGAAGAAAAAGCAAAATGGTTAACCATATGACCCAAGCAAATTTTAACCACTTAACTTACCAATTATGAAACGAAAGATGGTCAAAAAATTTCCAATTTTTATTATTATTCATGTTAAAAACCTGAGTATACTCGGACTTTTAAATTTTTGAAAAAATGTAAAGCCTGAGGATACTCGGGCTTTTATGTTAAGTAGTTAATATGAAGAGATTCAAATAAGTTAAAATCCAAATGAAAGTAATTAAAGAGTATGACAAGTACTAATATTATGTAAAAAACAGCAAAGTTTCAGTTTTGCCACAATATTTTTATTATCTACACAAATATAATCTTTGTATACAACATTCTTCTGAACATCTAACACTATCACAGTTCTACAATAATGCTTGGTGACACAACATTGGTGATATGTCACTTCTGAGTTTAACAAATTACATAAGAGGATAATTGCAAATGCACTCCAAAGAGAGAGATTACAGAATATGTTTGGTACATTCAAAGCATTCCATGCAGAACAAATAAAAGCAAATTATTAAGCCACAGAAACAAATTACAAAGAGAGCAATAAATAAAGTAATAACTTCAACACAGACAAATTTTATGACTAAGAATAATCTAAGAGAAGGAACATTGAGTGTCACAGAAGCTAAATACCTTGATAACTATTGGGTTTTCTTAGTGGCATCAAAATTTATTTCAATTAGCAACAGTAAATATTTGTTTTCAATAAAAAATGTTTCCTTTATCCTAGATTGAAAACAATTTTTGCCGAGATCTAGAGAAATAAATGCTTTTGAGCCAAAAGATATAAAATTGCAATTTTTATCATAGTTGTTTTTGTTTTGCAATATTTTGTAGAAATTTAGAATAACTATAGAAATAAGCTTATTTCTAGCAATGCTTTTATAGATTAGAATATGTAGGTAGAGAAGTAGGCGTACTGAATATCTTAATATAAGTCAGTACTTTGTAGGCCTATTATTTTAGTGAATAAATTAATATCATGGATGATCAGAAAGTACAGTGTATGTAGCTTTCTACCCAAGATTGTTATGTGATGTAGAGAAGTAATAACAGATTATTTTTCAAAAGCATCTGTAGATGGAAAAAGTGTTTTGAAGAATGAAAACTCATACTACTTCAATTTACAACTTAACAAGCAAATTTAATTTCTGTTCAGGGAATACGGCAAGACAACAAAATTGTACACACTCATAGTTCTTAAAAATCTAAGAAATTAAAAATTATTTGAATAACTCATTTTAAATCAGTGCAGTCTTTCAATGAGATTAACAGTGATGCTGCATGACAAAAATTTATCATGGTTTCACTGACATGATATTCTTAACCTTAATATTTATCTTTTTCAAATAACAATGGGAAATTGAGGATTGATGTATTGAAAAAGAAATTGATGTATTTCTTTTTTATATCTTTTCCATTTTTGAAAATAAAGAAATGAAGAAACTAGTTAAAAATATTTTAGATATGTTTTCTACTCAAATTTGACAGCATTATTTAAGAACAAATAGAAAATGATATTGTGAGGCATTAACAGAAATTTTCCAAGGTATTTCATTGCACAAATGTGATACCTTGGTATCAAACAAGAAACTATACGCTTAATTTACTGTTTACAAGAAAACTTTCTGCAGTCATCATTTTCTGTTTTTCTTAATTAGACACATAAAAAGAAAACCCTCATATTTAAGCAGACTAATTCTAACAAAAGAAACAAAATACTTGATTTTTTAAATAAGTACCAAAAAAGGTAGGCTTTGATATAATAATGAAAGAAAAAATATCTCCAAAAAAAAAGAAAAAAGGCATAGAGTAAAAATTATATTATATTTCAAGTTTACAAGGAATGTTTAACGAGCAATAAACAAATATTCTGTTTTTTAAACTGAAAACTGAATCTTTTTAAAGCTTTTATTTTAATCAAGTAATTAGTAAGAATAAAGAAAATAATTCTTAAGAAAATATTTTTAAAATTAACACTTGCACACTTCACTACTGATATTCAAATAAACTATATATAGGTAGTTATAACACAAAATTGAACAGTGCAATTATTTATGAATGTGTCACTTGCATTGGAATTTTAATAAATCTTCCTTGTGTCATTTTAGGAATCATTGCTTAATTACTTATGACTGCAATACTTGACTTCAGTCTCATTTACTTAGTTAACATGTGAACTTTGACAGTTTAACATAAAATATTAAATAAACATTTTTTAATATTGTTTTTGAATTTAAGACTATACAATCTCATTTAGTTGTACATAAAATTTGCATACTCAATGTTTTTTATGAGTGTTTTTTATGTATGAATTAACTATGAATATGGAACAATTAAATTTACTCGATATCATCTAAACAGTTTCATCAAACATGTACATGAAGGACTCTGTTCAACTGCATCTATAATTGAACATTTATAATGACATTCATAACACAATGGGCACTTGTACATATGTATATGATTAAGGATTTTCCTACATGTTTAATGTTGTCTATAAAAGACAATAAAATGTACGTTACACAGCCATAGTTACAACTGGAACACCTGGATACACTTCGCTAAAATAAATAAGCACAGGACAGCCTTCTACACATTGATATAAAATGTTGGAAAATGATGTTTCTCAATCTGTGCAATGTGAACCATATAAACATTCTATAGCCATTCATATTACCCCAAACTGATTTTCATTCGTTCATGACAAATTTTAAAAGGCATCTTGCTACTTCCCTCTCCAAAAAATGACAATCTAAAACTGAAATACAAAACAAATTAATGTTGCAGAATGAAAAAAAATGTATGTAAATGATTTTTTATGTGAACAAAAGTATTACCTCCATTTGAAATTTACCAAATTCAGGCTTGCAGGTATGTTTCCAGTTAAATAGAGATCGGTGTCAGGAGAAAAAAGGAAAATGACATTACACAAAAGGAAGGAAAATGCAAACATAAGACAAAATGCAAAAAATAGGCATCAGAAGCGAAAATAGGCAAGAAATGGTGAAATGAAAATCTCCTAAAACAACCTCAGAAATATAATTAAGCATCTTATTGTTCAAATACATAAAATTATAACAATAATAAAAAGGCTTCTGGGCTCTAATTATTATAATGCCTGGTCAGCATTTTTCCAAGGATAATGGGTTAATATCACAGTTTGAGAAACACCACATGTATTAACACTAGAGAAATTAGTCCTTTTCCAAGGAAGATTATTAAATTAAGAAAATTATTTAGATTAGACTAGTAAGCACTGGTATGGCAATGTTGAAAAAAGAAAACTGTAACAAAAGAATTAAAATAAAATGTAATTCTGAAAAAATGTCTATATTGCACAAATTAATATTTTATGTAACAATTATTAAGATAGTAGTGAAATATTAAGAAATTACATGAAATTACAAAAAACAAGAAAATAGATCAAGACTCTTTCAACACTCACCACTTCTGTTAATACAATGTTAAAAGTTGTCTAAAAAGTAAACGTGTCAAAGAATGTGAAATTAAGAACTTATAAGAACTTAAAAGAAATGTAATAATTTAAAAAATCCAAAATAAATTAAAGTAATCAAAATGTTAAAATTCATTAAATTAATGAAGCAAAAAACTGAAATGATAATGAAGTTATGTAAGTATAAGTACATCACATGCAGGCTGCTCAGTGCATACAATGATTTTGAACTACCTATCTTATTGTTTTTGCCCCTAATAAGTTTCATTAATAGTTTATATGCAAGTATCTTTATTGTTCTCAAATGTTTTGTGTTTTTAAACATCTGGACACCTCTTACACACTAAATATTCTGACACTCTCTAGCAGTAACTAACTCTTTTAAACATTCGTATTCACCAAACTGCAACTCACAATTTCTTATGAGTTAACTTTCCACTCGAATTAACTTTGTAATGTCTTGTTTTTAAATTTGCAATATAAATAAAGTACATATTCACTATGGTGGCACCACAATGAAAACTCACTCCTTTAAACCACAATTTGCCTTAATATAGCTGTTATCAAGAATATTTATTAGAAGGAAAATGATAACAAATGAAATTTTCAGTCATAATTATTAGTATATACCTATGTAAAAGTGACAATGCTTTTGTTCTTGGCAGACCCTCTTAAAATAGCTTGTGCATTTTGTATTTAAGCAAACACCTTTTTAAGACATCCTAGGTCTTGATTTATTTTATGTAAATGAGAATTGACTAATTAACTATTTACACATTTAAACAACACTGCAACAGCAAATTGATTAATAATTGACAACATATTTCATGGTAATATTGGACATTAAGTATATTCATTAATACATGCATAGACATTTGAACTCATGAAATATCTTCAGATGAAATTATGGGTCACTAAAGACAAAATAAGATATATTGCAGATAATTTTCATTTGTCCATAAAATTGGAGGCCTGATCACCTGAATAAAACATGAAATAGTATCTAAGTATTGATAGCAAACAACAGTCATACACATTAGTCACACTGGAGTTCTAGAGATATGTTGGGGAGAGGGACTTTTTTACACAATAAAAATATTTCTGACTAAAGACAGCCTTGATAGGTACTATGTACGCGACATCTCTCAAAAGAACATAAAATTCCAAAGTTTCTTTTCTTATTACTTATAAATCCCCTCTTCTTTGAGAAACAACATCCATCAAAAAGGCTTTTTTCTTATACAGCCAAGTACGCCCTAGAAGTGAGGCATACTCTTCTAGAATATTAGGTTATGAACAACAATTATTTGCAATTAACTTATGGAAGGACTAGAATGTAACTTATCAGTTTGGATTATCCAACATAATTTTTCCTTACAACAAAAACATTTCAGTTAAATTTGTAAATGAAGATTGTTGACCACTTCACAACTATAAGGAAAAGACAAAAAGGAAATTAAATGTCAAAAATAAAGCATCAATGTTGAATGTGTCCTGAAGTATTTCTTCAATGTCAATCATTCTTTTGAAAGTGATTATGCAACACATTTTTCCAGAATAATCAAGTTTGAAAAAATGAAAATATTTTAATGTGTAGTTTTATTGTAATATTTCACAGTGACAAAAAACATTTTTAGGTTGAACTAGCCATTTCTAGAAAACTTTCAGTCATCCATGTAAAATATCTTTTTAAAATCTCCATCATAATAAAAATTCAGTTAGAGTGCAAAAAAAGTAAAATAAATAAATCTGGGAAAAATGTAATTTAAAATGAGGTTATTAGTCTATTGGATCTTACAAGTGCATAGTAAGAGTTAAAATCAGTGTTATAATCATTTGACATCGCACCACATGCAGTGAAAAATTGTTTTGAGAAAATTCCATTTTTTTTTTTCAATATTTAGTCAGGCACTAATTATATTGTTTATAAAGTGCTAGGTAGAGAAGCTTCACTACTTAATTTCAAAGCTAAAGATCTCATGAGGTTCCAAGCAAAAAAAATTAGATCATTAGTAATATTAGGTATTTTCGAACCTGTGAAAGATTGTTAGATGTGTTTTTAAGATGCATACGTAAATGATAACTAGCAAACTGATGGCAAAGCTAATTACAATTCTGTAATAGTCTCCTCAATCACAAGAATTACACATCAATCATTGAATCAACCATGTTTTTTCCAAACATAATTAACCAAACCATAATAAACCAAATAAACCAAACATAATCAACCAACCAACCATAATAAACCAAAGATAATTTTTCAATCTTAAAATTTTCAGTGAGTAGCATTCTTGAAAACATGTGGTGTATCCTTTTACAATTTGTTAATAATTTCAAACTTAAATGCAATTTTCCATTCATTATATGAAGAAACTTTATTATGATAATTATAGAATAGTAATCTATAGTAATGGCCTATGTGTGAAATAGGGCCTGGTAGTTGTTCCTAGCATTATAAATGACCTTTTCTCTTACAAGAAATCGTTCATAAAAGGATAGCTTACGGCACGAATGATGTTTGCCGATTATGGCACGAATAAGTGTGTTATCACACAATCAGCTAATCACAGCGAGAGAATCATGTGGCATTAATTATGTTGCGGTAAACGAAACAGCCTGACTTCTTTCGTACAATGTCAAATATCTGTGACGTCACAATATTTTGACCAAAATTAACATTGATTCTCTTATCAATTTATAATGCTGTTGTACCAAAACAATAGTATATGCAACTCGTTTGTAATGTTGCTTAATTGCATTTATACAAATTTGAAAAGTCGCTCCAAACATCGCTCGTTTTCAATATACGTACTTTGCAATAAATCTTAACATTATAACCCAGTTGCCTAAACTTGTTTTTTGAATTTCGGCATTGTAAACGACCTTTTCTGTTGCAAGAAATCGTTAATAAAAGGGCATTTTACGTACAAACGATGATGTATTATATTTTTCGGCACGAATGATTGCGTAATCACACATTCAGCCAATAGTAGAGAGAGAATCGTGGTGAGGTAGCGGCAAACGGAACAGCCGACCATTTTTTTCTCGCGCAGATGGCAAATACCCGGGACGTCAAACAAAGTTGTTTCGCAAAACTAAGTTTGATTCTCTTATAAATTTATAAATCTGTTATACACAAAAATAGCGTACGCAACTCTTTGATAATGTTGCTTTCTTGCATTCGTACAAATTTGAAAACTCGCTTCTAACGTCGCTCGTTTTTAAAACGTACTCATGTAATAAAGCGTAACATTATTAACTAATTGCATAAACTACTATTATTAAGAAAATTTGGCATGTTTAATCATGAATTTTAATTAATTTTACTTTTTTACACTCTTACAACTGAATCTCATATTATAATGGTTAACGACGAGTCATTTTATGATTTATACAACGGGTTTTAAGATAGTATATCCTACAATTGCTGAATTTGAACTACAAGACAAAACTTCATTTGTGTCTGTAAGGTCATTAAGTTACGCAACCTTTTTCTTGTCAATATGTTATAACAGTGTTCATAAAATATTTCAGAACACTTTAAATCAGGGAAGATTTGATGCCATCTTTTGAGTTTGAAATAATTACAAATTCAAACTTCTCATTTCTAGGATACAATGTGAGTGAAAAATCTTTCTCATATGCATTATACTATTTTTTTACATTTGGACTCTTGAGCTTCGATTCAACGAGCATTGTTGCACCGTAGTTAATTGTATAATTGTCAAAACAAAGAAATATCTTTCAATAAGATGATCGAAAGAATTTTCAGAGTTCTTTCGCCTGCATAGGGACCTATCTGAAATGCATATATTGCTTTTCGTGTGTTCCGGGGAAAGAGATCAGGTCGGAATCACTCCCTCATGTATAGGAGCATTGCTCGAGCATGGTGTGTAGGTGGTGTGAATACTACATACTAATACATAGATTGCACACCACACCAAGCTTAGCTCACGGGACAGGGTGGCGGTGAGGTATCCCAATGGATACTACAGATTGCATCCCTAGATTATACCGAGGACAAGAGACAATTGTCGCGTATTAACCACTGCCTGTCAGACAGTATTGCAATTATCAATACAAACTCACCGGTAAATATTTGGATTTAAAATTAAACAGGGTTTTCCAAAATTAAAGGTCTGAGGTAAAGTTCATTAAACCAGATATGTTCGTTCAGGAAATTAGATTATGGACTGAGTTTATAGATGTAATATACTAGTATCTTACCAAGGAATGTGTAATAAAACAAGATTATCAACCTACCTACTCAACGACAGCGGATGGAGAATATTTACTGAGAAACACGTAATTTTGCGTAGAAAGAAATATTAGTATAATGTGGGGAGATGAAATGAACGTCTCCGTAATGAAGAATCATGATTTGAAGAGAAAGTCGAATTTGGAAATTGAAGAACAAAACCAGATAATCAAAGCTTGCCCGAAGGGTATCAACGTTTTGAAAACGTGTTTCGGTGATTCAGAATTATTTAGCAAATCCATTGACCCTTCGGCTTAGCGTCATGTAAGCCTACATACTAGGGAGTTTTAGCACCACGCGTAAGGTAGCGACGTTATGCGCTAACAGTCACGTGACGGACATTGAAGTCATAACGTCTTACCTTAGGCCTAAGGTACGACTTTATACCTTCATAAATGCACGCCTATAGGAGTCTCTACGATCACCTTACTAGCGGCAAAATGGCCGTCTAAAACCAGGAAACTTTGGGGATATTTCCATCTCTGACAAAACGATTCTCGTCTGTGAGGCAGTTACAATTATTCCGTACTAACTTCACAACGCTGGCAAGAATTAACAGGAAATGTTGGAGAAGTGATAGGAAAGAAATTTGCGAAAAAGAAGTTGAAATCATATCTTCGGGATAGGTTATGTCTTACTCTCATAATGAACACTGTTTGAAAATATTTCCTACGTTCTCAAGAACAGTCAATTCAAATTTCCAGAGTGCATACTCCGAACACAATGTACTACATTTATTATTCTCTTGTCTCGTATCGTGGTTTAAAAGTCTCACCGCTAGCCTAGACTATATCATGCAACTTCTTTGTTCAACGCTTGAAATGCTTCTTTTGGTAAATGCATAACGCAAGGTCGCAATTGTTAAAACTCTTCTGAACATTGTTCATTATGACCGTAATAAGTCGTCAGTCACGTGATCAATAGAGTTTAAGGATGTCTTCTTACGCCTGGCGCTAAAACTCCCTAATATCTGGCATGAATGCGGGGACGTTATTGCACCATAAGAACTCTTTTAAGAAAGACAATAGGCCTACCTAGTTAATGCAATTCATCAAAAACATTTTCTCAAAACTTTGTTTTTTAATTCCGAAAACTGTTTCCGTTTCCAAAAAAGATTTTGAATAATATCATTCTTCTCAAACTTTTTACTCAATGACTCCTGGGCTCTGACAGCAGATACAATCCTAAGAACTGCAAGAGACACGAATGTAGGATGAGGACATTTTCGATTACTGGGACCCTCGAGCAGCAGAGTAGCAATTTTAATACTACGCATAGTCGTAGGGTTTTAGGCATCTGAGGTGTTAAGGGAATATAGGAATTCGACGACTGAATGCGGGAGCGACCTAATCCCCGACTCTCCTTAGGACAACCGACTCCAACGCCCGCCTCGGACCGGAAGCTCCCAAAATTGGCATCCGGTAGCCACCCGGGCGCCGACTGCCGCGCGGCAGCGGCGACGGTCGACATCAGCGCGAGAGCCAACAACAGACAGCTGCGCAGCGGCTGCGAGCGACGCTCAGATGTAGAGCGAGTCGCGCGGCTTGAAGCGCAGCGAGTAGGCGTGCTGCTGCTGCAACAGCTGGTGACGGCTGTTCACGGGCTGCTTGGTGATGTTGGCCATGGCGCAGCCCATGGCGAACTCGAGCGCGCGGCACAGTGTCTGGAAGCAGAACCAGGGCCAAGGCCGCGGGTACTGCCCGTTCACCGGCCGGTTGGGATCCACCGGCTCGCCCGTTCGCTGCAACAGGATGCGCACGCATGGATTAATACACCTTCTATGCATTACGAGAGTCGACTGGAAAGCCGTGTTTGTTGTCGAATTAAAAGGTGAAAAGGTGAATAATAAAAATGTTTGGGCGATGTTTTAACGATTTTTGAACGGTGGCCATATGGTCAACCACACACGGTTGCTCGGCTTATATCAGATCTTCTGTAGTAATATTCCGCTAGGTGTTTTACCACCTACCCTTCATTCTCCGATTTCATGATAGTGACTTTTTGGTTTGATCATCTGGAATGTGCTTGTCCAATAAGGGGTTTCAATACCAAATATATAGTAGCGAAGCTTCCGATTGGATCCAGCGTCCAGCTGATTATGATGGGCCTATCCAAAATAATATAATTTATAACTAAGCATTTCGCCATCACGGTAGAAAATTTAAAAATTATCACGAGATATTCCATCATCATGTGGTCCGAACGTAACGAGCGGGAAAGCTCCAGAAAAAATCCGCTTGAATTTTTGCCTCTCCAAAACAACGTTCTCGGGAAGATTCCACACTGAGCGGGAGGATATTTAAAGGGACCTCCCAAAACACTAGGAAGCTCCGTCTGCAGTGTGTGACGACGGCCGTTTTGCAGCCACTCGAGCTCTTTCGAACGAGGACCACGATGGCAGCCAGCAACAACGAAGTACCCGCCGGAGAGTTGGAGGCGATGGCAAGGAGTAAAACGTCGACATGAGTGCGCTCGACATCCTCGTCATTGCTCCACTGGGTTCTCTCTCCCTCTCTTTCTTATTACTTTCTCCCTTCCTCACCTCTATGCGTTGAGCAGAATACGGTGATCTTGGGGTAGTTGAGCTAGATAATTAAATTATATTTCGATGCCCTACTACTATGGTAGTATTTCTTCCCCCAATCTTAACCCCCTTCCCCTTGCGGTCATTCTGATCATTTTCCCGTGACAACCTCTACTATGTGAATTACGCTGGATAACAGTATTCGCATAGGAGGGGACATCACATGATCATATGTCAGAAAAAATCAAACGTCGACGTCAAAAATCGGAGTATAGTCGAGATCTCGCACTCATAGATTTTCACCTTTTCTTACACTTTAAGAATTTTCTGTCTGGTCAGCTTTGTTTTGTTGCCTGAATGCTAATTATTGTGGCGCAGAGTTGCGAGTGGCTCTCCAACACTGGTACCTTTCCCAGACGGCAGACTTCTTCGACATAGGGTTGCACATGTTGTTCCCACTGTATGATACATGTTTCACTTCAGTGATTATGTGGAAAAATGATGCATCATGTGCTGTATCTACTACAATTAAGTTTTCTCATGAAATTATGTTTTCTACTTGATGACGACGAGGGAAACATACTTTCGGATGCGCCTCGAATTACGTCCAATTCGGAGTCTGGCCGTTCGAAGTCGGGTAAGGTATGAAGCTATTTTCACCTCCGAAACAATGGTTTACAAGCTGAGGAATGTGCACTGAGATTCAACTAATATTTTTTATACCTACATAAATAGAATTGGAGTGTCTCTGATTTCAAAATATCTGCATGAAAATGCATAAGAATGAATGCATAATGATAAGAATAAAATGCATAATGAATAAGAAATTATTCGCGAATGCTTATTTAGGCCTGTGTCACACGAGCGTTGTGCTGACGCGCGATTTTCACGCCTTAAGTAACGCCCATCGTAGATTAACACTTTCAGCGTTTTCCATTCGTTACACTGAAACCCATCCTAGTGCAGGGCAAAATCGTCATCGCTCCGCAACAGTGCTGCCCTACACGCGTGAAGGGCAGCTACGAATGTAATGGATTCCGGAACTGAGTCAGTGCGTGTGCGCTACGCAGTTTGATTATCGACAGGTGTTCTTGGTCTATCACACTGATGGAACTCGAAAAATAATAATTTTGAATTATAATCATTGTTATAATTTTTATGAAGTCTTTTGGTAATTCTTACTTCTTAATTATTTATGAATTAACGTGTGATTTATTTATTTAAAAACTAAGAACACTTCAAATGCATATGTGTCGAAATTTCATCTTTCGATATTTGCCAGTGATCGATATAGTACACAAGATTTTGAACCGAAATGCTTCTGCAGAATTGTTTGGTTATTGAAAACCACAAAAATATTAACATGAGCATTTTCACTGGTATATGTATGGGCGCGCGAGAAACATTTCTTGGCACATATATTTGAATGATTTTGTAAGGGTCACTATTTTTATTTTCACTTTATTAGCGTTTCGAAATTGAGACGTACCTACACTTTGGTTTCTATATTTGTTAACATGAAGTTATTCAAGGCTAAATTTTAGGAAAACACAAGCTGATTTTCCGAACTTCGCGAGTCACAAAAATTATTTTAAGACATTTCTTGCAAAACATAATGTACTCCATCATTCGAAGTATCCTTACGTGACAGAAGATCCTCAATTGCCTTCACAATTTCAACACGAATTCAAATCAACATGGATAACTTCCGTACCTAACCTCACAATGGCCCGGTGCACTAGACTGCACTGACGCGATCGTCAGTGCAGTTTAGGGTGCCCCGAGTGCGCCCTGGTTCCATGTCATTGTGCGAATGGAACATGCGCTTCTTTGCATTGGTGCGCCCTAGCGGTCGAATGGAACACGAAAGCTGCCCTGAGTGCGCACTGGGTGCGCACCAGTGCGGTGAATGGAAAACGCTATACATCTTACGCGGAACGCCCAAAGTGCTCGTGTGTCCTTTCTCTTAAGATACAGTGTTATTCTACGCCCCACGTTAGTTAACGCGCGTCAAAGCTACCCCCGTACAAGCCGACATAAAATCCAAATCATTTGATTTTACTATTTGTCTGTCTGTTTGTACAGAAAACGGATGAACCGATTTCGATGCGGTTTTAACCGATAATATAGTGTTTGTCAGGCATAACTTGGGCTAGGTAATTTTTTTTCAAATTACTATTTTCTTGCGAAAAGAGGAATATTTATTTGCATTTCGTTCTACAAATCTACATTTTATTCCGGTTTTAATGAAATTTTGTACACGTGATCTTCAAAACAAGAAAAGTTACTGACTGCTCGAAATTTCGTAAAACTCTCCCTTCTAATTTTCGTACCCCTTAAAAGTACATTTAAGTGCGCAATCTTTCAGTTTTTTGCTATCATTTCAAAATCATGGAGGAAATTCACTTACATGAATTAAACATTTTTAAATTTCATAAAATTTTCTGCCAAATGCTTTTTTATTCAGATACTGCAATTACGCTGTGGGGTAATTGAATGTCAAAATTGTCACTGGAAGTTTGCGAAGAATATGCTTACAGATACCTATAACAACGTCAATGGTGGTCGCAACGAAAAGGTTAGCAAGCAAGGCAAGTTGGCGTGGGGCAGGACCAGGTGACGCAAGGTATGACGCGGTGAGGCAGGGAGGGGAAGGGCAGGGTGCAGCACGGCAGGTGAGATGGGAAGAGGTGAAAGGGCGGCAGTATAGATTAGAGCGGATCAGAACAGGGTATGAGGGGTGTTCACGATACTTAGATACGATTCGCACGATTCCTTGACTGGTCTAACAGAGAATTTTGATTAAAAAAATGCCCGGGCGACTCAGCTAGTCGACAATAATATAACCAATGAAGAACTAGATAAGAAATAAGAGGTTCATAACACGAACGAAGAGGCATACGTTAACGTGCCATTTTTACCCGTATGGGGTTGTGCAACTCCTTTTTAGTTGCACGTTTGCAATATTGTACGTACGTGAAAAAAACGTATTGTACGTGAAAAAAATCAATAGATTCTTGTCAAAATGGTGTTAAAATTACTGGAAAATAATATTGAAAGAAAAACAAAACCAATTCCATCATAGGCTTTGGTATTACGGCAACTTCAATAAACCCGTTTATTTTAAAATGCTAATTTGGAAACCAACCTTTTGAAATAGAAGATTACCTTCATTATCGTTTCCATTATAACCTAACTTTCCGAGCTTTCGATTCGTATTGGTTTCGCCCAAACTCTCTACATTCCGCATAAATAACTCGGAACGGTTTCCTCCTGTGCGCCGCAGCAGTATCACATCAACAGAAGCGAGCGGAAACGCTGCGTCGACGGAGGCCATTATCGTTGCGACTAACGTTGCGAACGCCGCCTCTGACGCGCCGCAACATGCCTGGCGCCTGTGTAACGGCGCGTCTCTGGTTCTAAACCGCACATTTCCACTCTGCGTTCCGAATGCGACAAAGGGTCGCAAGTTAACCTTTTCGCAAAGTTGAGTCGGTCGGACGGTCACTGAACCGTCCGGCGCCGCCCAGTCTTTTGACCGCTGTCGGAGTAACCGCTGAGTGTCGCTAGGCGGTTGAAAGTTTCGACACTTCCTTTATACGCGTACGATGCTTCCTTTACACGCTTTCTGATGTTTTATAGGGCTTTCCGATGCTTATATTGTTCCGACAAATCTTTCTTGCGTCATTACCAGTTAAAGGAAATGCGAAGGTTGATAATTACTAGAGACCGGAAAAATATGTAGTAAGAAAATCAAAATATGTACATAAATATGTAATGAAAACAGTAAGAATACGTAATAAATATGTAAAATATGATATATTATGTAATATTAAAATACGCTTATTATAAAACGAACATTTACATAATACGAAATTACATTTATAAAAAACTTCCTAAACCAATTTTAAAAATAATACAAACTTTTTAAAAATCATTTGGAGAGCACAACTTGATGCACGCACCATACAACTTTCCCGTCAGCAAAACCTTCATCATTTGCTATTCAGAACCGTCGTTTAGCAAGCAGCCAGACTAAATGCATTAGTCGGCGATATCTACGACGAGCAAACAATCACTGCAACCTGCAGCATTTTCATCGAAGTGTTACACGTTGGCAATCGCCAAAGTTTCTCGGAAATTAAAGTTTAATGGGCAGGGTATTTTCACACCAAAGGAAAATTGTCAGTCACTGACGCAGTTCCCGCCACTGAGATAATTGAAAACATTCGACTGAGTCCTTATGTAACGTACCTGGAGTAGACAGCTCACGGTAAATAATGTAGGAAAAAATGCAATTTTTTTAAATACATCTTTTCATAAATAATAAGTAATAAAATTGAAGAAAACTGCTAAATTAAAAATATTTTGTGAAAATAGCAAAATATGTAAAATATGTAATATAGCACAAAATATGTAAAAAAATGCAACGAAAAATTTTGATATTGTGTTAGGACGACGTCGATTCGCCAGGAGTACAATTTTTAGACGGGAAGTAGAAAGACAAAAAATATGTAATTACATAAAAATCCGCTCTCTAGTGATTACCATCGCATACGCTAGTGGCGTACTTTAGAAAACCTCTGAAAGTAACTTTCTCTCAAGGAAAAAACACACATGGAACTTCAAAAGAACAATAATTTATTGTAACTTCAAAACTAGTGGTGCTAAATCAGCACGTACTTTCTTGCCTGTACTTTCACGCAAAATTACGTGAAAAGTACTCTAATTTTCGAAAAACTGTGCATGACCTTGTTTCAAAATTTATCTTTAAGGATTAGATTTCATTAAAGGGAAAATCTCTATCTTTACTAGTTTAGTAGAATGGAGACGCCAAACAACTTTTGAACTTTTTCAATTAAAAAAAAATCAGGGTTTTCAACGAACATGAGACCTACAGCATTCTCTTAAACGTCCTTCACTCTACACAACAAAAACTAAAATAAAACACGGAGCTAATTTTTTTAACATTTGGAAAATGTCCCACAGGCTTCATCTAAAGTAGCCGTCCAAAATTAAAATATCAGTTTCAAAATCAATGGGTCGCGGCTTTAGACAGATCGACTGAATTTTGGAAAAAGTCGGCTGAACGGTTTAGCCGCTAACGTTCACAGACCGACGGACGGACAGATGGACGAAGGGACGGACGGACAGACGGACGAACGGACGGATGAACAGTCTAACGGACTGACGGACGGACGACAGACAGACGGACAGACGATATGCAGTCATTTCATTTTTAGGTATCAAGGACCCACAAAATATGGATTCTCGCTACATCACGAGTTAGAAGGCGTTGTTCATAAATTTAGCAACTGGATTTATCCACTCTTTCGTTATCAGAGCCCTCTAATAAGAGCTTTTATGCCGAAAATTTGCCGTTTTTTCGCGCAGCATTGCATTACTTTCTCTCTTCTGCGTAAGTGGTAGCCAGGAAATAAAAATGAAAAACAACGATAAGAGAAAGTCCGAAATAATTAAAATACTAATTTATTAATCGCTAGTTTAATCTACCAATTTAAACTGAATACAAATTTATAAAGCATTGAAGGCTTTCACGGCCGGAGTCAATATACATGTTTTCTTCCGGGCTGGTGGGCCGTGATCCAATTGGCGTTGAACTGCCAAACGTTTCGCCCACGACTGCGGCGGGCATCTTCAGTGGCGAGGTCTCGGGCGAAGTGTCCGGGACGGAGGCCGACTGGCGACTGTTACCGCGATTTTTTCGCTTTCCCCTCATCAGTAGCCCTGATGAGGTGGGAGTTTATTCAGTATTCGGATACATTTGTGCTCCAGCATTGCTGCTTTTGGAGCGGAGATGAGGGCTATAACTTAAATATACTACTTAATACTAAAACTTAAAAACTAAAACAAAGGCCTCTTTGGGCGATGTTACCGCGATGGTCTCGGCCGCGTCATTTATAGGCTGCGGGTGGGGGCAGCGGGGGGACGCTTTCGCGCGCTAGCTGCTGATTGGCTATCGCTTCGTGAGCTGGCTTGCGATTGGGTATTGACCGTGATGGGAGAGGGGCAGGGAATTTTATTGTTGTAAGGTTTTGTCTTGGTGTTATGGAGTACGGGATGCCAGACGGAATTAATTTTGACTCCTTTTTCTTTCCTGTTAAAATTGTTTGGGTGTTTGAAAATTTCTATGGCTTCCCGTTGTAAGCGGGCGTGGTAGTGCTTTGTAGTGGATAAAATCTCGGTGTTGTGGAATAAAATGTCGTGTTCTTTTCCCGAAAGAGCATGTTCAGCCAGCGCGGATCTTTCGGTGTAGCCAAAGCGGCAGTTCCGTTTATGCTCTGTGAGGCGGGTGTTGACTGACCGTTGCGTTGTTCCTATATAAACGGAACCACAGGAGCAGGGAATCCTGTAAACACCTGCTGTCAGTAGTGGGTTTCTCCGGTCCTTTGCTAAACGGTTGCGGAGTGTGTGGTAGCGTGAAAATTGTCTTAATATTGTGTTGCTTCAATATCTTGCTGATGCGGTCAGTGACTTTTTGAGGTATGGCAGTGTAATGGTGTTGTTTTCCTCTTCCTCGAAGGTTTGGGGTGCTCTCTTTACTTCTTGAGATGAGTAACCGTTGCTTGAAGAACATTTTTCAGATGACCGAGTTCTTGGTGTAAGTTACTTTCTTCGCATATGCGTCTGGCGCGGTGGACAAGTGTCTTCATCATTGCCCTCTTCTGGCTTGGGTGGTGGTTTGACATTTTATTCAGATATCGGTCCGTGTGGGTGACGTTCCTGAATACTTTATGGCTTAGGGATCCGTCTTCTCTCTTGTTAATAAGAACGTCGAGAAAAGGTAGTTGTCCATTTTGCTCTATTTCAATAGTGAATTGTATACGGGGGTGAATGCTATTCAGATGTTGTCGAAACTCCTCCAATGTTTCTTCCCCGTGGCTCCAAATGATGAAGGTGTCATCTACGTAGCGCAACCAACAATTGGGTTTGCGTGGCGCGGTGTTTAGCGCTATAGCCTCGAAGTTCTCCATGTAGAGGTTGGCCACAATCGGACTCAACGGGCTTCCCATGGCCACCCCATCTTCTTGTTCGTAGAACACACCATTCCATACAAAATACGTCGTAGTGAGCACGTGGTGAAAAAGCTCTGTGATGTCATCTGGAAAAAGGTTTCGCAGCAACGCTAATGTTTCAGTGACTGGAACCATGGTGAAAAGCGACAGTACATCGAAGCTGACGAGTAGATCGCCTGGTTGTATTGTCAGGGGGAGGGGACGCTTTCGCGCGCTAGCTGATGGTTGGCTATCGCTTCGTGAGCTGGCTTGCGATTGGGTATCGACCGTGATGGGAGTTCAAAATCGAGTTCTGGTCTCCTCAAGAGCATATTGAGTTCTAGTGTCCTCTGGAGCAGAAGTGTTTCGTCACTTAGAGCAGATCTACCCGAGTGAGCTGTGAATATCACGCGAACTATTTGTGCAGCTGAGTGCTACCGACCAATCCAGGGTGAGGCCCAAGGCGACACCACAACGGTCATCTAGCGGCTGTGGAAGTGGACACGGGCACGTGACCAAAAGAAGAAAGAGGAGTTTTGATTTCTCAAAACTACCAAGGCAAGCGTTCCAAGCGGCACTAAAGCGACTAGCAGAGAGGAGCGTACATCTGGAGGCGCGGCTCCGGCCGTCCCCAAAAATGGACGGCACCGAAAAAATGAACGACTCAACGGCCTCCGAGAACATCGCGGATGGCGCAACCCAAGGTCAGTCGGGCGCATTTACCAACTTTCGCGACCCACGGAAGAGGAAGGAACTGTCAACCTCCCCCGTACGTGACCCCAACTCACCAACTGCTAGCTCCCAAAATGACTTCCAACTCTACAAAAAAACCTTCAAACCCCAACCCCTACCCCAAAATCAAGGAATTCCCAAAAAGAACTACTTTTTCCCAATTTCCCCGCCACAAAATCCAGAAACATCTTAAGCTCGAAACCAGCAAATCCCACCTCTGATCTCACCAACCCAGCCCCGGCTCAAAACCCCACCCCACCGGCAGCCCTGTCAAGACCCAAAATTGGACAGTATAAAATCGATCTGGACTCTATCTTTAGCACAGACGAACTGACTAAAGAATTAATGAAAATCTGTAACAACCAACTGACTGCTAAATGTACCAGGACAGAGCTACTGATCACACCAAAGACAGTGACAGCCCACAGAAACATTGGTGACAGACTGGACAAACTAAGGACTACGGACGAAGGACAGAACTTTTTCAGACACATCTCCTATCATTTCAACAGGGCCACGGAGGAGATTAGAGAGAAAATAGTCATCAAAGGACTACCACCACTGGGGATCTTCACAGTAGAAATACCAAAACGTGACATTAAACAGACAAAGAACTCAATCAGGTACATTGGACACTACAGTGTAAAGACAGAGGACTACAAACATCCAGACCGCATCCCCCAGTGTAAAAACTGTCAGCGACTCTATCACACCAGGACATACTGCAGGAGACCAACAATCTGTGCCCTTTGCTCCTTGAACCACCCCACAGAACAATGCCAGCCTGCACCTCAGACTCCTTCATTCCTAAATGCAATAATTGTAAACACAACCACCCCGCTTTCCACCCAGACTGCCCTTACATACCCAAGCTCGCACCAAAGGAAATCCCAACTCCAAAAACCCCCTTCCAATGAACCCCCACCCACCTTCTCAAACTCAACCTCCCCCCCCCCTCAGACCTCAAAATGCATCTTACTCCTCCATCACATCAGGCTCTGCCGACTCCCAAACACCACCAAACAACCAACCACCCTCCTCTTCAACATCCTCAGATCTGAAAGACCTTTTCACACTCCAATCCCCTGAACTTAAAAAGATCCTCTCCGCACTTCCCCAAATCATCACCATCTTCAAAGGCCCAGGAGATACCCTATCCAAACTAATCTGTACAGCAGTAAAATGAGTAGAAATACTTAATTAAATGGCTCCTTCCCCTCGCTTCCTTACCCTTTCCACATGGAACGCGCGTGGCGGGCTTAACCAAAAGAAACCTCTCCTGAATCAATTCCTTAAAACCACTCCGTCGCGGTCATATCCCTCCAAGAAACCTGGCTCAAACCCAACATCCCTTTCTCCCTCCAAAACTACACTACCCACAGAACCGACAGACTAAACGCCAGCAATGGCGGCACGGCCATCCTAGTCCGCAACCACATCCCACACACCAACTCCCATCCACCACCGCCCTAGAGTGCTCTGCCGTCCTAATTGGAACCTCACCTACCCCATAATTGTCATTTCTGCATACAAACGCCCCCTAATCCCCATTCCCATCTCTGATCTAACCATGCTCCTTAACCACGCCTATCCCTTCATCCTATCAGGAGACCTCAATAGCAAGAACACTCAATGGGGCTGCAAAAGAATGGACACAACGGGACGGACTTAATAACAATTCCTTGACAATCATCCATCAATTCATATGAAAAGCCCCCCGGAACCCACCCACTACATTCAAGATAACCCAAATGACATACTAGATATCATTATCCATTCCTCCCAGCTTAATATCACAACACCATACCCAAAATTCGATCTTTTCAGCAGCTCCGACATCTACCATTACCTTTGCCACCACAACCACCCCCCAACTTCTCACCTACCGCCCACCAACCAACTGGAAAACGTTCTCCCACACCCTCTCAATAAAGATTCACGTCCCAACAGATATCCCCACAACCACAGAGATTGATAAATCCATAACCCACCTCAATCTCCAGTAAAAAAAATGCTGACAGGAAATCCACCACCACCATCAAAAATGACAATCTGACCAAACGATAGACTACTGACGGACAAAAGCAGCCCAAAAAAAAAAAAAAAAAAAATTAACCAAACGAGGACCTATAGGACAAAAGCAGCCCCAGGCCTAAAGTCATCAAAACCATCAGAGCACAACCTACCAAAAACTCCCCCATAAAAACATCGACTAACACCCTCACGTTTGACCCGCAAACCATAACTAACACTTTTGCTCAAACCCTGGCCGCGTCACTCCTTCCCCTAACATACCTATCCCAGATACAGTCATCTTAAAATACCTGAGAACCCCAAGCCAACCTCTTAACCAACGCCACTACACCACCAACAACAACGAAATAGTCCAGATAATCAAATCCATAAAACCAAACAAATCCCCTGGCCCCGACGGAATCCTTCCCTCGCAACTACACCATCTTCCAAAAAACACCATTGACCTAATATCCAAAATCCTAAACTCATGTTTTTCCCTTTCCTACTCCCCCACCTCCTGGAAAACCGCCCGTGTAACCATGATCCCTAAACCTGGTAAAGATCATCAGCTCCCTTCCAACTACCGCCCCATTAGCCTTCTCCCGATCCTTAGCAAAATTTTTGAAAAGATAATCCTTCTCCGACTGTACCTCATCCTCAATACCATCATTCGCCCTGTTCAATTCGGTTTCAGGGAGGGCCGCTCAGCAGCCCTCCAAACCCTAAATATGGCCATTTCGATTGCTACCCCCTTCCAGGAGAAAAAACAGATTCCGTGCGTCTTTACCGACCTTTCCCAAGCCTATGACACCGTATCCCACAGCATCCTTCTAATGAAACTTCGCCCTTACGTCCCTACCCATCTCTTCTCTCTCCTACAAAGCTGCCTCCTAGACCGCCAATTCTTCGTCAAATATCTCAATAAAAACTCCCCCTGCTATCCAATCCAAGCCGGCGTCCCTCAGGGTGCTGTGCTATTCCCCACTCTCTTTTCTTTATATACCAATGATATCCCTCCCACCCACGGTGTCAAAGCTTTCCTATATGCTGATGACTTTGCCTTCCTTGCTTCCTACAAATCCCTAGAAAAATCCCTTTCCCAACTACAATCTGCCCTTAACTCCCTCCACTCCTGGGCAACTCAAAACAACATTTCTATCAACCCCATCAAAACCCAAGCAATAATATTTTCAAACAAACATAACCTACCATCTCATCCTCCCCTCCACATAAACCAACAACCCCTCCCCTGGCAACCCCACATCAAATACTTTGGCATCCATTTCTCCCGCCGCCTCCTCTGGACCTACCATATCAAACAAATGTCTATAAAAGCCCACAGAATAATCAATGCCCTTTACCCTATCCTAACTCACCCAACCTTACCTATAAAGAGAAAACTAGCCGCCTACTACACCTATATCCGACCTATCATTACCTATGCACACCCCACCTGGTCCTCCACAGGTGAAGTCAACCACACCCGCATCCTAAAAATAGAAAACAGAATAATCAGATTAATCTTTAAACCCAGCCTCTATACCAGATACAACCACTTAAGAACTCTCCACAATATCCCACACATAATCACCTACATCCATAACTCTGCCATTACCCACATCCAAAACTTCCTAGCCGATCCCACTTACAATTACCTACTTACATCCCACCTCCATATTATCAGAAACCCCCCGCAAAGCAGCACAAAAAGACACCCCCTGGACATTCTCCAACTGCCACCCCCACCGACCTGAAGAACGACTGAGATCCCCAGATGACTACAACAATCAACTGACTAGTACGACTTTAAAGAAGAACGACATGAACGACCACGACTAAACTAAATAAAACCACCATCAGCCAACAACCGCAGTAAATCTCTCTCCCCCCAAAAAAACTCTCCCTGCCCCACCATTCCTTCCCCTACCGCTCCTCGCCCTATACCTTTCCTTCCCTTCTTTACTCCCAATTCCCCTCCTTACCCAAAAAAACAAACAAACCCTGTTGTCCAAATTCCCATCACGTATGGGGGACGGAAGCACGAAGCCTTCAACAAGACACCCTCAAAATCAACGTGGTGTGAAGAGCTCCTGCAAGGAGTAGGTACACTCCAACACCCCAACCAAGCTGTCGCTGTCGCTGTCGCCGTCCCGGACACTTCGCCCGAGACCTCGCCACTGAAGATGCCCGCCGCAGTCGTGGGCGAAACGTTTGGCAGTTCAACGCCAATTGGACCACGGCCCCTCCAGCCCGGAAGAAAACATGTATATGAATACAAATTTGTTTCTCTAAATCTAACTAACCTAATGTATACATAATTTACAATTTCCTCGATACATTTTAAAATATACTTAATACCGATGCGCATATTCGAACAATTAAAAAAAATCTTGATATCACCCCAGTCCTTAAAGCACTTATCGTGAATAATCGAAGTAATAATATTCACTTTGATAATACTTTTTCTTAGTCGTTTTAAATTAACTTTTCCATTTCGAAAGTTGTTTTTAAAAGCGTTCATAAGGTGGTCTGCAAACATGCAACAACTTCTGCGTGATCAGAGCTCTCGCTCTCCAATGTCCATCGTATGTGAGCGACTTTTTATTCAGGAACTGATTGATCTTCTCTACTGAGTAATACATTTGATATCATGAACACCTTCCGGATGTCCATTGACGTATGTTTTACACCTGTCATCCTGCGGTTCTGTATTATATCCATGTGTTTTTCGGCCCAAGTCTTCACATGTTATTACCGCTCCACAACCAATGCCCAACCATATACATTCTTCATGATTTCAAGAATTTTATTAATTTATTAATACTTACTTATTTCCACATATTGTCATCTGTAACAATATACTGACAGAAGCGAAGTACTGAAACCATTTACGCATGGCAAATCACTTTGGAGGTATGTTATGAGCGTGAAACAATGCAAAAGTATTTATTATCGTTGTCGTCGTCATCATCCCCTTTCTTGGTTGACTACCAATGTTGGTTGACACTAATCTTGTAGCACAATAGCTACGCAAGTACAGTGTGCTAATAGCGTGTCAGCACTTGCCATTTACACAGGTTCAGACAGCCACGTCCAGTGAGAGCAAGAGCATTGTCTTCACGTCGTCGACGTAATGCAGAATCGTTAAAATTTTCCTTCGCAGCCTTCATTTCTGTTATCCATGATGATGCTATTTCCGGGAAATGAAATTTGAAAATTACATTTTCTTTACATTATCGAAGAAAGGTTATACTGGGAACATGAAACAGAAGCGTGTGAAACACTGCCTTACGATAGAAGAAACACGTGTAGCAACAAAACTTTAGCAGATTAATGCGAACAAAGTATCCTGTCTTCATGCATTGGTCCTCGACAAATTGAAAATTATTCATTGTCATAAGCATCAGTCTTATCCCCATTATTTTCGTTTCTCATTTCTACTTTTCCATTCTTTCATCTTTGTAATGAGGTTCTTTGTCGTTTTCGTAACTCCTTTTTTCTCATTTCTTCGTCATGCTTTAGGTTTAGATCAGCAGAAACTAAAATTGCAAGAGATTTAGAGCTTAAACTTAAAAATGACTTCGTTTGTTTACATGACAACATTAATGATCTGAAAATTAATTTGTGCCGGCATTCATTACAGTCGTTTGTATCTTTCATATCTATTCGCTTCCTTTAATTTTTCACCCTTGAAATTGGATCATCTCGCAAAGAATTCATTCATTTGTTCTTTACAGGTTGTTCGTCTTTAAAATATTTTATCATTAGCGTCAAAACTGACGTTTTTTGTTCTCCTGATCCAGAGAGCATACCTATTTATATTTATTTCTCCAATGAGATATCTTCTTTCTGTGAAGTTTGAATTCAGTTTTCGATAGGTGGAGATCATGCCAGATTTGTTTTATACTCAGAGAAAATCCACTAAACAAGAAGAGTTTGAAATAAAAAATGTATGACAACAAGGTAAGTAATGAAACTTAATTTATTGATTAGTAATTAATTTACCAATGCATCGATTTTATCTAACTCCAATACTTTTCGAACTCAGTTTGTTAAAAGAAAAGGGGTGGAGGCCTCGCTGCAGATGCTGAGGAAATTTGATAGTTTAAAGTTTCAGGTAAGTAAGGAGGCTTAAAAGAAAAATAATGTTTTCGAAGACAAATAATGTTTTAAAAATAACCTTAGGAACACTGTGTAAAATAACATGATCACTAAAGTGTACACAAATACATCACTTTGGTCTTCTCCCAATGACGTACTCATGCTAGTGAGTTACGTGATGGGTAGAATAAGATCAATTGGGGTAGATTTCAATGGTTCAGTATGCCCATTTACACCAATGGGAATAACAAAACAATTTAAACGACGTACCGAGAACGTGTCGGACGTGCAATATCGTAGATGGATTTACAACCATAGAGTGCGTTCTGAATTCATGAAGAGACTCACTAAAATCAAGCTAGGTGGCTAACCCCATTCCTTAGCGCCTCTATTTGCTGTGAGAAAAGACGAGCAAGAACAATTCTGAGCTTCGCCGAGACTCTGATTTGAACTACCCTTTTAAAAACGACACTGTAGGCTCAGCATTGCTTACTAATTGCTCTTTGACATTTTGGATGATGTGACAGGTAGACAATTAGTGTTTCTATTTATATGTGTATAAAAATAGAAAATAAGAAACATTTAATGAATATTAGTAAACACATTAATGATTGTTTTATTTTGAAGATGAAACATTTTTTATACAATTAACAACCAGTGGCTTACAGCAACAAAAATACTGCGGAACGAAACCGCACAAAATTATCCAAAATGTTCCAACAGTAACATGCACACTGCGCCAAAACTACAAATAAAATATTCTCACACCACTCCAGAATAAATTGAAATTCTTTTAAAGCAGGCTTCACACGAATACTGCAGTAACATACTCGTAATATAGTATACAATCGGTATGGCAGTTTCTTACATATCAACAATATCAAAGAAGTTGATGATCCATAACGCGACCTCTTCCTTGAAGCAAATATTTAATGATGAGCGACCTCTTCCTTGGAGCCTCGTTATCGCATGACGGTATCGTAAGAGACACTGAGTGCAAGCTGTTGCGGCGCGGCGTCTCGATGCACGACTGCGTGCTACGCGCAACGTGCTTCCGCGACCAAATCCGACCGGGAGCGGTGGATCAACTGATGTCTGCAGTGCCTCTGACTGGGAGGTCCTAGGTGACTGGGAGTCCCAACAACGGCAAGATTTTCAACACTATTTTTTCAGCTTGGTCGAATTCAGTCGCTGTCTGTAGAAGAATGCTAGCGGCAGGCTGCTCTGATCGAGAGTTTTCCGTGGTTTCTCCGATCAACACCAGGCGAATGCCGGAGCAGTACTCTAACAAACGGGTCACGGACCGCGCGCGATCTTTCCTTCCTCTTCCTTGCCCTATCCTCACCCCTTACACACATACACACAAACTAACATGCACTACACTACCCCACATGCGGGGCGCATGAGGGTGATGGATACAAGTGGCGAACATGAGGTATTCCCACCAACGTACCTAACTAGTTTGACCTGTCTGAGCTTTCATTCGTCTCACTTCTATTGAAACTGAAGCGCTTTGCAATAGAAAGTTATAGCTTCATTTTCCCCAGATTAGGAATCGAACCCGGTACCGCCTCACAGAAAGCTAGCACGCTATCCATGAGCCATTCGAAGAGCGTCATGTATGCATGTATGTATATATAATTTGTGTGTATGCCTCAGAATAAATGTTACAAACTTCTAGGACATGTAAAGATGTCAAAAACGATCACATTTTGCCAATGAACGTATAGTAGCAAATTGCGTGTAACGGACTAATATACGTTGACACACGTGACATTTTCCCCCTTATGATAACACCCCACTTTCACTTTCTCCACCGCCAAGTGTTGCCGGAGGCGAGGTGGCGCGTGCGCGCTACTCACGAATTGCGTGCGCGTGGCGGCGCTGAGGCCGTAGGGCCCGTAGAGGCGGCCCATGTCGGCCACGCACAGCACCACGCCCAGCAGCGCCGTGGCGTACGTCACGTGCAGCACCTTGCGCAGCTGGCTCTTGCGGCTGCAGCCGGCCGCCGCCGCCGCCGCCAGCGCCCCGGCCTCCTCCGCGCGCAGCGGCGTCGCCGCCGCCGACGACGACGAGCGGTTCACGTACGCGATGTGGTTCAGGATGGAGTGCAGCGTCAGGTCGCTGCTGCTCGTCTAAGCATATGGCGACACAAAAATTAAAACTTTATTATTACAAATAAAAGTATCCAAAGTTTTTTATGACAATCATTTATTTCAGCAATTGCACAACTGCACTAGTGCAATTGCTGAAATAAATGATTGTCATAAAAAACTTTGGATACTTTTATTTGTAAACATATATTGACAATGAAGAAGAAATATTGAAAAACATTATTATATCTTTTATCGGTCACATGCGTCTTTAACCCCTGTTAACTTGCAACCCTGCAGGTTTGTTAAGTGCACTTGTATCTACCTGTTTGTTAAGAAATTGAACATCCTTAGCAACGCGTTTCAACATCCTTAGCAACGTAAACAACCATCAATTCATCGCAAATCAAATGTTTGTTAAGGGGGAAAAATGGTGATGTAGAAAACCAATCAGATTCAGACAATTGAGAAGTAATTCACATTGGTTTGGGAATAATTATCCTTAATTGTAATATTATTAATAGTACAATTAGAAAAATGTATATTAGGTAAATTAACCTCATTTGCTCACATTCCACCAAAAGAAACTACTCCCGTAATCGTAATTACTGACGATGTGAAACTGTCACCACTGAAAGTCAACGCGCCAATTTCCTAACCGAACGTCGTTTCTTTAGGCATCTTTAGGTTCAGGAGAATTATTTGCATCCATATTCCTCAAACCACGGTATACGAAATTTTTATATAGATATATCGCAAGCAACACCCACAATATCGTACTAACGTGCAGTAACAACAGAATTTATGTGTTAACTATCGCAGTAATGTAAATTTTCGTGTAATTCGCGAGATTTTATAGTGACCGATAAAATGCTGAACATTCCACGAAATGTTACAATGTTATTACTCCCTCGTCCAAACTAGAAATCTAGTCTTCGCTACGCTCCGTCTCGATTCTTAACTTTTGGCCTCGGCAGTAATAACATTCGTAACATTTCTAGTATGTTAATAACTATAAAATCGTAAAATTTAAATCAAATATCTGAAGTAAGATTTCACAGATATTAAAGTCTTTGATTTGAAGTGCCTTTAATATCCGTAAAGTCCAAAGATTAAAATAAAGACAAGATGATGCATGTACACGTGATTTATTTGCGAATTTCTATATTATTTCGTTGTTTATTATTTATTTGTTGTAAAATGGAGTGGTCTCTTTATATGAGTGTAACAGTTCTGGAGAATAAGATTTCAGGGCACAGGAGTGTCGCAACCATCTATTGCAGCGTCAGGTCGCTGCTGCTCGTCTACGAACTCGCTGCAAAAATACGTGCGAAGATTAGAAGGTATTTCAAGTTGACGAAGATCTCTAAAGTTGTAGGCCGCTCATGCTGTAGGTTTAAATACACCGCTTACGCATGATTGCCCTCGTATCGTGACTCTCCCCTCGCATCTTAACAATGCTAATAGCAATAACAACAATATTAATAATAATAATAATAATAATAATAATAATAATAATAATAATAATAATTTATTGAATGACGTGACTCACAAGATCTCCTTTTCCTTACCTATAATGCCCCTTATTTATCTTTCCGGGCATGTCCGGAAAGCGTAGAAGCATTGTATGTGTGACATGTAAACTTTGTATCTGGATAGCAACATTATTTTGCCTATCTTCCTTCCAATAACAAGGTGGACCAGGTGAAGCCAGGTTGCACTTAGTATGGGCTTCCAAGCCACAAGTGCGTTGCCTGCATGAGATCTTTATTGTTCTTAATTCGACACAATTGGTACTACTCACTAGTGGTTCAAAACGTCAGTACGCAAGGCTAATCAATCTCATGTGTATTGATTTATAAAGCACAAAAGTAGGTATAAATGTCATATTTGTGTTGTTTGGTCAATACATTAGGTAAAAGTTAGTTTGTTAAGTGGTGTACGTAGTATATGGAGTGATCACTTACGTCACAAAAGTTAATCCTATTACTTTAGAGGGACTATTCCACACATTAAATTAAAACAAATAGTGTTTAACTACAGTACATATAAAATACCGCAATCAGGATGTTATATCTCAACAAATGTATCGTGTTTTCTATCCTATTTTTCTTTCCATTCCTACCTACTGGCCAATAATAATCTGCGATTCATCTATCTTAGGAGGTGGTAAGTATTGATCGTTGTGACCATGTGCAATGAACCACACACATGTACTACAACATTATCTCTCTGATTTTAACTTAGCTTTCAATTGTTTTCAATATTTGGAGCATTTTGAAACTCTGTCATAATTTCATTCCTGGAATTGCCCTATTAAATACCGCTCATGCTTTGGAAATTCTTAGATAAATCTCTTTCTCTCTTTGCAAGTCAGGTATTTATCGACAATTTCCCAAACAGTCGTGGTATTACCTGTGATAAATGTTGCTGTTTACTAGTTCCCGGGCTGTGGAAAAATGCCATTTATTTAAAAAAATGTTCGTTAGATCTACACGTCATCAATCACATATCTGAAATTTCGGCTTTTCTTGACAAGAAATGAAGAACAAAACTGTTTAGTGAAGTTTTAATGATTCATACAAAAAAAACATACCATTTCGAAACATTTAAAATAATACCACAAAAGTTTGTTCATGGAAGTTAAAATATTGCAACTATTCGCCCTGATTACTTCTAAACATTTCTTCGAGAGGACCATCTATAAGTAATGTAGACCCCAAATCGTTATTTCCTGCACTGCTGGAAACATTGCAATGGTATGGAATCATTCATCTCCTTGTATTATGTGAGCTACCAACGGAGTATCATGGCGAGAAGTTCGCCTCACAACATATATAGTTTCTCATACATTGTGGAACCAGGCTGCACTCCCAATAAACATTTCCCTAAATGACATGCATTTTCCAGTAGTAATAAAACCGTCGACCTTTCCTGACTGTTTATTCGATGCGTTACTTGTGACCTATCTTACCATAACTCACATTGCCGTTAAAAGACCTTTTGCAAAATCACAGAGCTATGAAAATCATGAACAAGAAACAAATATTTTGTACAGGTATGTTCTGCGCAACACACGTCGAATAGTTGTCCTCTCGGAGGGAACAACAATATTTACACGTTTCATTCTGGATATACTTCTGCGACATACTTCTCGGTACATACTTCTGCGACAAATTATATTCGTATGCACATATAATTCGAAATGTGTGCAGAAATGCTTCCGTAGTAAAATTCAGCTTTCAGAATCTCGTACTATTGCGGTATCCCTCTTTAATTTCAAATTTCAATCGATAAATAATACGAATAAACGACCATTTTGCGTTCTACTGGCAGGTTTGATGTTCTGATGTTTCACCATCTACAAGTATCACAGGCACTTATATGCATCTAAAACTTGATATTAATGCTTCCTTGAAATAATATATCACAATGTATCATTGAAATTTAATTGTTGTATTGAACACAATGATTCCTTAAAACCCTAGATGAAACTAAGCCATACATTTGTTTAGCTAGGTAAGTATCGCGTAGTATATTACAGGAACATAATACATTACACCGGCGAGTAGATAACGCACGGTTATTTGATTCATAATTCCGTTTTTATTTTTTTCCATGTACAAAGCTTAACTTATTTATCCGTACATGACATCCTTTTTATTCGTAAAAGGAAAATGGACGGTAAATACAAGGGTATAAATAATTACGATTGAATGACTCTATTAAGGAGGAGAGAAATTTATTTTTTTTTTAAATTAAAAAATTTTAATTATTCAAAAAAATTAAACCGACTTCAAACATCAAGGTTTCAATTGTAAAAGTTTTGGCTGAGAATAAATAAGTGTAGAACATTTGGAATAATCACAATTGCTAATAAACAGCAACTCAAATATTTAGGAACAATTTTAAAGAAATGATAGTTAAATCTTAATGAATATTTTAGAAACTTGGTTACACAGAATTCATCACAACAGCGGCGTATTAAGATGTTGCAAGGGCTTCCTTCCTTCCAATTTCAAAGAACATTTTACCACTTTGTAAATTCTAATAATAATTTTTTTGTTGTAATTTCATTCCAAATTGATCTGCCACTTATTCCAAACAATATTCTGAAGAAGGCTTACTTCTGGTTTGTAGTCTAGACACTTTAATAAACATAACAGTGTAATGCGTTCCGCAGTATACTAATCCATCCCAGCAGCTCTGCCCAAGGCCTCCCAAAATACAAAACCTAAGTAAGGGTTAAAGTATAGGCAAATGCACCAAGTAGAGTGAATGTTTATTAGTATTTCCTAACGCTTCATTTTTCATATTTCCTAAGGAGTCATTCACCCCTCAGTTACACTTACTTGCAATAAACTATCACACATGTCGATAGACCAGTCGGAATCTTAGAAATATCTCGACCGGCGGAATGCCTGGCTTGTAGGACATACCTGGATGGGAAAATCCCGCAACCCGTCGTGCAGGTCGGCGCCGGATCTCACCATCCAGCGGGGGAAGAACACAGTCATCTCCCGTGATAAAACCATGTACTAAACTTATGGTCTTAATGACCTCAATAGTTGACGCACTCAAAAACAATAACAAAAATCAATCAATCAATCGAAACTACAATCCTCGTCACCGAGTTCTTGGACGTCACCAGAAATCTAAGCGTCACGATGGTTGGGTAATTTAATATTGCGATGTTTCTTTCAGTTGTGAAATGATAAGTAACATGACTACCCATTGACGAATCAATTATCGATATGATCCATTATTCACGATGGCCTGCAATTTTGTTTCAATTTTCCAGTCCAGGGCATTCACGCCCCAAAAAAATATTCGTTTACTCGCATACCAATGATTTCCCGTGAGTTCACTTTTCTTGAATTTCTGTAAATTCGAAAGTCGGTAAGAAAGAACAGGCTTTCGAATAACGAAGGTCGTGTTCCGAGAAGCGGTCGGTAGTAGCTACCCCAACCCCTACGCTACCATCTTCTTTCACCCCTTACCCCACGCTCCGAGCTCCGTAGCGTAGGACTTTCCGCAAAACTTGTTTCCGTCGGAAAAGTTACAGTTGATTTTTTTCTCCCTTTTGCAAGATATTCCAAGATTTGAAACGCCAACAGAACTCATCCCAATTATTTCGTCAGTGGCTGCAAAACGTTTTTCTTCGATTTTTCTTCGACAGGCATCCTTAAAGTCATCCCAACAAATCAGCTGAACGCGCGCGAAGAGTCCGAAAAATAATTGGGGATGTGCACAATCTCCAATAAAAAAGAGAAACGTGGGAGACATGAACGTTTCCATTGTGTAGATTTTCTAAATACAATTTTTGGACCTATGCTTTCTGTTGTGAGAACATATAATTTGCGCCAAAAAGTAAAATGAAAAGTAAACTTGAATTGAAACATCGTGTAACAATATTTGAGAAAATAAAGCACTTGGTGAACAATATCATTAACAAAATAAAAGAAATACAGTGTTGTATAGTTTCAGTGTACTAATTTTTCTGATAAAAAATTGTCTGACATAAAAATTGTACATTCCGCAGTAAAATGAAAACAATGTTGAAGATGTCACCGGACATTTCATACTCTTTAATGACAACCCAAGCCAACCCTTTGTTGTAAAATGATTGTATATTTCACTCAACAAAAGTAAAAAAAAAGAAATATTAAGGATGTAAAAATCTACATATCAACATCTAATTAAGATATATTGAATTTATTATAAATAATATAATACATCATAATATTGGACTTAAATAAAATGGTGATATGGCGGAAAAGCCTTCGACAAACTTCATGAGTGAAATATTGTACAGGATGACAATCTAGAGTGTGTGTTTTTCTCTCTGAAGGCTTTACGAATATCAACACTGCGAACGAATCTCTGCCACCATAATTTTGTAGAAAGAGAGTCTCATAAATGATCCTTGCTGTATCAGACAGCTATTTCAAAAACAAAGAACCACGTTCTTCTTTGTATTACGTACAATAATTTACGGAATTTCGTAAAAATAGACTTTCGAAATAATTCAAAATATACAGATGACTTGGAATTAATGTTTCAAATTTTAGGGCATAGATCAGGTTCAAAGATAATAACTTTTTACCAATGGTGGTGGTGGGAATGGTGGTGGTGGGAAAAATAATAACTTTTTACCAACATGGTGGGAAAGGCCGAATAAGGCAGTGAAAAGTGTTCCCAAACCAAAGCGATAATCGCGATGCTCATATGAAAGAGGATAAAAATGCCGTAGATTCCAAAAAATCAGCCTTCTAGGGCAATCTGTTGCACAGGTACAACGAGAAACACGTTTTTCATGTTTTATTTATTTTCTCAGCTTCTATTGCAAATGTTTTTTCCAATCACATTTTGGCGTGAATTTCAAATTTTTTTACTAATAATTTTTTTTCCACTATTGCCCACATCGTTTAAAAATATGAAAAAAATATGTTATAGAATGTTATAAGACGCATTCTAGGAAAATCTGAGACTACTCCAACGTTATCACGTCAGAAAACAATTTCGATTTTTTTGTTCTTTAATTTGGTGCCAGAATTGGTTGACAAAAATACCGTCAAATTCAACTATGCTTCTCTGCAATTTTTTCAGACTGATACATGCAATAGAAGACGATCAAAAAGAAAATATGAAAAACACGTTTCTCGTATCTCTGCAACAGATTGTCCTAGGAGGCTAATATTTTCGGAATCTACGGCATTTTTTATCCTATTTCATATGAGCATTGGGATTATCGTTTTGGATTGGGGTCACTTTTCACCGTCTTATTCAGCTATAACCTATCAATAAGTTATACATATATTTATGTTAGGCAACACGTCGTACAATAGGGTCAATCCGTTTTAAGTGGTCCGGCACAGGTCGCTTAACCAGCTCGATAAAAATCATATTCTGTTCATAAATTTCCTAATGTTTTGGCTGTTCAAAAACATATTTGATTTATTTTTATTATATCTGGTTTACAAATGGCGGATATTTTTTTTACGTTGTGCGGCATTTTGTGCGTTTGTAGACATTTACTCTTTTCTAAATTATTATGCTCTGAGTTGTCCTAGCATTCTATAATAAAAGGGATTGGATAAAAGGCCAGTATACTATGGTCTATAAATCGAAATATTATTTACCTACCTTCCATGTTTTCATTTGAGAAATATTTTCAACCAAATCTATGGAACGCGAATGAACCAAGTTCGATTTTAAGAGAGTAATTTCTCAAAGAAGGAATAGTGTCTTAGCCTTAATTTTTTGGTGCTTTTACACATAACAGTGTAGTTACTTTCTGTAAAATATAATTGGTAGGTAACGTACCCCTTGAAAATTACACTCTCTTAAAAATTGTAATTTTCGATATTTTCCAAAATTTCAACTGTAATATTTCTGTTGGGGAACACTATTTAGTGATCAATGGGTCACGTTCTGACGGAATCAAAAATATTTTGGGTGCCAGCCGAACAGCAGTGCATGACGAGCTGTCTAAGAATCAGGGTCAAATCTCACAAGTGAAACTTCTTTATATGAAATTTGCCACCATGTGTTCACGAGCAAAACATTACCCTTGACTCCTCTTCTCTTGAAGTTTGTAATGGCTCTTTTACACGGTACTGTTTTCATGCAGATTCTCATACAGAAGCTGTACAGAATCTTTAAGATCCCAAAATTGAAGGATAAAAGTCAAAAGTGTTTACACAGTTCATGCTTTCTAAATAATTGGATTCTAATAATAATGTTGAATAATTTGAATTCTAAATAATGTTGGGATCGTGTGTGCAAAAGAGTAACGAACCCTTGATATCTATTTGGACGCTTGTTTTGCCGATATTAAATTTGCATTATTCAAGGGTTCTTTTACATGCCGCATAACCATGAGGCAAACCTACTATCGACTTTTTGCATTTCCATCGAAATCAACTTGTTCACTTCCGGACAGCATGTTACCATGGAAAAGAAATTTGAGAGAATTATCGCTGGCAATATCCCATAAAAATAGAATATCATTCAGAGGCAACAAATATGTGATACGCGCGAACACGTTTATATTTAATATTTAGTAAGAAAGAGATATTATATTGCAGGAAAACTAATCTTGTCATTTCAATTTTGCAGAGGGAGCCTTAGAGATATGCTGACTCGAGGTACACAATAACATAACGTTCGTCTGAACCGGATACTTTCAACTAAGGTCAGAAATCGACAAAATTGTTTTGGTCAAGACTTTAACCTATTACAATTTCATCCGGTTTAGTCCTTTATGAACTAATATTTAAAAGCATATGAAACATAAGCATTGTCTTGCAAGTAAACGGTAATAAGTATATTTTATTGATTGGGTTTATACATTATATACTCTGCTTGGTTTATGTTTCATTCTATGTTCTGTGTTTATGAATTCTTAGAGCATATGGTAATCGTCCGTCACTTGCCGTTGTGACATACCAATATGGGGACATTTTTTTATTACAGAATATTTGTCGTAAATGGGCGAAATGGTTAGGGCAAATAATAGGCAATATGGCGCCTTAGTAACGACGTCGTGGTTGTTGTCAGGATAAACAAACATTCATCTGACCGTGGAGGCGACTGATTATTAAAACGGAAGTTTGGGCGTTTTGTCAAATAAAAGAAAGGCGAGGCATTGTGGGTTTTAAAAGGGAGAAAAAAATTCATTCGGTCGCATGTGTGCGGGAGCAGTTCGCTCGTGAATAATTAATTTGTGCATGTTGGGAAATTTTGGAAGAATCGGACTTGAGGGACATATTCGGACTCTAATATTTTCGTAGCAGAACCAGAAGTGAACTTGTGATACTTCTAAGATTTGGGGAACGTGTCGAGTTCCGAATATTTTTGCTGTGCATCAAAATAAGACTTGGAGTTTTTCGCGAGTGAACTCTTCATCATTCTTGAACTGATAAATGTATGCGGTTCACAAACGATACGGGACTTTGCCTATTTTCTTGCTATAAACGAAAGATGGAACTAAAAGATTTGTTTTGCGGTGTAATCATAAAAGCACTGGATATTTATACGGTGAGAACGGGCATCGGACATAATATAGTGGAGCTGGAACAAATATTTGAGTGGTGCGAAGCGGTGAATCGGCGGTGTTCGTTATTAAAGAAGAGCAGGAGATTCGTGGTAATTAGACTTCGTAATTTAGGAGCTTCAAAAAAGGAAGGGGAAGGCGTTTCTTCGAGGAACCACCAATAAAGAGCACGCAAAGACCAGAATCGCCGTAACAGGTTCGAACCAGGATATGACTAAAAATGTTATCAATGTACATTTTTTTACATTTTAATTTGCTAAATTGATAGAAATAAACATTAAGTTTCTCTTGAAAGAAAGATAAAATGATTTTCATTGGCCAATTCAAGCTAATAAGTAGCTAGATCAAATCTCGGTTTTCAGATTCCTCGCCATTCTGTATAGATGGCAGATCGGGTAATCGGCTATTAATAGATAATAGCGATTATTTCTGATGTGACCCATCGACCCAGCTAGCGGGATAATATTCAGTTTTTATCAGAGTAATGATAGTTAAAATATTATCGTAACCTTTTTCCTGGCGCCCATGTTATTAGAAATTTGGAAACGGGTTACGACGAATCGCCCAATAAGTAGCAGTTAGGGTATGTTTCACCGTATGTTTCACCATAACCTTGTCAAGTTGCATACCCGCTTTTGCAATATTTCCAATTGTGAGAATTTGAGGGTGAATTCGAATATGAGAGTATGAGGTGAGTTAGTATGTGTTTTTCTGCCTTTAGTTCTTATAATCACACTATTATTTTTTCATTTTGTTTTTAGCAGTTTGAAATGAGGACTTGTATTGCCCAAAACGTTGGGCTACAAAAATCGACTAGCTTCTAACTCCTTTCATTTTAATTCCTCTAGACTATAAAAAGCATTCCCACATGAAAATATACAGGTATTGACAGAACTCTATAATAAAATGTTTGTCAGCAGACATTCGACCTTTTACTTGTGTCCACTACACAGCTAGCGGGAAATGAAAGCGTACCTTTGCGTGATCGAGGTCAATAGGGTTTTGGTTGACCAGGAGATGCCGTGTCTTAGGCACAATTGCTAACGTTCCATGACCATTTTCAAGATTCCTTGAAATAGGATTATTTATTGGTCCTCTCCCTTCACCGTCTCCACCACCCCGCGCTCTTGCTCATCGAAGGCCCGCATCACACTACACATCACATCACACTAAATGCGTTGCGAGAAATGTGCGACGAGAAATGAGGAAAGAGGCCAGAAATGAAGATGCGTTCACACACTAGTAATAGGTTATTCGATGTCTCGAAATGCCTTTATGCGCCACAAGCCGAGAGTGGTGGCAGTAGTTAGTTGTGAGATCAACTGCGAGAGCCATTTCTTGTTCTATTAAATGCTCTGGTGTAATTTTAACCCGTAAAATCCTTGTTTTGTTTCCATAATCGTGAACTATCAGTTTAACGAGTTCGAATTGCCTAAAGAGAAATACATTAATGCATCGCATACAAATCATTATTTGATTGAAAAAAAAAAAAAACTGGAACGTATGTGACGTTTAAGGAACAAGTTCAATTTGTGCATATTTTCTTGAGCTCCATTATCTCTACCTCCCTCCTCTGTTTTATTATATTCGTTGGTTGAATTATGAATAAATGATGAACGATCAAATAATTCATAATAAAATTCACAATTAATAAATTCATTCATGAACAAAAAGTAAGAATTAAGAAAATAATGAATTCATTCAATTCTTTCAAAATATTTCTTCAAGTTTCTTGCTAAAAATTTTTATTTTTATGCAAGTAAGAGTATCTTTTACACAAGTTGTTCTTGTTCATTTTCATTTAAAGAGAAAATTCAAGTAACCAATTAAAACTAGTGGTTTAACACTTCTTTTAATACTAAATATTATAACCTCACTCAGTTCTACGCACTGTTTAGTGTTTTCCTACGGTAGCGAAGGCCTAAATGTCATATAAAATGTGAAGGAGTAGAAATGTGTCCGAGAAAACTCGCTCGCTGACCAACTCGAGCGAGGAGCTCTTTCGCCTCCGCAGAAACGAACGAGGACTCTTTCTAGTGTGTGGGGGTCCACAGGTGTCCCTTGCTTCGATTTTCTACATTTCACGTCGCGCATTCCTCAGTGTAGTCTGTTGCGGGCCTAAGGGTCGTATTTATGAAGCTCTGCTAGCAGAGCTCTTACGGGCCTGCTTGCTAAGAGGAGAAGGGGCGACTGGAATTGACTGGGGACCGTTCATAAATCGCAAAATCGAACACTGGCAGCTTGCTAGGCCTGGCAGGCTCCGGTCTGAGGTTTATAAATACGGCCCTTAGGCACTCTGTGCTCGGCGTATCGACTCAACTCATCCAGCTTTGCCGCAGTCTTTGCAGTGTCTGACCGGGAAGTCGTAGGGTTCGAGTCCCAACCGTAGCCCCTATGTAGCTAGATGGAGTTGTCTGGAGGAAAATTCTAGCCAGTTTTATGTAGTTTCCAGTTTTACTTGGCTTCTACGATCAACGCCTGGTGCATGCCGACCAGTACCTTAACAAATGGGATAAGGACCGGCCGCAATATTTCCTTGCTCTTCCTTGTTCTATCTTCTTCCCTTACTCATACATTTACATGCATTGCATGTTAAAGAGCGCGCGCACGCGTTTCTTGCCCCTCTGAGAAGTCGGGCGCTCCGACGACCACGGGCAACTTCCCCTGGCTCCACTCTTATTTCCCCTCCAAATCCAAAAGGGAGGTTACACGCGTAAGCTGAAGGGGCGTTAGGCGGTGAATAGTAGGTTAATACGGAAATGTTTGCCTGATTTGTTTGATCAAACAACCGAAATTTATATTATGTTTACCCTGTATTTTTTTACTACTTAATACCATACACGTTCATTTTTCTTTAAATTTTGTCTTGAATAATCTTTTTATTAAGCTGTAGGAATATATTTGAATGGCGAATACTGTCTTGTCTTTTGTTTTATTTTATTAAATAATTAAAATTTTTCTTGTATATGAGAATGTGAAATAAATTAACAATGTTCATTTAGGGCGGACAACTTTTTAAACCTTCTTTGTATGATTAACTTCCTAACCTTAACGTAGAAGTTAATGCAAATATTTCACTCTGGAGTAAAGTGTTTATAAAATACTTACTTTAATAAGATACTTTCGGTTCAAAATGTTTAATTTTACTCCAATAATTTGACTCTAAGAACTTGAAATCTGACTGATATATTAGTTCAATGTAAATGATTGTTTCTTTGCTGTTGTAGAGGAAATGCGAATAAATATAGCTACCTTTGGGGAAATAACTGTCAAGTGTCTTCTCCAAAATAGTCATAGCGAATATCTAATAAGGTACAGCCATTTGGGATTTGCACAATCGTTACTTTCAAATCTCGCGCCAATTGTTCTAAAGGTAGTGGCCGCTAACTGTAGTAATCTAGTTACTTTGCCCGCGACCTTGACATGCATGCACTACAATGGTGGGCAACTAGTTTGGAGCTTAAAGTCTTGTCCCGGCTGGGGTGCTCTCTGGCGGAGATACCTCGAGAAATTCCCAGCAAGCCGAAGTGTAGGTTAGTGCCGGATCTCATCATTCAGAAGGAGAGGTAAATAACCACGGCAAAAAATATTCACGGTTGTGAGAATGCAATTCTTGTGACATATCAGCGCGATTTCGAGATAACTACAGACAGATTTCCTACCAAAGAACAGTCCAAATCAAAAGTTTGCAAGTTGAGTTCACTCGAACGAATGGAAGAAGCCTTGATTACATCAGTAACGTATCCAACAGCTTGAGTTGTTCATCCGAACTGGTTTTAATAAGATTTTTACGTCAATTTTCTTTGGTTTTAGGGCATTTTTAAAGCATTTTAAGATCATTTTATTGATCGTTTTTGGTGATGTTTTAGATCATCAAAATTCGCCCCCCTCGCCTAGCATAAGCTCGTGCAATATTTTGAATTGTGTTTCATCTTGTGGAAGTGTGAGCGCGCGCCTCACCTTGTCCTGTCGGCGCGCGCCGTCCCCGCGCTGCGGCAGGAGGCTGGTCTCGGCGGTCACCTCGTCCTCGGAGGGGTCGACGGCGGAGGAGGCGGCGTGGGCGGCGCGGTGGCGAGCGCGCGAGTGGCGGAAGCTGCCGCGGGGGCTAGCGCACGGGCTGGGCGTGGCTCGGCCGCCGCCGGCGGCGCCGGCGACGACGGCGGCGGTGGCGGCGGCGCGCAAGTCGCCGCTGGTGGCACTGGAGGCCGCGCCGGCGGCGCCCCGGGCGACGGTTGCGGCCAGCTGTTCTGGCGGGCGAAGCTGCTCGCCGTGGGCGACACCAGCGCCACCCCGCCGCCCGGCGCGTCCGGCGACGTCGCCCCCGCCCCGCCGCCCGCGCACGCGGCCGCCACCTCCTCGTCGTCGTCGCAGACGCCGACGCCGTCGCAGCAGAAGTCCGGCAGCTGCGCGCCACCGCCGAAGCTGCGCCGCGACACGTCGCTGCCCCGCCGCGACAGGTCGCCTCCGCAGCGCTGAGCATTTGGGAATTCAAATTGTTAATCATTATTATTAACGTAAGGGTAACTTGTTAATAATTAATATTAATGTAAGAGTTTAATTTGTTAATAATTAATATTAACGTAAGAATTTGATTTGTTAATTATTATGTTTTTTTTTACTTACTAAGGTCGCTTTTCAACTACTAAGGTCATATAGAGACCACAGTAACATTGGAGAGTAACGGTTTACGGACAAACTCCCACGCCTCGGGCGGGATTCGAATTCACGACCCTTCAAGCACGAGGCAGCTACGGTTCCCCAGCCTTAGCGACCTCGGCTATCTGGGCCGGCCATTAATACGTTAAAAATATATTTAATTTTGTGGGTAAGGTCCCTATCTGACTACGGCACATTTTTTAAACTTTTAAATGACTTTTATTACGTAGCAAAGGCATTGGGAACAACAATGACAGGCACTGGAGCCATAGACAAAGGTTAAAAATATTATGAAGCAACAATAAATTATATCTGGATCTATCTCTATCTACAGGATTTCATTCTAGAAAAACTTGAATTGTAATAAAATCAAAGAACGTAAATTAGTGTATTGCTTAGATATCTCCCCTTGGCTATCAACTCTCTCGCGCTATTATTATCATTCCAACTACCCGGTTTAACTTTCCAATGCTTTCCACTACATGATACGAGGTCCCAGAAAAAAACAGAAAACATTTTTTTATCTACTTAAGTTGTTTTTAATGTTTTGAACAGCACATAATAAATTTATGATGAAATTTGGAGTGTTCATTCCACAGATATGCCATGTGAGAATTTCCGATGCACAGGATACGTATTACAATGTGCTGGTACAGTATTACATACTCATATTTCTATTCGTTCCAAAAAACAAATACAACACATTGAATAACACAATACTTTAAGATCATTCAATTGTCAGTATAAATAATAAGGTTAATTAAAGAACGTTATGTTAGTTCTCGAAGTACACTTATTTGAATGTTAAATATTATTTGTTGAAAATATGCAAGTTATCGTTGTTTTCTTTTTAGGAAAACACTTTGGGATTGATTGAAGTTTTAAAGAATTGTACTCTCCATTGGTCACCTAGCAGAAAAGCGAAACAGCCAAAACAAATTAGCACGAATTTTTAAAAAACTGCCAATCATTTCAAAAATCACAGAGATGTGAGCTTCAGTGTCTTTGCGAATCTGGAAATTTTTGGAGAACTCTTGTATTTTATTGAGATTATCCCACAATAAATTTTTTAATTGATTGAAAATATTACTTAAATATTACAAACTTAAAGTCAGTACACAAAATTGTTATAAAACATGCTAAACATAATGGTCTTGATAAAGCGAAAGTACTAAGCAGATGCTAGCGCGCGGTTAATTAACCTCTAACTGGTTTGACACAACGGGTGTACTTAATATTCATTGATTCGTTTTACACGAGTGAAAGAGTAAAGAATATTCTAGATATTCCAAAAACTGCTTTGTTAGTAATACCTAAGAATTCAAATTGAGATGAAATAAACAAATGACTACGATTGTGTTTTCATAATGCTGAACAGAGGTTGTGTGAGGTGTTTTCATAATGCTGAACCTAGTACCAATTGCCAGTCTATTAATGAATCACCCGCAATATGAGAATTAAAAGACATCATTAAGCGAGAGTGTTGATAAAAGTAAATGAATGAATGAATTACCAACCCTACTAATGCCTCATTTTACGTGGCGAGACTCAGGCCATGAAGCCTACTCTTCCGCCTGACCACGCAAATTTCGTTACGCTCCTTTCACCTACTTAGAGGAGAAAGAAGGTATTACTTGGGGACGACAATTTGAATTTACTCCGAGGCTTCATTTAGGCTTGAGGATCTTTTACATACAGTGAGTCTACTAACATGGGACAGCCGGCTTTACTTCCCCTCCGAAGGAAAGCGTACGAAGGATTTTTTCGCCCTTAAAAATCCACGGCTTCGATCGGGTTTGAACCCGCAAATTTGGGTATAACAGTCCGTAATCCAGATATCATTTTTCACAACTGAATAAATAAACCTCACTCACTGTTTTAGAAATGCTTTACTTGAACGAAGCAAATTCCTTGGATAGTACTGAAATTTAAAAACACAGACTACAAGAAATAAATAAACACAAGGTGAATATATTCTTTTCTTCTGTCACAACAGATTTTTAACACATTCAACTCATTTTTATATATAGATGAATTGTTTTAGCTAACTAATTGAATACGTACACATTCATAATACTAATCAACTGAACACACTTTATGAATTCCTACGTTTCCTAAAAAAGAAGGTTGTTTGCTCATCCGTACCATTCCATCAGTCAATGCAAAATTTGAAAGTTTGTGATAACTTACGTCGTTTGTAAAAAAATAAAACTGTTTTACTGTCCAGATTTATGCAAGGCCAAGTCTCTTAAATCAGTAACTATTGAGAAGTTCTCAGAAATCAATCATTACGATAAGATACTGATTGAGAAAGTGTATTGAAATGTTTAATTGAGTAGTGTTGAAAAAGAGTTCGGTATGCATTTCCCAAAAGACCTGACTGTATGCGACGCACGTATAGCCACACAGATGGAATCAACATGAGACTTACCAAACACTTCCAGCATATCATTACAAAACACTTTTATGTGCGTTATTATTTCTGCCATTACAAATAAATTACTACTTTACTGTGGTGAATCATGCACTGCATCTACGTAAACATTTAAACATCAGTTACTCTCATCCCACCAGTACATGAAATCAATATCCAAAAGAGACAATAAATACTGACGAAGTCAAAGAATATTGACAGAGTCAAAGAATACTGACAAATCATTTGACATTTTTAACATAGAAAAAAGAATGGAGTTGGATAGAAAAGAAAGCAGGGTGGGTGGTAGTGCGGCTGACGGACCTGGCTGTACACGCTGCAAGCGCTGCCGCGCCGGCTGCCGCAGTAGTCAGCGAGTAGAGTGTAGTAATTGAGTAGTGTTGAAAAAGAGTTTGGCATGCATTTCTCAGCAGGCCTGACTATGCAACGTACTCATAGCCACAAAGACTGAATAAAAGTCATTCAATGTATTCCTAAATTTTACGTTACTTACCGAATAGCTCAAGAATATCATTACAAAGATTTTACGTGCGTTATTATTTATGCCATTCTAAATAAAAACTACTTTACTATGTGAATTCATGCGCTGCATCTACGTAAACATTTAAATATTAGTTACCCTCATCCCGCTAGTACTTGCAATTAATAACCAAATAAGACAAAAAATACTGACAAACACAAAGGATATTGACCACGTCAAAGAATACTCACAAATCATTCGACATGTTCAGCAGAGAAGGAAGATTACCATCTTGGATAGGTTGGATAGAAGAGAAAGCAGGGTGGGTGGTGGTAAGGTTGACGGACCTGGCTGTACACACGCTGCAGGCGCTGCCGCGCCGGCTGCCGCAGGAGACAGCGAGTAGAGTGTAGTCATTGAGTAGTGTTGAAAAAGAGTTTGGCATGCATTTCTCAGCAGGCCTGGTTGTATGCGATGCACGTATAGCCACACAGACGGAATAAAAGTGAGGCTTACCAAGCAGTTCCAGCATATCATTACAAAACATTTTTATGAGCGTCATTATTTCTGCTATTAGGCATGCATTGCACATCAATGCATGCCGTTAGGCATCCATTTCTCAGCAGGCCTGACTATGCAACGCACTCATAGCCACAAAGTTTAAATAAAATCAGTGAATTTATTCCTAAATTTTCCAAACAAAAGGAGACACACCGAATAGCATATCATAAGAAAGATTTTGTGTGTTATTATTTCCGCCAGTCCAAATAAATAACTAGTTTACTGTGGGGATTCATGCTCTGCATCTACATAAACATTTAAACATTAGTTACCCTCTTCCCGCCAGTACATGAAATCAATAACCAAATGAGACAAAAAATACTGACAAAGTCAAAGAATACTGACCAAATCAAAAAATACTGACCAAATCAAAGAATACTGACCAAGTCAAAGAATACTAAATCAAAGAATACTGACCAAGTCAAAGAATTTCGACATTTTCACCACAGAAGGAAGATATTAGCTGAATAGAAAAGAAGGCATGGTGGGGGTGGTGTGGGTGACGGACCTGGCTGTACACGCTGCAGGCGCTGCCGCGTCGGCTGCCGCAGGGGTCGGCGTCGCTGGCGCGCCGGCTGCAGGCGCTGGGGCGGCGGGCGCCGGGCCCGACGAGGCCCGCGGTGGGCGTGGGCGGGCGCACGGTGACGGCGGGCGGCGCGGGGCTTCGGCGCCGCGGGTCGGGCGACACCGCCCGCCCGCCGCCCCCGACGCGCCTCGCTCCAGCAGCAGCGCGCTCGCGCACAGGTCGCCCGACAGCTCTGCAACACCCGGCCGACCCTTCTTATTTCCAGACTCGCTTCACGGCTGGTGGAATGTAGCCGTTGGCTGGAGGCCTGCCGGTCACATAACCCTAAGTGATAGAAATGATGTCACTGCAATGCCTCTCACCGGGAGGCCATTGGTTTGAGTCCTGACGGTGGCAGGATATTCGACAAACGTTTCACTGCGGTGTTTACAAAGCTCCGTTTGAAGTAAAGCAGCTGTTACGGTGTCATCCAATCGGAGGGCTGAACGCCACCATAGTCTCGTCACTTTAGTGATGTGTAAGGTCCCGATTGGACGGTACCGTAACAGCTGATAAAATGTCAAATGCAGCAATGTAAAACTCGCAATATAGATCGCTAGATCGAATTCAAACGCCGTCTACGGGAGAATTCTAGCGGCCGGCTGCACTGATCTGTAGTTTTCAGTGGTTTCTCCGATCAACACAAGGCGAATGCCGGAGCAGTTCCCTAATAAACGGGTCACGGACCGCGCGCGATCTTTCCTCTCTCTTCCTTGTCCTTTCCTCATCCCTTACACACACACACACACACTTACATGCACTACAATACCACATGACAGGAAACCAGTCGGGAGCTTGGAGCTTGTCTCTGGTGCGTCGGTGCCTCGCTGGAGTGAGATCCTCCACAAGACGATGTGTAGCTTGACACCGTCCAACGGGATAAAAGACTTGTACCTCCACCTCCAGGTTTAAAGCATTCAATACACTAACGAGATTTATGACTATAGCCATTTGTATGTCTGGGAACATAGATCAATGAATTAACCGGCTCTTCTTAAACGCGCCCCTCCGCCTGGATCAGGAAGATGTATCTTATCTTAAGGGATTCATACACATTCGGGATACGTGGTACGTTTTACCTGCACCTCTTACCCAGAAAACACGACCGTCTGTGTCCACATATCCGCGGTTACAACTATCACGAACAAAGGCCATTATATTCCGATTTTTCGTGATGCGAGTTTGCATTGGATAGCTTTCTGAACGGCTTTACACGTTAACACGCCCCAGGTACAGTCTTATAAAATCTCTACAGGGTAGATACTATTGCGTCCTGACGCAGGCAATGGATGAACAGCGAAGGAAAGGAAATTTGACCATGATACAATACTATCAAACTGGTGTAAATCTTAACAAACAACACACAACATTCGTTTATTTTGCAGCTGAGAGAGTTGTAAAAGCAAACCACTGCCATTTCGCAGCCAAAATGAAGTTAGACTGTGAAGTGTGTTCTCTCCTGAATCTTACCCGTCCTTCCTGAGAATGAATATGCTTCATTGGCCTAGCAGCTTTAAGTATTCAAACAATCATTTCTGCATCCTGCTCACGAAAGGTTTGATCATCGTTCAAGACGTTTGAATTGATGGCAACTAAGCTGAGAATGCGAAATTTCCCGTTCAGTAAAACATTTCGCATTGGGTTACTGTGACTTCTAGAATAACAAAATTAGGTACTGACAAGTATTCTCTATAAAATCTCAGAACATTACGTGTCATTTTGATGATACATTAAGAGCTGATAAAAGAACCCAGCTCCGGAGCCGACAATTACACACGTCGGCTTCTCTGATTGGTATAACCTGAGATTCTATCGATGAATTTCAAGCTAATGAGGCCGTACTAAAAAAGGAATTGACTTGATAATTTGTTTGGTTTCTTCTACTTTTTTCTCAACAGCTGAGTAAATCCCATTTTACTTAGTTCAATTTTCATCCGATTTTTGTGTGCAGAAAACATGACAAGGAAGTTTGAATGGGTTTTGTACAAAAATATTTGTATGTCTTAATTTTTCTGGGCAAAATTCGTTCAATTTGAGTCTCTAGATGCAGAAAGTAAAGATTTTCTTAGTTCCACTACACCGCTTCCGTAATTATATCCAATGTCTGAAGAATTTAAACTGCTACATTGTTTATAGGGAGAACCACCCATCTACCCAAAACCAACATTAATATTCTCGAAAACCTCCGTAATGCCTTAAGTGGTTATTATTTCTCAAAAACTCCTGTTTGCTGCCTGGCTATCGGATGAGATATTAAATGGCGGCGGCCGTTCTAGTTGAGCTACCTCTACATTTAGACACTCTTCATACAACGAAGTTACTTCGTAATATAATTAATCACTACTAATGGTAGTTTACTGTTATGTTCAGAAATGAAACGGAATAACAAAAGTTTATTTTATAAGTGCTAACAAAATTCGTAATCCTCTCGTACCAAAGAAAAGAAACCAATTAACTTTAAAACAAGGAGAACTAGTAAAACAGCGCGTACTTTCTCGCTTGTATTTTCACGCACATTTACGCAAAAAGTACTCAAACTTTCGGAAAATTGTACACGAACTTATTTCCAAATCTATATTTAAGGAATAGATTTCATTAAGGGAAAAAATCTTTATCTTCGTAATTATAGTTGTAGGAAGACGCCGAAAAAGTTTGAATTTATGTAATTTAAAAATAATTTGCAATTCAAATTAATTTGCAAAATCAGGGTTTTCAAGAAAAATGAGATCTACACCATTCTCTTAAACGTCCTTCACACTATCCAACAACATTTAATCAAAAACGATGAAGCCATTTTTTTGAAAATTTTGAAAATGTCCTAGAGGCGTCATGTAAAGTCCCCATAAGCATTACATAACTTTCTCTCTACTCCGTAGCGAGAAAGTAAAAATCCAAGGTTCTAAACAGTCGTGGTAACCAGATATGCCTGTAGCATAGCACTGTCAACAATCCGTCATAATCAACAATCGTCAATTATGACGAACGAATTATGACGTCGAACTGTGTCGTGTTAATTATAACACGACACAGTTCGACGTATGCAGTAATGAATTATCACGGCACACGCTCTCTCAACTCAATTATTGTATTATTTCGGCCGTGTCGCCTCCTGATCTTATATTCCCCGCAGGCGAAGACTCGCTCCTGTAACTCGTGGTTCACTCCCAGTCGATAAACTCTACTCGCCTACGCCTAAGCTCTGGCTTTTTGTTCATCGCTCGCCCCTTCCTCCATAGCTGCAGCGTCGGCCATTTACCGCGCGAGCGCTATTTAACTTTAACCATACGTTCCCAACGCAACACAAAATAGGGCCCCACCATCATGCGATTATTTGCAAATTTGTGGTAAGATTAAATTAGGCTAATGTTTAATGTTTAGGTTACTGATTGTGTTCCAAGGTCAAAACTACTGTCATTACTGCCAATAATTACAATTTATTGCACTTGTGAGAAAACCACGTAAGTAAAATTCTTTCAAAAACTGTTTTATTGCAGACTAAGAGAACGGTTTTGAAATCTATATTCAATGCTAAAAGCTGGTCAAACTGACCGTTTTAGAGCTGTAAAGGTAAAACGGAATCAATGTAAGAGAAAAAAACGTTTAATTTTTTATTGAAATTTAATTTAATGAACTACTGTACATTTGTTTTATGGTCAAACCCATTACAAGACTACATACACTGATAAATGCTTACGGGCGCGTCAACTACAGTGGTAATTTGTCTCGTAAGTGTAGCGCATGTTTTTGACAAGAGAGGTAGCGGTGATAGCAATATCTCCTACCGGCGGGGCACCGCTGCATGATGGATCAGCTTAAAGCTTCCAACTGGTCTCCCTGCAGTAGTGTAGTGCATGCACGTGTAAGTGTGTACAAGCAACGCGTGAGGACAGGACAAAGAAGAGGAAGGAAAGATCGTGCGCGGTTCGTGGCCCGTCTGTTAGGGTACTACTCCGGCAGTCACCTGGTGTTGATCGGAGAACCCACAGAAAACTTCCGAATAGAGAATCCAGGCGCTAGAATTCTCCTCCAGACATCGGCTGAGTTCGACTTGACTATCTACCTAGCGTCGAAAATCCTGTCACCGTCGGGACTAGACCCATAGGACTTCCCGGTCAGAGGTACTGCAATGCCATCACAAGGTGGTTGCTGGTATAAATAGTCATATAATGGCATTTCTTTGAATGTAACAATCAGAAACTGTTTTTTGTATGTACTGTAAATGTGGAGATACTTGAGTTAGGTAGTTTTCTCAATAGGACGACGAAATCACATCAACATCATGAAATACCACAACTATCAATTTAAAATATGTCGCAAAATCAACGCCTCAGAACGGCCACAACTCGATACGCCAAGCGATATTCAACTTCGCGAATTTAACGATACTGGCAGATGTTACATTTTCATCCTAATTTCCTTTAGTAATGTACCTTCATGTTTTCATCAACTTTATGTACAGAAAATGTACAGTGTAAACAACATTTTTCGGTTTATGTTTTAACGAAAAATTGGATTGAGAGTGAACCTTGTAAAACGGGCATTCGTTTTTAATAACTGATGGCAACGTGTTCTGTACAATCCATATTGTATTTCTGAATAAGGTGTAAGAAAAAGAATATCTGGAAATATAAAATGTTTGTACTATTTTAAAATACAATTTTTAAATTATGGAGAAGTTAACTAACGATTTACAAATCTGAAAACTATTTGACGGATAAATCGTTTTATTAATTTGAACCTTTGGAAAGATTCTTTTAAGTATCTTAATAAGAGCAATGTTTCTTATAGAGGTGTAGCTATACGCGTATCAGTTGTCTTTTAGAGGTTATGGCGCATATATATATATATATATATATATATATATATATATATATATATATATATATGCGCTAAATAACACACACGATTATAAAAATTATTATAAAAATAGGTTCGAATGGAAATTTAGGTGGATCTGAGATCTAAAAATTGCAATGATAACATAATGTACAACAACACAAGAGAGATTCATTTTCCCAATCTTACATCGTCGACATCTGCTGCTACAAGCACCAACAACATTAATGGGTTTCGAGTCATCTGTAACATTAACAATGTGTATTTAAGACAGAAACACAAACGAACAACACAGAAATAACACAAACTTGAAATAGCAACAATTTCCATGTACATGCACCTCATGAACCAATCTATTTTCAAACGCATTCAACCAAAATACCAATAGGAGCGGCAATCAGCGTGATTTTAAAGCGGATACATGCAAGTCAAGCGGTTTACATCAAACATATGCTTTAGTGTAATACGTGCAATCATAAGCTTGTTATTTTTATACTCAAAACGCTGTTAAAACTTGCTCGTGGGATTTTCAGTTCTTAATAAACATAATGATTATTATAACTTCCTAAAAATACTCTCTCATATAATTCGCTCAGTTAATTGAATTTAATTAACATTAAATAAGAAGGTATGTCTTGCTTTGCAAATATCAGACGCAAATGAAGGGATTTATATTTTGACGGACAGATCGGATCAGTTCAAACAGTGATATAATTTGCATATTTAGAAGCAGAAGGAAAGTACGGAACATCGGTATTTTTAATTTAATATTCAAGTAATCAACGTAATAATAATCAAGTAACAATCAAGTAATCACTGAAAACCCTGCCTGATTCTATTTTTTCCACATTTTCACACTAATGGTACACATTTCCCACATGGTACATTTTCACACATTTCTAAAGTGAGAGCTAGGGTTCTGCTACCACTACGGAATTTACATTTCTATAGACAAAATAGAGGACGTTGAGAGAAGATACTCGTATCTGAAACACAATGTACGAAGTTCATCGTAAAGTCTTTTAGATCCAGGTGCACTCTTCGATATGCAGAAAGGACACCGTGTTTTTTATCGATTGTATAAAAAGGCGCATCTGCAAAAACGCATGTCTGGGACGTGTCCATAGTAGACGCTTTTTTTTGAGGAACCGGATGTTTCCATCGTAAACTGTGAATTTTGAAACAGGAGATTGAAAAATACATCAGATTCTCCTGTACACGTCAGAATGATGTTTTGTCTTCGAAGAATCTACTGAACAAAAAAATGCACGTACAAAATCGAGAAAATAGAATGAAAATTGTCAAAACAAATATCAATGCTCTTTCTGAGTTGAAAATTAATGAATACAATTTAGTTTCGGTATTGGACCAAAAAGCGTACTTTCTCCACAATTTTATTCAAAATACTAGTATTTCACAAACAGTTAATATACTTTTGAGAAATTTCAATAACAGTTTGCTTATCGAAATTCTTTCCATTCATTACATCACCTCCAACAGTTCCGAATTGTTTCTTGAGTCCCATATGATTATTTAGTTCTAAGGATTCAGTAAAATCTGCTCCTTTAAACTTCAACAGAACTCGGAAACAAAGAAAGTTGGCTGAGAGATGTTGGAATAGTAACATAGCTCTGCTTTATACGTGATATGTATGAATAAATTGTATCTGTAATTTATATAATTGCGTATATTATTTGGTCAGTAATTGTAAATTGAAAAAGTTTCTCTATGACATTCATTTGAACTTACTTAACTTTTTTAAAGACTCAGGTCTTTTATAAAGCTCATTTAATGTAGTACGTACTGATAAGTGATTTCAATTGTATATCTAAGAAATTAACGAACACTCCGGCGAAATTTGTACCATTTTAAAAATCATTTAATGAAAATTCAGTCACTTTTATCCCACTCTACAAATATCTTTAGCATTTATTACAACGAATGTGTAAAATCAACTTCGTACTATTTAATTAGCCATCACCAGCTGATTCAAAAATAAGGTCGAATTATTTTATAAAATGCTAAAGTATGTAGCGCCAACCCAAAGAGTTCAAAACATCTCTGATAGATATTTAAAACGCTTATGCGAGAGCATATGCAATACTTTCTACCTGTCGCTTAAAATTGTTTGGGTTTTCTTCAGGTGTATTAATAGCGCAGTAATAACATAATGATATAAAATTGTAACTTAAAACAAGAAGATACCTTAGATGCAGAAGTTATTCCATGTTCAATATTTACCCTTCATCGACAAGACCCAAAGATTGTTGTGAAATATTGACATGCGTAAGGAATAACGGCTTGAACGCAAAAAACATTCCTAAAAAGGGGCGAAAGGAGATTTTAATCATGCTAATGCTCCTTTCCGAGTAATAAAATGATTGGTTCAATTACATTACGCCTTGATGACTCCCTTTTGAGGCTAATGCATTGAAAAAGTAAACAAAAATTTACTCTAGGTTCTCGTGAGAATTCATTAAAATGAAATTAGAACCAAATAAGTAATTTTTCACGAAAGAACCGTTGATTAGCTTACTCACGCGAAGCACTTTAATACCTGAACGCATTTTATCATCACTTCAAAAATTCCATATCCTATCACGAACGGCTGTAATTTTGACTGTCTGTCTGGCAATATAATGAATATTTCTAAGTGAAACTCAGTAAGGTATTCTGCTTTCAATATCATCATTCTTTGTAATTCAATAGAATTGGTATATTGGCAAAACCACTACGAGTTCTTGAACTTGACACAATCTTTCCTTGGCAAAAATAAATATGTAGTTACGAGGTACCTAATTTTGCCTTCAGTTCTGTGAATAATTAATATACTCGTATTTTAGAACAATTTTAGGGGCATGCTTTCATGGAGAAAAGGTTTTTATGAATTTAATAATTTAGGAGAAATACAAACATCTCAGTAATAAAACTATTAGTAATGATATATTTCCTTTCACACTATATACAAAAGTTTCGCATTCTTTCTAGTGTAATGAGCTTTCAAATCACAATAATTTTAATTACAGCTTTTGGCGGTGAAGCCTGCAAATCTGACAATCGACGATGATGAACTATTAATAATTCAATATCGTTATTGAAATATAAAACAAAATTTATTAACAATGAAAAACTTTAAAATGGACGTGCATGTGTGCGTGCGTGTGCGCATGCTTAATTGCGTGTAAAGTGATCATGTAGCATGCAAATACAACCATAAAAGCTGCCAGTTGAGCGAGCATTTCACACATGAAATGAAAAATGAAGTAGAAAGTGGAGGGAATGGAAAATATGCAGAAAAAATGGATAATTTTATGGATAAGTAGTAATTGTATAGGATAAATAGTAAGACTAGTACGAGCGGAAAGATGCGGTTTGGTAGGTACACTCCTAGATAGAGTTTCAGAAAACTCTTTTACATTACCATTTCTCTAGGATGAAATTTAAAGTTCGTTTCTATTGCTCTGTTATAGAAGGTGAAATTACTATACGATGTTATTGAAAATGCTACCGATTATGTTTTCCCCACATAGGAGGTAGTTTTTAGGAAGTGATTACTTTGTTTGCTTAGAGGCAATTGTGAGATGAATGTTAATGATTATGACGATGAAGTGTGTGAAAAGGGGAGAAAAAACAATGAGAACGAAGAGGTGATAGTGATGCTAGAAAGATGCAGATGGGTTGAAAAGAGCGCAATAGAGATGGAGAAAAAGAAGGAATGGGCGTGGAGGTGAGAGATGGTGGAAGGTGAGAAAGGGGAGAAGAGAGAGTGAGGATAAGGGAATAAACATGAGAGAGCGAGGATAAAAGATGATTAGGATGTGGGTGAGGGATTAAACAAGAATGAGGAGAGGGCGATAATGAGGGGAAGATGGTGAGGAGCGGCCGTGAAGGCCGACGGTGAGGGTCGCCGGTAAGGGGGGGCGACGTTGCGGGGAAGGTGAGGAGCGATGGTAAGGGGCGATGGCGACGAGCTATAGTGCGGACGAGGGTGAGGGTGAGAGGAGAAGGAGTTGAGAGTGAGGGTGACAGGGTTGGTGGGGAATCGTACCGTCGTCCTGGCCGGACGCCGGGGTCGCGGCGTGCTGGGCGGAGCCTGGGCCGGGCTGGCCGGCGCTGGCACTGTCGCTGCCGTAGCTCACCGTCTGGTCGTTCTCGTCGGTGATGCGGATCTTGGGCGCGAGCAGCGTGGGCACCAACGCCGCCGCCACGGAGCTCGCCAGGTTGTTGTAGGGCGCGAGCATCGCCAGCTGCATGATGCCTGCGCACCAGCCACGCCCGCTCCCAACCGCCCCCAACCGCCCGCTCGCCCACCCCGCCTCGCTCGGCCTTCAATCTACCAGGCATTCAGCATTGCCTCTGAAAGTCGGTTCCCCTTTGTTATCCATGCCTTTCTTGATCGCTTTGTCACTCTCACTCGTTTCCTCACTGTAACTCACTCCTCTCATTCACTCACTATATTGATTTAGTGGCATTTCTTTCAATTATTTCATTTCACTTCTTTTCTGGAAAAAAATATTCTTCCTTACTCCCATCAATATCACTCTCCCTCTCATCGATCTCTCTCTCACTCGCATCAACCTCACTTTCAATATCACTCTCACATAAATTTTCTCTTAATTTCACACATATCAATAATTCACCACATCTTAATATCCTTTACTCCCCCAATTAATTTCCCCCGCTCTCCCATCAATTTCACTCATTACTTTCGCTCTTCAGTTACTCTCCATCCCTTATTCCAGTCTGTGCTATTCAATTTACTTTTCATTCTATTCGTATTTATGCTTGTAAGTTCTCTTTCTCACTGTTTCTCCATTCTGTCTGAATGGATTGTTCGTCCATTCGTAAATTCATTTCAATAACTTTTCAAATGTTATTTACTTCATCACAGAGTAAGAGTACAATTTCCGTTTGGGTTCAGTTCAATATTGTTATCATCTTTTGACGAGAAATGGAAAAATATTTTGACGCAAACATGTGACGCATGGAATACAAAAGCTCAATTTAATTCTTAAGCTTAATTTCTTCAAAGTTTTATAAAATTCCAGAATTTTTTTTGTTGGATTTACCCTTCATTTCAATTAAGGGAGGTATATTTAATATCATGTCCACGTAAAGAAGATACAGCTTTTCAGAAATATATGTGCATGGAAATTATTCATCGCTTCATTTGATTAGAGAGAATTATCTTTTTTCTGAATTTTTAGTATTATTGCTTTTGTTATAAGGAAAGGCAGATACATTTTGGTACGGATCCATAGCACTATTTTTTCATGAAATTCACGACAACATTGATACAATAATTCTTTTCTCGAGTATAACTATTTTAGTATTAATTATTCCCTAAATTCATATCGTTATTTATTGATATTATCAATACATTATTTTTGGATCTGTTGTTTACGAGTAATATTTAAATATTTAGAGATTATTAATTTGAAACACCTTATCGCTTGAATAATTACATTTATATCGCTTCACATTGAATCTTCATTGTATTACCCTTGTGAAAATGTAGATTTATATTCCGTTTTGATGAGATCTGAAAGAAAAACTAGCATAGAGTTTTGCATTATATGCATAATGTGTTTTTGAATTACAGAGTGAATTCTGCATATATTGCAATACAGAGTGTAGTGTAATAAAATAGTGCGGATTAAAAGAGTGCAAAACCTGAACGGCATATTTATTTGTGGAAGTGCTTGAATAAAAAGCAATTATTACTGAAGTGATCTTTAGCAAGTTATCATTCTAAGAATGAAAGCTGTGTACGTATATGGTTATACAAAAATATGGGTGCAACTAAATATTTTACTTATATATTTATATACAAAAGTTTTATGAGTGTCATTGCATTCCATGGTTTTCATGTTAATACCAACATCTAAAATAAAGAACTGACATAGATCTAAGAAGAAACAATTTATCAGCATACTAATTGCGAAGTCCAGAAAGAGCTTTGATTCATTTTGGAGAACTCACTCTAGCAAAAAGTACAGTCATGTTGTACGATTTCGAATTACTTCAATTTAACATGCAAGAAATATAGAACAGTTTCAAGCAAAATTACTACATGAAGCAATGATTTTTATGTCATTATGACAAGTTTTAAGAACTGCATTTTAGGAAATGACATGAAACCTTAAATAAAATCTTACATTAAATACAGTTTCCAAATTCCAATATTAGAAAAGATTTTAAAATATTATTGTCGGAATTATTACATAGTTTTACTGCTAAAAAACTATCTATTCGCGTGAGACAACATTTATGGCTAATAACTAGCAGCTCTGCTCTTTACCAGTAAACTCCCGCACCTTATCACACGAACATTACTCCTAAAGGGCACGAGTGTATATGAACTGTTTTGGGCGAGTAATATTCCCTGTAATTTTGCCCAAATGCAACGATATACAAATAAATTTGCTGCGTTTCGTTGTTCCCATTTGGTAATTTAACTTACAAACGAATGCAATGGCCATGGTGTACGGTTAAAGGAAATAGCCCATTGGTTGAAGAACCATAAACATTTCAGAAACTCGATGTCAATTTCTGCTGAACGGGTTATCCCTATCAGATCTACCTTCATTACAGTGTGATTCAATCTCGCAATCTCGTGTTTGCTTCGTATTTTTTCGAGATTATTTTGGAATATTTCCAGTTGTTATACGAACTTCCAGGGCATTCTGATATTTGAAAAGATATTCCTGTACAATGGTCCTGCGATGCTCTTCGTACGTTATTTTGAGACATGTTTCTGTTGATTTAGCAACTAACTATTATGAGGGGCAGCATCAAGGCAAAATACAATGAGTGGGTACCACTTACGACCTCTCAGAGATATTCGAAACGAATCAACATTATCATTAAACCTGTGGACACCTCTCTTGTAAAACTTATATTTCCGTATTATATTTGGGTAATCAATGTTAATTTTTTGTTTTCTAACAAACGTTAAATAACGGTTAATCTTCTTTTTGTTGTCGGGCTACCATGGCAAAGTTTTTCTCTTGTTAGGTTTATTTAATACCTAAACTGAACAATAGATATCGTTTAAATTCAAAATTAATGCATTAAATTAGGTCAATCATGCATTAAACATGTGACACCTTCAGGTGGCTCTGGGAACTGACGGGTTAAGCTTTACCTCCGCATGCACAGATTCTTCAAATCGATGCGCAACTCGAACTTCACGGCTGCAAAAGATCGACATTGCTGTCGACGTTGTGCGACGCTGTGTTTAAAATTTTTAATTTTTTTAGACGTTTGGAAGAAAAAGAAGCCTAAAATATATCCACAGCAAAAGGATTCAAAACCAATCGAGAGCTTTTTGTACACCCTTACGTCACCAACCAAGTCTCAAAATGTTGATATCTTACTCAGTACGAAAGCTAGTCAAGAGGATGATTCGTTAACGACAAACAGATATCCAATATTTGAATCATTTTTGTTTTTCTTCAAAACGCGCTGTCACATACCAAAACTACTCAATACGGCCATTCGATTTCCTTGTAGCTTGGGTTATTTTTCCGCTAGAGATTCGCGTGTCTTGGTCCGGCCCAGGCTGTGTGGTGCACGAGCATCTCTTACCCTTGTGGGTGCGGTCCGGTGGTTCCCGGGAAAGAAGGCTGCCTGGCATGTTTCTCAGCAGCGCCATGACACGGTAGCCACCGTACAGGAACATGCAGCAGATGAATACGCCCCAGCACAAGAAGATGGTCTGCACCGCGTACTTCACCACCTGCGAGAAAGGCCAAATTCATCGGGGAGGGCAAACAAAAAAGAAGTTGCACGGTTATAAAATTGTGCTAAAAAACCTTCGAACTTGTGGTTGGAAATTAGAAAATCAGCCAGTTACTCAATACTAAAAATGTACCATTAAAGAGCCAGTGTGCAAATTAAGAAGTTTGGTAAATATCACATGTAACCAATGTGATACACATTGATGCCAAAACCTAACATTAAAAAAATCAAAATCTTGCATAATTAAATCATAAAAAGTTAAAAACTGTGTATATTTTATCAACTTCCTGAATAATTAACAGCAAAAATACTTGAGTAGTAGATACAGATACAGACTTAAATATAACTATTTTTTTTTAAATTTGCTTCAACTATGATATAAAGGTATTATTATGAATAGTAATAATTACATGTAATCAGTATCTGAAAATTAAGCCAACATTATTAGAACTGATTATTAACAATAATTGATTTATAAATCAGGACCAAAGTTAGTCAATATTACTTCTTACTTCAACAATTGAAGGAGTTGGGGCAACATTATGATAACATTTATCACATCTAAAATAAAGATCTTAGATTTTATCCAGGAATATAAAATTATGATCCAAACGCTATATAAATGGGTTCATAGAATTATAATATTGGTGAGGAAACTAGCCATAAGTAAATGTAAAAACTAAAAGTATCTGGATTTTCTTTTGGCTTACATAAAATAACGAAAATTAGATTTATGGTATGGTTTATTATTATCTTACTACACACCGATCAGTTTTACACCGTACGCTATAATATAAAAATGATTATGGATGCAATTTTTAATGTAAAATGGCAATTCAAAATGCATTACAAAATACACAGATGTTGTATGCTCCATACAGAATAAGCAAGCAAATATACAGAAACATTAAATTAAATCATATAAAATAGTTGCGAGAGTAACCGGAGACACATGTTCTGAAAGGAAAGAAAAACACGAGTACCAATGACCAATGTCCAAAGACGAGAAGGAATGAATTGTTGGAAACATGCCATAGACTTAAGAATATTTAGAAGAAAAGAAGTAAAAGAAAAGTTAGCAGTAGAATAAAAACAATAATAGTAATAGTAATAATAATAATAATATTAATAGTAATATTCATAACAATAAGAAGAAGAAGAAGCAGAAGAAGAAGAAGAAGGAAAAGGAAGAATCGCCCTTTCTCAAGTACACGTAGAGTTCTGGATTTAATGTGAAGTGAAATTCAACTATCATCTTAAGCAAAACATGTTACAAGTATTTAATTGCATTTATTTTGAATTATTTAGTCAAAGAACATCAAAAACTGTATATGACGTATGGGGGAGAAATAAGATCTGCGCTCGTTTTCTTAAGCTCCAGAATCTCTTCCCAAACTTTTAACCATAAAAAGTTCAATGATGAATAAAAGTACGAGCAAAGTGACGTTAGCAACATTTGACATTGGACATTTTCTCTCTCGAGTTATAGAAAACGTATTTGCATAGAAGAGCGAATTACAAAATGATTTTTAGAGTTGCTAACAAAATGACAATAGTAACACTGCTCTTCTCGTACCACAACTAGCAAGTTGAGAGCTCAACAGAACGCATTGAGAAGCTATATTTATGTTTAGAAGCAAAATAAGAAGTCATTTACGCATTTGCTCAATATTTAATAAAAAGTTTTTCATCATGTTTCGTAGTCGTATTTAGATGTTAAGTGGCAGAAGACTAATGAGAAAGAACGACTTCTAAATTTACAATTCTAAATAAAATATAATACAAGATAGAAATAACATGCGATGTGAAGAGACTTCAAATATTTTTATTTACAGTAAAGTTCTGCTGGCGAAGCAATTGGTTTATCCTCTTCAAAAATGTATATCAACTCATTATCTCAGAGGTGTAAACGTGATACAAAAATTGCATATATTCTCTTAATTAGCAATAAAACAAGTAATAAAAATATCTTCAAAATAAGTTGTTCGAAATGTATAATTCATTTTCATTTTCAGTCTGCTTTGTTCTGTAATTAGGAGTAAGTTAAATATAATCAATACCTTATTGGTTACATAATATACAAAACAAGTATAAATTAAACCACTGCAGATTCATACGGCCTGTATTTTCAATATAGCTGTTTTAATTAATTATCTGGATGAATAGTGTAGGATCAGGGAGCTAATTTTGAAATGATACAATAGGTTGCTTAATTATTTCATATTTGTCAGTGAACGTTAAACATTTACAAAGGGTTCATTTCTGTTTTCATTTGTTTCATTAAATAGATAACTGATAATTATTGCCAGTGTTTGAAGGAATTAGTTTAAATGCATAAGAGAACGTGAAATTTGATTGAGCAGAAGACGATATTCAGGAACTGAATAACGTTATCCCCAGTGCTGGAAGAACATTCTATGAACTACAAAGAAGTATCCCTCAATTGAAATAGTTAAGTCTCCTTTCAGAAATATTTAGCATAGTAAATGCATTATTATTCTTCCCTTTTGATATTTAAAAGTATTACAATCAATAGTGTTTGAACGACATTGCCTAAATATGTGGTATTACTTTGATAAACAATGAATAATGAAAGTCTCAGAGCCTGACAAGCCTAGGAGAAGAACGCTGACTGTCAGAAATATTCCTACTGCAGCAAAACGTAAGAGTAAAAATATTTATATCTGTGACGAAAAATCAGCGTCTATTACGAAGATTTCAATAAAAAACTTGAGCGAACTATTCTGAATCAAATTGAACCGAATGTAAAAGTTTTAAAAGAAAACAATTTCTTCGAGAGCATGAACAACACAAATCGAGGACGGAAAATGATAAATAAAACAAGAATATGTAATGTTAAATACCAACTTAAGTACTCCACTTTCCCAGGTATTGATTATTCCCAGTAATTGATACGTCTATAAGTCAGAAATATTAATTAATTTTTTTACAGTGCCATCGACTGCACTCGAGCATACCATTTTACGCCCGGCCCCATCCTGGAAGTTCATAATAATAGACTGAGAAGATGCGATAAGTGCAGTTGAAGTAATTAGGCAGAGACACCTTTGATACCTGGAAACACTGAAATGAATAATAATAATAATAATAATAGTAATAATAATAATAATAGTAATAATAATAATAGTAATAATAATAATAGTAATAATAATAATAGTAATAATAATAATAGTAATAATAATAATAATAATGATTATTATTATTATTAACAATAATAATAGGAAAAAGTGATTGTTCATAGATTAAAAATTTATGACGATTTATGTTTAATCTTCTAATATATATAAAAAAATCAATGTTTATTTGTTTGTTCGTATTTTACCCTACCATTCATTCGATTGCGATAAAACTTTGTCAACTTATTGCTTGCACTCACGCAAAGAATATAGGCATAATACAATGTGTTTTAACTGTGCATATGTCTACTGCACGTAGAAACAGATGGAAGCGATTTTGATGCGTTTATGCTGACTCAAGCTTCACTGAACAGAAGCTCTACCCAACCCGCCGCACTCTAATGTGCGTCTGTAAATAAAATTCTGCCCCGGCGAGTTTCAAATATCGACCGAAATTATTACTTGAACGTTATCTCGGACAAATAAATCGAATTTCCTCAAGACAGTGTCATAGTGAATGCATGTCCAAACTTGAGGGAGAACGTTTTAGGAATAGCATTCTTGATAACTATGTCCAAAGCAGGGCATAGAACAAACCCATATTCGAGAGAAAGTCATCTATTAACATTTTTGTGGAGAGTAGCGTTAACCGATTAACAATGACGTTACATGTGAAGTGTTATACGTTGCAATAGCGACGCATTGCCGGGTCCATTAGTATTACATAAATAATTAAGTGTTAGTGTATTCCAACGTATTAAAAATTGTAGAACATTCTATTTCAGTAAATACTACTCTACATGATTAAACTCCACTACCTTTATTATTATTATTATTATTATTATTATTATTATTATTATTATTATTGTTGTTGTTATTATTATTGATAATAATAATATTAATAGTATATAAATAAAGAAAAATGTAAAATAACTAAAAGATTTAGAAAATACTCACCTTTTCGAAATGTGAGTCGAAAAGAAGATGAAGAAGAAAAGGAATGGAACAATACGAACATTAGAAAAACGTCCAAATGTTCTATTGCTTTAGATAAAAGATAGCGAGAACATGAAAGAAGATTACAAAGCAAGACCCTAGCTCTGTAGAGCTCTGAAGGAGACAATTGAAAGTCAAGCAGAGCGGAGCTGCGATGTGGCGCTGTCGTCGAAGCGTTCGAACTTTTCCAATCTCGCGACGAGAGGAGGAGCTGCTTCGATCACGGAGGTCGGTATCGAGCGATCGACTGCACTCGAGCATTGCACCCAATCTCCCGAGAAGCGTGTCGCGGGCGGTTGCGTGGGCGGCGGAGTAGGCGGGACCGGCGACTGAAGTGAAGGCGGCGGTGTAGACGGTGGCAGAGACGAATGTTGTGGGCGATAATTGTGATGGAAATAGCGGTAATGGTGATGGCGATAGTGGTGATGGCGATAGTGGTGATGGCGATAGTGGTGATGGCGATAGTGGTGATGGCGAAGGGTGAGGCAGGAAGACGAAGTGGGATGGCGACTGTGGTCTTAGCAATAATAATGTGAGCGATGGTGGGGATGGAAGTGTCAAGAGCAGTGGCAAAGTCTTAGTTGGTTGTAGTTGAGCGACAGCTGTAGTGAAGACAGTTTTGCGCTAATGGTAGCATAAGAGGTGGAATGGGTACTAAATCAGGATGGATTTTCAGCGGAGGCTGTAGCGGAAGCACAGGTTGTCAAAGTAGCAGAAGCGGAGGTAGAGAAGACGGCGGCTATAGTGGTGCAAGGAGAAAACGAAATACAACGCAGGAGGGCAGAGTAATGGCAAGTAAAAAATTTCGTTCGTGCCAAGAACGAAAGAGATAGTGTTTTGAGAGAATATCCACAGATGTTAAAGTGGCCATTCTGCCTCAGAAAGGACATTTGCTGAAGTTACGCTTCAGCTACGGGGCTACGGAGAGACAGTGGAGCAGTATGGATTTCAAACTGGTCATCCTGGAGGATTCTCAATCTATCAAGAAGCGGATCACTACGAAGAAAACTTTCTTTCAGACCCAGTCGAGTAGAAGTCCAGCGATGGAAGCGAAGGGTCAGTCAAGTTCTTAAGTGGCGTGAAGTATTGAGCGGCCTGATGTTTCTCCTTGAGTATCGGCGAGAAGCAAGTGCAGTGAACTGGCTGGTGCTAACAGGTATGTCTTCAGGGTAATGAATTATCTATTGTTAGTCTAATGCGTATTTTTGTAACAGTGGAAATGATTATCACATTTCATGGCGTACCAACTGATAGCGCCACACATGACAGCGTACCCCCAAAAATGTAGATTAGGAAAACCCACCGAAAGCAACTAAATTCTTCCATGGAAACCGTTAACACATTCCCTGAAGACTATTGCTTTAGCCTGTGAATCAGCTATTTGCAAACGTGTGCAGAACGCTAGAACTTGTTGCATTGAAAGCTGAAACTCTGGAACTAATACAATTGAGAAAATATTACGTCTTGCAGCAAATCTAATGGAAATATTGCTTACATAGTTTGTAGAAACATTTTTCTTCCGTAAGCATACACAGGCGACAAACAAGTAAGAAACGCTGTTTCCGTACAACACAACTTCATCAAATTTTCTGTTCTCGAAATTATTTTAAACAGTCAGAAATGACTTTATTAATCAGTACTTGAAAACAAGTCAATAATTCAATAAATAGAAAACATTTCATCTTAGATATTAGAAGATACAAACATCTCAATTATCATAGTTGAAAGGAAACCTACTAAAAGGATATTAAAAAATGTTACATTATCATTCAAAAACTTGACGTCGAGTTTTTTATGAAAATATACGTTTTGGGGTTCTCCAAACCGAGAAAACTGTTTTGAATGTTTGAATGATACCTACAAAATTATTAGTAACATATTAAGCTCAAAATGATCTAGAGGATGATAGATTTATTTGAGGTATCGAGAAGTAAAACTAACTTATTAGATTGGCTAGAGACCGAGTTTGTTAAATGAAGAGTACTCGAGGGAGAAACTTGACGAGAGTCTTGGTAAACAAAAGTTTGAAAGATGATGTCAGGATTACGAAGAGGTGGTTACTTGATGCATCGATAAAATAAAAATAAAGATTATAAATGAGGGAATATAATTAAAACAAGTATTTACAGGGCTTTTAACCGATTGGATTTTTTCTTGTTTTCTTGAGAGGTTGCGTGGGTGACACCGCAAAGATCATATAATATATTGGTGTATCAAAATTGTTATACTTAGCGAAAGAGGATTAGCGAAGTTATAAATAAACGATTTTTGTATGGTGTTATATCTAACTTTCATGGGATGTATGTGGACGGCATCCCTAACAAACGCCTAATCATTTCATAAAGTTATTTTCGTCTACAGAGTTTTTTAAGGGTACCTTAAAATATTAAACTTTTATTTTCAGTATTATTTCAATCAATATGATATATTATTCAATATATCAATAAAATTTAATACTTCAATATATGACCGAGCAAATTAAATAATTTTCTTGTAATTGGAAAGTATAATTTTCAAAGACTTGTCGACGCTAAAACCTTACATTATATCACAATATTCCTCGCAATGTCTCAGGGTTTTCGAATTCAAGCATTTAAGCGCATTTACAATTCAATAAGCGCATTAACGGAACAATACCTTTGAACTATAGTAAGGAACCCCACATGTTCACAATACGCACAGGTTAATTACAAGAGGGTATGGGGTTGCCCAAAATTACTTCAAAGGATTGGAGGTTCAGATAAGAGGACAAATACATCTAAGCCTAAATGTCAAATACGCGTCATTGGGATTCCACATTCTCAATAAGTAAGCTATATATTTCCATTACGTGTGTTGTGTTCCTATGGTATGTGACAATGTGCTTTAAAAAAAACTTATAAACATTTCTAATGTAATATGTACCTTGCGCTCATCAGGAGAGCCCTATTCAGAATTGCATAGTTGCGTCTATTAGAAAACGTAAATATAAATTACGAACTCCAAGCCTCTTAAAATTATATAGTTACATTCGTCCGCTCTTAATATAAAACGTAGTTCAGCTTATTTTAATGAAAGGCCTCAATTTTCTGAGCGTCTATATTAATTAAAATTATTCTCAGAGAGATTTCCGGAAAGACTCGAGAGAATCGAGAAATTTTGCCATAATTAATTAATAAGTAAATGTGATGACATAACACTAGTCATTTCGTTGGACTTTGAAATTTGCTGCGTGGTGCAATACGGCACCACATGAGCACGTTCCATGCTCCACGCATGCTCCATGTGTGACCACCTATCGAGAAATTTGTGACAATATGAAACGTTACTTTAACTCTGTTGGAACTTTAAATATCACACTTCATCACACAGTGAAATTACTTAGCAAAAGACTGTTAATCACGCTTTATACTAGAATAATTGTTTTTCTTACTTTTTCCGAATACTTCTTACTTCGATACAGATATATCTACACCGACGAAGTATAAGTGGATGTGGGTAAGAATCCATCAGCAGTTATATTGTTGTAATCCAGGATATTGGATGCTTTTTTAACCCTTCCAATCTCACAAAGGACATCTAATTATTTAAAACACCTTGCTACTCTAAATATGAGCAGAATTCCCTTTAATATTAATAGCCAAGTCACTTGTTCCTAAGTTTAGGTAAAAAACATTCTCTTTTCTTTCGTTCATAAAATGTTTCAACTTTAGTAAGAACATTTCTTGAAAAGAAAAGAAAAGTGCCCAACCATTGGTCATCCAACGTACTTTCCAACAGCTAACTAATACTATGATGTATCAAGGAGATCCGTGATCAATATATATGTCAGATTGCCGTTAATTGCGATCTGTCCGAAGCGTGTTCTGGAAAATAAAATGTACGTTTTATGACTGACTCAAGTCTTAATATGAAAAGGAAAATTCAAGATAACGATGAACAAGGAGATATCATCACATTTCACTAAAATATGAATCTAAATACATAAGTGCAAAACAACCCTAATTTCGTCGGTGAAGTTTCTTATTTTGAAGGGGAATTATGCCAAGTGAGACTCTACTAAGTTTCATGCCAAACTATCGATATGTGATGTATTGTTGAATTAAATAACTTCTTTTGTTAAAAGATTTATTAAATGGTTAAAACACTAATACAATGTTTGAAAATGATTAACCTAAATCATTCACATATTATGGCTATCACCTCATTTACGAAAATGCATGTCATTGCATTTAGTTGCATTGGGGATGATTATTTGTTTCCAAATTTAGAGTAACCGGATACTTTGTGATTAAAAATATAGTTCAATTTTAAAATGGAGAGTTGGGGCAGAAGTCATGAGAACTATTTTTTCTAAATGTTATCAGACCGCACACTTTCATTTGTAGCGTGGAGGAAATGATGCAGTGGGATGTGTTCACTTTAACAGATAGCTCTGTGAATGTCTCTATTTGCACACAGAGCAACGTGAAATCAATTGTCCCACTACCGACGTACGAGATAAATGTAACATGTTTCGAGCATAGCTCATACTCCAGACAGCCATTCTCCATGAAAGAAATGCCCGAGAATGTCACAAGGTATAGGGAATAATGACCTTCTGTACCGGACAGTCGCGAAATGCGCAGGAGAGTTTATGTGAAGACCTGTAGCAACCAGTGATCAGTAACATACGTGACGACCTGTGAGAGTGTGGATCGATGTGACACGTGCAGTAATCGAGACATTACAACACGTGCAGTAATTGAGACATCAAGACACTTTAAAAATATGAGGAACACTTTTGGTGTGTCAGTTAATGTCCTTGCACTTAGTTGATACTTTGTTCTTTCATGAGTATATTTCACATTTTCACCCGAGCTCGTATTCTCACCACAACAAAGAAAAATAGTTGCCATGATTTATGCTCGAACTATTGTATATTACTCAAATTATATCAAAATTCTATGCAATAGATTCTATACCATCCACCTTTCAAGTAACAGAATTTTTTCACACCAAAAATATCGGAAATGCAAATCAGTGCAATGAAGATATTTTTTATTATTTTTGTATCTTGAGCGTCATGGTCTCTTTCTTCAACTACGAGGAAGATACGAGCAGCGTACTCACCAGAAAATGATCCTGGAACCCCAGTCCCAAATCTGCGCCCACCACGAACGTAAAATGAGCCGTGATGATTAACGATAGACACGACTTGCGGCGAAGTTTCTCAGGACCCAGATTTAACTGCAACAATAGAAAGTTCTTTATTAGAAATCTCACATGATTGGATGAGAAGCTTTGTGTCCTAAACGTGTATAGAAAATAGTTTCCAAAATGCACCACTATTTCATTAAAAATCTTAAACATTTTGCACAAGATGAGAATTGGCACGTTTTAACAATACCTAAACGAATATGCCTGAAGCGTCTTAACATCACTAGGAAATGCAGTTGTTTGTTTGAGTTGTTTGCTGCTTTCCGCAGAATCAAGGCCAGGAAATGGTGTATCAATAACAGAACCACTTGTCTTGTCCACATCTTTCCAGAATTTCAAAATATTCTGCTGCTATTGCACATTCACAAATAAGTATTACAAACCCATCTACACACTGTGCGGTCACTTAAGAGGCCAAGGAATCCATCATGACTCCAATGGAGCGCAACACAATTGCTTGATGAGAAATATTTGAGTTTGTAACTCACAGTTTAAAGTGAAGTGCAAAATGCAGTAAAGTGCAAAGAGATGAACATCGTATATATGGTAACAAATTAAGTTAGGTTATTTTAGGACTGAGCACGTAACAAGACGACATTAGACTATAGTACAAGTATATGTTTTATTTTTCACTCCATTGATTTCTGAACTGTTTCATCAATTCAACACATTAGAACGTTCTCAAAACTGCACAAAGCAACAAATCGCGCCACATGCAAAGCTAACGAGAGAAAGTTCTGGAAATTGATGCCGGAAAAAATGACGCTGATGAAAATGAAGAAATGACGTTGACTAGCTTAGATTAGAAATTGCCCCAAAGCGAAAAAGTAGGTTTTTGCTACTAGGCACTTCAATTTTAGGGGTAAATATTAATGAAATTGAACATTTAGACAGAAAGAAGTGAAAATGCGTCTATTGTACGATAATATTATTGTATATTTATATACATATACGAATATCGTTGATAAATAACATAGTAATCAGTGTTGGGAATATACGTCAAATATGAAAGTAAAATACAATACAACATATTAATTAAAAATAGGTATTCCAAAACAGCATTTGATTTCTCGCATTATTTTTAACTTTTGAAATATTTCAAAATTCAGAGACTTTAATGAAAATCAGACCTGCGCCGCTTTTTAAGCGTCCTTTAGTCTGTAGGAATTAAGGAAAAATTTGGAGATGTTTTTGAGAAAAATATATGCCTTTATTTCGAGCAAAGATTAGGCCAAAACTACTCTCTTTTTTTAAAAAAAGTTCAGTATTTAGTTTAAAGATCGAATTTTTACAAGGAGGGAAAAAACTTTTGCAATGTTAATTTTTTACAAATTTCAAAAATACTCGAAGTTCGTTGAAAATGGAATCAGCACCACTTTCTTTACCGTCTTTTGCTACATACGAAGAAATATTGAAGGAGAAAATGGAGTTGTATTTGAGAAAATACTTGTTTAAAAATTGCAAATATTTCATACAAAAAACTGTTGATATTTTCGGAAAATTTATATATTCTTGATGAACAGATTATTGGAAGAAAAAAATCTTTATCTTCAATATCAGTGGTAGAAAGACGCCGTAAAATTTTGAATTTAAGCAATTTTCGAAAATTCAGAGATTTTAACAAAAATAAAATCTGCATCATTTTCAACCGTCGTTTGCGCTGCTAAAATAGTAGCAATAAAAAATTTCAGATCTCGGTCAGATATGTTGATAGATATCAATTTTAGAGAAAATTAGAGAAACGTTTTAGACGCTAATATTAACCACAGAGAGGAGGGCAGACGTTATGCCGTTAACCAATTGTTCGATATCAGGGACACAAAAGTGAATGCTGACTACATAACGTGTTAGAGGAAGCAATCTACTAATTGTAGGGTCAGGGTTTGTCTACGTTTTTGATAGTAGGGTTCCATAATTCCAGTTTTTTAATAAAAGATCGCTGATTTTTGCGACAGTCAAAAAAATAGTATCCCAGAGAACACAATGAACATCTATAAAAATCGAAATGGAGTATAGCATCATACAGTATGTCGATAAACGATAGAGCAAACCTAAACACGTTCAGAAGGCAGAACTAACAAAACGACGAATAAGATGCAGTGTAACAAATATAAACGTGGAGCAAGACGTATCACATTCATCAATAAACATGACAATAATGTATAAACTAAACAAAAGAGTCTTTTAGTATAGAATACACATTAAAACGAGATAAAATACATTAATTAATGTAATAAGATGAGACGGTAGAATGAAAGAACCACCACAAAAGCTTCAAACCAAGGAAGACGTCTAGGGAAAGCTTCCTCATCCCGAAATTGGTGAGTGACGGGAGGTATTTCGTATCCAAGCGACGGAGCAAACAAAAGCGCGCAGCTGCTGCGGGGCTTTTCGGACTGCCTCGGCGTATTCCCGGGCGGAGGATGAATGAAGTGCGAGGTACGGACGCGCTGAGGCATCGCTACACTGCGCTTGGGAGCCTGGAGGATACAGCGAGAGGAGACGCAGCCAGAATGCAATGGGAACGCGGTAGAGGGGACGGGGACATGATACGGAACCCGAGGTGAAACGTGGACAACTAGTGGTGCTAAAACAGCACGAACTTTCTCGCCCAATTCACAAATTAGTAAAATCCAAATATTTAAAAAGGTTTAAAAATTTTTTAAGTGGTAAGAAGATACCGAAAAAAATTTGAACTTTTTCAATTTTCGAAAACTCAGAATTTTTAACGAGCATGAGACCTGCAAAATTTGTTTGAAAAATTTGAAAATGTAACAAGGGCTTCATGTAAAGTATCCCCCAAAATAAAAAATATCGGTTTTAAATTGAAGGAGCCACGACACCAACTAGATTGATTGAGGAATATCAGTTTTGGTGAAAATCAGCTGAAAGCTTTAGCGGCAAGCATTGGTCACAGATGAACGGACGGACAGACAGACTGGCAGTCAGACGGACAGACGTTTTGTCGTCATTCGATTTTTCGGCATCCACAACCCACAAAACATGGATTTTAATTACACCATGTGTTAGAGGATTTTATCTCTAACTTTTGCAACTGGATTTATTCACTTTTTCGTTATCAGGGTCATGAAATAAGCGTTTTTCTGCCGAAATTCGCCGTTTTTTCGCTCAGGATTACATAATTTTTTCAACAGGGCATAATAGGGTGGGGATCAAAGATATGACTAAAGGCAAACTTCATGACAGATCTGTGACGTTATGAGCTATTAGAACACATGTATGCTAATTATTTCGTTTAATTAATGAGTTTTATTAACTACATCAACATGGCTCTACTACATTTTGTAAGATGAATTGTCCAATTGAAACGATTGTAAAAAACATTTATACAAGGTGTTAAAGTTGTACATACTCGTATTGTAAGCTCATATACACAACTCGATTTGCTAATTAAAATCGAATTTAAATAAGTCCCCTTGCGAAATTTAATTAATAAATAGTTGTTATTTGTTTCATTGGTTAATAATATTATAATGGATATAATATGGCGTAAAATATTGAATTTTTTGGAAGATGTAACGGGTAAGTAAAGCGATTTCATGCAAACCCACCGAGTCGTGACGAAAATGCTGAGACACATGGGCCTGGAAGGTTCGCGACAGAAGAGCATCGGGTGTGTGATAGGTACTGGGGCTAGTGTGCCGGGTTTGTAGCATGTGGCGAGTATGAGGTGGATGCGTGGGGCAGGGCGGATGCGTGGTGGGTGCGAGAATAGCGAACCGGATACGTGACATGTGTGTGGTAAATATGCGGCGAGAATGAGGTGAGTCCGTGACGGGAGCGTGTCGGGCGCTGGGCTAGCTCGCCGCGAACGTGACATATGTATGGCGAGTATGAGGAGAGGGATGCAGGTGCGTGTCGGGTGAGTGTCAGGTGCGTGTCGGGTGCGGTCGGGTGCGTGTCGGGTGCGTGTCGGGTGCGTGTCGGGTGCGTGTCGGGCGCATGTCAGGTGCGTGTCGGGTGCGTGGCGGGTGCGTGTCGGGTGCGTGTCGGGTGCGGTCGGGTGCGGTCGGGGGTGTCGGGTGCGGTCGGGTGCGAGTCGGGTGCGAGTCGGGTGCGTGTCGGGTGCGTGTCGGGCGCTGGGCTACCTCGCCGGGAATGTGACATGTATGGCGAGTATGAGGAGGGTGGATGCAGGTGCGTGTCGGGTGAGTGTCGGGTACGTGTCGGGTGCGAGTCGGGTGCGTGTCAGGTGCGTGCGGGTGCGTGTCGGGCGCTGGGCTAGCTCGCCGCGAACGTGACATGAGGGTGGATGCAGGTGCGTGTCGGGTGCGTGTCAGGTGCGTGTCGGGTGCGAGTCGGGTGCGTGTCGGGTGCGTGACGGGTGCGTGTCGGGCGCTGGGCTAGCTCGCCGCGAACGTGACATATGTATGGCGAGTATGAGGAGGGTGGATGCAGGTGCGTGTCGGGTGAGTGTCGGGTGCGTGTCGGGTGCGTGTCGGGTGCGTGTGGGGTGCGTGTCGGGTGTGTGTCGGGTGCGTGTCGGGTGCGTGTGGGGTGCGTGTCAGGTGCGTGGCGGGTGCGTGGTGGGCGCTGGGCTAGCTCGCCGCGAACGTGACATATGTATGGCGAGTATGAGGAGGGTGGATGCAGGTGCGTGTCGGGTGCGTGTCGGGGCGTGTCGGGGGGGGGGGGGGGGTGCGTGGGGGTGCGTGTCGGTGCGTGTCGGGTGCGTGTCGGGCGCTGGGCTAGCTCGCCGCGAACGTGACATGTATGGCGAGCAGGTGCGTGTCGGGTGAGTGTCGGGTGCGTGTCGGGTGCGTGTCGGGTGCGTGTGGGGTGCGTGCGGGGTGCGTGTCGGGTGCTGGGCTAGCTCGCCGCGAACGTGACATATGTATGGCGAGTATGAGGAGAGTGGATGCAGGTGCGTGTCGTGAGGTGGTGTGAGTAATGGAAGGTTCGGGGCGCGTGCGTATAGCAAGTGCATGGTGGCTTATGGATGCATGACTGGTGCAAGTCGTGTTTTCGCCCAGTAAGCTGTAGGGGCAAAGATCCTGCGTGATCTTCTTTCGCGTATACTCGAACGGCGGATGAATGAAGTGGGAGATATGGACTCACCTCCCCCTGGAGGTTACAGCGAGGGGCAGGAGTCGCAATGCGATGGATACGCTTTGAAGATGAATGACGGGAGTGAGACGAAGCCTTTAAAGGGACGTGGAGGGAGTCTTGGCGAGGACGCCGCAGGAGGATATAATATAAACCATCGGGGAATCTGTATATGCTTCGTCCGCTTACGCATTAATCAAGTCTTGGGTGTATAGAAGAGGAATGGTACGGGAATCCCATTGAGGGGACCGAGGATGCATTGCGATGGCAGCGAGATTACTACAGGAATGTGGTTGGTATTCGAGCGATGGGGTTTGAGCGACAAGAGAAAGAGAGAGAGAGAGAGAGAGAGAGAGAGAGAGAGAGAGAGAGAGAGAGAGAGAGAGAGAAGGGATTGGGGGGAGATGGGGAAGCCTCTAGGGGAATGCGGCGAGTGCAATGGGGGGGGGGGGGGGGAGGCCGGGCGTCGCCGTCGCCCACTTCCGCTGCGCCACCGGAAGCGGAAGGCTGAACCCCTCGGTGGCTCGGGCGCACGGGTCCTTGCCGCAGCGCGGCCAACAACTCTTCACGAGGTACATCCGGCGCATTAAAGCAGGCCGATCTGCATGCTGGCTGCTCCGCACGAGCACCGCTCAGTACGCTCGGCTGCATGGCGCCTATTTCGTGTGGCTGCAGATTTGGTACATATGGTGATTCATATAGATCCGCTTAATAATCGCATACCAATGGGGGGGGGGGTAACAAGGAATACCAGCACAGTTTTTCTCATCTATCTCGGTTTAGGTAAGGATTTACTATTTCGTCATTTTTGGGCTTCTGTTTTTAGACCTTTCCTAACCCTCAGTGACATAACTGTTGGCGCTGCAGAGCCCCTCGCCGGGAGGTCACATGTTCGAGTTCTGACGATGGCAGGATTTTCGACACTAGCTAAATAGCTTGGTCCAGTCACTGTCTGGAGAAGAATTCTACCGGTCGGCTGCTCTGATCGGTTGTTTTGCGTGGTATCTCCGATTAATGCCTCGGGAATGCCGGAACTGTTCTCTAACAAACAGCCACGGACCGCGTGAGCGATATTTTCTTCCCCTTCTTTGTCCTATCCTCACCCCTTACACACACACTTACACTAAAATGCACTACACTATGGTGGGAGGTAGCTGGTTGGGTAACACCTCCCCCTCATAGCTGACGGTAGCTCAGCGCTGGATCTCACCATCTAACGGGAGAAGATCACCGTCACCTCCCAAGGAAAAAATATGCATTGCAATTACGGGACTAATGACTTTAGCAGTTAAAGCGCCTGAAATCACTAATCAATCAACTTAAGTGATGGTTTCATCTTCAATCAGCCATCAAATGTTTATAAATAAATTATAAACCATCCTATTGCACAGTCTCTGAGGAAACTACATCGGTCTCTTACTGTCAGACCTACCCATTTACGCATCGAAATCTTATTTTAGTATCTGCCAATGTAAGAACGTTGAATTAGTTCCTTAAAAAGAAAAAAAAAGAACGTGGTTGTCTACCAATATGTCGTTGCGGAAAGTACTGCAAGTACAAAAAAGGTTCAAAATATTTATGCCCTTAAATTATCGCAAAATATCAACATACAAAATGTAAAATATCCCTTCAATTGTATTGAGATTTATTCTGGGGTATGTCACTGATCTTCCTCTCATGGGTGTCATCTACAGGAAAAGATTTGGTATTCGAATATTAAAATTTATAAGGGATTTACACCTACCAAATTTCAAGGAAATCGGCTTTGTTATCGTGTCGTAGATCGAATAGCTAAGAACATTATGAAACTAGCCGTGAAAACCCAAGATGTAAATTCATGAGACTATAAGCTCGATAATGTATCAGGTATTGTAATATTTAGTTTAAAAATATTTAGTGCAAATTACACAGATTCAGCATTGTTTTTAATATGCATTGAGTACGTATCAAACATGAGGAATCGATAATACCTTTGGAATGTCACATCTGTCACGAGAAAAGGAGTTTCCGGTGTAATGTCTTCACCTGTGAAGGGCGTTCTCTTCTCACCAATACTTATATTTCCGTCGCTTTATAAATATTTCTAGCGAAATATTAGATTTTATGTAAAAATAGTGAGAATGATGACAATAAATATAATGTGAAATTACATTTATAAAAATGTGATAAGCTTTTGAATACGAAGAAATGTTCATATAAATTACTTTTTTGTGATTCGCAAATACGTTTTCATCATTATTTCCAGACTTGCTCCTTGAGAGAAGTTAACAATAATGCTTCGATACATACTCCCACTATCCACACAAATATTAAACTGAATCAGTTAGCGAAATATAGCCGTTATCGGATATCGGCCTCTGTTGAGTAAAAGAGAATCACGGGGCTCGTTCGATACTTCGGTTTCGCTTCGTTTGGCCGCTGAAGACCTCCAACACGGCTGCTTCTACCTACCGCATCCGTTTCCGCTCCCATGGACTGGCTCCCAATCACCCCCGCAATCATCACTCCTGCCACCCCCACCCCGCAACTCCCGCTGCCACCCCCTCAGTACCCACTATCGCCTCCTGTGCCTCCGCAGCCAACACCTGTTCCTCTCCCACACCGCCTATCTCACCTTTATGTCGCGCCCACGACCACCGTCCGTCGTACCGGGAGCGGTGGCTCAGTGCATAAACTGATATCACTAGTGCCTCTGACCGGGAGGTCCTAGGTTCCCACTCCCCACGGCGGCAGGATTTTCGACACTAGCTTTACAGCTAGGTCGAATTCAGTCACTGTCAGAAGGAGAATTCTAGCGGCCGGCTGCTCTGATCGGTAATTTTCCGTGGTTTCTCCGACCAAAACCAGGCGATTGCCCGAGCAGTACCCTAACAAACGGGCCACGGGCCGCGCGCGATCTTTCCTTCCTTGTCCTATCCTCTCCCCTTGCACACACACACTTACACTAACATGTACTACACTACTTCATATTCCGGAGAGACCGGTCGGGAGCTTAGAGCTTGTCCCGGCTGGGGTGGTGCCCCACTGGTGGGAGAGTCCTGGCTAGGGGGAAAACCCCGCTAGCCGACAGTAGGTCGGCGCCGGATCTCGCCAACCAAGAATCACGGCCATATCCCAGCCCACCCCACGAAAGATCACAGCCATATTCTGAGGAAAAACACACGCACTACACTTAAGGGACATGACGTGAGTAGTTGACGCGCCAGGAATCACTAACAATCAATCAATCAACCGTCCATCGTCACCCAACGCATGTTCGCCTGCCACCACCACCGTCACCTCGGCCTCCGTAGCACTTCCATTTACGCCATCACAGTCGCCGCTGCTGCCATCGCTACATACACCGCTGCCACCAGCTCTGCCTCCGCAGCCTACGTTCTGAGAATCGCTCTACCACTGCCAAAACCGCATCCGCCGCCGAAATCGACACCGCGGCCGCTTCCGCTAGCTCCGCCCCCGCCCCCGCCACCGTGGGCCTAGACCGCCTCCTTCGCCGCAAACGCCACCTCGAACGATTCCTCCGCCTCCAACAGCGCCTTCCCAGATGCACATGTAGCTGTCGCTACGTTCTCCACCGCCGGCACCGCCGGCACGTCTGCCTCTGACGCCGGAGCCTCTTGTCCTTACCACCACCACCACCATCACTACTACCATCTCAGCCACCAGCAACATCACCACACCAGCTTCGTTTAGCTCAGAGTCAGCATTCTAGCTCTCTGCAGTGCTCTGACCGGGAGGTCCTAGGTTCGAGTTTCAAAGATAGTGGATTTTTAATTAGTTACACAGCTAGGTCAAATTCAGTCACTGTCTGGAGGAGAATTCTATCGCCCGGTTACTCTGATCGGTAGTTTTCCGTGGTTTCTCCGATCAACACCAGGCGGATGCCGGAGCAGTACCCTAACAAACGGGCCACGGATCGCGCGCGAATTTTCCTTCCACTTCCTTCCACATTCACACGCACTACACTACTTCTCAATTACAAGCACTAAACTAACACACATTTCGGGAGATCAATTGTTAGATTAGTCAGCTCTTCCTGTTTCAAATACCAGGGAAGAAAATTCCACAAATTTCGATGTGTGGGTCGGCGCTGGATTTCGCCATCCAGCGGGGATAGAAATACCGCTACCTCCCGCGATACAAAATTCAGTAAACCAACGAGACTAATAACCCTAGCAGTTAACGTACCCGGAAACATTATTCAATCAAGACCATCACACCCATCACTTCTTCATCTTCAACCATCAACTTTGGCTATGCCACTTGGCTGCTATCTCCACTCTCACCGCTGCTTCTTTCTCCACTCCATTCGTCTTTGCAGGATTCGTTCCACCGCCGCTGCTACCACTACCACGAGTACCTCCATCACCTCCATCTCCTCCACCGCCGCCGGCGCCACCACGCCGCCGCCTCCGAGATATTACGGGAGCTTAACGCCCACAATAATTCATGGGCTGCGCGGCTCTTGGCCGCCTCGCCGAGATAGGAGGCCGATGCAACCCGCTCGACCTCTGCCTCGCCTCGCCACGCCAAGGCCTGGTCAGATGCTATGACGACGTGGGGAGGCTGTTCCAGAGGACAAAAACACGGAGGACGAAACACTGCAAAACTGTTTCACAACGAGAATCAACTTTCATAACTACCAGAATCGCAGCGGAGTCGGTCGCTTTGAAAATTGTAATTAACGTCTAAGGACGGAAGTTAATGCCTTACTTAGTTAATTCATACATAATATATAACTTAATACATACTTAATTAATACATTATAATAGTATCTCCGGGAGAATTTGGAACCAGATCATGGACATTAGGTGAGGACTTTATCCAGAAGCAAGATTTTGCTGCGTCGACGGAGAAGGTTCTACGGGACACCATCGGACGAAGAAGTGAAGAGCGCCCGAAGACCCACGAATGAATAACAAGGTTTTATAACTATTGTAATATAGAGAAAACTGATCATGACCAAATATCGATTCATTTTTGATTATCAATGTAATAATTGTTTAACTTGCAACAGAATCATAGTTGATATTGTAATAAATTGTAATTTGTTAAGTTGAAAGAAAGCTAATTATCATTGTTCGTTACGTGCAATCCAGCATTTTAATACGATTTTCAGATTCCTCGCCACTCCGTATGGATGGCAGAATGAATAATTGGTTGCAGAGTAAGTAGCATCAATTATGAACTTCGAACCCCTATTAACTGAGCTAACACAAAATAATTTTGGAATGAGAGATATTTAAATTACGTAGGAATAATTAGGTTTCAAGTGTAACCTTTTCCTGGCGCCCGAATCACATTTATGAGTAATAATCATGTTGCAAAATGTTACTCCAAGTGGGGCTTGTTTCAATTTGGCACAAGTCAACGTCGGTCATGTTTCAGTGTGTGTGTACATATATATATATATATATATATATATATATATATATATATATATATATATATATATATATTGTGACATACCAATGTGGGGGCAGGTTTATTGCAGTATATTTGTCGTAAATGGGCGAAATGGTTACGGCAAATAATAGGTAATATGGCGCCTTAGTAACGACGTTGTGGTTGTTGTCAAGATAAACAAACATTCATCTGACCATGGAGGCGACTGATTATTAAAACGGAAGTTTGGGCATTTTGTCAAAATAAAAGAAAGGTGAAGCATTGTGGGTTTAAAAAGGGAGGAAAAAATTCATTCGGTCGCATGTCGTGACGGTTTCGCTCGTGAATAGATTAATTTGTGCATGTTGGGACTTTGAAATATTTTTGTGTGGTAGAGCAAGAATCGGACTTGAGGGACATATTCGGACTCTGAATATTTTCGTAGCAGAACAAGAAGTGAACTTGTGATACTTCTAAGATTTGGGGAACGTGTCGAATTCTGAATATTTTGCTGTGCATCAAAACAAAACTTGGAGTTTTTCGCGAGTGAACTCTTAATCATTCTTGAACGATAAATGTATGCGGTTCACAAACGATACGGGCTTTGCCTATTTTCTTGCTATAAACGGAAGATAGAACTAAAAGATTTGTTTTGCGGTGTAATCATAAAATCACTGGATATTTATACGGTGAGAACGGGCATCGGACATAATATAGTGGAATTGGAACAAATATTTGAGTGGTGCAAAGCGGTGAATCGGCGGTGTTCGTTTTCAAAGAAGAAAAGAAGATTCGTGGTATTTGGACTTCTGGATTTCGAAGCTTCAAAAAGGAAGGGAAGGCGTTTTCTTCGAGGAACCACCAATCAAAAGCACGTGAAGACCAGAATCGCCGTATAAGGTTCGAACCAGGATATGACTAAGAAAGTTCTCAATGTAAATTTTTACACATTTTAATTTGCTACATTGGTTGAAATAAACATTAAGTTTCTCTTGAAAGAAAGATAACATGATTTTCATTGGCCAACTCAAGCTAATAAGTAGCTAGATCAAATCTCTGTTTTCAGACCACCCATGTTCAGCCCATGTTATTAGAAATTTGAAAACGGGTTACGACGAATCGCTCAATAATTGTAGTAGTTAGGGGTATGTTTCAATATATATATATATATATATATATATATATATATATATATATATATATATAAATATATATTTATATATATATATATATAGTGATATACCAAAAAAATGGACATTTTATTTGGGGAAATAAAGGTCCAAAAATTGTAGATATAGCAAAAGACGTGGGTTTCTATGGTAGATACGCAGAGGACACCGTATTAACCGGGAGAGCTGTAAAGTAAACACGCTAGGCGCACAGTAGCATCGCGAAAAAACAATAGAGAGAAAAACACAGCCAGCTTTGAAAGGTGGACCAGATTGAGAATTAGGGCATTCCGACTCGTATCGTGGTGGTGAGCGGATCGCTTTGCGGTTTTCCTGGGGTTAATTATCAAATTAGAACTTTTGAAATTTCGCGAGAGTGAACATTTAACTTCAACTTAGAATATTTCCGAATTAGGTGTACAACTGGAACTTGTAAAATTTACGAGTTTTACCATTACAAACTCGGACTTGTAATATTTTCATGAGTGAATTGGAAAGTGAACTTATAATATTTTCGAGATGAAGTTACAAGACTTAGAAATTTTATTAGTGAATTGTGAATTGCCAGTTTAGGTGATAGAAAATAACATTAGAAGGATATTATTCTGATTTGGAAAAAGTAATCAGTTTGAAATAGGTGCCCACCTGAGGCGCAAGACGAAGAGTATAGGTAGTGCTTGTGAAGTGGTTCGAGGAAGTTTCGACTTGGTCGCTGATCATCGTGGACTTCGATAAGAAGAAAGATTGGATTATTATACGTGTCGACATCGAGCGACTTGCGCGCAAAGAGGTAAGAAAGGATAAAAGGTTCTATAACGCTGTTATTGCAATAACGAGAAAAATGGCCATGACCTAACGTTAACTTGTAATAATCTGATAACTTTTGGCATGCATAATAAATTATAATTCATAATTTGAAAGTAATTCATGATTCTCCTTTGATATTACGTGCAATCCTAGAGTAAACATTTCGGAATTATTTTCAGATTCCTCGCCACTCTGTATGGAAGACATATTGAGTAATTGGTTGCGGAGTAAGTAGCAACAATTATATCATAAGAACCCGTCGACCGAGCTTCCGGGATTTACATTTATTTGTAATATAGCCGAAGACAGTAATAGATAATCAGGAATTCAAGTGTAACCTTTTCCTGGCGCCCATATTGTTTATAAATTCGGAAATTGGTTACGATTGAAATTTATTAGTAAGTTTTAATAACATTTCAATGTCAATGCAATCTTTCCCCTTTCAGGTGATCTATGACTGAATCTAACATCAGGAGGCATTATATTAATACAAAGAAATTTGGTCGAAGGAAACAGGGCAAATCGTGTAAAGTACACCTTGAACATGGTTAGAACTGAAATGTATGCTTGAAAAAAGAAACAATATAAACGTATTCCGTGTAGGTTTACAAAAATGACCAGTGTCAATTGAATGTGCGAAACACGAGTGTCTTACACCACCCACACAAGGAGGCTAGAGGCAGAGCGCGAATAATCATTTTTAAATGCAATTATGTCTTAAAGCAGACTGCAGAACAAAAATACGGAAAAATTCAATAATTGAATTTAACTTGTTTACTTCGTAACATCTTACTGCAAAACTCTTTAGAATTTCCCAACTCACGTATTTTACAACAGGTAACTAACTGACGTATACGTTATACAGTGTTTCCCCAAATGAACTATTTACCCTCCCAGAGAACCGTCAGACACAACTGATAAGATGAGATCCTAGCGAGCAATAACAGTACTACGTGAGTCTTTCACGACCACTCTGCTCGCTGCAGTAAGGTTTTCCACGCCGTCAGGAAAAACAGTACGACCAAATCCGACCAAATTCTTAATTTTTTCAGTAACCTCAGTGCGAAACGGCAGTTAATTATTTTACAGCTGTTATCAATAGTACATATCTTTCAAAAGAACAACAAGTTAGGGCAGATTTCGACCTGAATCTGTTGAAAGATCCCTTGTAAGGTTTCAACTGGACTCCTGATGTGTGTGTAGTGCATGTCCTGGATAAGGCTGTATTCGTTTGGGTATGTGGAGTGGAGGTGACAAGAACGAGGAAAGGACTAGCGCATGAATTCGACGTACCTATGTAGCTTTTGTAATAGGACAGTCGCCCATGTATGGCAGTGACGAATTAAAATTAATATGAAGTTATATTTTTAAACGCCTGTTCAAGCGCGTCGCGGAGGCTCGCTGCAAGAGCGGCAGGAATAGGTACATTTTCCCGTTACTTGGCGTCGCCGACGCGGGCAACCGGAGCCCTCTTTTGTCTCGGAGTCTGGTGAAGGGGCGCGCCCGTGACGTCGATGGGATTTCCACCCTCCGCGCAGAGCGTTGGCGAATTCGACGAAGTCGTAACGTGAAACAAATTCCGGTGAAGACGTTACTTCAAAACACCAGACTGCCAAGTCGATGCCACCACGATTGGCCGCTCCGTGTCGCGTGATGTCGCAGGCCAATGAGTGTGAACGTCGCGTGGACGCGGTCATGTGACCTCATGGAGCCGGAGAGCTCCGAAGGCGAGAATTGAAGGCCCTTCTGTTACGAGCAGCGGTAGAGAACAGACGTCTTCTGTTACGAGCAGCGGTAGCGAACACATCGAGAGAATTGCCTCGGCTAGGCCAAGTTTTGGGGCCACGCGTCGCATATCGCGAGCATTCTACTGATCCGCCGCTCAACCACGAACGGGCGAGGGCCGAAGGGCAGGCAACGGCCGTGACCAGACCGGGCCGCCGCTCGCACCGCCGCCGCCGCCGACGTCGCCCGGCGTCCATTCAGACGCCAGCACCCCGCGCCGGTCGGTGCCCCGAACCGCCCACCCCCACCCCGCGCCGCCGCTTCGAGTGGATGGCCCGAGGCGCAGCCTGAGCTGCCGGCATCGACCTCGACTTCCGGCTCCACCTGGACGAGAAACCGAGCGAGCCGCCGGGCGCCACCTCGCCAGCGCCGGGGCAATGGCCCGCGCCCGCACTGGACTGTAGACGAGGCGGGTGAGGGACGAATGACCGCCCAATGTAAACTAGATGTAAGTGAGGTTAAGTGTCTTTTTGTTTTGGTTTGTATCTGGCCTCATCAGAAGGAGTTTTAACGGCTATTAAATTTAAGTTCATGAGAGAGCAATCTTCTTATTGCAAGACGCATGCCAATGCCCACGTCACGCATGTTCCCGTTTAATCTTTCAGGTTTTTTTATGGATGTAGCCGGGCAAGCTTTATCCATCTGCAGCGCCGGGAGAAGGTAAGTTGAGGTCACCCTGAGAGCACCCACGGCGGCGTGAGACGGGTGTTATACTTTTGAAAAAAAAATTGCCACCAGCGGCTGCGGCAGCAACTGTTGTTGTCACTGAGCCATCTCTGCTACGATGGTGTACCGGTTAGCACATCAAACTTCTACATCCAAGTTGGTGGGTTCAAACCAATGAACCCAATCGCATCGAAGCCATGGACTTCGTGGACCCAAACGCGTGCATCCAATCGTATGGAACCCAAATCCATCATGGCTGTGGACTTTTAATGGTAAAAAAGTCTTTAGTATGACTTCCTTCGGAGGGAAAATAAAGAATGCTCTTCCATTTTGGAGATTTTCCGCAGAAGATCCTCAAGTCTAAAAGAGATAAATTCAAATCGCCTCTTTCCTCGCCCGAGTGATATCTCCTTTCTCTGCTGCAAGGTGAAAGGGGCGTAGCGAAATTTCAGTGGTCAGGCGGAAGAGCAGGCCTGCTGGCCTGACCCTCGCCACGTAAAATAAGGCATCATTGAATTGGATTTGAATTGAATCTCGTCCGGTGGACGCCCTTCGGATAAAGATGGGTGCGAGCGCCAGCAAAAAGCCCATGGCGGAGGAAAGTGCGCGTCGCGTTAGCCCCGCCAAGGTGGTGTTGCAACCAGATTGCAACCAGGAAGATCGGAAGAACATTCACGAAAAATCAAATAGGTCGGGCATGAGATGTATTGATTTAATGGATGTAGTCATTGAGATAATAAATGAAAGGAATGCACAGGAGTGAAGGAGAGAAGAAAACACATCTTGAGATTAAGTCACCATTAGGTCTCTTGGCCTTTAGGTCACCTAACCTTCTCGGCACCTAGGTAGTTACCTCTGCCGCTCCCTTCCACGAATCCATTAGACTTGGTGTCGGGTCGACTGTCTCTCTCCTCGTTTTTTTAGAAGCATCTCTACAACATTTGTTTTAATTTCTAGCCATACTAAGTACTTGATTAGAAAGGAGACGGTTCTGAAATGCTGCGGCAGAAATATGCAATTTTTTGGCATAAAAACGATTGTTGGACCTTGGTATCGAAAAAGCAGATAAAGTTTGCTTTTATGAATGAAAAATGTAGTAAATTAGTTCCTCTAAGGTGTTGTGCTGTCAGAATACTCATTTTATGCTTTAGTGATACGTGAAGGTTGATTTACGACAAATTGACAGTCCATCAGTTTGTGTTCAACGATTGCGCTTAAAGTATTCGGAGGATGTTTACCGAAGTTGATGTTCCCCGATCGGTTTGGCTGAAAAAGGAGTCCTGCCGGTTTGAAAGGGATATTTGATTTTTGAGGGTTACTTTACTTGAAACCTCATCAATATTTGCCAACTTTTCTAAAAATAGTTCCAAATGGTTTTATTGATTTTTCCCCCGGGTAGTGCAAAATACGCTTAAAATCGCGCATGTCTCCTTTTAGTTGAACTATCTGAATTTCCGAAAATTGCCAATGTGCAATATTGTTTTGGCGAATTCCTACAACTACATTATTGAAATTACTCGTAGATAGTTTTGGTAAAACCTGTTCTCAAAGACATTTTTAAAAGAGGTCGTGTACGATTTTTTAAAATAAATGCATAATTTTTTAAATGCATAAGTTTTGCGTCATATGTAGGACATTTTGAAACAATTATTTTCTCAAAAGCATTTCCGGATGTTTTCTTTATATTTTTCCTCAGACAGAGGACAAGACGCTAAAAAATGGAAAATGTTTTACTTTTGTTAAACTTTGAATTGTCGAAAAATTTAAAACTCACAAATAATGCGAGAAAGAATGTACTGCTAAACAATCACTAGCTTCTCTTCAGGTTGGTGTAAGCGACTGATGTCCTCCTTGACTACGCTAGCCGCTAATGGAATAAGACAGAGGAAAGTAAATAGCGCAAAGTACACGAAGATTAGATATCTCTCACGCTCACACAACAGAGAATTAGAATTAGACTAGAATTATCCAACATATTCAAGTGCAACATACCTCCCACGCAAGCACGTATGCCACCCAGGCAGACAGGATAGAAAGGATGTGGTTCGAACCATTGTGATGAATGGTGATTGCGGAAAACGCGTCCTACCACAACTCACATGTAAAGGGCTTTGCCTAACCGGTTCGCACCTGCACTCCTCGAACCGCGATCGTCATTGAACGCCTGCCTTAGCGATCTAAACCGTCTGGGCAGGCCACTTCTGATGTACTGCATGCTGAACACAAATGAAGGAAAGAAGAAAAAAGTATGAAAAGATTTAAAGAGTACATAATGCGATATACAGAACAGAGTTAATCGCGGAAAACTGGAGCGACAAACGAATGAAAACTAGAATGAAGGAGATGCGTAATGGTGTAAAATGCTTGCAGTCCAACGAGTAAGAAGGAAAAATTCAAAATTGCAAAGAAGAGAATAAAGAGACGAAACAAGGTTGTGACGAACGCTGATAGTAACAAGAGAAGAATGGAAGGAAGAATAGTAGGGAAGAGGTAGGGGACGGCCCATATTATCAATAAAATTCAAGGAGTGAAAAATTCAAGGAGTGACTTCCTTTCGGATAATTAAATCGCCCTTTTTATTGAAACACCTAATTGTAAGGCATGTGTGCCTTTCAAATTGAGAGGAAATCAATGTTTCATTCCTAGAGTTAGAGAATCCATGACTGGAAACGTTAGAGACCTAATAAGATTTTGAAGTTTCAGGAACAGGAATTTAAAGTTTTTTATCAATTAAAGTGTTCAAGACTTTCTAAAACTTAGACACCATTTGAAAAATCCTTTACAGAATAAAGATGGTTAAGAATGGAAAACCATCAAATAATAATAATGTTCGAAAAAATAATGTTTTCAGTCATACTGTATTTGCATTTCACAAAACTGAGCTGCAAGAAGTCAACGAAAAATAAAACAGACGTATTCTTCTTGTCTGCATTCTCACAGAATAGGACAACTAACATCTCTTAATCCACAGTACTAGTTTCCAGCAATTTCCTCCTCTCTTTTGTCTTCACTTTAATAATTCATCTTCATTTAATATTCCACTTTCTTATTTTCATTAGGACTTCATGTCTTTCTCTCCGCTTGTTTTATTTCATGTTGCTTCGCAAAGAATCTTCGCCGTTTCTTGCCATTAGCCCCTTAGAGATGGCGAGAATCTCACCTCTCAGTATATCTCTCGAGACTTCACGCAAACTGGAAATTATTAAGAAGCTTCCGCAAGAAACAGTGGCGCATATTTAACTGAGGCCGTGCTCCCTACGTCAGTGCAATGCGTCATGTGACTAGAAATGTAGGTCGCGGCCAATATGCCTCAGAGATCCCGAAACTCTGCGCCCTCTAGCATTCCAGAAAATCTGCGTCCTTTGCGCATTCCTTTCAATGACTTTTCATTGTTATACATTCGGTACATTGGTAAGAAAAAATATACATTGGTTCTGTCAGAAGGAACAAATCGACATTTGTTTTTTGAAATATCGGTTATTTTCTAAGAATATACGGATACATTGATGGCAAAACAAGGTGATTTTTATGTTACAATGCGCACAAACTAATAATTAATTCAGAAGTATTAATTAAGTTCTGTTTCAAATACAATAACAGTACAATTAAATTTTACATGTACAACCGGATATGGTAGCGTAAGGAGTAATCTACTCATAAATATAAAACAGCTGTTTTATGTTTTCTGGAGCCTCCTGTCGCCTGAGAATCACACTGAAGATGGCCGCAATGCAACCGAAAAAGCTTTATGCAGAAATAAAACTTATGGCAAAATGTCTCATAATTATTTCTATAATAATGCCAATAGCGGCGTTGATGGTGTAACGGTTAGCGTATCGGACTTTTATACCTAAGTTTGCGGGTTCGAACCCGATCGAAACCGTGGATTTAATTATTGCGATTTAAGTATTTAGTATCCTGCGGGATGCAGACGGACTCTCATCCGTCTGGTTCCAACAGGATACTTCTAAGTTAGATAGATATTTATTAAAGTTCGCTTTGATATAATGCTCGGTGGCAAACATGATTACAACTAGATTTACAATTACAAAATTATTACGAATATTTACAAATATAAATATAGTTAGAATTAGAGATTGATATCCTATTTCCAACTAATGTTTGGTTATCTGTTATCTTTTAACTTTTTTGACGTAAAATAAATAAATAAATAGTTCATAGCGGAAATGGCCCAAAAAAGGACATTATAATGAAAAAGTGCACAGAATTCACTTCTTCCCATAGCACGTCATACAGAGTTTTAACTGTTTTTTTTGACGTAAAATAAATTAATAAATATCTGTAAATTGACTTTAAGCTTTTCTAACACTTCACTTCATTTCACTACACTATACTACACTTCAGTGTATAAAGGACATGGCCTATTAGTAATAATAATAACAACAATAATAATAATATTATTAATAATAATAATAATAATAATGATAATGTAATCAATAATAATAACTTAAAAATTGCATCAAAGTCATAACAGTGTTAATAATTATGATAGCATCAATAATAATAATAATAATAATAATAATAAAAAAAATAAAGATAAAAGTCTCAGTATTATTAATGATGATATAGATGGAATTCAGTATATTTTTAAATTTCGCTACATTAGAAGGAAGAACCTCTAGTGCTTCTGCATGTAGTTTGTTTTAATCTAATATGATTCACAAAGGAGAACTTCTTTTAGCAAGGAAGGAGACGTTCTTCTAACATGCGAGTTTTTTCGAAATGTCACATCGTCCTCTGCACGATCCGTTCCGAGAAAGCTTCTATAGCAGGGACACGTGCCTTGCGTGGGTATCAGAGTCACTACTGACTCAAAGCAGCGGGCGTGCGTGGTACGGTGTGTAATAGACAGCGCAGGTTGGAAAGCTAACTTGACTATTGACAGAAATAATTAAATTCCAGCACTATTCGAAGACTGTCACTCGGAAGTTGGAATAGTCGTGTGTTCAACTCTGTAATTTGAGCGAAAACTCATGAGAAAAAAAACAAACGTATGTTGCACTCTGGGCAAGCCGGCTCGCGGGGTAAAAGTATTCTCTGTAAAAACGAATTCCCATGTTTATGAATTTCATAATTAAAAACTCCTAATATTGCTTTTAAAGCAATTTTGAAGTTGAATCAGGAGTACATAGTTAACACATTGAAGTGAAATTGAATCAAGAGTACATATTTAACATATTGAAGATTTTTAATTAACACTTCAATTATTTAATAGCACATGAAAACAGTTGATTGCACTTCGATGCTTGTCCACCATCTGTATACAATTATATTACTCTGTTATATTTAAATAAATCATGAAATATAGAATTTTAAAGAAATCTAGAAACTTAAATTTACAGATTAATTTTTATCTTCAAACTGGATTGTATCTTCTCGCTGCTTATCCTGCCTACTTGCTTACTCTTTTTCTCCTTATCCATTCTACCCTCCCTACCTCTTTTCTACACGGTTTGCCAACCAGCTTGAATCCCCACCTTTATTTTCTTTCTTCTCTGAGTCTTCAGTTCTCGGCAGTCTTTCCTCTGGCGCGTGCACCGTAACTTTCCTGGACCCTCACCACTCCGCCTCCTCTCGCTGCGCCCAGCGCTCCTCCTCACGGCGCTGCCGTTTTGCACCTGAACGAGCTGCCGCTCGATTACGAGAGTCCTCTGCGAGGAAGTCGTGGATCGCCCGCGGCGGGGGTGGGGGTGGGGGCGGAATTAGCCTCCGCAATGCCCAACACAGGAACCGCGCATCTCCCTGTTCTCTACTTCAGGGGTGTACAATGGCGCTAGACTGCACACGAGACTAGAGAAATAGTTTTTGTGTATATGTTCTAACCTGGAGACATGCTTTTTTTCAAATTTATTTTTTGTCTGTTTGACTTCAGGGGTTTTAAAAATTAAAATTAATTGGCTTGTTAGAGTTGATCACCAACACATTAATTGTCCCTAATTGCTAGGGCAGAGTAAGTATTATTAATTATGATTAGTGATAAAAAGTGTTTATGTTAAACATTGTGAAAGTGTGGAAATGAGAGATAGTAGTATGTTGGTTGAGTATTGTTGTGTGAAAGTGTAAGGGAAAAGAATAAATCTGAGGAGAGGTCTCAATCGGTCTTTGAGGAATCGGAATTTTAAATCTGTGTGGAAATGTGTATGCTTGTCCAAGATTAAAAGTAGGTTTATACGGAAATTATTGAAGTAATTTGACAAATTCTGCTTACAGTAATATTGAAGTTTTAGACGTTTATTACTGCAGTTCCTCATTGGTAAGTGCGTCACACCTTCATGCAAGGAGAATTCGTGATCTTCGAATATATTACTGCATGAGAAATTTCCAACCACTTAGGGGCAAATGTAATTTCTCTAATGCCGTTGCTTAAAATTTCCCACCACAACTTGGTAAAAAGTAACAGATGATGCCACCCAAAACGCATCTCCTACTTTGATAGTTACTTTCAAAAGTATAGATATAATATAAAGATAAATTTAACCCAAATGTGTAATGGTGTTTTTAAATGTTCTTTTGCTGCGGAAAAATGCCTGAAGAAACCTCATCATTTTCTATAGCATCAGGACTACGCCGCTATTGAAAGCAATAAAACACAAGATATGGTTTCAAGCATTTCCCACAGTGAAAGTTCTTATTCATTTGTTGACGTTTTATTATATCAAAGTGGGAGATTATTCATAAAAGTAGTTCGTAAAAAATTCATAATGTATCTTCATAAAAATGAAACTTTTCCATTAAGACTTTAGTCACTTACGCCTTGTACGACACACCAATACAGCATATGTCATAAAAACGTGGTAAAGTACAGACGTTACATTTCACGGAACACATGTAAAGATCTCGTCAACTAAACTTATATAAAAAAAAATTGCACTTATTCTACTTCAGTGTTTCCTTCCATCTTTTCATTGGCGGAACATAACCTGATTTAAAGATTCTCTGCTCAGATTCTAATCATCAGGTTAAATAATTCATATCATTTGATCTGAATTTGGTGAGACCAAAACATTCAACTCTCAGTAAGTGCCACTGTTTTAAAGAAAACAATTATTTCACATTAAGAATAAAAGTTAAACAAAAAATGGTGTAATATCTCAAAGATTATACATTTCAGTGACAACTTTATTTTCCTCCACTTTCATATCACTATTAGAAACTGAATCATATTTCACTAAAAGGAAGAAAATAATGAAGTTACCGGTTTAGCAGAGCATTAATTAATGTCATTGCAGTGCCTCTGACGAGGAGGTCCGAGGGTTTCAGTCCCGACGGTGGCAGGATTTTTGACATGACATTTTGACTAGTTACATAACTAGATCGAATTCAGCTGCTGTCTGGAAAAAAATTCTGGCAACAGGGTGCTCTGATCGGTAGATTACCGTGGCTTCTCGGCACTACACGAAGCGAATGCTGGAGCAGTATCCAAACAAACGGGACACAGACCGCACATGATCTTTCCTTCCATTTCCTTGTCCTAACCTCACCCCTTACCTACAGCCACACTTCCATACATTACACTACGACATACGCTGAGAGACTAGACGGGAGGTTAGAACTTGTCCCAGCTTAATTGGGGCATAGCTGGTGGGAGATAGCTGGTTTGGAAAACCCCGCAAGCCGACGAGTAGGGGCCGGCTGCTTTGATCGGTAACTTTCCGTGGTTTCTCCGATCAACACCAGGCGAATGCCGGAGCAGTACCCTACCAAACGGGCCACGGACTGCGCGCCATCTTTCCTTCCTCTTCCTTGTCATATCCTCTCCCCCTTACACACACACTTACACTAGCATGCACTACACTACCACATATTCCGGGAGATCGGTCGGGAGCTTAGAACTTGTCCCGGCTGGGGCGGTGCCCCGCTGGTAGGAGAGTCCTGGTTAGGGGGAATCTCCACTAGCCGACGGTAGGTCGACGCCGGATCTCGCCAGCCAGCGGGGTAAGATAAACGCCATCTCCCGAGAAAAACATGCACTACACTAACGGGACTAATGACCAAAGCAGATGACGTGCCCGGAAACACGAAAAAGAACCAAACCAAACCGACGAGTAGGTCGGCGCCGAATTTCACTATCCAGCGGGGCAAGATCACCGCAACCTCCTGTGTTGAATACATATACTACACTGCACACGGGACTAATGATCTTAGCAGTTGACACGACTCACTAATCAATCAATCTCAAGATTACCAAGCCAAGATTACTTTCCTACGCATTCATTTTACCATTAATAGCTAAATATTATTTCCCTTAAAGAAAGGGAATAATGAAGTCATTCTTGCTGCGCACCTGCGAGGAGGCAGGGCCAGACCGACGCGGGTCCTCCGTAATAGAGATCCCTGTTGCGGTCGCTGCCGTTGCTCTCTCGCCCGCGCCGCACCATGCAGCCGAGCAAGGAAAGTGCTGACAGAGCGGATGCAAACTACGACACAATGTGCAGGAGAGCTTCCTTGCATGGAGCGAAAGTCGAGCTTCCCTGCGGCAATATATCGCGAGCGAAAGTTGGCCCACGAGTCGCATCGAGGTGAATCGGTGCCTCAAAGCGATTTCGCTTCGATGCCCGTTCCTCTCGTTGGGTATTCAATTGCTTCGGCTTCTCGAGGCAATGTTCTGCTTTCTGTAATGTCCATCACTGATCGTCTGCGAGGTCCCAGTGGCAGCACAGTCGTTGAATGTGAAGAGTCGCTGGCCGGGAGATTCTAGAGTTCGAGTTCCGACGTTGGTGGATAGTCGATACTAGCTATACTAGCTCAACCACTATTTGCAAGAGAATTCTGCCGACCATGGGTTCTGATCGGTAGTTTCCAGCGGGATTTTTCGCGCGTGGTCTTTTCTTCCTCATCGTCGTATACTCCTCTACCATAATAGTGTGTATACGTGTATGCATATATTATATTGACTTACACACACACACACACACACACACATGTAAAGGTACTACACTATCAAATATGTCGGGGGTCAGTTGGGAGCTTGGAGCTGGTCTCGGCTTATTTGATGCCCCACTGAAGGAGGTACTTGGAGTTTTAATATAAGCTGAAGTGTAGATGGGCGCCAGAACTCACATTGCTTGTCCTGACTTATTCGGTGTCTCACTAAACGAGGCACCTGGAGGTTGAATATATAACTTTCCGGTATTTCATATTTCGGGAATAATTATTAAATTATAATATAAATATGTAACTTTTATTAACTTAATAATTATTTTGAGGCACGTTCCGGGACCTAAAAGTTTATAAAACAAGTACGATATATAGAATTTTTTAACATTTGAAATACTTAAAAATACAAACGATATTCTCAAGTTGTCTACAACGCTTGCAATGTTCTGCCCGTATTCTTTAAATAGTAAGCTATACGTATAGAAGAATACGTATACTATGTGTGTAATATTTTGTAGAAATTGCATGTATAATGAATCGATGCCTTTTCTATAATTATTTAAGAAATGTATACACGGTAGTCGATGGTTGACTCCGTCAACCATCGCGCCCCGTTATTTCCGCAAAGAGACGCGACTGTTTGAGGGTTAAAAACAATTAACATTTCTCATATGATGCTATCTCTTCGTCGCACAGAGAAAACGTTCTAGACTTAAAACGACGCGGAGTGCAAGCGGTTCCAGTTTATTCTCTCAGTTCAGACGGGGGAGGGGGGCAAATATCTTTCGCTTGGAGGCACACGAATGCAGCCGCCTCTCTTGCTGATGCTCTTTGTTCTGCTTCCCGCCTGCTCTTTGTGCACGATCTCCTTCATTTTTTTTATTCTCCCCGACAGTGGCGTTTCATAAGTTTCATAGTTTTCTACGTTGTCGCGTTTACTCGTTTTATTTCTATTTCCACCTACCATGAAAGACTTAAAAGACAGAAACGGTCATTCCTGATCCTTTTTTTTTTTCAGAACGAAAGGTCACTAATAAAGTTTGGATGTAATATCTTTGGACTTGTTCGGAAACTTATCGGTGGGTCTAGGACAATGATATGGGGGTACTCACGACTGCTATAATCTTGTTGGTCAGAGCGAAATGACCAGCAGGGGAAGTTTAGAGTAAACGCTACAAAAGTTTTAGCTATTCTATAGAAATAACATTGGGATTCAAGGAAACAGTGTGATTCCGCACAGTGTAGTTGTTAGGAATCAATATAAATGATTGTTCTAGTTTTTATCTAGGAAGTGGCGATTTCATAGTGATTTAATATGTGAGAAAGTTGAAACGCCGTGATAAAATAAACCAGCATGTTGTTGTAGAGGACTATGAAATCACTTAGATGTTTGTGATTATTAAAAACATAAATTAAATTATTCAATACAGTTGCAAAGTTTTCAGATATTGTCACATTCCGGTGAACACTAAGGATAATCGATTACAGAAGTAATATTCAATGTTAGAATTCATTCGGAAGTTTTTAAACTAATTATACATTTATTGTTCGGGAAAGTGCTATTATTGTTATTATTATTATTATTATTATTATTATTATTATTATTATTATTATTTTCTCACCTTATTGGCACATTTGAATGAATTGCACAGATATACAAAATCAAAGCACAATACATCTCTTTTTTAAAAAAGAATTTATAATACATTGTTTCCCATGAATTTCCGCACTATCTTTGTTGTTGAAATAAGAACTATCTTCTGCATGAGTATGCACAGGTCTTCATTCAAACCCAGTTGCTGAAGGCCCCAGATCAGACTCCTAGGGATGACTCCGGTGCTTGAAACAATTATCGGGATAATGTTGACTCTTTCCATATTTCACTGTTTCTCAACGGGTTCAACAAGATTTGCATACTTACTGATTTTTTCAGTGTATTTGCTTTGAATGTTGCCCGTATTTGGGACAGAAACATCAATAAGCATGACATGTTTCTCACACTTGTTAATCACAACCAAATCCGTTGTGTGGTCTGTTGTGAATCACTGTCTGGTCTGTTAAGATAGTTCTATCCCAATACAAGCGCCACGACATTTCTGAGCCAACGCTTGATGTAAAATTTTGGCCACCGAATCATGTCGCTGTTTACACTCGGTGCCTACCAAATGTGTACAACCCGAGGTAACATGAATTGATTCCACTGTTGGACAACCATAACGACATAATTCATTGTGCACATTGCCATCTCTAACAATTCGCTTCAAATAGTTACGCGTTGAAATAACTTGATCCTGATTAGGCAACATAAACCCTTCAGTTTCTGAAACGATCTGTCCTGATATAAGCCAGTAGTTTGATGCTTTCAAATCGACATGTTCTTGGCACATCTCATGCAGATGTCTTCCATGAAGAGCTTTGGTCATCCATAAATCTCTCTTTTCGCCGTTATTGCATGAGAAGTTCGCAACATCCTGTCTCGACAGCTCTGTCGGAGTAAATACATCTGCTTCACAAATTGCTTTATGCAGTTTTGATGTATTTGCCGCAGAGTGGAAACACATTCTCTTTACTTGCCGACAAAGTTGGTTTCCAATGTCTGAGAGTTCTCTTCCACCCATATTTTTTGGAAGTGTTATACGTTCGACTGCAGATTTTGGATGGTGCATGCGCGCTTTCGTCATTACAACTCTCATTTCCCGTTGTAAGTTCTCAATGTCAGTTTTGCTCCACTTAATAATGCCAAATGAGTAGTTTAAGACTGGGACAGCATAGGTGTTAATAGCGTTTATGATATTTCTTTCATTCAACTTTGTTTTCAGGAGCTTTCGGGTTCTTCGGATGAATTTCTCTGCAAGTTCGTCTTTCATTTTGCCTTGGTCAATGTGTCTTGCCTGTCTCACTCCCAGGTACCTGTACGTTTCCTCAGCAGACATCGCTTGTATCAACTGCTTATTTTCAAGTTCAAAGGCTCCCTTATTATTATTATTATTATTATTATTATTATTATTATTATTATTATTATTATTATTATTATTTTGTATTATAGCCCCACTACACCGGGGACATATTAGTTAACAACGTTCTAGTTACGCTTGGTTCAACATGGCAATAATGGCAATACGTAGAAAATTAGTAGGTGAAGAGGTTTATAGACTTCAGTCATTGTGCTATTGAGGTTCATCACCATAATAATTAGGTCCTGATGGCACCATCACACTTCATAGAAGTTCTCGATATCACCAATATTACCGCGAAGCGATGACTATCAAACATTGCCGAATAAATGTAACCCGTCCTTGAAAATTGCAAACCACTTTTTTTAAATTTATTTGCTTGCAGGCGTACAACCTCTTTTACAATGGGTTTGAATACATTTGGTACAGAGTTACAGAATTGAGTTTAATTTCTAAGTTATATTTTTGATTTGGATTATTTAGAGGAGTTCTGTGTGTGAGGGTCTTAGGGTGGGTCGAAAAAGTGTCGGGGAAGTTTCCTGCGAATACGTGCTCTATTTGTTTTTCCCCTAATTGGAAGTGAAGGTCTCGTGGAACTGAAGGGATTTTGTCGTAAAACTTGAGGGCTTTGCTTGATGTTGGTGGTAAAGGGGAATATGCCGAGCTCGAGATGGAGTAGATCATTGGGTATGAACCAAGCTGCTTTGGTTAAGATTCTTAGGAAACTATTTTGAAAAGTCTGGAGCTTATGGATATGAGATTTGGCTGCTGAGCCCCAAGTTGGGCATGCGTATGTTAGCATAGGTCTGACCGTAGCTTTGTAAAGATGGGTACCGGTTTGTATTTGGAGGGGAGACGATTGTCGTAGTATTAGGAAAAGCTGGTGAGTTCTTTGTGTGGCTAGAGCAATTCTATGGTGGATGTGGGGTTTCCAAGTTAGGCGACGGTCAAAGAAAACTCCGAGGTATTTGACTGGAAGATAACCAAGGGATTGGTGTGGACTTGTATGCTATTGGTGGATTTAAGGCTGGTCTGCGTAGAGAGAAGAATTTGGCATGACATTTAGTTGGGTTGAATTTGATGCGCCATTTGCTGGCCCAATCAGAGATTTGATCCAGGTAGTTTTGAACATCAAGGGTTGCGTCATCTAGTACTTGGTTTGTTGAGTACAAAACTTGGTCATCGGCGAAGAGAGAGAGGGAGGTGCGAAGGGTGGTCGGTGCGTCATAAGTAAAAATATTGAAGAGAGTTGGATCTAAGGCCTTTGAGGTACGCCTGCTAGGATTGGAGCAGGGACAGAAATCACGTCGGTTAGTCGTATGAAGAAGGACCTCTACGTGAGGAAGCTTTTAATAAGGAGTGTAAGGTACGGTGGGATACCAAGTTTTAGTAGATTGAATAATAACCCGGGGTGCCATACCGAATCGAATGCTTTTTCAATGTCGAGTAAGACGGCTATTGTATGGGAAAACTGACCCGAGAATGTCTTCGATTAGTTCAAGGATCGGATGATTTGTTGAAACAAGCGATTGGAAGCCGAATTCATTGTTAGGAATGGCTGACGTTTCATTGACATAAGCTTTTAGGCGGAAGAGTATGCATTTTTCAAAGATTTTACTGATGGAAGGAACGAGGCTTACGGGTCTGTAGCTAAATGGAGAAGAGAGGTTTTTGCCGGGCTTAAGAATGGGTATAACATGTCCAGGCTGTAGGGAAGTAAGATATTCGTAGAGAGGAGTTAAAGATGTGGGTAATGTGTATAATGGCTGTGAACGGAAGTTGTTTTAGAATAAATGTATTGATTTTATCTGGAGCAAAGGATTTTTTTGGGTGCGTTTTTAGCCAGGATAGAAGCTACCTCTAATGAATTTAATGGGATGAGGTACGGTGATTTGCGAGTTGTTTACTTCATGCTCTATTGTTTGATGGAATTCTGAATTTGTGGGAGGATGTGAAATAAAAAAAGATGCAAAATAGTCTGCTACAGTGTTGGATTTATCTATAGAAGATGAGGCGAGGGTGAAAGGTGTTTAGATGGAGGGGATGTGGTTATGATTTCTAAGTAAAGGTCGTGTGAGATTCGAGAGTGAGTGGTCATTTGGATGTGCGGTTTGGATTTGTTTGTGGAAATATTGAGTTTGGACTAGGAAAAGGAGTCTCCGTGCTACTTTAATAAGGCGGTTTAAGTACGATTTCAGAAAAGAAGTGAGATGGCGATGATAATGATTTCGAATGGTTCTCTTGTGGTATATGAGTTTTAGGAGTATTGTAGGGATGGGGGAGGGTATTTAAATTTTTAAGTGAGGGTGTGGTTAAATCAAAAGTATCGAGAATAGCATGGGTTAGTAAGGATATGGCTTTGTCTATTTCATTTTGAGTGGGTAAGGTTTGTATTGGAGGAAGCAGTTGAATTAGAAGGAATTGGAAGTGGTGCCAGTTGATTTTGTTTAGGGCAAACCGCAGAAGTATTTGGCGCGAAGAGGGGAGTAATCTCTAATCTTTATCTCATATACATACGATTACTTTTCTAAAATGTATATGTAAGACCTGCAATATATCATAAATAAACATGAAATTCCTTCCGCTCTGAACTTTCGACCAAGTAACCGAAGTTTCGCACTAGTGATAGATTTCTTAGGGCTAGTTCCTAATAGTGTTAAGTGGCCGCTTGTGGGTTGTTAGTGCACCAATATTTATATTATTAACAATCACCTACTCAGTACAGGGCAATTATATACGCAAGGCCTAGAGTAAGACTGCAATCCAGAAAATCAAACTACCATGGTACTCGCCGAAGGCAACATGAACTTCACTGGCAACAGTATGGAAGTCATTCCGTCACTACCTCAACAAAACATCTGCGACAACTTGTACACGACCGGACCATCAATCATGTCTGAGGAATCTGGACAAGTACCATCACAACAGCAAACAACCGTCTCAACGATGCCAGAGGCGCAACAAAACAAGGTAATGCAAAGGATGTGAGGATGCGAGGACGGAGGTGAAGTCAGTGACGGAGACGCTAAACGCCTGACCTCGGCTGACCTGACTTCTAAAGAGAAGTGAGCACAGACAACTTTCTGAAAAACACTATAATGTAGAAGTGTCAAACAGATTCAGTTTTTTTAAATAAACAGATACCTGAAGTGTCTTTAGAGGTAAAAAAACAAACGATTCATTTAACAGGAATTACAAACCATGCAAAATCCCCTCCAAATCAAAGTTAAGATCAAACTCTTAATTCAACATAAGAACAACAAAACTGAAATACAATTAACAACAATAACCAACAATATTTCATAAACTTTCCACTTTCATAAAACCAAACTTGCGAAAAACTAAATTCTCGAACACATTGCATTGTAATTTCCAGCAGCAACGAAGTCATCATATTAAACGTGAACAATGTTCCCAATCACAATAGTCGCCGTAGAATTTAATGACACCGAAGAGAACGCCGATCGCCGAATATTTGAATTAATATTAATTTTCAACTCCCTAGTGGAGCCCAAAAGAAGAAGAAAATATGTAGGTTACATTCAGGACCCTGTTGCCTACTCAGAAATCAGAGAACAAATAGTGAACATTTATTTATTTGGTAAATGAATTTTAAAAAACGAATTCTTGTAGATCTTGAAATCTTGCCGGAATGGTAACAGAAACGTAGGTCTTCGTTTCCTTAAACGATTCTTTACAAACTTTGAAATAGTTTCTTACATCTAATTGCAAATGTATCATTTATCGTGTTTCAATATTAAGCTCTCCCTTTGTGAAATTATTCTATTATGAAATCTTACTCGTTTCTTTAGAGAAATTGTAAACAAAACGCTCCCGTACAAAGAACGAATTTTCGATACCGACCAAGACTTATCAGGCTTATACTTCAACAATTCCCTTGCAGCTTATGCAGACCTGCTGTGTAAGACTTCTGGCGAGAGCCCAACGAACCAGATCGCTATTATGTGGCTTCTCATCAAAACAAATACGTATGTAACTAAGATCTTATCTGCATATCCAATTACAGGTACACCTTAAAAGCTAATAATAGAGTGGTATTTCTGTGGATTATTTTAGATTAATATGACCTGCAAAGGATGTCATTTTTAGACAATTTTGTCGTTAGACGCATACGCATTTCTCACTGCCAAACGCACCAACATTACACAAATCACTCATTTGCCCAACGCAATACGCATGCCCGATCTGAATCAATGTCGCCGAAATCAAACTGAATAAAATTCAAATATTTCAACTCATGCGTAAGACAAATAACCAGAGCTCCATGGTTCATCATCAACAAACAACTACATAACGATCTAAACATAAATGAAATATCTCACAAAATGACTTTCTTATTAAACAACATTCATACAAACTTACCCTTCATATAGGCATCAACTCATAATAGGCCCGGAAAAATTCCTGATACAAAATGAGAATTAAGGACAGATTTCTCCTCCATTCTTTCCCTCAAATATTTTCAAACATCCAATAATTCTTCTGATATACTTTTGTTACCTCTTCCGAAGTTAAAATTGTTAAGTACAGATTTGAACAACGTAACGTTATGTTAGAATTAGTCATCAAATATTTGTAAAGTTTCTCTTGTAAACTGAAGAAAGTAATCTGAATTAAATAACAAAAATGTTTAGAAAGAAACATATTGAAATATTTATCTCCTCAATTTTCCAATTAAAGACAGCTTAAATTAACTAAGGAAACGAATATGTTCATATCTGAAGAGTATTAACAGAATATCTGATAGTTAAATGTCTCGAATATTATATCTCGGCGCCTTTTAGAACATTATTTTAGAAACAAACGTCGTTACTCAGATATTTGTAACTAATGATTGCATAGTGTAATGAGTCATGTGATGTCATTAAGAACATCATGACAATATTTGCCGCCCTGAGAAAACGGTCGAAAATCAACAAGCAGAAAGGAAATGTACGTCCTTCAGTGAGGACGCAAAGTTTAGTAGAACACTCAGAGTGATGTAATTAAGTGGAGTATTTGATGTAACAGATACAATGTTGTATTGATTGAGGTCAGTACTACGAATAATTAAATGGGCTAAAATATTCGGGAGAGTGGATGCAGTGAATGGTATGTATGGAACTGGACATAAAGGAAGGACTTACGTTATTTTGAAAGATGAAGATGACATATATTTCGTGTATATTTCGTGTGTATATTTCGCGAATGTTCATTCCCGCCTGAGATATGGCATAATATTCTGGGGAAATACATCTTAAAGCTCCCAGACTTTTAGATTACAAAACCGAATTGTACGAATAATAACCAAATTCCACCACGTGATTCATGTAAGCCTCTCTTCATTAATCTAGGAATTTTACCATTACCTTGTCTATTTACGAATCAGTGGCTTTTGTCAAAAATTACTTGCTTAAAGGCGGGAATATGTTTCCAGAAAATGCCGATGTCTATTACTATAACACTCGACGTAAAAATCATATTCATCAGATGACAGTATCAACAGCTCATTACAAAAATTGCACATACATGTACATTATTTTACAACACTTTGCCAGATGACATTAAACAATTAAATTCGATAGAAAAGTTTAAATCCCCAAGTGAAATTGTTTCTGCTGCATAACTGTTTCTATACAATTAGAGACTATACTGAACATCACAAGAAAAGTAACATTAATTTTAACAATGATAAATAATGCATTATTTACCATTTGAAATGTATAAATGTGTATAAACAACCTGTAACAAGTATTGTATTGCAGCCTTCGGGTCAATGACCGCCATCTCGATCAGGTTTTTCGTCCAGTTTCCCTGATCCATTGAGCAAATGCTGAGATGGCCCCTTGTGTTGCTTTTGGACATAAATGTAACTTCATTTTCTGTGCACGTCTTCTAGAATTCAGTGGGAAATACAATTATTCAAATTATCGTTTCCATGTTGTCGCGGCAGGAAGTATTATTCCGAAGGACAACATGGATAAGAGCCAAAATTTATTGTCTTTTTATCCTTGAAAATAGATTTTATTACATTGGAGGTTTTTTTTCAAAATTTAAGTAGTAAATGACTTAGTGTAGGGATCATAGAATTTTGAAAATGTGCACACAATTCACTTTTCCCCATAGCACGTCATACGCAGTTTTAACGGTTTTTTGACGTTAAATAAATAAATAAAAAATAAACATAGTGCATAAGTATCATCATTTAAAATTGTGAAGTTAACTGAATGTTTCCTTATTATTTCTGTTTAAAAACAGTATCGTATAAGTTTTTTTATTATAAAGTATCTCCTATTTTGAACTTGAAAACGTTTTAATTTAATATTTTCTGTAAGTTATCTTATTCAAACCTATGGTGTATACCATAAAAAGATCGGCCCTAACAAATATTAAATAAATATTTTTATTTTCTCCCATTCAGCAGATTTATTATATTTTTGATAAATGCAAAAAATTAAAAAAAATCTCAGTACCAAATTAACATTAAAACATTACATATCGAAATTTTTTTCGTGTTCTTGGGATATTGGATTAAAATTGTTTTAAATTTTAGTAATACATCAACAGATTTCTTATAAAAATAATTCAATCATAGAGAATATTCCTAAAAGACGTGTTCATTAAAACTTTCAGTATATTTTAATTTGTAGTGAGAGCAGAGAGTAAACAATTCTGTCCGACGCACTGGTCTATTTCCATTAGAGCGATGGGTGAAGCAAAGAGTAAATCACTTTACATTTCACCGCATAATCACATTTGTAAGTTCAACAATTACGTAGGAATTCGTTTCCCGTTTCGCATTTGTCAACCACTATTGCAGCGAAGTAGCTACGTAACGTGATGTAATTGTAAATCACTTTATTCCAACCATTTACTGTGTTTAAGAGGGCACTATTTACTCTTTGCTCCTCCCATAGATTCGATGGATATAATCGATTGGTATTATAGCAGGTAATATTTTACTAATAATTTTAAATTATAATGTTTTTTTTTAAATTCAACACTAATTTTGCTTTTTACTTTGTAATACGTATTTATCTCAATGTCGTGTTCGTCCCATACATTTGCAGACATGATGCGAAATGGAATTCTTTCCATCTCATTACGTTCCTTTATTAATAATGTATTAATTATTATTTGAATTTTATTTTATAAATAATACTTTATATTTGGGTGGAAGAAACTAATTATTTTATCAATCCTTCAGACCGATTCATTGGATCAAGAGAACAATGTATTGTGGATACATGATTTTTATAACAATGAAAATCATGGTATGACATTCTAATGTAAATATATTTAACTAAAGGTTACAATGTACAAACTGCGAAACTAATTCGTCGTTAAGTATTAGCATTGCTATATTGTAGACATTTTCTTCAATAATGTGTGTAAGTACAGTTGGCAACACAATATGGCGTTTATTTACTTTTTAATTATTGTTGTCTGCTCTCACATTTTGTGGTTTAGGTTTCGAATGCCCCAAGTCAGATTATTCGTCGACAAATCCTATCCTTGCATGTCCTAGCAACTTGTTTATGTTCAACGTATCAAGAAAATTTGTGGAACTTGTCCAGGATCGTACCCACGAATCTTTTGCTTCATCTGTGGCATTTATTTATCATTTTCCGCCATCAACATAGTGCTCATAATATACAGTTCTTAGTACCTTTATTTTTTTGGAATAACATCGATACATTCTAAGTGGTATTGTTTGAATGACACCTCAACCGCTATAAATTCGTATATACAGTCACAAGTATATTTGCCCGATTTAGATACCCGCTCTCAAAATAAACACGTGCGGAAAATGAATAGGCCACAGCAGCAGGAAACAGTTTCGAGAAATCCGCTTTTCAAAGAGTTAAGCCGTCACGAGTGAGGACGCTGAAAAGATATCGAGACCGCGTCGAAATTTCTCGCAAAAATGCTATGGAATACATTTGGAAAACGCAGTATTGAGTGCGGAAGAAAAATAAGTTTCGCGCACCCTGCGAGTCGAAGTTTGCGAACGAATTACAAAAGGGAAAAGCCACAAAAGGGGAAATGCGGGTTACCGTTGCCACAGCTTGCGCCTTTTGTCGCTGGCGCCACGACTAGCGCTTGCACCGCTACCTCTGTAAAGAGTCTCATAATACAGAGGGTTTCCGAAAATGGTGAGCCACCGGGCATGACGTTGGCCACGTAGCAAAAATGGTGCATTGAGACGAACTCAATATCGGAGAACTCCAATGCATTCGGTGGAACTGTTTAATGGCGCATGGAGTAGTACTTCGCGTTATATAAAGAATATGTTAAACAAAACAAGACGTAGATCTACCGCATTAAGAGAGAGCACTATGATTATATACAATTAATAAATCTATATAAATATTTACCATCTCTCTGGCTTCACCATAGAAAAAACAGCATGAAATACATTTCCTTCAAAAACAAAACATTGTGCCAATAATAACGATGTAGCACCTACCTTTAAGTCGACTTCTATCGATTTTTATAATTGTCTAAAACGTCCTCTGACTCTTAACGATTTTTTAAAAATATTTCGCGCCAAGAGTCAACGTATTTGTTGGTAGCAATGCCTTTATAACAACGGCAAAAACACGATTGACGCACCCATTGAAACATACGGAAACATTTACATCACGCTGGTATTGGACAGAACGGATGGCGTGTCGCGACGGAATATTGATGTCGCTGCCTCGATTACGAAACACTGCCTTTATTCGTTCACATATCGCTAAACTAGACTCGTACTTCGCGAATCTGTGAATTGTTCTGCAGTGATCCCGTCGCCTGACGACTCCGGCGATAGCGGTCCCCGATCTCATTCCTGCTCCTGGGTTTCTTCTTCTGGGTCTACGCGTCAAGAATCGCATTTGATCCCGCTGACATTCAGGAATTCATCAGATTCTCAGGAAGTTTTTGCGCGGATACACTTGGCTGTGGGCGTCCTCATTCATTACCAAAGCATTAGGATGCATGCGAAGGAACGTGGAGGGGGGACGTGCTGTAATGTGCTCTGCATGATTCACCCACGGCGAACATTTTGAGCACAGGCTCTTACTACTGTGTTTGTAGCAGCAAATGTACGTGAGTTAATAATATTGGACTTGGAAAGGCAAAGCTATGACAGACGTTTCAATTTTCAGCATGAACGCCTGCCTTCCATCCCAAGCAGTCTTTATAATAATTTCATGAATATGTATTTTGCTTCCTCTGAAAATATCTCGCTTTATCTCTAGCTTCCTCATAACGAGTAGTGTAGCGCAATCAAGGTGAAGTTATAGGTTTAGCGATCTGTGGACTTAATGCTATCTTATAAAGTAGTAGCGGCGTTATCCGGGTATTTATTTATCTCAATCATCCATTAAGAAACTTTGCTCCCATGCTTCGTCCGACACCCGAGTACTTCCTATCCGCTCTGCCACGACTGCTTTGCCCTCACCTCCCGCCCCGCCCATCCAGATCGTTCCGCTCTATCTGTTCCTCCCGCTTATCACGCTCCTTCCGCTTTGGTTCTTCCTGCCACGCCCACTCTTTCCACTTTGCCGGCTCTTTCACCTCGCCTCTGCCCGTGTCCCACGCTCCTCCCTCTCCTTTCGCATCTTCCGGTCCTCTCACAATGCCTTGACCCAACCGTCGACGTAAATCCGTAAAGTTAAGAGTTCACAAGCACCAAGCATTAAGTTACGTTTATGTCGAAATTCTACCGAAGACCAATCAGAGAACAGTATGAAAGAAACAAGCATAATGGATTTGACATTGTGATCAGGTAGTTTGTGGTTATGTCACTTTATTCCTGTTATGTAATGAACTAGTTTGCTAACGGTTTTGATGCGAGAAGTGAATTGTAAGTAAGAATTTGGGCCATTTTTCTTGTGACTTCAACTTGACGTGGCAAATAAAATAATTACATTCGACGAATTACTCGTGATTTTGGTACAAGAAAATCCTTATTTATAAAACAAAGGAAATGCGAGCACTACTACAACAGCTACTCGCATTTGTATATAGACAGTATAAAGACAAATCGAAGACAAAACTAAAAACCATGGTGAAAACCCATGCTAGAAACGAACCGAACGAAATTGAACACAAAATTAAGTTCATTATGCTACTCGTTCAGAATTCTTGCAAATTCAGTCAGCCTTCATACTGCTCGTTGTGTATACTTCGCGAATGTTCATTCCCGCCTGAGATATGGCATAATATTCTGGGGAAATACATCTTATAGCTCCCAGACTTTTAGATTACAAAAACGAATTGTACGAATAATAACCAAATCCCACCCACGTGATTCATGTAAGCCTCTCTTCATTAATCTAGGAATTCTACCATTACCGTGTCTTCTTATTTACGAATCAGTGATTTTTGTAAAAAATGACTTGCTCAAGGGCGGGAATATATTTTCAGAAAATGCCGAAGTCTATTACTATAACACTCGACGTAGAAATCATATTCATCAGGTGACAGTATCAACAGCTCATTACAAAAATTCACATACAATACATGTACATTATTTTACAACACTTTGCCAGATGACATTAAACGATTAAATTCAATAGAAAAGTTTAAATCCCAAGTGAAATCGTTTCTGCTGCATAACTGTTTCTATACAATTAGAGACTATACTGAGCATCACAAGAAAAGTAACATTAATTTTAACAATGATACATAATGCATTATTTACCATTTGGACTGTATAAATGTGTATAAACAACCTGTAACAACTATTGTACTACAACTTCCGGGTCAATGACCCCCATCTCGATCAGGTTTTTCGTCCAGTTTCCCTGATCCATTGAGCAAATGCTGAGATGGCCCCTTGTTTTGCTTCTGGACATAAATGTAACTTCATTTCCTGTGCACGTCTTTAGAATTCAGTGGAAATACCTATACAATTATTCAAATTATCGTTTCCATGTTGTCGCGGCAGGAATTAATAAGAGCGAAAATTTATTGCTTATTTATCCTTGAAAATAGATTTTATTACATGGGAGTTTTTTGTTTTTTTTCTCCCTTTCAAAATTCAAAATTTTATTGCTTATTTATCAAAATTTTTTTATTTATTTAAAATAGATTTTACTACATGGGAGTTTTTTTTTTCTCCCTTTCAAAATTCAAAATTTAAGTAGTATATGACTTAGTGTAGGGATCACAGAATTTTGAAAATGTGCACACAATTAACTTTTCCCCATAGCACGTCATACGCAGTTTTTAACTGTTTTTTTGACGTAAAATAAATAAATAAAATAAATAAATAAACCGATCAAGTTTCAATACGCTGATAACTGATGGGTTCAGGCAACTTACTTTCCAGCTTACGTTCGTTATTGCAAATGCTTGGTTGTACTTATAAATTTTACTGCTAAGTTCACGGCATTACGTTACGTTTAAGTTTGCATTGTAAATGAGACCCCACACTGTTCCGTCAGCTCCTTTCATCCCTCCAGTTCTACCCGTTCTAATGCGCAACTCAATACTCCTCCATTCTGGTGTCATGAGCTTCACTGGCTATCAAAGTGACACTGACAGTACAGAATTCAAGGTGCACAGATGTTTTGCCAGAAACAGAATCAAAATGATTCAATAATTGTCATTTGTCATTATATTAACCATTAATAAAATAATTATAATTCGAATCAAGTAGTATAAATAATATAAGATCTGAAAATAAACCTATTGAACTTAGTAAATAAAGTTAGTTACATAAAATCGTTTGCTTTCTCACTTTTGCCCAGAAACAATCTAAAACTTATTGTAATCGCTTTTCCCACTTAATAAAGTTGTAAAAATTGGTTTTAATTTTCCTGACTGTTTAAAAATCCACAATTTGTTCCACAATTGTCCTGACTGTTTAAAAATATGAAAAAATATATGTTATAGAATGTTATAAAACACATTCTAGGGGGGGGGAGAATTGAGAGAGCACTCTATCGTTATCACGTCGAAACTAAATTTCAAAACAAATTCTATTTAAATTTGGTGTCAAAATTAGTTGACAAAAATACCTTCAAATTCAACATTTTCCCCGTCTCTGCAATTTCTTTCAGCCTGATCCATGCAACAGAAGTTAAAACAAATAAAATATGAAAACACTTTAAACTGTTCCTAATGAAGTTTCCCAAAAAATTAAAACTTTTCATAAAAACTAAAAATGTCGCCCTGAGACTGATATCCTAATTTGACTATTTACATTATCATGACAAGATGAAAAATTCAATTCTTGAGTCTTTTTGTCTTGTTTCAATTAATTCAATATTTTCTTGAAGGTACTTGCAAGTTGTCATTCTCAATTTGGTATTAAAACTCTGTTAATAACAAGATATCACCCACATTCAGAAACATTCTTGCAAAAAATAAGGGTAGGACGTCCTTCATAAATTAATTAAAAAGTAAAAGGAGAAAAACATCTCCCTGCGGTTCTCAAACTTTTAGAATTCTTTTGAAAGGTTTATATTTTCCAACACTTGTTTGAAAACTCCTTGTTTTAAGAAGAGTTGATAAAGATAAACTTTTCGCAATATCTCTTAGAAAAAAAATTGGTGTCTTCTGCAGAAACAAATCAAGTTTCTGTAAGCTAAATTAATTTAAATGATTCAACAGAAACAACACTAGTAATTCTACACACCCCTGCTCTTCAGTCGTACATTACACTATTATATTTTATTCCTTTTCCTGCTCTATTTTCTGTGCTCATATCAGAAATTACGATCGCATAAGTTTCGAAAGCCTTTAAAACAAATATTGTGATTTGTCTTGATTTTTATGAGCAATTGATATTTTGTTCATTATGAAGTCTGAAGAATTTTTTTATTCTCTGCAAGTTTTTCTTTGCTAGTTTTGATTTACAAGTATCAAATATATATCAGAAAAAGTCAGACCCCTAAATACTTAGATCGGTATTTAGTCGATCACAATAGCTAGCTTATCGCGAATGTGCTATTACTACAATTCTTACACATTTTTCGATTATTAGGTTGAATAGTTGAATGCATTTGCAACGCCAGAACGGTAATTATAGTATCACTTCAACATTACAAAAATAAGTTATTGTTTACTTACTGCGAAAGGACGTTATTTTTGCTCCTTCTCTCACAAAGTACAAACCTAGTGAATTAGTACAAACGTAGTGAATTAGTACAAACGTAGTGAATTAGTTCAAACCCAGTGAATTGTAAAACTGTGAATTTACTTAGCCAATATTATACGACTACAAATTCGTATTTTTATGAGCACAAAAATGAATACTGCCGTCGTATAACCACAAACTCGTAAGATGATTAAACGGTTCTTTACGCGAGTCCAATTTCATGACGAGGCTCTGTCCATCAGCCTTCACGATTAACACAAATCATCTTTGAGTATGTCCAACGCAAAATAGTAAAGGCATATTAAAATACTCTAATTGTAAAACACATTTATGTAATATGAAATTACATTTACAAAAAATTTCCTAATTTTTTTAAAAAATATAATACAAACGTTTTAAAAGTCATTTGGAAAGCACGAGGCGATGCACTGTTTGCACTATACAACTTTCTCGTTAGTAGTAAAAGCATCATCAATTGTTAACCACGACTGTACTTTAGCAGCCAAACTAAACTCAAAAGAAGCCATTGTTCAAACTACGGTATCTACGACCTGTAAACAATCACGGCAGTGCACAACATTCTCATGGAACTGTTACATGTCGGCGATCTCCAAAATGTTTCGGAAATTAAGGTTAAAAGTCACGAAACGCCGCACCAGTTATACTTTTCTCACCTAAAGGTAGAAATGATTTCAGTGGTTGATGCAAACTTCTCTCACTGAGATAACTGTGAGAATATTCGACGGCATCTTCACGTAGCGTAACTGGAGTAGACAGCATGAAGTAAAAATGTTGGAAAAAATCTCTTTTTTTAAAACTACTTCTTTTCATTAAATAATGTAATAACATTGAAGAAAATTCATAGAATAAAAAAATATTTTGTGAGAGTAGCAAAATATGTAACATGTGTAATTTAGTATTGAATATGAGATACGGTTTTGAATATGTGAATTATTTTGTTGACGGTGACTATAAAGGTTTCAAGTATGTAGAAGAATTGAAACCAAATGGTACATTTCCCTACATTTACATATTTTCGTATTCAAAGAACATTTTCTCCGGAACTATGGATGGTAGGTGTCCCAAACTTTCAAAACTTATTACTAGTGGTTTGATCTTAATTTTAATAGAGACATGTAACAAACACTGGAGTATTTTGACAGCCTTAAAAATTAATTTTAAAAATTAAGAACAAATAGTTTAAAATAAAAAATACTTAAAAACCTATTCTAAATATTTAAATTTCTCTATGTTAAAGTGATAAGAAAGATTTAATGTTCTACATACTGTGAAAATTTCAAAGCTCTACATTTAATAGTTTCTGGGAAAAGATAAATTTTTGGGATAAGTTTTGGGACAGAAAGGTTTCTGAGAAAAATCCTCATTTTAACACGGTACGCAAAATGACGTACGATAACTTACAATTCGTCCGCGTAGATTCCCTATAAGTAAACTTCAGACCAAAAATATTCACGACGTCCATTTTAACAAGACAAAATAGATAATTAAAAAAACCGGAGATTAAAATTGGACGCAAACGTAATGTATAGAAAAAAAAACCTTTTTCCTTCAGAGCGCAGAAAGAATTATTCCATTGATAAAATTAAACGTTCAGAAGATGCGATAAATGTAATATAAATTATACATTCAGGACCGTAAATATTGTTAAACATTGTTGCAAAAGGAAATGATACATCTTTGGAAAAATATCAAAACACATACCCAGACTTCAGTTTTAAAATATTTTTAATAATTTATATTTACGTGTAATGATTTATAAAAAATTTAATTTTACATTATTTTGTCCTTTTAAATTGATTATATCTGGTACATTCATATCTGGATACGGTGATGTTTTAATGTAGTATGTCTGTAGGTGGCGTTTTCGAATGCTACGTTGGACGTGGATATACTATATTCATTGTCTTACTGGGAACCTTCAGTTCTTTTGACCGCATGTCGGAATAGCCCGCGTGTCTAGCGTAGGGGTTCCCAACGGGATCGGGTATCGACCCCCAGTGGCTCAATGACATTTTGTAGGGGACCAGTGATGATCGAAGTGTCAATAGTCGAATACGAACTGACTGTAGATCGATATAATCAAAACCCGTCGTCTATAAAGATGCATATGTCAATGAACTTAATAATTAATTTTTTGTGGTATAAAGCAACAATTAATAACAGTACAGTACAAACTCGTTCCTATTCTTTTGTATCCTTCGTTCATCATTAGGAAGAATGTTAAAAAAAACAAGAAATTATAACTATGTTTTCACAACGTTACTGTACACAACAAAATACTCTCCGCAGTACGCAGAAAAGATGTGTTGTAGCCACTTCTTAAAAAACGCTCCACTCAGTCACTCAAAAGCAGAATCTCTTATTGAAAATAAAGATACGAAAATATCGGTGTACAAATTACTTTTAACTAATTTATGTGCATTTTTTTGTGACACGTTTACCTATCCTGCATATAAAAGAGAAAAGTGTAAAGAGGTCGATGAAGCAAAACAATCTTTTAAAGAGATCGACAAAAGGAGAAGATTAGGAATCCGTGATCTAGCATACGGTTGGAGATACGCACCATTGTGATATATGATGTAACATGTGGACTGGGACAAGCGAAGATAAAAACGTTACGACTGAGTTGAGATTACGTTTCCACCGCCAACATATCTGAACGTCCTTTGTCAGCTCTCTATCTCTTTCTGTCTGTCTCTCTATCTCTCTGTCTGTCTCTCTAACTCTCTCTGTCTGTCTGTCTATCTCTCTGTCAGTCTCTCTCTTTGTCTCTCTTTGTCTCTGTATTTCTCCCTGTCTCTCTCTGTCTCTCTCTGTCACTCTGTTTCTCTGTCACTCTGCCTCTCTATGTCACCTCTCTGTCACTCTCTCTGTCACTCTCTCTGTCATTCTCTCTGTCACTCTCTCTGTCTCTCTCTCGCACTCTCGCTGTCACTCTCTCTGTCACTCTCTCTGTCACTCTCTCTGTCACTCTCTATGTCACTCTCTATGTCACTCTCTGTCACTCCCTCTGTCTCTCTCTTTCTGTCTCTCTCTGTTCCTCTCTTTCTCTCTCTCGACGTCCCGCCGCGGGCAGCAATCGCCGGTGCCACCGCAACCGCAGGAATACTTCATCGCCTCGCCCGACGCCCATCCTCTCATTTCCCCCTCGCGGCCGCGCTACTAAGCCACCAGACGATCCGTCCGTCCCTCTCGGACGCGTGCAAGAACACCATTCGAGGTTTCTCATTCCGAATTCCCGCCTGCGCTAAAGTTTACACTTCACCCTTAATCCGCGGGAAGCGAGTTCTGAAACTTCGCGCGCCGTCCACAGTAGAGTGGGGATGATGCGGTGGAGGGTGAAGGCGGTGGTAGCGATGAGGTGATGGCAGTAGGGGCGTATAGAGGAGGACAGTGGGGATGAGTAGGTGGTGACGGTGGGTGGAGGATGGTAGCAGGCGAATATGTTCGGCGGGGACAAAGAAGCTAAGGAGAGATGGTAGTGGCATAGACTAAAGCGGTAATAAATCATTACTCTATGGTAGTGAACAGGAGTCTGATGATGGTGGGTGGGCAGCGGGCAGTAAGCGACAGATGACAGTAGAGGCTGAATGGTGGGGCGGTGGCAGCGAGCAATGGGCGGTGGAGTGGCGTGGTGTGGCGGCGGGCGGCAGTAGAGATAGAGTGGTGTGAAGAGAGTCCACGGGAGATGAGCACATCGCTAAGGAGAGAACACGGGATTGCTGTTACGCTGCAAGGTGAAATGCGTGAAAAGGCTGAATGTAATGAGTTCTTCTTAAAGTAGAGCAAACTGAAAAGAGGTGCGCGAGAGACTTGGATACATTAGCCGTCAATAAATGAAAGAATAAAAAAAGGTTCAAAATAAAAAAAAAATAAAAGGAACACTAGACATTTGAAAATGTTATAGCTGATTCGGAAATTAAATACTGTAAAATATTCAATGTAATATGATATATTAGAAAAGTATACATGAACTTGGCCAGAAAGTCGACTGAACTATAATTATATGCGTACTGCGTAATAATATGTCAGGCTGTTCGTGACTATACGGAATATAGGAACATTTAATTCCATTCAATTGCAAAGAGCTGTTTTGCTTCAATAGTTCCAAATCCATTGCGATATGTGTGTCAGATTGGTGAGGTTACTTTGCATACAAAATGATCCGATCCAGAAGTTAAATAGCTTTCTCCAGGTTTGAATTACTAATTGATAGATTACGTCTCAAACATTCCATAAATGCATGTTTCATAATACAATATACTCCCAAAATCACTAAAAGAAAATAGTACAGAAGGAATGGGCGATGTTGTCTTACTGTTATTAGAATTTTCTGATTTTATTATGAAACACTGATATTAAATCGTTTTTAATTGAAGGAAACTGGACAGCATAATGAAAGCGTGGTTTGTGAAGTCGGACTCAGCAGAAGTTTTGCTGTCCGGGAGACGCCGCAGCCGATGCACAGTTGCGTAGGATGTAGGGATAGTTTGCCTATCATTGGGTTTACAGAATTTAATCATTTTTACTAATTTGGAGACCTTTTAAATAGTGCGCGTCTGTCTGTCTGGTGTATGTGAACAACACTAGAGTCGAAACATATGCTTCTTCATGACAGAAAAATAAAGCTGTCTGCCCAATGGTTCTAATACTCCTTTTACAAATTGTGCTTTAACATTTAAGCATAAATAAACATTTCCACCATTTTTCGAATCGTTTAACTGTATGTTTTTAATTTTGACGAAAAACTGTTCGAAATTCGATTCTCATTTTACAAACTGCCGACCGGACCGTTTATCACATTATCCCAGAGTTGGAAAGACATTGATTTGAATTGCAAACATAAAAAATCCGATGTTCAGTTTAGACGCTAGTGTTGTTCACATACACCAGACAGAGAGACGGACGTATTGAAATAAACTTTTTCGGTATCAGGGGACCCCAAAACATGAATTTCCATTAAAACACTAAATAGATTTCTCCCAGCATTTCATAAATTTCTTTGAATCACGTATATTATTCCGTTATATACGAGTAAGTAAGAAGCAGTGAAACGCGTGTAACCAGAATGTGGATAAGAATAAATGGCTTCATCACGAGAGTAGTAGCCTGAAGAAGTTATTGGTTCCAGAACTTTACACTTGAACTTTAGTAGCGCTAAACACACGTAACAGAGTACACGGAACGCTCGCCCACTTCCACACTGACCGTCTGCTCTCCTGTTCCTGAAACCACTGTTTGACTTTTAGTTTGTTTTTCTATCTCTCTCACTCTCACATTCTATTATTGTCTCGCTCCCTTTTCCATTCTCGCACTCAATCGCTCTCTCCCTTTCTCATTTCTTTCTTTTGTTCCACTCTGAGTAAGCCAATGAACGACGGCAGCGCCAAGTCTGCAGCAACCGACTGCTCTTGACACAGAGAGCAGTGAAGCTAGTGACCAGGGCAGGCGAGAACTAACTGCGACAAGAGAATGGCAAATCTCTCCAGAGGAAATCTCCAGATGTTAACTTTGTCCGGGGACCTCTGATAAAGTCTTGTCACTCTAAATAATTGTATTATATTAAATCCCTTCAATACTGAAAACGTTAATGTTCATTGCGCGCTCACCTGTCAACATTGCCAATAACGATTATGTACTACATTTGATTTGAATGCCAAAGATTTCTTTTGAATCAATGGTGTTAAAACACTTAATTGGAAAAAAAATTCATAACGTCATATTCATAAAAATAAATACGAAGATATAAAGGAAAACGGAAACTTAAATGTAATAATGAGGAAAGAAAGATGGTAAGATGAAAAACTGAAGAGACGATACACAATATGTGCAGATGCCTGCAAAATAGCAAAGGCTCACAAAGTTAGCGGTTACAGAAACCTCATGGTAAAAAAAGAGGTAAATGTTAAATGATTAGGAAATAATCAGATGTAATATATAAAACATATATGACTTATTATCGTAATACTGTTTTTTCATTTAATTCAAAAGGACAACTGATTCAGATAAGATGATAAGCATTTTCTTCACTAAAAGTTTATGGTAATAAAATACATTTTCCTCCAGCTAAAAGTAAAAATCACACAAATGATATTAACGAACGTGAGAGAAAAGTTAGTTCAAATTTCTTTTTTTTTTTTCATTTATTTCTGCTTGACCCGAAGGCCCTCAGCATCCGAGTGCGATACAATGATGTTACAATGAATTACGTTAATATCGATTAAGAAAAATTATAGACATGAATACATTGAGTACATGTGAATGAAATGTGAGAAGTCACATCGGGCACATGATAATCAGGGAGGGTCGAAGAACTGTCACGGTAGTTTTCACTTTAGTCTATTGTGGTGAGGATTTTGTTTTCCAATTTAGTTCTAATTTCTGCTCCGCGTCACAAGATTATGACGTCTCCATGAAAATTAAATTTCCTGGCACAATGTCAAGAACACCACGACCTACACCTTTGACCCTGCTGGAAGTTGTCAAGGGTAGGTCTTGTGATTACCCTCAAGAGAGATCAACTTCACGAGGGAGCTGTAAATTATCAGAACATAATGTATTCTTAACCCACATGTCTCTTAACCTCATTTAAGGGATAGCAAAGAAGTATTTTAATTTTTATATGCGGACTTGCTACACTTTTCATGGAAGTTATCGATGCCGTAACTGTACCACAAAGTGAGATGGCTTAAGTGTTCATCACTTCACAGCTTAACTGGGCAATTAAAAGACGCTGCTTTGTAAAATGATCAGGGCACCATATTACGAGAATTTCGGAATGAGAACCCTCCGGCAACAGCGCGTAGCTTGATTGAACGTGATGTTTTTATTAAGGGCTTAATTTCAGAGCCTTAATTAAACTCGCAAAATAGCGGCCGGCGTTCTAGAGATTGCAGACCTACGGGCAAACTAAATTTGCCTCAGGGTGAGCTCTGGCAACTGATTGAAAGATACTGAGAGGCGTTTACAAATACTTCTCCTCTGCTTATTTTTAAACATTAATCAACAGATTAATGTTTTTAATACTTTAATTTAATTCCGGTTTGGTTTGTTTTTTTCGTGTTTCCGGGCGCGTCAACTGCTTTGATCATTAGTCCCGTTAGTGTAGTGCATGTTTTTTCTCGGGAGATGGCGATTATCTTTCCCCGCTGGATGGCGAGATCCGGCGCCGACCTACCGTCAGCTAGTGGGGTTTCCCCCTAACCAGGACTCTCCCACCAGCGGGGCACCACCCCAGCCGGGACAAGCTCTAAGCTCCCGACCGGTCGCCCGGAATATATGGTAGTGTAGTGCATATTAGTGTAAGTGTATGTGTAAGGGGAGAGAATAGGACAAGGAAGAGGAAGGAAAGATCGCGCGCGGTCCGTGGCCCGTTTGGTAGGGTACTGCTCCGGCATTCGCCTGGTGTTGATCGGAGAAACCACGGAAAACTACCGATCAGAGCAGCCGGCCGCTAGAATTCTCCTCCAGACAGCGACCGAATTCGACCTAGCTGAGAAGCTAGAGTCAAAAGTCCCGCCGCCGTCAGGACTCGAACCTAGGATCTCCCGGTCAGAGGCGCTGCAGTGACATCAGTTGATGCATTGAGCTACCACTCCCGGTGATTATAATACTGTTATGATACGGATAACTAAATAGAAATAACCATATTGTAACGGGACATCTGATATTAATGCTATATCCAAAAAAATTGATTTCGTAGAGTTAATAAAAGTGATGAAAATAATTTGTTTAAATTAGAACGAGCAGTGTGAGAACTTTATTTTTGTTGGAAATACTTTTTTGTGGTTTATTCATTGTATGTATTACTCCTGAAACGTAACTGGACAGATAAAGCAAACATGAAAATAAATGTCAAATTTAAAATCGTGGAATTGCAAAAATATATGCAATAGTAATTATTTTGAAATTCAGAATATATTTTAATACTTTTATCATTACTGATAAGTATTTTTTGAACATTTCTCCGTTTTATTTTCTAAAGGAAATTAATCTCTCTTTGTTCAAATTGACGTCCTCTCTCCTAAAACCTTTCAGTTTTATTCCCAGTATGAAAATTACAAATCCCGTTGGCAAAAATACGTAATAAGGTAAACGAGAGTCCTCCCATCGGAGACTCTCTAACTAGTTTTCTCTAATTTGCTGTGCTCTCTGGAGCGTACTTCGACACTTACTAATTGGATTTTGTAACCTTATATCAAAACACAAGCATTAATATTGAAGAGGTTAAAGGAGAGTCAACTTGACGCCTACAAGATGTACCAAGCGCCTTTGTGTGTACCATGATTTAACGCTCGTAGACATGCTTGATGAAATACTTTGAACGTCTGTGTCTTAAATTTGATGCATATCTCGCTGGATTAGTAAAATATGACTAAAAATATTAATGTTATCAAACTTATAAGTTTAACAAACCAACACTGGAATAAATCATAGAACAATGCGAAATCTTGCAAATGAAAGGTTTGTACTTAGTTTTTAAAGCAAACGCCAATAAAAGAATCGTGGCACTAAGTCTATTAGGAATGTTAAGACTTGAAACATTTGAATTGAAAAAATTCACCAACACTTTCAAATATTTTAAAGTTTCAAGAGAGACATATCAGAGACAACATAGTATAGTGTCATCTTACAATGTGAAGGGTATTCAAAAGAGAATAAAAAATATTAGTCACATGGGATCTTTTCCGTTATACGTATACCAGTTCACTAGGCGAGAGATTCAGTTCCTTTGACACGAGAAATTTCGTTCACCCTAAAGGATTGGTTCCCTACAATGTGAACGTTATGATACATGTCAACGTTTACGCTGTACAATTAAACATTAGTTTTACAAAACAGTTCACTTTGAAGAGAACTTATTTTGAAGGAAACACTCACTTTTATGAACTTCATAATAAATAAATAGACATTTGTAAAAATAACTCACCTATTGCTCCGCATTATATATTTCTGCGATATGTTGTAGAAATTGTTCATCTCGGTGGACAATACATACCAAATCAAAAGACTTACAATGCAGAAAAAGCACGCAATTCCACCTTTCACTTAACAATTGATAATACACCAAATTCAACAAACAACACGAGAACTTCAACTAAAAAAATCACCATGAAAGCATAAAAATGACGTAAATAAATCAATGTATGTAATATTATAATAAATTATGTAATATTCCTTTTTACTTGAAGCAATCTATTGTTTCTTCCTGCGTTTTGAAGTCTCAGAAAGTTATAGGAAATACATATTGGATCTACGCAATAAGAAATTACAATTATTCAATTGTTTCATAAAAAAATCAAACGTTTCATGATACATTTTTCTCATTGTGTCGGCGTGAAATTGTGTGTTTTGTGTGTGTGTGTGTGTGTGTGTGTGTGTGTGTGTGTGTGTGTTTTCGCCCTATAAGTCTTTAAAATTGGTTTGTATTGTCTACCGAGATGAACAATTCCTAAAATACATCGCCAAAATATATAATGCGAGTCAATAGGTGAGTCACGTTTTGTCTATCTATTTACTACACCCTTTAAAAGAAATTCTTTTAAAAGTGAGTGTTCTCTTGAAAAGAAATTCTCTTAAACGTGAGAGAGGTTTATAAAACAGCTTGAGGGCCGGAGCGGGAGCGGAGGCGCGAAACAGGTCTCGAGAGATAGGGCCGGTAGGCCCTCGCGAACATAGCACGTTGGATCCGTCGGGTAGCGACGTGCATTAGCACGTCGCGGACCACTTGGTGTCAAAATGCGTTGGTTATAAAATTAAGTTGGCAATAAAATTAGATATATGGAGTGAAAAATACAAATAATCACTAGATTAAAGGAAGAGTGTCCACCATAAACTTCCGATTTACCAACTAGTAATATAAAATTAATCGTATTGTGGGTTTGCGGGGGGTTTCGAAGCGGCAGTAGCCAATAGAGCACTAATAAATTAGTAAAATAGTAATAGAATTACTATTAAATTGTAATATTATTATGTGTTTTGTGTAAAACCAACGTTTAAATGTACCGCGTAAATGTTGATTGACTGGTTATCTGTTCACATTGTAGAGAATCGATTCCTTTGACACGACAAAATTTCTCGTGTGAAAGGAACTGAATCTCTCGCTTAGTGAACGTATACGGTAGACGTATAACGGCAAAGGTCCGTCATATGTTCACTTCTTTCAAAAATAGGTAATTCTTTGACCTTGTAAATGTATTTTACATTGTACATGTATTGTACATTTATTTGAAATCTTTCTAGAAATGTGCAACAGGAATGTATATTGCACTTAAACACTTCATTATAGCATTAAAAAGTACAAAAAACTAATAATTTTGTAAAATGTATTTTAAGAAATTATTTGTAAATATTTTTTTGTTATTTAAATTTCACTTTAGATCAGACAACAATTGTAAAAACTGCTGACAGTTCCAAAGCATTTATTTCAACACCACGAGAGACCCGAGATCGATGTACAATGCATCAGCCCAATAGAGTCATAAAATAAATTTTATAGGAACAAAATGGATAAGATACAACAAAAGTTATTATTTTATTTTGCATGTAATTTTCCAGTTAATACCTCATACCAACACGTTTGCGGTAAAACAATACACATTTACCTATTTTTTGAAGTGCCTATGACAACGAGTTGTCGATAATGGGGAGCAAATGGCAAACAATAATGTCAACTTTGATGAACATGTTTAATGTGAATGGCAGGCTTTCACATATTTAATCAAAGGGAATATAGTATCTCGCGTTCTTTGCAAATACCGACTAATAGCTGCGAGGCATGGGAATCATTTTCCACAAAAGAGATTGCAATGAGGTACTATGTTATCGAATTACAGTTTGTGTACCGAAGCCATTACCATTCGACCATATTTATTCGGGCCTGATTCAGCATTGGAGGGTTGTTATGATTAGAAAGTGTATCCAATGCATGTTCCTGTGTGCCGCCCATTCGTGTTAAATTCGTGCTGTAATTTGTGTCCGAAAGCCTCAGAGCAAAACGTTCTGCCCATATTCGCACCTTATAGCAATATGTAATGAAATGTTCTTGTAAACATTAACTATCATGAATATTTATAATCGGCATTGTATCGACCAATACCATAAACATGATGTTACTTCAAAACTTATAATTTATTCATTTTATGATAGTTTATTAATTTTATAATGTTTTATTATTTACTCATCAACGTAATATTCTTCTCAAACTTGCTTTAGCCATAAATACATTCACCCTTATTAGTTCATTATTAAGGCCTAACAACCATTAGGTTGTGACATAAAAATAGGCATTTCAACAGGGCTTTCTTTCGTGCGATATAATCGCACGTATTGTGCTAATTATCCATTATGCCTCATTTCCACAAATATACCGTCTCTTAGACAGCTGAAATTTGCTCGTAATGTAATTCAGTTATTCCCAAAAACGCAAAATTGTACCCTTACCAATAAAGTCAGTGTAAATACCGATAACATTTTGACAGAATTCGAACTCATTTAATCAATTTATTTCATTTAAAGTATTATTTCACGATTGACAAATCTCATCGTGTCAGTCACATTTGTTTTGGAATTAAAGAAAATTAATCAATACAGTGCTTAGTACATAGCAAATGAATTAGTATACTGAAGCATATTTCAATTTTCTATAACAGGCAAAGTTGGCTCAGGGCATCAATTGATGTCTCTGCTGTGCCTCTGACCGGGAGGCCCTAGGATCTGAGTCCTGATGGTGGCTGGATTTTCGACACTAACGAGATAGCTAGGACGAATTCAGTCACGTCAGGAGGAGCATTCTAGCGGCCGGCTTTTGCAATCCTTAGTTTTCCGTGGTTTCTTCGAATGCCGGAGCAGTTCCCTAATAAACGGGCCACGCACCGCGCGCGATCTTTCGTTCCTCTTCCTTGTTCTATCCCCACCTCTACTTACTCTTACATTCACTCCACTAACGCACTTGTCGGGAGCTTAGAGTTTGTTCCGGCTGGGGCGGTGCCTCACAGGAGATAAGATACCTAATTGGGGAAGTCGACACAAAGCCCACGTAGGCCGGCGCCGGGTCTTGCCATCCAGCGCGGGAAGATTGCCGCTACCTCCCGCGATAAAACATGCCCTTTACGGGATTAATGACGTTATCACTTGACACGCCCGGAATCAATAATCAACTAGTGGTATGAAAAGAGCACGTACTTTCTTGCCCGTATTTTTACGTTAAATTACACGCCAAGTACTCAAAGTTTTTGAGAATTGTACATGGCCTTATTTCAAAATTTATTTTTAAGGGACAGATTTCATTGAGGGAGAAATATCTATCTTTAATATTTTAGTTGTAAGAAATCTCCAAAAGTCAGGGTTTTCAACGAAAATGGCACCTACAACATTCTTAAATGTCGTTTACACTATCCATCAACAAAATGTATTCAAAAAAATATCCATTTAAAAAAAAATTAATATCTCCCAAGGGTTTCCTGTAAAATACCCCCAAAATTAAAATATGTTACAAATTTAAGGGTCGCGACATCAGCTTCATCGAGTGGGGAATATCAATTTTAGAGAAAATCAGTTCAACGCGCTGATTGCGTGAGATAGACAGACGGAGGAGCGAACGGACGGACAGACGGACGGACGTTCAGACGGACATTTTGCCATTATTCGATTTTTTGCTTTCAATGGCCCACAAAACACGTATTCTGCCTACATCACCTGTTAGAGGATATTTTTCTCTACTCCATAGCGAGAAAGTAATAAGTCAATCAAATCCATTTAATATGATCCGGAGAAACTAGAAAGGTTCCCTTCTGGCAATCGCGACCCCAAACTGCTCTCCCCACGTCAAAGGAAGGGTTCTCAAAAGCATTGCTCCGCAGGACTGAGGCAGTGGGGCAGAAAGTGTGATAGTGGAGTCGATTAGACCCAAGGGTGTCCACTGCACCGTGCAAGTGATAGACAAGGCAGAATTGAAAGGGTCCCTCTACGAGACACCCGGCAACGGAACACAAAAGCACCTGCGCGCGCGCACACATATATTCACACGTATACATACACTCATCTATAAACATACACACGTACACTAGCACACCCATTAATACTCCCACACAATAGCGTGCATTCTAACACACCCAAACGCTTTCACATGCACAAAGAAGTCACGCATCTTCAAATGATCTGCAAACGTTATATAAAAATATTTTCTTACACAATCACTATTAGAAGCAACTCAGGGTATGCATAGCGTGCTAAAAGTTCAATTCTGGTTCTGAAAGTGAGATGATGCTCAATTTTTATGATAAATATATTAATGTAACAAAGAAAAAAGTAATTTCGTGTGACTGTTTCAGCTACTACTGTGCTTTTTTTCGTGTAGTTAATTAAATATGCTCATTAATTCCACGAAAAATCGTTTATTATCACTTTGCTAAAGGCACGCGTGCCATCAAAACTCGTCTGTGCAATTGAAACTTCACAACTACCAATCAGAATTAAGAATAAGGATCAAAATTGTTTAATTAAGTCACTATAAGAGACTAACGCATTTCCAGTCGGCCATGAAACATGAACAAAAATGCACATCCCACTTTAACGAACCTACATCACCTACATATGTATTAACAACGAATGAATAAACAATATTGGTAAAGTAAACGTTGGTTTGAACACTAGCTGACTAATGGAACAACATAAAATATTTAACATTAATAAATCAAATGTTTTACGGGTAAAATATTTGGTCCTAGCGTATTAAAAAAGTAACAAAATAGTGAGTTGAGTTTACCCATTCTAAAAAGGATGCCAACAAAACTGAGTCGGAGGTGATTCGTTACCTTCTTTTTACTTTCCACTATTTATACATCTTGTATTCGCTCTCATGAATGTCCTAACTTTTCGCGGGAAGTAATTTTTCATGGCTTTGCCAGCTTCTTCTTTCATTCGGAATATGTTCAATATCTTCCATTTGCCAACTTATCTTTACCTCTAAGTCAGTACGGTGATCATAACACAGTGCAGGGCTTACTAAAATAGGTCTTTTCCAAAAACAATTCAAGGTCATCATATATATGCCTCGAACTGTGCTTGAATTTCTCAAAATTTTAATTATTCTTAATTGGAAACGAAAAAAATATTAAACGTAACACGTGGATAATGAAATAGAACTGCACTCTTGGTAAATAAGAAAACTCGCTCCGGTCGTAGCTCATTTTCTTGAACATACCACTCGTGCAATTATACCCCTGTTTACCACTCGTTTCGTTAATTACTTAACGTATCATTAAATTATTTGTATACTTAAAATAAAATAAAATGAAACAGTAAGGCTGTCTAAAAAAAAGTGTATGACACATGTGGTAAAAGTGATTTTATTTTGCTCGTAGAATTGCGATACTAGGCCGCGGAACAAGATTTATCTACTTTTTCATTAACAGAACAAGCAATAATTTTTTTCTGAAAAAACTCGAATTGTTTGTGCATGATTACCATACTTTGTCTTCGTGCAAAGTATGATGAGAAAGTAAAATAACTGACCTTATTCACGTACAATCTTTTATAAAATATCGAAGAAATATAATATCTCTAAAAAACAGTTGACCGTTTATTTGATCATTACTTATTAACATTTTCAAGTACGTGTGTGAATTTTAAGGCTTTAATTTCATCAAAGATCAGCTGTTTAATAACGGTGCTGCTTTGTATCTATGAAAATTATAAGTAAGCAAGTCACATACATCTAATGGAGACGTAAACACCTTACATATTACACGCAGACAGGAGCCAAACTCCAGCTAAAATTTAATTGAAACATACAAACTACATTGGAAGCAGATGACATCGATTTTCTGCTGCCTCAGATGCCAGCCATCGTTTGCACACAGTACAGGAACAGTATTGGCAGTCCAAAACTTCATGGAAGTTTCTCACGTCATCCAACAGTAGTTTATTACAGCGAGAGAAATCTAATACATTCTGAAAGTACTATCGAATATTTTGAATTCCAGTTATTCGTGAGTAGGCAGTTTGTCATAAATGCTATTCTTATTTTCAGTGTTTTCCAGTCTTTACAAAAGACTCTTTCAGAAATCTAAGCCTTTTTTATCTTGGCTTTTTTATCTTAGATTTATCTCCAAAAGTACAGCTCTTAGCTGCTCGTCTGTTATCTTGGTACTTTCTGGAATTCTGTGTCCGACATTTACAGACCGTAGCAATTACGCTGGCACGAAGCAATTCCAATGCGCGCCAGACCGTGTGTTTTTACCATTTCCAACATTGTCGGAATAAGCCGACAGATTTTTTACAACAAAGTTCAGGGAATTCGGCTCGGAAAAACTTTACTGGGAACGATATGAGTAATGCAAGAACTTAATTAAACGAACGTCAGTTAAATTAAAAAGTAACCTTGACTGCCAAATTAGACAGCATTTTAATTAATATAAAGAAATTAAGGGTTCTTCAGTTTGTTTTAGTCTTTAAAATAATTATTTTGAATTACCAAAATTTATTAACTCACACACAACACACATTTTACATTACTACATTACATTTCCACACTTTTCAATAATGGTGCTTCAGTCATGTGACCATTATTAAATATTCTCTTTTCTTTTCGTACTTCATTCATTATCAAAATATTAAAATATATACAATCAATGCATCCACGTAGACTGATTTATGCAGTGTGTATGTATTAACCTAAAAATATGCACTCAAAAACGCAGAAATAGCAAAGCATATACGCATTGAATTTTTTCTCTACAACTATTTCATAATATACGCATTCCTGCCGTATTGAGAAATGACATCGATTACACATCTCGTGAATTCTTGTTTGGAATCCACGACCAATCATATTCCTATAATTTTTGGAATCCATGGGGAGAATTGAATTCCCTTTGCAATTCGCGCTTCTTTTGAACCGCGGTAGACAAGTGAATGATTTCGCCGATCTATGTACACAAACTATCCATTGTTGTACTCGTATTTCTCGTTACAGTTCACATTGATAATCTTGAATAGAAAATGAAGTGAATCTTGAAGCCGGCGACAGTGCCAATGAAATTTGTATTTCACCTGAAATTCAGGAAATAGCGAATTCGACAACTCTACAATTATTGTTAGAAAAATCAAGGACATAATAAGAAAAATCATATAAAAAACTTGGAAAATACCCTATCATCATCATTGTATTTCATATAGTACTGATGCCAATAGTACTGATGTAGTACTGTAGTAGTGTGTACATCAGTACTATAGTACTGATGGAGGGTCAAGATAATCAGTGATAGTATTTCTAACTGCAGTAATTCCACTATTAAATTTGTCAGAAAATAAATTCAAACTATTATGTATCTTACATTATAACACTGATGTAGGTATACTGTATTATACTTGAGTTTAAAAAAAAGAAAATATGTTTAAATTCTATTCTGAATATTTCAAGGTCGTAGAGAAAGTATAGTCTTCTATTCGCGCATATTGACTCTTCATTCGTAGAAATTAAGACACTCGCTCCTTCTTCGCTCATGTCGTAAACATCAACTCGTGAATCATTATGCACTCGTTGAAGAATCTACTATTACTGTATGACTACGTATGAGTACTGTATAAAAATTGCTTTCCCTTTTTTAGCCTATACTTTTGGTAAGTCCATTCATACGTGATTGCTCAATCCAGTACTAATTGATTGCATTTGAATTTGTTCACAAAGTATGGATCATGAAAAAAATTAGACTTAACTTATTATTTAAGAAACTTATTATTAAAGGTCACAATCACTTGACTGAATGTATTGCATATAATGTGATGTAAAATAGGTATTATAGTAAAATAGGTAGGTGATTCGCCATCCCCATGAGTGGTGCTTAGCATTGAGATCTCCTACAATGATTGTTGGGGTGGGTAATTGCAACAGTGTAGATAAATTGTTATTGTTTATTTTAATTTTGGGAGGTTTGTATGCTGTTATTATGTTGAGATCACTGTTGTTATTTAATGGAATTTTAATTGCTATAGTTTCGAGGCCAGGGGTGGGTGGTGGGATGAACTGATAGTGTGGAACGTTTTGTTTAGTTGAGATTAGGGCTCCTCCCCCTTGATCATTTTCTCTGTCAGATTTGTAAAGTTTGAAACCTGGGATTGAAAAGTTCATTGAACTATTGAGGTGAGTTTCTGTAATGCAAGCTATATCAACTGATATTTGTTGAATGAAATGAATTAGTTCAGTTTTTTTTGAGACACTGTTTGAGTTCCATTTGAGAATTATAAAGTTTTTAAGAAAATGATTGGCCATAATTGTTTAAGTACGAAGTTATTGAGTTCTTTATGCTTTGTATTATTGTTGGAATTATTGAGTGTATAATTTTTTTTATATTCTGTTGTGAAGGTGTTATTGTTGTTCGTAGAGTGATTATTGTTTGTTGAATTAAATGTTTGGTTTGTGGTAGTGTTAGGATGGGGTGATTGTGTTTGGTTGTAGTTTATTTGAGTGAAGTTTGGGATTTCTGTTACTTGTAGAAGTGAGGGGGTGATGCCGTTAGCAAAGAATTTTCACAAAATATATTGTCTTTTTTCAATTAGTTTACTATAGTATGAGCATTCATGAGATCGAAGATCTCCCCTATGTGCTCCATTACAGAGCTTATATTTTAGAATATTATTATTATTATTATTATTATTATTATTATTATTATTATTATTATTATTATTATTATCATCATCATCATCATCATCATCATCATCATCATCATTGGTAGGGCATTGCGCAGTGAAGTGTTCTCTGGAATTTCTATCTTTATCCAGTTACTCAAACTTCACGATAAATCTTGGGGATGCAGGAAATTATAGATTCTCTCTAGACAGATCGTCCGTAAACACAAGTTAAAAATGAAGAAAGTAATGAAAACTGTCTTAAAACATTATATGGACTACAATTTTATCTGAAAAATACCTAATAAGTTTTATTATTGGATAATCAAGTTTTGCTGCCTTTCCGAAGGGCTATGTGATTCCGCAGACAGCTCTCGAATGCGGTCCAGGCCTTGTCACTGGAGGACATTAATCACCTGTAATTAGGACGCCCCACCCTAATGTTTATCAAGGTGCGGTCTAGTAGCAGCTATATTATCGATTCAGGCGGGACTAGAGAATAGGATCAGGGGAAAGGTATAGAAGAGGCCGAATGGAGAGGAGCAGAGAACAGGAGAGGAAAGATAATGTAAACGAGGAGGAGAAAGGACGCCTAAATAGTAAGATGAGGTGTACATGGGGGAGGGAAGTGGAAGAGAAAATGAATATCCAAGAAAGAGAAAGTGATGTAAATGAGTAAGATGAGAAATGAAAATAGAGAGAGAAGAAAAAAGAGAGGGAAAAAAAAAATGGAGAAAAGAAGGAAGGGTAGAATAAAAGAACCGAGAAGATATGAAGACGAGAGAGGAACATCTCGAGAAATGGATGAGTTGGAAGCAAAAAAGTGGGTGAAGTGTGATTGCACAACTCAAGGTGTAAGGAAACGAGAGACCGGCTAGCTTTTACGACGTGAGCAAAGAAATAGAAGGGAGGGAGAAGAAAAACGGGTGGAGGTAGGAAAAAGAAGAGGAGGAGGTGGACGAGGAGGAAGATAGTGAGAGGGAAAAGAAACTGTGATGCTAAAGGAGGTTGGGAGGGAGGCAGAGAAGAGGATGAGGAGAGAAGGCAGAGGGGAGAATATTCACAATCAAGTGAACGATGGTTACCGATGGAGCGAGGACGGGGGGAGGGGTAAGGAAAAAAGAGACTGGCTAGCTTTAACGCCGTGGGCAAGGGAATGGAACAAAAGAAGGAAAGTAAAAATGAGAGGGAGTTGGGAAGTAGAAGAGGGGGAGGAGGAGGAGAAAGATGTAGCTAGAGGGGAAAGAAACTTGGATGACGGAGGAGGTTGGAAGAAAAGCAGAGATGCCCAAAAACCAAATGAGCGATGGACTGGGGTGGAGTGAGGAAGAGGCGGGATGGGGTGGGGTGTGCGAGGGCTTATTGGGCGGGTGGGCGGGGCTGGCAGAGGTCTTCGATCGCCTCCGACGCCTAACGTCAGCCCTCGCACGCGGCGCCCGCTTTGCTCACCTCCAGGGGCCCCCTCTCCGGTCTGTGGACGCCCCCTTCCCCGTTGTCGCGCAGGGGTAATTAATGCGCAGGCGCACGAGGAGGGGGTTCGAGGCACCCACCTGCACGTGCACCCTCGTCGTAGCGACCGCATCCGGAAATAGGATCGACTACTGCCCTACAACGCCAACAGTTTATGATGCAGATAAGGGGCATTCCTTTTAGCTTGCATGAACGCAAAGTAGAGTTAGCGTTTTCTATAGCAATAAAATACATTACTGACAATACACGTGAAGTTCATGATATTACTTGTTGTTTGTATTATCAATTTATTATTGATACATTTTCCAAATTGTGAAGGAAAGTTTGAAGTAATCTAATACAGGTATTGTATAATCATATTTAAGTTGTAATTAGATTGGATTAGATTTATTATTAGTTCTGCAATTAAGTGAAGTAACTTGGAGGCAGAATATCTGAACTTTACATACATTACACTTAAATGGACTAACAATACACTACTTGAGTGTAGTTAATTAAAAACAATAATTAATAATAAATAATATACCATTTTACCGCGCAAGCCTTACTCCACTTCAATTCACTGCACTGCAAAACACTTAATTGTGATGCATCTCTTCCACATTTCTTTCTAAGAACTAATCTTATATAATATCCTTATCTAATAAATAAGAAATGTATTAAATAATACATTCGAAGTAAAACTTACAAACATTGAGAAAATAATAAGGTTTTCATATCTTTATACTACGAGGTAAACTCTTTTTACATTCTCTTACACTACTACGTAGTAAAAAGTCAGCGTTGTAACGCCTGCAGCGGTGTGACCATATATCAACAGAAAAACTTGTTTCGTGCATCACAGTAGATGTTTTGCTCATTTATACAGTACATTACTGTCTCTTATACGCTTTGTCTGGAAAGGTTGGGGGAGAGAATTCCTCTGGTCAGTGATGATCATACCCTAATATACTTGGGAGTGAACTACTCTATCTGGAACGGCTTCCCATGTAAAGCATCCATACCGAATTTGATGGAAGCAGTGACGAGGCTACAGAAGGCCCATTTAAAGCTCACTCAGAAATTGGCATTACTTCACACCTACATAATGCCACATTACCTCTACCAATTAGTTTTATCGATGCCATCTATGTCGATGCTCAGGGGAAGCAGACTGTCAAATCAGAGTGATAGTCAAACAGTTCCTACACCTGCATATGAGTACTGCAGATGGCTTATTTTACCTGGCCAAGAGAGATGGAGGACTGGGATTGCCGCGGCCCGCACAACACGTTCCTAGGGTAGCACTGAACCTAGGGTTACGACTAGGAAAATCTGCAGATCCCATTTGCAGATGGCTGAGCTCCTGTCCGAGTTTTTTACCAACGGACATTTAAAACCGCCAAAGCATTCAGACTCAACTGGCCCTATACCGAACAAGATTTAAGAGCTTATAAGAAGAAATGCGCCGATGACAAGGTGACAAGGTAGCCGCCTGGGAGAAGCTGGGATTCCAAGGGAGAGCGGTTAAAGCGCATATAAACGATCCGATTGGAAATGCCTTTTTGAAAGACTATAATCTTCTGAAACCTGGTCTCTTCAACACTGCACTTCATTTGAGATCAAATACCGCTGCCAATAAAACTACTCTTAGTAGAGGAAGGTCCAGAGAGGATGTATACTGCAGGAAGTGCAATACAGCGGTTGAAACTATGAATCACATCCTCGGTCAGTGCATTTTTACGAAACCAGCTAGAATAAAGCGTCATGACGAGATAAATAACTTTATAGAGGGGAAGATGCTCCGGAAATCAGACACTGTGGTGTCCACGGAAGCCACTTTCTCCGTTGCCGAAGGGATTAGACTCAAACCTGACCTGGTAATAAAAAGCCGGGAGGGGGTCCACGTGGTCGATGTGACTGTCCGCCACAACGATAGGTCTAACCTTCTAAAAGCAGAGGTGGAAAAAGTGGTAAAGTACCTACTAGTCTTTCCCCTGGCAGCCCAACTTCATGGAGTGCCCAACGCCAGAATCCTGCCTGTGGAGGTTGGAACCTCTGGGGCTATGCCTCGATCAACAGTGAGTGCCTTCAAGACGTTGGGGATCATATCTCGAGGAGATTTACTATCTCGTTAATTGATCTCAGATGCTCTGTTAAGATTTACACACAATTTGTAAAGTACGGTGGAGAAATTTAGCATTGCTGGCAGTAAATGCAGAAAATGAACTTCTTGGTCCCGTGGGGAAGTCTAAGGAACCCAGGGGATCCGACAATGCCTAGAATATACTTAGTTACCACGACTTTAAGTGGGAAGTGTTTGCTATTTAATGTAGCATATAGAAAATAGTGGAGTCAAAGTCCATGTTTGGGAATGACTAATACCAAAAATCTGGTTTTCGTCAACACGTCCGTACGTTCGTTGTCCCTCTTTCTGCCTGTGAACAACACTAGCCCCTAAACCATACACAAGATTTTAAAATTTGATATTGATTGTCATATAGATAATGAAATTTGAATTTCATTTGCAACATCATTACTATTTTAGAAATTGTAACTAGCCTTGCATTTGGTCAAGTAATGAAGGCAAGCACTAAATTTGTATTTCTCGCATTAAAAAAACTACGGACAAATCGGTAATTAAGAATCCATGTTCTACTGGAAATTCTTTCTTCTCCCTGAATGAAAAATTGATTCTGTAAGTTTTGACGTTGAGTTTCGTTCTACGTGTATATTGGAGAGTTTGCTGAAATTTATGTTAATCATACAAGCGAAACATAATTTCCAGTTGAGTCGATTCGACAGAGGTCAAGAAGAGTAATTGTTCTTTCTTTCGGCCTTCTGAAAAATCTGATTAACTTACGAACACACAATAATTCGATCAATTTTTTTTAGTTCTTCTTCACGCAAAAATTCAAAATTTAAGTAGTATATGACTTAGTGTAGGGATCACAGAATTTTGAAAATGCGCACACAATTCACTTTTCCCCATAGCACGTCATACGCAGTTTTTAACTGTTTTTTTGACGTAAAATAAATAAATAAATAAAAAACTCTCCCGATTTTCCCCAACATTGTTTGACCCCTGTGTGTTCTCAGGCGGCGACTGGGCAAACTTTATGAGACTTCCACGCACACCACGCCGTCGCTCCGCGTGCGCCGGACAAAAATTGCTCTCCGCTTTATGGACGTTCTGTCGAGGCGGCCGTTGCACGCGCTGGGGCGAGGGGGACGGTCAGCCGGATGGAAGTGGGCCAAAAGATGTGTGCACAGGGTGCAACAGCACGTACTTTCTCGCCCGAATTTTCCCGCAAAGTTTAGCGAAAAGAACTCAAAAAAATAATTTTAAAGATCATATAAAAGTAAGAACACTCCAAAAAATTTTGAACTTAAGCAATTTTCGAAAAATTAGGGTTTTTAACGATAATAACATACACCATTCCAATAAACGTCCTTTACCTATCCAACAACAAAATTTAATGAAAACAATGGAGCCAACATTTGAAAATTTGGAAAATGTCCCAAAGACTTGATGTAAAGTACCCCCCAAAATTGAAATATCGCTTTCAATTTCAAGGGGCCACGACATCAGGTTGATCAATTACAGAATATTAATTTTGGAGAAAATAGGCTGAACGGTTTAGCCGCTAGCGTTGTTCACAGTTGGTCGGTCAGACGTACGGCCGACAGACAGACAGACGTTTTGCCGTCATTCGATTTTTCGGTATCAAGAATCCACAAAATATGGTTTCTGGTTACACTACGTGTTGGAGAACCTTTCTTCTAAATTTAGCAACTGAATTTATCCACTTTTTCGTTATCAGGGGTTTGTAATGAGTGTTTCTCTGCCAAAAATTCGCGCAGTGTTAGATAAATTTCTCTATACTCCGTAGCAAGAGCGTACAAATGACTACATAAAACGTTTTATCAGTAACTTTCTGGTCATTGTTATTGATGTAATAAATACATTACAGAATGAGGGTTGATTATGGTAATAACTATTTCCATTATCATCTATATTGGTTTTAAGCTCATGTAAGTTTGATATGAAACCGTGAAAGAATTATTGCAAATATAGTTAGTAGTGCGCGAAGGAAATGTAAATTTTAGACAAAGATTTCCTTTTATTGCTTATCAGTAATTAAAACATATTTGAAATGTAAGTTAGCTTCCTGATGACTGATAAATTTAACTGTCTTTTTTTACTAAAAAATCATATATTTTAATAATTTTCCTCTTTATATTATGTCACTTATATTTACACTGTATGGCCTTTCGATACGAGCAGTGCCATACCCTCATAGAAACGTAAAAATCCCCTCATTGTGTTGAAATTATGGATATATAATTTGTATGCTTATTATTTTTTTTATCAGAGATCGAAATACAGTGGTTAACAAATCGCCGAAAACAATTTTATGTTTAATAAGCCCATAAATTATCCCGGTTTAAATGATTTTTCATTGACCTTACAAATGAATTACGGTGATAACACGGTAAATTAATGATATTCTGACAATGGAACCCACAGTTTGCGTACTAAAGAAGGATGTGGAATAACTCTTTCACCGTGCAAACAACACTAGGATTAAAACGTATGCTGCATTAGAAAAAATATATTTTTACGGATACGACATGACGTTAGCTTCTGAGCATTTTGAACAAAGGGAGTACATTAATTAATAAAATGTTACATACTAGTGGACCAGGCAATGCTTCACTATTGCAACACTCCGCCCTCTACTGTTTACATGTTTGTTAATCACGGTTTACTCTAGGTTCTGCAAACATTTTAATACATGAAAGACTTTCTCTCAAGTATTGGTTTGCTCTATGCCCTGGTTTGGATATGGTTGTCAAGTATCCTATTATTAAAACGTTCTTCCTCAAGATTGGACATGCATTCGCATTCGACACTATCTTCGAGAATTTTATTTACTTGTCCGAAATATCGTTCTAGTAATAATTTCGGCCGACATTTCACAACCGCAGGGGCAGAAATTGCAGCGAAGTCGCGCTTAATACTTGAAGGTGTCTTGGGCTTCTGTTTCGAGGTGTTTGTGTGGAACTTCTGTTCAGAGGTGCTTGAGTCAACATAGACGCAAAAAATCGTCGTCAACGTGCTATGTGCGAGAGACCCATTGTACTAGATCTATATTCTTTGCGCAAGTGCAAGAAATAAGTTGACAAAGTTTTATCGGAATCGGATGTACGGCAGCGGATAAAATAGAACGAACAAATGAACCAATCAACCAACCAACAAACCAACAAACAAACAAACAAACAAACATTTTTTAATACTAGATGTTAGGTCATTGACCAATCCAATGATTAAATATATTCCTCAAAAGTATTTGTTGTTTTTACTTGAGTTATTTATATTTGGAAGTCGATTTTATTTTGTTTAAATTTTACTTTTTTCCTCCCTTTTTGGTGTGTATGTCGTTTCGGCACACAGCCCAGGAAGAGGGCGGAAGTGTGGTAGCCGTGGGGCGGTGAATACTGCGAAGGAAGCGGGTGGGAAAGACGGGAAGGGATGGCGGAGATGACAGGGAGTGCAGGGGCGTCCGGGTGGCGCCGGCCATTAGGACTGAGGAGACGAGGGACGGTGGTGGGAGGAAGGTCGGCAAAGGAGATGGAGATGGCGGGGACGCCACGAAAGGTGGAGACGACAGGGACGAGCAGAGGAGTCGAGGTTGACGGGGTGATGGAATTGGGGGGAGCGGCGAGAGAGAGTAGTACTAGTGGCGGTGGGTGGTGGTGAGTGGTGTGCAAGGGCAGTGGCGATTGATGGTGACCTGTGGACTGTAAGTGGTGGGCGGTGAACGGTGAGCGGTAGGCGGTGAGTGGTAGGCGGGGGCGGAGGCGGAGGCGGAGGCGGAGGCGGAGGGGAGGCGGAGGGAGAGGCGGAGGGGGCGGAGGTGGAGGCGGAGGCGGAGGCGGTGGACGAGGCGGAGGCGGAGGCGGAGGCGGAGGCGAAGGCGGAGGCTGAGGCGGAGGCGGAGGCGGAGGCGGAGGCGGAGGCGGAGGCGGAGGCAGAGGTGGAGGCAGAGGTGGAGACAGAGGCGGAGACGGAGGCGGAGGCGGAGGGAGGGGGAGGCGGAGGGAGGCGGAGGCAGAGGCGGAGGCGGAGGGGAGGCGGAGGCGGAGGCGGGCAGAGGGGCGGTGAGCGCCAGTGCAGGCGGGGCGGCAGCGGAGGCGGCGTGGACCGAGAAACGCGCGGAGGCGGCTCAGTTGAGAGAAGCGAGCCCCACTTTCCTGAACGAGTCCGACGCAGACGTTTACGACGCCGCCAAGATCCCATATGGCTTCGAGGGGCGCACGCGGCGGGCGATCCCGCTTCCCATTGGTGCGAGGACGCCGATCAGCTCCGCGCACCCCCCCTTCCCCTCCCCCAATTCCGCCGCCACCCGAGGGAATTGCATGTCTGTCTTGGAAGAGAGGTTTTTGTCTTGGCAACACAAGAAACGTACTAACTATTGTTAATGTTTTTTGAGATTCTGAACTTGTAAGAATGTCGAATACCCGGATAAAAGTTTTCACAATATAAATTATTTCATCTTATCTATGTTGGAGTTGTCAAAGTTTCACTGAAATGAATTTATTTCGTTGCTTGTGTGATATTGCATACAGTTTGCTTCGGTTACCCCATTGAGAAAAGAAATTGAGACACAAATGAGCGCAATTCTGCAGATTGTATTTATCCAAGTTGTATTGCATTGATTTAACGAATTTAATTAATTTGTAGCCTGTCACTGTTATCGCGTGGACGCCAACTACTCCACGTATGTCCGCATAAATACAGGTTTCATATTCTAAGAGAATAGTTGTTTTGTTGTCTTGGCGACGCAACAAATAGATTCACTGTTGTTCAGCTTTCAAAATCACTCGGAAAGCCTTCAGTAAGGATGAAACATTTCCAGATATAAATTATTTTGGATAGAGTGATTGAAGTTTCATTGTATTGTATTAACAAGTCATACTAAGAATTGAACGTAATTAAACTCTATAAATCGATTTAGGGTTTTAAACAATTCAATATATATCTTGGAGTCAACGGATTCACGTAGAACTTCATTCATTCGGTTAACCCAACCGTATTACCTGTCACTAGTAAAGAGTGGGCGCCAATCTTCCATAAGAGCCTGCGGCACCTGCGCCCACTTTTTTCCAACGAAATAGGACGACCGGGTGAGAATAGATGTTTTGTTGTGTGACGAAGCCAGAAAGACTAAATATATTTTTTCCCTTTCCTAGTCATAAATAAAATCTCGGTAACTCGATGACGCAATGAAAAAGTAAAAAAAGGAATTCCAGATATCAGGGTCAAATTATTGAATTTCCACGTCATTTAAATAATTAAAAAATATTACGTATGATTGTATCATGAAAAGAGTGAGGATGTGATTTAATAATATTTAATTCGCTCGCTAATGAAATCAGTTTTAGGGATCACTGCACGATTTTTTGAGTCAATGGTAGTAATTCTACAAATATTTTCCTATAATTAACATTTTACCAAGATTTTTTCCTGTTTTCTTCATGTTTTAGAAACTCTTCCTAGCAGATGCCTCGTTTGACAACATAAATGCCTACGTCCCTTGACTCTTCTGATAATTATGTTGGTACAAGTATAATTTTATGTTAATCAAACGAAATATTTGCATTATTTTATAAACGCTAGCAGTTTCAACGCTTTACAGAATTTCCTCCAAAAATTCCATTTTCTGAAGAAAAATTAAGAAACACATTTTAACTCACTCATCTGTACGTATCTTTTAAATTCCGTTGAATTACTTTGTTGTGCGGGAAGAGTGGATGATGTAAGTTACACACGCAAGGGAGAGGCCATCTTCATGAGCAGCCATGATGGAAGCGGCGATTCAGGGCCGTTGCATGCCTTCATAGACGCGTGAGCGTGCGCACTTCGCATGTTCTCTTCTTCTACTCTCTCAGATCTACACACCAATGGCAAAGATCATATTCGACTTCATTTGTGGGACGTTTCAAGGTAAGGATGATCCTTTTAAGAACATGAAAGTCATTAACAAATCAATAACTCTATTTCTATATTTAGATATGATCTTCTAAATATAAGATGGACATCAATTACAGCATCTTGTGAAGAACGGGCATATTTTTTCCTCGGTATCTGCCAACACGCGAGAATTCGCTGATGTACTAATCTTCCTGTACCATATTCTTACCAGATTGTTGGTGACCTAGTACAGATAACTAATTTTCTGGCTATCCATCCAAATTGTATTTACAAGGCACGGTCAAATACCTTTATAGCATTTACCCCCGAAACAGACAAATATTCATTACATCTATCGCAATGGCGCTGACTCTTCTGTCACTCTGTCTTCAGCAATCAACACAATCAGTCAGTGTTGTGTTGATTGCGGAAGATCCAATAGTCTTACTCGCTATACGATATTTCGATAATATTAATCCTTCCACTGACTTTTATCCCAATGAATGAGAAAATATTATATATCTTGCACTATTTCTTTTTCATTCAATTTATAATTATTGATATAGCACTAAATATATATTGAAACTGTATTAGTTTTGACAAAAAATTCGTAATAAGCTTTATTTGCCGAATATACTATCGCTACTTTATGTGTGCAATTTAAAATTTAATTGCGCATGGCAAATGCTACAGGAAATTCTGACTTCAGCTGATTTATTCACCATTAATTGAAAGAGGCACACATTATCCATGGTTTTCATGATCTAAAAGTCTACTTACAGCGCGTTGCGACATGCGGGTTCCTTGAGATCACGAACGTATCCCACTGAGAGCTCACGTTTAAAATGCATTACGCTGATTAGATGTGCTATAATGAGAAGTAAATACCCCTATCAAAGGTGAACAAATTACAAAAACCACGATAAACAAGGAAAACACATTTCTGGGTTTCACGCAATTGCGAAAAATTAATTGAACTACACGATGTATTTTGCTTATCTAAAAGCATTGGGATTCATTTCAATTACTGTTATGCATCGTGTGATGTAATGCATTCGTTTTAATTAGTTTCAGGAATCTAAATTTGACAAATCAAAAGGTCAGTTTTGTAATCAGTCTGTTTTGTATTCTTGAGTTTACCTCCGCGTAACATGTTCCGTAATTTCATTAGATAGATGTGTTAATTAGGTGTTACACGGTCATTATTGAGTACTAATTGCAAGGAGAGCAAGAGTTGGAGTACAGAGATCATACAAAGTCCGTAATAATTATTCACCTTGGGAAAGTAATTTGAATAGAGAAGAAATTCATCACAATTAATCTTTTCAGGAAATTCACAAAGTAAGAATATCAATTACATTTGTTTGGAGGACTAAAACAACCAGGGAAATAAACTATTGCTGAAAAACAATTAGAGATAAAGCTCTGAAGCATAAATATATTCAAATTTCCTCGTGGGAAATTTTTTAGCAAAGTTGTGGTTGTAATACATTTTTGCAATAACTGCAGGTTACATGATAATCGACAAGAGAATATATCTGACACATATATTTCTTTCTTCTTATATTAAGTTTTGTGTTTCATAAAATCAAGTATTAAAGTAGAAATTGAAAATCAATTTATTTACATTTTTCAAATGAAAAATCCAAAAATATTTTCAAATTCGCGCTTTGGTACATATTACATGGAACTGATCACCCTCGGATTATCAGAAAAATGATTCAATATTTTATTGAATCCGTGAATTTCATCCCGAATTGTGCCCTAAAGAACTTCTGTGCTTTCGGGATATTATGATTCTTTCTAGATTTAACATAAAATGATAATTAGGTATCTATGCAAAACTATTGATTTATGTTATCTACATCATATTACGTTGGTACTACATAATTAATTTCATCAATAAATCATTGAGAAAATTCTTCATATAAAAATCTTTTTAGAAACTTAGAAATGCTGTTGTTTATCTGATCATTTATATTTTTGCTCCAGAAGAATCATCAACTTAATATTCCAATAAATTTACTACACTAATTTTTCGCATGGAAAATTCACAACTCACACCATCTATACCACGTCTTTAGCTTTTAGTCGGTCGATATTACGACATACCCCTTTCATCCCTACACGTTGACCCACATCTTTCGGAAACGACCTTCACTGCACTTTACGACCAAAAATAAACTGAAGAGCTTTCAAAATTGCTGGCGCCCTGTAGTGATATTCGATAGCTGATCCCAACCCAGATAGGGCTACCTTCCTTCCATTCTTCCTTACTCGGGTCGCTAGTTCTTTGTCACTAGCTCATTGTGAGGCAAGAACATGCAGTATTCTTTTCTGATATATTTTAGCGAACATTTTGTTGTTTTCTTTGTGATCTTTTCCATTTATTTATTCATTATTTCATGCGTGTTGGTTATATTTTCAGTTATAATTGTTATTTTAATTAATTATAATGGAATAATTCAAACAAATTTTAATATTCGTATGCAGTAACTTTAATCGTGATTTTCCATTTTCACCATTATTTAATCTCTATTTTATATTAATTAATATTTTGGACTATCTTCAGAAAAAATAATTTTATTTTGTGTAAATAAGTGTAAAATAGTAATAATAATAATAATAATAATAATAATAATAATAATAATAATAATAATAATAAAACAACAACAACAATAATATCCGACCCGTGTAGTTTCAAGTGAAAAACTATTAGCATAGGTATAGTAGAAAAAGGGAATATAAAGGACTAATGTTATTGAGAAATATTTTTATACTTTCCTTAACGCTAAATAACAGAGTGGAATGGCTTCTAAAACGATGGAAGCTTTCATGTAATTGCTACATTAATACAAAATGCTCAGCTGTATTTTTTGTAGATTTCAATTTAGATCGCAAAGAAACTGCCAAATCACATTCCAAAACAATGCCATTCACGCAAGTGTTCACAAAAATCACTTTCCAAAACGCCGATTCAACGCTCTCGTAACACGCTACTCGCGCCCGACAAACGCGAGCGTGCAGGGCGCGCAATAAAAATTATTGAGGTCCGCGTGCACACAAAAGCGGCGTCCCCAACTTGCCACCGATCCCAACTCCGCCGCCCTTCCCATCACCCCTCCGCTCCATTCCTGCCTGTGGCCTTCCCCCCCCCGCCCCCGCTTTTGTTATCCGCTCCTCCTCGCTCGCCACCCGCCCACTCCCTCACCCACTCCCCGCTCCGTCCCCGCCCTTGGTCTAGCCCCCACGCCCTCCACCGCCTTTGTTCTCCGCCTCTGACCGCCGTCCCGTCACCCACCTCTACCCCCTCACTCCTCGCCCCGCTCCGTCCCCGCCTCTGACATAGTCCATCTCCCATCCCCACTTCCGCCTTTGTTCCCCCCTCACTCCTCGCCCCGCTCCGTCCCCGCCTCTGACATAGCCCATCTCCATCCCCCTCTGCCTTTGCCCCTGCTTTCCCCCTCCCCCCCCCCCCCTACTGCCTTTGTTCCCCGCCTCTGCTCGCTGTCCCACCACCCGTCACCGCCCCCTCACTCCGCTCTCGTCCTGCCACCATTCCACTGCCACTGCTCCCATGCCTCTGTTCGGCCACCGTTCTCCCCTTGCCACCGTCCGTGCCTCCGTTCCCACCTATGCCGGTCGCCACGCCCCCAACCCCTTCACCACTTCTGCCACATCCGCTGTCGCCGCCCGTGGGGCTGCATGCCTGGGTGGCCCCGTCCGCAGTAAAAGCAGCGGAGCGGATGAGGCCCAGCCACCGCGTGCAGAATGCTGTGGGTGGGCAGCCATGGAATGTTGCGTGGGATGAGGGTGACAGATCCGAAATGATTCGGTTGTGGGAATGAGGAGAGTGAGAAGGATGAGGGCACAGATGTTACGTGCGTGGCGGGTGGTGGAGGGAGGGAGGTATAGCGTCGGGGATGAAACGAACGGGATAGAGTTATGGGGCCAGTGGTGAAAGGGACAGGTTGCCTACAGGATGGAGGGTTGGACGGCAAAAGTGGAATAATGTTGAGGATGAATAGAGTGTCGGGAGCGGGCGAGCCAGCGGTGATTCGAAGAACGTATTCGGAAGACGAATGGTTGGGCGAGGATGAGGTGCTGTAGTTAAAGGCTGGTGGCAGAAGTTTGGATCAGGTGTAAATGAAAACAAAAAGAAAGAAAAATCTACAAAAACCTATGAGAAGACAGAGGCTGAGGATAATGAATGTGCCATGTAGTGGAGAGAGGTTGGGATAGCGGCGGGGATAAGGAGTAACGGAACAGAGTTATGTGATTGTATAGTGGTGCAAAGGTACAGGCATTGAAGAGAGGGCAAGGTTGAATGGAAAATAGGGATAAAGTGTGAAGTGAATAGAGAAACATGAGCGGGCTGGGGGGGGGGTCGTCTGAGTTAAGAACGTGTTCGAGAGGTGACTGGCTGAGCAAGAATGACGTATTGTAGGTAGAGAGACGGCGGCCGTCGCATGATCGTGGATGCAGGTGTTCGTGGAAACAAACGAAAGTTAGGGAAAACTGTAAGACGTGAGAAAGTTAACAATCGCGACGGCAGAAGTGATGTTATTGCATTAGCTGAGCGGAGGATGGTGGCGAGATAGTGAGCACTTCAGAGAGGGCGGTACTCGTGGAGCGAATGAAGCGGACGTAGATGGAGAGAGATTGCATGTATGCAAGTGAGGAGGAACGAAAGAGAGATAAAATTGATGGAGTGGAAGTAAGCGTGGTTTAGGGTGCAGCGATAAACGAAATGAATAGGTGTGGGAGGATGAAAGTGGGATAGTAGAGAAATAATTCCGAGGAAACACCGTTTGAGAAAAGAGAAGGCAGTCGTTTGGAGATGGGGTCGGAGTAAGGTCAATGATGATGATAACATTTGTATCCTCATCTTGCGTAGGAGACAGCAAAGGAGTGGATTGACAGGTAATGTGTGCGTTGGGCATTAGAACTGACAGTGAGCGAGAGAAGGAGATATATATATATATATATATATATATAGATAGATAGATAGATAGATAGATAGATAGATAAATGGATAGATAGATAGATAGATAAAGAGACGGAGAGATGCAGACAGAGAGAAAGAGAGAGAGAGAGAGAGTCGTGTTCAAGAGGCGGGTTGTGACGCAACAACGAAGCAGAATGGGGGTTGAAGGTAACGAGAGGATAGATTGAAAAGGAATAGTGTAGGTGTAAAGAATGGTGACAGGAGAATGACTGGAATGATATGAGGGAATGGCGGAATTTGTGAGAGTTGGAGACCGAGAAAGGGAACCAAGAGGAAAAAGAAGGTGGAGAGACCAAGAGAATCGATGTCGAGGAAGTGATGTGACCACGAGTGGAAGAGGGTATGTCCACGGGGAGAGTTGAGAAGGGAAGTCGAGCGAGGGTGGTGAATGCACCGCGAGAGTGAGCTGCATGCGCGCGTGGATTCGAAGCAACCACACACCAACGGATTCGCAATGCTACGCATGATTCCCTTCCCCCTCTCCGTATTTTTGGCCCACTTCTGAAGACTAAATTTAGCTTTTATTTCACCGACACTAAATGTGCGGTTTACTGATTTTTGGCGCAAAAAAGCAATAAATAATAAAAGAGAATAAAAATATTTTTCTTACACTTCATAAAACAAGTACAGATGTTAAATGTTTGATCAACGTATTTACTATTGGCAAAGACAAATTGCTGTATAGGGAGTATATGTCCACTATGATACACTGTAACACTGCTGAAAAATGCCATAGATTTATTTTTTGTATTCCAGCATTATAAATGACCTTTTCTGTTGCAAGAAATCGTTCATAACTGGGCATATTACGACAAAGATGATGATTTTACTGCACGTATGATTGCGTCATCACTCATTCAACCAATTGCTGCGTGAGAATCGGGGGGAGGTAGAGGTAAACGCAACAGCCGACTACCGTTTCCTCGCGTAGATGTCACGTCATAAGAAAGTTGTTTCGCAAAATTAAATTTAATTCTCTTATAAATTTATACTGCTGTTATGCAAAAAAAAGCGTACGCAACTCGTTTATAATGTTGCTTTTGGAACTAATTGAAGAACTACTACTTCAACAGAGAAACCATGTTACTTATTGCATGATTGCAACTTAATATCGTACATCAACCATAGTTTAAAATTAAAATAGTTATTCATTATTAGAAAGTGAATATCATACTTAGATACCAATTTGAATGGACAAGGTCGCTAAGAGCGTGTATCAAGCCAGCGCTTCGATCAGAACAGTCGCGGGTTCGAGTCTCGTCTTGAGCATGGTTGTTTGTCCCTTGTCTTTGTATGTATGTGTTGTCGCGGAGGGCCTCAAGTTCTGCTGACCCCAGATGAGAGGAGCCCGCAAATGTGTTGATGTCTAGTGTACGGTCGAATTTGCGTACCATGATAATGACAACCGGATGGATAGAGGGTAACCGTATAGATAAAATTCCTAGGAAGAAATAAATACTTAGTTTTTGGAGATAACGAAAGCTTATTTGGTTTCATTGCTAGAAGTGTGTTTGTGGTGAGAGCGCTAGCGAATACATCTTCCATTGCTGTGGTCTGGGTTGGATACTCGGCGCAATACAAAATGAGGCAGACAAAGCGAGCTCTCTTGCCGACCTGGGCAGCCGAGGTCACTAAGGGTGTAGAGCCATAGTTGCCTCGGCTCGAAGGACCGCGGGTTCCAATCCTGCCTCGGGCATGAATGTTTGTATGAGCTTGTGTTGTCCTTACGTGTCGGTTCCCCCTACAGTTACCCCAATGTGAACAATCACTATATGACCTAGTAGTTGAAAAGTGACCTATAAAAATGGAGCTCTCGGCTGATTATCTCAGGGTTCTCCTGTTTCTCCTACCTCTCCAATTTCTCCTGCATCATCCACCTCAATGACGTTGGTACCATCTACTCATGAAACTCAATGAAGTAATACTTAAACATGACATAGTTATGATTCAGAAACCGGTAGCGGTAGCTCAGTACTGATCATCTGATGTCACTGCAGCGCTTCTGACCGGGAGCTCCTAGGTTCGAGTCCTGACGGCGGCGGGATTTTCGACACTAGCATTTCAGCTAGGTCGAATGTCTGGAGGAGTCGCTGTCTGGAGGAGAATTCTAGCGGCCGGCTGCTCTGATCGGTAGTTTTCCGTGGTTTCTCCGATCAACACCAGGCGAATGCCGGATCAGTACCCTACGAAACGGGCCACGGACCGCGCGCGATCTGTCCTTCCACTTCCTTGTCCTATCCTCTCCCTTACGCATACACTAATATGCACTACACTACCACATATTCCGGGAGACCGGTCGGGAGCTTAGACCTTGTCCCGGCTGGGGCGGTGCCCCGCTGGTGGGAGAGTCCTGGTTAGGGGGAAACCCCACTAGCCGACTGTAGGTCGGCGCCGTATCTCGCCATCCAGCAGGGGAAGATCACCGCCATCTCCCGAGAAACAGCATGCACTACACTAACGGGACTAATGACCGAAGCAGTTGACGCGCCCGGAAACACGAAAAAAATCAATCAATCAATGACTTAGAAGGTGAAGGGCTCCTGAACAGGGATAAATAAAACAAAATCATTGCTGACATTACGTACACTAACTACCAGATAAGTAGGGCGACTAGTCGGGAGTTTAGAGCTAGTTCTGGTTGGGGGTGTGATTCGATAATGGAGATACCCAGAGGTGTAAAAATTTGCACGCAGACGATTAGGTAGGCACTGAATTTCACATTCCAGTCTGTGTTTAACTAAAAAAAAAGAGAGTTTGAAAGAGCAAGAAAAAGTTTTATTCTTATGCAGACATTATAGTCATGCCTCGTTTTACGCACACATATGTACCCTTCCGATAAAATTCACAATGAAAGAGAAACCTAAAGGTGCTAGAACAGCACATAGTTTCTAGGATTATTTGTAATTTTTGTAATTTTCCAAAAGTCACGAGAGTTCAACGAAAATGAGCCGAGAGGGAAAGTACTACAAACTTTGGAGGTATTGTGAGGATACCGAATATCTTATATTTAAATAAATTGAATTTCCTTCTGAAATCTGCGTCGTAGAACACCAGTTCGTACTTGTTTGTGCCGGTCTGGGGTGGAGGGCTAATTCGATCCGCGCAGCAGCGATCGGCCGTGGTCGCGCCACGGCGGTGGTCGAAGAGGGGAGTGTTTAGCGAACGCACCCTTCCGGGTCAACCTCCTCTGGGAATTTTAAGAAATGCAGCGACTGAGTGGCGCTACGACCCACCTAAGCACTTTATTTACGTCCAGTGCAAGCGAGAGCGCCGATTACGGAAATTTCCTCTCAAATTAACTGTAAAAGGTTCTAAGTGATTGGAGGAGAATTTTGTACGACGCAGGGACCTTCGACAAATCCCACAACATTTCGCAAAATTTTAAAGAACCTAGAGCTTTTGGGTAAGATGAGGGGAGAATAGGGACAGGGCGCGAGCTGGCAAGCGCCGGCCGGAATCAGAATGGTTCGGACGAGCGCCCGCTAATCAGAATCGTCCGGGCGAGAGCTCGCTAAGGACAATCGTTCGGGCGAGCGCCCGCTAGGTAGATAATTGTCAGAGAAAGATGGACGAGTGCCCGAGGATCTTGTTACGGGCGAGTGTTAAATCTTGCTCCGGGCGAGTGCCCACAATGTAGTTATTTAATAGTTTGATTACTGCGTGTGGCAAATTCACCAACACCAGTTCGCGTGGTAGCATTGCACGTCTCTTTTAGTTACGCGGCGTGAATTTATTTCTATCGGGAATATTATAAACCGATCTACTGGAGCTGAGCTGTTGTGACCTTGTTACGTCACGCCTGGCGAGGTGGAAGGCGGCGACCATACTGCACCTCGCCAACAAAAGGATTCGGCCATCTGCGACGTCTGACTCGCCCCTCTCCGAGGTGAAAGACGACACACCGGAAGAAAGTGAATTTTCCACAGCTGGAGGCGTGTTCGCCGTAACTCAATGGTGATGTTAGTGGAGCGCCGGGCAAAGGCCTCTGTTTTGCCCCTCAGATACTTTTAAGAAAAAATACTCTTGTTTAATAATAAAGGAAACTGGAATAGCTCTAGAAGAAACATTGGCTGCGCATTTTTTTGTATTATAATTAAGGATTAGGGAAGGGAAAATAATACCGCTGAGCTCATGCGCAGTATTTGCAATAATGTTTCATAATTTGGGTATTTCTAATTTTTTTAAATTAAATTTTACGTTATCTTAGAACAATTTCTTCTCATTTCGTAAAGTAGCAACGTCCATCCACTGCCCCTATTTCAAGCTCTCGCCGTTTTCTGAGCTAGCCGTCACCTTGACTCAGGTAAGGGGAGGGAAATTTATATCGCAACTGGCTCACTCAAGGTGCGGGGGTGCAGACACCGGCGTCACAGTATTTTTGAGAAAGTTCTGAAAATGATGTAAAGGCTTCATGAAGTAAATTTCTCCCCACTTCTCCCCAAAATAAAAAAATATCGGTTAAAAATCGCAGAGTCTCAAGTTCGGCCAGTTCGATCGGAGAATATAAATTTTGGGGAAATTTTGAAAAAAGTAAATTTGGAGAATTAGTTTATTTGCTAGAGTTAACGACACGCAGACGGACAAACGGGCGGATGGACATGCTTTTTTTGATATTAATCAATTTTTCGGTATCAAGAACCCACTAAACGTGGATTCTGAATATACATGTTACAGAAAGTAATTTACTACTTATGAGAACCGGATTTAGCTACTTTTTTCATTTTAGGGAAATATTTTCTGGCCAAAAACCGCCACTTTCCACTGCTGCATTCCAATACCCTCGTTACTATGTAAGTACGTAGGAAGCAAGAAATTAAATAGTATGAGTAGTTACAGTCTTCGTGGGCGTCTTAGAAGAATGCCGGGGGAAAGATGGCCATTAAAAACTTGGAAGGGGCAGGTGCCAATGAACGGAAAGAGAGGTAGACCAAGACTCACATGGTATGATGGTGTGCGACAGACAATGAAAGATCGTCACGTCAAAAATGATGATTGGCAAGATAGAGGAAGTTGGAAGCTTGGGTGCGAGAGACACCGCATGGTATAGTTCCACTCGCAGAACAAGAGTACAATCTTCCTTCCCGCTCAGCTGCTGAACTCAAAGGTGACCTACCCCACTCCAAAGCATCGCGGAACCTTGAGTCGTTATGGCTTTTACGAGCCCTGAAAGTCAGTGCTCGGGGTCGGGTTGGGAGAGAAGCGGCTATAATGCTAAGGAAAGTCACCTCATTGAAGCACTCCCAGCGGGGGTTGTAGCTGCTTAAACCAGGACCTGCAAACCACCTTTACTTTCAGCCATCATTGAGGACTTTTACTGCGTTCACACGAAATGCGTGATGTACTGCATCGTATAACGCTGACAGCTGATGGCCGTTATAAAAAAAATGAACGCCCAGTGAAGTAAAAATTATATCCCTGCAGTAGGCCTTAGTAAATTCCACTGAGACGGCCCCAATTTACAAGCACCAAAATTGCGGTTTTAAAACCATTATACTTTTATACCATAGACATACCTGGTTAGGTTGTGATGCAGATAGGATGCGTATGTCGTGCAACAGCGAACATAAAAGCTCTCGATGTCTAGATTTATACAATATTGTAATGATTTGCGATTATTGCGGTAATTTAGTGTTCCAGAGAATAAAGATTTTCCAATAAAATGTTAAGATTTATATTAAAAAAGACAGAAACGGCAGCGCCGAAAGAAAGTCAAATTTAACATAAATATTCAATAAAGCATAATATTTAGAATTGTTAGAAAGAACAATCAGCAAAATCGGGCAAGGGGTTCACAAAATTTCGAAGATAATTGTACTCGTACATTTCAAGTTAAAAAGCGTGAACATAGAGACCATTGTTGTTAGGGTAAAGTTGAGGAAGAATATAGTTTCTAATAAATATTAGGAAAACGCCTCAAGGGATCGAGCTGGAACTTTATAGAACAACGAGGCGAAATGTATGAACGTTTTCAAGACTAATCACGATTTTGGGAAATATCTAGAAAGCTAATTAAAATTAAATGTAGAAAAGAATAATTAAATAATACATATTAAAACAAGAGACGCATCGTAGTGACGTCACGACGCAATACCGAACTAAAAATGGTTGTATTTAATGAAATAAGACAATGAAAGGAAAAATAGATAGTGCAGTAATTATCAGAAAAAATATAGACAGTATTGAGAACCGGTGACAAGGCTTAAGAACGTTTTTAAAACCAGAAAATTAAGAAACATTCTGTAATCTGGTTTGTGGTCACGAGCAAGCGATCGACGCTTGTTCAAGAAAAAATCTATATAGGATAGGGGACTACAATACTCGACAGACGAGGAAAAAGTGTAGTGTTGTATGGTTGGTGAAGACGCTAGCTCCGTGTTAGCGTAATGTAACATTTTAAAAATTATTGTTCGGAAGTGGACTTTGAAAACATTTTAGATATTTTGATGCGGACGAAAAGGTTGTAACAAACGTGTGAATGAATTCTTAAGTAAGGGCGAATAATTTACGGGTAAAAGCGACGCGAACATTAATTTTACGCGGTGACAATTTTGAACCATGGTCGCGGACATTTTGTCGCAGTGTTTACAACACAAGGTTTAGCGTGCTCCGGACAGTAAAAGCTAACACGAACAGATTATTTTATTTTGGTTTTCGTAACGAAACAGTCTCCCTTCGCCGCGGGAACTATAAATGTAGTGAAAACTTTGCGTTTCATCGCAAAACGTTTCGCAGTGGTTTTCTTAACCTTGTGAGTTCATGGTATATATGGTCCTGGGAACTGGTGGAAGCTGAGACGGTACCATTGCCGACCGCGACGCGTGATATGGCCGCATGTTATAGTTTTCATCTGTTATCAGGGAAGTGATGCATGGTTTTGTTTATCTGGCAACTTCAAAGGCATCTGTCGAATCTGACCAAGTCCTGTTAATTCATTATAGAATAAGAGGGTCAACAATCTGAAACGACAGAATGCGCATTGGGTGTGGATGAATGTATTTTCGTATGAAATTTTGTTCTATGTAATGTTCAGTGTGAATGGTCATTATTTTGTTCGTTTTTTGTGTTTTAATATTAAGGGTATTGTTTGTTTGCGATGTTTTGTTTTGTGTGCCGTCAGAGGACACTATCATTGTATATATGTTTGTCATTTTGAAACATCAGAGGAAAAGAAACAGTCCATAAAAGTAGTAAATAAACTGAGATTAATGCATTCGGCTTCATCAATAACCATTAGAGAATGTGTTGTGAGTAAGGTAGTTAGATGCTGATCCGCGCGTTGCACGAGTACTACGTTTCGGTCCCTGTACGAGGGCCATCACAAGTTCACGCCCGCATACATTTTTCGAATTTTGAAAAGTTAGCTAGTAAACGGGCATATTAATGTATGAAATAGAGGCAGTAGCCGAGTTTATTATATCGGAGCCCAATGTGGGGCATGAATAAGCGAGTTTATTAAAATAAAAAATGTAATCCATTGTACAACTGTAAACACTAATTATTGAGTCTGTACATGTTATTAAGCAGTATTGTAAAAAGTTTTATTAACTGAAATAAAAATAAAGTCCCAAAATTAGCCTCATAATTGAGGTATGTCATGTATATTCCTTAAATCAATGACAAATTAAAAATAATGAAAGGTTTCTATTCGCATGTGACTGTTTTATCTCACGCTATGATACATTCATATACATTCCAAACAACTTCCTAAATGTCTGAGTACAAGTTCTTACGCGGAAGTATTGAAGTAATAAAAACTACACAGCGCAGACGTATTAGCGTAAGTGGCGAGAGGAAACACTACTCTCAGAAATGGAACAGGAAAAAACTGCACACTAAGATTCTGATATTAAAAGAAGCCATTTGGTGATTCTGATACTTCAAAACAATAATTTCTTGTAAAACTTCTATGAAAAACGGTGTGCAGTAATGGTATGCTGGTAAGCGTGGAATATGCTTCACTTTTACACAAATATAGAGCAGTTCTCTCTGAGTATGCTATTAATTTTGCATAGTAATAGGAAGCAATTTGAAGTTATATTGAATGTCGTGACCGGCCGCACACAGTTGAAGGAGCCGCCGCCGAGTGACATCAGCGGAGCGTTACCGCCCCTGGCGACAGAAGGAGACAACCGGTGCGAGCCAGCCGAGCCCGGCGGCGCGCGGCCGTCACGCCCGAGCAGGCGGGTAGAGATTCGCCCCGCCCCTACTCCACAGCTAGTCGGCGGGCCCATAGCCCTGCCGGGCTATAAGAGGGCTCCGACTCAACGCCAAAGCAGACAGCGAGTGGCAGTATTAGTGAGCGTATCTTGGCGAGTGTTTTGGTGTTTGAAGTGTGGAGAGCGATTACAACGACGACGGTACTACGGACGTGGAACTCTCCTGCGGTTATTCAGTGACTGGGCAGATTTTGGAACTTCCTCTGGATTATAACAACACGGCTTCGCTTACGGTACAATCTTCTAGTGATTCGGCACTTCAGCTATTGTACCTGGTCTTGAATAAAATCATTTTAAGGATCCTGGTCTTTTTTTTTTTGGATACTTCATTGAACATATTTCGAGTGCCACATATTTTTAAAGGTTCAAACATGTAAATATATACAATTCAGAAAAATTTACATGGAAAAATTCTCAATTTATACATCACTGCCTTGATATCCGATTAGAATGTGTTTCTTAAATTTATTTAAAAAGTGTAGTATTAAAGATATGTGCACAAATTTAAGAAAATAATATTTTAGATACACTGTTCTAATACTTTTCGAAATGTATACTTTTAAATATTTTCTAATGTAATGCATTTGGCTATCTATTCGCGCTTGTGTATTTGTCATTGCAAAATATTATTTTCAGCCCCATTTTTATCATGGGGTTTTATAATATTAGTCTTCATATCTCTTCTAGTTCTCTTCTTCTAGTATATATTTCATTTTCTGGGCCGTCGACTTACCCCGCTTCCGGAGTCCAAAGCACCACTGCGCCTTTTAGATGCTGCAGTTATTTATATTTGATGTATGGTGCTGGTTTCCTTTACCACCCATATCTTATCTCTTCAATTTCCTGCTTAGTACTAAACGCTGTAGGGGCAACTGTCGTACTTTGGGTCAGATGTAGTACCTAGAAACAAAGCATGTTTTTGAGGATTCTGTGAGGGAAATTTCCGATTGTTATTTTCTCTACATTGCTATTGCCATTTTTGTTTATTCAAGTGAACGATTTTTTAGTGAGAGTTGTTTCCGTTTAAAAGTTTAAAAGATATGATGAATGAAAAGTGAAAGTTTTTTCATTTCTCTTTCATCAATTTTATAACTACTATTACTTTAGGAGACTTGAAGTAGACCTATACTAACTAGCATAGAATGTAGTTAATTCAAGGTGTATACATCTTTCCTACAGATAAAAACAATTAACATTAGTCCTGTTCATCTATGATTGCGGACTGTTGTACTACTACATAAGTGTAGTATTAAATTAAATTGATTTGGTTTGAGATAGTAATATGGCCATGCCGCTAAGCAAAGAAAACAAGAACATGCCTCAACCCCCAGCAGAAACGATTAATAGTTTTGACAGGTTTTAATGACCGTATGTCAATTCGTTTTTCGGCAATAGGTCGGTTAAAGAAACGGCTGAATCTGAAAACTTTATTGTGTAATATTTAAAAAATGCCCTTTTGTAATAATTCACTCATTCAAAACTGGTGAAGGATCTAAGTTGACAGAGGACATAAAAGTAAAATTCCCAGACCCAGCTGTGTTCGGTTGTCGTCAAATGCAGCATTTTGTTTGTTTTCTTTACAAGTTATAATCTAGGATGAAGTCCTTTCTGTTTAAGAAATTATGTTCATGAACTTCCTATAAGGTCAACATAGAGAACAGAACCAATCTGTATTTGATTGTTATCAACGTTGGCAAAAATGTATTATTTCCTTCAAACACAATTTGTAATAATCTACATTAAAGATACTTTTGTTCAATGTTATTGTGAAATTCTCTCCATTAAAAAAAGAACATTCAGTTGTACATTTTTTCCCTTTCCCTATATTGTCGCCAGGTACATCAGTACGATGTACACAAACAATCTAAAAAAGCGACACGTACACAAACAATCTAAAAAAGCGAGTAAAAAAAAATCAAAAAATCAATTCATATCTAAAAGAAGAGGGAAAAAAATTAAAACATCAAGTGTCCCTAGATACGACCATTTCCACTACCTTACGTATTTCTTCATTAAACTGTTGCATATATGAAGTACAAATTGGCAAAAAATTTGAATTTTTTATACAAAACGGATATTAGTTATTTAGTGTATTTTGTAGTGCTGAACTAAAAAAAGACCATAAAATGATCGATCTAGGTGTTTTATAATTGAACGTCATAAAAGTAGCCTATTATAAATTATTTTTCTCTACCGGCTAACATTATTTAGAACTTTCTTCTTTTAAAGCTGCATTTTCTTAGCTCTTCGTTTCTAATGGTTCTGATGCCCATTCCTGGACAATTCCTAATAACAGACAGCTAGCACGAATGTATTCCAGATTCCCTGGTATCTTCTTTCAAACACTGAAATAATCCCGCCAACCGACGAAATTTGTTATAGATCTTAGTTTGATATATAAAGGACGAAGCAAAATTTGTTAACTTCAATGACTTCTGAAATCAATTTCTCTCTTACATTCACAATATTTCGAAGGTAACAGTCATTCATCTTTAAATTTAAAATCTTATCACGGCTTTGAAGTTTAGAATGAAATTCATCTACAATTTTTCGATCAGACGTATATACCTGGATTCAATTCAGTCTCTCAAAGTTTTTAGATAAATAATACAATCTATTACGTCAAAATATTGTGTTAAACACTTCTAGCGATCTCTATACATGGAGACCGCTCACATTTTGGATGAAATATTCCCACTGATAAAGTTGCGTAACTAGAAGCCCAGATTTAGTTTTCGAAAATTCTCAATATCTCACACAATGATTCAACTCCCTGATGTAATTAAGTGTGATTGATTTGGTATTCAACGCGAAAAAAGAGGAAATTCTCGTTTAAAAAACCTAAAAGATTCTTCGCCAGTAGTTTGAAAATGAGACCACTGATACGAATTTTAATGTGATATTCGTAATTATGAGCACATGATCAGAAATCATTTAATTCATACCTGAAACATTTTATCTGTAAACAAGTGAATTAGTCTATCTCCAATTTAACCATAGTTATCCCTGTAAAGTTTGCGAGAAGTATCAAAATTACGTCCATCATTAGCCAATGTTTTTACAAAATTTGTTATAAATCCTAGTGTGATTTGTTAAGGACGAAGCAATATTTATTAATTTCAATCAATGACTTCTGCACGTTTTCTCCCTTACATTCACAATACTTAGAAGGTAACAGTCATTCATCTTTAGATGTGAAATCTCACCACAACTGTACGGCTTTTGAAGTGCCAATCTCAAATTTTAGATTAATATTTTTATTCTGACCTCCAGCAATCTATCCTTGTTCCCATTGTGTGCAATCATTTCCCATTCCTTGAAGTCATAAAACTCAGCAATGAGAAAATCGGATATTATTATTGTATTAATTCACTGCCTTCTTTTACTAAATATTATCCATTTAGTTTCCTTATATCTCAACATTGAAAATATTATTTCCCTCGAAGATGACTAAATAACTCAAATGCTTTGAGATCCTCTTGTAGTCATTTAGAACTGTGGATAATGAAACCACTATATTCTAGGTTTAATTGTATTTATAGCTTGTCAAACACCTTTGGACAACAACTAAGGAGTCAATCTCGTTTCACGGGGAGCTATATTTCTAAGAAGTAAATTGCGTGTTGTCCGGAAGTAAACTGCGCAGCGGGATAGAGTTTCCGAGTTGTTCATTTCTGTCAAGGAGTTTCGCACTGATTACTGTACAGAGGAAGGAATTTGGAGGATTACACGGATCCTGCGAACGGCGATTAACAGAGGATAGTGGAGCAGCTGTATCAGACGAAGAGAATAACAGCGCGCAACCATACAACAAGAGAAATTCCGCCAAGCAAATTGTGCAAGGATTACAGTGGAAAAAAGAATTCTCAGTGTTAAATTCACTTAATCACCTAGGACAAACTATCAACGTGTGTGGTAGTTACACTCAACTAAGCACAATTAGGAAGTTTTCAGTAATAACTGATTATCTCTTTTTTTACAAATAACACAACAAAGCGAATCAGTCATTGGACTTATTGCTAGATAAAAACATATTTAATAAAAATAATGTCTTTTGAACAGTGAAAGACGTGTTGACGTGACAAAAAATGGGACCAACAGCTTGTTGTGCCCCGTTCTACTGGACACCAAACAACCTTTTGACGAAAAAATCAAGCATATAGCATATCGGCGTTAACAATTACTACAGACGGACGTTTTGCCGACAGTGAATTTTCGGTATCAAAGGAACGAAGTCTAGAACGTAAAAGGAAAAGAGAGAGAGGAGAGTGCAAGAAGAAAAGAGAGAAAGAAAGAAAGAAAGAAAGAAAGAAAGAAAGAAAGAAAGAAAGAGTGAAAGAGGTGAGAAAAACAAAGTCAGAAAGCGTTGGTTAGTGATGTCAACTGTGAAATCAAGAACATTCACATTGCTAGTTCAACGGCCACCCTTAACTCCTCTGACTAGGAGTTGATGTATCCGAGATAAAAATGTCAACCGCATGCTCGCTAGCGTTAGCCGCAGCCCTTCGATAACTCGGGCGACACAGCTTTTCTCTACCCCAATGTCTTATCGCGCCCCCTTCGCCTCACGAAGAAACTTTGACCCCTCTCGCAAAGAAGCAAAACTCAAACTAGGTAGAGGGTTTGTTATTTCTATTTTTACTCTCATTTTGAATATTTACTTCAAACTATCAGAAAGATCTAAATTCAAACCTTCATAGTGATGATTTTTTGCTTTATAGAGTAATTATAAATAATTAAAGAAATATGTTAGCCTCCATGATTGCTCATGTGCAGCGTAAAAATTTCCAGTGGTGTCACCCCGGGTTCGGTTCCCGGTTGAGAAAAAAAGTCGCAACTTTCCATAAAATCGTCTGTTTCTGTAGAGACGTGAAGAAGGAAAGCTTCATGCAGACGGACTTTGATAGTTACGATTAAGGGTTGGCACATGACTTCATGGTCGCCATATGAATCTCTTCACCTCCATGCGTGGGAATTAAACTAGGCCCAGGCATGGTGGACACAGTTAGCAAGCCGTCAAAGTCGGACAGCCAATCCAAAACGCCAAATATATACAAAAGAATATCTTAATAATGAACTTTCACATTATATATGTATTGATAATTTTCATCAAAAATTTAGTTATTATTTGACTTTTGTCTATAGAACTTTAAATTTTATAAAGTATCATTTTTTGTTAGAAATGCGCAACTCCTTACAACAAAACTTGTAAAAATGCATCAGCAACCTTCTTGGTAGTAAAAGCACCTTAATTATTTACTACAAGTCGCCATAAATCACAAAAAACACATCGCGGTCAGCCAGTCCTGCTCTAACCCTCCTCTCCACGCTGGAACGGATCAAAAGTTCTCCGACCAACTCGTCCCCCCAGGCAGCAGTCGGCGTGTTCCTGTACACAGCTGGTTGCAGCCGTTGTCTCCTCGTTACACCCCCCTCGTGGTTCGGCCGTCGCCACCCTCTCCTCACTCCAACTCACTCTGCTTCGCGCGCGCTTCACGCCAGTTCTCAAACAATCAATCAATGATGACTATCGTACGTGACGTGGCTAAAGATATTAGGTCTGCTATACCGCCTGACCATACGAATTTTGCTACGCTCTTTTTGCCACGTGGCAGAGAAAGAAGTTATCAGTCGGGTGACAAAATAAGCGGTTTGAATACAGCACAGAAGCTTCTCTTAGGCTTGAAGATCTTTTACATGGTGTCAATCGACAACACGGGACAGCTGGCTTAACTTCCCCCAACGAAAGGAGGCGTACGAAGGTTTTTTCACTCTTAAAAATGCACGGCTTCTATCGGGTTTTTAACCTACAAACTTGAATATAACAATTTGATGCTCTAACCGTTACACCACCGAAGCTGCTCTCCTCCCCTTTCCGCCACGCCCCACCGACCGTCTTACCATCCCCTTCCAGCCACTTTTCTCTTTGCTCGTCACCTTGTTGTCCGGCACCAGCTCCCGTCCATATCCGGCCTATGTCTCCCTTTCTGCTCTAGGCACCTGTTATCGCACATTCGTTTCACCTAGCTCAAACCTCCTCGTTCGTCACTTATTCACCCCGTTCCTGCGCCGTCCTTTCAATGTTCATTCAGAAACCTCACATTCTGGACCGTACCTTGCTGCCCGATGTTTTTCTTGGCCGATTCCTCGCAGCCTTATTAAATTTTCTCATTCCTCTGTACTTGACCTCAACTCTCCTGTCCTGCCTGGTTCCGAGTACATCTGCCCCGCTTTTGCCCTTCCATCGTCCGCAGTACACAGACACCCCAGCCTCCGCGCCCGCAAATGCCGCATCCCGAGCAGGTGGAGGCGACAAGGGGTGCCCTTGCCCCGCCCTCTCCCCTCGCCATCCTGTACCCCTCCTCCAGGCCGTGATCGATGGTCGCGGTCGCCTCATCGCAAGTGGTGGCCGGTCGCCGCAGTCGCATCACGCGGGTGCGCACACTGGCTGGGAGGTGGCAGGCTGGGGGGCAGGCGGTCTAGAAGGCGGGCGATCTAGCAGGCAGCAGACTAGCAGGAAAACAGACTAGCAGGTAGACTAGCAGGCAGACAGTGTAGGAGGCAGAACACACTAGCAGGAGGCAGACAGGCAACGGGTTAGAAGACAGGCGGGCAGGACGGGCTAGTGGCGGAACAGACTAGCAGGAAAACGGTAGGCAGACAGGCATACGGGTTAGAAGACAGGCGGGCTAGGAGACAGACGGGCTAGTAGGCGGACAGACTAGCAGGCAGACAGTCAAGGAGGCAGACACTCTAGCAGGCAGATTGGCTACGAGACAAACAGGCTGAGAGACATCGGGGCTTCGGGTTAGGTGGATTTGGAAGCGGGCGGGCGTGCAGGCAAACATCGCCTTCCGAGCTTCCAGATCATCCCGTACGAAAGCTGAACCACTCGGTGGCAATGGTGCCGCACCAAGTGGAAGAGGGATCGAAGTCCGGGGTTGCGCGGACGCCGTCACGTCGACGCTGAGTTCGGAGAACACTCGGCAAAGCACTATGGTTGCTGTTTGCTCAGAGGCTAATCGCAGATCACGCGTATCGATGGTGCACGGAAAGCTTTATTCTAATCTCTTAAGCTACTATTAATGTTGAGAATTTGACAAATATATTAATTGCGATAATAATTCGATCACAAAGCGTATCAGTAAGAAATAGCATTTAATAGAATAGAACTGGATAAATATCCACTCCCTACAGAACGTTTATATTTGTATTAAGATGCTGTTGAATTCGATACATTTTGACTGAATGAATAAATTGGGGGCCTCATACTTTCTGAAATTATTTCTATGTCCTTAGTACAATATTGCTACTTTTACTTAAAAGAGACTATAAACAGTCTTTAAACAATTCTTTTACGTTTGTAATTACAATAAATGGAATTATGCAAACCATAAACGCATGCCACACAATATCTAATTTTTTGCCCTTCAATATCACACAAATAATTCGACAATCGTTAGAAACAGGTCTCATTGCTTCCAAAATTATCTAACCATATAAATAAAGTATAATTAGTTTTAATTAATAGTTCATTTAAAATAATAAAACCTTGGCTGTAAATTACCAACAAATAGAAGGTTCTCCTTGTGGTGGAAAATTCATGTACTCAGAACTAGTTGAGACAACAGGAGAAAAAAATAGAAAAAAGTTTTGTAAACAAAATAGAAGTAATCGTATGCTATGGCAAGATAATGTTTTGTGCGTACGTCACCTTTAACGTGCTTTGTTGCATTCCATTAATGTATCTGAATTACAATGACACTGCTCGTTTCTGTAGTAACAACGTACACAATGTTACTTTAGAGTTAAAATCTCTCATCATCGCACTGAGAAATGAACAATACTCGCAAAATTAAATAAAATTTTCCTTAAAAAAAAAAAAAAAAACACTGTATTATTCATTGCATACACCCTTCTCTGTAAAAATTTGTTTCAACATTTTAAAGCAGTTTTAGAGAAAATAATTATTTTAATTAATTACCCATATTTTATTCAACATTACGCGGAAAATACAACATAATAGTTTCTAAAAACCGTACATGGCATTTATTATGTAACATTTATTACAATAACAACTGCATTTAGGTCGGCTAATTCAAAGTGCTTGATATTTTATTTGAAGATTGTGATAAAGTTAAAAGTTTCTTTCCTTACTCTCCTAACGTTAAACGTCTCCTTACTCCACTTAAGTTAAAAGTTTTTCCCAGTCTCACTGGCTGTCTTTCTAAATGCTGTACCTGTTATTTTTCACGATTTTGGAACACTGAAGTACTTGTTTACACGTCTATTTCTTCACGTGCCGTTTCAAAAAAATTTCAATTGCTTTTAAGACTAATAGGTAGTTGATTTTTACAAACTAATGCTCAGAGTAAATATATTTGAGTAATGAAAGTAAAACAAAAACAAGTAGAGTGAATTTCACTATCGAGAACATTTTATAATTTGTTGATAGTCAGTTTGGGATTAGCTGAAGCTTCAAACAAATCTTCACACAACTGAACACTCAGAATATGAAACAGTCAATTTAATTTTACACATTTTGAGATTTTGAGCGCTTCCGACAATCCGTTCTACAGAAGAAGAATATAACCTGAAAAACTTGTGTAACCACCAAAAATTAATAGAAATGTCCAAGTTTTATAGGTTACGAAAAACAAAACATACATTAGATTTCATCGGATAAACGAAACGCTGGTTTTGGGGACACAGGGCAGATCACTCCCGAGTTTTGCACGATGATCACATGTGTTGCAGCAAAACAGGCTACTTCCCAAACATTGCTTCCTCACATCGTAAACTGTGAAACTGTAGAAGTTTTGTCTTAAATCTTCTTCATGTAACTCTGGGAGTGATTTCCCATCCAGCACATGTAGCGTACTTGAGGAAGGGACTGCCGACGGTGTCTTATAAATCCCACAAAACCGTCATATTTCCTTACCGTAATACATATAGAGGAAACAGATGGGTTCTTTGGGATGTTAATGTCAATAAAGATTATCTGTACAATAATGTACTATTGAAAAATTTTAAAAAGCTAATCCAATGCATCCAATCAGTAAATTGTATTGCGTTAGTTGATTATTTAACGATAGAAATGATATAAATAGTTCAACAAGGCTTTCAAAACCTTTTTGATACTATTTGGTAGTCATAATTGCGATAGACATTTAACGTAAAATTAGCTTTAAAGTACAAGTTAATGTGAATATACTGGGAGAGCTAGCTCAGAGCATCTACTAATGTCACTGCAGTGCCTCTGACCCGGAGGCCCTGGGGTTCGAGTTTGGATGGTGGCAGGATTTTTCACACTAGCCAGATGGATAAGGCCTAGTTCTGTCGCAATCTGGAGGAGAATACTAGCGACCGGCTGCTCTGATCGATAGATTTCCGTCGTTTCTCTGATCAATACCAGCAAATACCGGAGCAGTACCCTAACAAACGGGCCACGGACCGCGGGCACTATCTCCTTCCGCTTTCGTGTCTTACACACACACACTCACTATACCACATTTCGGGAGACCGGTCGGGAGCTCAGAGCTTGTCCTGGCTAGGGAGGCGCCCCTCTGTTGGAAGATTCCTGGTTGGGAAAACACCCACTAAGTCGGCTGCGGATGTCGCCATCCAGCGAGGCAAGATCATCTCCACATCCGGAGCAAAAAAGCATGCACTACACTTAGACTAATGACCTTAGCAGTTGACGCGCTCGAAATCACTAGTAATAAATCATTATTGTGAATATACATGCTTATATTAGGTGAACGGTCGTATGTCAAAATATCTACCAACAAAGTTGCTTTGTAAGTTTTATTACATCAATCTACTGTCACAAATATGGTTTATACAACACACGCATGAGAATTTTATTACTCCTGACCGTTTAAAATCTTGAGTATATTCAGTGCACTGCGCAATAATTGTCAATCAACTATATCGAAGATATTTTTTCCCGGGACATTAAAAGCTTTACTTGACTCATTCCACATAACTTCCTTCTTTCATTATTATCATTCTCTCCCTCTCTCTCCCTTTCTCTCCTCTCTATCCCCCTCTCTCTCCTCTTTCATATATATACACATTCAAACAGACCATTTCACACACATACACACATACTTTCCTACACATATACCCTCTTTCCCTCAGGGAAATATTTCACTGAAATTCCATTTAGAGCATCCATAAATTTCCTCATGAAAATTGAATTTCGGAGTATTCTACGACAATAATAAAGCTTGTTCACAGGAAATAACAACATTTACATAGTTCGTGATCCCGGGCGTTTGGAATATCAATAATGCCGGGACGTAGCGACCAATGTCATCCGTGAAAGAGGTAAATGTCATTCCTCGTAGAAATAAATCTTCGTGAGTTGCAATTTACACACAGGAATGATAGTGAGCTAAATATTTGGCAATTATCATTTGCAGAGCACCACCAGTATTTTCTGTCCAAGCGTCACTTTAATAAATGACGTTACGATTATTTTTAACATGCAGCAGATAAATAAATCAACATTGGTAATGCAAATACTACAATAATATATTGGTAATTAATAAATTAATATTAGCTATTTCAAACTTTATACTCTCAAATAGAAAGTTAACTTTGACCTGCATTGTTTTATAAGAATTTCTCCTTTTGGATAATGTGTCAGATTCTTAGAAATAGATGTCTGTCACATATCCTCTCCAGCACAGGCACGACAAACTTTTCTAACAGATTCATGTTGTTGCAGGCAAATCCTTCCGTTTCAGCTACTCAGTTTCATCAAATCACTGAAATTTCATCCGACTGGTAGTACGTCCGATTCTCAGGAATTTGTCGCCACATGTTCGTTCACAACGGACGTGGTTGTGTAATTTTTATGGCGTTTAACTTTAAACCTGAAGTATTCAGAATACATTGCTAGGAGTTTCCTCCGAAAAGTTGTTTATAAAAGCGATATTGAGTTTCTCTCAATCTTATTTTACCAATTTTTGAAGATTTATCTGCTTTTCTAGCATTAAATAAAGGAATTCATAATATATTGTACGCATTCCTCCTTTACTTTAATGGACTTTTCTGTGCCTGTCGTTTACTCCCTCCACCTTGTTGAGACTTATTGCTCCAGGTATAACTATCGTGACAGTAATCTCGTCCTTTACGCGCAAGGAGTCCGTGAGCCCATTTCGGACATTGTGCATCAATTAGACAAGTGTAGTTCGTGAACCAATTGCGTCTAGCCAGTGTTGGGTGACGAGAACCAAGCTACACCCAGATGGCACTGACTCTGCGGCCCGAAATCCCTTTTGTTACCCAGTTGGTCTTATATTTGCTCTCATACGTTACCGAGGGAGGAGAATCATTGAAGAAGGAGATATGACGTGGCTTCGGTAGTATAACAGTTAGTGAATCGGTTATACACAAATGAGCGGATTCAAACAAGATCAAAGGAGTGGATTTTAAGGGCGAAAAAAAATCCTCCTGCCTAGGGAGTGGAAGTAAAGCCGTCTGTAACATGTAGATTTGTTCCATGTCAAAGATACCCAATCCAAAAAGAACTTCTGTGCTAAGTTTTTAAAAAATGCCTTTTTCGTCGCCAAAAAATAGGGGCTCTCGCGGAATAGCTCATTAGTCTGCGTGGTCGCTTTCCATGACGCGACTCCGGGTTCGATTCCCCGTCGGGTGATATTTTAGTGTGGGTATTCCTTTCAATGTCTCAGTATATGTTCCTGTGTGACGATGAGAAAACCCACGTCTCGAGTTGGGAAGACCAGAATACGGTGTGGAGATGTGGTGCTAACCACACGTACCCCACAACACATGGCTGCGAGGCTGGAACTCTTCTGGCACGCCATGGCCCATACGCGGGCTCTCCCGTTAAGTACAGACAGACATAAATATCCGGTCTTTATATTCTAGAGGGAGAAAGGAGCGTAGCGAAATTTGCATGGTCAGGCGGAAGAGCAGTCCATTAGGACTGCTCTTAGGTCCATTAGGCCTAAGCCTCGCCACGTAAAATAAAGCATCATTGATTAATTGATTCATGAGGTTGAAATGTGACACGTGGCGTTCTAAGAATGTACTCCATAACTCTACGCAAAACGTCCATGCCATATGCGAGCTCGAACTTGCAGCACGGTTGTCATCTGCTCTCGGACGCAACTGACTCAAGTCTCTGTGCCATCCAGTTCTACTTCGGGATGGGAATCCTTCCACCTCCTATTGTACCGAAGGCTGCAAAACAATCAAACCCTTATAACACAGAAAGATTAAGTGCATAATTATGAGGGTTTCTTTAACCTTACAACATTCTGCTACATGAATTTGTCCTGTTTTTAGCAACTGCAAGCGCTAGTTTAGTCATCAGAAACTCCCTCGTTGTTGGGCATATCCCGGCTCTAAATTCTCACCCATGGCCTCAAGGACAGTGTTTTCTCCACAACCTGGCAGCGTGTTAATCTGCTCCGCGGTGCGTGTGTGGAGTGGGCAAGGAGCCGGGCGGGCGGGCGTTCGGGCGATAACCGCCACGTCGCAGCGCAATTCCAAGGGTCACGCGACGCGTTGCGGGTCTGCAGCCTGCAGGCGCTCGTCCACATTCGAGAGCAAATACAGCAGAGGCATGCTCTGCAGGCGTCCTGCCTGCAACATCACCCTTTCTTAGACAATTAAGCTGTAAAATATTATAAGTCCATTTTTATTGAAATTTATTTCGTATCTGAGAGGTTTTTAAAGAAATTGTTCACGCTTTTGGGAGGGGGAATGGCCGCTTTGTTAAGAAATAAATCGCTTAGAAATCAGAGGGAGAAAATCGAAAAGTGTTCCAAAATTACAAAAGCTAATACCTCGTTTCACTACAGTTTGATAAAATGGACACGAAAATTACCTCATTAATACGTTTTATCGACAAAATTACTTATTGTGGGTTAATTTTTCGTATAGTGAATTATATACACTTGTTAAATCCACAAAAATCGTTGATTTTCACTATATTAATTGTTCGCGTACAATTAAAACTCCAAAACTACCAATTAACTCAAAGGAAAAGAGTTAAAATCGTGTAATTAATTCTCTATGGATATCACAAAAAATGCGTATTTCTTCACTTACTTAAAACATCAATCTGAAACCTCTATAAACAAATACTTAATTACTACAACTTATATATATATATATATATATATATATATATATATATATATATATATATATATATATATATTTGACGTGCATCAACTGAAATTGAAGAATGTTATCTTACCCGTACATAGCCGTTGAAGTGAGAAATGACAGTGTCTTTCACTAGTTAAAGACGTATCTTTCACTTTCCACATCTTCAGCATGGATAAGAAAAGCCACAAGCAAATTGGTTCGACACTAGCTAGTTAACGGAACAACACACAAAATGTTTAAACGAATAAATAAATGTGAAAAGTATTTGGTGTAAGAATACCAAAATGTGAAAAATATAAAAGTCAGTTATATTTACCCTTTCTGATCAGTATGAAAGCAAAACCTCATTTAAATCAGAAGAGAACTCTTTTCCAAATTCGAAGAATTATATTCTCTCTCAAATGTGTCTTCATTTCTGCTAAAGAGTAATGCTGTCCTTCTTTACCCAGATTCTTCTAATATTTTATCTGGAATACGATCGATATCTTACTTTTAATACCGTTTTCTTATCCCCTAAGTCATTATGGTGATGGGTACACATTGCCAGGTCCACTAATAAGAAATATTGTTCTCATTGTCATTCGTTTTCTTGAATATACCAGAAGTCCAATGATATTGCTCTATATCCATACTTTCGTTAATAACTATTATTTATTTTGTTCGGTATTTAATGTTTTATTATATTACTTTTATTATATTTTAGAATTTTTTAAATTGCAAAGGTCTATACGTATAAATGGGAATAAAAAATTGTATGTATTTGTGTAACGACACATAGCAACGTTTTATTCAGTACATTTCTGTTGTAAATTGGTGTTTTCGATAAATATGGCAATGGATGAAATCAATCTTATTCCGTTTTTTTGGGGGGAGATGTTAGACTTCGGCATTCAGTTTCACGCAAAGGTGTCTGGCATTTGGTAATATTAGTCTAATTAAATTTGCATTATGATATCTTTTAAGAGATGTTTTTTGCCTATTACAAATATGACGTCAGCACAGTTTTGATTTCACCTTTCGAATTATCACATCTGCCCAAATTAAAAGTGATATAATTGTCGTTACAACTTTAATATCATCAGATGTGCGGAAATGAATGCTGTCAGTTATTTTCATTTTGAAAATTAGTAACTTTCGTGTCTGTTATTCATATCTAAGTTATCTTTTATCCCATATCAGTCGACGTCTTTGATGAACATAAAGTTCATCTACTTCACTTCCCATTGATACTAATTTTCATATTTTTAAGCTGATAAGTACCCTAAGAATTTTTAGGGAGAACTAAAATTGCAATTATTCAGTATGTAATTTGGCAGGTTTCCCATCCATGATATCAAATTTTCAGGATTGAAAATATCTAAATTGTGAGTAAACAAAGTGTAATAAAACTGAGGCATTGGTGTTTTAAGAGACACTGCGTTTCCTTGAAAAGACCAATAAGCGAATTTTGAAGAAATATACAACTTATAAGAACATTGAAATATTATGTATTTATTTTATTTCAACGTTCAGAAACATTAGAAATACAACAGTGAGTGTGTGGACAATACTTCAATGTGGCAAACACTCCGAAGAACACATACTACTGTAAAAATCTAGAATACTGTAGATGAACTCTCACATTCGTCCTCTTCACGAGACAAAAGTGTCACATCAACATGCAATGAGAAACATGCAAACAGATATCTGCGTACCTGGGTGAGCTGCAGGAAGGCCAGCTGGATGAGGCAGAAGGCGGAGGTGACGCAGGGGAAGCCCACGTCCCACAGCACGGAGCCGATCACCTTGGGCATCGACTGGAACGGAAGCAATGCGACTGTGATTAATAGACGCTTGCCGTAAGCAACTCAGCACGTGGCGCAATCGACTGTCTCCGTGATTGATGGCAAATGAGGAGAACTGTACCGTTCTGCTGTGAACATTCCTGACAATTCCATTCCTCAACGTGCCTTGTTTTAAGAAGAACTGTACAGCTCTGCTGGGAACATTCCATTCCAGAACGTGTCTCGTTTTAAGAAGAATATTTTATTCATAGGAAAGGGAAGTTTATGCACACAGTAACACTAGCATTTTAATCTTTTTGCATGAAATGTCATTGACATCAGATTACATATAATGGGTTCGTCCCGTAAGTACACATCCTTTTACACGGGTGTATAGAATACAGCATTTTTTTCAATTTATTATCTTTATTCGGCACGTTTTTCCTTTCACTGTCTCTTGTTACCGGTTTTGTTGTTGTCGTTGTTCCTTTTTGTTTTCTATTATACATTTTATTTAAAACCTTACATTATTCATGTACACTCTTTGGAAAAAATTAAAATAAATTGGTTTCACCCACAATGAGACTGCCAGCAAAAAGGTTATGAAAATGATACAAAAAATAGATGAAGATATGAGTATATAATTCTTAAGGAGAAAAGAAACAAAAAATACCATCGGTTAAAGATAACAGAAATCTTTGAAGCGTCCTCCTGACAACTTTGCAGACATGTTGACTCACTTTGTTTATGATACTGTTATGCTACCTTTAAGTAGAACTATTCCTAGAGTTGGCAGTTTATGTGTTTTTTCTATTCTTATTGAATGGTTTAAGAAAAGACCTAACTTAAATTCACTAGTGCTAGGACATGATGGTGGGATGGCGAAAGAGCTTTCTAACAATCTTTCAATCCGTTTCTAGGGTAATTTTCTAGGGTAAACCTGCAGTTTTCAGTGAATTTAGTCGTTCATTACAAACCATGGAGATATTCTTATTTAGTGGAGGACATTGCGTTGAATTCTTGGGAATTTATAAAGGTTCGTATACCCCCACGAGGAAGTAAGAGATTGTCGAATACAATATTTTTATCCGCTAAGAACTGTTTCTATTCGTAGCAATATTTTTTTACGAAAATGCTTATTTTTATGCATTCCATACTCTTGTATACGTGTATGTGCAGAGTATAATACGTAATCTACGAAACGTTGCGGAAAACGGATTTCGAGATTTTAAACGAAGTATATAAAGGTTTTGGTGTACCCTGATAACAAAAAGTCATTTTCTTCAAAATGTCGTCCATCAGTTCGTATGTCCGTTCGTCCTTCCATTTGGCCATCCGACTGTTTATTCGTTCGTCTGCCGACCTCTTACTTTCGCCCGCCTTTCTGCCTCTCCATCAATCCGTCTGTTCGCCCACCCGCCCGTACATGTTGTGTCTGTCCCTTTATTTTTGTCTGTCCGTCTCCGTCCGTCTATTCAACTCCTCTGTCCGTCGACCGTATTATTGAGCATATTATTGAGCCATTTTATTGAGTACATAAGTTAAAATGTACACTCACATGTACAAAAACTACTCACAATAACAAACAAAAAACAGAAGACACCATTACAAAAAAATCACAACAATGCGACTTTCACGTTCCTGGCTTGTTAGAACACATTCTGTTTTACACAAAGAGCAACTTCACACGACACTCCTCCGCAATTTACTCCAACATTTGAATGAGAATAAACCAACCGGGATGGGAGCAAATGGTCGAGAGACGAATAGAGGGAGCACTTAATCTTCCGTCCGAACGCAGTGCTGCATCGTCGAGCGCGAGCCCGCGAGCGAGCTGTCCAATGGATCGGCGCCACAAAGGGCGACATCTCTTCAATTGAACGCCACGCCCACGCCCTAGCCCCGCCCCCGATCACCTGTCACTGCATCGCGCGCCTGTCCTCGCAGCAGCGACATTCCAGTGCCTAATGCGGCGAGCTGGTTATCAGCGTTCGCTTAACTGAAAGCTACGCGCAAGCTCAATTGGCCGGAATGTGCTCTGCACGCTGGGATCAGTGGACTATGTAAATTTGGAACTTCCCTTCCACTTTTAGGTTTTTCTAGTCATTCACCTTCGCATTTTTGGAACAAAATCTGCAACCTTAAATGAGTTTATGGTTGTAATATTCATTTACTTCGATGTTAGCGAATTTTCTAATTATAATACATAAAAGTGAAGTATCTACTAAACTTTAAATCATGATGTATGTAATTTGTTAATTGTTATATGTTAAATTTATTAATTCTTTACCTATTTTTTATGAAAATGACCTAGTCTATTATCGCCCTAGTGTATTTCAAAGGTAATTCAGTTTTTGATAATACTTGTGCATTCGATGCATCTCTAAGAACGCGAAACTCCCGCTCGTAGTTTTTCGTTGTTAGGAGGTACGGTGGTTGGCAGTGCAGTCTCTGAACTGCAGTATATAGAATATAAAAGAGTAGAGATTCTCGTTCAGTAAACTGTGTTATATGTAGCTCAGACGAACTCTGCTTTCTTCAAAATTAACTTCCAATTTCAAAAATAAGCGTATAAAAGGAGATATCACTTTCCGGCAGGATTCACAGTAGTTCCATCTTTGCCAAAATATAGCTCTCCGTCTAACAAGTTAAAATATAGCTTCTCAAGTGATTTTTTGGTGATTCCAGGAGCAACAACTTCTCAGGTCATTGAGCTCGTAAGTCTAATGCATGCTTTTATTGTGTGAGATGGCGATGAGCTTCCCCTTTTGGATGTCGAGATCCAACGCCGACCTACCCGGTGACTTGGATTTTCTGCTACCAGGTATTTCCCACCAGCAGGCCATCACCCCATTCAAGACAAGCCGTTAACTCCCAACGTAAGTGTGTGTGTGTGTGTGTGTGTGTGTGTATTTGTAAGTAAGGGGGTGGGATAGGACAAGGAACAGGAAGGAAAGATCGCGCGAAGTGTGTGGCTCTTGTGTTGAGAGCTCCGACATTTGCCTGGTGTTGATCGGAGAAACCCCAGGAAACACTGATGATAGCGGCCGGCCGCTAAAATTCTCCTCCAGGCAGCGGCTAAATTCGATTTAGCTTTGTAGTTAGTGTCTAAACTTGTGTCACCTTCTGGATTTGAACCCTAGGACCTCCTGGTCAGAAGTACTGCAGTCACTGCACCTATCCCGGTTTCTCAAACCTTTAAATTACCTTTAAAAATGATCATTTAAGATTCTCTAAAATCCTCTTTAGTTGAACTGACTCTTAGAAAACCATCGTTCTCCAGCGTGACGAAAATATGTTCGTATTAAAATATTCGTGGGATTCCAATGTCTAATGAAGTGTGCTCCTCACCTGCGTTCACTAAAATGCTCCACAAAGGGCAAACAAACAGGAATGCACACTGAAGGAAGGAGTCAACAGTAAAAAGATAGAAAATGGGAAACATGTTTCGCTTCTATTGTAGCATATCCATCGACGTTTTAAAGTTGTGGCATCTCGCATCATAAAACTCCATCCACCAATACGCAATAACACCTCTAGCGCCATTAAAGACACGAAAGTATAAAGCAAAGACTTATGTATTACGACTTGTACATTTGATATTTTCCATGCATGTTGAATACGCTTGAGGCTTTTCCACATTTTTATGTTCATACATCTTCATTTACGTGTATGTAACGGGAATGGACACATTATTATTTTACTGCCGTGTTTTATTCCCAAGAGGCAGGAACGAGGGCACTACCCGTCCTGCAAACATCTGCCCTTTCCTATTCTCTGTGAGAAAGACCGGCGGAAGGTCGGTGAAGATATGGAAGTCGTAAAACCGCGACCCGTAAAAGTGTCCCCGGATGGTGCGTTTTGCGAGAATTAACTTCCTGTGGCTTGAGTTATCGACATGCACAGCGAGATCGAATAGCAATCGATGGACGGCGTGAAGTTGACAAGATACATCGCAGTTAGGAACCTGTATTCTATATACTTGTACGTCCTCTTAAGGTAATCGAAGTTCTTGCTTTCACTTACCTCTGGCAGTTAACGTCAGAGTAATTCGATATGCTTCTCGTTTAATAGATTCTCTCTTTCAGGACGAGTGGCACCGAGGAAAAGCAGGAGAGAGAAATTTGGACAAAAAGATACGAAAAGGAAAAAATAAAAGAGGTGAATGAGACAATGAATATTTATTTTACAATATGGTAAAATATACAATATGGTAATAAATGGACTAATGGATGAATCCGATGACGAGGCAAATATACATTGATGTCACCGACCCGAATACCACGCACCAACATCTAAGTCTTTCTCATGCAAATAGCTTGCTTTTACTTCCACCGGACGTCAGATTTTCGTGCTTGAAGTGCTCATTTTTAACGTTTTTTCAAATAGAGGTGTACTACATACGCATACGTTTGCGTTTCCTTTTAAACTATATCACCATATTTTAATAAGACATTAAAACATTTTTGTACTAGCCGTCTCACGTGTGTAGGAAAACTGAATGACGACTCAGCAGAGTTAATCGAAATGCACATCGAAATGCCGGTTTGGACTTGCATCGCCATGTACATCGGTATGCATTGTCATGTCGACTCTCTCTTGCTTGAAGAAAATGGCAAGAAACAGAATTAATATTTGTTAAATAATATTATCATAAAATGTAAGATATACATTAAAAGGATAGAAGGAGAGAGATGAAAATAGAAGTGAAGTGTATTAGAAGCTAAACATAAGGGAGGCGGGAAACTGACGAGAAAAGCTAAACAAGAATGGAAAAGAATAAAACGGAAAAATGAAAATTGGGTGTATAAATTATTTTAAGATGATGAAATGAAAAACTTCGATAGATTTAGGGAAAGAGTGTAGGAAGATATAAAAAGAAGATAAAATAGTGAATGAAGGAAGAAAAGGAGGAAGATGTTGAGAAGGTAGAAAAAATGAGCAAAAACATATGAAGTATAATAAAGTGAGGAAAAGCTAAAACGAGATAATAAAGAGAAAAAACAAGTAGTAACGTAGAATAATAAAAATGATAAAAAAATGAGGAAAAGAGAAAAAGAAGAGACGATGGAAAAAGAATAATTCGTGTATAAGAGCGGAAAAAAGACGATATGAAAAGGAGAGTTAAGAAAAAATAAAGAAGACATGGAAAAGAAAGAAGGAAAAAAGAATGAAAAATAGATAAAAGTTGACAAAATGGAAAACGGGAAAGAAAAACATTCAGGGCTGAGAAAAAAAGATGGAAGTACGAAGATGCGAAAATTAACAATAAGATAAAAAAATGTATCACAGAGAACTCTATCAACAAAATGATAACACATAAATGAGCATTGACCGCTTTGAAATAAACGAAAAGATCAACAAACAAAATAAGAAGTAACAAAGAACAATAAGAAACAAGAGTCATAAAACGAAAAAGAACTGATGAGAGAATAAGAAAAAAAATATCAGAATCGTCTCAAAAGCAAAACGAAAAGTGCTGTGTAGCAAGGTAACGAGGAAACCAGCCGAGTGAATAGCAATGTGGGCGGCCGCAACGAGCGGCAGTCAGTGTTTGGCAATTGCTGGCACAGCCGAAGAGGATGACAGGTGTACAGCGATTGCGCGAGGAAAGAAGGAGATGATAAAGGAGAAAATAAAAAAGAAAGAAAGAATAATATAAAAGAAGAAAGAACCATACATATAATGAAAAGAGGGAAAATGAAGTTGAATAAGACAAAAAAAGTAACAAAATTAAAAAAAATAATGAAGAAAGGAATCGAGAATGCTAAAAATCTTCGTCGAAAAGACACATTAAAGAACAAGCCCCAAATTAATAGAAAACACATGAAAAACATCTGCATCAACGAGATGGAAAAGCGAGAGAATAAGAAAGCTCGCCTCCAGCCTGCAGCTGTCGTGCGGTTCTCTGTAGCTGGGACGGTCTCAGGAAGTCAGTCAGCACAAGAAGTCAGTCAGCGTAGTAAGTCTCCAGCGCTAGCAGGCCACGCTACGGAAGGCGATTGGGGCAGGGAGTGCGACTTGAGGGGAAAGAAGAAAGATATGACACGGAATAAGAAAGATGGGACAAAATAAGAAATGAGAAGAAAGGGAAGCAGACGAAAAAGAAAACTAAGAGGAAAAGAGAAGGAAAGAAGTTGAATTATCCGATATAAAGCCAAATGAAGTCTGTTGGAGGCGGCAGCCGCGTCGGTGGCCGTGGGGGGCAGTCCGTCTCCGGCGCCCGGAGGCAAAGCCGCGGAAGGCGATTGAAGGGCGGCGACCGCGCGGGGCTTATCCGATTGCGACGGCGGTGGAGACGGAGCTGGCAGCGGCGATGGCATCGACTGGCTCCTGCGAGCGTCTACGGAATCGCGTCACACGCGCCGCCAGCAATGCCACCACCGCCTTCCCCCGCCGCCCACTGCCGTCCTCGACGCCGCCTCCACCGCCGACGGGCACAGTCCCCAATAGAGCGTAGCGGAGGAAAGAGCGAGCACCAGAGGGCGAGCGAAGGAGAGAAAGGGACGCTGGGAGGCCGGGAGGGAGTGGTTGTAAGAGGGAGAGCCACGATTTGGCGCCAGGGAATCTGCATTCAAGCTAATGGAGCTTTGATTCAAGAGCCTCGCAGCGATGTCTAGCACAGACCTCGAGTATAATTCATGCTCCTCGTCAGGATATTTGTGGCAAAATGAACGCGGTGATGAAGGAGATTGGAAGTGGAGAAGGAATGGAAAGACTAGAAGGATAAATTATTTACATGAAGTGGAATAGAGTAATTTACCAAAGTAATTATTTCTTTTCAATATAGAGAATTCAGAGCAACATAGTGGAAAAGTCAGAGGAAAAAAATGAGCTTCAGTTTGTATTAATTGTCTGAAACAACAGACTAAAAATTAAGTGAAATGTAATTTCTTTTTTAAAAATTTGAATAATTGACAGTAACAAAACTGTTTCAAGAGTAATCCAACAAGAAAATGAGAGCTGGTTGATGCAATAGGTCCTTGCTAGAAAATGTGATTCCGGGGTGCTTATAATGACGAATTACATAACGGTCAAGTGACAGTAAATTGTTTTTTTTTATTTTAAAGTTTTAGATATTATCGTTAGTATTATCATATTGTTGGAACACATTGTAGCTTTAGAACTTTTCAAATACATACGGGTTCATGAAAGTCGAAGTTGAGAAGAAACGGCAAATGTGACATTCAAATGTACTTTTAAAATCAACGCGCAAGTTTCTTTTAAAATTTCTGCACAATCGGTTCCAGTTCACTTCACAGTTTTTGTGCTGTTCATCGCACCATGCATTAAAAAATTCTATAAAACATTGGGTAAGAGAAACTATTTCCAAATAAATATTAACTTAAATTATGTAGTTCTATTTCCTGTGAAACACACCATCTAGTTGAAGGGCCTGAATTTTCCTGTCCTTCTCGCACTTTGAATAGACAATTCTAAACTGCATTACCGGGGTCCCACGGTCTTCAAGAACAGCTTCAAGAACTGAGAAGAACCAGAAAGTTGAAAACATGTCCTTTTTTTGTATTTTTTATTTCGACAGATATTGTTATTATTGTGTATACTTATAAACAAATCAACAACTTCATTTTATAGTCCGACGACAAGAAAAGAAATGTGTTAAGTTGTGGATCTTGTGCCGATTCGTCCACCCTAAAATACTAGTATTTGACGGCTTATGTTTGGCAAGTCAGAATTACTTCACATTGCCATCCATGTACATCTTCTTCTACCCTACGCGTGGCTTAACACTTTTAATTTCGAAAATATTTTTAATTTAGAGAAAATATTAAAGCGTAATAATCTTAAAATGCTGCATGTACTCCTAGTACTGAATATCACTAATAATTCATTTAAATAAATCGCACTTCTAAAAGACCACAAGTATATTAATGAATAAACAGCGCGAAGTTTGCAACTTAAGAGAAAACAAGTCATTCTTCCTTGCACTCCCTAAACTCTACCTTTCTTTTGTTCAGAAGTGAAAATGCTGAAAATAATTTCAAGTGTGCATTTGATCTGTAACTATAATAAAATTTCAGTTCATCTCATCGTAGAAAAATGCCTTCAAAAGAAGGTTTCTTTTTTCTACTTAAAACGTTTTATTTATTGATTCTTACACTGTTCGATACATTTATTTGAGTCGAAACTCGGTGGCAGTATTTAATAATAATGAAAAAATAAAAACAATACAATAATAATACTATTAACAACATTAAGTATTGTGACAGTAATAATAAATTATAGTCACAACAATATATTGTGACAGTAATATTGATAAGGTAAGTAAGTAGTAAAAAGTCCCGAATATTATAAATTCGAAGCTAAATTACCACACTAAAACGAATTAACACCATTCTTTGTTACCAATTCACACTGCACTACATTTTCCAAACCTACATGTGCTTTTTTCATCGTATTACTGCAACTAGTACAACTTGAACCATATATATTGCAACTCGTAAAAAATAGCTGCAAATGAAAGAAAACATAAAGCAACACAACCCCAGATAGCAAAACTCCAGATGATTGATTGATTGTTAGTGATTTCGGGTGCGTAAACTACTATGGCTATTAGTCCCGTAAGTGTAGTGCATGTTTTTTTAGGATCTGGTTGTGTTCTTCCACCGCTGAAAGGCGAGATCTGGCGTCGACCTACCATCGGCTATCGACGTTTTCTTCAACCAGATATCTCCCACCAGCGGGGGGGATATGTGGCAGAGTAGTGCATGTTAGTGTGTGTGCAAGGGGAGAGGATAGGACAAGTAAGAGATAGCAAAGATCGCGCGTGGTCCGTTGCCCGTTTGTTAGGGTACTGCTCCAGCATGTGCCTGGTGTTAATCGGAGAAACCATGGAAAATACCGCTCAGAGCAGCCAGCCGCTAGAATTGTCCTCCAGCCAGAGACTGAATTCGACCTATCTGATAAGCTATTGCCGAAAATCCTGCCACCGTCGGGACTCGAATTTACGACCTTCCGGTCAGAGGGACTGCAGTGACATCAGTTGATGCCCTGAGCCATCTCTCCCGATGATGGAGTGCCGGTTAGCATACACAGAGATTTTGTTCCGTCGAAATCGCGACGCGAGCCAGACTCCTTTCTCGGCTGCTACTTTCTGCATATCAGTTGACGTGGCTCGGGTCCGGAGCCGGAGCGTGGGCAAGGCTTCTCGTAGTCGAGTGGAGCCGAGGTCGTGGCTTGCTGACGAGGCGGGAGCAGATGAGAGAGGGGAGGACACAGGGGTATGCAGGTTGCGACGATGTCGACCTTGGCGGCGCCATGCCTGCATCAGACTACGTAGGAGGGGGAAGCATCTGCTGGACGAATCGATAACCTGCTGAGGATGATCTTTATCAAATCTAAGAGGTAGAGTATTTTTTTATAATGAATTCTTGCAATTAAAAAAGTATTATTAATGTTCTGTGCTGTATGAAGATCTTATGAAATATTTGATTTGATAGTTAATAACTGAGTAATTGAAAAATAAGAAAATGTAGATGATACTAAGAATTACGAGTGAAAGTAGATTTTGAAAGTAGTTTTTGTTCACATAACTTTGTGCCCTCGTCAGCACTAAATGTACTACAAGATGAAGTTTATAAATTGCATCCTTATTGAAGTATATAAATTACTTGTAAAAAATACAAAAAATAGCAATCTTAGATGGAAAATCAACACAACCTACACACTAATGCACCTAGTACAATCCAAAACTCATCATTCCAATATCAGACCCCAGTTTGAAGTGGGAAACATTTATTAGTTACTCATGAATGTATTTAAGATCGTTAATGAAGTTGGTACTAACACAAACATTAGATCAACATACTAAAATAATTGTTTTCTTTGCTGCAGAGTACTTCATAGTGTTTCCTTCTTTTATAATGTATTTGAAAACCTCACAAACAAGTTTTTTCATTTTTACTGTTATTTTCAAAAACTTTCCCGTAGCAAATTTATTTGAAATATTTCCGATTCTCTTCCTATTAAAATAACTTTATTTAAAGGATGAATTGAACAAAGAGGAGGAACAACTCGACATATCAGGGGCATACAATGGGCAAATTGCCAAATGAGGAGAAAAGGTAGGAAGCTTCGGCGTCGGAGTCGGCAGAGCAGGTCGCAGGCGCCCCCTTGCGGAGCGAGGACGCGCGAAGTGTGAAGTGCGAAGGGGCTGAGAGCTCCGCGCCGCAATTACGAGGTAGACCACCGCTGCGCGAGCGCGAGCGAGGACGGAGCGGGCGCCCGGGCAGGACGACAAAGACATGGACGGGGCGTGGGGACGACTGAGCAGGGTAGGATGGACAGGTGGCGGGGACACGGTCAGGGGGAGAACAGAAGGAGGCGATGGCTCCGCGAGGGAGGAGCGAGGCGGGATCGAAGCGGAGCAAAGGCGAGGTGGATGTTGGACAGTAAATGAGGGCGAGGCGGGGGAAGGCGACAGAGGCGGGGCAGAGGCGTGGTGGAGGCATGGCGGGGAAGGATGCGGGGCGGATGCGGGGTTGGGGCGAATGCGAAGCGGATGCGGGGCGGATGCGGGCGGTGCGGGGCGGAGGCGGGCGGAGGCGGGGCGGATGCGGGCGGATGCGGGCGGATGCGGGCGGATGCGGGCGGATGCGGGCGGATGCGGGCGGATGCGGGCGGATGCGGGCGGATGCGGGCGGATGCGGGGCGGATGCGGGGTTGCGGGCGAATGCGAAGCGGATGCGGGCGGATGCGGGCGGGTGCGGGGGGGAGGCGGGCGGATGCGGGCGGATGCGGGCGGATGCGGGCGGATGCGGGCGGATGCGGGCGGATGGGGCGGATGCGGGCGGATGCGGGCGGATGCGGGTGATGCGGGGCGGATGCGGGCGGATGCGGGGCGGATGCGGGCGGATGCGGGCGGATGCGGGGCGGATGCGGGGATGCGGGATGGGCGGATGCGGGGCGGATGCGGGCGGATGCGGGCGGATGCGGGCGGATGCGGGCGGATGCGGGCGGATGCGGGCGGATGCGGGGCGGATGCGGGCGGATGCGGGCGGATGCGGGGCGGATGCGGGGCGGATGCGGGGCGGGGCGGAGGCGGGGCGGAGGCGGGGCGGAGGCGGGGCGGAGGCGGGGGGGAGGCGGGCCGGAGGCGGGCCGGAAGCGGGATGGCAGAGTTCAATTAGGGTGGAAGCAATGTGGAAATAGCAGTGTATGGACAGAGAGAAGGGTTTGGAGGTACCTGTACTCTGGGAGGGTCACAGGCGAGGTTTCGGAAGTCGCTTACTGAGCGTGGGCGGGAACGCGATATGTCGGGAGCAGAGCCAGATGGAAGTGAGTGCAGAATATGGTAGCGGCAGATCAGGGCCTGGCGACGACGGATTGGAGATCTTAGTAAAAGCGAGGCAAACGTCAAAGCGAAGACGATACAGAAGGTTAGTGATCATGTATGTGTGTGCGCGCGCTCTGTCGCGTGTGTCTAAAAGAGACGAACATTGAGCGGCAAAAGCACATTAGTCGCAATGGGTACACAAGTGATAGTGCAAGTGACTGCATCTTGTATCGAGCTTTGCCAGTAAGGTGATATAGAGTTCAGAAACGGTACGACTCTTAAGAAGCTAGTAGAAGAAAGATAACTTCAATCGGAGCTAAACTAGTAGAAACTGTACAGGGCATTTTACCATACACCGGAAAAGTTGATTTTGTAGAATATAGGTTGCTACCCATAATCATGAATTGAACCCCTGCAAAGCATCAACATTCCGGTCAACTTTTTTAATCTTTTATAATTTTAATTTTCCGCATTAAGTTTTAAAAAGAAGGTAATGTAAGCTGCGTACAAAATCGACAATGTTTTTGAAAGTTGCATTGTGAAACCCTGTTATTGAAAAATTTGTTAAATATTGTTTCTGGATGTAACTGATTATATCCTAAAACATTGTGTGGTCAGAATCCACATTTTGTGGATTCTTTATACGCTAACATGAAAATTTACAATTACAAGAAATAAAGATGTAAGTAATACTTGTTAACATTTCGGGAGGTACTTGTTAAAGCGACTGATTGAATCTCTGAAGGCAACACAAAAATAAGGATCGTGGGAGGAACGATAGTAGAACTAAGACAACGAAAAATTAGAGAATATAAATAAAGTTGATAATATTTTCCGGGTAAAATGTAAATGAAACAAAGGGGAATTTAATTAATTATTCTGAAATTAAAATTATGATTTCGTCACTGAAGGTTTTTTGAAAGGAAAGTAGTAAAATACGAAGATATGTACCAAAGATACTTAGAAAATTCAGACAGATAAAAAATGATCAATTAAGATACCAGAAAGTTATCAAAAGTAAAAGAGAAGTAAGTCAAAATGAGGCGTCAACAAAAGAGTGATTTTCGTAATTCTGAAGACTACCAAAAATCATGCTATGAACCAGATGCAAGAGATGCATGTCTGTATTGCTCAACACTATGTATTGGCAACGCTACGTAAGATGGCAGAGTAGCCCCTCGGCTGGCCTATGGACAGCCTGCTAGCTTTCCATGGTGCGACCTCGGATTCAGTTCCTGGTCGGGGCAAAAATAAAGTTGCAGCTTTCTAATATCATCGTACCAAATTCTATAGATGTGTGTCGAATGAAAAACCCAGGCAGGCCATGTATACTAGAAATGTCATGTTAGCGATGTCTCCCGTATACCAGATTGTGGTACCATGACATACCAGATTGTCATCAATATGAATTTAATTAAAAATAACACTTTATTAGCAAAAAGGCGCTGGTTGCCATGGTACCGGAGTGCAACATAAACAATGCCCATTATTTCAAAAGCGGACGATAAATAGCATCCGTGGTTTCACCTACGAAGAAATATAAAAAAACTTAGAGATGCCTAGTTACACGAATGAGAAAATTCTATTCTAATATACCGGAAGTGTCATGGGAATGTAAAAAAGTGAGTTATTGGTAAAAATAATGACGTTGATGACCCCGCGAGGTAGATCGCATAATTGTGTTTTAAACAAGAGAGTAAAAGATGAAGAAAGTTGACATGTTCAAGTAGGATACAAAAATATTCATTCGAGCTTCCGACACGATAGCGATACATATCAGTTTATTTGAACATAGAAAATTTACTCGAGTTGGGACGTAGTGATTTGTCGTTGTTAGTATTCAAAAGATATAACTCAGATATTGTTTAATACAAAGTGAACGGTGAATGCCAAAAGTGGGACTTATAAATTTTATTAAGCGGACAATGATAATCGAACTTAAGTCTCCGATGACAGGAACCCGGGTCCGAGGCTTATATAATTTTCATGGACGTAATATTTTAACTTGGTGAACTTATATGATAATATTTTAACAGTACTGTTAAAAGGGAATGAACAATAAGTAGTATTAGAACTTGTAGCAATTCAATGAATGGGGATGGAAAGCCAATGGATAAACAGTCCACATAGTGGTTTATGAGAAGAAACGACAAGATACGGCTTTGGTCGATAGCAAGAAAGAAGATTGGTCGAGGCCCAGTCCTGAAGTCTACGGGGAGACATCCTTTACCAGGACAGCGTCCAAGATTCTCATGGAAAACACGTTCTATAGCGCGTTCTATAGTAAAGGTCATGACCAAAAAAGAATGATATACTTTGTTTACATTAAAGAAGTTACTAAAATTTATAAATAAATTTGTTATTTTCTGTTGATGAAAGCTGATTATCATGTGCCGTCACGTGCAATCTAGTAGGATATTTAAATTTTGCATTTCAGATTCCACGCTTCTCCGTATCGGGGGCGAATTAAGTAATCGTAAGTATTCACGATTATTTCGGTAAATTACCCTCCGGCTGAGTCAGCAACGGTGTTATAATTAAATATAATTTGGGACCTCATTCTCGTAAACCATTTCCTGGCGTCCATATATGTATTAAAAATTAGGAAACAGGTTACAGGAATTTGAGAGCTTGACTTTAAGGCCTTGTTGCTCCATTCTCTAGCCAGCAGACATCTATCGTCGCCCAAAGTACATTTTTTTTACAATTTCCCAACTATTTGCTTTCCTAGTAGTACAACCGAAATATTACTTCAAGAATATTAAAGAAGAGTAGAAAATCGTCGTAAATAGAAGTTTTCATTGAGAAATTTATAGCCGTTTTTGAGAAAATGGCGATTAAGCATTATTGTAAATGCGAAATTTGAAGCCCTTTTTCTCGGAACTCTATTGAGTTTTCGAAAAAGTTAATTTGAAGTGATTTAAAGCACTTCTGCTCACAAATGTAATAATGCATACAAATGGATGCAAATGCTAATATTAACGTCGTGAGAAGTATTTCAAGAAAAAATATATTTGTGTAATTTTTGAAAAAACAAAAGAATGCTCCAAAATGGATTTTACTTCGTATAAAACAGTGCAATTTGCACTATCCATTACCAAAATTTTAAGAAAAAATTTGGAGCCATTTTTGAGAAAATGGCGTTTGAGCTTTTCTAAATATTCCGGATTTTGGGCTCATTTTTAACTGAACTGTTGTGTTTTTGAGAAACTTTATTTGACATTATTTAAAGCAAATGTACTCATAAATATAATACTGTAAAGAAATAGCCTCAAAAGTAAGTATTACCGACGTGAGAGACAAATCAAAAGAATTACATTTTTGTAAGTGAAATTTACTCTGTTCTTACAAGAAATTTAAAGAAAACATTTGGAGCTGTTTTTGAGAAAATTTTGAAAATGTCCGCGGAGCTTCATGTAAAGTACCCCCAGGTTTTAAAGAATGTATGGTTTACGCGCCACTAGTGTTCACACACGGACGGACGTCTGGTGAGACATACCTGGTGGAGGAAAACACCGCTAGCAGACATGTAGGTTGGAACTGGATCTCACCATCCAGCGGGGGAAGTCACTTCCCGAGATAAAATATGCCCAACACTTATTGGAGTAATGACCTTAGTAATTCATGAGCCGGGAAGAACACGAATTATCAGTCATTCTTATGAACGAAATATAAAGATTTTCTTTCCCTCTGAATTCTACATTCCGTTGATAGCAGCACAGCAAACACACATTCTAACTATGTATAATTAAATATTTTCCGTAGTTTACACATTCATTACGCCGTACGTTACGCACCTCTCCCTCTGGCTATTTATTTAAGAGATAACGTGTACAGTGTGTGGATTGGCAGCGCAGAGAAGTACGTGAAGCATGAAGGAGCTCTTCGCGCAGCAGTCAAGAATGTCCCTTCCGGCTCGTGACGTCGCTGTCGACTGCTGAACATATGAGTTTGGTTAATTAAAAGATAAAAAAATTAGAATCTAGAAAGAGGTATATCAATAAATGGTTTGTTTACATCTTTAAAAATTCCTTTGAAATATAACATTATGAAATTAAATAAATATTGGATTTTTTAATGAGTTATAAATAATAATGCTGGATTACGACAGACTCGTTTATTTTCAGGTAATATTATTAAATCAAATAAGTTATCCTGTTGGCCTTTTGTATATATTTCTGTTGAATGTGCTACCAATGATAATACACCTCAATAATTACACATTTAAAAATGGTGTACAGTAACGGCGAGAGATACACACCTCTCGGTCTGACAATTTATTTCAGAGACTCCCTGTACACGTTCGCGGATTTGCTTCGCCGGGACGCACTCCCAGCAAAGACGCAGATGCTCTTGGCGGAGCAGCTGCAAATGGCGTCTGCCAGTCTTTCCCCTTCTTGTCTCCGCCAGCGACTGCAGAACATCTGCTTCCGGGAAAACGAGAGCAAGCGAGTAAAAAGACGGACGCTCCGGCCAGATGGGGAGAACACGCAAAGGCCAGAAACTTCCACTTATTAAACATCACCTTATATGTCAAGCGAATGAGGGTTTCTCAAATGTTACTAAATTGTTTTCTTTAATTAAATGTCGAAATATTATACGTGGTGAGAATGGAGCTGTGGTAATTCAAGTAGCATTGAAATAAGGATTAAAAGATGGGAGGTTTGAATTCTGAAAGTACCTCATATTCTAACATTTTAGGATGGATCCCATCTCCACTTATTTTTCTGTTTGTTAGTTTTTTCTGCAGTGAAACACCGCTGCAACGCAATGCTGACCACTTATACGTATTAACAGACAAGATTTGGAACTGTAAAGATTCGCCTCCACAAAGCCTAAGAGCATCATTCGGCGCTGACGAAAGCAGGTTCATTCCATCCGTCCTCACGATAGGAATCAGCAATTTGGTTTGTGTTCGAAATTTTTTAAAATATAAGAGTTTCATCTAACAACACACTGAGATTGTAAAAAGTATTCATATGTGTTTGCATCGAAAAAGTCACATTCACAAAACAATAGAAGAGGTCATGACAAGAATATGTTAACTTGCACCTTATTAGTTCTGTGAGAAATCGTCAATAAACTTGTGATAGTTTTGGTATAGAAAGCTAGATAATTCTTAAACATTGATTTGTACAGATGTTTTTACTTTCTCGCTATGAAGTCGAGAGAAATCTATGTAATGCTGCGGGAAAAAAGGCGAATTTTTCGCAGAAAAATTCTTATATCAGGGCCCTGATATCGAAAAATATAGCTAAATAAGTAGATAAATACAGTAGATAAATACAGTAAATAAACACAGTAGATAAATACAGTCGCTAAATTTAGAAAAAATTCTTCAACACGTGGTGTAGGCAGAATCCATGTTTTTATGGTGGATTTTTGAAAGAGAAAAATTTAATTTCGGCGGAAAGTCTGTCTGTTCATTTGTGAATAACGCTCCCATCTCTCCACTAAATCGTTCAGCCGATTTTATCCAAAATTGATATTCCATAATCGATCTGTCTCATGTCGCAGCCCCTTGACTTTGAAACCCAAATTTTTATTTTTGGGGGTACTTTACACAAAACCCCTGGAACATTTTTCAAATTAAAAAAAATTGATCTATTTTTTTATATTATTTTTTGTTGGATCCTGTGAATGACGCTTAGGAGAATGGTAAAGTCTCATGTTCGTTGAGAACCTAGATTTTTCGAAAATTGCAAAAGTTCAAAATTTTTTCAGAGACTCCCTTCAACTAAATCACTAAAGATAGATATTTCCCCTTAATAAAGTATGTTCCTTAAAGATAATTGATATTGAAATAAGGCCACGTACAATTTTTTCAAAATAGAACGCCAAACCTTCGTGGAAAACACACATGATACTGAAAAATTACCGTAACCTGTTAACTCAACTTATACAAATTCGGAATGAACACGGTCATGCCCCGATATCTTCAACTGTCAAAAGCAGCGAATGACGCGAAAATCTTTTTTCCTCCGGCAGCCTCACTGCCCCTACCCAAACGATGTCTGTGCGCCGATTCATCGATTGAACAGTGACTCTAGACGCGACATCTGTTAAAGTTGTTAGTTCTGTAAGTGTAGTGCATGTCTTAATTGCGGGAGGGGGCGGTGATCTTCCCCCGCTGGATGGCGAGATCAGGCACCGATCTCAACGCCAGCTTGCGGAGATACCCCAACCAGGTATCTTCCATTCCAGCTGGAACACGCTCTGGGCTCCCGACTGGTCTCCCGGCATGTGGGGTAGGGTAGTACATGTAAGTGTAAGTGTGTGTAAGTTACGTAAGAGCTCAAGGAAAGGGAAGCGAAGATCGCGCGCGGTCCATGTCCCGTTTATTGGGGTACTGCTTGGCATTCGTCTGGAGTTAATCGAAGAAACTACGAAAAACTACCGATCAGAGCAGTTTGCCGCTAGAATCCTCCTCCAAACAGCTTCTAAATTCGACTTGACTATATAGTTAGAGTAGAAAATTCTGTCACCGTTGGGACTGGAACCCTAGAAGCTGCCGGTCGGAGACCATGCAGTGACATCAACTGATGCCTTGAAGCACCTAAGCTGGTGATTCTTTTCAAAACAGAACACCAAAAACACCGTGACAACACAACCTTGGTCCTAAAAAGTTATCAGAACCAGGTAACCCAATTTTTTATAATCTCGGGATTAACACGCTCTTGCCACAACATCTCCAACTGTCACAAGCAACGCATAACGCGGGGGCCTTGTTTCCCCGGGCAGCTCGACTGGCCCCACGCGGGACGGAGATCAACGCCGCCGCGTCGAGGGGTCTCGTGGGGGCGTCGGCGGTGACGCGTCGGGGGAGGCGCTCCGCTGTCGGCGGGTGATTCGCGGCCACCGGAAACTTCTGCTTCGCCCGCGGAAGCTCTTCCGCCCGCCAACTCGCGCGGCGCGTGACGAGAATGGCGCGCCCTAAAGCTGCGTCCCTGCGATACACCGCCTTCTTTGGTGCACGCGAGTGAAATTGCGCCTGCAAAGTTTTTATGTGATATTATTTGTTGTGTTCTTTATGTGTATTTTCTTTTTTCATTATTTATACTTCTGTGGTCTGCGACCTTCCACGAGTTTCTGTGTGGCTTCCGAATTCTAACAGTCTGGCTGGAGTCGTTTCTAAATAATGGTTGGAGTATGTGGATGGACAGTCAGTTCATCACCCGGCTTTAAGAATGAGAATGGGGAAAAGGATGAGAGACGAAGGAAGGGAAAAAAAGGAAAAAAGACCGAAATGGAGGAAGGAAGGGAAAACGGAGGTCTTAATAATGATGGAATTAAATAATATCGCGAGGCCTGTTGTTTTCTGGTAGTTCGCAGACATCGACTTGGAATTAATCGGATAAATTCACGAAAATAACATGCAGAGTGATTTAAAATTCTAATCCAGACAGTGATTGACTTAGACACGGCTGTATCTTCTATCACATATTCATACAACCATGTAACAAAAAATACACAATCACAATGCCCAGAATTTCACATACGTTCTATCACTTTGCATCATCTTGCCAGAGAGAGGATGGATGTCTAAAAAGATTGTACTGTATACACTATTGTAAGCATTCAACTCTTACGTGACATTGAATAAAAACCAACCGGATGGTTACATTCTGGAGTTTTAGATTTTGGCCTGTTTTTCTCTTTTGTTATCACACATTAAGATTTTATCTCGCATTTTGTTTGCTATATTAAGAAAGTAAATATGACTCAAGAGATTTCAGGTTTGAAAACAGGTTTTAATCCCTGCAAAGTTCATTGTCCTTAACAGGACGCATTATATCTAACATTGTGGATTTTAATATTGTATCTGTAATATAATACACATGACAAATATTATTTTAAAATTCCATCTTTTCCCCCTAATAAGTTGGATTTATTATTATTTGAAATTGGGTAATATTATTATTTGAAATATTGTAACAAACATTCAGGAGAGCACATCTTTGCTTTTACACTTTTAAAATCACGATTTGAAAAAAGTAATTTGGGCTACGAATTCACAATTCTGAATTAATACTTCCGTCACAACAGTTATGTCGCATACGTTGGCGTACGTGAAAATGAAACCTCACAAATTCTGCCCTAAACCTGTCCACTGCGGAGCGCGTCGTGCGGCGTGACTGTCGATCCGGCTGGTCGCGGATCCGCGCGGCAGGCCGTCGCAACGAAGCGGAACGGCAATGGCGGGGCATAAATTGGGCAGCGACGCGCAGGTCGCGGCGGACAGCGTGAGTGATGGCGCGCCAAATGAGGGCGCCCGCTCCGTAGACACGCCCCTCCCCCGCCTGGCCCGCCCATCCTCCGCCCGCTCGATCTATCGCTGCCCATCCGCTCCCGCTCGTCCGCTCACCCGCCGCACCGCCGACCGGGCCCCGTCCACCCACATCGGTCACTCGTCTGATCTATTCGCTGGACACGCCTACCTGCCCGATCGACCTGGAGCGGCCGTCACTCGCACTCCCGTGATGATCCAGCATCCCAACCGGTAGGCACCGGTTAGCATCTTACCGGTTGACAAATTCAGCTACCGTATCCAGCCACCCGACCCAAAGATCAAAAATCAAAATGGTCAAAAGTCTGAACCAAAACGGCGACCCCCTGATTCACCCAGCCGCTCGTTCTAGCAAACTCCCGTCGCCAACCTGCCCCCCGCCCCTCCCAGGCCAGTTCACTCCCCCTATCCAGCAGCTCGAATAAGCTGCCCCACCTAGCCGCCCCACCAGCTGCCCCACCAGCTGCCCCACCAGCTGACCAGTGCCCCACCAGCTGCACCAGCTGACCCAGTGCCCCACAGCTGCCCCACTACCGCTTCCCACCCAGCTGTTTGACCCAGGTGCCCCACTCAGCTGCAACACCCAGCTGACAACACACAGCTTGCAACACACAGCTTGCAACACCAAGCTGCAACACCATGCTGCAAAATTCAATTGTACGTATCAGCAGCGTATCCAAACTGCAATCAGTGCCCATTCGCCCACTATCACTACCCATCGACTCACCCTTACCCTCACCTCCACATCTGATCCATTCATCTGGCACACCCCTGCTAATTAACCACTATTCTGCGCACGCACATTATCTACTACCCTCCACCAACCTCCCTACTGCCTCCCACTACCGCATGACACACCATCGCAACACTCTCTTACGAACGCCTAACCATCTTACTTGTCGTGGCTTACCCATATTCTTCGTCTAACACTCCAGCCATTTCAAAACTTCGACTGCCCTCCACTATTCTGTCTGGAACGAGCTTCATTACTCTCCATTCCACCTATCTACCTCTCGCACGACTTGCCAGCCCATCCAATATTTCCAGCGCATCCTCCATCCTCCGCTCAATGCCCCTTCTGTTCCCCATCCGCCCGCATTCGCCTGTCCTCCTGCGTGTCCAGTGAATGTGTTCACTGGCGCCACTGGCTCCACCTGCCACAAGGCGCGCGCCCGCTTGCTCTCACCCTCCCTCCACCGCCCCCCTCCCCCGAGTGCTGACCGATGTGCAGTCACTGCGCTCCCTGCACCACTGCGCTCAGTGGTGGATGCTTTTCCATAATGCGGATCGCAAATTTCTAATGGTTCGTGATATTGAAAAATGACTGAACTATAAAGCGTCAGTGACTACTAGAACGAGACGAAATCGTTAATTTAAAAAAAACCTCTGAAATTAAACTAGAAAAAAATACTGATACCTCCGTGATATTCTTTCTTCTCCTTTAAATTTAAATTCAACACCAATTGAACATATCACTTAATTCTCAAACTTAATAAAACATTCTTACTATATTTCTTTTAGGCTTTAAAATTGTATTTTCAAAATATAAAGAAGGGAACTGGTACTAGGGAAACTGGGTACTAGGCGAAAATTCATAATTATGAAGCCAGATAATGCATTTAATTGAAACCACGTAATTAAGTTTGTTGACATTTCGAAATATACTAATATCCCTGCGCCAACAAGCAAAACAAGCATAGATAGAGTAACATTGTGAATACATATTCTTATCATTTCTTGCCTTTTTAAAAACATTCTACGTAAGGATGAACTATGGATACAAAAGAAGAGCAACGAATTTGTATTTTTTTATTATTATACGTGTTATATCTTTATATTCAAAACAATAATCAAGCTCAATGTATGCATTTTGATAATCAATAAAATCTTTATCTTGATTATATCGATCAATTAGCAGTTCATATTTGACTATTGACCCTATTCACCCCTTGATCATCACTGACTCCCTACAAAATGTCATCGACTCGCTGGGGTTGATACCGATCTCGTTTACAATAAACATAATCCAAATCACCCCACAACAAGCCACTTCACCTGATACAAGAAGAAAATACAAAGTCCTCAGTACAGTATGTGCGTCAGTGCGTCACCACGGTCTGACTTGTCTCGAAGCTCACCGAAGTGGTAGCCACCTTCTCAGGGCTGGAGCGACCTGAAAGCGCGTGCTCATTGCTCCGATTTCTCCTAATACTCCCAGCAGGCTGACACGGTCGGAACGGAAGGATTTGCAATTTCCATCGTTTCTATGTAGAATCATTGAAAGAACGTTTGGCCTTACCAATGATCCATCGGATATTTTTAATTGTATGTGCACGTGCATCGCGACAGACTTTATAACATTTCTTTTGTATGGAATGTGTGCGGAAATAGGAAATGCTGAAAAAAAAGTATTGATCTTCAGTCAGTAAGAAAATAACATTCCCCAGTTTCCAGTATTTTGCTTTGATGTTTTGAACCCAAAGTCTTGTCTTTCGTCATCCTCGTTGCTTCATCTTCTGCTTCAAAAATATTGCATTCACTACAAATTCCTCTTCAATTAGCATTACATTATTCTGTATGTCGTGCACATAAGTTCTCGGCATCGTGCCAGATTGCAAAACTGAATTATAGGTTGTTCCAACCTGCTGTCCTAGCCGCACTGCACTGTTTATCATTTCGGTGCTAATTTAGCGGGTGCAACCAATGTAAAAATGTCGTCTCCATCTTTCCGTATTGTCCGGTTTCATTGCTCGCGAAGTAAAAGTCATTGAATAGTGTGAGTGAAGTGCAGTGTAATAATTACACTGCAATAATTCAAAAGTTTCCAGATCTTTTAAATGAAACGCGTATTGATCAAAAGCTTCCAAACAATATTTTATGAAGTCTAACGCAACATGAGGCAGAGGAACGGAAAGTTCTATCGATCAGCAGAGATTGTTTTGAATATTTCCCCCGAAATTAAATGTATATCCAATATCCATTTTGTTTTTGTTCATTGTTCAATATGGAAATATTTGAAAGACAACTCCTTTGGGGTTTCATTCAGAATAACTGTTCGTTTCACGATCTTAGAGTCAATGAACTATTTAATATTTGAGAAGTAATGAAAGATACGCTTACGCCTGAAAAAATATGGTCAAAAATGGTTCCGGGTCAATGACCCTCATCTCGATCAGGTTTTTCGTCCAGTTTCCCTGATCCATTGAGCAAATGCTGAGATGGCCCCTTCTTTTGCTTCTGGACATAAATGTAACTTCATTTTCTGTGCACGTCTTCTAGAATTCAGTGGGAAATACAATTATTCAAATTATCGTTTCCATGTTGTCGCGGCAGGAAGTAATAAGAGCCAAAATGTATTGCTTATTTATCCTTGAAAATAGATTTTTTTACATGGGAGTTTTTTTGTTGTTTTTTTCTCCCTTTCAAAATTCAAAATTTATTGCTTATTTATCCTTGAAAATAGATTTTACTACATGGGAGTTTTTGTTTTTTTTCTCCCTTTCAAAATTCAAAATTTAAGTAGTATATGACTTAGTGTAGGATCACAGAATTTTGAAAATGTGCACACAATTCACTTTTCCCCATAGCACGTCATACGCAGTTTTTAACTGTTTTTTGGCGTAAAATAAATAAATAAATAAAATAAAATAAATAAATAAATAAAAAATATTTTATTTTACTACTAAATATGCAAAACTAATTTGTGTACACTTGGCAATTTACATACTTCCATGCCTGACACCTATCAGCATTCATTATGTATTATGAGTATGATATTCTGCATTTTCTTTTGGATATATCGCATTTTTTCCAATCTCTCAAAATTAACAGATTATTTTCATATTTTATTATTTTTATTACCCTAATTTTCTCATTTTATTTTCATTTATTCACTGATTTCGAGATTAATCTCCTCACACAATCACAATTTCTCTCTCCCTTCGAATTCATCATCTAAAATGTTCTCTTCCTGAAATCTAATGATTTCCCGAGTCACCTATCCTAGCGTGTCCATAACTGTAAATCATGTGGCCTCTCGTGTACAAAGTTACCTGCCGCAATGTATCCCGTCCATCTTCATCCAAAAGCAGGACCCGGCGCGCGCATGTCAACGTGACACGTATGCATGCAATCACTCTGCAGCACCTCCCCGACCCCTTCGAATGACACTACACCTCTCCCAATGTCCCCTTTGGGTCTCAACGGTTCCCTATGTCACTTGGTTTCGTTGTCTCTACTACACAGCACATGCTATCTGCTATCTCTCAATGGTGCTTCTCGTCTTTAAATAGACCGCTCCACCCTCCGTCGTCTCTAACACGACTACACAACTTCCGCCAACGACATCTCGTCACTTCCCGATCCCAGGAGGCCACTCCGCAGGTCACTGCCATCCGGCGACATCCCCTTCCCTTTCATCGACCCGTTGAAACCAGCGCCGCCATGGCTAGCGCAGCTGCCACCAGCGGCTGTTTACATTCCGCACCCTCCCCTATCGACCGCTACAACTGCTATCACAGCTGCTGCACGGATCTTCGTTTATAACCGTTTGTTACGTTTTACCACGTGCGGTTCACCGTTTAACTTTTCTTTATTGCCCGTCACTCACTGACATCCTTGCCGCCCAAACGTCACAAATCTGACCCTGCATGAATCGCCCGCAATCTCCCCATTGAGACTGCTGGGTTTAGCTGCAGCTGCATACTCCGTGTGAGTCATTGTCGCCATCACCCCCGCCTATATCCCGCGATCCGTTTCATTCCCACCTTTCCCGCTCAGCAAATTACCACTCACTGCCACCACCTTCCACTCTTTAATGCCACTTAATGTATTTGTTGCCTTACGTCAATCAACACCTGCTCTCCGTCACATTCCCTTGCTGCTCCCTATTGACATTTCATTCACTTTTGATTTTACCAGAAGCCGTCTTCACAAAGGGGACGCTACTTGGCATCACCGAGAAACGCGGAGTTCCTTTACATACAGCCACTATCGAGCAATACTGACCGTGAGAATGGAAGGATTATTCAGTTCCACTGCGACAGAGGAAGACAGCCAAAATTTATATAGATGAGGTTTCCTGGCGTGTCCGAGTTGTCTATTGTGAACGCTGCCATCTAAAGCTGTGTTTCTGCTAGTTATGACTAGGGCATGGGTTTGCGCCGTTGGTGACAGGAATTTTCCATTAATCGCCACAGCAGTGCGTCGATCGTAAGCCCTAATGCCAACGTTTTGGCCGTCATACTGCGACCTTTCTCTGACCGAAACGAGTGACATTCCTCAGGGCGATCTTCCTCAGGAAGTTTCGTTCTGAGAACGGTCGCAGAATGACGGCCGAAATGTGGGCGTCTGTCCCTTGAGAGGCGCCAGCTCCCGGACAGCCAAGTAGAGACCGACCTCGCCGCGGAAGCGTACGGTTTCATGCCGACAATTATTTCCCGGTGACACGCAATAGCAGTAACTTTACCAGTGACGTAATCTTCCCTTGATGCTACAAAATCGAAACGAATATAAAGGATATAGAAAATCGTATTTGCAGAGCACTCCTGACACGCATTTATGCCACCGAATGTCAAAATTTAATCTCATTAAAAATATCCAGACACTGCAAGAACCGAATTGAAAAAATATCAAAATAATAGGACAGAAATCTAACATTCGCTTGAATTACCCACAAAAGATAATGCTACGCGCACATCAGGTGCTACAAAATGTGTATTTTGTAGCTACTGTTCATTCTACACATTTAGCTGCAGTTAACAGTCAAAAGGTTTCAATCGAAACTCGCCCCTCCTTCCCGAGGCAAGCTACGTGTTGCTGCCGCAACTTGCCGCTGCGCTCTTCTGTCACTTGACACTTTTGTTGTCTCTTAGCCAACTAAACAAGTGGAGCTCCACTTACGCCTCCGTCACCCCACCCTTGCCATACATTAGCACCGTGTCAATCTCTGCCCCTCGCCACGCCCATAATCTTCTTCCCCTTCCGGTAGGTTGAATCCAGCGGCCATCTTGAGGAGAATTCTGTCAGCCGATTTCTCTGATCTGCAGTTTGCTGAGATTTCTTCAGCGACTCTGGTCCGAGGATTCGTGTCCCTACGGTGGCGGTTTTTCGACACTACCTTCATAACTAGGTCAAATTCAGAAGCTATATGTGGAAGAATTCTAGCGGGTGGCTGCTCCACACGGTATTTTCCGAGACATCTCTATCAATTCCAGGAGAACCCTATCAAAGGGTTCGGGGACTGCGCCAGATCTTTCGCCCCCTTCCAAATCATTTCATTTCCACTTACACGTATATGCACTAAACTATCGCACATGTTGGGAGACCGGTCGGGTGCATAGAGCTTGTCCATTCTGGGGAGATGTCTCGCTAGAAGAGATAACTAGAGGCAAACCTCCGCATTCCAACGTGTAGGTTGATGTCAGACTGTCACACTGTCCAGCGGGGGAGGAACACTGCCACATAAAACATTTTCATCACTATCGGGAGTAATGAGGAGACAAGTTGAATTTCCCAGAAACAGTCAATCAAACATTACCTCCCCGTCACTTTCGTTGCAGACACCCTTCATCTCTATCAGTGCCATTACAATATGCTAGGTTCGTTTAGTTTGTTACTTACGTTACATGTCATTTCTGTCACTATTTAGCTTGTGTCGTGCCTTTCAGTGTGAATGTTTTCCAGGCATCACCTGTTTCCCGACGCCTTCGCTTTGTCCCTCGATAATTTCCATCTTGCCGAGTACAGCACATAGTCCCCATTGCCTTAACCACAAACGTCTTTGATTCTTGCACTCCAATGATATGAGGTTCCATTTTCGGCGTACAACAACTTTAATTGCCACCGTGTGGCAGTTTGACAACCTTTTTGTACCCCGTATATCTTTTCGCTGACGTTTGTCACCGGTGCCACCATTCCTTTCGCCTTCCCCATCCCACCAGAGACCTTGGATTGCATCGCTATTCCTCTTGCTTCCACCCTTCATCTTAACTACCATTATTGCCATCATTTCAGATCTCTTTTGCTCTTCTGTTCTCTGTAATTTTCATCTATCAACTGCTACAAGTATGGCCTTCGCTTTGGTCTGGCACCGTGTCAATACACTGGGTATAGATTTGAAAGAAGTTGGAGCTTTGGTGAAACACAACAAAGGGGAAAGTGAGAACCCCAAGAAAATAATTGCCACAAATCCCAGATGGCGCGTTCAAATTTAAACCCCGATACGATGAGGAATGTGAGGGATCTAGAGCAGAGCTATTCAAGTGGGCGGCCCCGTTGGCACGCCTTAAGCCTGATGTAATTCTTGCATGTGGAGACCTCAATATGACCCGCTGTTTGTTTAGTCAATTCACCCAAAGTGGAGGCCGGGTGCTGGTCGCGATCGGCTCTAAACTAGTGAAAGGCGCGGGCAACACGGAGCACTGCAGCGTGAGTCTGGCAGCGTCAGACCCAAATCCTTACATAAGTGCAAACGTAGGGTGACCACAGCTGCAAGGGCTGCCCCGTACAACTTTGCCCTGTCGCCTGCCCCCGCAACATCCCCTTGCTTTCGCCCTCGCCGGGCCCCGTGCAGCGCCGGCCGTGCCTCGCGCGCGGGCGCCCCGCCGCCTGTTGGTCGGTGGATCGATCGGCGCGGAGCGGAGAGAGGCGAGTCGGGGAGGCAGGCACCACCACCGCCGCCGCAGCCGCAGGAGAGCTCCGCTCGATCCCGGGCACGGACGAACACCTCAAACTTGCACTCTCCCACTCTCTTTTCAGCAGGTGCTAACCACGTTTAAGATCGCAACCCGCATAGTCTCGTCTCGTCTCGTCTCGTCTCGTCTCGTCTCGTCTCGTCTCGTCTCGTCTGTCGTCCTGTCCGTCCGTCCTGTCCGTCCGTCCTCGTCCGTCTCGTCCGTCCGTCTCGTCGTCCGTCCGTCCGTCCGTCCGTCCTCGTCCGTCCGTCCTCGTCCGTCCTGTCCTCCTGTCCGTCCGTCCTGTCCGTCCGTCCGTCCTCCTGTCCCTGTCCTGTCCTCGTCCGTCCGTCCGTCCTGTCCTGTCCTGTCCTGTCTCTGTCGTCCGTCCTGTCCGTCTCTCGTTCCTGTCCTGTCCTCTCCTGTCCTGTCTCCTGTCCTGTCCTGTCTCCCGTCCGTGTCCTGTTCCCGTCCTGTCCTGTCCTGTCCTGTCCTCCTGTCCGTCCTGTCCTCCTGTCCTCCTCCGTCCTCCTGTCCTGTCCTCGTCCTCCTCCGTCCTGTCCGTCCGTCCTCGTCTCCGTCCGTCCTGTCCTGTCCTGTCCGTCCTGTCCTCCTCGTCCTCCTCCTGTCCTGTCCTGCCTCCGTCCTGTCCTGTCCTGTCCGTCCTCCGTCCTGTCTCCGTCCTGTCCGTCCGTCCTGCCTGTCCTCGTCCTGTCCTGTCCTGTCCGTCCGTCCTGTCCGTCCTGTCCGTCCGTCCGTCCTGTCCGTCCTGTCTCCGTCCGTCCGTCCTGTCCGTCCGTCCGTCCGTCCGTCCGTCCGTCCGTCCTGTCCGTCCGTCCGTCCTGTCCGTCCTCCGTCCTGCCCTCCCGTCCTCGTCCGTCCGTCCTGTCCGTCTCGCCGCCTGCCGTTCGCCTCGCTCCGCCTGTCCTCGCTCCGCTCCTTCGCTCCGTCTTCGCCTCGCTTCGCCTCGCTTCGCCTCGCTTCGCCTCGCTTCGCCTCGCTTCGCCTCGCCTCGCTTCGCTTCACGTGGCTGCCTGCTCCAATTGAGGTCAAGCATGGCGTTAAGAGCTTAGCCTCCAGCCATCCAAAACGCAATCAGATATGATGTTAATTAACTGCGAGATACACAATATCCACGGTAACATTACAATGTTTGCGAAGTCAATAATTAATGTGTACGAAAGTAAATTCCGCTTGATTGTGCGAGCAAATAATCTTAATTAATCATGCCTACGCCATGAGAAATTGGTAAACCTGTCGCAAGGAAAGGGAAAGTTCACAACATGTAAATATTCTTCATGTGGTTCTTCAATTGCTTATGGGTTTTGGTGTGCATTAGGCGCACTGGGGAGTCGGGAATCTTTACTAGATAGGGAGAATGAACCACAATATAGATTTATTTGGCTCTTATATTTCCCGGTCATAACAATTGCAGAGGTATGATGAAGAAGAGCTATGCGCCAACCCAAAGATAGTAGAGTGAGATATTACTCGTAGATTCTCCTGGATGTGTAAAACTTTACTAATGATTAATCTGAGCAGCGGGTCGCAATAACGCAGATCCAACTTCTGGTGAAGTTCAATGCAACTAGTTAATGCATATGTATATCAACGACTGTTCAACAATTATGAATGTATGATTAAGTATCACGTTCACTGGGTCCAAAGCTGTAATGATATAGCAATATTTTTTGTGCAATATTTTGTGTAACAAATGCAAAAAAATTTGCGTTTCGAGTCGGGATAAAATGCGAGACCCACTTAGTTGAGTATTTTAAAAAGAATATGTCAAAAATATTTTCTTAGTATTGATCACAATGTAGCGATTCAATTTGATAGCGAATTATGGAAATTTACAAGAATATTTACGAAACCATATAGTGTTCAATATGAATGACGTCAGATACGTAAATTTATGTTCACCTAGCCTTTTGTCTACGTTCAGGTACTCCGATTTCTATTTAGGTTGTAGTCATGCTCTTATTCTGTACATACACTACATAGTGTAAGTTTCAAATTCGTAAACAGTAAACGTAAGTAGCGGTTTATCTGCCGACATGCTAAAATCCCCCTTTTTTTAAGTTAAATCAAAAATAGGTTCGTTAAATGTAATTTTATAGTGTGTTCATAAGATATGAATTTAATTCTTGCGTTCTTCGACCCTGTCCACGTTCTGCTTGTCCCCTTCGCCTCTCTCGAGCTCTTGACTTTCCAAAGGGCTCATCAAGATTTTCTCCCAAGGTTAAGTGTTGTTTTAAAGATCAAAGGGCGACTTGATATAGTGATAAACTAAAACTTCGTTAATTACAATAATGACCTTAACGATCTAGAAATTGTTTTCTAGATTATCTTCCGCCATAACCCTATCTTTCCACCTTCCCTGCCCCTATTATTCCCCCCGGCATATATTCCCCCTATCTCTCTTTCAGTAACCCTTTCAATCTCCACCACTTTTACGTTTTTTTGTTTTTCTTTTTCCCTTCCTCAAATACTGTTACCATACAAATACCCTTCCCTCTCTCCCTGGATCTTTCTCAATCTTTTCTTTATATTTACTTTTTCCCCTTACTTCCCAGACCTCTTTCTCCTCCCTTCACAATTTTTTCTCTCTCATTCGCGCATATATATATATATATATATATATATATATATATATATATATATATATATATATATATATATATATATATATATATATATATATATTCACACACTATTACGAAGACATCTTTCAGTCAGACATGACGTTCAGATTTTTCTGCATACACTATCTTTCTTTGGTTTCCACTCAGTCTACATATTTTTGGGTCTTCAGCTTGGATCAAATAAAAAAGAAAACACTTCACATTTCCAATGTTTAGTCCATTTATTCGGCCTTCATCAGGGCTACAAACCAAATGAAACATTTTTGTATACAAGAATATACAGAGGGACCGTTTCATTCGAAGATAAAAGTACAATTATTTTGTTAACGTTTAAGAGGCTTACTTGTAGAGTTGTCGTACATTTTATGTTGCACAGTCTAATTTAACTACGCGTTATGCTGACACATAGAGATAAGAAATCCATACAATGAACTTACATTATTTACAATCCTACTGGTAAGCCTATTATATGTTGACAAAATATTGTATTTTATCTATGAATGCAATGATGACTGTAAATATTCCTGAATATAAAAAGAATGTTTTATCTGTTTTGTATCCATGATGATGGCCAAATAGATGACCGAAACGTTGAAAATATAAAGTATTTGTTTTCTCTCATTTACTCAAGAACCACTCTACGTATATGTGATTCGGAAAACTAAAAGGAAGCATATGTCGCAAAATTCCAAATTGAGTTAGTTATGCCACATTATAAGCAATTAAAATTCTAACAATTTGGTGTAAATCTTCAAATTGTAAAAAAAAGCGTTTTATATTTAAGAAATGAAATTCGCTTACAAATATTTTTTGGAATGTTCTTCACAAAAGTACATACAATGAAGAAATAAATAATACATTTTGGTTTCTTGCGTCTCACGAAAAACTTGTTTCCCGTCAAATGGTCCCTTTTCGTTTTCCGCATCACATATAATTACAATGGGTCAAGAATCATTTAATTTTTTAAAATAATTGTTCTAGACCTTATCTGGACCTTCGTTCATAAACCACCGTCGTCTCACATTCTCTCAACATCACCACCAGCCACACGCATTCGCCACCCGAGGGAACCTGTCACCCTGCCCCTCCCCCGGCGCGTTCTCGACGCCTCGCACTATTTTCAGCGCCTCACTCGGTGGCCTTGCCGCCGCGGCCTTGCCCCTCCCGCGCGCCGAATGCAAAGACACGCGCCGTGCGTTACGAAGAAAAATGCTCGGCGCTGTTCGCGTGCCCGAGACGGGACCGCGAGTACTAACGACGCGAGAAAAGGCCGCGAAAAGCGCTCGAGAATTGGGAGGGAGAAGGCAAAAAGAGGTCGAGAAGAAAAGGCAAATTGATAGTGGGAGTTACAGAGAGAGAGAGATAGAACGAATGAGAAAGAGAGAGAGAGATGGAGAGAGAAAGAGAGTGGCTGTGAATACTACAGTCACAGATTCAGTGTTATAAAGGTGCAGAGAGACAAAAAGACAAAGACTGAGACAAAAAGACAGAGCCAAAAGACAGAGACAAAAAGACAGAGACAAAAAGACAGAGACAGAAAGACAGAGACAGAAAGACAGAAAGAGAGAGAGACAGAAAGACACAAAAGAGAGAGAGAGAGAGAGAGAGAGCGCTACAGATATTGAAAAAGGCTAGGAGTGCCCGAAGAACACAAAGTCAGGAGAAATAGGCGGAGAAAGAACGAGAGAGACTGCTGGAGAGAGGGACGAAGGAAGACAGCGCGTTGTTCCCAATGCACCGGAATGTTTAAAATAAACAAGGCGGCAAGTAGAAAGCTAGCGGCGGCGTTGGGAATACTGATGCCGTATCGACGTCGTCTGCAATGCATGGGAATATTCCTGGAAGTCGTGGGAAGTGCTGCTGGAGAATAACTTGTAGAAATCATGCGTTGGATTATTCAAAGACAGGTGCTCCCGGAACAGTATCAAAATTATCTAACACAGCAACTGTTAGTATAAAAAAAACTCCTTGATTCATGAATGTTCGTAATAGAGACTCTCAACCAATCCTGCAAATTTAGAAACATTTTGCCAAAGATTCACGCCAGATTGAAACACACAACCTTCAAGCAGAATTGCAACCGTCTGCACTATTTAGGTTGGAAGACGTAACAAATAGAGAAGGTCCAAAACGAGCTATGTGTACTTTCCGGATGAAGCCGGAAGCTTTGCCATGCCGCGCGTAAAAAATTCACACTCCATCTTCCGCACTTCCTGCGGGCAGCGCGCGCTCGCAAAGAACGGGCTCCCCGCGCGGCCATCCGCGCAACGAGCAACCGCGGGCCGCCTCTTAAAACGACTGTCAATATTAAATTTCGCCGCAGTTTCATCTCGAGTTTTACGATTATGCTCTGTATGCACGGAGGGAAGCGGCGGCACCGACGTGCCAGGGTCTGTCTAGCACGCCCGCTCTTCCCCTCATCACCCCGCCCCGCCCCGTCCTTTAACTGGTCCTTGCTTCGCTCCTCACCCCATTGCAGTAACGCCCTTTCTACGTTCTCAGTTCATCCCTTTCCCCCCTTCCAGCCACTTCCTGCCCGCCGATGTGGCCCTTCGCAATTCCACCCATTCCCTTCCCCCCCTTCCCCCTTTGCAATTCCAAACTAGTCACACCAATATGTTTTCTCATCTTCTATCCCTTTTCTACCTCTCTTAAACAGTCCCTACATATTCTAGTTCATCCTTGCTTGCTCTAGTTCGTCCCCATCTGGCTTAGTCCATCCCCATCTCCTATTGCCCTTTTCCACTTTTCCCAAACTGCTCCACCTCTCACAGCCTGTTTCTTTCACCTTCCGCCATTCCACATCACAAGTATCATCCCACGATCAATACCGTCAATCCACACTACTTCTCACCCATTCACACCTCTCTCTCCAGTCAACCAAACCACACTAGACTTGTTCGGATCACTTCGTACTCTATTGCTCCTCTCCAGGACCTGGCCCAATTATCCTTCCCACGTCCACCTCTTACCGCCGTTCTATATCACTTCTCGCATATGCTTGTCTCTTCCAACCCCTTCCGCCATTCCTCTTACTGCATCTTTACTGTCGTTGCCACCTCTTTCCCCTTGACCCGCCATGCTGTTGGACTAGCGGGGGAGGGCTTCTGGAGTTTAATTCTGGCGCGTTTACGAGCTTTTTAACCCAACTTCGCTTTGATTGTGATCTTCAACCAAACCTAACGACTCTGCGGGAGGTCGGTCCGCAATACACGAAGTCAAGGCGTAAAGAATGCGGTAATATGATAATTTATGATGGATAGATATGAAAAACTACGCTTCTCTTGCACTTTTTCATTAGTGCATTTTTAATACTTTACGAGAATAAGAACAGAACAACGTATTACGCACAATATTTATACAGTTACATTTTATTCTCAAATAAAGTATTTCCAATATAAAAATTCTGCATACCGTATAATACAAAGTGTGAATGCGAATGGTATTTAAATAATATTTGCATCGCAATTGGCGATACACACACTGTTCGAGAACATAAATATATCAAGTTTTGACGTCCGAGAATAGAACATCTCTTGAGAAACGATTACTTTGCAATTTTGTAGCTCAGCTGTCCTAGAATCTCTTTAGAACATCTATGAATCGTGTTCAAAAGGAGAAACAGAATATTGGTAGTTTAGTACTAAACTAACTTCGAGAAATACCATTAGGCTTAGAATTTTTTCTTGAGTTTCCTCAGAAAAGTTTATTTTACTGAAGACAGCTTTGGATGGTCCTTCGGATGCTCATTGCAGGCTACACAAAAAACTTTAAGATATTGACTAAGAGTAATAATTCTCTTTCGTTGATTTGAAATATCTTAATATGTTTGTTAGCAGAAACAATAAAAATAAACTCTATTACATTTCAAAACTAGCTGAAGTATCACGCGTTGCCGGGTATTTTTTATTACATTCGTCTGTGGGCAGGAAGAGGAACTAATTCCATCTGTGGCGAGACCTCGTACTGGTCTAGCCCACTCTGCTCCACCCCCCGCCGCGCCTTTACCTCTCAGATATTATAGACGTGTGATATTATAAGATTTTATAAGATCAGATATTATAAGCGTGAAGGTGCTATTGGAATGAATAAAAAAGCATTTAGGAAATATTACGTTTATGTATATGTGCCTTGATGGATTCCCTCACCTCTTTCGAAAGATTTTCAAAAACTTGAACTCTGCCATAAGGTGTAGAAATGGGGTTTGTTCAGGTAATTTTTATGAAATCTCATGCGTCAGTTTTCTCTTTTTTTGTAGACCTCGTGTACATAATATCGTTAAAATTATAATGAAAACGTAGATTTAAATGAAAAAATTAAATAAATCTTCTTTATGTAACTTTTAGTAATCGATTTGTAACTCATGTCAAACTGCTATTTTGAGATGTTCATTTCAGGCACAATTTGCGGAGCCTAACTCCGCTGTTCTACCGCATATTTCGAATTTGTTTACAAAATTATAAAGTGTTGCAAAATTGTTAACTTGCTTGTAAACAAATTCTGTGGCTAATTTAATTATGCTAAATTCGTATTTTTACGGCAAGTATGAGCATAATTTTTATTTTGTTTTTATATTCTCTGTAAGTCCTGCAATTTTCAAGTCGATATATTCAATATCAAATCAGATAGAAAGTCGATTCATTCAATATCAAATAGAAAGATAATTGATCATAAACAAATTATTTTTCAAGGAGCATTACGCCCAAAAGATTGTTTCTGCTTTTCTATCAAATATATGTTCAGCAACCGAATAGCTGTATGATTAATTTTGTTTAAAGTCTCCTGTTAAAACCGAGAGTCAGAAACTACTTGTCCCTCTTGTTTAACCATTACCATTAAAAAATAGGGAAACATACTATTAGCTGTTTGCTATAAACTGCATTGGATTGGATGAATGCAGTATTAATGTTTTTAAATACAGAAATATTCAATTTTGTATTTTGAAAGATCACATGAGTAGAATCACACATCACAAAATACTATTTCAATTGCACAAGTATAGAAATTTCTAAATGAACGCATATAACTTTATGTTAATATTTTAAATTTAATTTATCATTCAATAATTCAGGATCATCTTTCTAAAACTGTTAATTTGATGTTTTATGCTATAATAACGAATGCAAATACATGTGAAATCGCGTTACGTTCTCTCTTCCTCTAGATTAGTAAGTGCATGCAATCAGATTTTTTGTTAAACATCTCTAGCGGACCTCCTAAGTATCAATACGAATTTTAATTTTTTTCTTTATAAATTCAGTAAAATTGCATATTTGTTTTAAAATTCTAAAGTTAACCAACAGAAATTCACTTAGGGAACCTTCTTAAATCCTTAAATTTTAAAAAAAGTCCAAGATTTAACTACTATATTCGATAGATGACAGATATGTCATCCGCAATGAAATTTCATTGTAAAATTGTATTTGTTTGCATTGTTAATACATATTTTTAAACAATATTAATAATTATATTTAAAATATTTTTTAGATTAGCGAACATTTCAATGAAATTTCGTGAATTCCTAAATGGTTAAAATTAATTATTGTAGCATCTTAAAATATAACAAAGATACGTACTTGGTAAAAGGAGGTGTTACTACTAAAATAAAACAAAAAAACTTGTTAAAACAATTCAAAGAGATTTGGCGTTTATGTTTACAGTTTAGTAAATATCAATGCCGTAGCATTTTCCAGTGAAAATACTTAGAACGAACTTGGTGGTCAAGTTATATTATATTCCCCATACAGACTACATTTCAGTTTCAATCCCGCAAATATCCTCAGAGTTCAAAGTTGGTTTGTTGGACGCTTCTCTCCACTCTATGAAATTCACAAAGCCTTGAATTTTGCACGACCATCTGTACTGGAAGGACGTAGCGGTTTATCAAAAGAAAACGGGTCATTCAAAGTATCTAATGTTCAATCGTTGAAAAAGTGTAACCAATAAAACCTACCTCTAAAGAAAATATCAAGTAATCAATGTTAATGACCGCCGCTTAACATTGTGTTTACTATTTCGATGTTTTCAACATCCTATAGAAAACGCTTGTTTTTCCAGGCTATTATAAAACAAATTCAATAAATATAAGCATTATTCACGTTATTATTTGTAAAACACTGAACAATCTAAAATGTTATTTGATTCATGTCTTCATCGGAGGTCTGAGGTTAAAACAAAAACTGACAAGCAGAGAAAATTAAAGTAATTGTGAGTGACTGATGAAGTTGAATCATCAAAGGAAAAACAATGTTTCTTGCTTCATATAATGCCACCTTTAAAAATTTATAATTGAAACAATTTAAAATGAAATTAAATATTGTAATACAATGTTACGATTTGAATAACATAGAAAGTTATACGTAATATGTCAACATTCAAGTGAACTATAATTTTTGTATAAATTTGACTTCTTGTTCTACAAAAAATGACATCTGACAGAACTTATGTTGACAGTTCTTATGCCATGGGTTTGTTCTACTATGCCATGGGTTTATACTACTTGCAGTACGCTAATTATTATTTTTGGTATTAATGAAGGATAGATATATGCAGGGCTTGATTTTTGCCAGAACGTGAGGGTACGGCGTTCCGTTACCTTCGGAATAATTATTAAATTATATTATATTTAAATAACTATTGCTATTACATTAATAATTAATTCATGTAGCGTTCCGGCACCTAAAATATTAAAAATAAAGTACTGGATATATGTACCATAATAACTCTTATTATGACACTGATCTCAGTTTCGTCAAGTTTTACTTTTAGACAATCAAAATGAATGGTCAATCAAAGTTTACCCACTTAAATGAAGTGTATCTTACTATATATACTATTTAGATTGGTTTGGTTTGTTTTTTTCGTGTTTCCGGGCGCGTCAACTACTTTGGTCATTAGTCCCGTTAGCGTAGTGCATGTTTTTTTCTCGGGAGATGGCGGTGATCTTTCCCCGCTGAATGGGAGATCCGGCGCCGACCTACCGTCAGCTAATGGGGTTTCCCCCTAACCAGGACTCTCCCACCAGCGAGGCACCGCCCCAGCCGGGACAAGCTCTAAGCTCCCGATCGATCTCCCGGAATATATATATTAGTGTAGTGCATGTTAGTGTAAGTGTGTAAGGGGGAGAGGATAGGACAAGGAAGAGGAAGGAAAGAAAGCGCGCGGTCCGTGGCCCGTTTGGTAGGGTACTGCTCCGACATTCACCTGGTGTTGATCGGAGAAATCACGGAAAACTACCGATCAGAGCATCCGGCTGCTAGAATTCTCCTCCAGGCAGCGACTGAATTCGACCTAGCTGAAAAGTTAGTGTCGAAAATCCGGCCGCCGTCAGGACTCGAACCTATGACCTCTCGGTTAGAGGCGCTGCAGTGACATCAGTTGATGCACTGAGCTGCCGCTTCCGGTCATACTATTTAGACAAAACTAGTGCTGCTTCAACAGCACGTGCTTTCACGTCTTATTTGCAATAGCTACGCAATATACAATACGGACTACGTGAACTTGGAAAAGTAATTTTTTCAGCAACAATTATTTTCTCCTCGCTGGTATTCGATCTCGGATTCTTAAAATTAACATGCCTGACCCGTTTCCCCTACACCACAAATCACACAACTGAATTTCCTTCTTTTGACGCAAAAAGAAAGTGAAACATTTGCATTTACAGTTCTTAAAAATTCAGAGTGTTTAATTTACATTAATTCAAGATCTAGTTTTAAAAACAGAATTCATGATGGAAAACATCTCTAAAATCTCTTGCGTCAATATCGTTTTTCGACAATGTTAGTATTTGTTTGCAATTTTCCAAAATTCAGATTGTTTGCCCAAAATTTGACGTACATTTTTAAACGTCTTTTGCTTTGAATAGATTTATAGAAAAATAATTGAAGCTCTTTTTGAGAAACTTTGGAAAGTATGCTGAGTTTCGGTGTAAAGTACTGTCAAAATTAAAAGATTCGTTTCAAATTCCAGGATTCGTGACATCAGCCAGATCGTTGAAGAAATATCCATTTTGGTGAAAATCCTGTTTACTTTAGGCTGAAGAATTATCCATACGTAGACGGACTGCCGAAGAGGTTTCTCCAAAATCACTTTTTCAGGTTCAAAACAATCGTTTTGTCAGCCCTGTGTATAAAAAGTAATATACTAACACGATCAACAATCCACTTTTCTCGAATTAGCAAAATGCAAGAGACGTTTTTTCAATGGAAATTTCGAAACTTAGCTGCATTTCTCTTTACACTCGTATACGTGGAGATAAAGATATACTAACGTTATAAGATTTTAACTCGGGTCCTTGTAATTCGGAGGTCTTTATTTCTTGGAGGTATTGTGAGTGTAAAAGCATCTACAAAGCCGAAGAAGAATATTTCATTGAATACGAAGAAAAATCACTTGCATTTTTAAAGTTGTCCTTTCTGGAACGAGTAGGGAACTTGAGTCTATGGCGAGCAAAGGTGGGTCTCTGCCTTTGAAGAACTGAAGGATATATTCAGAACTGTCGAAATCTCCACTCGAGTGTTGAGATTTCTTTACGATCAACCCACATATTCATGATTATACTCGTATTCAGGCAAGGAAATTTAATATTTGAAGGTAAAGCTTGCGGGAATAATGGGTTATCTCCTCCTTTCCACAGACTTCATCACAAAATGAAGTGTCTAATATCCAAATGAATATGATACACAATTGTAATACTTAAAGTGTTCATGACTTGTTTATTTCTGATTATTCATCCTCCTCGTTAATATTGCTTTTCATTCACGATTAGCTGTTTCAGATGAAACAATAAAATGTACGATATTCTAGTGGAAATCCATTGCAGAACAGTAAGTTGGTGAAATATGTCTCTTTCAATATCAATATCAACAAGAGGCTGTAAGTACCTTTTTGGCAATATTGAAAGGTAAATAATCTAATCTTGGACGTCTCTTCTTTATGTTGATACACTGGCGTGTTATTTTTAATTTTTTCTTTAATATCACATATTGTTGCCCTTTCTTCTTTTTTTGTTGATCGGGAGAGATAGCTCAGAGCATCAACTGATGTCACTGCAGCCTGGGCGGTCCTAGGTTCGAGTTCGACGGTGGTAGGATTTTCGACTTTTGCTTGTCAACTAGATCGAATTCAGCTGCTGTCTGGAGAAGAATTCTAGCAACCAGCGGCTCTGATCGGTAGTTTCCAGTGTGTTTTCTTCGATCAACACCAGGCGAATGTCGGAGCAGTACCCTAACAAACGGGCCGCGGACTGCGCGCGATCTTTACTACTTATTCCTTGTCCTATCCTCACCCCTTACACACACTTATACCAATATACATTACAATTCCACACATATCAGGAGACCGGTCAGAAACTTAGAGCTTGTCCAGGCTCGCGCGGTGCCCCGCTGTTGGGGGATACCTGGTATTGCGCAATACTACGCCCTGATGAAGGTCGCAGAATGGCGACCGAAACGTCAGCACCTGTGCCCTGAACGCGGCATCTCCCGGATAGCCAAGTAAGTTCAAATTCCGACCGCGGAAGCCTACGCTCTCAGCTATAGCTTTTTTTCAAAATTAGTCATAATTGAAGTATATTCACCATATTATTTTTATTTTGCAACTGAGCAGACGATTGCATTATAATTCAATCGCATGACTTCTTCGCGTAGCGCCGTTGCAAGCAACAGTTGCTGAAAGCGAGGAGAAGTCACGTAGTCAACGCCGGCAGAGTTCACTTCCTGACATTTGGGCGGAGGCGCCGGCGGCGTCTGCAGGGCACGAAGACACTTCGCCATCGATTTCCGGAGAGGGGCGGGGAAGCATGAGGGGGGCGGGGTTATGGTTAGTGCAAGGCAGGCGCGCGGTGTGCGGAAGGCTGCACGCGGGGTCGCTTAATAACCCACAGCACCAGCGGTGGCGGCGGCGGCGGCGGTGAAGTCGGCGGCGGCTGTGAAGGCGGAGGCGGCGGAGGCGGCGGAGGCGGCGGAGGCGGCGGAGGCGGCGGAGGCGGCGGAGGCGGCGGCGGAGGCGGCGGACGCGTCTTGCAAGACGGCCTGCTTTTCGCTTCTGCCCGCCCTCAGGTCTCTCGTACGCCTGCCCACCTCACCCCCCGATTCCGCTCTTTCACCCTGCCTCAGTTGGCTTTGCGGGGGAGAGGGGATGGCGGATCTGAAAGTGGGAACGGAAGGAAAGGGGGGGGGGAGATGGTGGATGAAGGTAGGGGTGGGGAAAAAGGAGAGTGGGTTGGGGTGGAGGCGAAGTGGGAGACAGGAGTGGAGGTGGACACGGAGGTGGAGGCTGAGCTGAAAGCAGAGTTTGGAGGCAGGGGTAAAATGAAGGAGGAGACTCAAGAGGAAATAGAGATGGAAGCGGGGGCGGAGGATAAGGCGGAGATGGAGATAGAAGAGACTATGATGATGGCAGCGGCAGTTATGCGGGTAGTTGGAGAGGCGATGGCTTTGGTACTCGCAATGACGCAATGGCAGTAAAGGTAACGGTGACAGCAACAGAGTTTGGGGTGGTTGCAGCAAGTAAATCGGAGGTGGTAAGGTCGGTAGGGGTGCCAGCGAGTGTGACGGCAGTTGGAGTGAGCAAATAGTATGCGGTGGGGTTGCCGGCGGCGAAGAACCGGTAAGAGAAGCAGATAAGATGTAAACATAGCGTGCGCAAATTCTGGAAACAACAGAGGAAGAGACAGCAATGGAGTCCGATGATGGAGCAACGTGGTTTCCCGGGGGCTCTGGAGAAAAGCGAAAAAATAAATGAATTGAACTGTGAAGGTAAAACGTGAATATAAAAACCAATGTACACCCAGTTTCCCCTGCAGTTTCTCACTGCAGAGTAAGCTATTCACGATTACGCGATGATTACAAGTAATTTACAAACAAATAAAATCATGAATTCCTAGTAGCCTGGAACAACAAGCATGAATCTGAACAAAATTAGATAAAATGGATTACCAAAAAACTAGCACGCACACTGCTCTCACTGCACTGAAACAGACCGGAGATTAAAAAAAACATCTACAAAATCCGATACTTATCTCGAATGTAAAACGCATGTTCTACAAAGTGTAATCTTGAAAACATTTCTACTAGACCTTCAAATTTTGTAAGCAGTTTTTGAAGTTCAGATTTAAAATTTTATTAATCTAGATCTCTCCATCCACAATTTCCTTCCAATGAGAGAGAAATCTTGTCTTTTTACTGCCTCAATCTTATTTTCCTTAAGATTTAATTTTGAATCAATATATTTGCGTTAATACAAAAAAACTCAAAGTTTAAAATTAATGACAATGACTAAATTTGAGTTTATTGCTTACAAATGTTGATACAATTATTAAAAATTTAATTTCTTTAAAAACATATTTGGGTAAGTAATTTTAAATAATTGGCTATGCATTTTTTCTCAGATCTTATTGAAAGCGAGCCTTTAATGTAATGAATTAATTTATTAAAGTTCTCGAAACATAAATCCGGACGTGCAGATACGAGATTGCACAAGAGAAAAAAAACGGTAGGTGCGGTATGAAAAGGAGAATAAAGAAGAGGGACGTCGGTGTCAAAAACGATAGAAAAGCGCGCGGGCGCCGGGAAGAAGGCCAAGGTTCATATTTACGACGAAGAAGAAGCGTGAGATAAGCGAAGGGGAAGCGACAGCCCCGCAAATGGGTTTAGTGCGAGGGGCTCCGCGTCTGGAAGAGAATAACGCGGGCGGAGTGTGACGGGGTGGCAAATGGGGAAAGCAGAAGGTGTCAATGAAGGGCAGGGGGCACACAAAGTGCTGCCGACACAGCCAATGCCAGCGAAACGGTCAAAAAAAACCTTGCGTGGAAGGAGACGTAAACAACGGATGCTTAACAACGTGAAAACGATCATTTCGAGGAAACGCTACAACTTGTTGAACGAGTTTTGTTCCTTAGTCACGGAGTGTACTTTATCTAGACATTCACTGGAGAAGTTATGTAGTACAAGGCTTTTTTCAACACGACCGTGAATGAGATCTTACGATTAAACAAAAAAATTAGGAAAACATTATTATTTCAAAGTTGTAATTTGAGAACAACTAATCCACTACAATCTCAGCTATGTAAACACAACTCAAAAGGCCACTGAATGCGCTGGAAGAATACTATAAATTTTAAAAAGTAATACACAATAATACACTACATAGAAAAAACTTTTTATATCAAACTGAGTCACAATATTTTAACCTGTGAAAATAGTTTTATAAAATATTACTAAGTTCATGTATTGAACGTACTTTAAAGTAGGTAAGCGTGAAGTTAGATGAATGTGTCTTTATGAAGGTAAAACAGTACTAATCGCCAAGGATCTTTTATGATCCATTGTGGCAATAAAAATAAAGGAATAATCTGAGAATATAAATATATTACATTTTTAAAAAAATAATAGATAATTTAACAAATGAGTACACAATCACCCATTTTTTAAAAGGAAAACTGTTTATCCCTGCGAGAATGTTCTCTTTCATCTCGTGTATAGTTTCGCGTTAAATGAACGTATTACTTCTTGGATTCAGTTAATTGTGAGAGAAGATACTGAACGGTACAAATTAATAGAGGGTAGCATTACACCAGATGACAATTCAATTTTAATAAATTGATATTTTTCTTCCAGCAATTATTAGAAGAAATTGTTCTCGCGCCAAGCATTATACTAATTCCAATGCTTATATCTAACGTGAGTGGATTGATAAATAATTATGGTAATACGATAAAAGTGATCATGGAAGAGAAGGGAAAGCAGGGAAGGGAAGGGAAAATGTGAATACCATTAGAAGACCAACCATGAAACCGCTTTACTCGCCAAAAATTGTACATGGATGAACAATTGTAATGGAACAACCTGAATAGAATGTAGAAATTGTAATGGAACAATCTGAATTTAATATCTGAATACGCAGAGAAGAAAATCTACTAATCTACGAGTCATTTCGACCTAGTATATATCGAACGCATACCTAATAACGGAAGTGACACGAACGAAACTTAATTAGGAAGTCAAAGGCTCCTGTTAGTCTACGCCAGGTACGTCAAACCGCCCCCCTCCGCAAGGTAATTGCCCGTCTGAGGTACCCGGCGCTCCTACGGGCACGGGGAACTTCCCCTGACTCTGCATGCATTTCCCCTTAAAATATATATGCCCCAGCTGCAGTGGTGCGAGGCGTTGAATAGTGGCTTTCTACGAAAATATGTGTGCCAGATTTTTTCTTTCACATAACCGAAAATTGTATTATGTTCATATTCTTCACTACTTATTACTTATTTGATATATTTTTTTATTTGGTTATTTAAGATTGCATCAACATCTTGGTCATTGGCGACTACTATTGGTGTTAACGGTACGGTACTGTGAAGATGAAACGATATGGTGACTATGATAAGGGGTGAAAGGACGAACACAAATAATGCCCGAGGCGGGACTCGAACCCGCGACCCTTCGGTCCGAGATCACTACGACACTACTGCTTTAGCAATCTCGGCCACCGGGCCGACATTTCATATTTATTTTCACTATTTCACTACTTATTTGATATTTATTTTCTTTCTAAATTCTCCCGTATATAAATATCCTTGTTAAGTGACCGGAATATGTTTGAATGGCGAATTCTCTCCTTGATTTCATTTTAAGTTTTGTTATTTAATCAGTCAGATATTTATAATATTTCCGTTTCGCCATCACAAGTTCTCCTAATAATATCAGGAGTTCGAGATGATTCTTGTGAAGCACCTGGACTCGCCTCAGCCATTGATTTGGATTCCTTCGAGAAAAAAGCACGAACTAGAGTTCTCGTCCGCTATGGCACATAGCGTGCAAGACTTGTGTCGGTTGTGTCTTATAAATTGTACGCACCCGTCTTTCCTTAGCTTATTAATATAGTGTGGGTTTATTTGTTTCTTCTTTTTATTCAACACTATTCGTGGGAGTAAAATAATGAAGTTAGTATCCGTTTTCAAATACCACAAACGAAATAACAAAATTAATATTCGCAAGCACCCTTTTTTCGGGAAGCCACAATTAATAAAGCTCTCGGTAATAACAGGGAAACGAGCACATTAAACAAGTAATAAAACATACGACTGGCTCTCTTGTTCCCACTTGAATACACCAGTCATCAACACAACCAATTATTCCCATATCATTTTCCACTTATAAAAATATAATGCTGAGAGATAAAATTAAATTTGCCTCAACGCCGTCCGTTGCACCGATTGAACGCGTGCTCCGAGAATAACGTAATTAGGCTAAAATTCCTCGTGAAAAACGCGTGCGCGACTATCCTACTGAATAATTTTTCCTCTGCTGATAATTCATTGAATGCGGTTAGTGAGGTTAGATTTGGTGGTGTTGTGGGTAGTATAGTGTCCTTGTAAATCAAACTTGTATCCCAGATTGGAAGTCGGAAAACGCAAAAATCATCAAGTCTTTCTTCCAGCGTGGAAGTCAAGTTTCATGGCCTACGTTTGAGAACAATATAATAGATTATGTATATTGTTGAACAAACTAGTGACCACTTTATTAACAGGTTTCTCGCTGAATGGTAATGTGTGACGCTATACCAGCGACCTGTTAATACCCGCGCAACTTTCCTTGACCGATGACCTACCTACCCTCTCTATAGCACAATAAACATATGAAGGTAAAAGCTCGCAGAAAATATCTGATAACAATATTCCAAACGGACCTTCATTGGCACAAAATAGAAACTATTAGCAATTGAAGACAACACTCCTTATCGTATTTTTCTCCAAAACATCTGGAGAAATAGCTGAGGCAGATCCAGATCCTTCATAGGAGATACCTCGAATTTCTGACAAAGTTAGATTGCGAAGTATTGAGAAAGTTCCGAAGGCATGGGTGATTATCCAGAGGTTGGCATTGGTTCATAAACTCGTGTCCAATTTTGTAACTAATACCCCTACCCTACCCATATTTTTCCGAGCCATAGGTTAAGAAAAGTTTCGCGAAGATTATGCGCCACACTAACAGTGAAAAATACTAATAACGATTGGTTGAGGAGAAGAGGGTATAACATCTTGGCTCAGTTGCGGGATGTATTACTTGAGATGGAACACGGAAAGGTGTGAAACGTTTTCTGTCGCAAAAAATGCTAGGAACTCGAACCCCTGGACATCTTGGTCCCCTATAGATGAATCTAATACTATTTGGCCAAAAAATATACGAAATACTAACGTTCAAAAATAAACAACTTAACATAGAAGTGTAAATATTTAAATGTTTTAGAATAATTCGCAGGGAGGGGAAGGAAGAAGAGTGTATATTTAAAATAAGGCAAAGCATTTTGGAAATTCATCTTGCGCTCATGTTCTATCGGGGGCTAGATCGATGGATTTGGAAGGCATAATAAATATGCAGTATGACTTCGCAAGGAAAGTCAAAGACACAGCTCCTTGACAACTATGAACGACAAAGACATGACTGATCATAGGCTCAGGAATAGAATTGGATGAATGTGATCATTCCTGAAATTCTGAACTTAAGTACCATTTTTCTCTAGTTACTTTATCGTATACGGACATACATACGGAGTAATATATGTAGTATATTACATTCTCGTATACGTACGTACATACGGAGAGAAAGTTATGTCATGCTGCGGAAAATCGATTCCGAGATTTAACGGATATACACGTTTTGGTGTCCCCTGACACCGAAAAAGTGTTTTTTTTTTTTTCAAAATGTGCCTATCTGTCCGTCAATCTGTCTGGCAATCCGTCCGTCTGTGAACAACACTAGCGCCTAAACCATACGTAGGATTTTTACCAAATTGAAGAAACCCCTGTCTATCTGGCTGTAGCCGAAACTTTGAGATTTTGAAAAACAATATTTAAAATTTGGGGGTACTTTACATGAGCCCCACAGATATGTCCAGAATTTTCTGAAAACCGGCTCCAAATGTTTTCTTTAAATTTCATGAAAGAATAGAATAAAATACATTTATAAAGGTGGCAGAGGTCCGATCTTCAGGGTTAACTCTAAATTTCTGAACATTTAAAAAATTTCAATTTTTTTTCGGCGTCTTCCAACAACTTAAGATTAAAATAGATATTTCAAGATAGATATTTTCCGTCGATTGAAATTCATTGTTCGTAATCAGTTCTTTCAATAAGGTCATGTACATATTTTCAACATTTTAGTAATTTTTTAGCAATATTGCGTGCAATATATGCAATTTATAAAAACAAAGAAGATTCTCTCAAAAAAGGCTCGAAATTTCTAATTCAAACATTTGATAGGGATAGTGCAAAATGCATTCTATAAGATGACACAAACACCATATAGCTCTAATCTTTTGTTGTTGTTTTTAATTACAAAAATGTATTTTTTTTACTTGACTCTCCCTATATCCATATTTACATTATAAGAAATTTGTTCACACTATTTTATCTATGAGTACATATGCTTTAAATAGTGTCAGATTAAGTTTCTTGAAAACTCAACAGTTTTCTTTTAAAATGAGTTCCAATTTCCGCATTTTGAGAAACGCTCAAATGCTATTTTCTCAAAAACGCTCCAATTTTTTCTTGAAATGTTTCTTAAGAATTATTTAAGATGACAAAGTTCATGTTGGTGTCTTCTTTTGTTTTTTCAAAAATTATACAAATGTAATATTTTAATGTCTCACGCTGTGAATATGCCTGTTTTCATCGATTTGTATACATTAATGCATTTTTGAGTGGAAGTGCTGAAAATGACTTTAAAGTAAGTTTTTCGAAAATTCACAAATTTACTGTAAAAGAGAGCTTCAAATTTCGCATTGATAGTAAGGCTTAAAAGCAATTTTCTTTAAAAAGGCTCTAAATTTTTAATGAAAATTGTTATTTAGGACCAGGTGTTACTTTTATTATTCTTGAAGTAATATTTCGATTCTACCATTAGGAATCCGCAAATTGCGAACATTTAAAAAAAATTATATATTTAGGCGGCGATATATGGCATCAGGCAAGAGGATGGGGATAGACAGTAAAGCCTGCCCACAGCAAAGAAACTAGAAAACTTTACTACGAGAAAGTCTGTGCCATTCTAAAGTACCATTAGCTCGTTTTTAAGTTTTTTCATGGCCGTCTCTAAGGAATATTCCCAACTGGAATTCGGATCCTGGCACCACCGTGAACAACAGGTCACCACTGGGCACCTGCCAACTGGAGCTAATTCATTTAATCAGTTAACCCTTGCGAAACGTCCGCTGGGCGCACCCACGAAACCCCACGCGCACGGGGGTGGGGGTGGGGGTGGGGAGCACAGAGGGCGCGCCTGCTGTCATCGCACTATCGCTCTTCAGATGAAAACAGATCTCTCGTGCGTCCCTGACGCGCTCCCGCGGCGAACGTGCAAACTACATGAGTACGCAAACTACATTCGCGTGATTTTTATTTAAACTTAAATATAGGGGGAAATTGTCTCTTAACATGAAGTTAGGGAGCTATCTTTTAAGTCTCGCGTTGACCTTTCGGAAAAAGGGATGTTGACAACAGAAATAATTCTGCTATTAGCTTCCTCCGTACGAACATTCTGCTCGTTGTAAATTCTTGTTTTAAAATATGAAAATAACTTCATATTGGATGCCAACGTCACGCCAGAATCTGAATTGCACGTTGAAGCGCTGCCATGACGTTATTCATCAACACATCAAGTTAATTTTACTTAGCTTATCAGCATTTTCTGACCACTCTAGTACTTTCACCCTACTGCTAATTTTCCATCTGAAGATTCATCCAAATGTTCTCTCAAATGTTCTCCCCTCATCTTGTTACGTTCACCGAATCTTCCCGCACTTGTTAATTTACCAATTAAACTGAAAATACAAAAATTTAATTTATGTATTATTTTCTAATGAAAAAAATCTATAAACCTTGTGGGGGCGTACCATGCAGTACCTTTCCTGCCGAATGAAATGGTAAGTTCAGAATGTCCAGAGTACTCAGAAGAGCAAAAATATTGAAAACTATAATAGAAGGTTCCGAAGATTATTGGTAAAAAATTTAATCTCCAAAAAAGATAAATTTTAATATCATTCTTATAAAATAGAAATAGTTTTTCAGTGGAACCCAACTTTCAGCATTTCTGACTATCTGTTCCACAGAGTGTCGGAACCATCAAAATATGTAATAGAAGACCCTAAAATATCTGTTTGTGGATTCCGGTATTAGAAAAGATACACTTGTGTCCCTCCGAGGGACATAAAAAATTGTTTTAAGTTTCTAGGTCATCATGCTGATCCAGGTGGTCTCAATTGCTTAGGCAGTAGTGCCGTGTCGATCTCGAGCCGCAGGATCGCGGGTTTGAGTCCCGCCACGGACATTGCTGTATATGTGTTTGTCCTTTCACCCCTCATATCACTGTATCACTTCATTCAGTATTCCCTGCAAAAAGGAAGGAGGCTCTTGCCCTTAATGAGATCTTATTCAACTAATTAAAAAAAGGGCCATCGTTTCAGAGTTATGCACGATGGCAGTGTGTGTTGCGGGTTTCATGTGCGCCTGACATAATGATGAAACTATGACATAATCTACAAACTTCCATATTTTTCGTCTTAAATTGCGCTTATTTCCACTGAAAGAGAATTCATTAATCAGCGATTTTACACCAAAGAGGTTTTGTGTCAATATTTCTTATGAAATGGAATAATCCGTCATCGCTCCTGAACGTTTTATATATAGATAGGATATATGATTATAGAAATCCACTGCTCCCTGTTGTACCGAGGAAACCTATAGGCTCATCTCGCTATTGTTCTATTTCATTAACCCCTAGATAATCCTTCGGTACATCTCAGCTCATCTAACTGCCGGGTAATGAAGAACGATCATGAATGTAAGGTAATATATGAGGAAGATATGATTCATGGAGCTATGAAATAGCTTTTATTCCACGAACACTTAATTCGACGAATGCTTTCGACGAATACACACGAGATTCAAACCCACAGTACATCGGCGGCTAGATTTGGATAGAGTGGTAGTCCAATAAACATTCTTAATTATGATGCCAATATATTTGTCTCATACCATGTCTGAAATGGATGAATGATTTCATGGACAAGTGATTACGAAAATACCACATGAATGACGATGAAGCAATGGCAGAACGGTAGAGAACGTGAAAGACCCTTTAACACACGTGTCCACAACAAATTTCACGTGGATCGATCGAGATTCGAACCCCAGCTTGGAAGTCAAAGGTTGACCGTACATCTCAAAAAAAAAAAAAAAGAACAAGAAGTAAAAGAAGAAAAGAAGAGCACAAATAAAAAAAAAAAAAATTAAAAAAGAAGAATGAAGAGTATAAAATGATGAAAACTAAGAAGAAAAGAAGAATAAGGAGGTGGAAGAGGAAAAGAAGAAGGAGGAGGAGGAGGAGGAAGAGGAAAGAGGGGCGGGTGTATCACAAGGCAGCGTCGGCGGACTTTGAAATTCAATTTCCCCTTTGGCGGGCGCATGGGGCTCGACTTGCGCTCTTCCGCCCCATCAGCGGCGCGTAATGAACGGCCAATATGTCGGGAGGCGCTGATTTAAAATTCCGATCGCGGCCGTGCACCTCTCACGCCGCGAGGCGGCGCTACCGTCGCCGGTGATTGATATGCAAAGTGGAGGTGGAGAAGGGGAGGGTAAGGGGCAGGAAATGCTGATTCAGGGCGGGGAAGAGTGGAAGAGGGCGAGAAAACTCGCTAAGCCTCGGTAACGAGGGGGGGGCGGAGAAATGAAAGAGGTAAACACATATTGGAGTTGGGTGAAAGGATTAGAAAAGGATTGGGAATATTGTTACACAAGTGGGGCGTTATTGGTTTTGTTTTAATTACTGAGGTGGTTGCTATCTTTATCAGCGTTCTTGTTATTAATATTAAGACGATGAAGTTAACTTGAAAATTAGTATTAAACTGCTCTTGTGACGGAAAAGGGAGGCGGGAAAGAAAGTGTAAAGTGGTAAAATAAGTTGTTATAAGGAAACATTTCTATTTGTTTAAGAAATACGATTCTCTCTTCAGCATCCTTGAAGAGAGTTAAGAGAAATTTGTAAGGACATTAGGTTAGAAGTACTATCATTAAAGGTAATTGAGATACAAATGTCGGATCATAGTGAACCATTTCTTAAGGGAATATTAACTCCTTTCTTCAGCAATTCTGAGTTTATGTCCGAAATTGGAGGTTGGACAACACAAGTACAAGGAGTAACTGAAAGACGGTATCACTTTGACAGATCGGGAAACTAATGAACGTCATGCATGGCGAATGCATTGCAAGAGATAGCCATGAAGCCATTAACAATTTATATAATTGTAAATTAACGTACTGACAAAATGAGTACCTGGGCATAACCTGCAGTTATGTTGCCAGCAGAGGTCAAACAGTATTTGTCAGAGCGGCCCCTTCTTATAGTAATCTCTCTTTATATCATTTACTATTTTATTTAGAGTATTTATACACTAGTTGAATTAAATCCACGAATTTATTTATCGCGTTCATTAGGAAAGAGAAGGAATAAATTATATCAAAACTGAAATTAAAGTAATTTAATTAATATCCGCCCCGCCCACTCCTATTATCTTCCAGCCTCGCTCGCTCTCCTCGTGCTGTCACGCACTACGTTTCCCGCCTCCGTCCTGACCCGCCGTCCATCACTTCCTCGCCCGTACCGCTGCTCCTCAGTTCACAATTCCTGCATGCGTTGCAGATCACAGTACGAATAAACGAAATATCCCATTTCACCTCTTCATAGGATGAATTTTGAAAATTCTTTTTTTAATACCTACCTAGGTATTCATCAAATTTCATGCTTCCAGTTTCAGTAATCTTGACTCGGCATTGACCTATCAAGCAGTTTCTCTTCTTACTTTAAGTTTGATATTAGATTAATATTTTCATGGCAACATTTAGAATTGCTCTTTTTTTAATGATTTTGTGGTTGACTGTGTTGTATATACATTCCCAGTTTGGATCAATGGTCATGAAATGTTTTTCATTAATAGAGTAATGAAGAATACATTTTATATGTCTACATATTGGCAAAGGATCTTCACGTAGTCTACATGTTGTACAAACTATTTCTGCATCCCTTTCAATAAATAAATTAAAAGTTCAATTTGTTGATGAAAAATAAATAAAAGTGATAAAAAGATCATTACAAAGTAAACGACTCAAATAAAGGAAAGGAAAGAAATTAAATAAAACTAAACAATAAAAACATTGGAGAATAAACATCCATATTGGGAAATTATTATATAACCACTCTTCTTCTGTGAGGTATAGGAGATAAATAAAACCAAATGAGTCTCTGACAATAAAATTACAGAAAAAGACCAAAAAATAAGAAGAATTTAAACAAAGAAAAAAGAGACAAGCGCGTTAAAAAAAAAGCATCTTAAAAACATTGAAGGAGAGATCCGAGTACAAAGCGCGCTACGAAACGACCAAGGACGCATAAAGGCGTGCAAGAGCATAAAACGAGGTGAGGGAGGAGGAGCGTGGAAAGATGTAAAGTTCGTTGAGGGGCACGATGCAACACAGGGGCGGAGTGAGATCGAGCTGCAAGGGGTGGCTTACACAAAAAGGAAGGGTTGAACCTGGGAAAAAGCGAGGGGGATGGGACGAAGTGAAGAGGAATTGGAGAGAGTGCAAGGTCACAGAGGAGAGTGGGAGGCGAAAAAACGGTGAGAAATAGAAAGTGGGTGTAGTTGAAAATGTGAAGAGAGAGTGAAGACGGAGGAGTGAGAGGAGGTGTGGCGTAATTGGTAGGAAGAAGCGGGGAGCGACGGGAAGGCAGGAGGTGAGGTGGCGGGGAGTGGGGGTGGAGTGGGGGTGGAGAGTGGGGTGGAGAGTGGGGGTGGAGATCAAAAAGGAGCGAGGTGTCGCAAGGAGGCGAACGGCGGGACAAATGGAGAAGGTGGACGAAGTGAGGCACAGAATATGACTGGGAGAGGTGAGATGGTGCGCTGCCAGACGAGGAGATGGAGAGTAGAGCAAACGTGGCCAAAGGGGCGGGTGAATGGGGACAGGATGCTGAGTGGGGAGGGGCGACACGCCGTATGGCAGGACGGGGTAGGGCGATGTGGTTCGGGACAGGTCAAGGCTGATCGATGAGGAGAAAGCTGCTTAGTATGAGACGCAGCAATGAGAAGCAGGACGGTAGAGGTGCGGGTCAGGGCTGGTGAGCAGTGCGGTGTAGGAAGGGGCGGGTAGGGTAGGGTAGGGGGGGGCGAGGTGAGAAGCGGAGCAGGGCGAGACAAGGCGGGTGGGACGGGGCGAGGCGGTGGTGCGGGGTGGGGCGGAGCGGGGCGGGGAGTGGCGGGCAGGGCGGGACGGAGCGGGCGATGCGAGGCGTGGAAGGGCGAGGAGCGGGGGGCGGGACGGGGCGTGTCGGGGTGGGGCGGGGCGGGTTGGGGAGGGGCGGAATGGAGCGGGGAAGGGCGTGGCGGTATGGAGCGGGGGGGGCGGGGCCGGGCCTAGAGATGCAAACAGCGCCGAGCGCCGGCCTTACCTCCTTGACGTTGTAAGGGTCAATGAAGAGGCAGGCGGCGCGTGAGGCCCCCAGCAGGCAGAGGAAGCCGTTGATGGTGGACATGAAAGGCCGCGCCGATATGAGCGACCTGCAACAGAGCCAGAGAGTGCCTCCTCAGGGTTACCGCAGCCACTTGCGCTCTCGCTCTTCCCTACAGAGCACCACGCGCGGCCTCTCGGGGTACCACAAGCTGAATAGGCTGATCGCTACAATATTAAATGCAAAGAACATTAGTTTCCAGACTATATATACTAGAGGATTATTTTTTCACAGTAATGTCTTGGCTATATTTTAAAAGTTGTATCAAAGGATTTTTAAGAAATTTGAATTTTTGTTCTAAATATGAATTTTAATAAGTGTAGAATATTTACACCCACATTTTTATTATTTTCATTTACATAATATGTTATATAATTTTTTTACAAAATTACACATTTATATAATGTGATATACTAAAAATGATACGATAAAAGTTGTTTGTCTTGGCGAAGAATGACTAAACGTTTGAAGTCTCTGGCTCTAATAGTTTAGGAAATAATGTTCCTTATATACCTACAACTTTCGAGAATCAGCCTTCAAAATTTGCCCTGTATTTCTAGTACATTCCAGGTCCATATGACGGATTTTCTGAGCAACTCGACATTTACTCTTCTAGTTTGTTTTTTAATGATATTATAGTGTGTGTCTGGTTTGCTTCCCATATTCCCCTCGTTTCCTCCCTCTTGTTTTTTTATTTCTCTCATTGTAAAGTAAAAAAAGTTGGAGATAATTTTACATTGGCAACCACGTAGAGCATGGACGACGCACAGCATATTATTTAATTAAATAAACACTTAGAAACAACGTATAAATAAAATGAATACGTAATTCAAAAGGGAAGTATTGAAGATTAATAATTCACAAAAAAGTAAAAATCGATATTTTTCAAGTTGTTCGCCTTCCGCGTCTCCTTAAAGATCTCATGTACTTTTCTTTTGTAGTACAAAATACATTTTGATACTATAAAATATAATATTTAACTATATTTTGTACTATCAAAATATCCGCATTTCATTTACTCCTTTCTTTTAACTAACTCACCCGCTTCACTATCAAAATATCCGCATTTCATTTACTCCTTTCTTTTAACTAACTTACCCGCTTCACTATCAAAATATCCGCATTTCATTTACTCCTTTCTTTTAACTAACTCACCCGCTTCTTTTTCGTTGGTTAGTGCAATCACATCACGTCAACTTCACATTGTTTTGAAAATAAAAGAGTTAAAATCGTTTAAGTTTGGTATAACGTGTAGATATTCTTTTTAGGAATATACGACCCCGTATTACCTCGGCACATTACATATACAACCTCGCATATGTAATGTGCGTTCACTATAAGTAGTTTCCATTGTCCTATCAATAAATGTTTTTCTTATATCTTTAGGTGATTTGCTTCTTAAATGGTAAGCTAAGGTGAATTAAGGTGAAGTAGGTCAATTAAAATTTTTATTTTAGTAGTTAAATTATCGTCACGCAAGAATGCGTTAGGCACTGTTTTAAAACCTTTGATACTTAAATGAAGAAATCCATTATTTTGCTCCTGCTGTTGTGGACATTCAAAATTGAAATTATAACAATAATATCTATGAAATATGAATGTTCCTGGAGGTTAGTTGGTTGGTTGTTCGAGATTCCGGGCGCGTCAACAGTTTAGGTCATTAGGGAGGAGGCAGTGATCTTCCCCCGCAGGATGGCGAGTTTCCGGCGCCGACCTGCCGTTGGCTAGCGCGTTTTTTTTTTTTTTCCAACCAGGACTCTCCCACCAGTGGGGCACCGCCCCAGCCGGGACAAGCTCTAAGCACCCGACCGGTCTCCCGGAATGAGTGGTAGTGTAGTGCATGTTAGTGTGTGTTTGTGTGTGTGTGTGTGTAAGGGGATAGGATAGGACGAGGAAGAGATAGGAAAGATCGCGCGTGGTGCGTGGTCCGTTTGTTAGGGTGCTGCTGCGGCATTCGCCTGGTGTTGATTGGAGAAACCACGGAAAACTTCCGATCAGAGCAGCCGGCCGCTAGAATTCTCCTCCTAACAGCGACTAAATTCGACCTAGGTAAAAAATTCGACCTAGTGTCGAAAATCCTGCCACCGTCAGGCCTCGAACCTAGGACCTCCCGGTCTGAGGCGCGACAGTGACATCAGTTGATGCACTGAGCTACCCGGTTTTTTTATAATAGCACGGAAATCTTAAGAATGGTCTAGAAATGCAAACAACTCTATATTTTTCAAATACCGAAGTGAAAAATTCTAATTTCCAGTTGATCTTTAATATTCCGAATCCCAAACCTAATAATGAAATCTTTATTTCCCTCATGAACATTTACAACGAACTGAAATCCATTTTCATAATGATATTTTTAGAATCAATTAATTTCCATCGATGAAGTTAACATTTTTCTTACTGAAAATTGTTGAAAAAAACAATGAATTTTATATACTACCTTATTAACATTAAATAATTTAAATAAAATAATGCTACGGATAAAATGAAATGAAGATTCCTACCCTCTGCATATTATTTAACATAACTAATTTCTACCTTTAATATTTCCCCAGTGAGCTAGAGAATAGTGTTCGGGCACAAGGAGTCTTGCACGGTGTCACGCACGTAGTCACAAATTCGGGTTGAGGTTATCTTGTTAATTGACGAAACACCTATGCCATCGTCCCTGCGGATTAGGCTGTCAATTCTTTTATTGCGCAGTAACAATTCTTTTCTTACCTTCACATACAAAAACAAGTTCTTCTCATAATATTTCTTGATGTAATCAATGTTTAGTGCATTGGGACCGAATTAAATGTGTTATTTACAATCGCTTACAGCCATAAGGTTTCATATCCGAACATTGTTCTCGTAATCTGTACGATTAAGCGAAACTTCAACTACTTTTATACTTAATATTCTCGATTAATTTCTATCATATATGTTCTCAATGACACTGAAACCCATTACAAATGTCTGTAATCAAAACAAATCAAAACATTTAAACTGAACCTCTAACACGCCGCACTTAAAATTTAAATTTTTCTACCATGTCTGCATCCAAAAACATACAATTATTCTCTATATTTTTATTTCTGTCTTATCCAAATTATCACAGTGACATTTTTCAAAACAATTTCGTTAATCTTAACAAGCTCTCTGAGAGCATTTTTGAGGTTTGGGCATTATCATTAAATAAAGTATTTATTTAATGTTTTCACGAAACCTTTCGTACACCGTTTTGTACACCCTACACTTAATTTTGCATTAATTTCCCAAAATACTACTACTTAAAAGCTTTAATTCAAAACCAACGTGTAGCATACAATAAGAATGTGAGATTTATCACAATAGTAGAATTCCAAGTACTAATTATTTTTATTATACAATAAATATATATGTTCTCACACATAGAAACACACAGACACGCACATACAGACTCAAACGCCCACATATATGGATATACAAAAAAATACACACAATACGCAAATTCATAGGAAATAAATATGCACAACCCCTATAATTATTTTTTGTTTCATTCAGTTCGACAGATTGAAATATGGAAATTCGGTTACACGATAAAATTTGCCTCATTGCTGATTCTGCGTTCTAGCCTTTCGGAAATCGTTATTGGTTTCGCACTTGAGCTGACAGAATTGTCAATACCGCGAGTGGAATGAGGGAATTTACGAATACGGACAGTCGTTCTCATACAGATTTGGGATACGCTGAAAAATCACTGTATTGCACCAGGACAGGTGAAATTTGAAATTAAACAAATACGAGATATAATATAAGTAAGAATATTTGTGATACTTTATTGCACTTATATATTATATTGAATAATTTAAATTTTGCAGTAATCTTCTCTTTTTGAAATGTTCGAAATGATATAATTATACAAGTCACTACTGAAGACATTTATTTTTTTAAAATTATGATTATATTATGTACAAAAATAATATTTATAATTATACCTTGATATTTATTAATTTATTACCTTATGTTTGGAAATGGATTTATAACAATAGATTTTCATCAAATAGACATAAAGCTCTCGAAAAATGGAGCCATTAATTTTTTTTTGTTTTTTTTTTTTGACAGTATGTAACTAAAATAACAGTACCGAGTAATAGTTTTCAGAAATGTATTTATCCGAAATACATCCTCCGAAATGCAGATTTCTAAGAGCATAAAATAACATGAGCTGAAATACTGTAAACATATCCTCTGTTTACTGTGCCTCAGTAGTAAATGTATTATGTTAACAGTACTAAATGTAGTGTATCGTAGGGCTGTAAATATGAATATAACCCAGTATGTATACTTGATTTCGCAATTTCATATTCTAAATGCGACTAAGTATAATTTACCAAACATACATCAAATATTTTTATTAATATTAGAATGATAATGCGTCACGCTTAAAAAATACCTTAATCTGAAAGCGGCACACAAACCATCTATTCTCTAAGCATGGTTTTAGAAATCTATTCATTTCGGTTATTACAAATGAAAACGAAAAAAACATTAACATTTACGAAATTATTCTCAGAAAGTTGAATTAAAATAATGATAATTGCACACGATAATTTGCAATGGCTTTTAAACATACTAATGTAAATTTATGGTGCATACATATACATTCTTTAATCGTCCAGCAAATTTGTCCTTCCCCTATTATGCATATAATTATTTCATGAAATCTTCCATATTGCATACTTATACTTTACCTCTTTCTAACATCTTTTTTTTTGTTCGTTATTTAAAGTCGCATCAACATCTAGGTCATTAGAGACCACTGTTGGAGTTAACGGTATGAAAACTATGAAGATGAAACGAATGGTGATGAAGAGAACGTTAACTATAAAGGTGAAACTATGATGATGAGGGATGAAAGGACGAACACAAATACAACCATGCTTGAGACGGGACTCGAACCCGCGACCCTCCGGGCCGAGATCACAACGGCACTATTGTCTTAGCGATCTCGACCACCGTGCGGGCTTTCTAAAATCTTTCTCGTGTTCCTCGGTTGGTACTTCCTAACCAACTGAATGTTTTGGTATCTGTTACGAAAGGATGGTACGTTAATGATGGAAAAATGGGAAATTTTTTTGCAATTGAAAAATTCTGCACTTTGGAAATTTCCGAAAAATCAGAGTTTTCATGTAAATTGCGACCTGTTCCATTGTGAAGAATCTTTTGCTCTTTCCAAGAAAAATATTGTTATAAAAAATTTAAATTATAATTGCAAAAATTTGGATGATTTTTTACCTCAGGTAAAGTACCCAAAACAATGAACTTATCCATTTCAAACTTTCAGGGACTCAAATTTGATTAGATCAATCAGGGAATATCAAGTTTGGAGAAAATTGTCCGAATAGTTAGATTTAGATGTTGACTACAAACGGACGAACGGAGAAACGGACGGAAGGACAGACAAACTGACAAACGGAATCTTTGCCGAAAATCAATTTATCGGTTTCAAGGGTCCATAAAATGTGTATTTGATTATACAACTGATTAGAAAAAGTACATATTACTTAAAGGAACAATAATTATTAATGTATTCGGTATCAGGGCCCCACAATATGAGTTTTTCTGCAAACATTTTTTTTTGCCATTGCGATACAATTCGTTCTCTATACAACGTAAGTAGTATGAATGAAAGAAAAGAACGTTAAGTAAAGTAAGAGAATGCATAACTTTACAATATCTTCCACTCAGTTATTTATTTCAGCCATTATTTTCAGAGTGTTTTTCAGCAGAACTTGTGTTTTCAACATTAGGATAAGTCTTCAACTTTGAATGACATCTTTTGAGCTATTTGTTCTTATATGCTTCACTTCCTCGTCCTTTCTCGACGCGGGGCAGAGAGGGACGCAAACAACGCAAGAAGGTGTGCCCGGAGACATTCCCATGCGCAGAGAGCCTGAAGAGCAGCAATTACCCTAGACTTCAAGACAAGAACCCCCTTTAACATCGTTTTCCACGCAGTAAATTCAAACTCCTCCCCAGCTGTGCGGCAGCCACGATATCGCATGTCACTGAAACAGAACATGAATCTGACTGAAGATTCATTCCATTAACCTATTAACGCCGAACATATTTTTTGTGCTTAGCGCTCGCCCATGGTCGTATATGCGAGTCATTGTTAGCGCTCCGTGATAGCATGTATTTGCCAATTTTAATACTAAAACATTGTTACGTTGCTAAATTGATGTTGCTAAAGCGCAGTCCAGTATCGTCACCCTTGTGCCTCGTCACGCACGTCAGTGTAATAGTACAACTACTACAGATTATACTACTAGGGCGGTCGAAAGCGCCAACCGCTGGTTATATGAGTTTTTTCTAAAAGTAGCATGATCGTCAGATCTTAGCTACATGTACCCCGTCAACTTTGCTGCAAACACTGCATAACACCGGTGTCTCCCTCTCGGGTTAACCACAGGCAGACAGCAGCCAAGCATGGTTTTAGAGGACCCGACGCGTGCCATGTATACACTCTGGCCAGGAGCTTTAGCGATGACGAATAAATCGACATCCCTTACATTAGGTTAAGGCTATGTATCACCACAACCACTCTATCAAGTGCATTACATTTGCAGCAAATCCGATTCTTAAAAGGATGTTTTCTTACAAGACACGAAGAACCATTCCGTTTGCGCGTTGGACAGGTTCCTTTTTGAGCTGCTTAAAATGACGATTCTCTTCAGGAACCGGGAAAATGTTCCCATTAAGATACGTTTTCAACATATGCAGGGTTCGGCTGGCACTGAATTTACTGTACTTGTTTTCCATTCTTTATGTATCTTAGAATGAAAATAACAATTTAGCTATATCTCCAAATAATATATTTACATCCTACTTTAAGAGATCAAAATCTTGAGGTGATACGAAGCTTGTATAAAAGTTTACAAATATGTTGTTTTAACTTAAAAATACACGTCATTAACTCTCAGTTTTGTTTGATGCCTATAAAAAATACAATAAATAATGTATCAAAATAAGAATAACAATCTCTAGGAATCATCTGAATGTTAATTTAAATTTTTAAATTGAGGTTTATTTGTTTGTTTGCTTTTTTGACACCCCTCACGCACACCTCACCCCGGTCGACATTTTTTAAGGAATATGTCTTCTCAAATACATGCAGGTTCTTAAGCTAAAACCCCGTGCGCCTTACTCTTCTTGTCTAGAAGTGAGTGAACGCGGACACAGCTGGGACTAATACTGTTAGCAATCGTGGAACGTCTCTTGATGCTGGCAATTAGTATTCCAGTACATCCCATCCGAGATGAAGTGCAAAGGGCTTAAGTTCTTGAAGAAACATTACTCAACTTGATTCACTACGCTTCTCCATGTGCATTCAATCTTCTCAAAGGTGAAAAAGACAGCGTTACCACAGGAAGGAGTCTGCAAACTTCTGGCTTCTTTGCGAACTCATTCAACTTCTGCAAATGTGTTTCACTGAGCATTCTGACCGTCGCTGAAATTGTATGCTTAATTTGTTAATGTGTATGTGTGTGTGTGTGTATATATATATATATATATATATATATATATATATATATATATATATTCGCCCTGGTATGAACGCTGGAACTTATGAACAACACTTCGTTAACCGGTCAACTCTTCGTAAATGGAGTTAATGATAAAGTATGGACCCACTCTGCCTGGTTCAAAGCTGTCACAAAATTCAGATGTGTTTGTACAACTTTCTTTTATAAAAATCTGTAATTACATGTGACCGTGTTGAAGGAAAGCATGGAAAAGAGCATCATGTTCTTGGTATTCTCACGCAAGCGTTATTCGGTTTGGACCCAGCTATTTCGCTTGGGTAGGAATTACACTACATTTGAAACTCAAACCTAAATCCTACGAAACTTGGATGCGGGCTAGCCACATCGCATGCTGCTACGCCCGGTTCATGAAGTGACCCCCCCCCCCAGCTTTCCCAACCGGAATTTATTTTCCTCCAACGGTGTATTTCTGTACGGAGAAGCACTTGCTGGCCCGAGTGCTGGGGCTCGCGGGGGTGGACCGAGTGGGTCCAGTGGAAGCGGCCGGGCCACGCCCACTCATTATGCGTCCCCGCACGCGACCGCTGCCCCGCGGGAGGCACCGCGCAATCCACTCTCCCTGGCAGGAGCACTGCCGCTGCGTTCGGGGGAATAGGGTGCGTCACCTTATCTCTCCTTAATATTCTCATAGAAATAAAAGTGAGAGTACAACTGGTGTAATAACCTGATGTACACCGAATACTTTAAAAAAATGAATTTTGACTGGGAGGTTCCTTCAAGTTAACGTTATGGGAAAATTGTAATGAATTAAATATTTGGTCTATTACAAAGTTTTCCGAGCGTTTTCTTTAGACCGTTTTCTTTAGACCGTTTTCTCTATGTTTTTTGCTAATAAATAACCTTCCTCGGGGTCGTTTCAAAATGACTCCAATGGGTTCATAGACTCGCCATCTCTCCGCATGCCGCTGCGTTCGGGTTACGGGGTGCGTCACCTTATTTGACCAAAATATTCTCATCGAAATAAAAGTGAGAGTACATCTGGTGTAATAGCGTAGTGTACATTGAAAGCTTTTTGTAAACAATTGAATTTTGAATGGGAGGCTCCCTAAAATTAACGTTATTGTAAAATTATACTGAATTAAATATTTGAACTATGAAAAAGGTTTCCAAGCGTTTTGTTTAGACCGTTTTCCCGATGTTTCCTGTTTTTAAATACTCTTCCTAGTGATCGTTTGAAAATGGCCCTAATGGGTTCATAGACTCGCCCTCACTCCGCAAGCCGCTGCGTTCGGGAAACGAAGTGCGTCACCTTATTTGATCTTAATATTCTCATGGAAATAAAAGTGAGGGTACAACTGATGTAATAGCGTGTGTATGCCTTTTTTAAACAAATGAATTTTATTATGTGAGCCTTCTTGAAGTTAACATTATTATAAAATTATACTGAATTAAATATTTAGCCGATTACAAAGGTTTCCAAACGTTTTGTGTAGACCGTTTTCCCAATGTTCGCTGTATTGAAGTTCGCTGTTTTGAAGTACCCTTCCTAGAGGTCGTTTCGAAATGAGCCCAGTGGGTTCATAGACTTTCCAAAAGGGGGGACACACAGATCCTAGGGGTTCCATTTACGCCAGTTTCGGAACTACTTGGCTAATTTTCCATTCTCCCTGCTCGGAGCGTTGCATTCGCTGCGTTTAAGGGGACGGGGTGTGTCACATTATCTGACCGGACATTCAGCTAATATGTTTCTTGGAAATGAAAGTAAGAGTACCACTGAGGTAATCGCGTAGTATGTGAAGTACATCCAGAAAGTTTCATGAAACAATACAAATTTCGAATGTGAGACTTCTTAAAGATAAAGTTTAAAGTAAAATTATTCCGGACTGAATTGTTTTTGTTAGTCTAATGCAGAGGTTTTCAAACGTTTTCTTTAGATCGCTTTCCCGATGTTTTGTGTTTTTAGAACCCATCCAAAGGGTTGTTTTAAAATGACTCAAAAGGGCCCACCGGATTGTAAAAGGGGGTCACATAGAGCATACGGGATCCATACCGATCACTTTTGAAACTACTTGTCTAATCTTCCACTCTCCATCACCCGGATTGCTGCCCTCGCTCTGCCGCTGCTGTGTTTATGGGATAGGGTGCATCACCGTATTTGATTCACTCTTCTCTTGCAAGTAAAACAATTATCGCGTGTATAATCGCGTGCTGTATTAAATACCATCCAGAAAGTTTCTTGAAAACATGCGAATTTTGTATGGGATACTCTTTAAAGTTAACGTTATCGTTAAATTATACCGAACTGAATACCTTTAGTTTATTACTGAGGCTTCCAAATGCCCAGTGTAGCATGAACTCCGAACTTTTTAAAATTTAGTTAGAAAATAGGTGCTCAGAATGTTGTAAAATATGCACCCATAGTACTCATTAAATTACTGACGGGTAGGGAAAATTTTTGTAAACTAATTTTGAAATTTAAGTGTGTGTGATGAACTAATGGTCCGAGTACTTACACCGCCATGATTGCAAACACCGTTCTACTGAAGAAGAGTTTAAAATCCTACGTAATGAAAGTAGGACCACATAATAATATGAATGGTTATAAATACAATATTCAAATAATTCTGGAATTTAATAGAAATATGTTTGGTAAAATTTTAAACAAGCCACGCGAGGCGGAGATGGGGTAAGAAACATCTTTTGTTGAAAGTAATTTAAGGGGATACATTTTTTATTGAGCAACTCTCGGTGTTACATTCTAATATCCATATTATTAGGGCTATTATTTCAGCATACGTTTTGAATAACATATTTGAGTATTATCTTTGATAAAAATATTTTAAATTACTATTATTCAAAATTTCCTTTTGTATTATGAAAATATACATGGCTTCCTTGTTATTGTATTAATTGCATTCCGAGTCGCTTTTTCCTGTCAGTATAATTATTAAATCTTTAGAGAATACGTATTGGACGAACGGACGAAAGGGTCTGTTAAAAAAGTCTCTGGGGCATTTGTAATCAAATAAGCACATAACGTGAGAAACAAATACATTTTAAATTAAAAAAACGTTTTACACACGACTCGGCATTTATTAACTTTTGAAGTGCTGTTTCGCATTTATTTCTTATATATCTACTACAAATTCATTTTGAGACATTTTTTCATGTTTTCTTGATGCTTTTCTGACCCTCTTTCTCACCATTTGTTGGCTGTCCACGAGTATCTGTCTGCCACACTCTCCCAGTACATGTCGCCTTGGAGATCAAATTACACGGAGACTTTTGCAGTCGATGGAAGTGAGCATCGGATGCACGGGAGACAAGGGTCACCACGCGAACATTGATGGCTCGCAGAAAGCAATCAGTGCCACAAAGCAAGCGCCCGCGGGACGCAGCGTTCAACCTATCGATGTCGACCAAAGTGGTTCGCCCCCCTTTCAGCGCTCGGCGGCTCGGGTGCACAATTTTTTTATACAACTCCGGTGGAAACTGAAATTGTTTGGAAGCTGAATGTACACTGAAAATGCTAAAAAAATGTTAAGAACAGGGCTTTATTTCTGGCGAAACCCGACGGAAACTGCCTTCCTGTCCCTCGGGAATTATATATTATAAATGTAAAACTATTTTTATTAATAATTAATTGCGGCGCGTTCCAGTACCTAAAATTTTATAAATCAAGCACTGGTTAAAACTAAGGATACGCATTCTAATCATGGGCTCAAATAGACTACCTAGATTGATTGATTGATTGATCGGTGATTCCGGGCCCTTCAACGGCTGTCACTATTCCCGTAAGTGTAGTGAATGTTTTCTCCTAGGGAGGTGGCGTTGATCTTCCTTCGTGGAATGGTGAGAGCTGCACCTACCCACCCCCCGGTTTGCGGGGGATTTCCCTCTTCAAATATCTCCCCCCCCCAGAGGGGACTGCCCCACCTGGACAAGCTCTCAGCTCCCGACTGATCTCATGTGTGGTAGCGTAGTGCATGATCGTGTCAGTGTGTGTGTAAGGGGTGAGGATAGGACAAGGAAGAGGAAGGAATGATCGCGCGCGGTTCGTGGCAAGTTTGTTAGGGTCCTGCTCCGGCATTCGCCTGGTGTCGATCGGAGAAACTATGGAAAACTAGCGATCAGTGTAACCTGCCGCTAGAATTATCCTCCAGACAGCGACTGAATTCGACATAGCTATAGCTAGTGTCGAAAATCCTGCCACCGTCGGGACTCGAACCCGAGGACTTCCGGTCAGTGTCACTAGTGACATCAGTTGATGCCCTAAGGTACCTCTCCCGGTCCACAAGTCGCCGCGTTGAACCTATCGATGTCGTCGGAAGTGGCCCGCCCCCTTTCCAGAGCTCGAACGCTCAAGTGACAAATTCAACTGTACAGTTTTTAGATACTACTTCGATGGAAACTGAAATAGTTTGGAAAGTGAATGGAAACTTAAACTGTTGAAAGGCTGCTAAGACTACGGACACGCTTTCTAAACATGGACTCAAACAGTTTACCTAGAGTTGGCTATGACAATCTTATTAGCTAGATGTTAACAGCTCTTAATAGCTTAGATGCAAACAGAAATAATTCGGCAAAATATAACTGATTAACGGTGTTGAAGGGCATTCTTTCAAAATATGGATTTTAACATCTAAGGCACAATCAAGATGTTTCCCAAAACGAAGAATCCAAAAAGCAAATACAGAAATTGAAAGATCAAATTTCATTGAAGACGTGCCCCGCATGGAATGATTTACAGAGACATCACAAAAAGGAGGAGAATACTGGTTTCTTGATCTCCCTCTTGCATGCGTTAGTACCTTAGTGAGACTAAGGATAATGGGACAAGAGACAGTTACACATAAATCCAAAGGTATTGAATATAAAATTAATACACGAAAAATATACAGTTTGTAATTTAAATAAACATTAATCACTTAAAAATATATAAATAACGAACATTTGTAATGAATGATTAATGAGTATTGTAACATATATTTACCTGTAATTCTGTCTGTCTGTCGGTCTCTCTCTCTCTCTCTCTCTCTCTCTCTCTCTCTCTCTCTCTCTCTCTCTCTCTCTCTCATATATATATATATATATATATATATATATATATATATATACACACACACACACACACACACATATACACCGATTGTTTGATTGACAGATTAATGTATCCGGGTACGTCAACTGCCACGGAATGACTCCCGTTAGTGTAGTGAATGTTTTATCCAGGAAGGTGGCGGAGTTCCTCCTCCGTTGGATGATGCGATCTGCACCGATTTACATGTCAGCTTGCGGGGAGGATCGCATCGGGTCAGCGAGGCACCTGCCAACCCTCGACAAGCTCTGTACTACGGTTTTTATAACGTGGCGTGACAAGGCCTGTCTTCACGATGGAATAGGCCGCGGTTTTTCGTGTTTTTCTCGGTCTTGTCGCTAGGCTTGATCTGCAGGCACTGCTTGATACGTTCGCGATCTAGCAGCACGACCGGAAAAGGCGCGAAAAGCCGTGTCATATTTCATCGTGAAGACAGGCCTTCACGGGCCACGTTATAAAAAGCGAAGTACAAGCTTTTGACTGGTCTTGCGATTACGTGTGTTGTAGTGCATTAAGTATAAGTGAATGCAAGGGGAGAACACAGGAGAGAAGACGAAGAAGAAGAAGAAGAAGAAAAAGAAGAAGAAGAAGAAAAGAATGTGAGCGGTCTGTGGCCCGTTGTTTAGGGTACTGCTCCGGCATTCTCCTGGAGTTGATCGGAGAAACCATGGAAAACGACGGGTCATGGCAGTGGGCTGCGAGAATTCTCACTGGTTGAATTTGACCTAGCTATCTAGCTAGTGTAGAAAATACACCTGCAACAAATCTCGAATCATAAGACTTGCTGGTCAGAGTTGCTGCAGTCACGCAATGCTGTCTCTGAGATTAACTTAGCCGGTACTACTTGTATTCGCCTGGAATTGAAAGGAGAAAAAGAAAAGAAAAACCAGAGCAATCGGCCGATAGAGCTCTCCTGCGGGTAAAAAATTTACTATTATTTTGAAATCACCTACCTGACCAGAATATTTAGGGTGATTAATATTTTATTGAGCCCAAATTCTTAATTTTTGGTATACATTCAGAAACAATTCAAAAAACCGATTCTGTATTCTCTATTCAGTCTTTCTGGGCAAGTAAATGAACTTACGAATATTGGAATGAATGATATAAATTATATCTTACAAACCATAATAAAGATTCATTCAAATTTTATTCATGGTAAATTCCTTTTCTCATTTTTGAATTACAAATCTCTCCTCCATAAGCCGTAACTGACACACACATTGACAGTAAATAATGAAGTTTCAGAAGTAGAAGGCCTGTTCTATTCAAACGTCAACTTCGGCTGTGGGAATGCAGAAAAAATTAGTTTGGAACGCCTCACTGAGCGTAACTTGAAACAGAATTTCAAAGCGGTGTTCTTTAACCATCTGACAGATCTGATTCTAACGAAGGTTACAAACGGAAGCAAAGCAACCCAATAAAACACAGACGTACGTTTCACAAATCTAATAATTTGAATTGCATGCACGATTTTGGGACGATGATATTGAATTTTTTAATGAATTTTCTGTATAATTAACTCTTCTTGGTAACATGATAACTGTGGAGCAAACGTGAGGAAACTTTCAAAGAAGAATCAGACGAATTGTGGAAAGTAATGAGCTCTGATTGCATATACAATGCAAGGGAAAACATTTTACATTACTGCTAGAGAATGTTCCCCTAGACCCATGCTTTGCAGTCTAGATTTAAGTCAACACAAATCACGCGTTGCAATATATTATAACATGGAAAATTAGTTTTCAAGTTTTTGTTGATGAAAAATATGATTGGGGACAGAAGTAACTGTTTAAGAAAGTTTGTTCTTTCCTTGTGTTTATGAAATAAAACTACAAAAACCTTTTGCTGGGACGTTTGTCTCACTCTAGTAATTTATTTAATTTTCAGAATGTATTAATATAATCTCAATTATATTTTCAACCAATTTTCATTCTGAAAATGTTTCGTATTTTGATGGGAAAATATTTATTAGACGTGAAGATATTTTTCGCGAATCATTTATGGTATTATTGAATGAGATATAAACAACGCTCCTCAGAAAAATTGTGTATTACACGAAATGTCAAAGTACAGTCTAAATAGTCACCAGAGAGTATGTGAAGTTATTTTGAATTGTTTTTAAAGTATGTTCAGAATCATATCCCATTATATCATATCCCGGATAGTTTATCCAGAATATTTTTGGGAAATTAGAAACAGGTTTTATTACTAGACGTCCATTGTATAAATATAGAATTTTCTTTTCTTTTTCTTTTCCTTTTCTTTTCCTTTTCTTTTCCTTTTCTTTTCCTCCCTTTTCCTTTTCCTTTTCTTTTCCTTTTCCTTTTCCTTTTCCTTTTTTTTTTTCCTTTTTTCCTTTTCCTTTTCCTTCCTTTTCCTTTTCCCTTTTCCTTTTTTTTTCCTTTCCTTTTCCTTTTTTTTTTTCCCTTTTCCTTTTTCCTTTCTTTTTTTTCTTTTTTCCTTTTTCCTTTTCCTTTTCCTTTTTCTTCCTTTTCCTTTTTTTTTCCTTTTTTTCCTTTTCTTTTCCTTTTTCCTTTTCCTTTTTTCCCTTTTTCCTTTTTCCTTTTTCCCTCCTTTTTTTTTCCTTTCCTTTTTAACTTTTTCCTTTTCCTTTTTTTCCCCCTTTTTTCCCTTTTTCCCTTTTTCCTTTTTTTTCCTTTTCCTTTTCCTTTTCCTTTCTTTTCCCCTCCTTTTCCTTTTCCTTTTTTATTTTTCCTTTTCTTTTCCTTTTCCTTTTCCTTTTCCTTTTTCCTTTTCCTTTTCCTTTTCCTTTTTCCTTTTCCTTTTCCCTTTTTCCCTTTTTCCCTTTTCCTTTTTCCTTTTCCTTTTCCTTTTCCTTTTCCTTTTCTTTTCCTTTTTCCCTTTTTTTTTCAACTTCTCCTTTTTCCTTTTTCCCTTTTTCCCTTTTCCTTTTCCTTTTTCCCTTTTCCTTTTTCCTTTTTCCTTTTCCTTTTCCTTTTCCTTTTTTTTTCCTTTTCCTTTTTTCCTTTTCCTTTTTTTTTCCTTTTCCCTTTTTTCCCTTTTTCCTTTTTCCCTTTTCCTTTTCCTTTTTTCCTTTTCCTTTCCTTTTTTTTTTTCTTTTTTCCTTTTCCTTTTCCTTTTTTCCCCCCTTTTCCCTTTTTCCCTTTTTCCTTTTTCCCTTTTTCCTTTTCTTTTCCTTTTCCTTTTCCCTTTTCCTTTTCCTTTTTTCCTTTTTCCCTTTTTCCCTTTTTTTTTCCTTTTCCTTTTTTTTTCTTTTTTCCTTTTTCCCTTTTTCCCTTTTTCCTTTTCCCCCTTTTCCTTTTTCCCTTTTTCCTTTTTTTTTTCCTTTCCTTTTCCTTTTCCTTTTTTTTCCCTTTTTCCTTTTTCTTTTCCCCTATTTCCCTTTTTCCTTTTTCCCTTTTTCCTTTTCCTTTTCCTTTTGCTTTTTCCTTTTCCCTTTTTCCTTTTGCTTTTCCTTTTGCTTTTCCTTTTGCTTTTCCTTTTGCTTTTCCTTTTGCTTTTTCCCTTTTCCTTCCCTTTTTCCTTTTCCTTTTTCCTTTTTTTTTCCTTTTCCTTTTCCTTTTTCCCTTTTTCCCTTTTTCCCTTTTTCCTTTTTCCCTTTTTCCTTTTTCCTTCTTTTTCCTTTTTCCCTTTTTTTTTCCTTTCCTTTCCTTTTTTTTCCTTTTTTTTCCCCCTTTTTTCCTTTTTCTTTTCCTTTTTTTCCTCCTTTCTTTTTTCTTTTCTTTTTTTTATATTTTTTTTTTTCCTTTTTCTTCCCCTTTTTTTTTTTTTTTTCCTTTTCCCTTTTCTTTTTTTTTTCCTCCCCCCTTTTTCCCTTTTTTTTCCCTTTTTTTTTCCTTTTCCTCTCCTTTTCCTTTTCCTTTTCCCCTTTTCCCTTTTCCCCTTTTTTTTCCCTTTTCCTTTTTTTCCTCCTTTTTTTTTTCCTTTCTTTCTTTTTTTCCTTTTTTCCTTTTCAACCTCCCCCTTTTCCTTTTCCTTTTCCTTTTCCCTTTTCCCCCTTTCCCTTTTTCCCCTTTTTTTCCCCTTTTTTCCTTTTTCCCTTTTTCCTTTTCCACCCCTTTTTTTTTTCCCCCCCTCTTTCCTTTTTTTTGCACTTTTCCCTTTTCCTTTTTCCTTTTTCCCCTCCCTTTTTTTCCCCTCTTTTTTCCCCTTTTTCCCCCCCTTCTTTTTTTTTCCCCTTTCCTTTTTTTTTTCCTTTTCCTTTTCCTTTTCCTTTCCTTTTTTCCTTTTTTTTTTTTTTTTTCCTTTTTTTTTTCCCCCCTTTTCCTTTTCCTTTTTCCTTTTCCTTTTCCTTTTGCTTTTCCTTTTCCTTTTCCCCTTTTTTCCTTTTTCCTTCCTTTTCCTTTTCCTTTTCCTTTTTTACTTCCCCCTTTTCCCTTTCCTTTTCCTTTTCCCCCTTTTTTCCCTTTTTCCTTTTTTTCCTTTTCCTTCCCTCCTTTTCCTTTTTTTTTCCTTTTTTTTTCCTTTTCCCTTTTCCTTTCTTTTTCCTTTTCCTTTTTTTCTTTTTTTTTCCCTTTTCCTTTTCCTTTTTTTTTCCTTTTTCCCTTTTTTTTTCCTTTTTCTCTTTTTTTTCCTTTTCCTTTTTTTTTCCTTTTCCCTTTTCCCCTTTTTCCTTTTTCCCTTTTCCTTTTCCTTTTCCTTTTCCTTTTCCTTTTTCCCCTTTTTTTTTTTTCCTTTTCCTTTTTCCTTTTTCCCTTTTCCTTTTTCTTTTTTAATCTTTCCCTTTTCCTTTTTTCCCTTTTTCCCTTTTTTTTTTTTCCTTTTCCTTTTCCTTTTCCCCCTTTTCTTTTTTTCTTTTTTTTCCTTTTCCTTTTTTTCCTTTCCTTTTCCTTTTCCTTTTTCCCCTTTTCCTTTCCCTTTTTCCTTTTCCTTTTCCTTTTCCTTTTCCTTTCCTTTTTTTCCTTTTCCTTTTCCTTTTCCCTCCTTTTTTTCCTTTTTTTTTTCCTTTTCCTTTTCCCTTTTTCCTTTTTCCTTTTTTTTCCTTTTTCCCTTTTTCCTTTTCCTTTTCCTTTTCCTTTTCCTTTTTTTTCCCTTCCTTTTCCTTTCCTTTTCCTTTTCCTTTTCCTTTTCCCTTTTTCCCTTTTCCTTTTCCTTTTACCCCCTTTTTCCCTTTTTCCCTTTTCACCCTTTTCTCTTTTCCTTTTTTTTTCTTTTTTTTCCTTTTCCTTTTTTTTTTCCTTTTTCCCTTTTCCCCTTTCATTTTCCCTTTTTTTTTTTTCCCTCCTTTTCCTTTTTTTTTCACCCTTCCTTTTCCTTTTCCCCTTTCCTTTTTTTTTCCTTTTCCTTTTCTTTTTCCCTTTTTTTTCTTTCCTTTTCCTTTTTTTTCCTTTTTCCTTTTCCTTTTCCCTTTTTCCCCTTTCCTTTTTTTCCCTTTTCCCCTTCCTTTTTTCCCTTTTTTTTTCCTTTTCCTTTTCCTTTTTCCCTTTTTCCCTTTTTTCCCCGCCCCCCCCTCCTTTTTCCTTTTTTCCCTTTTTTTTTTTCCTTTTCCTTTTCCTTTTCCTTTTTCCCCCCCTTCCTTTCCTTTTTCCCTTTTCCTTCTTTTTCCCCTTCCCTTTCCTTTTTCCCCCCTTTTCCTTTTTCCTTTTTTTTCCTTTTCCTTTTTTTCCTTTTTCCTTTTCCTTTTTTTTCCTTTTCTTTCCTTTTTCCTTTTTTTTTCTTTTTTTTCCTTTTTCCTTTTTTCTTTTTTTTTCCTTTTCCTTTTCCTTTTCCTTTTTTATTTTACCTTTTTTTTCCTTTTCCTTTTCCCTTTTTCCTTTTCCTTTTCCTTTTTTTCCTTTTCCTTTTTTTTCCTTTTTCCTTTTCCTTTTCCTTTTTCCTTTTTCCTTTTCCCTTTCCTTCCTTTTTTCCTTTTCCTTTTCCTTTTCCTTTTCCTTTTCCTTTTCCTTTTTTTTTTCCCCCTTTTTTTCCCCTCCTTTTCCTTTTCCCTTTTCCTTTTCCTTTTTCCTTTTTTTTTCGCTTTTTCCTTTTTTTCCCTTTTTCCTTTTCCTTTTTTTCCTTTTTCCTTTTTTCCCTTTTTCCTTTTTTCCTTTTCCTTTTTTTCCTTTTTCCTTTTCCTTTTTTTCCTTTTTTCCTTTTCCTTTTTTTCCTTTTCCTTTTCCTTTTCCTTTTTTTCCTTTTTCCTTTTTTTTCCTTTTTCCTTTTCCTTTTCCTTTTCCTTTTCCTTTTTCCCTTTTTCCCTTTTTTTTTTTTCCTTTTTCCTTTTTTTTCCCTTTTTCCCTTTTCCTTTTTCCCTTTTCCTTTTCCTTTTCCTTTTCCTTTTCCTTTTCCTTTTCCCTTTTTCCTTTTCCTTTTCCTTTTCCTTTTCCTTTTCCTTTTCCTTTTCCTTTTTTTTCCTTTTTCCCCTTTTCTTTTCCTTTTCCTTTTCCTTTTTTTTTTTTCCTTTTCCTTTTCCTTTTCCCTTTTCCTTTTTTTTTCCTTTTCCCTTTTTCCTTTTTATTTTCCTTTTTCCCCTTTTTTTCCTTTCCTTTTCCTTTTCCTTTTCCTTTTTTCCTTTTCCTTTTTCCCTTTTCGCCTCCTTTTTTTCCCCTTTTTTTTTCCTTTTCCTTTTTTTTCCCCCCTTTCCCTCCTTTTCTTTTCCTTTCCTTTTTTTTTTCCTTTTCCTCTCCCTTTTTTTTCCCTTTCCTTTTTTCCCTTTTCCTTTTCCCTTTTCCTTTTTCCCTTTTTCCCTTTTTCCCTCCTTTTTCCCTTTTTCCCCTTTCCTTTTCTTTTCCTTTTCCTTTTTCCCTCCTTTTCCCTTTTTTTTCTTTCCTTCTCTTTTCCTTTTCCCTCCCTTTTTTTTTTCCCCCTTTTCCTCTTTTTTCTTTTTCCCCCTTTCCTTTTCTTTTCCCTTTTCCTTTTTTTTTCTCCTTTTTCTTTCCCCCCTTTTCCTTTCCCTTTTTTTTTTTCCTTTTTCCCTTTTTCCCCCCCCTTTTTTTTTTTTTCCCCCCCTTTCCTTTTCTTTTTTCCTTTTCCTTTTCCAGCCCCCTTTTTCCTTTTTTCCATTCTTTTTCCTTTTTTCCCTTTTTTTTTTTTTTTCCCTTTTTCCCTTTTTCCCTTTTTTTTCCTTTTCCTTTTCCTTTTCCTTTTCCTTTTTCCCTTTTTCCCTTTTTCCCTTTTCCTTTTTTTTCCTTTTCCTTTTCCTTTTCCTTTTCCTTTTCCCTTTTCCCTTTTTCCCTTTTTCCCTTTTCCTTTTTCCCTTTTCCTTTTTCCCTTTTTTTTTTTTTTTTTCCTTTCCCCTTTTCCCTTTTCCTTTTCCTTTTTCCCTTTTCCTTTTTCCCTTTTCCTTTCCTTTTCCTTTTTTCCTTTTCCTTTTCCCCTTTTCCTTTTCCTTTTTCCCCTTTTTCCTTTTTCCCTTTTTTTTTCCTTTTTTCCTTTTTCCTTTTTTTTCCTTTTTTTCCTTTTTCCCTTTTTCCTTTTCTCTTTTCCTTTTTCCCTTTTTCCTTTTCTTTTTTTCCTTTTTTTTCCCTTTTTCTTTTTTTCCCTTTTCCCCTTTTTTTTCCCTTTCTTTTCCCTTTTTTCTCCCTTTTTTTCACCTTCCCTTTTCCCCTTTTTTTTTTTTTCCCCTTTTTCCTTTTTAACACCCTTTTACCCTCCCTTTTTTCCTTTCCTTTTTTTTCCTTTTTCCCCTCCCCTCATATATCCTCCCCCAGCCCTTTTCCCTCCCCCCTTTTTCCCCTTTTCACCCCCTTTTTCCTTTTTCCCCTTTTTTTCCTTTTTCCCCCTTTCCTCACACTACCCACTCATTTCCCCTTTTTCCCCTTTTTCCCCCCCCCCTTTTCACCCCTTTTCCTTTTTCCCTTTACCACCTCTTTTTTTTCCTTTTCCCCTTTTTTTTTTTCCTTTTTTTTCTTTTCCCCTCCTTTTTTTCCTTTCCTTTTTCCCCTTTTTTCCCCTTTTTCCCTTTTCACACTCTACCCTTTTTTTTTTTTCCCCCTCCTTTTTTTCCCTTTTCCCTTTTTTTTTTTTCCCCTTTCTTTTCCCCTTTTTCCTTTTTTTTCCCCCTTTCCTTTTTTTCCCAATTTTCCTTTTCCTTTTCCTTTCCTTTTTTCCTTTTCCTTTTTTCCCTTTCCCCTCCCCTTTTCCCTTTTCCTTTCCTTTTTTTTTTTCTTTTTTCCTTTTTCCTTTCTTCCTTTTTTTGCCCCCCTTTCCTTTTTTTTCTTTTCCAGCCTTTCCCCTTTCCTTTTTTTTTCAGCCCCTTTCCCCCCTCCTTTCTTTTTCCCTTTTTTTTTTCCTTTTTTTCCCCTTTCCTTTTTCCCCGCCCCCCCCCCCTCCCCTTTTCCTTTTCCCTTTTCCTTTTTCCCCCTTTTTTTTCCCCCCTTTTCCTTTTCCCCTTTTCCTTTTCCCCTTTCCTTTCCTTTTCCCTTTTTTCTTTTTCCTTTTCCCCCTTTTCCTTTTTTCAACCCCTTTCCTTTCCCTTTTTCCTCCCTTTTCCTTTTCCTTTTCCTTTTCCTTTCCTTTCCTTTTTGACCAACCCCCCCTTTCCCCGCCCCTTTCCTTTTTTTTTTTTCTTTTTTTTCCCCTTTCCCTTTTCCTCCTTTTTTTCTTTTCTTTCTTTTTTTCTTTTTCCTTTTCTTCGTTTTTTTCCTTTTTTTTTTCCCCTTTTCCCTTTTCCCCTTTTTTCCCTTTTTTCCCTTTTTTCCCTTTTTTCCTTTTTTCCTTTTTTCTTTTTTTTCTTTTTTTTTTTTTTTTTTTTTTTTTTTTTTTTTTTTTTTTTTTTTTTTTTTTCTCCTTTTTTTTTTCTTTTTTTTTTTTTTTTTTTTTCTTTTTTTTTTTCCTTTTCCCCTTTTTTTTTTTTTCTCTTTTTCCTTTTTCCTTTTCCTTTTTTTCCTTTTTTTCCCTCTTTTTTCCCCTTTTTTTTTCCTTTTCCTTTTTCACCTTTTTTTTTTCCTTTTTCCTTTTTCTTTTTTTTTTTTTTTTTTTTTTTTTTTTTTTTTTTTTTTTTTTTTTTTTTTTTTTTTTTTTTTTTTTTTTTTTTTTCTTTTCTTTTTTCTTTTTTCTTTTCTTTTCTTATTATTTTTAGCTAATTTCGAAGACAATAGGCTACATTGTAAATACACTTGTATGAACAGGTGCTCAATTGTTAATAATTCTTGTTATTATGTATTTGAGATACAAACAATACAGAAAAGCAAAATGGTACGCACATCTCCAATCACAAACAAATGCATAACATCACACATGAAAGATGTAAGATTACTACAGTAATACCATAGAGTAAAGATTCACCTCATCAGTCTATGGTAATACCCTGATGCAGAAAAAATGGAGAGTTACCCAAGAGACAAAGAAAAATAGAGAGGAAATGAGAGAAATAGGAAGGAAAACAGAGGGGAGAGAGAAAGAGATAGGGAAAGAAAAAAGAGAGAAATAGATAAAAGATAAAGAGAGGGAAAGACGCAGACATGGGAGGAGAGGAAGATTCAGGGAAAGAGAAAAAGGGATTGATTGATTTTTGCTTTATTTTTTCGGGCCTTCTGCCTTTTAAGAATTTCATTTAACATTGTATGTGTGATATTTTCACATACAATTTCTATTACTCACCCATATATTTCATTCATTTCATTCATTCATTCATTCATTACAAACAAATTCAGTATATGATTAAAATTTTCCCGCCAAAAAAAGTGAGTATGTAATTCAGTTTTAAAAGTGAAAAAAATACATCAACTTGTCAGGAAGTACGTTCCACACAGATAAAGGTGATATTTGAAATGATTTCTTGTAATATTCCATTGTTGCAAAATAACGTTTGCAGTATTTTTGAAGGATCTCTCTACTGCCTATTCAAGACATTAGTAAGAAAAACAAATCTCTATGTCTTGTGATTTGACCACTGAAAAGTTTATAAATAAGTGTATCAAGGAAAAATAACCGCGTTTGAGACACATTCAGTTCTTCATTTTGGTATGGTGTGATATAGACTGATGTTAGGTAGTGTTCAGTATATCTTATACAATCATTAAGAGTTTTCTTTAAGGAATTCTCATGTACACCAGAGACGAGAGACAGAGAGAGACACACACACACACACACAGACGGACAGAGAGACAGAGAGAGACAGAGAAAGACAGAGAGAGACAGAGAGACAGAGCGAGGCAGAGAGCGAGACCGAGCGAGACAGAGAGCTACACAGAGATAGAGGGAAACTTTCACAGGTCAATACTTGAGCATTCAAAACAACGTTCAATATAACACCAGAAATATTCTTTCAGACTGTAACAAACACATGACAAACAATATTGGTTAATTCTACCTGAAACATTACAAGAGACAGCGAGGCGGAGAGAGGGAGAGGGAGAAAAAGAGAGGGGGAGAAAGAAGGAAAGGAAGAAAGGGGAGAGGGAGAAAGAAGGAGGGAGAAAGAAGGAGAGGGGAAAGAAGGAGAAAGGGAGAGGGAGAAAGAGAAAGAGAGAGAAAGAGGGAGAGAGAGAAAAAGAGAGAGAAAGAGAACATTACTCAGTTCCAGCATCGCATCCCTGCGGTACCCCTTCAAGGCGGCCTTTGCACCCTTAGGTGTTCATTAGAAGCGAGCGAGCACCGTTACTGGGCACGCGGGTCAAAAGCCGACGCGTCCGCCCCGTAATTCAATTCCGCAACAAGTAATTATTGCGCAGGGCCATGGATTACCTGCGCCACTGGCCACGGACGTGGGTGGAATTGTGGGTGGGGGTCGGGGAGGGAGAGGGGGGATGGGTCATGACCGCACTCGTGTGGTCGGCAGGGCCACCGCTGCGGCGAATTACGTTCCACACGAGTGCAGCCTAGCGCCCGATTACTACTACAGTGGTCCTCCTTCAAAAGTACCAATAGTTGCAAGTCGACTTCTATATTCCTCCCCGTGAGAAATATTAGTGGTATTATAATATTAATAAGAGTAATAGTAAAAATAAATGATAGAGACCTGCAACCTGACAAGACACCTGTATACCCTAGGTCTTAATGCGAACATAGTATTGCAACTGACAAAGACGGCTGCTCGGCAGCGCACATTCCTACTAGTCACATTTCTACTATGCCTTTAAACAAGTTTAGTCAAATACATGCGAGAAAATATTTGTTTTTGATAATGTTTCTGCTCTATACGAGTTGTGCACTTGTTATAGTTTGCATTTCGATTATTAAATAAAGCAGTTTGACAGAATTGTTTTAACATTTGGAGTCTCTATTCTGAATGTGTTTCAATGTCAAAATCAAATGAATATCTCGCAGATTTCCTGAATGTGGCACACCCACTGGACACAATATTCGCAGTACTACCGAGTGATCTTGTTTCGTTGACGTCCACAGAGATAACAACATCCCACGTTGCCCTTTGATGACTCCGTTCTGCCCCTTCTCGGATTCCCAGAAGAAGTCTCCTGCGTGTTCTTATTGCCGACACAGATTTTATCTCGATCTTCCTCTTCATTTCTGGTTCCCTAAAGAACAAAGTAAGATCCTTTACAAATCCCCCAAATCCTTTCTCCACAGTAGTACTTTGCCTTAACATTCAAAGCATCATTCAGAGCAGCGGTAATCATAATGTCAACTTAGGTCAGAAACGGAAACGCGAGTGGTCGCATGGATTACTATTGTAATCCAAGACGTTCATAGCGCTTATTATTAGTGCAGCTGTTATCACTTGAGCCATATTTCGCTATAATTCGATAGCTGAGGTCTTCTACGAAAGGTACTGAAAATTCCGTGCCAAAAGTTTGTCAACTTTTGCTGTAAACAGCGAAATAGTAATACAATAGTAATCCACGCGACTACAGAAAGGCTAATAGTAGAAATGAAATGACACTTTAAGATAATGAAAGAAGACTAATACCTGATTCTATATACAAATTTTCATTCAAAAATTCGGTCCCTTTCTTGAGAAAATGTCGTTCGAGTGTTTCAGAAAATGCCAATTTTGAGCTCATTTTCATTCAAAAATTTTGAGTTTTAGACAAAAGTTCATAAGAAATTCTTTTTAGCTTCTGTACTCACAAATGCAATAATGTTAATTCCAATAAATTAATTTTATAAAAATTTCCGTAATGTATATATTCAGGACTTGAGGGATATTTAAAACAATACGTTTGGGTATGTGCCAAAAAATGCGAAAACCAATTTTTAAAACAGCATGCATTACATTAATTGAACTAATTGTGAAGAAAAAAATTAATTTGAAGAAAGAAGCTATCTTCAATATTACAGTTGTAGGAAGGTGCCAAACACTTTCAAACTCCTGAAATTTTCGAAAATTGAGAAAAATCAATTAAAAAGAGACATCCGCCATCCTTATATGCATTTTCCCTTCTATCCGAGAAAAAATAAACAAAAAAAATTGGACTAAGTTTGAGATAATTTAGAAAATATTCCTGAGGCTTCAAGTAAAGTACCTTCAACAATCAAAACATTCATTTTAAATTCACGAGATGGCGACATCAGATGGTGAGGAAATATCAATTTTGGTGAAAATTCTGCCAAGTTTATCTGCTAGCGTTGTCCACAGATTGACAAAGTTTTGCCGGAAATGAATTTTTTGCTTCCAATGACCCACAAAACATGGATTATGAATATACAAGAGCACTAGAGGCAGTGATTTACATTTTGAACTAAGATTTATACACGCTAAGACAGTAGTGTAGTGATCTCGGACCGAAGGGTCGCGGGTTGGAGTCTCGCCTCGGACATGGTTGTATTTGTGTTCGTCCTTTCACCCCTTATCACCACCTTACCGTTTCATATTCACAGTTACCATAACATTAACTCCATTAGTGGTCGCTAATGGCCTCGATGTTGATGCGACCTTAAATAAATAAAGTTTTTTTTTTAAGAAACTTTTTCGTTATAAGGGCCCCACAATAAGAGATTTCTGTCGAAAAATCCATTTTTCTTGTCCCAGCATTGTAATACATTCTCTATACTACGTAAGAAGTATGCGATAAATTAAAAATTATTAAATGTTTACACAATTATTGTTCTAGGGAGTCATAAGAAATATCAATTAACTGTCGCAGTCAGGGGCCAATTAAGCTCCAGAGTTGACAATTAAACGTAAGTATTCCAGTCATTTACAGAAATTCCAACTGCATAAAGAAAAAAAATAGACAGAAAATATACTTCCCAAACTTCCTCATATTTCATCAAAATATGACTAAGGCCAAAATTCAAATGATATCTAAAGAACAACATACGTATACTGAAGTGAAATTGGTTTTAAAAAAATACATGACTTATCACTTCATTTTCTTAATGAAAACGTTTTCATAAGACGTTCTTTCCCTTTGCGAAACAATAAATCACAGGAAACATTTGGATTATTTTTGGAAATTGATATATTTGTGGAAAAGTCAAATTTTAACTCAATATTGATTACTCTACCATCATTTGTATTAATTTAACTAATAATTTATTATAATGAGTAAACAAGTATGAAAATAAATACATAATGAATAAATAGTTATTTGCTTTAAATTAAACATTTATTTAATTTTTAGACATATCCCTACTTTTCAAGAAGCTTTACGGTTTGGGAACGTATACAGTTTGTTTCCTGTAGCGGACCCTCCCTGTGCATCGTAATTACCCTACTTTTCTTTCTTGGCAGTCCTCCAAAGGTCTTGACCGCAACCCCGAAGCGCTCCTGACACTAAGCCAGAAATTCCCATCTGTAATTCACATTCTCAAAGAAAACGGCCAAATTGTGTCCACAGATATATTGTAAATAATCCCGGTTGATGAAACTAGCAACAATTAAAAACGAATTACTTTCAAAATTGTAACTAAAGGGGCCAAAGGAGCACGAATTTTCTCGCCCGAACTTTCACGCAAAATTATGCGACAAGTACTTAAATTTTCGAAAGATTACACGTGACCTTATATCCAAATCTCTCTTTCAGAAACAGATTTGATCAAAAAAAATTCTCTATATTTAATATTTTAGTTGTAGGAAGACTCCGAAACAATTTCGAACGTTTGCAATTTTCGAAAAATCTGGGTTTTTAACGCACATGAAACCTGCACCATTCTCTTAAACGTCCTTCACACTATCCAACAACACAATTTAATTAAAGACGATGGAACCATTTCCTTGAAAATTTGTAAAATGTTCCAGGGGCTTGATGTAAAGTACCCTTCCCTCTTAATTAAAATACTGATTTCAATTGCCAGAGGCCGCGACATAAGTCGGTTGATAGTGGAATACGAATCAATTTTGGAGGAAATCGGTAGGACCAGTTTTTGGACAGTCGGGCGGATAAACGGACGGACAGACAGACGTTTTGTCATCATTCGAATTTTCGTTATCAAGGACCCTCAGAACGGATTCTGGCTACACCACGTTTTAGAGGATTTTTCTAAATGTAGCAACTGGATTTATCCATATTTTCATTACTAGGGCCCTGAGTTTTTCTGCCGAAAAATTGCCATTTTTTCTTGCAGCATTTCATAACTTTCTCTCTCTTCGTAACTCTTTCTCTACTCCGTAGCGAGAAAATAAAATTGAAGGTTGGTTCATAAAAGATTATCAAGATCAGTGTTGGCCACGATATCCATCAAATACAAATATCATACCTGATATATTATCCTGACTACGAACATAAATTTCCCCCCTATCAAAACGTTCTAAATGAACTTGATTCAGATCACTGTCCAATAGTAGTATCATTGACAGCCCCAATAGAGGAACTCTCTACTAACAACATTATAAGAGGAATCACAAATTGGAACAAATATGCTAATTTAATGACCTACAATTATTCGTATCCGTATAATATTAAAAGTATTACTGATATCGATAACGAAATTGAAAGGTTCTCTAATGCCATCATTCACTCATTAAAACAATCCACCATGCCTTTCTGCCAACCAAAATCAACTCATTACCCATAAACATTATTAACCTAATTAAATCCAAAATGAATCTGAGGCGTTACTAGAAGAACTAGGAGGACGGACATTAAAAGAAAAGTTAATAAATTAAAACCCATTTAGATCAATTAAGATACTCCAATTATAATACTTTTATTGATGGAATACACCCAAATTCCAGACATCTATGGACTACGGTTAAACGTATCAACAAGGATAAAACAAAAATTCCCCCATTATCATTAGGATCTAAAATTGCTTATTCAGACAAAGACAAAGCCAAAATTATAGCGAAACACCTGAAGATACGTTTAAACCATACTCACTTATAAAAATTACATTTAATGCCAAAATAACAGAATACTTAAATAATTAAATCCCAAACGCAGTGTCACCAATCAAATTTATATCACCCTCCGAGACAGCGTCAATAATCAAATGCCTTAAATTTAAAAACAAAAATCCCCAGGAATTGACGGAGTCAACAATGTTTGCGTTAAGATGTTAAATAAACAAAGTATTGCAAAATTAACGGCTATTTTTAATGCTTCCCTACGTCTTAACTATTTCCCAACAGCAGGGACAAAGGCAATTATAATTCCATTTTGCAAACTTAACAAAGATTCTAGATTAGCTGAAAACTATAGGCCAATCAGTCTTTTATCTACACTATCAAAAATATATGAAAAATTGATATTAACTAGCTTGAACCTTTTTCTAACCTCAACGAACGCCATACTACCCATTCAGTTTGGTTTCAAAGCGAATCACGCCTCTACCCATCAACTTCTTTGATTAACCGAAGCAATCGCTCAAGGATTTCACGATAAGAATCACACAGTGACAGTATTTCTAGACTTACGCGAAGCTTATGATAGGGTCTGGCACTCAGGACTCGTATACAAAATGTTTCGACAGGGAATCCTCGAATACCCAATAAAAATCATTCAAAGTTTCATATCTAACAGAACATTTACCGTTAAAATCAACAACTCTACTTCCGAAGTTTACCCAATAACTGCAGGAGTACCACAAGGATCAGTACTATCTCCAACATTATTCAATATTTATACCCATGACATACCAATTCACGCTGATTACAATATTGCATTATACGCGGATGACCCAGCCCTATTTTCTACAAATTCCGATATTCTATTAGCGAAAGATTACACCCAAAATCATTTCAATGCGTACATATACTGGACACAGAATTGGAGAGTTAAAATTAACCCAGATAAAAGTGAGGCAAAAATCTTCACCCTTTGTAGACCACGAAATCCAACTGAGCTATCAATACTAGGAACGAAAATACCATGGGCCTCCTCACCAGTAAAATACCTTGGCATTTTATTTGATAAAAGGTTAACATGGAAAGCACACATCAATGCGGTTGCAAATAAAGCAAAAGCAAAAATTTCATAGTTATTTCCAATATTAAACCAGCGCTCTACATTGAAAATCGAATGCCGACTGTTAATATTCAAATCGATAATCCTTCCTACCATAACCTATGGATGCCCAATCTGGGGAGGTGCAGCAAGAATCAAAACAATTAGCTAACAATTTCAAACAATATCCTATCCAACCCAAGGTAGCAATATTAATAAAATCAAAGTAATTCAAAATATATTTCTAAGAAATACTCTAAATGCCCCCTGGTTCATTACAAATGAACAAATTCATCGAGAATTAAAAATTACAAAATTAGAAGAAACCATAGCTAAATTAGCTAACAATTTTTACAACAATCTGCATACCAAGTACCATCATTTTTAACATGGGAAAAAAATGCGGTCCACCCACGCGTAAAGTCAAGATTTCCCAAAGACAAATTCAAACCCCCGTAAACCACTATACCCTCAGCTTCTTAACATAATCATATTCCTTTCTCTTCTTCATTCACAATAACATTAAATCAATAATTATGTCAGAGTTTAAATCTCACCTAATGGATGGCCAATCCAAAATTGTCATATAATAATCTTATGTATTTTTAAAACTCTTGAAAGACTGTATTGTCGAACAAGAAGAAATAAATAAAAAAAGATCAGTGTCGGCCTTTTTTTACATTAATAATGTTATCATCTAGTGTCAAAACATTAGACACAATAAGCTAACAGTTGTGTACTAATGCCGTCCCGACACTCGAAGAACACCAATGGAGCCCGGGTAGGGCTTTTTATTATATCGGAGCGTATATTTTTAAACCAATGCTTGCCAAAAATGCTCCTTGCTAACTGTATTCATAATTACCGTAATATGCATACGAGTTGAGATAGAGACATCAGAGCTCAAGAAACCATGCACAGATTGCATTTCTCCCCATAGTAAGTCTCACGATTTTTGGACGTTCAAGAAGTAAATAAATGAAGAAATAAAACCATCGCCAATTTCGATATTGCTCAGGATGACACAACCCATACTACAATGACAGACAGTACCTATGGGAGCTTCTTTTACTCGCGTGTCAAAAACCATCGCGCTACCCAATCTCTCGGTTTGAAATTTAATGAATGAATGAATGAATGCCTTACTTTACGTGGCGACACTCAGTCCATGAGGTCTGCTCTTCCGTCTGACCACGCAAATTTCCTTACGCTCCTTTTACCTACTAGGGGAAATAGGTGTTACTTGGCCGACGAAACAGACAATTTGAATTTAGCTCACAGGCTTCATTTAGGCTTGAGGATTTTTTTACATGCAGTAAATCTACTAACATGGGACAGCCGGCTTTACTTCCCCTCCGAAGGATGGCATGCAAAGGATGCCGCCCTTAAAAATCCACGGCTTCAGTCGGGTTCGAACCCGCAAATTTGGGTTTAACAGCCCGAGACGCTAATCGTTACACCATCGCCGCCAAATTCACGGAGTTCAATAGAAATGTAAGCGGTAACAATTCTCCGAAACGCACAGCGCTCTTCAAGTGCGGCACATCATCAGTCGAATATTACCGGGAACACAACACGCGCCTCAGAAGACAAATGAGCGCCAGGGTAATCCAGTCGCTGAGATGAGGACGGAGGGTACGAAGAGGCCCTTCATTAACTCGTGCCCTCCCTAGAGGGCCTAGAGAAACTTTAGCCTCGCCTGTAGTAGTATTCTGCTTTCAGCGGCGATCCATACGTTCCGGATACGATCTACAAGAGCTGGTGAATTTGCATTTAAGTTCCTCGTGATGAATTCTCCGAATTGAATGGACGAGTAGCTATTCACAGAATTATTACTCCTAGGTCTTAAAAGCTGTATCTTCTTGATTCTGTGAAATCAGTTTGTGCATTTCCGACACGTTTCACGACGAAATTCATCTGCACTAGACCCGAACACAAAAAAAGACACAATCAGTTCCGAAGTCCAGAGAATTCAAAACTCGAGGCTCAGCGAATTTCAAACATATATTTTAATTTTAGAAGGTACTTTACATGAAGTCTAAACGACATTTTCATTTTTGAAAGAATGTGTCCATATTTTTTCTTTATATATTTCGTGAATTGAACGAATTACAATTACATACATGGTCCAAGTCGTATTTTCGTTAAACTCTTTGTATTTTCGAAGGCTTCAAGTGTAATATTGGATACAGAAAATTTTTCCTCCATGAAATCTGTTCAAAATTAAATCTTTAAATCATTCAATGTAAACATATTTTGAAAATATGAGAAGTTTTCATGATTATCATCAAAATATGTAATTTTGAGTGACCATTACAAATAATGTGAGAAATTACCCTCTGCTGTAACACAATTTGTTTATTATCAAATTAGTTAAATTTTTTAATTTAATTTTTTCTCTGTTGTGAGAGAGCTCGTGGTGCTTATCACAAGTAAAATGCACCGAAACTACCAACAAACTGCACACAATGTCACTCTCTGCCAATAAAACCGCGAATGTGTGGTACTGACGGTTCTGATCCCTGAGAGAGACCTACGTAAAGATTTCACTGGCAGATAGGGAGCGATCGCGCTCTCCAAGACTGCGAGAGCCAGCCAGCGGTAACGATCGATAGAATGCGTTGTGTCCTGTTGAAGGCTGCACATTAATTCTCGAAATCGAATTTGATGTATATTTTATCTCGGAGAATCATTAAACACAATCCTTAATTGTTTTCCTCCTGACTTTATGAAGCCAATTTTCTTTTTAAAGAGTACAGGACACTCTTTTATAGATAATTACTTACAATACCAACAAAAATATAAAAAGAAAAATAACAGTAAAGCGAAAGTCAGTGTTATCTTGAAAAAGGGTAGGGGATTAACATCGTGATTTTGTAAACAGGGGAAAAATGAGCAAACAGTATATAATTAAATAATTAAATTCAAAAATGTGTCCTCTGGAATGGCTCATGAGCAGCGTTCTAGCTTCCCGTGCTGTGGTCTCCGGGTTCGATTCCCGGTCGAGGCAAAAATATAGTTGTAGCTATTCTTTAAAAATCGTCCCAGTTTCTATAGCTGTGTGACGAAGAAAAAGGTCAAGCAGGCGGATCTTGCTAGATACGGTGAAGAGAATACGTCATGTTCGTACACCGGTAGCTGGCCGGCGAAGTCGGACTACCGACCAAAAACGCCAAATACATACATACAAACTGAATAATGTATAAATTAATAAGTCTACGCAACGCGCACACACATACTAGGCCAACACAAAGATGTGCACGTTATTTACTGAACAATATACAAGTATTTCAGTATTTCAAACTTAACTTACTTCTTTGTAAACCAAATGATATACAACTTCAATGACGCTGCAGACCAGATAGAACCGCGCTCGACACCTACTTACCCAGAATGTTGCCGATCTCTTTCGAGATGATTTGAGGTAAGTCATTATCGTCAGTAAACTTAAGTAACATTATTTACGTTTTTTAAACGGATGTAATGCCAACGGAGCCGTTGACTCCGCATCCAAAGTCAAATACCGACTGTGATGTTCACTATCTTTATGAAATTTATGCAGGTAAAACTACTCTATTTTATAAGCACATTTCCTTCACTTCACTTTAACAGCAGGGTAACGATTTTTGAGGTTTCAGTCTTTTTTTGCACTAACAATATGGAATGAAGGATAGGATGGAATCGGTGGAATTGGGGATTGATGGGGGGGGGGGGGTCGAAAGAAAGATCTTGAGAAATCTGTGGCTCTTGGTATAAAGTAGATTGTGTGCCGTCTTCTGGAATTGTTGAAAGGGCCTCATTATGTCGTTAATGGGAACAATAATTGTTGTAATACCCAATACTGTTATTGATTGATTGATTACTGTTTCCGGGCCCATCGACTGCTAAGATCGTTAGTTCCGTAAGTGCAGCGTACCTTTATATCGCGGAGGGGGGGTGATCTTCCCCCGCTGGATGGTGAGATCCGGCGGCGCACTTAACGTTGGCTTAAGAGGTTTTCCCAACAAATTATCTGCCACAAGCGAGGAGCCGCTCTAACCGGAAAAAGCTCTAAGCTTTCGACTGGTCTCCCACAATATACCGGGTGACCCACCAACTATGGACCACCCCCTTAACTTCTAAACAGTTCAAGATATCGAAATGCAGTTTTCGCTGAACAATGCAGAATCATGGGGCAAGTAACATGCCGTAGAGAAATTGTCTATAACATTTTTAGTTTTTGAGAAATTTAATCATCTTTGATTTTTTTAATGGAGCTATATATTTTTCTCACCAGCAATGGATAGATCATGAAAATAGGAATAAAATGATGCATCAAATGTTAGTATCTTGATAGTAATTTGAGTATATAATTTGATTTTCTGGCATGAGATTTTCAAGTAAACGGGCAGCCTTTGCAAGTCGCCGTTGGGGGAAGGTGCCCTTCGCGGCGTCGAGACTGTTTTGTGGAGAAAGAAGTGTAAGAGGGGAGGCCGTACAGGATGAAGACGTAACTGAAGCAATTCATGGTCTTGACACGAAAAAACTATGAACAAACATCAATTTTAACGATCAGAAAGAGATAATTTTTCCTATTTGTTCATCTGAATTGAACTTTTCTTCTTCTGAAATTCCAAATCAACGATAATCTAAAAGAATCAAATAAAAAATATTGAAGCGAAGACGATAATAATAAAGGTAATTTTAAAACTTACAAGAATCGAGCTCAATGCATAAATAAGTCATCATTTTCAAACATCGGAAACGAATAAATTTTAAAGATTAAAGATTTTCATTGTAATATCTTGATTAATTCATCAAATAAGAGATAGGTAAACATTTTCTCTCATTATTTACGGTTAATAACCTTCCTGTGTAAACACGTACCAAAGGAACAAAGAAATAAAAAATTTGAAATATTCTTGATAGGTCTATCAGTGTAAATTTACCAAACTTTAACAAACATGCATATCTGCAGTAGCGACTGCTAATACTGATTAGAGGGTTTCTCACTTTATAGCGGAAAGTGCTGCCACAAACTTGAAAATCCACGGCAGAAGACGCAAGACGCTCTCCCCGAAGGCGAGAGTTGCAAGGGCTGCTACACGATTGCCCGTTTAATTCAGAATCACATGTTAGAAAGTCTACTTTTATACTCAAGTTACTATAAACATATTAGCATATGATACATCATTTTAATCCTCTTTTCATGCTCTATCCATTTCTGACGAGAAATATTCCATTTAAAAAATCAAAGATGATTAAATTTCTCGCAAACTAAAAATATTATAGATAATTTAACTTCGGCGTGGTACTTGCCCCATGATTCCGCATTGTTAAGCAAAACCTGCATTTCGATATTCTGAATCGTTTAGAAGTTACGGTGGTGGCCCATAGTTGGTGGGACACACTGTACTATAGTAGTGTAGTGGATGTGTATGGACGAGGGAGGTGAGGATAAGACAAGGGAGATAACGCGCGCCCTTTTGTTAGTGTACTGCTCGGTCATTCACATGGTGTTGATTGTAAAAACAACGGAAAATAACGATCGGAGAAGGCGATCGCTATAATTCTCTTATAGACAGCGGCTGAATTTGACCTAGCTATGTAGCTTGTGCCGAAAATCCTGCCATCGTCGGGACTCGAATCCAGGGATCTCTCGCTCAGAGACACTGCAGCGACATCAGTTGATGCCTGAATCCACTTAAGAGAGTAATATTTTTACAATTATTATTTATTGCTACTATCAATATTCCATTCTTTAGCAGAATTCAGCTCATTTGACGTGTTAAATGAAAATATTACCAAGTAATTTCGTGTTATGACATGATATTCTCAATGTGATTATGATTTTTTTGGTTTGTTTGTTATTGAATCTCAATTATGTTCAGAAGGGAAAAAAGCAAAAACGTTCCCCGTACTGTGCACTTCAACGAGCAAACGTCGGTTCCCTGCACCGTAGGTTACAACGTAAATCAGGGTCGATATCTTCATTACACACGGAATTTCGTTTGTACGTGAAATAGTCAGTGCGCCTGAAAATCAATAGTCTTTCACCGAGAAACTTTGAGCGCACGCACAGTAAGGGAGTGAAATTGAGAAAGGTTTGACATCAACACATTGAATGCAACCCATCATTGAATCATGAATATATTGAATCATGGGTGCAATCATGGGTGCATTGCACACATCATGGGTGTCTATTTGTTGAAAATGTTCACCTCCCAACGTGGCTGGAAGTCGCTCAGTTTCCCGCCAATTTATGTGTGCATTGGAAATTAGTAACTCAGTTACATTACCGTAAAAAATACTATTGTTTACAAATTATTACCACCAATGTGATTTTGCGTCGTGGGAATATACAGATGGCAGCTCACACTGCGACGGTTTGCGGCGAATTGAAGCAGCAGAAGAGAGCTCACGCGCCGTATTATATTCGCCCTGAAGGACCATTTCATTTTGATGAAACGTTGCCGCAGGGAGAGATTCAGACAGAGATCACGAAATGGCTCGTATTTCTTCTCTCCAAAAGTATTATTTCGTGAAAACATTTCATCATAATCTTCCGATGGATGAAAAAAAAAAAAACATAGTGTACACCATACTACAAACGAAGAATGTAATTGGAAATTTATTTGCAAAATGTTATTTCAAAACGAGCGACAAGGAAATGTTTTGGTCGGGGCAGGGAGAAATAAACACGAGACAATCAGAATGGAGGGATGAGGACAGGGCGGTGAAGAGTAGTTAGTGAGGTCAAATGGGGGATGGAAATACGAGCATCGGGGTACTGAGGGCGAGGTGAAGTGAACCGTATGAAAATAATGTAGCGGAGAGGACAGGCAGCCAGAGATGAGAACTGACTTAGGAAGGCGGACCAAAGAGAGTGACCCAAGAAGGGCAGACCGAGGAGGGTGGACCTAGGATGGTGGACCGAGGAGGGTGGACCTAGGATGGTGGACCGAGGAGGGTGGACCTAGGAGGGTGGACCGAGGACGGTGGACCGAGGAGGGTGGGCCGAGAAGGGCAGACAGAGGCGGGCTCACTGAGGACGGCGAACTGAAGAGGACCTAACGGAAATAAAAAGACGAAGAGAGTGGCATCCCACTCTCTTGGTATACAACGATTTCAGCGGAATTGGGGAACGATGTCAGAAGGCAGGAGCACTGGTAGGTCGGTGGGACGGAAAGAAGCATGGCGGGGAGCAGCGGGGGTGGAGGCCGGTGGCAGCGGCGTATAGCAGCCTCAAAGCCTCTCCGCCGCCGCTGCTGCTGCCGCTCTCTATTTCGGAGCTCCCTTTGTAGCTCCTCCCGGAGGGGGCGACGGCAGAGTGCCCGGGGGCAGAGAAGGCTCTCCCGCCCCAGCCCGCTTCACGGCTTTTTAAGGCCGCTGCACAATTGCTCGGGAATGCACGCGGCGGATGCGGCGCCTGGCCGCATGCTCACTACTCAAAATACTACGTTTCCTTCAAAGGGTGAAATTAGTTCAGTGCCATGGTTTTGTTCGAAAATTACCTGTAGAGGATCACTCAATTTTAGGAATAAAATTGCAGCATGTGCACTAATTACTGGGAAAGCGCAACTGTCTAAATTACACAGGAGAAGCTTTGTACGTTTAGAAAGTTTCTGGGAATAACTGAAACCTTCATTTTTACAAATAACACAATGAAAAAATGAGCAAAGTATCGTAATATTTATTATTAAACTACTGGTTCTAAACATCACGTACTTTTTCGCCTTTAGTAATGGTTATGTAATACTATTTATACCTTAATTTCTCTACGAATTAACACATCTCAAACATTTTTTGTAAAACTCATTGTAAATAGTTGACCATTTGATGCGGAAACTAAATATTTTCAAGCTAATATTACCACGAATTTGACAATTATACGAACTGGTTTATTATATCGTGACTGGTTTTCCTGCAGCTAAATCATGTTACAACAATGTGTCGTTTTTCACAGAAATTCGCGAGTCGCGAAGCGGAATACCATTGTTGCATTCTTTTTTTAAATTTTATTACTTCTTCTTCGGCATTTCTGCCTTTCAAGGGTGTTTATACATGATTTCATTAACTATAGGATGAACCATCCTCAGGTCTAAATGTCAATACAAAAAAAAAAAAAAAAAAGAGCTTGGCAATTTAGGTTTTGTGAGTGAGTGAGTGAGTGAGTGAGTGAGTGAGTGAGTGAGTGAGTGAGTGAATGAGTGAGTGAGAGAGAGAGAGAGAGAGAGAGAGATATTATATTTTCTGATATTTAAGGAGGCTTGAAAACGTCCTTAGGATGGCGAGAGTGGATTCTCTATGGTTGACTGTACTTCTTCCCTGGATTTTAAGTTGCTATAGCTGCTTTGCAAGTTGTGACATTCTGATCTGATAGTCCCTGATTGATAGCAATTTTTATTTCATATGTTTCAGTTAGGTTTGACATGTTCAAACATTCCTAAATTTAATATTTATGTTTTTAATCCAAATATTGTATGTATTTTTCTGTAGGACCCTTCCTGGGTATCCTTAGTTGTTAGTTTCCAATATTATTGTCTTCAAACATTGTACATGTACGATGAAATGTAATTAAAAATGATTGTGTGTACTATGTAACATAAAAACCCTTGAAAGACATAATATTGTGGCAAGGATAAAAAAAAATAGTTGGTAAAAGATTAATTTGTAAACGTATAACAAAAGCTCCAATGTAAGAAACGAACAAAGAATTATGAAATAATATACACATTCTAACTCACGCAGCATCCAATTGTCTCAAACCAAATCTAAAATTACGTCCACGAAGCGTGGGATTTTCGGAGCGGACGACTTAGTTTGAAGGCAAATTACTCAAAAAATACTCGTATTTTCCAAAAATTCAACGTGTTGTTATTTGAATATCTGTTTTTCATGAACACATTTCATTAAGAAAAAATGGTACCCTCACAATTGTAGTTGCAGACGCCGAAACAATTTTAATGTTTCAAAAAATTAGTATTTCTAGGAACATGAGACCTACACCGTTTTCTTAAGCGTCCTTTACAATATCGAAGGTCTAAATTTAAGCAAAAACTTTTGTACCGTTTGCAATGCATCACAAAAAATCACAACTTTTGTACTCAGTGACAAAGGTTTCAGGCGAAGGAGAAAAAGAGAACTTGTGGGATGTCTTTTAAACCTGTCACTATCCATGTTCCGCTGGAGGCAAACCATTCGTTCAACTATACCGAAGCAGGGGGAAGTATGAGAACCGACGGAAGCAGGCAAAGCAAGCGATGTGGGGTAAGCAAAAGAAGCGGGCGAAGGGGCAGAAGGGAAGCGGGAGGAGGAGCGGGGAGGAAGGGGGGGGGGGAAGGGGGGGGGGAAGGGGAAAGGGGAAGGAGGAAGGGAGAACGGTAAAAGCGGAGAAAATGGGGGAAGTGAGAGAAGAGATGAAGCGAGAGGACCGGCGAATGCGGGCGCAGAGGGGTAACCGGCGAAAGTGGGGGAAGCGTAAGAAGTGGTGGAAGCTTTCGAAAAAGGGGTGGAGGGGAAAACGGGGGAAGCGAGGAAAGCCATGAAGTTGGAGATGTTGGAGAGCATGGGGAGCGGCAGGAGCAGAGAGAGCGGGGAGATCAGGGGAGAACATGCAGTTAGGGAGAGCAGGGCAGCATAAGGCACTGTTCAATCGATGAGAAGGATGTATAATTACCCGTTTAACCCTGGGTTAACAGGTTGCTTTGTATACAATAAATATATCTGGAGATCTCTAGGATTGCTCATGGTCAGTCGACCACTTCCCGTAGTGTGGTCCCGGCAGGCGGAGTTTGCTAGTCACGGTGAAGGGAATACTGTTCGCCACATGTCTCTCTTACCCCCCAAGCATGGGAATTTAACTAGGCCCGGGCATGAGGGACACCGTTAGCTGGCTGGCAAAGTCGGACAATCGACCTAAAATGCCAAATACATGCAAGTATATACAGGCTCTTAGTACTTATAATTTTCCTTAAATATTCCATGAGTATTAAAAAATATAGAAGAGACCTACCAGTAGGGAAATAATAAGATTTCTATTTGCACTTCTGGAGGAAAATGTTTGGTGCAAACTTATTAATATGAAGCGTAATTGCTCTAACTAAACAACAGAAAAAATCTCGTTAAAAATTAAGGTGCTATCGTAAAAGTATTAGCAAAACAGAGTGAGATTACCTACCAGTTTAAAGACACGCTTGAGACGTTGTAAAACAGTAGCACAAAATTTGTTTATAATGCAAACGTCTGGAAGAAATTATGGTAAACATTACATAATTCTCTTAAGTATTTTAGAGTCAGCCAAAACCACCCAGATTCAATGATACTTTACGGAGAGACGCTTTAAAAATATATTTTTTGAGTATGGGAAAGTCTTAGTAAATATTTTGACTCATCCCATAATTTAATTATGTTTCAAGGGCAAATTTAATCAACTAGGCAATGTACAGTACTGCACAATTTAAGCTGTTATGTTCTTTGCATTTGCAACAAAATGACTAATTAGCTCAATCATTGAGGTAATTATCTTATTTGCTTTACAAATATTATGCTCTTATTTCACATTGAAGAGCTAACTGCACGCTACTTAACTTACCTACAGCTAGCCATAACATATTAAAGCAGTAATAATGCCATTTTCCAAAGTTATGGGAACAAAATAACTTTTTCCAATTTATCTACGTAAACTCCAATTTAACTACGTAAAATATTTCAATTAATGTCAATTTATACAGATGAGAAAAATAACTTGTTATAGGGGACGCAAGGAATCTGAAATATTTATGAAAAATCGTAGAAAATGAAGTTGCAGGAAATGTGATTGCAACGTTTGCCGCACGAGTCTTCCAAAAGTCAAATGATTAAGGATAAACTAAGAACATAGAGCAGTTCCATGTAAATGAAGAAACACTATAGTTATGAAAATAACATCTGCACGTAACACTGTCACTTAAGTTCGAATGGATGAAGAAGAATTACAGGAATAAGAGGTAGAAAGAAATATAGGTGACTTGCAGACTGAGTGGATTTCAAACACAGATTCTCAATAAGTTATGATTACGTCTCAATAAGTTGTCTGAATCGTATTCCAGTAAGCCGTTATCTAGCAAGAGCAATAAAACCGTATCTTTTGAACGTAGTGCTGCGAAATTACACCCCTAGGGAATTACAATTATGCCAATTACTGAAATGAGTCCCTCGACTGCACTCTATGTTCCCTCGTGGGAGTCGATTCCTAATTTCCAGTGCTAGATTTTTCGTGCTCATTCGTGCTCTAACAGGAACAAATATTAGATTGTTATGCGCTTGGATAGATGTAACGAGCTGATGCAATATTCACAAAGAAATCGATCGATGGCATAATGTTGACGAGAAGTAGTATGAGAAGTTATTTCTTTTTATTGCTGCGGAACATATAGAACTACTTTACATTTACCGCTCGGTTGATGTCGTTTGTCTAACCTAATGCACAAGTATGTATCCAAAGGAAAGTCATTCCTCATTACAGACTTATATTGCTACATCACATGGAATGAGTTGCGTGAATGACCTGATGTACGTTATCAGATGTGTATTTCGTAGAAAAAACTACTGCGAAGTTTGTAAATAATGTGTGTTTAATACATCACTGACACTTGACGAAACAGAAATATCATTTATATTCAGTGTTATTCTTGACAGTTTACAGAAGTGCAAACAATATTCGTAGTAAAAACATTTTTCCCTTTAGTAATGGAACCCACGTGATTATTCATAACCCACGTGATTATTCATTATAAAAAGACTATTTATTTAAAGTACAAAATTCTTCAAAATAAATAATTAAAAATCGCGTAAATTGTCAAGAACATAGATGAGAAAAAATCATACAAGGGCGAAATATCAGCACATGACTGTATTTTTATTGATGTATGCTTTATTTAACGTCCGCTACCTCACGTCGATTCGTACATTCGTACATGTCTTTATTTGAACCCAATTATCTCTGGCTACAGTCAAACATCGTTACCAGAACGACCCTCGTCACAATGTCAGCAGCTTGTCACAAGGTTAACGCTGTTAACAAGGGCTTTCTCGAACCTTGGTGTGGTGATCTGTGTCAACGCTCTCATCCGATATTAAGGATGGAAAAATACACAAAGAGGTAGAACACACGGGAAAGTCAGGCACAGAGAGCCCCTCAGAGAAAAGGAAAAGAAGAAAAAGGAAGGAAATATTAGTTTTCAAGTTTCCTCCAAAATTGCATTAGTACCTATTTGATCCTACCCTGCACACCATACTGAAAAAATAGTCATTCAATTCTCAGTAATAAACCTTCAGGTTCTTAAAACCTACATCAATTTCAGAGCTAATTCGGTATTGAATATGAAAATTAACTTGGATTATAGAAAGTACTTTTGATATTTTAGAAAGTACATGGGTTGCAACATATTAATAAATTATTATTACTTGAACGAACCAACCAACCTCGAATCCCACAGTAAACTCATTTCGTTATTCTTAATTGTATAATTGATGAGGAGCAGGTGCCAAGAAGGCACAAAACAACAAAAGCTTATGAAATAACACACAAAGCTAAAAACATTATAAATTGAAAATAACTGTTTTAAATAAATAATCCTAAATGTCATCACCCACATTTTTAAATTATCAACCATGCCAGAAACACGTGTATCAAAACTGAACAAAGCAACAGGTTGAGAGCACGCTAACTCTTATAACCCTCCCCTTCTGACCTTCCACAGAACCGCTAGTCCAGACACGCCCATTTATTCTCGTTGCCTTAATCTTCTTTGGAGACTGCTGCTGCTCGAATGCTCCCACGAATTCTTGAGAGCAACTTGAAGAACACGTTCCTTCAATTTTTTTCATAACAGTTAACATGACACGGTCCGTATAGCGTGTATGTGATTGCAATAGTGAGGCAAGAAACGATTTGCTTGATGAAAGTATTATGATACTAGAAATACATCACATTCGTACCCACGACGTCGAAAATATTAGACACCTCACTGGATACTACTCGAAAGAAGCCCATGCCATTAGAAATTTCCACAGGATAAGAACTCATAAGTAATCCAATCCTGGACCACTTAACTATGTAAGAGGTTTTTAAGGGAGTTTTCCATGTTTTTTCCGATCAACACCAGGCGAATTCCCAACAGTAAGTTAGTAACCCAACAAACGGGTCTCGCACCGCACGCGATTTTTCCTTCCCCTTCATTGTCCTATCTTCACCCCTTCCTTACACACTTATTACATGCTCTATATGACCACACACGTCGGGAGACCAGTCGGGCTTGACCCGGCTGTTGCAGTACTCAACTGGTAGGAAATACTTGGTTGAGAGTAAAAAATACGTCTACCCGACGTGTAGGTCGACGCTCGATCTCATCATCGCACTTGCAAAATTCACCGCCACCTCCCGAGGAAAACTGTTCTACACTTACGGGGATAATGAACTTGATTGATAATTGAGGCACCCGGTAACACGAAATAAACAATGAATCAATGTGACTCTATGCCGATCGGGGTGGCCGAGATTGCTAAGGCAGTAGTGTCGTGACGATTTTGGGCTGAACGATCCTGGGTTCGGATCCAACCTCGGGCATGGTTGTATTTGAGTTCGTCCTTTCACCCCTCCTCATCATCACCACATCTCTTTATTCAGTGTACAAATACCCTTAAAGTGAAGTCAATAGTGGTCACTAATAACCTCTAAGTTAATGCAACCTTACGTAAACAAAAAAAAAAAAAAACTCCGACCACGTGCCCACGCACGTGCCACACGTACCTGAGGTTGAGAATGGAGAAGAAGGCGTAGAAGGCGAGCACGCAGAAGAGGCACGCGAAGCCGTACACGTGCAGCAGGAAGCCCCACTTGAGCTCAGAGCGGATGGCGTCCATGGAGGGCGCCACGATGAGCACGGTGCCGGCGGCGCCGTGGCGCACGGGCGACCCGCCCACCACGGCGGAGGTGGGCGTGGTGGCGCCGCCCGCCGCCGCCGCGGCCGCCGCCGCCGCGCTGCCCGCCGCCGCGGACGCGTTGCCGCCCCACGACGCCGTCGGCGACAGCAGCAGCGCGGTGCCTGCAAGCGCACGCAACGCCAGCGCTGGATTATACCGCGGTTTTCAGAGTTGCGTTTCAAGGATATCAGGATGCTTCGGTGTCATCCTATCGGAAGGCTGAACGCCACCACTGTCACTCTAGTGACGTGTATGGTCCCGATAGGACAAAACACAAAACAGCTGATATCCTTCAAACGCTACTCTGTGAAAACCTACAGTACCGACAGCGTACAAGCGACTCTGACAGTTCAATGCACTGTTGCCACACATTACTTTGCACATAGCTCCATCTACATCAAAGGCAAATTAAATCTCAAAACATTAACCCTTACTGACAGGCTATGAAACGTCTTACCTATACGTACACGTCTTACTTATGATTATACCGCGGTTTTCAGAGTTGCGTTTCAAGGATATCAGTTGCTTCGGTGTCATCCTATCGGAAGGCTGAACGCCACCACTGTCACTCTAGTGACGTGTATGGTCCCGATAGGACAAAACACAAAACAGCTGATATCCTTCAAACGCTACTCTGTGAAAACCTACAGTACCGACAGCGTACAAGCGACTCTGACAGTTCAATGCTCTGTTGCCACACATTACTTTGCACATAGCTCCATCTACATCAAAGGCAAATTAAATCTCAAAACATTAACACTTACTGGCAGGCTATGACACGTCTTTGATAGCATTTTCACAACTTTCGCCAAAGCGGAACCCTAACGCTTCCGCAATTTCGCGTGAGTCAGATGAGTTGCAACGCTGAACCCTAGGTGTAAGAAAGTAAGCAAATGCTCGCAAGCTGATTGCTTCAGAGCAGGTCACATGACGTACCACAGCACGTGGCGAGTGAACTGTCAGAGTGGGGAAGGGTCCTAACAAACGAGCCACGGACTGCGAGTAATCTTCCCTTCCGTATCCTTTCCCCCATGCACACCACCACCTCCCGCGGAGTTCGAGTCCCGCCGTGGGCATGGTTGTGTGTCCTTTGTCTTTCATGTATGTGTGTTGTCGAGGGAGGCTTTGTGAGTCTGCTGTCCCCAGACCAAGGAGCCCGCAAATGTGTGTAATGTAAAGGTTAATATGTTCCCATGAGGGACATAAGGGTGACCCGGAGCGGACAGTAGAATTATCGGAGTCCCCTGAAGCTGGAAAAGAGCTCCTGGTAAATACAAGTACTATCAAATGGAAACCGAAGCAACAGAGCGACTGCCATATCATAAATAAGCGACTGCTTTGGATTACATCAGCTGTTCACTAGAATACCCAGACAACACCGAAAGAACTCCAATATGTAGATAAAAAACTAAAATATTCATACCAACCATTCGCTGATGTTGCAGAACAGTGCAAAAATACAACATGGCAAAAAACGAAATAATTGTGTTGATTAGCTCATCTAATCCACGAAAAATGCGCGATATGGTGATATTCAATTTGTCCTTTGTCAAGCGGATATATTGAATTTGATCACGCAGATTAAACGCTTAGCGAAGAGTTATTTGGGATTAAAACATTACATTTGGATATTCTAGAATACTCTCTGTCGAGGCAGTATTTCACTAATTCGTGTAACATTTACGGTGAGTTTTAGGTTTATTGGGCACACATTATTATTCGTCAGGCCTATTGTAATGAGTGGTTTGTGTAGTTCAGGTCGTCAAACATGCCAGACGTTTTCATAGAATAACCTTAGTTTGACGTTACCGACACTTTCAACCGTTTTAAAAGATCTTACATATGTATTAACTAGACTTTTAAACTTAACTTTTTAAATTAGAACAGAAGGATAGAAATGACCAGTTTTCCAATAACAGACCGAAATGCGACATTTCGTTTTTGCTAAAAAGTAGACTGGATAGTAGTTTTTGCTAAAAAGTAGACTGGTCTAACTGAGAGTGACAGACAGGCATACAAATTACTACATATATAATTCGCATACCAAAGACTAAAATATATTTATTGAAAACAATCAAAGCATCATGCCCTCTATTTAACTACAACACGAAACTTGGTTTGTACTTCCTTTCAACACGCTCGAAGTGCGTATTGATGCATTCAGAAACGTCACAACGTGAATTACATCAATTTCTTTCCAATGCTAAGCAATAAAAATAATATTATTAAAATTATTATGTTAGAATAATAAAAGTTGTATCTAACCTTTTATAAAACCCAAGCAAATGATAACTCTAATGCACATATGGTATAACGCCAATAAAACCACAATTTCAAAAGAATACATTTATTCATGAAAGAATGTACATACTACTTCAGCATTCTACCAGACTTACTATTTAATTTAATCCTAATATTACAATTATGTCTAACTAATCATGAATAGGAGGGTATCTAAGGGATTAATTCATGTCTCGTAATATACTGTGAGTTTAATGACTAATTTTTCTGTACTTACCGTTCTCAAAATTGTTATCTTGGCGAATCGAAGGTGTCCTAACATAATATCAATTTTTTTCGTTACATATTTTTACATATTTAGTACAATATTACATATTTTACTTATTTTGCTATTTTCAAAAAATATTTTTATTGTATCAATTTTCTTCAATTTTATTGCATGTCTTTTCTGAAAAAAGTATTTTCAAAAAAATCAGCACGTTTTCCTTCATTATTACTGCTAAATTAAGTTGCTAAATTAAAAGAAAAAAGTCCCTTAACACGTGGCGTAGAATCCCTGTTTTGTGAGTCTTTAATGCCGAAAAACCATTTGGAAGCAAAAGTCTGTCTGTCTGTCCGTCCGTCTGTCCGTCCGTCTGTCCGTCCGTCTGTCCGTCCGTCTGTCCGTCCGTCCGTGAATACACCTAGCGCCTAAACCATTCATACGATCTTGTCCAATTATCTATTTATCCAAACCTTTATTTTCTATATTTCGCAACTGGATTTATCAACTTTTTCGTTACTAGGGTCCGGCAATTAGAATTTTTCTGCCGAAACTGAGCCGTTTTTTTCACGCAGGATTACATAACTTTCTCTATACTACGTAAGTAGTAGCGAGAAAATAATAAAGTAAATTAATTATGAAATTATTTGCAGTTATTGTATCCATTGTACTTACGAAATGAATTTAGAAAGCATAACCTTCTGTGCAATACATTGACAATAGGGGAAAAAAGATTTTCCAGGTTTTTTGTTTGATTAACAATTGGTGTTTCCGGGTGCGTCAACTACTAAGATCATTAGTTCCGTAAGTGTACTGCATTCTTTGGGAGATCGCGATGGTCTTCCCCCGCTTGGTGGCATGCATGTGTAGCGTCGCGTGGGTCGGCGCCGCGGCGTCGGGCCGCGCCGGGCCGCGCCGGGCCGCGCCGGACGCTTCGGGGAAACCCGCGCTAAGCCGGATGCTCAATGGGGGTGGAAGCCACGGCGCCTCGCTGCGCCGGCTGGAAAACCCGTAGGAATCCAGGCTGGAAATTCCCTGAAAGGGACGCGCGCGGATGCGAGGCTAAGAGATGTCGGTTGCAGCCCTGGAAGGGCTGGCCAGCGAGCCGTATGACGCCCGCTGCTTGTAGGGTGGGCGAGCCAACGGATATTTAAGGCCGCACCGACAGGCGCCTCGTGGGATACGCTGGGTGTCGAAGACGAGGGTATCTCCAGTGCTATCATTGCACGTGATCTTCGGGTCGAAGATCGGTTTGGCGACAGGCCATGTAACTGGTATAGTTACGGGACTCTATGTCCGACAGCTTCGCACCTCGCGTTGCTTTTTGCTGCTTTCGAAGCAGTGGTTCTGGCGAGGCCTAGGGACGGTCGCGGGTTTCGCGGCTAAGAGAACTGAAAGGTTGCCAAGGGTTAGATTTTGTATTGTAATCACTGTACATTAGTTGTAAATATACTGTAAATATATTGTAAATATCAATCAGAACAGTCGTCTGTGTTTTTCATCCTAGTACTGAGCAATTCTGCATTATTTATCTAAGCCCCGCATCATTCTGCCATTTTTTTTCTAAAAACTGGTGGCAGCGGTAACTATCGAAAACTCACGTCGGGGCGCCGCATCATTCCTGCCATTTTTTTTCTAAAACTGGTGGCAGCGGTTATCGAAAACTCACGTCGGGGCGCCCGCATCAATTCTGCCATTGTTGTTTTCTAAAAACTGGTGGCAGCGGTTATCGAAAACTCACGTCGGGGCGCCGCATCATTCCTGCCATTTTTTCTAAAACTGGTGGCAGCGGTTACTGTAAACTCACGTCGGGGTGCCCGCATCAATTCTGCCATTTTTATTTTCTAAAACTGGTGGCAGCGGTTATCGTAAATTCACGCCGAGTGCCTGCGCCAATTGTTGCAATTGTAGTTCAAAATTGGTTGCAGTGGTTTTAGAACTCACACCGGGTGGTTGTGCCATGCAGTTAATAATTGGTTACAACAGATCAAGACTCGTCTATCAATCAGCTTAGTGGAAGCAGTTACTACGTTCGCAACGAACGGGAACGCGAAGTCTGCAGCAGTCCGCGAGGGACATCAGTGCGGCATCAGAGTCATCGGTGCGCGCTGATTAATCAGAACAGCACGCGTAAAGACAGTGTACGCAGTTAAACGTGCACCGCGTCGTAAATACGTGGCGCCGCAGCATCGCGCACGCCACGAGAAACCGAAGTGCGGTGTTTCGGTACGGTAGTTTCGGGGCGGTACAATCGACTCGAACCTTTCTTTTCTAAAACTTGAACTGGTACTGGAACGAGCTGATATTGGTACTGGAACTGGAGCAGCTGATATTGGTACTGGAACGAGCTGATATTGGTACCACTGGAAGGAGACATCCCGGACGAGAGGAAGGAAGGAGGCCAGAAAACCGGATCAGAAGGCGCTGACGCGACACCGAGGTCAACTGAACGTAAGTGTGTTTTGTTCTGGCCAGAGGATCAATTCAGGCAAAATGGCTTTCTTAGCGGGTTATAGGAAAGAGGTGCTTGTTAGGGTCGCGATGGAGATGGGAAACATTAGAAGGAACGAGACCGTGGTTAAACTTAAATCGATCATTACGGAAAGCGAGCAGTACGAGAATCATTCGTGAAACAACTCGCTGACCAAGAAAAAGAACAGGTCGCGAAATACGCGAGCAGGAAAGAATACGCGAAGAGAGCAGGAAAGAATACGGAGCAGGAAAGAATACGCGAAGAACGGCAATTTGAACTTGGCTTAAACTAACGAATCAGGCTCCCACGCGTGTATCCATAGGTAGTAGCGACACGGGAAATCGAACTAATATTCGTATCAGCCAAGTCATGGACAAATTCAAAGGCGAAGGCGACGATATTACGTTGTTTTAAGTGTTTTCGAGGCGCATGCTCGCCACAGCATTGCGCCAGTCAAATGGGTAACCATTTAATGGGTTTACTTCCTAATGAGGTGAACAACTGGCTCGTAGTAGGATCCGATACACCGGATCAAGATTATGACCAAATTAAAGAACAACTATTAGATATTTCAAGTTTACGGCGGAAAAGTGCCGTCAGATGTTTTGTAGTCACGTAAAAGGTGCAAAGACCACTTGGAACGTCTATGCGTGGATTAGCTAGTTATTGTAAAATGGATCTCAGGTTTAAAGGTAGAAACATTTGAGCAATTGCTAGATCTCATTGTAACAGACCAGATGAAGCGGAAGGTGCCGGCGGTTGTCGTGACCATTTCATTGATGTGTGGGGCAGGTTTCTGCGTCCCAAGATTTGGCAGAAGGCTGGACACCTACGAAAACAACCGGCTAGCGGATATGAAGAATTCTCGCGGTTCGGCAATAAAGAGCACGCAGGCGAACGGAAATGGCCGAAGGTGACGGAAGCGCGCGTCCACTTCAAAACTGCAGTGCCGAGGTAGCTAGTAACGCGGAGTTCGAAAAGCCGCAAGAACGGACGTGTTACTTATGTAAAAACCAGGTCACATAAAAGATATTGTCCTCAATATAACAATAAACCTAGCGAGAAGATGTGTCACGTGGCCGACGCTAGTGCGCCAGAGTTATTGTCTCCACACACATTTCTTGCCAAAATTTGCGGCGAAACAGTCACCTGTCTCCGTGATACGGTGCGACGATTGACGTCATCAATGCAAGCACGTCACGCCGACACAATACACCGGCGAGTCCGTATGGGTTCAGCAGCCCCTGGACGAAGCGCCTGAAAAATCTACCGGTAGCCAAGGTAGAGACAGTGGGGCCATTCGGTACTCTTGTTACAGAGGCCGCAGTCGCGAAGAACTGCGACTTGCCTTATTACATTTTTAGTAATCGTTCTGCTACGATTTTGAAGGAAATAAAGCAAGGTTTCTTAGAACCACAGCCTATCTGCGCTGTACGGACTAGGGCGCAAGCAGTTGCTGAGCGCGAAGGGCGGAGGGCCCGGGTGCGAACAATGCGGCAGACGAAGCGCCTCAGACAATGGACAGAGTAAGGAACCGACCGTGGGCCGGACGCGTTCCAGGTAAGCGTTTCGGGAAACCGAGGATGAAAATAGAGTTGGTCAGGGCGAGGTCGACGCCCCGGGCAACTCGGAATCAGACGATCAGGAATCTACGTCTGTGACAGACGCAGGTGACGAAGACGCGCTAGATCGCTATGCGCTTAAATTGGATTGTTGCGACTTTGACGCGGAAGAAATGCTGAGCGGGACTGAGGTCGAACCTGAGTTTCGCAACGCTCTGAAAACGGTCATTTGTAAGTACAGTTCTATATTTAGTGAGAAACCCGGATTGACAGATATCACTACCATGGATATCGAGTTAACTGATACCAGCAAAGTGGTTCGAAGCGTACCTACCGTACATCGCCGAGGCAGGCTAAGATATTACGGAAGAAATCGATAGAATGCTTCGCGACAACATCATTGTGGAGGCGGAGAGTGATTATACGTCTCCATGATATTGGTTGAAGCACCGGGCAGAAACCACGGCCCTGTATCGATTATAGGCGCCTCAACGAAATTATTAAGACCGAATACTTTCCGTTACCCAATCTCGAAGAACGGATAGAACAGGTAGCTGCAGCAAAAATTATAAGTGTACTGGACCTTTGCAAATGTTTTGGCAGATCGGTCTTACGGAAAGGGCGCAAAGGTATTCGGCGTTCGTGACTAGTTTCGGCACGTACCGGCCGCTTAGATTACCTTTCGGAATAAAGAACGGTCCCTATCAATGTTGTCGTATTATGGGCACCTTATTGAATAAATGCCAGAATTGCGGTACCGTACCTTGATGACATCGCGGTTTTCAGTAACACTTGGCAGAACACATTCGACACCTCGATACGGTCTTTCGCATATTAAAATCCCAAATTGACAGTGCAGCCGCGCAGTGTTTGTTTGCTAACGTAAAATATCTTGGGTACGTAGTCGGTAACGGAAATTGCGGCCGGCCGAAGCCAAGATACAAGCAATCCAGAACTTTCCCAGACCAAGTCAAAGAAACAAGTGCGTTCTTTGCTCGGTCTGGTAGGATACTATCGACGTTTGATACCAGGGTTTGCGGAGAAAGCGGCAGCGCTTACTGATGCGCTGCGAGGACGCGAGCGCCAAGGTAAAATCGTCTGGACAGAGGCATTGAACATCTTACAATGAGCTGCGACAAGCTCTCGGTGAGAAAACAGCGGTATATGCACTGATTATACAAGGAATTTCGAGTTCAGGCAGATGCTTCTCGGAGAGCTTAGGCGTGGTTCTCTACCAAGTAAATGACGAGGAGTAGAACAACCAGTCGTTTTCTAAGCCGTAAATTAAATGATGCCGAAATTAATATGGCACCACAGAACTCTAGTGTTTAGCGCTGATTTGGGGTTGGATAAACTTAAGATTTATCTCGACGGCAGGCCACAATTCAGGTCGAAACCGACCACAATCCGTTGGTCTGGTTGCGTAATACGGCCGGCAAAACCCCAGATTATTACGCTGGTCTCTTTTAATCCAGCACCTCGATTTACGCATCAGGCACAAAAAGGGCTCAGAAAATGTTAATGCAGATGCGCTTAGTCGCATGTTTGATGATGTGAATTGATCCACCGGCGAGAATAGGAACACGCACGTTCAAGACATGTATAAATGTCGGTGAAATTCTATGGAAATAATTTGTAAACTCATGGGTAAAATTGTTGTTTTTTTATATTTTATATGTAAATACATACATGTGTCAATAAACTCAGTTAAGAACGGCACATGATGTATGTAACGAATTCCACAATTATGTAATACTTCAATGCAAGTAAATGTTTGTATTTTATATTTCAGGATTTCATGTAATGCAAGATCGTCAGAATTATTATGTAATATTTCAATTAAAGTAAATGTTTGTATTTCAGGATCATATGTAATTCAAGATGCGTCAAGAATACTTATGTATGTATATAGGAGTAAGGTTTAAATGTAAATGGCAACATAAGCTTAGGTGAAAGGGAGGGACAGCCCAGAGATTTATTTCACACATTTCGATTAAATAGGGCTTAATATTCTGGTATAATTATGTTCATGTTCATGAAAACTTTTGGATGTAAAGGTCTCACGACCAGGTAACTTAGCAGAATTTTTTTCCTGGGCATATTTTGCTGCGAAAAATTCTCACCCCGGCATGGGAGGTCTGTAGCGTCGCGTGGGTCGGCGCCGCGGCGTCGGGCCGCGCCGGGCCGCGCCGGGCCGCGCCGGACGCTTCGGGGAAACCCGCGCTAAGCCGGATGCTCAATGGGGGTGGAAGCCACGGCGCCTCGCTGCGCCGGCTGGAAAACCCGTAGGAATCAGGCTGGAAATTCCTGAAAGGACGCGCGGATGCGAGGCTAAGAGATGTCGGTTGCAGCCCTGGAAGCTGGCCAGCACCGTATGACGCCCGCTGCTTGTAGGGTGGGGCGAGCCAACGGATATATAAGGCCGCACCGACAGGCGCCTCGTGGGATACGCTGGGTGTCGAAAGACGAGAGGTATCTCCAGTGCTATCATTGCACGTGATCTTCGGGTCGAAGATCGGTTTGGCGACAGGCCATGTAACTGGTATAGTTACGGGACTCTATGTCCGACAGCTTCGCACCTCGCGTTGCTTTTTGCTGCTTTCGAAGCAGTGGTTCTGGGCGAGGCCTAGGGACGGTCGCGGGGTTTCGCGGCTAAGAGAACTGAAAGGTTGCCAAGGGGTTAGATTTTTGTATTGTAATCACTGTACATTAGTTGTAAATATACTGTAAATATATTGTAAATATCAATCAGAACAGTCGTCTGTGTTTTTTCATCCTAGTACGTCACACATGTAAGTGCAATGCATGTAAGTGTAAATGTGTGTAAGCAAGGAATAAGAATATAACAAGGAAGAGGATGGAAAGATCACGCGCGGTTTGTGGTCCGTTTGTTAGGTTACTGCTCCCGCATTGGGCTGGTTTAGATTGGAGAAACCACGGAAAACTACCGATCAGAGCAGTCGGCCTCTAGAATTCTCCTCCAGACAGCGACGGAATTCGCCCTAGCTATCTAGCTAATGTCGAAAATCCTGCCACCGTCAGAACTCGAACCTTCGACCTCCCGGTCAGGGGCACTGCAGTGGCATCAGTTGATGCTCTGAGCCACCTCTCCTAGTATTTTATAGGTTATGATAATTAATTTCCATTAATAAATTCTAAGCAAAACCGTGAACTCCCTGCGTTAACAGCCTAGATCCACTCGTAGAAAAGTTAGTCACTATTCCTTTCGTTATTAAATAATTATTTCTCATCAAATATACGCAGTACGTTTTTCTTAAAGGATTCAATTTACCTCCAAAGGTGTTTTAGGGAGGAATATTTACACAGCCGTTCCTAATTAATGTTAAAAAATTAGGTAAGCATAAATAATAAAACTTATATAATAAAACTTCAAATCATCGCAATAAAATGTGCGAGTCAACGAATAATCTGCACTTAGAAATAGAAATACCATATTTCTGAATATCAGTATCGTTAACTTTTTGATACGGTAGTATTAAATCGGATTTAAAACATATCACTTCCTCTTATCTCATCCGAAAGCCAACACTCCTCCACAACATGTTTTGAAGACTTCGCAATACTGTTAAGAGACATTTCTTTTGATTGATGAGGACGGTGGAAGTTTAAGAGTGACAGTTTCTACCATACTTGGACTTTTGATAATTTCAAGGAAAGAGAATGAGAGAGTAAGTTTCGAGTTTTTCGCGATCGTTTTTGCAAGGTGTGAAATAGAAAGTAGTAAACGTTCAATTTTTATCACTAGTGCTTAAAGCGAGACGATGTTCAAGTGTACAGATAAAACTGTGAACGCAACAAGCAAATCAAACTACTTTCGTCTGACCGTCTCAGCTACTACTGATCTTAATATATCATTAAGTGATTTGTATACATGAATTAAAACAAAATGGAAGTCAGTGAGGCTGTCTAAAAATAGTGTATGGCACACATTACAAAAGTGATTTTATTTTGGTCGTAGGAATGCGTCACTCGGCGTTACTCGGTCTAACGGCCTTGTGGTGCAACCTTTTCGACTCGCAACATAAAAAGTCGCTTTTAGCACTCGTATTATAAATAACTATTTATTACAAATTAGTATTAGTTTGTCGTTAAAAAGAAAGTGTATTCAAACCTGTAATGAAGAGAAAATGGCATGCAAGAAACAATGCCGGAAAGTCTGCATTCACCTTCATCAAAAGTTCTATTATGCTGTGTACGTACTGTCGTAATTTCCTTCGTAATGATTACATGCAAAATGTACTTATTATTTACGTTTGATACTCATGAACCTCTTTCTTTTGTTTTTATGGCGTTTCAGATCGTTCTATTAATTTTAAAAGGACAAGTCTCTTTTTCTGAAGAGTGCCGTTAGGTGTGAATTTCTAGGTGAAGGGTACCGCACGTTGAGGAATAGAAGTTAGTACACACTAATTAGCCACAGCAAAAGAACATAGCCGCCATCTGGCTTCTAGCAAGCGTGTCTGCATTCACATAACTTCAGTGAATGGGCACCATAACCGCAATCACTTGTTCTGTAGGAACAATGACGCAGATAAGGCAGCAGAATTCAAGTGGAGCGTTGAAACAGGCACTCAAGCGCTGGACCAAAACAAAAACACAGCTGCACTGTTCCCCCACCCAAATGTTCCAGGGCTGAGTGGGAGACCCACTACCGCCACGTCTCGCGCCGGAAAGCGCGCGAAGCGATAGTAATCGATAAGCTAGTCGAGACGCAAAAATCGACGTCCTGCGGTGAGTCACGCGTATCGACTGACTGGTTGCGTGGATTCGATATTCAGGGGAATCCCTGTATTAAAGATAGTTGGCTAGCAAACGTGTCGTTGTGTATTACGTACGTATGCAGTCTGTGCCTTGTGATAAAAGATTTTAACATTACTTTTCTGCATTTAGGTGAGTCAATATATGATATTTGATTAGTTAGGATTACGATGTCTGAAAAGATTTTTAAACAGGTATATTGGAGTTCTGTTTGTTGGTCTTTTCATTAGTTTTACGTAACATGGTAAGGAGATTCAGCTTCAATTTGTGTATTGTAATATCATTTAGGTCTACATTTAGTAAAAGTTATGTAGATCAAGTAAATTTATACTTCCTTTTTATACTAAGAAAGCTTTAATTTTTTTCTTCTCTGCTTTTGTATATTTTTGCATAATGAGTCAGCAGTAAAAATACTGAGTAGTATGCCGAACCTGTTCATAAATTCAACTCAAGGTACATACTTTTAACATTAATGAATAAATATAATATTAATTTTCGCCTGTAAATCAAAAGATATTTGTAATTTAGAATTTTTGTTCAGAACTAAATTCCAAGATATATATTTACTTAATTTTTGACGTAATTTCACTTACATTATTGAGAAGAATAAACTGAAAAAATGTGTTCGTAAGTATAGGTAGTCTAGAATATTTCTCTTGCATTCAACTGAGTCAGTTTTGATGACAATAAACACCCACATTCAGTGTATTAAATATATTAAAAACCTGTATTAGCTTTCGAATTCTTAAAATATAACTTAACAAAATTGATCCATATACATAGGTCCCAGATGAACGTTTTTAAAAGGTTATCTTTTCACATGTGATTGTTCTTGTACAAGGTATCATTCTAAAATAAATTGGTATTGTGTATTGTCATATACTAGTTACTAAATTCTGTCGACTGATATTAACAGGTCCCAATCATTCATTAATAATTTGATACTGGAAATGCAGCTAATCAGGGTCTTGGAATGCTAAGATCGTTGTATTAATTATTATACACTTTCGATATTCGTCCAACGACATTATTCAAAGCAAGTTCTTATCTCGAAAGTATTTCATAATTGTACGACTTTTCGTCTTATTTAAATTTAAGTACACGTATTTCTTGCTACAACTTATTTTGAATTACAATCACTGAGTCAGTTCTCAACGCTGATCAACCTCATAGGTGGAAATGCCGCTGGCAGAGAAAACAGAAGGTCTAGCGGTGCCATCGTGGGCGTCGACGGTGCTGGTGCAGGCGACACTGCAAGGCGTTGGCATCGGTATCGGTGACAACGTCGGCGGCTGTGCAGATGGCGCGCGCGTCGCCCGCGTCTCCTTCAGCGCAGCTGCGGCACCGGGCGACAGCTACTGCAGCGCTCTCTTCCGCGCCACGGCGGAACTGGAGGGCGACCAAGGCCATGGAGGACGAAGAGGAGGTGGTGATGGAGAGACGCGGTCCGTGCTGTTGAAGGGACCGCCCGCGGGTGCTGCTGCTGCAGCCGCCGTCGCGCAGGGTGGCCACTTCCGCAGGGAGACGCTCATGCTGACCCGGCTTGTGCCCAAGATGGAGGTTAGGTTGATCGATTGATTCACTGATTTTCATTTACTTTCGTTTACTGACCTTTACTGTCCTTTACTGTCATTTTACTTTCATTTACTATCATTTACTTTCATTTATTTTCATTTACTGTTCATTTACTGTTGTTTATTTACATTTACTTTTATTTATTTTCACTCATTTTCATTTATTATCTACATATTTAAATATTTATGGGTCGTCCACGACAGCGAGTTCATGGTTTTTGAAGTGCCTAAGACGTGTGCGAAAAGTTAACTCAACCTCAGATGTAAACGTAAAGATCTTCGTCATGATTTCTGTACAGAACTGTTAAATTCCCTTCAGTGCTTTCATGGGTCCTCTTACTGTAGGTCGGGGAATTGGCCTCTGTGGCTCCGATGTACTCACTATTCAGGCTTCCTCTTTCCCAGCAACTGCAGCCACTCACCGCAGCGCCAGTAAGCAGGAGAGGTTCTGCCACTCTGGAGGTTTCTCTCTGCCAATATATGTAGTTTTCCACAAGGACTTATGAAACGAAGACATAGAGTTCTTTCAAAAGGACATTCTGAAGCTGACTTAAAGCTCAAAGCTAGATCGTCTTCTCTAGACAAATTAGTCTTCTATCTGTTTCAACCGCAGAGAATTCATTTCTATCCTTTTTATGGCTCCTGTCTCTATTTATATTTGCAGGCTAACATTAATAAACACTTTATTCGTTCTTTCTACATGCTGTAACCCCTTAAAGTCAATCAGCCTTTTATTGAGATCCTTAATTTTTATTTCTGGCTTCATATCACAGTTTGAAATTCTTCCTTCTTTGGAGAAATATTTCATTCTTCTATGGAAGGGGCGCCTCTGCACACTGTAACTGTACGGAAGTTCTCTACGAGGGGTCCTTACTCTTTCTTCCAAAAAGAATGACAGGCATGGACATTGTGTTGTCTTCTTTCAGGTTTTATTTTTTATTATTCTGTGGATACTTTCGCTCATGTTGACAATTTATGGTAAGCAACTCCCCCAAATCCTATATTACGTCATCAATTAGTAAAATTTTCTTATCAATTTTCAACAAGTTTCTTACAGATGTTGCAAAAGTATTCTAAAATTAAATATTAAAAAAAATTATATTGATGCTTGATTGAAATGAAACACAGCGTAGACGCATTTTGTTGGGATTAATCGCAGCGCTTTTACTATGTTTTTGTCGAATCTTCTGAGTCAGTTAAGGATTGAAAGAAATTGAAAGTAATCTTGATCATTATTTTTAAGACAAAATGGTGGCTTTGTCCAAGTCAAATCGACAGCTCTGCCTCCCTTAAAATGAAAGAAAAAGCTTTCAATGTCACATTTCGTTTCATTAAAAATATGTTCTCAGACTCTCATTGTCATTTACAACTTGAATATTTACGATTCTTTTGGAAGAATTGAGCGAAAAGTTTTGATGTTCTGAGTTATGCAGTAGATTTGAATCCATCCAATGTTGCTAAGAATGAACGTGTTGAAGTAAGGATTAAGTTTGCAAAAAATGTGGTATCCTTCTCGAAAATACATCACTTCACTACCCATAAACATCCCTCATCAAAGTATAAAAAACATTCAGACACTATATCATTCTTGTCAACCTACGATTATATTTTCATTTCGCGTTCGTAAATACCTGATGGGTCTATGTATTTTGGAGATAATAACCATAAAACTGTAAGCAAAATAATCTATTACATCCTTGATCAATAGCCGTACTAATATAAATAGCATGTCAAATGCCACAGTTCGTTGCTGGAAGGCATTTTTCCTTTTACAATGACACTGTAGTGCTCAAATAAATACTTGCGATTCATGAACTCTTGAAAATCTACGTCATGAAATTCGTTGCAGTACGATATTGCATTTCTTGGTCAAAATAATAGTATGGTGTAAAAAGCAATATTCTTTTTGTACTAAAAAGACGTAAAATACTTCTCAGTATTTTTATGTCAGAATTATAATTTAGTATTATTATATAAAATACACATACCTCATATGGTCAATAGACACGTCTGAAACTTCATTAATAAAAAATGCATCTCCATGCACGAATAAAATTACATTGAAATAGTGTTCATTACTATTTCGTTCCGAATTCCATTCTTCTTCCGAATTCTATAATTGCACACCTCCAATCATTGTTAATACTTTTTTTACGTCAACAACATGTAACGAATCTCGCGACATATACCCGTGCATACCACCTGTATGGCGCGAAAGGTTTGTGTGCTTTGAGGTGCGCAGTTTTTTTTTTTTTTCAATTTTCCCCTCGCCAGTAGCCCTGGCGAGGCGGGAATTTATTCAAATTAGGGACTACATTTACGCTCCAACCTTTCGGTTTATGGAGCTAGGAGGGTAACTTAAAAACTAATTATATCTAATCTTAAACTACTTAAAACTAAACAGTGCCTCTTTGGGCTCTTTGTTTTATTTACAAAATTGGAAGGAAAAAATTTAAAAGTTCTTTGGATTGTTCAAGTTGAGGTGCGCAGAAGGTCTCCATTTCGTGCGTTGTGCGCAGGCGCTGCTGGAGGCCGCAGCGCCCGGGTGCTTCCCTCCGTTTGCTGCGCTGCCCCCTGCACGGGAGCTCCCCCGTGGACTTCCTGGTGCTGCAGGACCTGCAGCAGCTGGGCTTCCAGCTGGCTCAGGCAGCTGGCTCAGCGCAAACGCGGCCTCGGCCTCCGCCACTGCCTCATCGCCATGCGCACGCTCGCAAGGTACGCGTGCACCCCACACTAAGCCTCTTGGCAAATCTGAACCCTGGAGTTAATGGATACCCTGGAAGGAAATCGATTCTCTTCCGAAATGGGATGGTTTAACTCTCTGGTCCCAATGTCATTGCTGTTAATGGACGTTTTGAAGACCATGTTTAAAATGAAGTAACTAAGTCATAAGCAATATAAAGCAAGGTCATGTTTTTGTTACGTACTAGTAGTTTATTTATTTTATTTAGTTATGAATTATTTTATTTATTTGTTTATAAATTATTTATATATTCTGAAGCTGCTATCTTGCAAAGTAATAAAAATATATTAAGCATGTAATGTGATATAGTGCTCATTACCTCCGAGATATTTATAGACGTAGAGCGTGTTCCGGCTGAGACGGTTCTCTGCTGAAAAAGGTACTTGAAGAAGGAAAACCCGTAAGGCAAGCATGTAGATCGGTGTCCGATCTCACGTTTCAGTGGGAAGAACATCTTCACCTTTCGGGATAAAACATGCACTACACGTAAGGGAGTAATGGCCTAAGTGGTTGAGGTGACCGAAAATAACTCACTCGTGCTTCGTGTAGGATTCATTTAAGATAAAAAACGATATAAAGAACGTGATGTGACGAAAAAAACTTGAAAATGCACAAGTAACAAACGTGCTGTTCATGAAACGTAGAGACAATTTAAGCTGTGCCACAAAATATTCAAAAGAAATCAACAGAAGAAACATTTTTGAGTATTCTTATAGACCTGCAAAACTTCAAGGAGAATACACTAAACGCAAATTATTTCAAAGATCGGGATAAAAAGACAAATTAGAACATAAATACTTTTCTCTCTCAGGAACACGCGACAAGACAGCCAATAAAAGAAATTGCTAAGACAGATATACATTTCATGTCATGCCCAATCCCTACAATTGGCGGGCAGTAGGGTATGTACCCTACCTCGCATTCGGCTAACCGATTTTTCTCAAAATCACTAATTTGTGAGAACAGCTGTACCGCATGCACACGCATGCCTTCCTTTTCTGTTTTTTTTTTGTATCACCCACTTTAACAGTCGTCAATTCGTGGATAACGAACCGAGCTAACCCAATTATAGGCGTTTCCAGTATAGTACGCGTTCCCACTCAATACGTATTCCAACTTTTCCAGTATAGTACGCGTCCCCGTCCAACTATAATACGCATTCCCACATTTATACGCGATTCTAGTATAGAACGCGTCCTCACTATAACACGCGTTCCCACTGCAATACACATTCTCACTGCAATACCCATTCCCACTTTAGTACGCGATTCCAGAATAGTAGGCGTGCCCACTGTAATACACATGCCGCAGGTTCCACGCTGCGTCCGCCGCGTTGCTGTCGAGCGAGCCGGGCGTGGCGCGGGCGCTGGGCAACCCTATGCGGCCCGAGGGGCGCGGCACCTTCCGGCCCTTCGTGGACGCGTCGGTGCGCCTGGCCGCGGGGGCGTGCCGCGCGTGGCCCGGCTGCCGCGAGTACGCCGACTTCCTCGACGCCCTGCGGCCCAGGGCCTTGGAGACCTTCGCCGCGCTCCTCGATGGGAAGCCCGGCCAGTTCAACGTCATCGCGCACGGGGACTTCTGGGTCAACAACATGATGTTTCGGCACGAGCACGGGCGCCCGGTTGAGATGCGTATGGTGGACTTCCAGGTGCCTTGTTTTCTGGAGTGTTTTCTTGCTCATTTTTTTATACTAAATGCGTTGTCTTGAATCCTAAAGGCGCGTTAACCAATTTTCTAGTGTCATTATAAAATCATTGTACTGAAGTGTGTTATAATGTTTACTATTTTATTACATAACTTTACCAATAGCTTTATACCAACTCATTACAAATCTACGTTGCATTCCTCTGTCCTCAATACGCTTCTTTCCAGTACTGTACTTTGTCTACAGTGGTGTGCACACAGTAATCATATATTGCAAAATTTTTAATAGTACTCCCCAGTGATATTCACACTCACTGTTAACTTGAAGAGATGTAGACAATGGCCGTAGTATATTGTCACGTGTTATTAATGTTCTTACATATGTGTTCTCAGTAGTTTCGATTTCATAGAGTCCATTGTGTTTTCTGTACACGTAGAATCAAGTTCGTCAGCATTAAGCAATTCATATAGCATTTTATATTTGTGTAGTAATAAATTAACTGCAGTTTGAAAGTAATCTGTACTCAATGTTTCCTCTAACGAACCAAAAGTAATTGATCAAGCAGGACATTCTACAGAGAAGAGAATTTACGACTTAACATCATGTTTAACAACATACATAACTACTACAAAATTCTTCAATAACAATCGCAATTGATTTATGAATTTAAATATTGTATATGCAAAAAATTGTTTAAAAATCATTAGTTAATAGCCAATCAAAAACGTAAATAATAAAAAATAAGAATTTTTAGCACGAATAAATTATCCCTCAAATGAAAGCGCGATCCTCTTTCTGATTGGCAGATAAGCTGCGTGGCGTCACCGGCCATCGACCTCCTCTACTTCTTCAGCACCTCCCCCAGCGAGGACGTGTCCTCCCGCCACGAGGAGCTGCTCCTGCGCGAGTACCACGTCGCTCTCAGAGACACCCTGCAGCTGCTGGGCCTGCAGGTGGGCTTGCCCGACGACAAGCGGTGTATCGACATTGCTAATTAAATTGGAAGGCGGAAAAACAATCAAACAATCATCTTAACGGAATTACAACAAACCGACAACTAACGTAAATGATCTTGGCTGTCCAGGTGACGCCGCGTCGAAGGCTGTGTTGCGGACGTTTCGACCATCTTATCGTGGTCTTCCTCAGGGCTGTTGTGCCAAAGACTGAGGAAGACCACGATAAGATGGTCGAAACGTCGGCAACACAGCCTTCGACGCGGCGTCACCTGGACAGCCAAGATCATTTACATGACTCTGGCCGCGGAAGCCTACGACTTCACGAGAACTAACGTGTTCGCGAAAGATTTTTAAATGACTTTATTTCTTGCCGAGCAAACGCAATAAAGCACGCTGTTTGTAAGATTTTTATGAATGTGTAATGACTTTTGTTTTCTGTAAAGCGACTTTGACAGATGTATTATCATTATTTAAATCTTTTCCTAGAAATTCTGAATAAGGAAGTAATGTTATTGATGTTGGACATATTTTTTAATGCTCTTTATATAAAATCACATAACTGAGGAAAACGCAAGGGTGTGTTTGACGAGTCTATTTTTATTAAATTTTAATAACTGTAGAAGGGAAACATACAAACTCTTATTTACTTTCCTTTGGAGTTTACAGAACGAACTAATGAAATTTCAATAAAGAAACGTATAGACGAAGGTATCTGTCCAAGCAATGTGGACGGCACTTGTAGTAGGAATGCAACGACCTTTTATTTGAAAAGAATTCATAAGGCATTATTGAAAATTATCTTTTAAGGTATAAGTTTGCAAAAAAATAAACGTTTATAAAGCATAACATTGTGTGCTTTAGAGCATAAAAGTTAAAATCATGGAAGTTGTTGTTCTAGGACTAGAGAAATCCATACCCTTGCTTGCTACGCCTTGGACCCCCCTCGTCATCGTTTTCTCTGAACGGCTATTGATCGTAAACCGAACACTTGCCTTCTTTGCTTGACGAGATTTCTGCATAAAGTAGTATGCCCACGGCGAGTTGTTTGCGTTTTATGACCTTTATTACGTGAACTAGATGAGTATTGTTCAAGTGGGCGACCGATTTGGCGTCCCCTGACCCATCATTCATCTGCGGGCAATCGGCGTGGCCCGCTGCTTCTCGAGTCGACCCGCCAGGAGGGAGGAGAGGGGCTGGTGCGCTCGCCTCTAGTCTAGTAAAAGGGGAGTGTCACTGCAGCGGGCCACCGCGGGCAGTCTCGTCCAGATTCACACATTTTCCCCGAATTGTTGCATTTGAGTAGCCCTGAACAAGTTAGACTATTATTATGTCTAGTGACACGCCAGTTTCTCTACACCCTTAGTTGCACTGTGGTAAGATAAGAAGCCGATGAAGGCACCACCTTGCTAGCTCCCGAGTGAAAATTCTTAGAAATGATTCTTCTCTCTGCAAGCTTCTTAGCTTTTTACGAGAGCCTAACTTCTACAGCCTTTTCTCAGAGAAGATAATGCCCATTAATTTGCTTTTAGTCCGAGATATTGAAGTATATATCTACATCTTTCCTGCCAAAAATTCTTTTATTGGGACACGTTCCTCTTCAGTTTTACTTTTGCTTTCCATTCAAAATTTTAATATTTTTTAGCTTGGCAATACAGCAGTGCGTACTGGTCTTAAAATAATATGACACGGGCGCCAATGACCTTAGCTGTTGAAGCGCCCTTAAACTCAATCAATCAATTTCATCGTCCGAAGTCATTTCCTTCCCTCCAACCCCTCTCTGACCGGCTGCGGTGACTCAGGGCATCAAATGATGTCACAGCAATGTCGATCCGGAGGTCGCAGTGTTCGAGTTTCGATGATGGTAGGAGTTTTAACACAAGATCGCTAGGTCAAATTCAATCGCCGTGTGGATGAGAATTCTAACGGCCTCCTACTCTCATCAGTAATTTTCTCTGGTTTCTCCGATCAACACCAGGGAAATGTCGGAGCAGTACCCTAACAAACGGGCCACGGACCGAACATGACTTTTCTTGCCTTTTCCTTCCTTTCTCACCCCTTATTTATACAGACACATTTACATAAACTACACTACCACACACGTCGAGAGACCAGTCGAAAGCTCAGAGCTTGACCCGTTTGGGGTGGTGACCCGCTGGTGGGAAATACCTGGATGGGGAACTCCGCAAGACGACGTGTATGTCGGCTCCGGATCTCATCGTCCAGGGGGGGGAAGAACGCCGCCAGCTCCCGTGATAAAGCATGTACTACATTTACGGGACTAATGACCTTAGCAGTTGCCGCGCCGGGACGCAAAATAACCACTCAACCATGTCTTGTTGCAGGCGCCGCCGCTAGAGGAGCTTCAGGCGGCGCTGGATGCGCACGGGCCGTTCGCGCTGTTCGGGGCCACGGGCGTCGTACCGCTCGTCAAGGTGGACGCCGCCCCCGACGTCAACGCCACCGCCGGCGGCGACGCCGACGCCAACGCCGACGCCGGCGCCTTCATGTATGAGGAGCCCGCGGTCAAGGCCTGGCTGCAGCGCGTGCTGCCTGACTACAAGCGCAGGGGCTGGCTCAGGCTGTGACGGACGCACACTTTACAAGCAGGCACTTGTGTCAAATTCGAGAGAGGAAAAAATGGGACGCGTTCTTCCAAAGAAAATACGTCGTTTTGCAAAAATTTACACTCGCGCGGACCACGACCATAAGATACATCCCCTGAAAAATGCTCATAATTCTTTCGAGCGCCCTAGTTGTGTAATTTAGCAACATAACAATGGTTTAGCACTAAACGTCGCAAATACATGCTACCAGAGAGCCCCAACAAGGAATACGCGCTTACGGTCGCGATGACAATGAGCGAGCGCTATGCGCACAAAATTATGTTGGACTTCAATAGTTTAAAAATGCTAATTGTATGACGTTAACGGCGCCGAACTCGGAAGGTTGTTATTCGTTAGAGCGTTTTTTTTCAGGCTATCTTTGCGGCTGCCGCCACCACCGCCGTGACCTAACCCCAGCACTTCTAACGCTCGTTGTTTGGTTGTTCTTTTTTTAAGTTTTTGAAAACTTGATTTCTCCCATCATTGCTTTCTCTAAATAAATCTACGAACATATTTCTTGTTGTAAAAATGTTTGTAATAAAAGAAATGTAATTATTAAAGAATATCGCATTTCAAACTCCTTGCATTTTCTCTTTTTAATATTTAAATGATCCCAATTAAACTTGCCGCCTCACTTATATTTCCATGTTCCTGTGCTTTTGATATAATGTTTTCGGCCATTGATATAAATTTTCAATTTTTAATAAAAATGTATGTGGAAAATATTAAGATATAATTTAAATGATTTGCTCTTGCTATATTTTCTGCGAATGTATACAAGGTAGTACTTTATTTCTCTAAATAGCCACGATTTCAAAATAATGCACCTACACATGCTCTTCATGATATATTCTTTCATTTTTATTACACAAAAATTTAATGTAGTTCATTATTTTAAGTCCAAACAACACAATAAAGGTAAATAATTTTCAATATTTTTTCTTCTATAGTTTTCTTTAGTTCAAGAATCGTTTAAATTAAATTATATAATATAACCTGACTCAATGTATATTACGATTAAATAATTATAACAAAATGATAAATAATTATTTCAAAAGTAGGAATAAAACAGCAAAGTGACGCGGTTCATAAATACTGCTTTTAGAGAAACTTTATTACAATTGCTTAATAGACGATTTTTAGGTTAGCGTTAAGACTGGCGTTCATAGTTTTCTTTTGAGACACATATGAAAAGTAGTGTGAGCAGACAAATGCCAAGACAATCAATAACCCTTTTGCAACACACACACACTTGCATTAAAATGTATTTCTGAAAAGTATAAAGTCATCGATAAATTGCTTAAAAGTAAACAGTTTCTATTGATTGACTGTAATGTATTAAGTAAATTTCTTTAATAATTAAACATGACACAAATTAAAATCGAGTACTAAAAAGAAAATCGTATGGAAATCAAAATCAAAACAGAATTCAGGAATGTATTTAGAATATGTATAGAACACAATATGTATTTATCTCACACATTCAAAATAATAAGTGGCAAATATTACACAAACTTGGCACTTGCATAATTTGTTTGACCTAGACGATCAACGTTTGTTTATTATAAATAAAAATTATACATATTATAGTAATTGAAATGTTTACATTACTTTGATTTTATAGTTACTTCTACGTTGTCGATTTAAAACAAATAATTTTGGGAATGGGTAACTAGAGGAAATGCCTGGGAGCGGCTGGTCTTGTAAATTCGCCGCTCACACTGAGAACAGTGGAGCTCATCCTTTAAATGGGTAATTCCCTAACGAAACTAAATGGCTTGAATTTGGCGCGTCTCAGACATTATGCAACTCAGGAGTTCCGCTACATCACCCACGACCTTGGCGTCATTCGCCGCAGGTTGGTCGCGCCGGAACCTGCCATCACAGCGACAGAAGCTCTCCCGCGACCGGTTGCGGAGTTGTGTTAGCGTCAACGTAGTGCTTTCTGGTGTGTCTATTTCCGAATGTCTCTCTGAAATTCCGCGCCACGACACAGCACGACGCAACACGCCTCTCCCTGAAATTACATCACCGAAAAGTAAGTTGAATATGTAGTTGTTCATGAAGAATCTGAGAACGTGCTTCGATATTTTGAATTCCTTCAGTGTGCATGTTTGAAGTAATGTCACAAATTATTATTATTTTATTTATAAATGAAATGAATAGTCGCACCATAATCCAAATGGTTCAGAAAGATATGTTTTGCTTACATTTTTATTTACGATTTGCTTACGTGCTCTGTATAATTAACAGTGAAATATTTCAACTTTTCAATTGATCAAATTATATTTTCATGTTAGAAGTGATCCATATATACACGTATTAAACTAAATTCAATACTTCAAAATAGAGCAATGATGAAGTTTCTATAAAATATTTTAATTTATAAATATATTTTATTAAACAACTACTATTTTCTATTTATCAATTCATTTTTAAATTTTAAATAACAATTGGTTTATGAGTTAGAATTGAATGACAAGACCGTATTCTCACTAGAGAATAGGTGTTTTCATAGTGGCAGGCGAAATTCTAAGTATTCCTGAGTATACACTAAGATGGCAAAACTATAGAATTGTTTCAATCAAAGCAACAAAACATTTCTACTTTATGAGTAATATAAATCATATTCAGACAATCTGTGTAAACATTGTCTTCAATTTGTAAAAATTTAAGTATGTAGAGTTTCTTAGTGTTGCTACATAAGGATGATGGTCTCCTAGTTTCAATAAGCAAATCGAACAATAGCGAGATATAATGCTTCACTGGTGGCATACAGCGAGCTTGCCATATCCGTGTAAGCCGCTCAGATGTTTGATTACCTTATTCGGAAACTCCAGACGATCTGAGAGCGATGAGTCGGTGTACGTAAGAATGAGTAGTCATTTCCCGCTATACATGACGTCAACCTATTTTGTAGGTTTTTTTTTACCTTACATATACGGATTATACATTTTGACGGAATCTCAAGGTTTTTTATATTAAGCGGGTTTTTGATATTAACCATCAACTTTTATTTTAAAATGGAGCATAATATTGCCCAGTGACTAAGCATATGTAATTACCGCTATTTAACTTAGTTGGCCGTGAGTTTATACGTTAAAGTGATTCCCACGTGATTCCCAAGTGATACCCACGTGATTCATGTAAGCCTCTCTTCATTAATCTAGGAATTCTACCATTACCGTGTCTTCTTATTTACGAATCAGTGGTTTTTGTAAAAAATGACTTGCTCAAGGGCGGGAATATATTTTCAGAAAATGCCGAAGTCTATTACTATAACACTCGACGTAGAAATCTATTCATCAGGTGACAGTATCAACAGCTCATTACAAAAAATTCACATACAATACATGCACATTATTTTACAACACTTTGCCAGATGACATTAAACGATTAAATTCAATAGAAAAGTTTAAATCCCAAGTGAAATCGTTTCTGCTGCATAACTGTTTCTATACAATTAGAGACTATACTGAGCATCACAAGAAAAGGAACATTAATTTTAACAATGATACATAATGCATTATTTACCAGTTGAACTGTGTAACTGAGTATAAACAACCTGTAACAACTATTGTACTACAGCTTCCGGGTCAATGACCCCCATCTCGATCAGTTTTTCGTCCAGTTTCACTGATCCTTTGAGCAAATGCTGAGATGGCCCCTTGTTTTGCTTCTGGACATAAATGTAAATTCATTTCCTGTGCACGTCTTCTAGAATTCAGTGGGAAATACAATTATTCAAATTATCGTTTCCATGTTGTCGCGGCAGGAAGTAATAAGAGCCAAAATTTATTCCTTATTTATCTTTGAAAATAGATTTTATTACATGGGAGTTTTTTTTTATTGTTTTTTTCTCCCTTTCAAAATTCAAAATTTATTGCTTATTTATCTTTGAAAATAGATTTTATTACATGGGAGTTTTTTTGTTTTTTTCTCCTTTCAAAATTCAAAATTTATTGCTTATTTATTTTTGAAAATAGATTTTACTACATGGGAGTTTTTTTCTCCTTTCAAAATTCAAAATTTAAGTAGTATATGACTTAGTGTAGGGATCACAGAATTTGAAATTTAAGTAGTATATGACTTAGTGTAGGGATCACAGAATTTGGAAAATGTGCACACAATTCACTTTTCCCCATAGCACGTCATACGCAGTTTTTAACTGTTTTTTTGACGTAAAATAAATAAATAAAAAAGTACAAACATGGACGGATTTCCGTCACTTAAATACCTGTGTCCTACGTTCTGCGAATTTGTTACGTGGCAAAGCATAATGTATCACTTAATAGCGCTTAGGTCTGCCGACAATAAAGCTACTAAATTAAGCTTCTGAAGAAAAAGCTACGCTCAAACTGTTAAATTCATCGCCATAATTTTAAAACCTTATTTTAAATTAAGTAAAATGAAACTTGTGAAATCCCAACTTACCTAAAATACGTCCTTCGCAAAAGTATTGCAAACCAGGTACTTTCGTACACGCCCTATGTCATATATTGAATGTCAAAAACCACATTTGATATTTTGATCAGTTTGTAAAATATTTTGAGTACTAGTGTTTGAGTTACACCCTAATAAGGGCAAATGTACTATAAAATACCTGTTTAACAGCTGTTTATATCGGATATCGGAAACCGTTTTTCTATACGATATGCTACGTCACATCTCGAAACTCCACAGTACGGTCGTGAGAAGGGGGCGGATTTTAATGGAACGTCATTTATTTTATTTTCACTTTACAACAATGCCTTTTAGCCCAGATATTAATTTTATGATATGACAAAAGTAAATTGCCCGTTTTTATTTATTTATTTATTTATTTTGCATTTTTCGCCCGTTTTCCACTAAGACTATTTTACCTTTTCCCGTCACTTTTAAATCATTTTTCACTAATTTCATCGATTTTAAAAACATTTTGATACTTACTTCAAATAATATTTACGAGATTCAACAAATTCTCCACAGAATTCCTGAGTAGCCTACTTTATTTCTTCGCTCAGAAATTGTAATTCCAGTTTGCATGTAATCTAAGATTCCTGTGATGTCTATCAGGTCACAGATGATTCGGTGGATTTCGTGATAACTATGTAAAAGACAGAGATTTCCTAGTAAAGAAAAGCTCAAACCAAAAGTTTGCAAGCTAAGTTCATTTAAACGAAAGGAATAAGCCTCCATTATATCAATAACATATCCAACAGTTTGAGTTGCTCATCTGAATTAGTTTTGATAAATTTTACGTCATTTTTCATTACTTTTAGAGAATTTTCAAAACACTTTTAAAACATTTTATTGATCATTTTTAGCGATGGTTCATGTCATTAAAATCCGCCCCCTACTCATGATATTCCCCAATTAGCTGTTAAGTTATCAATGAAACCCAATTGAATCTCTTAAGGTATCCATAATCTTCTGAAATGAAAAAAAAAAGTTTTCAAATATAAATTCAACCATATTGGCCGAACTCAATGAATGAATATTATACAGTCTAAGAAGCAAAAGTACATTAAATAAGCAGATGATCGTCAGTTTCATCCTGAATATTAACAAAGCATCATAGTATTCGTCTCTTCGAGTGCTTAAGAATGAGTTGGATAATATTTATGATTCAAGTGTTAAAATTGACATTTCATTTTGTTAGTAATAAAATTATATAAATAAAAGTGGCGACACGAGGTCGATAAGCGAGAGGTAAATTCTTACCAGCAAAATGATGTCACTTTCACCACGTGCATCATATTCTATTTTTTAGACAGCCTTACTGATTTTCATTTTATGTTAAATCAAGTAAGGAATTCACTTTAAGATACATGAAGAACAGTTGTAGCTGGCGTGGCCAGACGAAAGTATTTTGTTTACTTTGTTGCATTCACACATCTGAACACTATGCACCGTCTCACTTCCAGCAATAGTGCTAAAAATCTAACTTTTATCACGGTACGCATGCCTTGAAGAAATAGCTTTTAATAGGGGCTGTCTAAAAATTATATACAAAAATTTAAAATAATTGTGCCAGTATTTCAATTCAAATTTTTCAAAAATTTAAAAAAGCTACAAATTGGAAAACGAAATGTATCATTTTCCCTGTCTTCAACAACAATTTGGAGCAAACCGCATCATAATATCTCAAACCGCTTCCAAGATATTCCCAATGACCAACTTAGGTGTATATATTGAGTTATATATTGAGTATTTACCTATATATTGATTATACCTATATATTGAGTTAATAGAATGAATGTTTCGGTATATATAGTTTTACGTGTCAATTTACATAATGGAGATTATCTAATATTCCAAACATTCGAGAGGTGAAAGTCGCACATTATAGTTTGCTATTCACACAGTATAGAAATAAAATATTACTGGAACTTGGTAAGTGGCAGATCTCTGGTGATTGGGGGGGGGAGACAGTATCACATACCGGATTTGTTCTCATTAAACCATCAAAATCCAAATTTTCTCTCAGAAATGCACCCATCCTTATATAACTTAAGTCCTCCAACAAGACTGAATTGCGCCTTCGAAGGCTATTGTTTTTTATCCCAAAATCCGTGAGGTTTGAAGGGTTATTGTAATATACTTATTAACTAAGCAATTATGTACTTGACCTTTATCATTTCTTAAACACTGAAATGAAACAAAAAAAGAAAAACACGCATGTAACACTTTTCATTGAACGAATTTATTACACCGTATAACACTATTTGATGATTAACAATTTCTTAGTGGTATAAATTAACGAGTGTGATAAATGGTGGAAATACATTCCCACAAATTGAACAATTTGAAAATTTTGACCTGTTCACGTATCCGCATTCCATACAACATGCATCCCTATATCATATCAAAATCCAAAATCCAGAAACCGAGAGCTCGTTCTTTGCAAGTTTTTTTTAAATTAAAACCCAAGAAAAAATCTGGACGTAATCGACATTTCTTGCAAGTGCCTTATGCTCTTTTTACACCCTATTCTTCTCTTCTTCACTATTTGGTAGACAGTTCTTAGACAGTCTAATATAACAAGTAATACACTACCAAGTATTAGTTACTACCACTGGGAACTAGTTGATAATGACATTCGCAACTGAATGAAGTAGACAGACTGGAAAAAAATGAAAAATCGTACATTGCAATGTTTATTGATCCAACTATATTAAAGTGCATTTTAAATAAATTGGTAAATTTAAATTTAGCGTTTTTCATGACAAAAATGAATATTTGTCTGTAGATTAAAGTCGGCTGATAAATAATTAAAATTAATCCCCATTGCGTTTTAATTGCTAATTTTGCTAAATACTGTTTACACTATATACCTGGTATTTAACTTGGCCTGGATACGTAGTATGGAAATTGAAATCTATTTTCTTTTTTTCAAACTCCATAATGATTATAATTATAGAGATCGTGAAAGTATCAGTGAATTTAAGAATTTGCATTTCCTTAAACAAGGTATTTACAACCTCTTCAAAAAACGTATGTACGAAAAATAATTAAAAGATAGATCAGAGACATTAGAATCAGCCAAATACTCCAAAGCAAATTTTCAAACTAATGCAGCAATATATAATTCGGAATAAAAATTCATTAATTAAGTAAAAACAAGCCTCGTGTCGCTCCTCATAAATTACGTGTGTAGTTTAGAAAAATACTCTCATGAAAGAGGTTAGACAATTAATTTTTATGTAGGTCAATATATATATATATATATATATATAATATATATAATTTGGTTTCAGCTGATTACTCTCATTATTTTGTCATGAGTCCGTATTCCTTGAATGTGTTGCTAGTTTTTATATAACATATAGATTTTGTTTCCTGCTGACGACAAAATCTTATCGAGTGTTACACAATATTGTCGGTAGGAAAACCACACTTAGGGTATCTTATACATTTACAGCAACTATGAGCGTGGCGTGACGACTTGATTGCTACCAACAAAATAGTTGCAATTTGTATGGTCCCAGTAGTGACTATCCTGTGGCAGGAGGAGTTAAGTTTTTCATTAGCTGATACCAATCTGAGGTTAGGGTTCACTAAAAATAATTTAGTTAATTAATATCGAAGAAACTAAATAAAAATTCAATTAGACTAGGAGGTAGTATTTATAAACAGTTATTTAATTACAAATACAATACATTGTAATTAATTTCGTTAATTCATTCTGTTAAGCCCATTCACACAACAAGTGAATTAACTTATTCAATTCACTTATCCCATTATAATATTCAACTATTAAATTCATCCATCCAATAAAGACATTCAACTACTATATTCTTTTCAACTACTTCAATTCAGTGAATTAATCGCTTGAAAAATTCTATCCTATCAATATCCCGAATTGGCCGTATGAATTCAATACACATGGTTTATTGACCCAATCCAATGAACATTCACCCCTCGGAATGTCTGCCCGCAGCCGAGCCCATGGCCGCCGAGGACTGCCCGGAGGCGCCGGCGTGGCTGGACAGGCAGCTGGTGCAGGAGGCGCTCAAGGGGGCCGGGGACGAGGAGGCGCGTGTGGAGGGCGTGGAGGTGCGCGCGGCAGTGGCGCCGGGCGCCAACTTCGGGGCCCTGTACCGCGTGCGCGCGCGCCTCAGGGGCGGGGCCGAGCGCGCTCTGTTGGTGAAGGGCCCGCCGCCCGCGCCGCGCACCGCCGCCGCCATCCGCGAGGCCGGCCTCTTCGCCAGGGAGGCCAACATGCTGGCGTGCGTCGTGCCCAAAATGGAGGTATGTTTGTAGGGAAAGTAGTTAGCAGCTCAGTTTTCGTTGTTATTGATTGATTGAGTTTCCAGGAACGTACACTGCTATGGTCATTTGTTTCAAATGAGTTGTGAATGTTTTTGTCGCGAGAAGTGGCAGTGATCTTCCTCCTCTGGATGGCAAGATCCGGTGCCAACCTATACGTTGACCTGCTGGATTTTTCCCTCCCAGTTTCTCCTATCAGCCGAGCTCCGCCTCAGTCGGGACAAGGTCTAAGCTTCCGACTGGGCTCCCGATATACGTGGTATTATAGTGCATATAAGTGCATGTAACGGATAACCCTCTCAAAACCATCTGGTAATCCAGTAAATTATACAGAATATGGGACTATACAGGATATAATATCAAATTTATTTTTTAATTGTTTCATCGAAGTTGTAATTTCATACTCCATGTACTACGTTTTATTTATTTTCTGCTCAAATAACATAAAAATAGGAAATGTAGCAAAAAAGCTGGCCGAAGATGCCCATAAACGTAGGTTATCTCTTCTTCATTGAGCTGCTTACGCCTACGGATCCAATATTTAATTATAACGATGATATGTCCGTAAACTTCATTTCACTGCATACTTAAATAAAACTCGAAAGCGTTTGCGAATAACTGAAAAAAAATTATGACCGGCACCCGTCTCTATTTTTAGTAAAGAAAGTGATCATCCACAATCAAATAAAAATTTGCTTATATTAATAGTGTAGTACATCATTCTTTCATTATCTTATTTTGTAGATTTATGAGTATAAATACCCCCGTCTAATCAGGGTTAATATTTTATTACTTCAACAAAATGACATGTTGTAACGAATCTCGCGACAAATACGCGTGCATACCATCTGTATGGAAAAGGTTTTTTGGGGGGTCCCATTTCGTGCGTTGTGCGCAGGCGCTGCTGGAGGCCGCAGCGCCCGGGTGCTTCCCTCCGTTTGCTGCGCGCTGCCCCCTGCACGGGAGCTCCCCCGGTCCTGGTGCTGCAGGACCTGCAGCCGCTGGGCTTCCAGCTGGCTCAGCGCAAACGCGGCCTCGGCCTCCGCCACTGCCTCATCGCCATGCGCACGCTCGCAAGGTGACCTCACCCTCCTCATTGTCTTGCTCGTCCTCATGCTCATCCTCAGATTCATCCTCGTAGTCTTCATGCTCATCCTCGGATTGTTCCTCGTAGCCTTCATGCTCATCCTCGGATTCTTCCTCGTAGCCTTCATGCTCATCCTCGGATTCTTCCTCGTAGCTTTCATGCTCATCCTCGGATTCTTCCTCGTAACCTTATACCTACCCTCGGATTCTTCCTCGTTGCCTTCATGCTCATCCTCGAATTCTTCCTCGTAGCCTTCATGCTCATCCTCGAATTCTTCCGCTCAGTCTTAATGCTCATCCTCATGTTCATACTCACATTCATTCTCACAGTCTTTATGCTCATGCTCATTCTCATTGTCCTTATCTTCATCCATTGGTCGAATTTTATATAGGTTGAAATAGTTTAATGGGGATACATTGCAGGGAAGGTTTCTAGAGGGGACAAGAAACGAGTAATGTCTAATGAACGAAGGCTCTTTTCGTCCCTTTATCAAATTAGATTTTATATTCCCAAGATCTGTTTCTTCGTTGCTATGATCGGCCTAGTCATTGTGTTTTCTGAAGATACTAGTTTGTTTAAAATACGATGAGATGCTATTGAAGTGAGCCTTAGACAATGTTAAACATTTTTCACAATGCAAAAAACTGGAATGAATGGGTGCTTCTGCATTGTTTTGAACAATGCCTTTATTGTTGCCTTCTTGCTTGATTTCGCAGCTTCCACGCGTCGTCGGTTGCCCTAATGGCGAGCGATCCCCACGTGGCGGACGGTTTGGGCAGCCCCATGATCACCGAAGGGCCCAACTCCATGGAGCCCTTCGTGCACGCGTGCCTGCAGCAGGCGGCCGACGCCTGCCGCTCCTGGGAGGGCTTCGAGCCCTACGCCAGCGACCTGGAAGCCCTCAAGGGCAGCCTCGTCCAAAAGCTCGCGGCCCTTAACCAGCCCTCGCCTGGAGATTTCAATGTCATTCTCCACGGGGACTTCTGGATCAACAACCTCTTGTTCCGTTACGAGGAAGGGCTGCCCGTGGACATGCGCATGGTGGACTTTCAGGTGAGCACGTGCAGTGGATGGCACTTAAGTAATGACTCACTTAGTGATGGCAAATTTTCTAGAAACATCGTAATATTTGTAAATGTTGGCGAAAATTGGTTCTAAAGGAGCTAAAATAATATATTAACTTTTAATAATGTGAAACTTTCTCCATTAGCTACACGGGTGAATCATTGCATAGATCTTGATAATTCGGAACCCCTATCCAATTTTTAATGAAAAAATGTTTTTTCTTCATATTCGAAAATAACGAGTAACAAACTATTCTTTCGCATCAAAGAGAAGTTACATGTTCAGGATCTCCTGGGAAATAAATACATTGTTAACCAAATTTTTTGTGTCAACTAAAATCATGATAGATCGTCGTGTTATCGCAGGGCGGCCACACGGGCAGTTAGTTGATGTGCTGTAAAGGACTATTTTGCCCCTAAGCTCAAAGTAATCTGCCGCACGTAATTGACTCGAATAAACAATGTCTAATGGCTAATACCATAATTAGAAAATACATGGTGACTCAATCATTGATTGCTAAGTAAAAAAAGAATTTTTCAAAGAAGCAGCCAATTTGCCGCCCGCGTGAGCTCGCAAAGATTAATGGAGGACGGTTTATGGTTGCCTGAAACCCTACGTCTCTCACTTCATAGGACACATACTTTCACTTCATTTCACTGGCGTTTAGCTGAGTGGAACAATAAGTATGCATTTCTAAATAATTGTATGTGTTGTCCACTCAGCATCTAGCGTACGTAACATGTTCATTTCTTTGTTATCTCTAATTTTCATCTAAAAACTTTCTTAATAATTATGCAAAAACATTTATTGATTTATGGTTCAAAAGGAGAAAAAGTCATAAAATACTACAAGAGAAGGAAAGAGTAAAACCTCGTTCGCATTCCTGTGTTAATTGGCAACGCAAGAGTAGGCAAAAGCTCAAAAAAACTTCTTAAAACTATTTTATTGCTGGAAAGGTTTTGAAATAAATTGATTGATAAATGTTTATGCATTCTTATTGTCTTTGTGCGTACTTGTCAAACATTTTAAGCCATTGCCTAAGGAGTGAAAGAACATTTATCTCTGTCATACTTTCCCTACTCACTTCGTACTGATAATATGTTTACTTAATAGATTAAAATGTAATCATTTGTAGAAGTAATCAAACACTAGCAATTAGAGAACATGCCCTTCAAAACATTTATAGATAAAGGAGCGCAATGCAAATTTAAAACGTTTGTGATTTCATACTAGAACATTAATGATAATGTTCTGAATGTTGAAGATTGAAGATAAAAACGTAATATTTTCTGTTTAATGAGTGTGTTTGGCGTTTTACAGCTCTCATATCAGCGTAATTATGGTGAATATCGTTTTTTTAAACTTTATCGTGAGTAATAATCGTATTAAAAATCTGGTTTATTTTGTTAAAGCACTTTATTAACTGATTTTGACCTATTTTCACTCATATTTATGGAGTTATTTGCCACACTTCAACTACTTCAATCGAAAGGCCCAACATTTGAGGGAATTAAACATTCCGTAGTTCAATTCCATGATTAGTTTCAAACGCTTACTTCGGTGGATTCTCAATCACGAATAAGAATCTGGAATACACACACACACACACACACACACACACACACACACACACACACACACACATACACGCACAATGACTCACTACTGTTAAACGAATTTTCGTATGTATTAAAACATCTTCACATGCATTTGGGTTCAAGAGACTTTATAGTATTCAATTGCACCGCATATACAACTCTATTTATAACCATAAACGTATATAAACAAACGGTATTATAATACTCTCGATATTCCCACGGTACAGGAAACAAATTCGTTTGAAAGTTCCAGAAATAACAAATTATTAACCTTATATAAACAGTAATGTTGAAGTCAAGTAACAGGGAGCGTGGTTCACAAATGTGACGTCAAAACTCGAATAATCGTCCCTTGAGAAAAAATTGTTAAATTGTTCTGACAAGTACCAACATGCAAACAATAAACAGGCTATTTACTTATATTTACCTAATATACACTGGCATATTTAAATATTCCAAAGGCCAACGGGTTTTTGATACTCAAATGCTTTCGTTTTCTTTCCTTTTATTCGCAAATATCATTAAATATAGTTGTCTTCAGTAACAGAGGGGTTTAGAAATACAGTAGCAGCGTCAAAACACGTAAATCCAAACGCTGGGGCTTCTAAACCCTGTATCAGATTTGAGTGTTTTTACCACAAGGTTGTGGTGTTGTTGGCAGGGTCACGCATGTGTGTCTCATACAGAAGATTATTATAATACATTTCAAGGTTTATTTATTTTCATTTTGACGTCAAAACAGTTAACTTTCGGGAAGTAATGTAGTTTATGTTTTCTTAATTCTGAGATCCCGTCTCTAAACATTAATAAAATTAATATGTAAACTACACACATCAAGTTGCGACAACATTATTTCTAAGTGTACTTTGTCAAGGTGACTTTCGTTAGATTAGTTACAAGAAGATTTGTGCACACGTTCATTAGTGTAATAAAGGGAACTGATCATTATTCCAATAATTGTTCTTCATTGCCAATTGTATTTAGCCCTAACAAATTAGACAAATCAAGAGAAAATACCAAGGGTTTGAAATTTGGCACGATTGTTTGTTGGTACCTTTTGCACATTATTTTAAAAATCCTGCAGTGCTGGGTGTGGGTGGGTGGGGGGCGTTTAAAGGTAGTGTTTCTACGTTTTTATCTTCGGATACTCGTGAGTAGGTATAAAATAAGATTTGACAAGATGTAAAATATATGGTTTTCACGGAAAATATATAAATACTTGTTTTTGATGATTGATGAATAAAAATTTTAAAAAATCTTCCGTGCACTGAACATATGAATATTGATGGTACGAAGGAGATATGTAAAAAGACTCTTGCCATAAATAAAAATAATAACTTTTCAAGACTATAATCTTAAAAGGGTTAATTTCACAAAAACATCTTTCTGTAGAAAAAACTCTCTACTTTAATTTCTTTTAAAGAGCATAATTTTCGGCAGGATTGATAGTTCTGGAGAAAAAATGCAAAAAGCGTAAAGAATCACATTGAATTGTTCCCATCCCACCCTCGGCACACCATCTGCACTTCAAAAATTTAAATATAATATGCAAATGGTAGGTACAAACGAACAATCATTCCAAATCTCAAAACTCCAGGACATTTGTACCTTGGATTATCAGTTTTTGGTCTCATTTGACCGGTTTAATTCAACCATTTTAACATTCCGACACTCGCGCGGCCACTCGTAGCACGAATACTCGGCTCATTGGACTCCGTCCAATCCACCGATTATGAAGTTTTCTTTCTTCATTAATAATATTAATACCTTTTCTTATTTATCTGTGCTTGAATTATAATTTAATACGCTAGGAAGAAACAGAAATAATTACAAACCATATTTGAAGCTATTATTGTATTTCCGACAATCGCGCGGCCACTCATAACATGAGTACTCGACTACGTCCAACGCTTGCATTGTTTATTTTTCTATTTTTAAAATTTACGTGTTTGCACAGTAACAAAGAGAAACGCATAAACACAATGTTTTAAATATTAATGTTTGGTTCAATTATACAAGAATACCGTTAAAAAGGCCAGTACTGGCATGTTGAATTCTGTCAAACAGGTTCAACGAATTTACTTCAGGTAATGGCGATCCATGCATAACGGAGATAAAAAGTTTATTGATACCCTTTTCAGACACCGTAAGAGGAATAGAAGCATTGTTTTCATTCGTGGAAAGTTAATATTCCTTTTTTTTTTTTTCTTCTTCTTGTTCGACAATACAGTCTTTCAAGGGTTTTAAAAAACGTAAGATTATTATATGACAGTTTTGGATTGGCCATCCATAAGGTAAGTGAGGTTTAAACTCTGACATAATTAATTACTTAATGTTATTGTTAATTAAGAAGAGAAAGGAATATGATTATGTTAAGGAGCTGAGGGTATAGTGGTTTACGGGGGTTTGCATTTGTCGTTGGGAAATCTTGACTTTATGCGTGGGTGGACCGCATTTTTTTCCATGTTAAAAATAATGGTACTTGGTGATGTATGCAGATTGTTGTAAAAATTGTTAGCTAATTTAGCTATGATTTCTTCCAATTGTGAAATTTTTAATTCTTGATGAATTTCTTAATTTGTAATGAACCAGGGAGCATTTAGAGTATTTCTTCGAAATATATTTTGAATTACTTTGATTTTATTAATATTGCTAGGAGCTGGACCTCCCCAGATTGGGCATCCATAGGTTATAGTAGGAAGGATTATCGATTTGAATATTAGCAGTCGGCAATATTAGCAGTCGACATTTAATATTCCTTCTTTACTTAGAAAAGAAACTTCTGTTTGACTCTATCCAACGGCGCGAGTGACGGAGTGTTAAATAAGTGACTCCGTCTTCCACGTTTTAATTTCCACATCCTCTTTTTTCACGTGGCGTCAGCTGAGCCGCGTGGCGTCTCCGGCCGTGGACCTGCTGCACTTCCTGAGCACCTCGCCCAGCGAGAACGTGTCCGACTGTCACGAGGCCATGCTGCTGCGCGAGTACCACGAGGCGTTGGGCAAAGCCCCGGCTGCTGGGGCGGAGTTGTCGCCGCCCCGGGGGCGGTGGATGCGCACGGCGCATGCGCAGTGCTGGGCGCCGCGGGTGTGATGCCGCTCGTCAAGGCCACGTGGATGTGGACGCCGCCGTGGGAGGCAGCACGGCCGCTGGGGACTTGTACCAGACGTCTGCTGTTCGTCGCTGGCTGCAACGGGTGCTGCCGAAGTATAAGAAGAAGGGCTGGCTCGAAGCGTGATCGTTACGTCTGATTCCAGTATTATTGTTAGAAAAACAAGAAACATGTCTCTGAGTTCAAGTGTTTTGAAGATGGGATCGATTCTCAGTGATTACACTTATTCTTGAATTCTGGGACGCCGCCGTAGGAGGTAGTGCGTCTGGCGGGGACTTGTACCAGGAGTCCGCTGTTCGTCGCTGGCTGCAACGCGTGCTGCTGAAGTTTAAGGAGATAAGTTTGCTCGATTCATGATCGACCTTGTTCGTTTCGGTATTATTTTTCTTAAAAAAGTAAGAAGTGTGTCGTGATTATCAATCACTGTGACGATATACTTATGTTCTTCTTACGTGGTAGTTTGTCCAGGTTTCAATATGGCTGTTAAAGGCAAAAGTTAAATAAAAATTGGTGTTGAGTGAGTTTCGTTACGAGTTGGTGTTGTAATGTTTTCATCTGTAACTAACTTGTCCTTGCCTTGTTCACTGTTTTCTTCCCTTGGCACGAAACATGCCTCACAGATTAATCACCGAAGCATTGTGACAATCATCTGTTAAACTCTTTAGGGCTGTTGAGGCTGAAAAATAGCTTGTTTTTTGGGAGAACAACAGACGATAATTCAGGTATGCGACAACACTCCTGCCACAAGGGAATGTTCTGAAAGACAATTATTTTAAATAAGTATTAGTTTATCTCACGGTAAGAATTATTGAGTATTCAAGAAGTTGTCAGAGTTACCTCGTCTAGGCAAAAAAAAAAGATCTTTTTCTGTCGTAATTTTGGCGCAAAACAATGTCCCGCAAGGCCGCAAGCAGTTATACCATGGAGCCAGAGTAAGCATACTTTCAGGCTGGATATGTGATTGTCGCCACTGAAAATGTTAAAATGTGTGATCCGGAAAAACGTTGATCCCTTTCTCTGGTTCATATATGTGTAATTGACAAAACGCTAGGATTTACATTTTGGATTCAATAGTGCTCATTTTGAGTGACGTGGGGTTTAGCATTAATGTCGCGGTATTATCAACTCTACTACCAAAAATTTGTCTAAGCCGTTGAGCGAGGTTACTTCCTCTTGTATGGAATGAAACGTCCCAAAGGAGAATGAAGAAGTGATGAATTTTCCGTCAATGGTCAATCTGTTATCAAAACTTGTATGTTATCTTCATTGTTATTCATCAGGCAATAAGAATTCTTGTAAAAGTCATTCATTCTCCGCTGATTGTAGGGCAGGTTTGTAGTACCGGAGAACAAACAAAACTGCTGGCTTGTTGTGCAATCTTGTCCAATAGATTGCCGTATTCTTGTTGTCAAGGCCTTTGGCTCCCTGACATTCGATTTATAAGGTTCCGTCTGACACATGATTCCATAGTTTTCGAGCACACACGCATGCCCCCTGTGGCTTCTGAAAGCTGAAAAGGGATCGTGTGAATCTCATCTAACAGTTTCTACGTATTTCGTGTCAAAAGCGGCACACCTTTGTGAAAAACAAACAGAAAGGTGATCGAAACAGTCATTTTATATACGGCGGACGTCACGACGTAGGTTAGCCGTCCATGGTCATGGCCGTCAGAGTACGGAACGCCGTTTGTTCCGAAGGTCACAACAATTATTTAGACATCAATCAATCGACGTATTTGAACTAAACCGCGAAAAAGATAAAAGTAGACTGAAATATTCTAGGTTTTAAGTTTTTTTCTTCCGCTCTGTCCTCTTTATAAATATTAGTCGGTTAATGTTTGTTCCTCATTAGAACATCATATCTGGCGACGACCTGTACATCCGCTATCAATGATTCCCTTCTACAGGTTTTACCGCCAACGGGGCACTACTCCAGCCGTGGCATGCTTCAAGATCCCTAACTGCTCTCCCGTACATGTAAAAATGTGTGAGAATGCGAGGTGAGAGGAGACAAGTATGAAGAAGGAAAGGTTGCGAACGTTTCATGGCCCCTTAGTTAAGGTACTGCTTCAGCATTCGCCTGGCACTGAAACCAGAAAACACAGTTAAGAGCATCCGACCTTTAAAAATTTCGCCCCAACCAGCAACTAAATTCACCTCTAGCTGGCGTCGTGTCAACACAGGCCACAAACTCTGTAGCCCGTGTTGCCACAGGCACCTTCACAAACACCGCTGTTGCTCTGAACCATCTTAATCGGATAATTATTAATATAAATATTATTGCCGTATTACCAGTACTATTAGAAATCAACAAAGAGTATAAATTTTAGAGAAACAATGATCATAATGCAATGCGGTTAGAAAAGGCCAATGTACTCGCAGGAGCTGGAACGAAGGAGGCTTTTTATTTCCGAACGTGGAACGGCGCTGCGTGAGGCAAGTCATCACGTGACACGCAAATGCGCATCACGCGAGGCGAGTGAACGGCGCCGGCGCGCGTGAGTCGATACTTGCGACGCTCCGACTCATCGCTCCTCGGTGGGGCGCTTGCAGGCTCCTTGAGAGGTCGGCCACCATGTAAACTCTGTGACGTGCAGGATTACGAACGGGAATACGGAGTCAAAATAAACAGAATTTAAAATCAAAATTAATATTTAGCGTAAGTCGAAAAAAGTTTGTTAATTTTAATGTTTATTAAATTTTTAAAAAATATTATAATGTTCTCAGTTTATTTCAAATGTTGATAGCAAACTGCCTGAACTTTTAGCGATTACATTGCACAAAATAAACTGTAGAAAGATTGAAACAAAAAACATACGCGCCGATCCGGTGGCCGAGATCGCTAAGGCAGTAGTGTCGTAGCGATCGCGGACCGAAGGGTCGCGGGCTCGAGTCCCGCATCAAGCATGTTGTATTTGTGTTTGTCCTTTCACCCCTTATCATCGCCATATCGTTTCATTTTCGCAGTTACCATAACGATAACTACAATTGTGGTCGCTGATGATCTGGATGTTGATACGACCTTAAATAAAAAACAAAAATAACATATGCACTGCGCGGAAAATCGAAACTATCCCCAAAATACTATTTTTGGCGTTGTTTAATACATATTCTCTTACACTAAAGAAGGGACAAGAGTTTACAAATTCCAGCAAAAAAAAAAACATTAAGTGCGAATACAGACCTAAACATTTTCTAAAAATGTAATTTGAATATTTATCAAGATCTGGACATGTACAAGTATGTATGTTGTATGTTGTAGGTAGCAGGAAATCCCTTAACCCATTAGTTCCCAGAATAATTTTGTGCGCATACCGCTCGCCCATTGTTGTCGCGTTCGTGCGCGAACAGATCGCGCGTTGGATCCTTCTGGCAGCATGTTTTGGCATCATTTAGTGCCAAAAAAGTGTTGTGTTGCTAAATATTTACTATTAGAGTGCTCCAAAGCAAAATGCATTGATTTTTTTTCATAAGAAGAAGTAAAATCGTTAGAACTTAGCTGCATGTGCCCCGTCAACTTTGGTGCGGACCAAGCACAGTTTATACCAGGCATATAGCAGCTAAGCATGGCTTTAGATAGCAATAAGAAGCGACATTTGGGGCTCACTATCTTTAATTGAAACAAAAATCACGAAATTTGGTTGCGTAGGAAGTTAAAATTGCTCAGTAAACGAAAACCTTTAGTGCTTTAAAAAGTTAGTGGTAGGTTCAATACTTTTCTGGACTCACTACCTTCTATTTTTGATACAAAGAAAACAATTCGCTGTTTTCCTAACGAACTTTTCCAGCGTACAATTTTTTCTTACGAAGTACTCCGTAAAGCGAGAAAGTAAAAATTAACTAACTTTTCAACTTAATCTTCCGATACTCCAACCCACTTTTCACATCTGTATACTAACATTTCTAGGTCTTTGAAAATATACACCGAATTTTTGTTCGCAAAATAGTAAAGAAACTACTCCCTTCACCTCACTCTTCTAAAATTCTTCTTCCCTGAAGGATTTTCTTCAGTTTTGATAACTGGTAGACGTCGCAGGGTGCCATATGTGGACTGTAGTGTGAATGGTCCAACTTCTTAAAATCATAGTCCTTCACACCATTCTTTGGAATGAAGAGTAAGCACATAAGCGTAGTTGTGAAGAAGGTAAACACCATGCGATGGTCAGCACACAACTCAAATACCCCGCTACACAAAACTGAGTGAGATGTTGGCCGCGAACGGGTGTAATTAAAATAAGGATAAGACTACATACTGCTCAGAAGGTTTTTCCGTAGGTGAGCGTTATCTTGGTCAGGCCGGAAACGTATGGAACCACCTATGCGGATTAGAGGTACAAATTTACACTACGCGGCCCTTGTAGGATGGGTAGTTATCTTTCTCTCTCAATCCACAGTCAGCAGGTAGCCTTCCTGACAGAGGTGCTCGGATTTTTGAGGAACGACAATAGCCATGCACTTACTGTATGCAAAAGCACCCTGACTAAATATCTGGCAAAATACTCCGAATTTTAATCCTAATCGGATCCCATACGCGCTTAGTCGGGGGAAGTAATGATTTAAAATTACTGAAACAGTTCAAACTGTCAGAATGAAAATAACTGAAAATTATCTTGTAAATTTTTTTTTATATCTTTATATTTAAATAAAATTTGCGAAGTAACTATAAATAAATGGCATTTTCAACTCAGTTTTACTATGGCAAAATTGTACACATTTTTTGCTAATTTCGTACAACGTTTTGATTGATTGGTTGACTTTTTCGTGTTTCTGGGCGCGTCAACTGCTTTGGTCATTAGTCCCGTTAGTGTAGTGCATGTTTTATTCTCGGGAGATGGCGGTGATCTTCCCCCCGCTGGATGGCGAGATCCGGCGCCGACCTACCGTCGGCTAGTGGGGTTTACCCCTAACCAGGGTTCTCCCACCAGCGGGACACCTCCCCAGCCTGGACAAGCTCTAAGCTCCCGCCCGGTCTTCCGCAATGTGTGGTAGTGTAGTGCATGTTAGTGTAAGTGTGTATGTAAGGAGAGAGGCTAGGGCAAGGAAGAGGAAGGAAAGATCGCGCGCGGTCCGTGGCCCGTTTGGTCGGGAACTGCTCCGGCATTCGCCTGGTGTTGATCGGAGAAACTACGGAAAACTACCGATCAGAGCAGCCGGCCGCTAGAATTCTCCTCCAGACAGTGACTGGATTCGACCTAGCTGAAGAGCTAGTGTCGAAAATCCTGCCGCCGTCAAGACTCGAACCTAGGACCTTCCGGTCAGGGGCGCTGAAGTGACATCAGTTCATGCACTGAGCTACCGCTTCCGGTTACAACGTTTTGACATTTCAATATATTATAATTTTGAAGTTCTAGGCCAAAAGGAACGAAGTACTTAAAGTTAAATTTTACGATGAGAAAGTTGAATTAATGTAGGATCTTCATACGACTGTGGTAGTTGACGGATTGTAGCTGCAGTAAGAAGCCGAGAAAATATTTGACTTATGGATTTTCGAAAAATCAGGGATTTTAACGGAGATGAGCCTGGGTTCATTCTTTTAAGCGTCTTTTACACTACCTGAGCACAAAATTAAAGAAAAAAAATGTCTAGTCATTTTTGAGAAAATGTTGAAAATGTTAAGACTTTATATGAAGTATTTATTCCCAAATAGCAAAATATCATTTTCAAACTCGCAAAGCCTAACGTTTCTTTAAATTGATCGAAAAATATCAATTTCGTAGAATATTGCCTTGACGCTTGTGTCGTTGACCACAGGACCACGGACAGTAAGACAGACGGTCAGAACGTTTCGCCGTCAACAGATTTTTCGGTATCAAATTCCTAAAAAACAGATTCTGACAACACAACGTGTTACTGTAATTTACTACATCCAGAAACAAGATTTTTCCACTTTTTCGTTTTTCGAGTTTTTCTATCGAAAAATTGCCATTTACTGCCGTACGAATAACATATGTTATCTTCTTACGAAGTAAGGCGAAAAAGTAAAAATCAGCAACACCGTCAATCGTCGCGAGGTGCGCTAAAAGATCCAGCAACCACTGGCCGCCAGTCGCTCCCGGGCCAGGGGCCGGAAATGTAATTACTCAGAACCAGGAGCCGGAAGGCTTGGGGCGGGAGGCGAGATCCACCGCGGGCCAGACGTGGGCCCACGCGCTGATATCGCATACAAATTGCAAGCGCTGCTAATTGCGAGGTCGACCGCCAGGCTGCGCTCGGCGCGCGCTCTCGCGCCCGCGGCCGCGAGGTGAAGAGGGCGTAGAATTTAGCGGCTGCACGAGAGCGAAGTTAATTAATAAAGTCGCTGCCCACTCCCCTCTTCCCGGCCGCTTTTCCCGTTCCATTTCGTTTTCCTCTTTCGCGTTCAGCCTGTCGTCGCGGCGCCGGCGTCGAGAGTGTAATTTTTTAACACTTGGCGTCTTCGCGAGGCCCTGCCGGGGTTTCACACTTCCGACTCGGTGACAGCTCACAAGTACGAGTCTGGAATGTTTAAAATTGTTTTCAAGGTCTATGTCGTTTTTGCAGCATATTAACTCTTTTCTTGCTCTCGGAAAATAATCTGCTGAAAGAGTATTGTAAAACTTTGCTGTTTCCTAATTGAAACGTTTTTTTTATTATGTCAATTTTCATTGCGAATTTGTTGAATAATAATGGGAGAGACCATACTGGTCTTATTATTTTAGGAAAAACTAATAAGTTTATGAGAACAGCCTTGTAATTTTTTCGAGTAGATCATTTCAGCCCTCGTATGAACTGGTGTAAACTCACTGCTTAAGAATCCAAACGCATTTCATGTTAGATTCTTCCACAGGACAGCTCCTAGTTCCCTGACACACAACATACACGTTTATATCATATTCGTCTTTTGTAGACAAACCCTTGGTGGGCCGTACCCAAATATCACAGATTGATACCTTCTTTAAAGATAAGTGAAGAACTAAAGAATGAATATTTGGTTGATATCAATGGGTGCGTAGTGTTAAGGCTTCGACGTGTCATACGCAGAAAAGACGTCTTGAAAATTGCACACAGATTAAACCAGGAAAAATGTGTAAAGAGAAAATGTAAACAGAATTTGGGTATGGTAATGATTTGGCTACTAATTTTTTCAAAGGTTTAATACAATGCCACTAACATAATAGGGTATTTATGAAAAGTGATGTAGCTTTAATATTCATGAATAGTGGTTATACAGCTTTAGTAATAATGTTTAGAAAAAACTGAAGAAATTAACGATTTTTTGCACTTTTAATTTAAAAACTACCGGACTTTTACCACCCCATTGTCCCAGCTAATGAAGAAGATGTAAAACATGACTGTTACTGTTTATGTCAGTTTTCATTTAAAACCTAGTCATTATTTCTTCATAAATTGTCCCCATGTAAGCCATACGGATCAGGGGATCTGCGTGGGAGTACTGGATAAAGACGAACCGGCATGACATTATTTCATCGTTCCAGCTTCCTTGCCTTAAGCAGATACAGCACTGTTTTTGCTATAATTCTGCGTGAGTCTTTTCGCTACATTATCATCCTTCAATCTTAAACATACTTAGAGCGTCAATAACTAATTTTTCTCATGTCATATGAGCCAAGTTAGAACTCAAATATTTTTAATCTGCATAAACGTATATCTACACATTCATCCCTCTATGCAGATATATGTATGCAGATATGATTGTGTGGTGAGATCAAAACAACGGTTTTGATCTCAGAGACTCTAAAGTGGATTTTACTACTAAAATATCGATCTCTTTTTTTTTACCAAATCTGATACTTTCTTCTTCTCTACAAGTAGCCGGAAAACGTCAAATTTAAATAGTTCTTCAAGAAACATAAGGAGTATAAAGAAAAGAAAAAATAGTATTCTCATTAACTGATGGAAGTGAAAATGTAGAAAAATGTAAAACTATAAATATTTTTAATATAAATTTTAAAATTTTTAAAATTTTTAAGGAGAAAATTTAGAATCGTGATCGTGTGACAACCGTACGGTTTGGTTTACACTATATATTTAGAACTGCCCAATAATAAACACTTAGAACTACAGAAGTATAGTAATTTATTTTCAATATAACGTAAAGAATTATTTTTAAAAATACGTGTACATAATAAAAGTTTATTATCGAGAAAGAAGCCAAACCTCTAATAAAAATTAACAATTAATTAAACATTTCTCACCCATTTAAATTATCTTACTTAAAGGAAATTAATACAAAGAATATTTAGCGATATTTCACAGTATTGTTCCGGATTTGACTCAAATTCCCTCTAGAATAAATTACGTTTACTCGAAAATCAGTTCGTGTCTAATGTTTAAAGAATTAACTTTGAATGTCTTCCCAACAATACAATACATGTATTCACAGAGTATACAATGAAATAAACATTTCCTTTACTTAAGATATCTTTATGTACAAATTAAATGTTAAGTATTGTTTTCATCCTCGTATTTTACAATACCAAATGTGTCTCCTTTCCACGTCTTATTTTTCAACGACTCTTCATAATTGCTTTTGACCATACATTTTCACATTTTTCCTCGCTTTAAAGGGAAAGTATGCTCATCAAAGCTCGGCATCTAAGCGTCGCCAATTTGAAAGGAATTTTACGTCCAATTATGTTGTGCTCCGTTCGTAAAGAGGCTTGCGTAAATACTTCCGAGTTCTATTGAGGACGGAAATAGCCCAGAAGGTCCGGCGTCTGAGAGCCGCGCGCGATTCGGTGCATTCGCATTCAGCCACCGTTGCCCTTTGGAGGACTCCCGCTGCCCAGAGGATTGCATATTCAGTTGGGCGGCGAATCTCCTACCCCTTTCTAGGACTTTCGTTTCGTTTCTCATTACTCGTGTGTCTGCAATGCTACTGTGAGAATGTAAAAATATAAATAAAATGTAATTTTTTTTGTTTTCAATCAACTTAATTTATATGCCGAATGTTTCAGAATAAAAAGTTATAAAGTTCTAGAACATGTAGGGAATGAGATGTAAGGGGAAAGAGTTGTAAAACCGCCTGACGGGATTTCTTGAGGCTTGAAGAAGGTAATAGGGTAATGTAATATGTGATTTCTTTTACATTGGAAGTGGTATATCGGTTTAAATCAACATATTCTAAAATTTCGAAAAAAGCTAATTAGTTGAGAAAATAAAAAAAACGACCTAACTTATTGAGATTACTAACTTTTCCGACCTAGTGTCGGCTAGTGGTGTGTTCCCCAACTATCTATCTCCGATCAGCGGGGCACCAACCCAACTGGTCTCCCGGAATGTGTGGTAGTGTAGTGCAGTTTTGTGTGATGTTTTGTTTAGATAGTGTAGTTTTGTGTAGATGTTTTAGCTTTTGTGTAGTTTTGTTTAGATAAGAGGGAGGATAGGACAAGGAAGGGGAAGGAAAGGTCGCGCGCTGTTCATGACCCGTTTGTTAAGGTACTACTCCAGCATACGCCTGGTATCTATCGTAGAAACCCAGGAAAACTACCGATCAGAGCAGCCGGTCACTAAAATTATCTTCCAGACAGCGACAGAGCTCGAGCTAGCTATTTTCCTAGTTTCGAAAATCCTGCCACTGTCGGGATTCGAAAACCAGGACTTCCCTGTCAGAGGCACTACAGTGACATCAGTTGATGCCCTGACCCACCACTCTCAGTTTATTCTTTCGGAAAATTTCCGATTCCTGTCGCAGAATTTCAATACTTTCTCTTCACATAAGTACGTAGTAAGACGAGAAAATATAAAGCACAGTAAGCCACGAAAGGAACATTTTTGCCAGCGAACTTAACATTTTATCTCCGAATTAGTACTCTCCGAACCCTAATTCTGTTCAAGGACGAACGTCCCTTTCGAAGCGCTTACATTCCTTTTCAAACCTCACCCCATCGCCAAGCATTTGAGATGACTGATGTGATTTAGGTCGCTCTCGTTCAAGCTGAAAGTTTCCCATGAATATCGGTGTCCGCGTCGGTCTACTCAATGGGTTCGCTCCAAAGTTAATGGCTGACATTTATTACACCGTTATCCTAGAACATGAGTATGTTATATTGCGTATGATTGTATACGTTCTTTATTGATTACATGTATATATTTTTTCTTATCAGAAAAGAGAGTTTTAAAGGAGGATTATATTGTAATGCAACGCATCTGAAATAATACCAATTCTACGTCCTCAATCACCAGTTTTATTGCAGCAAATTCGCTGTTTTCACAGATGAAATAAATCTATACAGAATCGTCAAGTTGGTAAGGTTATATTGATACCTTTATGCATTAAGTTACTTACATTATGATGTGTACTTTTGTTTGCATCTTACAAGAGGTGACATTCAAATGTTTCAGAAAATGAAAAGAAATGTTTTAAGCATTGAAATTAATTCATTCTTCATATGACATATTGGTGATAAATACTTAGTTTCTGCAAATCATTAGTTCTTTCATTACATAACAGCCAATCGGTAAGAATACTTCAAAGGATTACCTAGAAAATACTTAGATGTAACTGATGGAAAATTTTTGAATTAATAAAAATGGTTTGCAATTACCGATAGAAAGGAGTCTAGGTAGAGTTTCGCGTCAGTTCGAAAAACGAGACGAAAATTGCACGAAGTCTCTTAGCGTTTCTTCAGGAAGCAGGTGTCATCATTTACACATTCAAACATTCGTTTATTTATTTTATTTTATTTTATTTTTAGGATAAGATGTTCGAATTAAATGCAAGTGGCAACGAAATTCTGAAACGACGCGAAAAACGAACACTTCTGCTTGTGAGAACAAAACAGTAATGAAGTAGGTTATTGTCAGAAATTGCAAAAGAATCATGATGGCATTGCTTTGTTGTGCCTGAAAAGACTCACTCTTCATGAGGTCCCTAAATAGTTTTGGGCAAAAATGAGATTTTTAAATTATCGTAAAATGTCATGAGTTTCTTTTCATATCGCAAACATTTCGTAAGAAATGTGTATGTTCACACGTGCGCGTCTAAGTAAACCACGAATGCATTCGTTAGACCATAAATTTGTCATCGGCGGCGCCGCGAAGAGAGACGCTCGCTCCGGGAATAATTGAACACTTGACAGCGAAAGGAAGGCGGAATTCCGTCGGCAAGGCGCTAATCCATCTGCACGAGATAAGATCGACCCACAAATTCGCGAGTCGAAAGGGAAGGCTCAGTCGAACAAAGCATATCGATAATGAGAACAGATCGCGTTCCAGTTTTCTTCGGAATGAATAATCGCGACGAGACAGCGCGCGGCGGCCCAGAGGAATCAACATTTCTATTGGACTCTGCGGCCAACCGGGCGCAAGGAAACCATCGGAAATCCATACGCCAAAGCGACGACCTTCAGTGGCGGCCGCGGGCAGCACGTGATACTGTTAACGTACAACAGTGTGGTCACGCCTGTTCGTTACATTACGCCCAATCAGTTTATGTCATATTGAATGAGTGAAGTTCAAGAGAAAATTTACAAAACCGGGAATATCACTGAGTTGCGTTAAAATCAAAAGCGTAACGAATAATCAAACGAACCACAACTGGCCCACGAAGAATCAAAAAAGGTGTAGCGGCTGAAATTTGCGAGTTTTGAAGAGAAATTTTCAGATCGGAGATATACAATTAACAGGCTAATGTTACATTGAGTTTCATGACTGAAATTAAATTCTAAGGATATCCTTAATCTTCCAACGTTCACGTTAACGTGACCGAGATTTCATGTTTGAAAAGACTTCTTAATATATTTTACATTCATTGCCATTTTCACTACACGTAGTGACAAATTGTCTTATATATATATATATATATATATATATATATATATATATATATAATTATATATAATTATATATATATATATATATATATATATATATATATATATATATATTTCATTCACTAACACACCCGCTGAGTTTAGCTCAGAGCCAGCAGGGCCACTGTCTCTGTAGTGTCCCTCACCCGCAGGTGTTAGGCTGCAGGGTGGCGGATTTTTGACTCCAGCTACACAGCTAGGCCGAATTCAGACTCTGGAGGAGAATTATAGCAGCCGGAAGCTCTGATCGGTAGTTTTTATTTGGTTTCTCCAATCAACACCCCGAGAATGCCCGAGCAGAATCCTAAGAAACGAGCCACGGATCGCGTCGATCTTTGTTTGCGTGTTTACTTGTCACATCTTCGTCCCCTCCTCTTCCCTTAGACGAGCACACACACACACACACACACACACACACAGACACACACACACACACACACACTTACATGCACTGCATTTCCACACGCGTTGGGAGATTACTGGAGAGCCTAGAGCTTGTCCAGGTCTGCGTGGTGCCCAGAGATGGGAGATACCTAAAGGAAGAAATCCTCTTCAAACCTATTGGTAGGTTGGCGCCGGATCTCACCAGCAACCACAAGAGGAATACCGCTACCTCGCGTGATAAAACATTCACTACACTAACGGGACTAATGATCACATCAGTTAATGTGACCGGAAACATCAATCGTGCATTTTTTACTTTACATACAATTTTCTATTAACTTGATAATATTTCAGTACGAAACCTAATTTTTGTATGTAAAACATTAAAGGTTTTCGTTTAGAAAAATGTTTCAGCTTTTTACTCAACCAAATTTTTTGTTTAACCGAAAGTTAGTGGGCCCTAACTATATTATCACTTGCTTTTAATGACTGGTTTCACAAAATAAACACTTTATTTAATAGTATCTTGAAATTAACAGATTGAATGCTTTTATATCGTTATTTATTAAATATTTTATTGTCTGAGTTGTAATCGCCTTTTAAGAGCAGTCAAAATTTCTCTTCGAGCAAACACGTTAGGTTATAGTTAGCCAAGGAAAAACAACCAGTTGTCTTAACTACCAAGGATGTTATAAATTGAAAGATTGGTGAGTGTATAAAAATGCAATATCCAGCAATCGTTACACACTCATGTTCTTTCGCAGATAAAAAATGCTGTGATTATATAATGTATTACATTTTTAATTTAAGATGGATAGAATTTCTTTGTCGTAGTTCCCTGCAACATGTGTTAGTGAAAATAAGGCAATTCCATGACATTTTCAGAAACAGGTTCAACCCTGTGTTCTCAGTGAATGGTGATTTTATTTTCCCAGAATTTGTTTACTTTCCTGATTTCTTTAGTTTTACGAATAAGTACTGAACAACACGAAACAATCATTTTGTCGTTTTTAATTTCCCTAGTAATGAATATGAAGAACTTTCCTAGAGCTTTTCCGTTGACTTTGATGTAATCGCAAGGATTCAGCTATTTACATATGACAGTGATTATTTCTTTCGTTGAAGAATCAGCTTCATCAGCTATTCTAATCAGTACATTAATCAGTGCATTACGATATCTGTGCATTATTTTTATCGCAACATTAATGAAAGAGAATGGGATATTAACAAATTGATAGAAGTAACCCTACGATTGATAATTCCACATTAATTCTATTTCCGTTATTTTGTTGTCCAGATAACTTTGCTAATTTTAAAAAAAGTGTCTAGCTAAGTATAATGAACAAGAATAATTAACATTTCATGTTTTAAAGTTTAAATAGAAATGAATATAGAGAAGTAGTAACTGACAATTATGGAAAAATGTCAGGGTAACCGTTCCAAAAAATGTCATCTCACAAATTCACTGCAGTGCGCACGCTACGAGTAATATACTACGGAAGCTCTTTCCTCAATATGAACTTCTATATAATATTATATTCGGCCCATAAAACCTATTTGCATTTATTTGGCAAGACCCAGTCAACTGAAATATTAACTCTTTTTTATGACTGGTCTTGAGATACTAATTTCATTTCACAGAACGGTCAAGACTTCTTCGAATATTCTCTTGTTGCAAATCTTAGTTGGACTATTCCAACTGACTTGAGTCAGTGTAGAATTTGCCGTAATTCATGTTCAGCAAATTTGAGTGGAAATTATTTTTGAAAAATCCCTGTTGTAATGTAGACGCTAATGTTGTTTGGCTGGTGAATTACGACCACGTTAACATTAAAATTACGAAACGTTAATAACGAACCACCTCATAATTTCAAGGGATAATTGACCCTTTTATTATTATACGTGGGGATTATACCCTTTATAAAAAAATCATTGTTATCTGAGTTCATTTGCTACAAATATAGCTGAACGAACTCTGTTAAAAATATCAAGGATTATAATACTTTTTAGGCAACATTTGTAACTGTTAAGAACATGTAAAAACCTAAAGTAAAAAAGAATCTTCAAAAGAGTTAATGAGTTTCTTCGTGAGCTAAAATCTAAGAGCATTAATTTCTTTTATAAGTGTAAATTTATAGGGAGGGAGGAGGGGGGGGGGGGAAAGGGGGGGAAATGAGGGTCTAATAGGGTCGAGGTCAGAGCGTAGATGGGGCAGAACGGGGCCAGATCATGAGGGGAAGGCCAAAGGGAGTATGGAGTTGGGACGAGGGCTGAGAAGGTACGGGAGCAGAGCGGGGTCGAAGGCGTGGCGGGGACGAGCTGGAGCGCGGTTAAGGACAGAGCTGGGATGGAACCAAAGGGGGAAGAGGGCGGAGAGCGATAGAGGGCTGAGCGTAGAACGAGGCCGGGGATTTGAGCGAAGTCGAAATGGAATACGTGGTTATTTTGGTTGATGTATGAGTAGAATTTACTGAAGATGAGTGGAATTTGCAGTTGATAATGAATGGGATTATGTATTGAAACAAGCCCTTCTTCCCTACCAGCAAAATTCGTAATTTTACGAATTATTAATTAAGTTAGATTCACGACTCGTTTCGTTTGAATGACGGGCGGGGTTAACGGTAGAACGGAAACTATTCGGCACAAGGTCAAGGAGGGGACGTAGGAGGAATGATGGGGCCCCGGCGGTGCACCATGGAAACTGGCAGCGGCACGGGACGGGGCGTGGCTTAGATGAAACGCGTGTGAAGAAACTTGGATGACATCGTCGCTTGGTATTGAGTGACGGACGCGGCTTGAATCACAGATGGCGGAAGAGGCGGGGAACGTAGGGTGTAAGCGGGACGGCGACGGGCCGGGAAGGGTTCGACAGAAACGGGAGAAGAGCACAGTCGTGTTGCTGCTGGAACGTAGGTCGGGACTGAGGCAGGGGCGATGCCCGAGACAGTAATGGAGTTGTGGGGGCGGGGCAGAGGGCCGAAAGAGGTTTGGGTGCGGGGAGGCGCGGAGCGCGAGAGGGAGGGGCGGAATGGGCGGGGACGGAGGCGTAGGTGGCGGCACATCGATGTGCGTCCGGTCCCGTAATAGCCCCTCAGAAGAAGCACGCCCGCGCTCGCCTCGCCTTGGCGCCAACCAACCATTGCGCTCCGCCGGCGACGACGGTCGATAGCACCTGAGAGAAGGCGGAAGAACTAATAGCTGGAAAACGAATCGAAGCTTCGCGTAAGGCTATTTTGGAAAAGAGGACCGGCTTTGTTTCCATAAACAATTTACTCTCTCTCGTTCAGCCCAATTTACGTCAATCAAAACGTTGGCGACGAGTGAAGCGAACAGATTCTCTTAAGTAATCAGTGGACTCTCCTTCAAGATTGTTGTCAGGGTTTAAAGGAGAGAATGAAGATCAACGTAAATAAATCCTTTAGTACATTGAGTTTTCGGAATAGCGTGTCTGCGGTTCATTGTAATTTCAAATCACACGCTAATGAACAGTACCACTTACGGTGAAATATGAGCAGAATAATTTGTTTTCGCTTTCTGTTCTACATCTTGATTCATAGATGTCTTGTTTCGCAAATGTGTTTGATTAAACGACATAGCGATTTGGCTGTAAAGTCGAACCAGGATGGACAGAAATAAACTAATAAGTGAGATATTTCTTTGTAAAGCGGAAAAAATAATACAAAAATAATAATCATTTTTGCAATAGGAACGGGCACGGAACCTAAAAGTACATAACATTCTTAAAGAAATATTTTAATATTTGTAATAATACTGCAAGTATTTATTACGAAGAGTTATATCAAATTAATTGTTGCTTTTTTCAATCATGCCTGTAATTTTCAGACAATGCCTTGTCAATTCCCAAACTTTCGGGTTGAATATGTTCCTTTCATTTTGAAGAGTGTTTCCATTAAAACCATTAATCTTCTTCATTCAATAAATAGTAATAAACCTATGAAAGTATAATTTATGGATTATTTATTGACAGTCAAACAATTTACAAGCAGTCACTCCTTATTCAATTGCAAAATAAATTGTAAATTCAAGTTCTTGACTAACAAGGTAAGAAAACCGACTTTTCTGTTCTTTATCCACCTGAGCTACTTTGGTATATTCAATGCAATTCTTACTTTCTAAGAAATTGGTTCAGGCAAAGATGGTTTTATGTCATAATTAATTTTCTTTCTTCGTACTTCCTTACTTAACTGCAACTCCATTCAAGATGCTGTCTCGAATGATTTATCTGCCTTATTAGATCAAAGGAAAGCTCTTCAGTCTAGTCAATAAAATCAAACACCAACCGAAGTATTGTAGCCTGAATCTCTGAAGTGTTCAATGTAGATACTTAGCCACTGCAAATGAATGTATTGGTGAGGCTTATAAGAGTTGTGGACAGATCGAAGACAAGAGGTGGAAAGAAAGAATGGATAAAAGTTGGCTGGGAAAACATATCGGAGAGCCCTCTCAGAGTCATGAATTTTTTTCTTTAGGCATTTTTTCAGCTTAAGCAAGGTACCTATAACTCACTCTCAGGATCATGTCTCGGCACAGACATTTTATCAGATACGTGCAATATTCCTAATCGAGAACATGACGAACAGAAATAAATCTCCCCAAGTATAATAATGGGCGATTATTTATCACCTCTCTTTCTTTCCTTGTGTCCTGGGATGGGCACACACATTTTGTTAAGCCTTTCAATGTGTTGTTTATAAATGAAAAAAATTAGAACGCAGAAAATATGTTGTAATCCATATTTTACATTAAAGCTTTTAAGGAATTCCATTTGCTACAGCTAGTTTATTCATATCAGGTACACAGGACGGAGCATGGGGAGAAAGAGGGGAAAGATATCAGGCAAAGGGGCAGGAGACGAGAGGAAAAAACAGGAGCAGGCCTTGCATGGGGCAAGGAACAACGACAAGGATCACGGAGCACAGGACACGGAGCAACGAGCCCGAAGCACGGAGCAACGAGCACGAAGCAAGGAGCATCGAGCCCGGAAACGGAGCAAGGAGTAAGGAGCACGAAGCTTGGAGCGTGGTACATGAAGCTCGAATCTCCGAGTTCGTGCCTGCGCACGAAACATGTATCATTAGGCGTGAAGCCTATGAAATGGACCATGAAGCACGATGGCATAGGTTTAGTGAGGTCGAGAAGGCAGTTGGAGCACAGTACTCATGGTGCTGGAAGTTCCGTGCGCGCAGGCTGTAAGTCAGGATGAGGGGCGCTTTAAAACTGTTAAGACGCGCAGGGCCCGAGCGACCTTCAGACGAAGCGGAAGGAGGATGGTCAGAGGGAGGAGAGTGGCTACGTGTTGAATGCGCGTCTCTTTATGCGCCGTTTGCGAAGACAAGCGCCTCGCGCTCTTGGGAGTACTCAATTATTCACTCGCCTTCAAACGGCTTGGGCGGCTCAGGGCATCAACTGATGGTACTGCAGTTCCAGTTCCGATGGGGGCAGGGTTTTCGACACTAGCTAGATAGCTAGGTCGTATTCAGTCGCTGACTGAAGAAGGATTCTAGTGAACGGCTTCTCTGATCGGTAATTTTTCGTGGTTTCTCCGATTAACACCATGCGAATGCCGGAGCAGTACCCTAACAAACGGGCCACGGACCGCGCGCGTTCTTCCCTTCCTATTCCTTGTCCTATCCTCATACTTTACTTACACTCACACTCATATGCACTACACTACGAGTTATGCAGGGAGATCAGGGGGAGATTAGGGCCCGGCTGGGGCGGTGCCACGCTGGTGGGAATACCTGTTTGGGGAAAAGCCCCGCAAGTCGTCGTAGGTCGGCGTTGGATCTCGCTATCTAGTGGGGCAAGATCGCCGTCACCTCCCGCATGCACCACACTTACGGTACTAATGACCTTAGCCGACATCGCGCCCGGCATCACCAATCAATCAATCAATCAATCAAATACCTGTAGCGGTAGCTCAGTGCATCAACTGATGTCACTGCAGCGCCTGTGACCGGAAGGTCCTAGGTTCGAGTCCTGACGGCGGCAGGATTTTCGACACTAGCTTTTCAGCTTGGTCGAATTCAATCGCTGTCTGGAGGAGAATTCTAGTGGCCGGCTGCTCTGATCGGTAGTTTTCCGTGGTTTCTCCGATCAACACCAGGCTAATGCCGGAGCAGTACCCTACCAAACGGGCCACGGACCGCGCGCGATCTTTCCTTCCTCTTTCGAACTCTCCTCTTCCGAACTGTCCTTCCTCTTTCGTGTCCTATCCTCTCCCCTTACACACACACTTACACTAACATGCACTACACTACCACACATTCCGGAAGACCGGTCGGGAGCTTAGAGCTTGTCCCGGCTGGGGCGGTGCCCCGCTGGTGGGAGAGTCCTTGTTAGGGGGAAACCCCACTAGCCGACGGTAGGTCAGCGCCGGATCCCTCCATCCAGCGGGGGAAGATCACCGCCATCTCCCGTGAACAAACATGCACTACACTTACGGGACTAATGACCGAAGCCGTTGACGGGCCCGGAAACACGAAAATCCAACCAACCAACCAACCAACCAATCAATCAAACTTGATGGCGCGCGCCGGCGAACGACTGGTCCAAGCAGGCCTCAGGCGGCAAAGCGGCACGGCGCCTTTGTACCCTGATTCTTGCAATCCGCAAGGCCTGCCCTGCAAGGGGTAGTCAGACGGTCGCAAGATCTGAGACGCTTAGTGGAGGCGGAAACTTCCACTCAGACCAGAGTTTCCCAGTGATACTCACGTCGCCTGTGCCAAGGGAGCACAGTAAGAAGACAGTTCCGTGTTCGCCCGGTTATCCACCAGTCAGGCCCCCTTGCTGCCGACCTTTGGGCAGGATCGGATAATGGACATGCTCCCAAACTCACGTATAAAAATCCGACTGGGAGCAAACTTCCCTCTGACAGATTGCTTAGATTCCGGCGGTACTCACGCCTATAGCATCAAAGTGGATGCAGTGAGGAGACGGTTTGGGGGTCTCCAAGCCACTTAGTTTGGTCTCCCCCCTGATGGGCACTTGGCGTTGACGTGCGTGTGTCCCATACTCATGGGCAATTAAGTAGGTATTCGTCCCGGCGTATTGTAAGTGGCACTCAGTCTCCGGGGCTAGTCCGAACAGCTAGTAGCTTTGAGCTGTCGAAGTGGCCCTACCCAGGCTTAATTGGAGAGATACCCCGGTGAGGTGTTGCGTTCCATCGTATCCGGATGCCCGAAGGTGTACTTGTACGCTGGAGAAGGGGTGCGGATAAAGTCCACAGAACCTCGGTAGTGCTTCCGGACCCGTAAACTACTATGGTCATTAGTCCCGTAAATACAGGACATGATATATCCTGGGAGAAGGCGGTATTCCTCCACCGCTGTCACGTGACATACGGCGCCGACCGAAACGTCGGTTTGCCAGGTTTTCTCTTCTCGGGAAATCTCTTCCAGCAGGACTCCGCTCCAGCTGGGTCAAGCTTGACGCTTCCAATTGGTTTCCAGATATGAGTATTAGTGCGGTGCATGTAAGTTGGTGGATACACAGGGCGAAAAGGAAACAAGAATGAGGAAGGAAATATCACACGCAGTTCATGGACCATTTGTTAAGGCATGTTCCGCATTCGCCTTCACTCTCATTAGACGCCGTGTAACGTTCAGCATTACATGGTCAGCATCGCTCTAGGATATATGGGGGAGGTTGGCTGAATGGCTGAATCTAGCTCATCCGCCAATCTCTTGTGCGCCGCGGAAACCATATACCGAGGAGACATCATAACAGAGCTACCTAGCAACCGTGAACACGAGCAACGGTATTAGCGAAACTACCTTACCTGCACACCTTGCAGGATTACACAGTTCCTCACAGATCTCCGCACGATTCACCGAGAGCTGTGTTGAGAAATATATCGTTTTTCAAGTCTTTCTTAGTTGTAACAATCTTAGAGATGTCTTAAATTCTATGAAACATTTCAAGCATCTCTGGATTCTTTACTAATCCCAAATGCTTCAGAGAAGGCCTACATATACTGGTTAGTCACATAACTTAAACACCTCCTGCAGTTTTTGTACGTTTGAAGTTATTTCAATTTAGTTTTCACGGAAATGCATAATGGAATTGGGCATATTAATACATGTATTCTTTTCTATTTTATCATTTGTATTTTTCGGGATATTGAGATAACTTGGAATATTTTAAATCCAACTCTACATATTTTTAGCCTTTCATCACGAACGTAAAAAGATGAATCCAATTATATGCATATTGTCATATGTTAGATAAGCATTTTCTTGAGTAATTTTGATTTTTGCGACTGGCATTTAACGAATATTGTAACGCTCCGAGCAGTGCAAGCAGTGCGTGACCTTGGTTGGCGAACTATTACATTAAAATATACGTTAAACACGAGTCGCAAAAATATCAAAATTACTCAAAAAATGCTTATTTAACGTATGACAATATGTATATCATTGGATTCGTCCTTTTACGTTTGTGATGATAGGCTAAAAATATGTATAGTTCCATTTGAAAAACAGAAATAAATATCTCTTATAATACAAGTGATAAAATCAAAACGAATACATACATCAATTAGCCCCATTTCCTCATGCACTTTCGCGAAAACTGCATTACAATAACTTCAATCATTCAAAAATTATACTAGGTTCTAAAGTTACGTGACTCACTCTGTATATTACAACTGAGTGGTGCAAGTTCAGTATGTTGCTAGTCAGCCGTTAGAGCATTGTAAACCCAGGGATCTTGGGTTTGAGTTACAGAGGATTCTACGTAGTTTGGTCGGACGACGCCACTGCGAGAATGAAAATTCTAAAAGCGGACTTTTTATTAGGTACTTTCCGCGGATAGTATCGATCCATGTAAATCTCTCTGTGGATGTCGGAACAGTGTTTCTAGAGAAAAAAAATACTTAACGTTTCATTTCCGGTTTCAGCATTTATAGCAAGCAATTTAACTCTCTGAAAGGAGGAAACAGTAGGTAATAAAATAGTTATCTTGTACTCTTGAATGGAACGCATATGCTTAAGAATTATCTTCCAGAAGCATAGAATTTATTAAGAGCAATTAATGAAAGAAATCTGCCATCAGTTCCATTGTGACCTATTATAGAGGCGCCCATCGAATAAGAACGTTTATTAGAACCTACGAAAGGGTTTGAACTGCTTTAAATATAACATTAAAAGAACAGATGTTCAGGTTCATCGTGATCATGAATTACGAGAAATAGAATCCCTGATAATCAAGAGAATACATCCGCCTGCGGGAAAATACTCTTAATTCTTTTTTGAATGCTTGAACATGTAAATAAAAATGTTAGTTTTAGTAACATTTTAAAAAAGTGTAACTGAGAGGAATTTCTAAGAGCAAAACGAAGAGCAAAATGTACATAAAAAGTCATTTCGTGACTGATGTGATTAATATTTTTCATTAATAATGCAGCCATTGATTAACACATGACAGTGGTTTTACATTTCAGGTAAGTTAGGTACGCTGCACCTACTCTAGAGGAAAGACAGTAATTGTAATAATTGTGTAGTGGAATCAGACTCGCCAACGAGATGTATCATTCTTCTTTGGGCCTGACAGCAGGGCTTCGATAGAGCCAGCGATACTGTGCTCTGATACCCTTGCCATGTACGCGCTACATGATAGTTTGCAAGCAGTTCCCACATTTCAATCCCATACATTTCATATTTTGCATCTCGATACCTACTGTCTGAATACTTCTAATTAAGAGAAATTTTGATGTTGGGCGATATGTTTCTGAGGGAGAAGCACTCAGCTAATACATGCTATATTCCCCTTCATTTATTCATTTCAAGTTGGTGGCAACAAGGGTAGTCACTGAAAGAGCTGCTGCTATTTCATGTCATCAGGAAAACACTTTCGACGTCCCCATGTGACTTTCAAACGTCAAGCGTAAAGAAATTCGGTGCAACTTATAAATGCTTTAGGAAAATCGCCCATGCACTCTTGATTTTTTTGGGAGTTCCATTTGATTGTACGCAGCCGCTAAGCGCAGCAATCCGGTCACATTGCCCAAGGTAGCTGTGAACTGAACTTGCAGATGTGGTTGCATACACCCGCGCCGCCTGCCTAAAACAGTGTTCATGTGTAAATATATAGTGGAATTCTTTGTAAGTGGGATTTATTTACGAGTGCGTTTATTTGTGTACTGTATATTATGCAACAGAGTGGTAAGATATTGAGCTCTGACTGAAAATGCATGAATAGTTAAGGTTATTTTTGAACAAACCGTTCAGAAGTACTTTTATATACAGATGTTATATTATTCATGCAGGGAGAACGGTCCAAGAATTTTTTATTTTAAAATGTTTTCAAAAAGAAAAGGGAAGGTACCATTTCCTCTATTTTATCATTAATAAATATGAAAAGTCTAATTGGTTAAAAGAAAGCATAAAGTTGAATAAATTATTTTGCTGGTTATGTATATTGTTTTCTCGTGATGCTATTTTCTGAATTTATAGACAATATCACATTTAAATTTAAAAATAAGTTTGAAAGTCTCCACAATTGGGATATGGTTTGATACTCTGAATTTAAATCTTACAAATCGACGTTCCTTTCTGCCTTAGATGCTCTTAAAACAACGCATGGTTTTTTATTTAATCTTAATAAAAATGAATTTACTACATATCCGCCACCAAGTTATTGTTACATGATGAGATGAATTGTGTTTAGGTACTGTGGGAGTGGGGAACTTATGTTTGAAATAAGCGGTCTCCGTGGGGCTACTACCCCACCTCTTGTTTTTTCTCTGGGCACCCCGACTTACCTACGTACATTGGACACCATCCGCCCACCATAATATTGTAATATATTCATACCGAGTTGTTTCATAATCAGCAAACTGAAATAAACGCATCGAGACCTGCCCTTGTCAAATACCAATTGCCAATACTTAAAAAATAATAACAAATTATTTTAAAATTATTTCTTTATTCTTATGCAAAGTAGAGATCATCTTACCTTCTTTTTCATCCATCGACGTACTTTTAAAGTTTCATAAAAACTTATGAGTCACCTGTCGTGTCATTCAATTTCTTTGACATACAGTAACATATCCGTCTGAATAAACTAATGGTCTACCCCACGTGCCCGTTTAAAATATAATATTCAACATATACAAGGCGTATAAATATTGGAGTGTCGTAGAGACCTGCTTAGATATCTAGTGACAGATGGCAAAAAAGTATTTTACGGGCCTCTGAACACTTCCTCCGTGTAGTCAAGACGCTTACTACTGTCCAGCACAACTTGTCAAATGCGACTCCCTTTCTTTATAACTACAAATAAAGTTACTTTTATAATATCTCAACCCTTGTCTTCCTAATATGGGTTGTGATATACCATTTCAACGAATTATATATATATATATATATATATATATATATATATATATATTCTAACACACCCACCTACTACCTTTCACACGTGATGTGGGCGTGATAGTATGAATGCTCGTGAAGCGAGCTTAAAATTCGCAGGAGGCCGGATCTTTTGGGTATGAGAAAGGTCTGAACCCTTGACACAAGAATCAGAAAAATACGAATAAAATGAGCATTATTAATGAAAAATTACAGCACAATTTAAAAATTTAAAAAAAAAACAGAAAACAACGCAAAACAAAAAAATTGGCGTCACCTCGACTGCCTGAACACACTTTCATCAATTACAATTTACAATTTTCTCATTCCTCTTTCTGAATTTTCATCTACCAAATTATTTTACTCTTTCTACTCTAGTTTTTCCGGGCAAGGCTTTTAAAATGAATTTTATACTTGTTTTAAGGTACCCCGTTCACAGGTTCTAGCCTTGGGCTTCGCACTCACTATAACACTGAACGTTAAAGAGAAAAAACAAAACGTCATAGAGAGTTCCTCCGAGGCGCGCCGCGATAATTATGGTTCTCGCGCCTGGGGAAATTTTGGAGGGGTGAATATTCTCCTGTTTTCGTGAAACATTATTCACTAGTTCGGGCGACAGAGTTCGAAAAGCTGTGGGTAGATGGCGCGTTTACCAGCCATCGCTCTGCCGGGTACTCGACTTCTCTCTGTTCGTGGGTTTCTTTTCGTAGCTGATGGTGGCGTTATGGGGTTGTCTAATCCCATGACGTCACAATATATATATATATATATATATATATATATATATATACACACATACATAGTGAGGTCGCGAAATCTATCCTATACAGAATAATATTACTATTACTTCAGGAAGATGTATATATTTTAATTATAAACCTATCATTTAGGTTGTTGCTATCTAATAATAACTCCATGGAATTCTGTCATAAAACCATATAAGAATATCGGATTGGTTTAGTCCGTACTCTTTTGACAATAATATTAAGCTAATTCTACCTCGCTTATGACATCAAAACATATGTGTATACACAACAAAAGAAAAAAACAAACACATAAAATACCCTTTGAAAAATAATCTACAATCTAATATTTACAATACATCTCTTCTTCCAACATTCGCACAATTAATTATTGCCAATGTTGACAATATGCCATGTCTTTTCTCTAAGGTCCTAGAAACTAACTTGGCCTTGCTATAAATTTTGATGATAGAAAAACAAAAATATGTTTTTAAACTTCCCTTTTTGCTGCACGACGATTGGCTCCCATTGCTGTTCACATCCCGACATTTCAAAAATATAAAAAAAATCATAACATCTTCAAAATTAATTTCATATAATTTTGGAACTTCGAAACTAACATGCGATGCGTCCACTACGGCAAGTCGAGATCATCTCGTAAGCAAACATCCGTACAACCCCATCTCGATCAGGTTTTTCGTCCATATTCCCTGATTCATTGAGCAAATGCTGAGATGGCCCCTTGTTTTGCTTCTGGACATAAATGTAACTTCATTTTCTGTGCACGTCTTCTAGAATTCATTGGGAAATACAATTATTCAAATTATCGTTTCCATGTTGTCGCGGCAGGAAGTATTAGTCCGAAGGACAACATGGATAGGAGCCAAAATTTATTGCCTTTTTATCCTTGAAAATAGATTTTATTACATGGGAGCTTTTTTTCCTCCAAAATTTAAGTAGTATATGACTTAGTGTAGGGTTCACAGAATTTTGAAAATGTGCACACAATTCACTTTTCCCCATAGCACATCATACGCAGTTTTTAACTGTTTTTTACATTAAAAAATTAAAAAGAAAACCAAAACCACACGATTCGCTCGCCACGGAATCTCAGTCAACTCTGAAGTTTTTTATTCTACTATACCGTGTAGTTTAAAACAAGAGAAAACTCTTCTCTGACAATACGACTGATTCTTTTTCGTCTTTTTTAAAATTACATTCTCTTTAATAGCCTTTTAGCGTTGCCATAAATTCATAACTATATCCCAAGATATTTATAATGTTCGTAACCACTTTTCCAATCACTTGTTTTCTCATTTGAATATAATATCAGTTATATTTCGTCGCGTTTGTGAAAATATTCGACTGTCTCATTCTTACTACCCATCGCAGGTCACTACGTCACATTACTTCTTAACCTGGACCTCTTCAAGGTTGAAGACCTCTACAACAATAGCTAACAAGAGCGCCCTGCGCTAAAGAGGAGTGAAAGACCCGCTAAAGGTCGAAGTTCTGGAATAATCTCGGGCTCCCATCGCCCGTAGGGCTCATCTGTCTCGCGTGCGGGTCGATGACTGCGAGGGCGGCGGGCAGGAGGAGCTTGCTCTCAGGCCAATCATCGACCCCCGCGGAAGACAATCGATTGCGCGACATGAGAGAATGCTTCAATGTCTTACTTTTCATCCAACAATAGTGTTTTTCATTTTGATTGAGGCTATTGCTTTTGTGGAGCGTAGTTAAAGGGTTCTACGAAGTATTCAAAGGGGAATTGTTCTGGAAACAGATGAGAGAAGTTCTATATTTTCTTCTCAGTCTCGTTTCCAGGGAAGAGTCTATTTAAGTCTCCTCATTTATAAATCTCTTCGTAGGCAGATAACAACTGGCTTGGCAGGTAACAATTCTGTCGCAGGTATTCTCCTTCAACTCTTCGTTGCTACTCCTATAAATTATTTAAGAACCATCTCGATTTTCTTCCTCTCCGTTTTTTATTTTGCTCGTTTTACTTTTTCTCCCTGTACTATTGTATAGGGAAGAGATGCATTGGAATCACTTCAACAATGCAATATCAAATCTTACTCTACACACACGTGACTATTCAGGTCTAATAGTGTTGTTTTAAAGAATGCAGGGACATCAGTTGATGCAAAGTTGCAGGGACATAAGTTGATGCACTAAGCTACCGCTACCGGCAACATATGTTAATTTTTAGGGGGTACTCTACATGAAGCCGCTGCGAAGTTTTTGAATTTTCTTGGAAAGTGGCCGAACATTATTTTTTAGCGCTTCTTTTTTTATTTATACAACTATATTACTTCGTTTCAAAGTCTTTTCGGCGTAGTCACGAGGTACTTAAGAATGAATGCATTGAAATTCAAAGTGATTAAGAGAAAACTGTTATGGAACCAAATCCAAGTGGAGTGATCGTTACATGAACCCGGTGTCTAAGATCTGTGTCATACGCGTTGACGCGCGTTTGACGTGTGATAAGTAACGCGCGTCGTAGATTAACACTGTATCTTATTCTGAATCGCTAAAAGGCTCGTATGCCATTTCGCATAAGATACAGTGTTATTCTACGACTGGCTTTTTTTAACGCGCGTCAAAGAAACGCTCGTTTGCAGAGGACTCACGTTTGACCCAGGGAGGAGGTGAAGGTTAAGATTGCACCTTTCGATGCTGGTGGCACCTTTCGATGGCTGTCGCGGCCACCACGACCTTGAAACTCCAAGTACGAGTACTTGTTCGTCTTTATATTCGTATGTACTGCTAAACAAGCAAACGGTAAGTCCATTTAAAATATAATTAAGTGTACCTCAGTATCATTCCAATTAGAATAATACCGTATAATATACCAAACAATACCGCCCGTGTCTGACAAAATTGCTTTTCATACCTTTAAAGCAATCCCTTGGCGACATTTTCTAATTTTGAACATGTTCTTTCGTTAAAAGTACATATATAATGAATATTTAATAAATTAATTTAATATAAAAATTTTTAACATTCCGGATGAATTATTTCTTATACAAAAATATGTTCTTTACCCAGCGATGATCAAATGTTTCTTTTGTCATTTTCTGTAATTCCGTTGCCTCTGTATAAAAATTATTTTCAATGTATATCGGCAACGTGTTCATGAATGTAATAGGAATGGTTTCAATAACGGTTACACCCTCGTATTGAGGCAGCATATGAATGATTACGACGTAGGCTAAATATGAATAAAAAAAGAGAAAACCAAAGCTGCGTGGCAAAAGTATAGCTCAATTTCAATAACATTTTCAGTTTCAAGTTATTAAATGGGATGTTTGACGTTCTAACACTAGGCGAGGACTCTAGCCTTTTCACTGTAGATTCATTGAAATCCATGGATCTTTTTATTCCGTTGTCAGTCAAATACACCGAGTATTTGGAGAATGACTGTATTTATGAAGATAAAACTTATTTTGAGAATAAAAACTCGTTTTTCTTGTTAACAATATACTGTTTCTCGCGTTTATTTTCATTAATTTCTGTCTACAACAAAAAGAATTACAATAATTACTGGCCTGAAGTTTTGTAATGTGAGTCGTCTTTTATTCATTTCTAAGAATCTTTCAACAACGCACATTTTCATATAAAATATATTTTCCATATTCCATTTTATAATATAACACCAAAACACTACAATCATGTACTACAACGCCCAGGGCGCCAAGAAAAGTGTACTTTGTGATTGGGCATTTGTCTCAAGTTTTCAACACCTCATCACACAAAAACATCATAGAGATAATAAATTGAAAACTTCACATAACAAAAGCGTGTTCACTGCGTCTGAAACACTCATCTATAACGTCAGAAACTTTACAAAACGGAAAGGTCAAAGAATCAATAATTTTATTACAAAAACCTTTGTGTGTTTCTGCGTGAATGCCTTTTATGTATAAAAGAACACGTTTTTTCAACATCAACCCAAAGATACACTTTAGCCTTCATATAAGATCGACCGTCCCCGCTTCGTTGTTTATTGCATGCAACTCCAATCAGCGGCGGACGGTGTGTTGAGAATTAGGAGGGACGGCGTGAATGTCCGAACTATCACATACAGTTTACCTCTTCAAATTATTTCTCGAACGAGGAAAAGTATGGCATATACGCATAACCAATTTGTATACATTGGGATTTTAATCCTTGTATGAGACCACGTTAATGTTGATAACGGAAGATACACTTGTGCTCACGTAAAAATGAGAGATGTTATCAAAATATTGCTAGCAAACCAAACAGTAATTTATGAAATCAGGTGAAAGGGTCGGAACTCTGAGCTTAGTTAATAGGCACGGGCTCTGCCGAAGAAAATCCAAAGAGCAGTGTGCTGCCCCCACACAATTCTCAGTACCCCCACGGATCCTCAAGCTTCCGTTGCCCTGCATGCACCTCTCACGGATGGATATCTTCGTTATATTTTTAAGAGAGATTAATCGTTGATTTTTAAAATGGAACTACATAATTATTTTATTTTGAAATTGAACTACATAGTTATTTAACACGCAATGAAAAATCATAAAACGATATTTACCATGATTATATAATTTGTAATGGTTTAAAACTAGTGAGTACAATAGTACATTATGAAATGATGGGTATTGATACATGAGTGTGATATTACAATACGAGCGAGTATCGCAAACTTTACACAAGTGTATTAATACCCATTACAACGAGTTTCAATCTGTACTTTTTATCCTTTTATAAGTTAAACTTCTACATTGAATCGTTTCGTGGCAGTTGAAATGCAGGATTCAGCCACAGCCACCTAGCGGACAGCTCCCTAACACTACCCTCACATGCTGCCGCAGGTAGCTATGGTTACCAGTGCGCCTGCGAGGGAGTACAGTGCTAATCAAATAGGATCAAAGTGAAATTACGATGCAATTTATTTTAAATAATATTCCACGAAAACAATTACTGACAATAAAAGAAATTAAAACTTACAATCAAAATATAATGTCAAATGCAAATTTAATATACCCATTCAAATGAAACATTTACTAGAACGATTCTCTCATTAATTGCCAATACTTGGTTTCAAACTTCTCAGTGATTGGTGAAGAACATGTATCATGATGAAATCTGTATCGTAAGGAGTCTCATTATGCAACTGGTTACAGCCATCAAATGACAGCATTATACAATGGGAGTAGAAAAATGTATTAATGGAACGTGATGTGAAATTACATGCTCTAGGACAAATACTTCTAGCATCCCTCTGTCATGGGTTTTGAAGGGGCGACTTGGGAAGCCTTGAAGGTAACGGGGGAAAAACAGAGAGGGTATGGCGTCGGGGCCGTCTGGGGAAGTGGGAGTGACGGGAGAGCCAAAGGTGACGAGGGTGTTGATAATAGCGGGGAGGCAGGAGCGCGGGCGCGGGGCCACGGGGGGAAGGACGGGAGCGTTGGCGGTCGCAGGGAGCAAGCAGACCACGCGCGGGAGGCAGGAGGAGAGAGCAGAGGAGGCGCAAGGGCGGAGAAGACGCGGCGAGGAGGCAGGGACGGAGGGAGGTAGGGAAGGATGGAGGCAGGGAGGGAAGGAGGGAGGGTGGGCGAGCGGGGGGGGGATGGGCGAGGCAGACGGTGAGGGGGGGGCGGGAGCGGGAGAAAGGCGGCAAGGAAGGGTGGTGCGGGCAGAAGGAGCGGCGAGGGTGATGTGGGCTTCCGAAGTAGAGGTGAGACAGGAGAACGGGGAAAGGGAAGCTTGGAAGAGAAGCGGAAAGGCAGGACGGGGTAGGGTTGGGGTGTCGGGCTCGGGGGGGCGCAAAGCCCCAGTGGCTGGCACCGCCTGCGACGCCGGGCCCTATATTTACCCCAGACTCCCAGGTCGGAGGTGCATTTCGGCACCGCCGCACGCGATCTACCCCACGCGAGAGCGCGGAAACCGTGGCGAGGGAGGCTCTGCGATTCGCCGCGTGCAGATTCACCGCCTTCACACGCGGCCTTCGCACTCGCGTACGTCAGACGTAAATACCATTCCCCTAGAAGGACGTTAGGAATCTTTGTACTTTCGATCGGTGAGATATTTTTTCTAATAAACGCTCTTCAAGAAATGCATCATTAAACACTGTTGACACATAAAAATGTAGAATTAAATATACTGGTCCTACTTTCACTCATTTTACTGTTTACTTACGAAATATACTTCAAAATGTGATTCAAGCAGAACCATTCAAGACGACAAGTAAATGTAAGTCGGGTTTCAGCTGATATAATAGACTTACAATTGTAAATAAAATTTAAAAGCAAGTAGGTCTGCATTTTGCGAGTGTAGTCCTTGAAATTTTAATTATGCCGCTGGTGACTGAGAGCTGAAGGCTGCATTTTTAATGCACTCTTCGGCCTACTAAATCTAGCCTTCTTTAAACCATTTTATTAGTGCAAATCTTTCCTGGAAAAATAATTCTTCTGAAATGAAGGACGTTCTTACAGCTATACAGAATATCATAAATTAAACCTACTTAATTAATTATTTTCAGAATTCCAATGAAAATCGGAATAGATCGGAGATGGAGGGGATCTGATCTGAAATTTCATTTTTTCTTGATGGATAAGTGGGTAAGTAATTCGTAGATTCGGTGGTATAACGGTCAGCGTACCGGATTGTTGTACCCGAATTTGCGGGTTCAAACCCGATCGAAGCTGTGGATTTTTAAGGGCGAAAAAATCCTTCGTACGCCTTCCTTCGGAAGGGAAGTAAAGCCGGCTGTCCCATGTAGTAGATTTACTGCACGTAAAATATCCTCAAGCCTAAAAGAAACCTCTGAGCAAAATTGAGATCCGCCTGTTTCGTCGCCCAAGATAATACCTCCTTTCTCCGCTAGGTGGTGAAAGGAGCGTAACGAAATTTGCGTGGTTAGACGGAATAGCGGGCCTGATGGCCCGAGTCTCGCCACGTAAAATAAGGCATTCACTAACTAACTAACTAATAAGGGTGAATATTCAATGTTAGTTCCAAGAAGTGAAATATAACTTTCACTATAAATAAGCAAATAAGCATCCCTAACAAAGTTTTGTCTGGGGTGTAAATACTGCAGATCTCGCAGCTGAAAGAGAACTATCAGTAGGAGGTCTGAAGAGGGAGTGCTTAGATAGGTATGTTTGGGAAATTCTTATTGAACTGAAACTAAGTTCATGCATCTCAATATTTAACAACATAACAAAATTCATCTGATTTAGTTTAATATTTTCTTTTTTTTTTTCAAGCAGGTTAGGCAGAAAAAGTATAAGAGAAAACGAAAATCCTACATATGTTGTTTTCGCCATCACTTTTAATGACAAATTACACATTAATGGATTTAGAAGTAAAATAAAATGCTAGTTTCCAGAAATACAGGAATCTCTAGAACTCACTTTTTCTTGAGGTAGCACGGGCAGTGATTTAGATCCATAAAACCTCGTAAACAGAACCTGTGGCGAAACCTCATACTAAACTAAACGCTGGTTCTCTAAGATGAAATACGAACACCACAACCAAGACAGTAAAACATTCGTTCTGGAAGAAAAATTGTTATAGATTTTAGTTCGAAAGTACTGCAGTTATTCTTCAGTTCTATCAGACTACAATCCAAGAGACAAAAAATTACATGCCCATTTATTTCACAATTTCATCCGGTCAACCAATAACTCCAAGTGCAATGAGAGCCCAAACATGAAATGGTAGTTTCAAGATATGCAATACGTACGCGAAATCTACAACATAATTTTTCTTTTCGAACAGTTATTTAGATTACGAAATCTTCCAACTTAGAGAGAGAGAGAGAGAGAGGGGGGGAGAGGGAGAGAGGGAGAGAGAGAGAGAGAGAGAGAGAGAGAGAGAGAGAGAGAGAGAGAGAGAGAGAGAGGACTGGAAGAGGTATCGCCCCAACTGCATCTCTCTCTAATGTCGCCGTTATCGAGATTTACGGAGCTCGGGACGTGGCCGTCTTTCATTATTAGCGCGATATCGGATTGCGGCGCCCACCCAGCCATTGGCAGCAGGGGGAGCAGACGAAGAGGGAAACAAGAGACGAGCACCGTTCCATGGAGAGTGGTGGGTTCTGATGAAGAAGACGGGAGTGGGTGAAAGCCAAAATTGCGGCTAAAGATTTTTCTCTGCTCCATATGACAGAGAATAGCGACGAACTTTTAGTATACATTCAACGTACACTGTATTCCGAAGGACAAAAAAAGTTACGTTTTTTAATAAATATGCACCATACGTAGAGACCATATGGTGGAAATATGTGGCTATCCAACGCTTACTATATTCTGCCTATATATAGAGGAAAAGTGACACTTTTAATAAACATGCAACGTGCTCTGCTCGGATTACATGTGACCCCTGAACTAGATAGGTGAATGTGCAGAATGAATATTGATACTCTTTGTGACGGTTAATTTAAAAACAGAAATGGTATAAATGTAATATATTTGCAAAATTTTCAACATAAACATTCAGTATTCCATAACAAAAACATTTTTTTAATTCCATATATTTCAAGAATTGTTATTTTAAAACACCTCGAATATCAATTGTTTTTCACTTTCAGCCTGAGGATTCAGCCCAGCTGTGTCATGTAAATCCGTTCTTTTGCATCCAGCTGGATCATAATATGCTTACCGGTAAATAAAATGATATTCCAACTTGGAAATATTGTGATTGGAGATGAAGCCTGTCAAAATCAAATGAGCAGGCAACAAAAACAGAAGTTTTTCGTAATGTCTATCCAGATATCTTCATATGGATAGATAACTTCCGAAGTGCTGGCCCCATTATTATTATTATTATTATTATTATTATTATTATTATTATTTATATTAAAATTTCGAATGAGGTTTGACTGTTCAAGGAAGAGTCTACTTTACCCAGGAATCGAACCCGGATCAACTTGCGACTGCGATCAGGTGGTAAAATGTAAATAGTGATTCTTTACATTTCACCACCTGATCACAGTTGTGGGTTTAACAATTTCAAAGGAATACATTTCACGTTTCACGATTGCCACTGTTCTACCCTCATAAGTACTTAGAAGATATAATTGTTATAATGATCATTCTTAGCAGATATGATTGTTATAATCGTCACAGGACTCGGAAAAGCTTAGAGCAAAGGGGCGCATTCCGAGAGACCTTGGTTTGTGTCCCGGTTGGGCAGTCAATTCTTTGAACAGTCTGTCATCATTTATAATAATAATAATAATAATAATAATAATAATATAGTAGAAAGATGGATCTTTTTAATCCAATAGTTTAAAAAGATCCATCTTTCTACTATATAAAACAGGATCAACAGGAATAATTCAACCATTCTAATAATAATAATAATAATAATAATAATAATAATAATAATAATAATAAGAAGAAGAAGAAGAAGAAGAAGAAGAAGAAGAAGAAGAAGAAGAAGAAGGAGGAGGATTCTCATAGTCATCAACTCAGGCAGGGGAAAAACAAAATGGATTAAAGAAGTCGAGGAGGATCTCAGACAAGCACACATTACAATAAATGATGCAGAAAATAGAAAAGAATTCAGGAACACCATCAAAAAACATACATTTGAAACCGAAAGCAAGAAGAGGCCAGGATGTAAATGGACAGCAGAGCGGAAGAAACAACATAGTGAACACATGAAGAAAATATGGGCCCAGAGAAAACACAAACAATCATCATAAAGGAATTCAAGTTCAAACGCTCTCTTTAAATGGGAATAATCGTGAATAATAATAATAATAATAATAATAATAATAATATTAATAATAATAATAATAATAATAATAATAATAAGAAGAAGAAGAAGAAGAAGAAGAAGAAGAAGAAGAAGAATGTTTTATGAATCTTTCATTACGTCACTTAAAATTTATCGAATTGAATGAATTTTAGTGTTTTCTGAAGTTGATCATGATATGATACCCAGATATTATGGTTTTAAAATATAACTGTTAGAATCTTTTGCAATGATTACGTTTACGAATGATGTATCAGTCCAGCACCCTGCACAGACAGAAACGGATTTGAATACCATAACGAAATGGTTTGGTTGGAGTTTGATGCAGTAATGAAGATAATATCTGTGGCATACAAAGGAAATCAGTATGTCATATCGCATTCAATTTGTACCCTACATCCAAATTTGTTCCAAAATGTTAATGAAGAACTTGATAAGACTGCATCAATTTGTAAGAGATAGAACAATTGAGGTATGTAGAGTGGTGCTATGGAGGCGAGATATTTTTTGACAGAAGCTAGCTAGAATTCGTAAGAATTGGACGCATAACAATTAAATCGTGAGATTTAAAGTGAAATACTTGTTTTAATACCCAATTAGTAGTGTCTTGAAGTGATTAAAAGATTGGGGAAACCTTGGGGGAAGATATTATATATTATTAATCGGTGGTTCCAGAATACGGAGCGAAATATACGCAGGAGTGGAACCGGTAACACTTTGCCGATTGATTCAGAACTTACGAACAATTTATTTTCTTGTTGTTGGAACTTAACGTGTTTTATTTGACATTACCTCAATAATTGTGTGAACGGACCGCGCAATGCGGGGTAAGTGGAAAACAGCGGGGTTTGAAATTATTGGAAATACCCATGATTACGGTCACCTTCTGGAGCATACACTGTTACGGGTTAGTTAAAATAAATTGACTTGGTATCCAAAGATATTGATAGTGATATTGACAGTAATATTAATATTAACTTTTACATACGCTTTATAGATAGTTTTGTGCTCCAACATAATATTCTTTAATAGTTTTAATATTTCAATGTTATAATGGTATTATTTAAAGCGTTGCAAAAACTTGGAACTGTAGCAATTACATTGGTACCATATATTGTCCCGATATTTTTTGCGGAATCTGAGAATTTCCCCGAAGTTTAGAATATTTCAAGGAAAGAGTGTATTCTTTGTAGTGAATTGAAATCTATTCTGCTAAACGCTTACTATTGCCATCTCACAGATATAAATTGGAGAGGGGGCAGTTGTCCCCCTCGCACTGAATGTTCCCAATGATGTAAAATTAACAAAATAATGTTTTCAGCTCCAAGTGATTGTTTTCCGGGGCAAAAAGATAAAATATTTCATGGTGTACTATTTCACTACTGTGTGTTTAGGAACCTCAAAACACGTAACGGTATTGTTAATACTCTTGCGGGCCTTACTGATTCTTTATGTCCTCGGGCCTTTTGAGTACTTAATGGACCGCTCGAATACCAACAAAACACATTCAACATTTTTATGAATTCGATTTATTAAAGCTACGATGCAATCGAATACAATAAATAAATGACATAATGCTCAAATAAGTAAAGAACTCGTTATAAACCTTATTTTGCTTAATTGATATATCATATCAATTGCAAATTTCAAATGTTCCCGTGAATATACTATTGCCACCAGTCACTCACATTTCACTCTGACATACCACCTCTCTTTAAGACATAGTATGTGCTTCTTGAGTAGTAGTAATAAAATAATTCGTAGTAATAAAACGTAAAAGGAACATGGGCTAGCATCCTCAAAATGTTATTTTTTCGGTGTTATGACATATTCTAAATTCCTTTTGTCAATATAAGCTAATAACCTAAAAGTACCGATTCATCAACGCAATTTACACAGTTATTCACACTGTTTTATAACTCTCAAATACATCATATACATTTTCATATATTTCTCGAGATTTTACTGGAAATCACTGTTCTTATTTTTGTTAGCTTTTGCGAAAGTTTCCACAGGAACTTCGCAATATCACAAATCAGTGCAATAACGATTATGCAATAGTAATTAGATACACATAGTTTTGCTTATCTGACAACATATTGATAAATCACTATTATAATGCATCTTTTCACTTAAGACGCAAGAAAAATTATAAAACGTTTCGAATTCTCGTTTGATTCAGCAACGAACTAGTGAACTATAAAGTTTTGAATGCACCACGGGTGTTACTAGATATTGCGGGAATTCTGATTTGGTGTTGTTGACGTTCTTATAAGAAGAAATAAAAGAGGTCATCTTCGTCAACATATTACTATGTTGACGAAGATGACCTCTTTTATTTCTTCTTGTTACTAGATATTTTGCCCTAGATATTTTACAACATATTACTATGTTGACGAAGATGACCTCTTTTATTTCTTCTTGTTACTAGATATTTTGCCCGAGAGAGCGACTTCCAAACCTCAGGGCCTCTGGCCCGAGAGGTTGGAAGTCGCCTGAGGGGAAAAAACCATCTACTTAACGCTCTTGATACATAAGTAACTATTTGTTATTGTAATTGGTCACAGTATGCGTCATGGTATATTGCGTAATGTTAAATTGTAGTGGTGTGTAACATGAATTGTGACAAAAAAGGAGTGATTTCTTGGTGGCCATGTGAATGGTCCCAGGTGACTTATATACATGTTCTGAGAAGAAGGAAAGTGTATGTGACATGCAACATGAGATCGAATCGTCAGAGGAAGTACAGACAATGGTGGGGGTGGCTATGTCGACGGGTCATACTGACAGAGAACTAAAATCAACAATCACTCTTTGACATGCCGGTCTTCTAGGCGGCGGCTGCTACATTCGGATGTAATTTCTGACCCGCCGGTCCACTACAATCCGGACGTATTTTTTGACATACTGGTCTACAATTCGCGCATACACCCGTAGATGAGCTAACTTGCAGTTCGGATGAGCCAATTAGTGGAGACTGAGAAGTCAATAAGTGAACTACTTTTAATTAATCAGTAAACTTTATAAACATTTAATGAGATTTCCCGAAAATTGTCACATGTTTGGAAGAATTAAAACACTTTATTTAAACCAATAGGATAGAACCCATAGGATAGAACTTTTACTGAAGTTTAGATTAAAGAGAAAATGAACATAAAAGAGACTGGGTAATGGGTATTATTTGTGAAAAAGTTCGTAAGGGCGAAAGTAAAATCGGTACTCAGCACAAACTTTCTATTCTTTGCGTTAGGAGTACGTTGAAATAAACTGAATATATTATTGATTTATTTAATGTTATTCCGACGTAATCCGTTCCGAATTGGTATAGATGGGCGCCAGGAAAATATTACGCTAATACTATCATACAAGTCAACCTTCAACTCTGATTATAAATAAATTAGTTTCCGGCTACCTGGGTCGATGGGTTTCATAGAAATAATCACATAGCAGACAATAGTCTGCTAATAGATGATTATCCGATCTGCCATCTATACAAAGTGGTCGAGGAATCTGAAAAGCAAATATATTTCTATCTTGCTACGTCGTTATTAGAATTGGCTCAATGATAATCATGTATTCATTTCACAAAACATGGACATTTATTAAACACTTTTGGTACTTAATAATTTAATACAATATAAAAGAAAACTTTGGTCATGACCTGTTCCAACCTTATGAAGTAATATTCGTCTTCGCGAGTTCTTGGACGACGGTGCCTCGTTGTAGCGTCTTCATTCTTCTCCGACGTCGCGGTCCTCAGGTCCAGATACCATTTTCTCTCTTCTTTTCTTGCAGAAGCACACTTCAATCACCGTTCATCACTGTTTCCGAAGTTAATAAAGTCTAATTCGTTCGCCGATTTACGAATTCTAAGTTCATCCCACGCGTATGCTGAATATTCAACGATCAACAAACTATCTGCTGTTAGCATTCCAGTCCAGTTACTGATAAATTTGCCTAAGCCCTCAATGTCCTTCTAACTCGTTCACTTGAAATATTTTAAGTCTTACCGTCCACACATAGCATTCAAATTCAACTTCTACCAATATCTACTCCCCAGTAAATGCTTACAAGTCCCAAAAAAAACTCTTAAATAAAACTCCTAATTTGTCCACGATCCGTTCAACACCACGGCATCAGTCCGAATGAATGCCTATCATATTCTTTCAACCCTTCAAAACTCGCTTCATCTTTTCGATTGTTTTTTACAGACAAGCTCGATGTACTTCCGTGCCTAGCCAATCCCTAAATTTCCTACAAATGAACTAGCCGTCTCCGCGATTGTCACTGCATGAAGATTGTTGATCTTGACGACGGCTCGCTTACCGTTGCTATGCTGGCGTATTCACCTATATTTATCCCTATAATTTACGTTGTTTATAATAAATATTGTACTATATTATGTCTCACATATTGGTATGTCACAACGTGAAGTACAATATGAACATAATAGTTGCCATGTGGTGGAGATGACTGACATCAGTATTCAGTAAACGTGTTTAATTAAAATTAACTTGTAAATAGTCTTATATTTAAGGATTTAAGGTGGGTTTTTATTTTTATTTGTATTACGTGTTCTTAATAGGAAGTTTCTTAATAAATTGTTTTATTGAAAGTAATTGTTTTTATTCAATTGTTTATTTCAATGATCATTCTGAGTAATGCCACTGGTGTATTCATGTGATAGAATTGCTAGTCATAAATTTTCTGGGGAATTCAGGTTTCTTCCTTTTTGATTTATTGAACCAGAATTGGGAAATTTAAATTATAGTTAGATACTAATCATTTGTCAATACATAGGCAATTCAAATGACAACGACTGAAAGAGTAGTTGCTGAGATGTGAGAATTTTCTCATGACATGGGTGGAGGCAGGTCTTGCTTTTTTCAGAATATACAACAACAACAACAACAACAATAATAATAATAATAATAATAATAATAATAATAATAATAATAATAATATAGTAATATAAAAATTCCATACTATCTTTGAGACAAATATCGCCCTCATGCTACGCCCCTGATTGTAACACGAAACAGGTGCAAATCTTACATTTGTATTCTCCTTATACGAGCGTTTAGAATCTTATTTTTTTTCAAACGTTTCCAAAAAAAATTTAAAATTTTTTTTCCAATTTCCATGTCTAAAATATTCAATGTTCACATTTTCTAAGACAAAATTAACAGTTGCCAATTCATTTCTTGATGTCTTTGTCGTAACTGAAGAATATAACGAATGATTTTTCGATTAGAAATATTTACTTTCAAATTACTGTTTTTTGTTATTTAAGGTCGCATCAACATCTATATCATTAGTAACGACTATTGGAGTTAACGGTATGGTAACTGTGAAGATGAAACGATATGGTGATGACAAGGGGTGATAGAAAGAACACAAATACAATCATCCCCGAGGCGGGACTCGAACCCGCGAAACTTCGGCCCGAGATCGTTAAGGCAATAGTGTCGTAGCCCGAGATCGCTTCGGCCCGAGATCGCTACGTCACTACTGCCTTAACGATCTCGGCCACCGGATCGGCAAATTACTTTCTTTCTAAACATGAGAAAATGTTTTAAAACTCACTTCATTTCTCTGTAATTTTCTACTTCCCCACTGTTTTCAGCGTTTCCATTTCAGTTACTTATTAGAAACATGAATTTGTATCTTGCGAAAAAGCAATTTCGTTAACAGCAATGTATAATACTGGAATTTAAATGATATTACCCTAGCAACATTAATTAAACAGTAAAATCCTCATTAACACAAAAATACCGTAACGAAGAATGTACACGAAACCGAGTATTCGCGAAACCCTCTCTAATTACTCTTCGTCGTCGCAGAAAATCATTTTTGTGAGGTGGATGAAATTCACGTAATTGGAGTACCTGAACGTGAATTTCTCCTTTGTCTCGACGACATGCGCAGCGGTCTCTGCTTTCTAAAACCAGAAACACACCGCGGGCTTCGACAAAGGGAATTGGGAGCGTCGTAAATCGACTTCCGAGAAAGTCCACGGCTGCCTCGAAATCGTTCGCTGTGCCGCTATGCCAAACGAGCTCTGACAAGGGCATCGCTCTCTTTGCAGAGCCGCGCATACTCTGTAATTAGCGCGAGCAGGGATGTATTTCCCGGAAGGCGCGGAGTACTTGAAATGAGGTATGTCGATACTTGGAAATGTCTTCTGATTGCTGTCGCCGCCGTTGTAGGTATGATATAAATACTGTGCACAATGTTCGATATGGTTTCAGTGCACAATATTCACCCAGTTTGCGCAGGATGGAAAATGTCACGTGGCTAAAAGGGCGTATTGATACGAACCCAACAGACACTGTGATTAACCGTTTGGTGAGTAAAACAATTATTCATAATTAAGTAGTATTAAAACCCGTGCAAGAAACGGTTAACTTACGAAGTACAAATTTACAACAAATGTTCCTATTTTTTTCCAAGAATTTATCAATTTTGTTACAATACAATATCTTTTTCGTCCACATTTAAAATTACCCATTTCTCTTTACTATTCAATATATTTCACTAAATATACATGATGCTACTTTTGATTTCAGAGGGTATATTGCCGCTTCTGCTTGGCGATGGCAATCATCTTGTAATGGGGTGGAATTGATCTACTTTCATTGCAGATCATCTGCAAGCCCCTAGTAGTTATATTACTTGATCTTCGGCTATATTTTAATATGCGAAGCAATTCGGAAGCAGAACACTTCTATAACATAACAACCCTCCACGATCCCTTATCAGTGCAATTACCTGCAATCCTTTTACTGCAGCAGCCTGGAAGAGTGGTAGGGCAATATGTCGAACGATATTCGTTACAAACCAATTTAAGGTTTGTTCCGCTTTGCGAGGCCTGCCAAAAAGTTCCACAGGACATGGCTTCCTTTGCATGCTCTGTAATTAACGAGTGCAAGAGTTGTGACATTCCAGGAAGGTTCAGCGGGCGAAAAACGTGGTTAGTGGATACTTCGAAGCCTGTGATCGATCGTTCTTATTACCGTTAATGCAATATACAGACTCAGTAAAATTCTTATATGGTATATCTATTTTCGCCCTAGTCCTCGCAGATCCAAATGCGTCTTTTTCCTTGCTTAAAATGCATGATAAAGCATGAAAATGCGTATCAGTGTTAATGCAAAGCAGTTCTGTAAGTGAGACAGTTCATTGACAGAATGATCCAATCCCATGAAACAATGAACCCACATTTAAAATCGCGTCCCAAAATGTGTACATTAAAGTTACAATTGCTGCGTAATCCAATACATTCACTTGTCACATTTAAACTTTTCTTTCGTTCACGTCCCACAACATGTTATAAGGTACGAGAGTCATATTAGCCGCATTGCTAGGAGGTACACAATGTTAAATAGCACACTCACATAAATTCAACTGCAAATATTGTAAGTGTTACCTTTTATGATTCCCGCATGCGTAAAGCAAGTCTCAAAGGCCGAGAGAAGACGTTCCTCACTCTGTAATCTATAGAATGAGATCTTCTTGGACATTCTATAACATTTTTGCTGGTTCGGCGTTTCTTGAAACTTCATTGCATTGCAATTTCAATTTCCTTTGAAAAAGTAGGATTGTATTTGTCAAGAACTATTGTATAATTTATTTCAAATGTTGTTTTTAAGGAAGTGACATGATTTGTTCCAAGGGCATGTGACTATAATACTGAATGACCTTTTATTGAAAATTTGTTTCAAACATCAATTGCATTGTTTTTTATTTTTATTTCAAATTCTATAAATACTTTGGAAGTTGCCTTTGTACATTTTTAAACAAATAAATACTTTTCGTTTACACCTTTTCCCCTTAATAAAGAAATGGAAGGTTAGGAAAGATGGTGGTTTTAACATGCAAGAGTTGCCCACAAAGTACAGTAGTGGGATTCCGACACAAGGCGAAAAATAATCAGTACCATTTTTGGACAACACACAAAAAAACATAGATCAGTTAAAGTTGTAAGCTGAGATGATAGCCGAGTTTATAACCAACTTATTTCGTTATTTAAAATTTCTATTACATCTTATCGGTATTTTTTGTACAATACCGATAATCTTATAAGATGGCATTACGACCAGTACGTCGTTTATACTACACATAGAAATAGAGGGTTTTTCTCAAGTTGTTTACTATCGTCATTTTTCACAGCATTACATAACTTTCGTTTCAACTTAGAAGTAAATGTAAATAAAAAAAAACATTTTCTATATCGTGAATGTACAAAATCTGTTTGATCAAAAAATCGACACTTTTACTGCATCTTTTGTGATTTTATTTACAGTGGTGAACGAAAAGAAAATATCTTATAAATATTTTTAAAATAGGATTAATTTTTCCTCTTAATATTTTTTCTAATGGAACACTGTTTGCTCAATAGTGAACATAGTTCCTATTCTATTAAAATCTCTGAAATTTTTGGAAGGGAAAAACAATTAAACATAGTTTCTGATGTTTTGAGCCCATTGAGATTCTTAACTACCGCGGTAGTATAATTGATAAGAGAGTTGATTGCAAACCTTTAGGCTGAAATTAAAATTGCAGCCTGAAAATATTTTGCAGATTGAAAACACTCGCATACGCATGCGTTGTGTCTATGAGGGCAATCCTCAAGCCAAGTAAGCCTATTCTGTTATAACATATGCAATTAGGTTCAAATGTTGGAAAATTTCAGTTTCTATAATAATATCTTATGATGTGACTCTTATTATTAATATATAACGATGCAAATATGGGCCTCTATATTTATAGATGGTATTTTATTTTCAGGGGTTTCAAACAAAATTTAAAATATAATCATATAATAATATAGATTTGTCTTATTTTATAGTTCCTGATGATGGGAACAAGGCCCGAAACACTTTAATAATAAATAAAATAGTTTACGAGATTTTCACAATTTCTTAAAAAATAATTTGACTATCTATCTATCTATCTATCTATCTATCTATCTATCTATCTATCTATCCAATCTATCTATCTATATATATATATATATATATATATATATATATATATATATATATTGTACCGTCTGTTTTCTTAGATTCCCAAAACGTTCCCTACCGCCCTGAAAGCGAGGGAAAAAAATATTTTGAACGCGCGCCAACGCGGATGGATATTTGGAATGATAATTAGAATTTAGAACAAGAGAGACCGCACCTAACCAGGGCGAGACCGGAGGTCGGATGAAAGAAAAGTTCTTTCTGAAGGTAGAGCTGAACTGGGCGGACGTATGGAAAACGTAGCCAGGAAGTGACATTCAGCAAACTTCAGATTTGCAATTTTTTGAGGGAAAACTCTTCTAGAAGACAGAAAGGGGAATTATTCTATTATAAATTGATTTAAACATAATTTTTGGAAGAAAGGTAATGAAACTTATGAATTTATAATGGAAGAATTAGGGAGGGATTTTGAATAGAGGGGTAATTAAAGCTTGCATTCATTTCTTTTCCATTTTTTTTTTTTTTTCTCTACATGTTTTTTTGTATATTTAAATACTCTCTTTGAAGTTGGTGTTCATAAAAAAGGGGTGATTCTGGATTCATTTTCACTCAACATCCAGTGGGTTTAACTGTAATGGGAAAATAAAGTAAAATACATATGAGAGTTTTCCCCATATAAAATTTGGGAACGAGAAGAAAAAGGGGTTTTCCCCAGGAGCAAGGCTTTCCCAACCTGAGGCCACGTTTGGCCCCAAGGCCGAAGCAGTCGGGAAAGGTGTAGAAGGAAGAAAGGGTTTTTCTTTTTACGGGGCCCGAGAACACAGTAAGGTTTCCAAATAAAATTTTTTTGGGGGATAGGAGGATTCAGTTTAATAAAAAATTTTTCATTCTGATCTATCACGAGAAAGAAAAAGGAGGGTAAATAGATTTAAAAATTTTAAAAGATAAAAAAGGCAAAGCTTTTTTTTTCCGACTTCTAATACGTGAGAACAGAATAAACCTTTTTTTTTAAAAAAAGGATTTAAGACCAAAATTGTAATATAGTGATTAAGAGTTTGTGAAAAGAGATAATTATAATAATAGTTTTTTTGGATTTTGAGAGGGGAAAGATTTTCCCTTTGTTGAAAAAGAAAAATGTTAAGGGAAAAGTTTTAAATTTTTTGATTTTCAATGGGTTTTTAAAATTTTGTAAAGAAAAATTTTTTAAAAGGGATTCTTTTAAATTTTTAAAAGTGTGTTTGTTAAAAATTTGGGGTTTTAGATGAAAGTGGGAAATTGAGTATTGAGTTATTAGTGTGTGTTTTTTTAGTCTTATATTCTGTTTTTGTTTTTTTTCCCATTGTATGTATTTTAAAGCAGAAAAATTTTTTTGGGAATATTTTCAAAAATTTTAGGAAAAGTGATTCTCCCCTTTGGAGTTTTTTGGAAATTTTTTGCATCCAACCCAAAACGATCTTCAGGGACCCCCCATTTTTTTTTTTATTGTGTCCACACTGGGACGTCTATACTGAGTTTATTTCGACCATCTGGTGAATTGTGTTCGCACCCCCAAAGACGTCTCAGGTGGGGTGCTGGTTTTAGGCTTGTACCGAAAAAGACTGGGGTTTTTCAAAGCCCAAAAGGGGCCTGATTATTGGATGCATTTACGAAAAACCCTGATTTGGGTATAAATGAGCCCAAAAATTTGGGTGTAACTAAAATTACTAGTACAATTGAATCCCCAAGTTCACTAAAATTTAAAGGTTGCAGATAAAGGAAATTTTGAGAAAAGTGTGTTATTTCGGGTTTTTTTTTTAAAAGGATATTTATTATATGAGAGTTTTACTTTTTCAAATTTTTCGGGTTTTTCCCGGGTGTAAAATTTTTGTGAGAGGTGTATTGTCGGGAAAAAAATTTGGTTTAAATTTTGGGGTTTTAAATAGATTAAAAATGGTGATAAGTATAACTGGCTGGGAATTTCCCTTTACGGGGAAGGGAAAAATTTCTGAGGAATTAGATAGCTGATAAAACTGGGGAACCCCAAAAGGATGATCGGGGGAAAGACAGGAGAACTGGGAGGGCAGGAGAAACCAGTGAGATCCCCGCAGAATCACAGCCAACGCCAACACGAGATCAGGATGGGGGAAAAACAAAAACCCGGGGGGCTAATTAATGATGCAACGGTTAATAGGTCAATTTATGCAAAAAATTAATGGGGGTTTAAATAGGCGGGATGAAAAACAGAGGAAACCAAAAAAAATTAGGGGTTATTTTGGGAAAACTAAACTAGAGGGAGAAAAAAAGTTATTTTGGAAACAAAACTAGAGGAAAAACAAAGAATTTGGAAACTAAACTGGGAGGAAAAACAAAGTTATTTTGGGGAAACTAAACTAGAGGAGAAAAAAGGCGGGGAAACAAATGGAGGAGAAAAGGCTACTTGGAAACCAAATTAGAGGAAAATAACTCGGCAAAAAAATGCATTGAAAAAAAATTACGGAATCTGAAAGAAATTGGGGAAAAAAATAACCAGGAAGAAAAAAAATTTTAAAAAGCACTTTTTAACAATTAGGGAGCAGTGGAAGGTCGAATTTAAGAAGGTTCAAAAAATTAGACGGGAAACATAGAACTTAGAGAAAAATTCACGGAGCGGGGGCTTTAAATTAGAAGAAAAGGGGGACTGGAACGAAAGAATTTGAAAATAGATGAAACAAAGGATTTTTTATCCCCCTGCATCCACGGGGGGGGTTTTTGAGGTAGAACAAGGAGAAAAAATTTCCCAGAATTGAAATGAACAAGTTAATTGGCTAAAAATTAGATAGTGGAATAAAGCGCCCTTTCTTGAAAGGATGGCGTTCTACAACATAAAATTAATATATAAGAATGAAGTAGTAGAACTGGAAAATAAATTAAAAAAATTTAAATCGAGTGGAGGAAGTGTTCGGCCCACTTTGTTTCATTACCAAAATTTAATTTAGTGAGGGAGATGAAAACCCATTTTTTAAAGAGGTGGATAATTTTTTTTCTTTAAATTGTTTTCCGGACAGTAAGAAACTAAAATTTGTTTATGGATGTTGGGGGTAATGAAATGAATCTGGGAGATATTTTTAGAGATTTTCCCCAAAACTAGGGCCCGAACCCAAAAAAAAATTTTATTCTGAGATATTGAAAAAAGAAACTAAATAATTTTAAATTTAAGAAATTTATGGATGGGGAAGAAGGGTAGATGCCCATGCAGGAATATGAAAAGGAGAAATTAGCTTGTTTCAAATTATGTACCCGGGCGATACCGGATGAAAAAAATTGTTTTGTTTATTAAACGTATTTTCCTTCCGACGCAAAATTTGCTTAAGAATCTCACCAATGTCCACCGAAAAATTAATAACGCAGCTAGGGTTTATGATGCCACTTTTTATAATGAAAGGGTTTAAAAACAGGGGCAAATGCTTTAAAGGTCCGGAAAAGGTCAAGATAGGAAAGCAAAAACATAAAAGTAAGCAAACCAGAAACAGGGGAAACTTACAAACCGAAACATTACCAAGAAAAAAAAAATTATGCAGACAAGAAGGACCCCGTTAGGGGTAGAAAAAAAAATTTATTGATAGAGGAAATTTCCAAAACCCCGAAAACAGGAAAAGTACATCTCGGGACATGGGGCCGGAAAAATTTGGGAAAAGGTTTGTTTGACACGCCATCCCGCCCAAACCAAAAGAACAATCTAGTGAAGAAGAGGTGGCGATATTATCAATCGAATTAATCTCATTTGGGTGATGAATTGGGAGAGAAACGATAATCCCAAGCAACGAAAAAAGAATTTTAAATATTACTTTTGGGAAACAAAAGGTGTTTTGCAAAAAAAAGAATCCAGTAAAAGATTTTCAACCCGAAATAGAATTAACAGATAAAAAAATTTTCTTACGGGGTTTCCAATATGTCATTCCAGAAAAAAATAAGGAAGAGGTGGAAAGCCCCATTGTTAAAAAATGGTCAAAGATGATATCATCATGAAGTCCAAAAACCCCTTATCTAAACCGATAGTGCTTTTTGGAAAAATAATGGGAAGATAAAGGGTTTAAAGGGTGCAAGGCGATTGAACGACCTTTCCGTACAGAGACAGACCGTTTGGTGTAGAGGAAATTTAAAAATTATCCGGGATCGGTTGAGTTCAACTGACTTCACTGCATCGATTGGAAAAGCGATAGGACCTGAATGTAGACAAATACAGGGTTTTTCCCCCCGGGGGAAATTTGATGTCTTCAAAAAAAAATTCCTTTTACTCAAAAACAGGGGGAAATTTCTCTGTCCAAGTTTAGACAAATCATTGGGGAGAGGGTGTCCAGGATGTTTTTTTCTATATTTATGACGGCTTGTGTATTCTAAGACATTTGAAGAAACACATGACTAAGCCAGATATTTTGTTGAAACGTCCAATTGGGAAAAAAATTTACAAAATGAATTTGAGAAAAATTTCTGCACCCCAAAAAAGGAAAATTCCCGGGGATGATGACAAAACGGAGCCCAAAAAGAATATGGAAAAGATTTGGGGATAGATAAAAATTTCACCCCCAAAAAAACGGAAAAAAACTTAAAAGTTTGTTAGGTTGCGTCAATTTTTTACGCCAGATTTATTCCTAACCCGGCCGCACATTGGGAAAAATTTTTCCGTTGCTGCGAAAGCAAACTAGATGAAAGTGGGAATACAATCGGGAAAAAAAAATTTTTAGTTTTTGGGCCATTTTTAAAAATGAAATAATGGCAAAAAGGGTAAAAAACAAACAGATAAAGTAACCGGGCAAGAATTATGTAAAAAGAAAATAGGGAAAAAAAGAGAGAAAGAGGGAGAAAGAAGAAGGAAGATGAGGAAGAAGAAAAGGAGTAGGAGCACAAGAGGGGAAAAAAAAACAAGATTGCCCCTTTACATTCTAGGGAAACAAGAAAAAGAAGAGATAAAATTTTAGTGGAAAAAATTTTAGGGGATATGAAACAAACTCAAAATTTTTTTTTGAAAGAAGGGGGTTTTAGGGCCGCCCGTTTTCTTAGATTCCGAAAACGTGTCACATACCGCCCTGGGGAAAAGGGGGGAAAAGAATATTTTGGGAAAAAGAGGGAACGCGGATGGATATTTTTAAAAGATAATTAGAATTTAGGGAAAAAGAGAGACCGCCACCTTTTTACCAAGGGCGAGACTAATTTGGATTAAAAAAAAGTTCTTTTTTGAAGGTAGAGCTGAACTGGGGAAAGTATGGAAAAGGTACGCCAGGAAGTGACATTGCAGCAAACTTTAGATTTGCAATTTTTTTAGGAAAAATCTTCTAGAAGACCAGGAAAGGAAAAATTTTTCTAATTTTAAATTGATTTTTAAAAAAATCTTGAAAAAGGAAAAAAACGTTATGAATTTATAATGGGAAAAATTTTTGGAGGAGTTTTTAATAGATGGCAGTAATTAAAGCTTCTTATTTTTCTTTCCAGTTTTTTTTTCTCCTTCATGCTTTTCGTTAAATTTTAAAAACTCTCTTTAAGTTGGTGTTTATAAAAAGGGGGATCTCGGGTTTTTTCCCCCCTGAATATCCAGGGGCATTAATCAATCGAAAATAAAGTAAAAAACAAAAGGGGTATTCAAGCATATAAAAATTGAACGAGAAGAAGAAGGGATTTCTGAGGGGGCAACCGGGGTTTTTAACCCGAGGCCACGAGGGTTCCCAAAGGCCAACAGCCGGGGGGAAAGGTGTAGAAGGGGAAACAAAGTGGACTGCTCTAAGCGGCCGAGAACACAGTAAGGTCGTTCCAAATAAAAAGTTTTGTAGGGGGTAGGAGGATTCAGTTTAATAAGAAAAAACTCATTCTGTATCTATCACGGGGGAAAAAAAAAGGGGGGGTAATAGATTTAAACGCTTTAAAAAATAAGAAAAGAAAAATACATTTGTTTTCAATTTAACATTTAGAACAGAATCAATCTTTTCTTTTCAAAAAGGGGTTTCAAGATCAAATATTGTAATATAGTGATTAAGAGTTTGTGTAAGAGTATAATTATAATAATAGTAATTTCTGATTTTAGAGAGAGAAAGAGTTTCCTTTGTTGTAAAAGTAATGTTATGGAAAAGTATTAATTTTGATTTTCAATGTGTGTTTCTTTCAAATTTTGTAAAGTAATATTTTAACGATTCTTTTGAATTTCTGAAAGTGTGTTTGTTAAACAATTGGGTTGTAGATGAAAGTAGGAAATTGTGTATTGAGTTATTAGTGTGTGTTTTTTTTTTTAGTCAAGAGTATTCTGTATTTGATTTTTTTTCTGTGTGCCATTGTATGTATTTGTCATAGCAGCAAATATTTTTAGAATATATTCTGAATTTAGTGAAAAGTGATTCTCACCCGAGTTATTTGTAATTTTGCATCCAATCCATAAACGATCTTCATGACCCTGCCCCTATTTTTTTATTTATTGTGTCCACACTGGGACGTCTATACTGAGCTAGTCGACCATCTGGTGAATTGTGTTCGCCACCCCCCCAAGACGTCTCAGGTCGGGTGCTGGCCTTACGGCTTGTACCGCACACGACTGTGGCTCGCAATATATATATATATATAATTATTCAAATATGGTAATATAATATATATATATATATATATATATATATTACCATATTTGAATAATTATAGCATTATAATATTACATAACCTTTAAAAGCACGAGAACTTAGTATGTACTGTTGTAAGACTTTAATTCTTTGTTGTTAGACTCTCAACAAAGTATCACAGAGTCAAAGCAAGCCGTCTTTACGATAGCTTGTTATCATGTCTGTTCTGCTATGCGGGGCCTCTCAGGAAGTTCGTCCCGGAGTCTCTTCCCTTGCGTGCTCTGTAATTAGCCGGCACAAGAGATGCGACATTCCCGGAAGAGACGGCGTGCGAGAAATGTGGTTAGTCGATAGTTCGAATCCTGCGATCGATCGTTCTCGCTGCCGTCGAACCCGGAGAGTTGAATTATTCAACCCGCTCCGGCCGACCGGCCGCGCGAACGAGCGTGCCACCGGTTGCGCCTTGCGCGGCCGCCGGCCCCAAGGGCGGCTCCCAGGAGGTCGGAGGGGGTGGGAAGGGGGCGAGAAAGGCGCTCGCAGCGGCGAATCAAAGAAGTTTACTGCTCGGAAACCCAACACCAGATGTGGCGGTTTAACCCCACTCACTCTACTCGCATCAGAAACAAATACCCATTTCATATATTTTGTAAATTGTTTTCAGTTTTATAATAGAATCTCTGAGGTGCCTTCTTGGTTTCCTCAACCTGTGTATTAGTATTAAGGTAGGTTACAATGTATTTATTAAGCCATCACTACATGTGTATAGTTCAATAAACTGATATATGTATAACAAAATCAAGTAATAAAAATATTTAAAAACAACCAGATGTGGCGGTCGTGTGAGCTCAAAGGCGGCTCCCAGGAGGTCGGAGGGTGGGGAGGGGCGAGAAAGTAGCCGCAGCGGCGAATGAAAGAAGTTTACTGCTCGAAACCCAACACCAGATGTGGCGGTTTAACCTCACTCACTCCACCGCATCAAAACAAATACCCATTTCATATATTTTGTAAATTGTTTTCAGTTTTATAATAGAATTTGAGGTGCCTTCTTGGTTTCTCAACCTTTGTATTAGTATTAAGGTAGGTTACAATGTATTTATTAAGCCATCACTACATGTGTATAGTTCAATAAACTGATCTATGTATAACAAAATCAAGTAATAAAAATATTTAAAAAAGCAACCAGATGTGGCGGTCGCGTGACGTGGAGAAACGACGCTGGCCTGTTTTTATATTCATGTTTCGCTCCGTTCTCATGTAAATGGCGAGAAAAGTATAAATTAGTTTAAAAGGAAACGGATATAAATGTACTTTAGTAAATTTAAAGAGAGAAAGTTCGAATTTTTAGGGAATATTAAACAGATGCCTCAGACTTAGGTGAGGTGTGCTTCACAAACTTTCTAGATAGGTAAACGAGGATATAAAGAGATAGCTGTAAGAAGGGACCGTACTGACAGCTACTGCTTCGCCACCGCTGGCAACATCTCTGTCTATATCTGCAAGTTATATCTATGTACTCATTTTGTCAGTAAGTTAGTTTACAGATAAATTTTGTAAATAGTTTCATCAGTATCTTTGTAATTCCATCGCTCTGCACGACGTTCGTGTGTTTCCCGACAAGTGGTTCTTTAGTAGCAAAACTCCTCTATAACTGGTGTCAATAACGCTGAAAGATGCGGCACAAACGCTATTACCGTTAGTCATGGATACGATTCCCGTGTAAGAGATGCGTGATTTTACCGTGTGGATATTGTGTGGTAGACGAAGGCAACACTCAGGCAAAATTCATCACGAGTACGATATCAACATTATTACGTTTGAAGCAGTAGACGGCATTTTGTCTATAGCAGCTACGTCTGCTCTCTATCTTGGGAAAGGTCTTTAAATATTCCTTGTAAAAATGGGTTTATGTCGACAGAAGTAGAAGAGCGCTCTTGATTTTTCCATTCGCGAGAGACATATCAATCTTTTTCTACACTTCTTTGCCTTTTCATTCACATAGAAACACGAATGCCAACTTTAAACGAATACATAACATACAATTACTCAGAATAGCTCAGAATAAATGTCACAAACTTCGATTTATGTTGCAGGGGTCGAAGACGATTACTTTTTGCCAATAGACACGTAGTGGGAAATTGCATATAAGGAAGTCTGTGTGACACTCTCTCCTGATTAGTGATCAATTTATTACACATTAAGCATCGGGTGTTAGACACATCACTTACCCACACAAAGAGATTTTACGTGCCTTCCGACCACCAGTGTATGATGAGTTACTTACTCATCAATGTTGTTAGAAATTTTCCACTACATATTCATTAGCAAAAAGTTATCATCTTTGGCCTCCCTATATGCCTTCGAAGTTTGTGCGCAGGAGCAGTACCCAAACAAATGGGCCGCGCACCGCGCGATCATTCTTTCCTATTCCTTGTTCTATCCTTTCCCCTTGCACACACTAACATGCACTACACTACTACATATGCCGGGAGACCGGTCGGGAGCTCAGAGCTTGTCCCGGCTGGGGCGGTGATGGGAGATTCCTGGTTGGAAAAACCCCGCTTGCCTACGGTAGATCGGTGCTAGATTACACCATCCAGCAGAGTATGATCAACGCCACCTTCCGAGGAGAAAACATGCACTACACTTACTGTACTAATGACCTTAGCAGTTGACGTTTCCAGAATCACTACTTAATCAATCAACCTTCCAAGTTTGTAACATTTAGTCTGAAACACATGCATGTATCATCATGTGTCATCCTTCGCTGTGTTAAAATCAGCAGGAAAAATGTGCCGGTTCCTTAATTTTTCGAAAGAACTACATTAGAAATATGGCACTAACAATCTTTATGTAAGTATGTACTTTGGCACAACATCTCTTTACCAGCTAAGGCCTCAGACCGGCGTCCGGACCTTGCGGCTATAAGTTAGAGGTACGTGTGGTTAGCACATAGCTATCCCTACGCTGTATATCTGGTTTTCTCAATGTGAGAAGTGAGTTTTCTCATCGTCACACAGCGACGGATACTGGAACATCACAAACTAACAAACTGTAGATACTCGAAAAGAGGTGTTAGAGCTACATGATACGAGGTAGATGACATTAAATGTTTTGTCTGTATCGAGCTGTTAATAGTACAAACTGATTAGCTATCAAATTTTACAACTATAGCTAAATTTTACAGCTAGAGGTCAAATTTTACAACTATAGTTATTTAATGGTAGACTCATATTACTATTTTTTCTTGTGAGTGCTATCGGATATTTTTTTTATTCTGTTTACGTTTCAAATTAATCCATAATGTTTTTGTTCATTACCCCATTCGCTTGGAAATAAATATTACTGATTATCAGAATCGGGAAACTACCGCTGATTAAAAAATTAAAAATCTACATAAAGCATTGTTGGATTTTTAAACAGTCAATGCGGTTCATTTTGTTTCATCCAGTAACGCTGACATTTAACTGGATATTTTGTATAGCCACATCATTGCATGTGTTATATTCCATGTTTATCTTGGTAAATACGTTTTGTTTTCTTGTAATATTATGATTAACTATTCGAAATTATTCCACCAACGTCATAATATGATTATTTTTTAGTCCTTCGTGTTTCTAATTCGGAATTAAAATTAAATGCGTTGCTGACATAAGCAACAACTAATTGGAACTTTAAAATTGCATAAAACTTTGTGAATTTGAGTGCGTCTTGTGTCCATTTTCGTTCATCCAACTAACGAAGAGCTCTTATCAGGGAGATTTTGATGTCGGTAAACTTTGCGCTTGAGAGTAATCCCTCGCTGAAACAGCCCTAGTTCCAGGGAAGCTACAAGAAAATAGGTAAAGTATATAACTACGCGCTCGCGGGTGTGTACAGTACGTCATCCCTATAAGTGAGCAAGTCCTTTCCTATGAAATAGTTTTCTCACCGAGTTTGAATGTTGAAGTTTCCACCACTCGGTTTAAGAGAGTTTTGTAATATTGCATTAATCATGATCAATTTATTAGCTAGGTTTAATACTTTTACTTTCTCGTGTACATTTAAATACAAGGAGAAATATATGTGGTCTAAAACAAGGTATATAATACTGCGGAAAATCCATTTTGAAATTTCAACTGTAATTCGTGTTGTTGTCCTTAATCGATTGGACCCAACACAAAGCCACCAATTTTGGAAAAATTACATTAAATTTTGGGAATATTTCACATTAGACTCCTCGGTCATTTTTAAAATTTTCTCAAAAATGCTTCCAATTTCTTTAAGTTGCTTGTGATAATAGAGTGAAATACACTTCTAAAAACTGTTTAGGTCCGATTTTCACTGTTAACTCTCAATTTTTGGAAATTGCAAGTTTGGAATTTATTCCACTCCAACAATGATTAAATACAGAGATTTTTCTACATTTTTTAAAATGGGCTTGGAGAGGGTGAGCCAAATTACGTGAACACCACGGGTTTAAAACATTCATAAGACATGAATGATTTCAGTATTTGAATTTGAGACGTGAAGGGCATTTCCAGTTCCTCATACATTACATTGATTATTTTATCCTTCCATAATCTTTTGGCGTGACAAGCAACTGTGTGCAAACTGTGAATTTAATTGGAACTGGAGAATGGATAAAGTGATATTTTTGAGTTCATCTAACGTCTATTTTTTTTCATCCAACTAACGTTTAGGCCCTTATCAGGGAGCGTGCGACTTCAATCGTCTGGCCAATACCTCGCTGCACTTGCCTTCAACATTCGCTGAATACCGAGGAAAGAGATGAGAAAATTGCTAAATATTATATGTGCAAAGTACAGTGGTACATCTATAGGATTCTCTACATGCTTCTTTGGAATTCCAATGTATTATCTCTAGCTTCCTCCTTGCTTCTTTGGAATTCTAATGTATTATCTCTAGGGTCCTCTACATGGTTTCTTCGGCATTGCAATATACAGTATTATCTCTGGCAACCTATACATGTTTCTTCGGATTTTTTGCTAAGGCTTCTTCCAGCTGACAGCCGGCTACCCCTTACGTCCGGATGGGACGCCTATTCTAGAAGCTAACACATTACACTACACACTAACACACTTGTGGGCTTCCTTGATATGGGGTCAGGAACACACTAGGCCTTCCCCGACAACACATTCATGGGAGACAATAGCCAAACAACCTCGTTCAAGTCGGAAATCGAACCCGCGACCCTTCGGACCCAAGCGCTGAGTCGGTACACGCTCCTAGCCACCTCGGCCATCCAGGTCAGCTTCTTCGGAATTTCTATATTTTATCTCTGGTATCCTCTACATGCTTTTTAGGAAGTATAGTATATTATTTCAAGGGTCCTACGCTTCTTCGGGATACATAAAATGGTGTTTTGGGAGAGTTGTCGTTATTCTCTGTAATTAAAAAAACATTTCCACTTCAGAAACATTACTATTAATAAAGTAATAAAACAACGGATCCGTCTGCTGTCGTCATCTAACGGTAGGCTTATTTTACTTTTGTTGTCCCAGGAGCATGTTGGGTCAGGTTAGCTGATGTTTTAATCTTTTATTAGCGTCTCTCCAGTGTTTCGAGACACAAAGCGCGTGACTGACACAAGCAATAACTAATTGAGGTTTTAAATATTCATAGAAGGTTGTAGTATAAAGTGCATCTGACGTACTACATTTTCCTTTGTCTCACTATCATTCAGCTCGAATTGGGGAGCGTTTGATATCAGCGACTTAGTGATTAAAGAAATGTTTCATCGCCATCAACATACGTCATACATTTACAACCGACATTTTTCGCAGACCCGGGAAGGAGGTGAGAAAATAATTTATTTATTTTCTCACCACTTATTAAATTTACGAGTATAATTTCTTGTAATAATCTTTTCTTGTAGTAATAATAATAATAATAATAATAATAATAATGTGTAATAATAATGGTAATAATAATTGTAACAATAATAATCCTTTCTTGTAATAAAAAACAATGTTCTTGGGGAGCTATAGTTATTTGCAGATATAAGAAATATAATTTTTAATTTAAATTACTATGTATTAACTTATTAATAAAACAACCGTATTATTTAAACTATTGCCAATTTATAGGTTTATTTTATTATTATTATTATTGTCTAACTTCAGGATCATATAAGCTAAAATAGTTTACTCAAATGTTGTTGGCCTCTTATTTAGCAGGTCGACGCTTCGCACGTGGCGAACACAAGCAAGCACTTATTGTAGTTTTAAATCTAGGTAGAACATTGTGAATTCGAGTGCACCTGACGTCCATTTCCTTCATCCGACTAACGTCTAGTCCTTATCAGTGAGCATTTGACATGGCACTTGAGGGAAATCCGTGTGTGCACTTGCCGCCGCAGACGCCGGGACGTGGCGCGCAGCGAAGTTGCCTGGCCGTGCTGCGCGGCTCCGCAGAGCTCCGAGTGCTCGGTAGCGCTGAAATATTCACGCGATGCGCAGCCAAGTAAGAGCGCCAGATAATGCGTCCGCCACGCCTTTGGCGGGTGGACGGGGAAGGGGGAAAAGCAACCATCGAACGATGGCTACGCGAGGACTCTTGTTTACTGGAGGGTCCGTCGAACCGAATGGGTGGCCTGGAGATTCTAAAGAACCTGATAAATTGGAAGAAAAAACTATGAAAATATTAGTGATCTGAATGAAAATCATCCAACAACAATTCAATCAATCGTAAAGTTTGCTGTGAATAATGTGACTGAATTATTTTGATATTGCTTTATACAATTTGCTTTTTTTAGTTTTCAGTATTTGCTATTTTTTTGTTTCTACTATTTTACTATTTGATATTTCCTGTTATTAAATTATTATACTCTCTCACTCACTACATATATAGAGAAAGAAGATGAGAATAGAGAAAGGTAATGCTACAGCAAAAAACCGCGATTTTTTAGCCGAAAACTTCGTATTGTAGGGCTCCATTTCCGGATATATGGATAATTCATATTCCTGTATAAATCAAATTACTTCATGTAACACGTTGTGTAGTTAGAATCCATGCTTCGTAGCTCTTCGAAAAATTGATAGACGGCAAAATGTGTGTCCGTTCATCAAATTGTGGTCATCTTCAGTGTCTAAATCGTTGAGATTATTTTCTCCAAAAATTGGCATTCCTGGCTCTATCTGGCCATACTCGAGGCCCTGCGTATTTGAAAAGAATATTTTGATTTTTGAGTTTCTTTATACCAAACCTAAAAATATCTTCAACATTTTTTCAAAAATGACTCCAAATTTGAATTGATTTTTTTTCTCCGATAGAGCAAAGAACAATTGAAAAGGCGCAGTAATCGTGTTCATAGAACTCTGAATTTTTGAAAATTGAAAATGTTGAAAATTGTTTCAGCGTTTTCCTGCAATTGCAATATTGAATAACGTAGACAGTTTGTCCTTTATAAAATATTTTCTTTAAATACAATAATAAACAAATTTTTGAAAATATGAATAATTTTTCCGTATTTGTCTCTGAAAAATACACAATTGTTAAATAGAATTAAATTTAAAACGAAATTAAGGCAACCAAAAAAACGGTCCGATTTTTTTCATCGAAAGGACATTAAAAAAATAGTCTGCATTTTCGAAAATTGCAGAAAGTTTAATATTGTAAATTCCAATATTATGATAGTTTTCGAATGCAGTTCTAAAAAGAGATATTATAAAAAATTATAGACAATTCAATAAGAAAACCAGTAATTTTTGAGTAATTCTTGCTTGACTAGAAAAAAAATTATAATTTTCTTCTCAAAACGAACCCAAATTATTTCATTATATATTTTCTCGGTTAGAGCCAAGAATTCTTAAAGAAATGGTGCATGTCACATTTTCGGAGATCTCTCAGAATTTTCAAAAATTGCAAAACTCAATCCCAGAAAGTAGGTGCTGTCTTTGCATCAGGTTTTTCATTTTTATGTTGACATCCTTTAATATTATCAATTGCAATATTTTTACAGCGATATGCGAATGTTTATTTTAATCTAAGGCCCATTATCAACGAAACATATTTTCACTTCTTAAAATATCCCCAAACATTTCTGAGATCTCTACATGATTTTCAGCCAGCAATATAAACATATATAAGATGCATTAGTAATAATTTACGCTTATTTTGAGATAAATTATTAGAATTTAAAGTAATAATAATAATAATAATAATAATAATAATAATAATAATAATAATAATAATAATAATAATAATAATAATAATAATATCTTAGAAAACATTATTAAATTGCAGAAAAATCAGGGACCTAGTCTACCTTGAGGTATTAGTTTATCCTAGTTTTTTCACCCATTTTATAATATTCATGCAATTTTTATAACGAAACAAAAGAAATATTAAATAAGTACTGCGAACCATTAAATTTGTGTTCAAAGAGAAGATTATATTAAGAATGATTAATAAAACTAACGATATTTCCTGCACAATGATAACGATAGTCAGACTTCACAATGGTAAAAACAAACACGAATTTTGAGACCGCACATAAAGTCAACGGTATATTTTAAACAATACACTGCACGAGATGGTATAAAAAATATTTTATGACAAAAATATTACTTCCTGAAAGAATGTCGCAACTTTTAACATATAACGTAACAAAGTTGTGTAAACAGTGAGAGATGCGATGAAATTCCTGGTGATTCGTTCAGAGGCGCTCTGTTTAAACTAAACGAGTTTCGCGACACGAAAAACAAAGCAAGGTTTCTGTTCACACTGTGCCCAATCTCTTCCAGGCGTTTAATATACGGACGAAACTTAAATTTCACAATAAAGCGAGCTCGGATAACGGTCTGCGCGAACTTGCGTTGACGAACTAAAGCTTCGAAATGAACGATGAAGTTGGAAGGAAGACATGTTAATTCATTATCATCGTAAAGCAATAGTTGTTGATGGACATGTGCAATGAGTAGGAAACACAGATATTATATTCAAATACTTACAAAACAACACATTTGTGGGGTACGATGAAAAATAAAATTCCTTAAAAATAGCCGAATAACGAAGACTTTGCTTACGTTCACATGGGTGAAGATGTAGGGCCAATTGTATTAGAATGTTTAGTACGCTTCGTTTCAAAATAACTATGTGGTTGGACTCGACATGCATGAGACATACTGAAATTTCTTAGCAAGTTGTAAAATAAATAGTAATGTGTGATTGTAAGTTTTGAAAAGGAAAGGAAAGGAAAAAAGTATTTTTTCAAGCGGACGATTTACAATTCTTTTCATAATCAGATTTCAGGGAATAGGGGTCAAAGCAAGTATAGAGGAACGTGAAGTGTGCAAACGTGCCTTTTTTCGAGAGTTTCAGAGAAAGACGGCAGAAGTTGAAGTACAAATACACGGTAACAATTGGACGAATAGTCATGTAGTTCGTTAATGCCATATTTTACGGGGCGAGACTTGGGTCATCAGGCCCACTCTTCCGTCTGTCCATGCAAATTTCGCTACGCTCCTTTCATCATATATCGACGAAAGATTATTCGAGCGACGAAACGGGCGATTTTGAATTTAGCTCAGAGGCTGCTTTTATGCTTGATATTATTTTACATACAGCAAATCTACTTCATGGGACAGCCGGCTTTACTCCCCCTCCGCAAAGAGGCGAACATTTTTTTCGCCCTTAAAAATCCTCGGCTTCGATCGGTTTAAACTCGCAAACTTGGGTATAACAGCTCGGCTGTAACTGCTAACCGTTATACCACCAAATCGGCAAATGTAGTGAGGGACAAGAGGACATAGCAGCGGCGAATGCAGAGGGAGAGCTACGCTGATAACAGCGCATGACAGAGTGGCGCAGGAGGGGCAGCAACCGGGCGGCCCAGGCCTCTCGCCCGGGCGGCCAGGCAGACGCGCAGGCTACCCCTAGCGCGGCGCTAGACTGCGCGCTGAATATTCATACGTCCCCGCTGACGCCCTACCCTGCCCTGCCGAGCTCAGTGGAGCCACCGCCCAACACCAACCAGTGCCACCCTACATCCCGGCAACCCCCTCTTCGCATACACCCGGCCCGCTTCACCACTTTTCTCTCCGCACAGCCTCGCTCTTCTCCGTTCCGCTAGGCCCCACCTCGTGTTGCCTTTCCCCCCCCCCCCCGCCCCACCCTCCCCCCCCCCAACTCAGTCTGCCCCACCCCCCTTCTTCCCCCCCCCCTACCTCCCCCTATTCTGCTCCGCCCACCCTAGCAGTCGCATGCGGCGCACATCAGCGCCCCCAGCCGCATCCGGACCCTGCTAGTGACGTGTCGTGTAGACACGCGCGGCATGGATGAGGAAGAGAAGGCCGGAATAATGTGGAAAAGCGGAGAGCATGAAATGACGGGTTAGGAAATTGGGTTCGGGACAATACAGAACGATCTTCAGAGGACGGAATGAGCAGAAAGGTGGCGGACTTCGCGGGAACAGAACGAGCAGGGCGGTTCCACGAGAACGGTGCAGGGAAAGACCGGTTGATTTGAAAAAGCTAGCACGTATGTAACGAGTCTATACGGAGCGGGCTGGGAGACGTACGGACATGATGGTAGGCAAAGGGACACAAGATGACAGGACGGAGTCCGACGGGGAAGATGATGCAACAAAACAAATTTGGTGCCTGACACGGCGGTTGGAGGTTGTAAGGCCTGAGCTGGACGAGTCAAAATGAAATAGAATCACATCACTTGAGACCGGGCAACTTTGTTTGTGTGACTAATAACAAAGGTGCGTAAAGTGAATGGGCCGAGCATGGCCTGGCACGAACCATTAGAAGTAGAACCGAACAATGAAAAGTGGTGGAAAATTATTGGAAGGAAGGTCTGTGCCTTCCGCAGAGTAATGCTGATTGCACAGCTAGTCTGGGCAGGAAGAAGCGAAGTTGTTCGGAGTAGAACTGGGCGGGGAGGAGCGAGACGGGAAGCAGAGTAGCGAGGAGGAAAGTAGCGAGGAGAGTAGCGGGAAGGAAAATGGCGGAAACGAGAATAGCGGGTTCTGTCGAAAAATCTCCACTTTTTGCTGTGGATTTACAAAACTTTATTTCTTTACTACATACAAATTTTGGAATATGAAATTTTGGATAAAATATTTGGAAAATGGAAATGCAAAAAGCACATATTCAATAATTGATATGTTAAGGAATAAGCAAAACTGAAATTTTTTTTAGTGTTTCTGTTTTTAATAACTATTGTGAATGTTATAAAATAGAATGCAACGTGCCTTGGCGATCAAATGTTTATTCACTTTTCGTTGGAGAAGAGTTCTGCATCCTATTTTGTACACACAGTTTAGTTACCTCTCCCAAATAAAATTGTAGAATAAATAATGTGTTCAAGGTACTTAAGGAAAGCTTGAGCAATATGGTGTGTGACATCCCTAGTGCTCGTGATTCATCGATGGCTTTTCGTCCGCGGAGGGGCCACCTTGATAATAGGCTTAGAATGTGTATTGTTCGTTCTCGGTAATGGCAGTCCCAGATCTAGCGTTCTTGGACACGGTCTCGTCGCGGAGAACGATCGGAGCTGAGTGTTCGGCTCTAGTAGCGGGAAGTTCCGTAGCAGGACGTAGCGTAGCGGGAAGGACATTAGCGAGACGGGGATTAGCGGTACTGAGAGTAAAGTATCGGAGAGTAGCTGGGTAAAGAGTTTGTGTACGGAGCGACGCGGGAGGGCAAATGGCAAGGCGGGGTACAGCACGAGCCGAGTGCCGGGCGACGAAAGGATAGGGAGAGGCTGGCGAGCGCCGGTAAATGAGAGCCCTTGTTTATCGGCCGGCGGAACCGGAACGGGGCGGAGCGAAGCGGTGGGACGCTGAGCGCCACCGGGGGTGACACATGTGACCTCATGCGCGCCGTCCCGCCCCTGCTCCGCCCCTCCCCTCCCCGCCCCGCCCCGCCCCGCCCGCTCCGCGTCCCGCCCCCCCCCCCCCGCCCGGCCCTCTCCTCGCACCCCACCGCACGCCCCGCGCCCCCCCCCCACTCCTTCCGACGTCTGCGTCGCACGCACGGCCCCGGGGACAGAAGGAGACAGCGCCAGACATAGCCTTCCGCTCCTTGACCTTTCTCCGACATGAATCGAGTTAAACTTGTCTCCAGGCTCGTCCGCCCCTTTGGCCAATAAATTTGAAATACATGGACGATGGAAATAGCCAGCAGGCTTTGCCGGAAATATCGTAATGAGTTTAGAATCTTTCTAAGAGAAATGTCTGTTTTAAATCAAGTTTTAAAGCACGATTAAGATGATATTTTTGACGTTAATGATTTTTTTAAATTAATGTTTGCTCTTTGAATTATAAAATGCATAATAAATTAAGAGCCGTCCACTATTGTTTTGTTGTAATGTTTCGTAATGATCATTCAGTGAGCACGCACTGGCGAATGAAATTCAATATGGTGATGGTCGTGAGTATGGACCCGGCGGTTGCTATGTCGCCAGCTTATTATTCGGTGGGGATGGGTTGGCTGCGTTGAACTGGGGTAGAGAGGCCGAGGTAAGATTATTCGATTCGCCGAGCCCAAGCTCCAAGCCAAGATGATGTAATGATGGGTATTAAAGCACGAGTGTGATATTACGATACGAGCGAGGAACGAGCAAGTATCGTAAACTTCACGCGAGTAAAGTATCTGTGAACCCGTGTGAAGTTGACGATACTCGCTCGTTCTTCGCTCGTATCGTATTATCGCACTCTTGTATTAATACCCATTATATCGAGTTTCATACGGTACATTTTCTACGACTTACGGTAACTTTTATGTGTTAAACTTTTACATTGAATCGTTTTGTGGCAGTTGACATATAGGATTTAGCCAAGGCCTCCTTGCGGACAGCTACTCTAGCTGCCGCAGGTGACATTGATTTACGAGTCCGTCTGCGAGAGTACAAAATTTGCGGCAATAATTCCGAGTTCATCGTTTTTGCTTTTTCTCATATTTATGCAGGTGCCAACTCATCATCTGATTCACTAGACATTTCAAACTAAAGAATTGACCGGTTTATATGTACAAACACACGACAATAACATATCACACAAAATAACTTGCATTTTGATCTTAACGTTAGTCAAATGTTCCCTCTATCACTACCACTGACCTAGTCAAATAGGATCAAAGTGAAATTAAGATCCTATTTATTTTAAATAATATTCCACGTAAAAATTACAAATAATAAAAGAAATTAAAACTGACAAGCATAATATAATGTTATTGTAAATGCAATTCTAATGTACACAATCCAACAAAACATTTACTGGAACGATTCTCAATGATTAATGAAGTATTAATACTTCGTTTGTAAACTTCTCTGTACTTGGTCAAGAACCTGTATCATAATGAAATCCGTATCGTAATGAGTATATTATGCAACGGTTTGCAGCCATCAAATAACAGAATTATACAATGGGAGGAGAAGAAAAACTTATATAATAGCGACGAAGAAAATATTATGCAAAAGCAACGTAGACAACTAAGCGTATTAATATCTTTCAAAATTAATCATTGCTTCGCACTTCAGAATCCCTTACAAGAGGAGAAAGAACAGATTGATATGAATTATTTGTTCAGCATTATCTAACGAAATATAGAAAATGAAAGTACATTTTTTAAATTTACAATTACGTGTAAGAGAATGGAGCTTCATTAATCTATCATTATGTGCGAATTCAAAGAATAGACAAGTGATATTCAGTAATGATCACGTGCTTGTCGTGCTTTTTTGGTAACACCACCACACTGTCAGCTGAAACAAGAAGAAACTCTATTGAAGAGTGCCTTCTGGTTCCGACGATTAACAGCATTTTTTCTAGACAGACTGTACTAGTTTAAAAAGATTAAAACCAAAAATATTTAAACGAAAAGCTTTTTAAACGAAAAAACGACACAAGGAAACATGTTAGCTTGACATTTATTGAAAAGAAATATAATTTCTCAAATCTGTCTCTCATGTGGTTATTTTGAGACAGTTAAAGGCGTACTGTGAGTGTTTTTTTCAAATTTCCAACAAACTGGGTCATGTACTTAATATGTAAACGTTGTTTAAATTTTATTTCCTATATTATTAAAAAAATATTCACTTATTTTCATAAAAGTGCTTTATTTACCAATACTTGGTGGTTATAATTCGAAGAAGTTACGTAATTTACAGTTTGAATTATTGAACAAACTAATGTTACAAGAAAAATCTTCAATAAAGTCATTATGACAGGCAAACATTACGTTTAATTACGCTACGAGTATTTAAGCAAACATTTTAATTATTTCTTTCCTTCATTTTCTACATGAACTACAGTTTAATTTTGTTTAGAAAAAGACCTCTGAGTCCATCAAAGATGCATACGATACATTTTCAGCCCCTTCTCTTTGTTGATCCCGTCGGGTTGCGAGGCGTGTGCAATAGGCCAGTACATCCCCTGTGACACAGAGGCGCAGCCGGTGCCAGAGAAGGTGGCGGGGAGGGGCGGGGGAGGAGTTAATTGAGTCGGCGGGCCCCGTTGGATTGGCCAGCGCCAATATCGACAGGCAGCGCCTTGGCAGCGGCGCGCCGCCGCTGCGACAAGCGAGCGTAGGCGTAGGGGCTTCTGACAATGGGAACGGGTGGGTTTACATTTACTCTGATTTTCATCCGCTCGATTTCCTTCATTGGCTGCGAAATGTCAGCGGCAACATGTTGCTTCTAGTATACTTGACCAGGAAGTTTTGAGTGTCCCGAACGTAGTTTCAACACCAGCACATTCAGGTCGGCCGGTAGGCTCTACGGGCAGCCGGCAAGTCGTCTTAAATTACGACGCCCGTAGAATCTACGGGGCTCGCAATTCATAGTGTATAATTGCCTATATACGCCATTTTTTCCCTAACTGTCTTTTGAATTTTCTACATCAATAAAGTACTTAACTACATCGCTAGATTTTGTTTGCTGTCATTTAATGTGATTAAATACAAATACATATATAAATATATTTTGCAATACATTAATCAGCATGCCCTCTGCATTGAGACCTAAGGAGCGCTGTATAAAATTACCACACCAAAGCCAGTTATTTGGAATAAAAAGTAATGTTTTCTTCAGTATTGCAATAGTCATTAATGTAATGTTTTGTATAATATTCTAACATTAACAGAATTTGTAATGTTTTGTTTAGAATATGCTTGTTAAACTTGTTTTGGGACTCAATTTTTTGTGATATTTATATAAAAATCTTTTAAATTATTAATGTAAACATATATGTTGGAACTTCATAAACGTTCAAGATTGTTGCTTTAAAATAAGATAAGTGTCTTGCTCCTATGATTCTTGGTTTAGAAGATATTACCCTTCAAATATATCCCAAAAACTTACGTCGTGTCCACTGTCGTGGAAGAAAGTTGGCCAGACGCTACGACTTCAATGTGCTAGCTTTATAACTCGGTGAAATTCAGTCACTGTCTGGAGTAGAATTTTAGCTGCTGGCTGCTCTGATCGGTAGTTTTCCGTGGTTTCTTTGATGAATACAAGGTGAATGTCTAAGCTATACCTTAAACGGGCCATGGACTGCTCGCAATCATCCCTGTCCCCCTCCTTCGCCCTCACAAACGCATGCGCCACATTATAGACAACCAGTCGTGAGCTTAGAACTTGGCCTGGATATGGCGGTGGCCTGATGAAAGTGATACTTGGAGGACGGAAACGCAAGCGGAAGTGTATATAACTCTGCCCAGCATGAGGAACACAGCAACATCTCGCGATATAACATGCACTACACTTACGGAACTAATGGTTACAGTAGTCGACGCCCTTAGAATCAATACGTATTTGTTCACACGATTTTCTTTAAAATTCAAATTAGATGTAGAATTAGATATTTGTATTCCGAATTTAACTCAAGTTGGCACCCTATTTTATCGCTGAAACTAATCTATATTTGATATATCCTGAATGAGTATTCTTTTTGTTTCGTTTCCTTATGAAATATTGTGTATCTCAACTATATCCTTTGTACTATACCTTATTTCTGCAGTATCTATGATATCCATCGTTAACTACGTTTTATTTATCGATTTGAAGTATTAAAATTACAGAATATTTCACGTGCGGTACTACACGGGCACATCATGTTATTAAACTGCATGTGTGAACAATTTTCACGTGAAAAAATAAAATGTAACTACCACATGCAATTTAAGAAAAAAGTCGAGGAGAATCTTTTCGAAACCAAATAGTATTAATATTTTTGGTTTAAAAAGGATGTCGAGTGTTAACCCATTGCCTAAACAGCGATGCTTTGCTGAATCCGTAAACACACCAATAAGGTGTTTCATTTTTTGCAATAGATGAAGGTATCGGTATATATCGCAAACTAAATACGTTCATAAATTTATGAAGAACCCAAGATTATTCAGACTATTTACTGTGATTTTATTCAATGGCATTTAAAAGTTAATTTGTAAAGTGACGTATACAATATGAGGCAAGATCACTGCGCTGCGAAACGGGAAGCACCTATTTAATGTTTATATCAATAACAGGGTGTATGTGAAAGAATTTCGTTCATGTTGTGCTAGCTTTTAGCATAAACTCAACAATTTTAGTTCTTTTGTCCTTTATATCAAGAAAATGTGTATATTCAAGTAACAGTAACCGCATACTCCCATATTTATTCCTAAAGTACAGAGCTACTAGTAAAAGAGATGGATTCCGACGCCGGAACCAATGAATTCTTTTCTTCCAAAGAGACGCAGTATTTCGGTGTTAATATTTCGGCATTTATCAGAGCTAGTACATTATTAACCTAAATTATAAGGATGTATGTGTAAATGACAAAGAGAAACCGAATGACTGAGAACAAGAAGGGAGATGTACGTGTGTGATTATGTTCATGCTCCATAATTATTTAGATACAAAGTAAATGCCGTTATAGTGTAATGTTAGGTTTACAAGTCATTGAATATGAATTAATATTACATCTAAACCCAAAATATTTCTCATCTATATAAATCTTAATATCATAATTTGTCCGAGCCTCAAAATTATACGAGTATTGAGGTCAAGACCTCCGGATGCAACCCGCGAAGCACATATGCCAACCGGGTGAGCTACGTTTTGACGTCGGACGACATTTTGCTACTCTTTCAAACTCTCGGAAACCAAGAGCTGAAAACGAAAAAATCTTAAGAGTTTATTTTATATTGTTTATTAAATTTATTATTTTTATTTATTTATATGTCAATATTTATGCAGTTTTTTTAGTATCCGAGCTCTTAGGAGACTTCAATGGAACATATCGTTTGCATGAAGCATGGATATATTTGTGTGGTGGAACCAAATCTCAATACACTTGTTGCACGTCTTTTTAATAAATCTTCGTACACATAATTCATCACACACACTGGAAGCGGCGAGTGTATAGGCAAAGCGAGCATACCGGTGATTGGGAGATCAAAGGTTCGACCCAGACAAGGATCCAGTAACTAAACCCATTAACTGCCATGGTCCTCATTTGAGGACCTAAGAGCTTTTTCATTGTTACGTCATACTGTAAGCCATTGTTGGTCATATAAGTAGCTTACATAGTGGTATCGTGATTTACGATCAGTGTTACATTGTCAGTGACACTTGACGGAGCTCAGTATTCTTTATATTGAAGTAAAGGTAAGACTCTGCAGCAAATTTGACTTCAATTTTTCTAACAGTATTTGTGTTTTTGTTTAGTAATGAATTATTAATATTTAAAAGTTAAAACTATTAACGTGACGCCCATCAGAATAGAATTCGTAGGTATATTTCTCTGATTGTTAATTGCCCGAATCACTTGCAGGTGAATGTCTTAACAGCACCTTATAAAACGGATCGCGGATCGCACGGATTTTTTTCCACCACCATCTCACGAATTCTGCAAATTCAGTTTGAGGTTGGTTAATTGTTAGTGATTCCGGGCGGTCAACTCCTGAGGTCATCCGTCTCGTAAGTGTAGTGCATATTTTCTCTGTGATGTGGCTGTAATCTTCCCCGCTGGATGTTCAAATCCAGCGACCTACCGTCGACTAGCAGGTTTTCCCCAGCCAGGTAATTCCCCTCAACGCCCCAGCCGGGACAATTTCTAAGCTCCCGACCGGACTCCCGGATTGTGTGATAGTGTAGTGCATGTTAGTGTGAGTTTGTCTAAGGGGAGAAGATAGGACAAGGAAGAAGAAGGAAAGATTGCGAGCGGTCCGTGACCCGTTTGTTAGGGCACTGCCCCGGCATTCGCCTGGTGTTGATTGGAGAAACCTCGGAAATCTACCGATCAGAGCAGCCGATCTCTAAAATTCTCCTCCAGACAGCGACTTAAATCGACCGAGCCAGTGTCGAAAATCTTGTCTTTGTCGGGACTCGAACCTACAACCGTCCGGTCAGAGGCACTACACTGACATCAGTTCATGCACTGAGCCACCTCTCCCGGTCCAGATTGAGGAACGGTGGAGAAGTATGCTTTGTCCTAATCCTACCCCTAATAACCGCCATACGCCGGCGAGAAGGCCTTGCGAACCTTCCAACTAGAAGGGAATAATGCTTGGAAATAGAGACACCGGGTATTTACCATTATGCAAATGCGCTGCATAACACAGGTGAGCGACCGAGGCGCTGACCGCAGTCAAGCGACAGGCAAATCTCTCATTCTCCACGCCCTGTCCGTGATCTCCCGCTGTTATGACACACAATCTATGTTTACGCGCGGCGCAAGGTTGCCAGCACGCATGCGCGACAAACGCAATTTTGGAGTTGCAGTCACGGCAAAGCGCGCAGCTCTTCACGTTGATCCAGCTAACGCCCACCAAATGAACCGGTGCGCGACCCGAGAGTCGGGCATCAAGTGGCGGGAGGATGCCGCTACAGGTTGCAATTTCTCATCACTCCGAAAGCCCTCTCCAACGACGTACATGCCTGGGAGAACTCGAGGAAACTATTTGGCAACCAGAAGTGGGAGGTGGAGGATATGAGACTTATTTTCAAATTCCGGTCTTTGGATATTGCCACGCATTGATATCGAAAAACCGTTCCTATCAATTCGTGTTTATCTTTTTATGTTGTTTTACGATATTATTTGACTCATATTGCATTTGGTCAAATTTTGTTACATTTTTTTTTATTTTTTATTTGCCAGACATACAAAACGTGGAGGACTTGTAATGGACTTGGATGGAAGATGTAATTTTCATGACAAAACATGGTTATGTGTTTTCTGGAGATTACTCCCATGCATCTGTCACATAAAGTTAACTCCCTTTCAGAAAAAATGGTTTACAATTACAAAACTAACAATAATATATCACTAGAACGACGGTCACCGGTCAATTGACCGGTTAGGAGTTTCGAACTGCCGTATTTAGGAAACTAGTATATGTATGAGTTTGATATTACGTGACTTTTATTATTTTAAGCTTTAGTGAAATCTTATAAATTTGTTTCGAAAAAAAGTTATGTGGTACTGGAGAAACAAGCGAGTCTACCTAAAACGACGGCTTCCGGTCAATTGACCGGTGTATAGTTTTAGTATTTGTGTGTGTGTTACTGACATTCATAACGTTAGTTTTTTCTTTTTATCAGTTTTGAACCTTATAAATAATTTGTTGAGTAATGTTCAACCCAAAATTTGATTTTTATTCTCAATAGCCATGCACATTTATTATCATTTTTTGTTATTGTAAACCGTCGCAAAGCAACATGAATATAGGCCCATGTCTGCATTTTTATATTGAAAAGGAGGCACGTCAAGTGCTGCTTGACGAGTCCTGGACACTATCACTAACAGAGCTAGACGCTTTTCTTTCTATTCTGTATGCACGTGGAGCTTGTCAATCTCTGTAAGTGATTTGTGGGATAAAGAATGGGGTCCACCATTTTTTCAGAGACAATGAGTAGGGATCGGTTCAAAGAAATCATGAGGTTTTTGCGTTTCGATGACAGAGACAGTCGTGGTCGCCGTAAAGCAACCGATAAATTATGCTTAGTTTCTGAACTTTGGAATAAGTTTGTTGAAAATTGTTTAGCATGCTACAGACCTGGCGAGAATATTACCGTTGATGAGCAGCTTTACCCAACAAAATGCAGGTGCCCCTTTTTACAATACATGGCGAATAAGCCGGATAAGTTCGGATTAATTTTGGGTTGCTACCGACGCTAAAACCTCCGGAAAACCGCCTAGCAGGGTGTTGGCGAAAATGTTGTAAAACGTCTTGTAGAGCCTTTCCAATACAAGGGTAGAAATGTGACTATGAATAATTTCTTTACCTCCGTTAGTCTTGCAAAAGACCTCAGGAAAAAGAAAACTAGTCTGGTCGGTACGCTCAATCGCAATAGGAAAGAAGTAACGAATTCCTTGAAGAAATCTAAAGATGTCCTTATCCTTAGTAGTATGCATCACGGTGTACAAATCAACACTGCGACTGAAAAAAAGAAACCAGAAACTGTACTGTTTTACAATAAGACAAAATGTGGAGTCGATACAGTCGACGAAATGACTCGCGAATACAGTGTGCGAGCTGGCACACGGCGATGGCCCGTTCATGTATTTTATAATATTTTAGATTTAGTGATGATCAATGCTCATTCCCTGTACAAGCTGGCCTTTGATTCAAACATTTCACGCAAATCTTTCATCCTGAAAGTTGTGAAGGAAATCTCGAAACCTTATGCAGACAGTAGGATCATGTTGCATGCCAATGATGTCCAAACTTCAAATGTTGCTGTTCGTAAAACATGCCAAATCGCACTCTATAATGAAAACAAAACAAAGAAGTTATGTAACAAATGCAAAAACTGTGTGTGGTAAATGTCAAAGGAACAAACTATTTGCAAGAAATGTGAGGGAACCTAAAACTAAAAGGCTCCGCAAAGATTTGAAAACTTGCTACTTTTTCGTAAAATTTTTTGTTACTCTGTACGATAACACAAAAGTAAGAAATCTAGTTTTAATTATAGTTTGTAACTAAAAACCAAATATAAATTCGTGAGAAGCGACTTACCTGTTGTAAAAGTTAAGATGCACTTACCTGCAAACTTTGACCTGTTCTTCTGATTAGCCATATTTGTACCACCTTCAAGTTTGGCGGTATATTTTTCTTATAGTTCATTCAAATTATTGTAAAAATTGTGTTTGAAGTGTTTATTAAATGTTTTTGTTATTAAAACCCTAATTTAATTTACTTTTACTCCAATAAAACTAAAAATGTCCATGAAATGTCATGATTTACGTTTTTTCCTACTGGTTTGAACGAGCAAAAAGTCACAAGTAAGACCAAACGCAAAAGAAAACAAATTGTTAGGGCTACAATGTACTTCAAAATCATCTATAATATTTAAAAATAGTGATAGGGCACATCGCAATTCCTAGACATCGTCACAAACATTTAAAAAAGCCAACCGGTCAATTGACCGGTGGCCGTCGTTCTAGGTAGGCAACCAACTCCCGTCGTTCTAGTGATATACCATTTACATATCGTATAAGACTTCTATTTTAATTCATAAATATGTTGTTTTCGGCTGAAGAAAACTCTTCTTTGTTTCGGTAACGTGCCATGCTCGTCTCACTGAGAATTTTGCTTTGTTGAACAGTATTCATGCTATTCAAGCATTATGTATTTCCTATTATTTGTCGTAAAGCTTTATGCGCAATTAATTTTTTATTTAATTATAAAATTCATTTAATTTATTTATTTCTGTCACTTCGGTCTCGGCTTCGTCCACTTTATTATTGATTTTATTGCTCCAATCAATTAATTTTGTTTTCTCACTTTATTATCTGTCTCAAAATTCATTCATTTTATTTTTTTTTATTATTTTTATTTATTTATTTGAAAACTTCATGGAGTTAAAAATGTTATTTTACGAGAAACTATTTGCATAGAAGAAATGGCGTACACTTTGAGTCAATCATTTGCCTAATTAAGCTTTACTTTATACAGCTCTAACAATATATCCTAACGCATTACCTAGCTTTCATTTATAACAAGGATTCACATTTATTTCTTGTTAGGCCTGCTTTTCAGTTTTGATCCACTATTCTGACTAAAGTACAAAAAGATAAATTCAGTGATAGCAATTCTAAATAAATATAGCTAACTGATGGATAGTAACGTAAAGGGTTCACGTGTTCACGTCTGTTGAGATGAATCATGTTTGCTACATATTTTTTGTATCAAATTTAAAAGGTTTCAATTCGATTCCATTACAGAGAATGCTGAAATTACAGAGAATCACGAACGTGTTTTAAAACGTAAATAATAGTATTGGATTTGAGTTATACCAGGAACGGAATATTTTTCGCTAATTTTTAAAAGTATCCAAAATTTGAGGAATTTCTTCTACATGTCACGTTTTCAACTGTGACTGGCACCTTCATGGGCCAAACGGCGATTAAGTTTGTGAAACAGTCCCACACAATAATAAAAAATAATCGTTCCGGCAATTCACTCGGGTCGGAAATTCGATTTGCCGGCGAGCGCGATTGAGGGATCAGCGGCCGCGAGCCAGGATCGCGAGAGAGCGAAGGGAGGAGGGGGACAGAGGGGGTGGGGACGGTGGACTGACGCGGGAGCAGACGAGAGAACGGGGATGGGGAGGCGACGTGCTTTGCCGAGTAATGAACGCCGCCCCCTAATTGTGACGTAATTAATCGGGAGCCCAAAGGCCCCGCAGTGAGTGAGGCGGCAGGAGTGGCAGCGCCGATGAAGGAAGTGCGGTAGGGTTGACGGAGAGCTTGACGGATTTGCGATGGCGGAAGAGAGAGAGAGAGAGAGAGAGAGAGAGAGAGAGAGAGAGAGAGAAAGAGACAGACTCAGAGAGAGGAATCGGAGAGACCTAGACACTGCCAGAGATACGATCTGAGAGGAGGAAGCCGGTTTTCTATTTGAAAATTGTCGAAAGTGATGAGACGAAGAGGCGATGTTGACAAGCGAATAGAGGGCGTGACACAGTGATGAGATGACCATGGAGTGGTAATATGTGAATATGTTAGAGACTGAGTGCTCAAGAAAAAATGAGACTCACTAGTGTGCATGAATATATGTTCCGCGTGACGGACGAAAAGAAGGTCACATAAAAGATTAATAGTAGGTGATTAAATTTGTTCAAAGAACAAATTGTCACTCCAATCGATTCTTTCAACAAATTTAATTATTCAATGCATTTGTTACAGAGTAACAAGATCACAACTTCGTATTCTTTACTTCTGCGGAACATATTTCTGAACATAAACGCGCTGAAAAAGGTCTCAGGGGTGACAATTACATTAATAGTAGTGTTTCAGTAATTCATTATTTCAATTGGGACTGAAAAAGCATATTGATAATTAGTGTCCGTTGTGTTTTTAACTGCTGGTAATGGAACATATGGTGGCTATGACTATCTTTCAACGCATGGCACTATACGTAGGGGTAAGCGTAATGATAATATCAGCAATATAGGTAAAGATTACACTGGTAGATATGGCAGTGTTAATAATGGTTGTTATTGCTATGGTAAAGATACTGATAAAGGTGAAGATTATTATGATGGTAGTAAAACGTGATTCGAGAATTATTGTTAGGATCGGCTTCACAGGGCGTGATCGGAGAAAGTTTGATTTTTTCGTGTTTCCGGGTGCGTCAACTGCTTCGGTCATTACTCCCGTTAGTATAGTGCATGTTTTTTTCTCGGGAGATGACAGTGATCTTCCCCCGCTGAATGGCGAGATCCGGCGCCGACCTACAGTCGGCTAGTGGGGTTTCCCCCCTAACCAGAACTCTCCCACCAGCGGGGACCCGGTCGAGACAAGCTCTAAGCTCCCGAGCGGTCTCCCGGAATATGTGGTAGTGAAGTGCATGTTAGTGTAAGTGTGTGTGTAAGGGGAGAGGATAGGACAAGGAAGAGGAAGGAAAGATCGCGCGCGGTCCGTGGCCCGTTTGGTTGGGTACTGCTTCGGGATTCGCCTGGTGTTGATCGGAGAAACCACGGAAAACTACCGATCAGAGCAGCCGGCTGCTAGAATTCTCCTCCAGACAGCAGCCGAATTCGACCTAGCTGAAAAGCTAGTGTCGAAAATCATGCCGCCCTCAGGACTCGAACCTAGGATCTCCCGGTTAGAGGCACTGCAATGACATCAGTTGATGCACTGAGCTACCGCTTCCGATCGGAGAAAGTAATTTTGGGAAATTAGATTGGGGTTATAGAATGTAGTAGTGATGGGTCATACGTTTCGTATTAAAGACGACGGTAATGTTAGGGATTGAAGAGGCAAACAAATCCTCCCAATGTCCTGTTTCTCACTTTCTTGTGCACGAAGAGATCTAATTTCCGTAGACATCAGTGCATTCGCTTTGTCTGCAGGTTATCTATTATTCAGTATGAAGTTTACCCACAAAACACATGCATATGAGATTAAGGGAAGTCAACTAAACCGACTGTGATGGTTTAGTAGCAACTACTATTGATGACACTAATGCCAGAACAATAATTCAACAAATGTACCACGGCCTGAACTACATTACCGCACAAGTCGGGAGGCAAGTTTGGAATGTAGGGCTGATCCTGTCTGGGAGAGACTCACGGGGAGGGAAATAACCGAAGCAGACGTATAGGTTGACAGTGGATAACGTTCAAGTGGGGAGGCACATCATCACCTAACATGCGCTACACTTACGAGACTAATATTTATAGAAGGTCGAGAAAAACCCAAAGACTGACCTATGTACTCACTAAGACAACTACTCCGATTTCTGACCCAGTCGAGTAATGTACTTCAAGCACTTGCGGCGCTCCTAGCGAGATTCTGAATCAACCTGACAAGCGTCAAACAAGGAAAGAAGAGCAATAGAGGGGGTTTGGCGGGGACTGCAGTGATGGTCATGGTGATGGCGATGGCAAAGGCGATGACGATAGCGAGGTGGAGCGGAAAGGAAACAAGGAAAGGAGAGCAGTAGAAGGGGTTTGGCGGGGACTGCAGTGATGGTCATGGTGATGACGATGGCGAAGGCGATGACGATAGCGAGGTGGAGCGGCGCAGCTGCCTCCGTTGTCGCTCGGCGGAGGTGACGAGAGCGCGAGGCCGGCGGAATTAAATGCGGATCCGGCCGGCCCGGGCGCGGAATGACTTCCGGAGCGCGGGGCGCCGGGCGCAGCGCTCTGCCGGGGGAATTTCCGGGCGGCTGTGCGCGCGACGGAGCAGCAGGCGGCGGCGCAGCGGCGGAGGGGGCGTACGAAAAGGTGGAGGCTGAACTGATTGTTGAAAGGAGGACGAGAGGCGTAGAAAAGGTTCAGGCCTGGAAAGGGGTTGGAGAAGAAGAAGGAACGAAAGGGGGGGGGGGGGGGTGGAGCGGCGGCGGGGAAGAGGGGGGTGGTGGGGTGCAGAGCGGTGGATGTAGGGTAAAAAAAGAAGGGAGGTGTTGAAGGGGAAGCGGAGGGAATTTAAGGGATTGGTGACGGGGAAGTATGCCGATAAAGGAGGAGGACGACAGTGGCGGAAGTAGAGACGCAAGTATCGACAGAGAATGCAAAGCCTCGGTGGCGGAGATGGAGTTGGAGGCTAGTGACTGATTAGTGAGTGTTTTCGGGCGCGTCAATTGCTAACATTCTTAGTCCCGTAAGTGAAGTGCAAATTTTTATAGCGTGAGATGACCGTGATCTTGCCTCTTTGGCTAGCAAGATCTAGGGCCAACCAACACGTCAGATAGTGGGGTTTTCCCCAAACATGAATCTTCCACCAGCTCGCCACCGCCCCTAGGGTAATGGCAAGACGAGCTCTCTGCGCTCGGCTGAACTCCCGACATGTGTGGAAGGATGGTGCATGGATATGTGTGTGTGTGTGTGTGTGTGTGTAAGAGAGAGAGAGAGAGAGAGAAAGGGGCGAGGACAGAAGAAGGAAGAGGAAGGTAAATTACGCGAGGTCTCTGGCCTGTTTGTGTGGGTATCGCTCATATATTCCCCTGGTAGTGATCGGAGAAACCACTGAAAACTACCGGAGAGATCCCAATCTCTAGAATTATCTTCCAGGCACATGCTGAATTCGACCTAGCTATGAAGTTAGTGCCGAAAATCCTGCCTCCGTGAGGAGTAGAATCCTAGGAAACCCAGTCAAAGGTACTGCATTGTCATATTGGTGCCCAGAACCACCAACGGCGGTAGTTAGAGGTGAGGGTGGTGGGGATAGAAGAGGAGGAGGACGATGTAAAGAATGCAGAAGCGAAGTTGTGGAGATGAGTGAATGCAAGAAGCGGAGATGGCGGCTTGAGGTACTAGCTGAGTCGATGGAGTGGCGGAGGTGGGGGAGGGAGCAAAAGCAGAAGGGAAAGACGAAGCTGGAGAAGTGCATGCGGAGGCCGACGCAGATGCGGTGGCAGCATTAGGAAGAGGGAGTCAACTAATGACGTTTCGGGCCAGATTTCGTCCCTAAGCAATATTGGCAGAGATGCACGCACTGTTTACGAAACACGGCCTCATGCGCAGATTCCACGGAATTTTTCATTAAAGATCGACCGAGTGACAAACTTGTTGAAGCGAGTGGAGGCGGAGTTTGAATCGTGATATTCAGGCATAAAAAGTTTACAGGCATTTTCTAGGATTTTAAACAAAACTATGTTAGTTTGAATATGTTCACTATTGTTTTATCTGTAATAAAGTTTTCAAGCCGGATGTTTGCATTTTCCCATGCCCGAGCCATTCAGGGATTTGTAATTACTATAATGGAGTTCAAAATATTCCGGTTTATTGAATTGCACTCGTAAAATGTACAAATACCGCGTGAGCAGACATTTGTTTTTTGCGGTGAGAGGTTTACGAGGGAGAAATACCCATTATCATGGGATTGACGAGTTTACTCATTGCCTATAATTCATGAGTTGACTCATTAAAGCCCAAATACTCCAGCGGGGAATCGAAATTACGTAGGTTAATCGTGCATTTCGAGCAAAGGTGAAAAGGTGAGATTTTATTTAGAACTCGAAGTAAGAACTATTATTATACATAATTTAAAACAACCGACACGATTTCCAGATATACCAGTTTCTATAAATTTACTTTATCAATCGAAACATTGAAACGAATTTTATTAGTTTTTGTTTCAATTCTTAGGAAAAATGTACCTGTAAAAAAGACATACAATATAGAAACATTAAATCATGCATTCAAGGTCAACAAATTACCACTGCAATTCATCAAAATCAGTAACGATATATTTTTATAATATGAAATATAACATATTAGAATATAAAAATCAATTTATATTAATTTAAATCTAAACTCACCGTTTTGGAACACCCAGACATCAAAAGAAGAGAAATGTGAAAATATACTCACCTGCAAAAAGAAAATGAAATCATTAGTTCAAAACTCGGAAAACATGTCTCATTACACAATACACACGTCTGCAATTTCACTTGAAATATGGGGTATGCCATATTCAATCGCAATTTATAATAATATTTGAATGTGATGCCTGCAACTGCTTACAAAATGTTCCGTTTACTTTCAATGAAACCGATAATTCAAAATACATTACATAAATAAACACAAATAAAACACATTAGTAATATTTCAAGTTAGTGTTTTTCACAGTAATGAAGCGAGACTCATTACAGTCAATTGACTGATTGATTAAAGTGTTATTTCAATTTGAGCCATTAACATGCGATCTGAAAATCCAACGGAAGATAAATATTATTCTGAAAACTAGTCTAAATCTATGCACAATTCAATTACCTGATTAAAACAAACCTCTACAATCCGTTGTGATTTTACTATGAATTAATATTTGCATTTATTTACACATAAGCTCCAGTTGAGGATTGTCGAATTCTGAACACCACACTCGCATTGTGGACGGAATGGAATCTGTGGACGGAAATCCGCAATACAACCATTCATTAGCAATCTAACCTCTACAATGTATGCCGAGAAGATTGTTCTCTCACATTTATTATTATAGAAATAAGTGATTGATAAATAGTTTATTGCTGAATGTTTTCAATTATTTACTTCAATGCAATGAGTCTTTTTTCGCATTTAATTTTTCTCATCAATCAAATCCTGCAATCAGAACAATAACTGCATAAATTTCATTTCAAGCTCCATTAGCCACCAAAACCTTTCTCTCTTTCCCATGATCGCGTGCTTAGACCGCATTAGAGAAAACCTCGTTTGATTGCCGATGAGGGTTATCGCGAAGGCGGTTCCAGAACTGTGTTTCCCGCCCCCTTTTGGGTCCAATAAGAGCGCACAATGATAGCGCACCGTAGCACGTCATCCTCTGGAGGAACCTTCCGCAAATATGAATGTTCGTGAACAGGGATGGGAACAAAATACCCAGATCTTAACAGTTTAATGACCATGAAATCCCATCGTTTTCTAAACGAATTAAATAAATATATAAACAAATATATAAATAAACAATTTAATACCTACGTATTTTATCCCAACAAGCGTGCAAACTCGCTGATGTTGAATAAATAAGGCAATTTCAGGTACCTGGGAAAGATGGAACACGCGAATTTTGAGACATCCACAACATCTCTGCTGAAAGTTGTAGTCTTTTCTCTCGTCGCTGGTCCTAAAGCCCTGACCTTCGCTATATTTATTTACAAAGTCCGTTAACGTTTGATCAGCTGTTACGAAATCATCTAATCGGGAGCTTAAACATCACTACTGTAGGTGTCATCCAAGCTCGCCATTGTATGGCCTTGTACTGCTGATTTAAGTCAAGAGACCCAATGTTTAAATCGAAGTATACCTGTGGATGACTACTTCCTCTCCATTCAGCTCATCTCGATGTCACGCAGAGACTTCTCAACAGAATAACCAACAGCGAGGCTCATTCCTACTTGGGAATTAACGCTGGACCCCAGAACAAATTGCACTATAATAGAATTTTGTTAAAATATTGAAGTTTAAGAAGTGTGGTAGAGGCATTAATACTCTGATCATTTTATGTCTTGTGGCCCTTTCTGTGGGTACAGAAAAGTTCATCCTGTATCATAAATCTATATGTCATAGTGATTTCACAACTTATTTACATTTATAGCCACTAAAATAAGGTTGTAAGATGTTTACGGGTAAGTTTTGATGTAAGGGAATGTTGAAGTTTCCAAGAAGTAAATACGCATGACGACAGTTTCCATCTTTTTTTGTAAACCACCGGATAGCGGTGAAAAACTAAACTATTACTAGAGATTCACAAATGTTCTAAAAATAAAAGTCTCAAAAATAAAATGGCAACTCCTTGCCTAAATAAAGGTAGAGAAAAAGAGGCTAAGTTGGGATCCGTCCTGGACCTCCCTCCATTGGTATGTGCCTGTTAATGGGCAGTGGGGCCAACCCGTGAAGACGAAGTTCCTATCCCTGCCCACCCATGCCGACTCCCCTCCCCCCCCCACGTCTACCCCACCCTGCCCGTAGTTTATGGCGTAAGGCGGTCCCTTGCGGTCAGGAGTTTCCACGCAGGCCCGCCTATAGCGATGCAAACCCTGGCCGACGGAAACTGCATTATCTGCCCTGCAACCGGCTACAAGTCACCAGCTCTTCCTTGGCTTTTTTAAATGTGTCACCATCCTGAAGGCGAATGCCGGGATGGTTACTTGCCATAAATCCCTGATGTAAATACAAAATTGGTAGTTGTTGTTTTTGTTATTATTGTTGTTATTGTAGTTATTATTACTGTTATATAATATTTTACGGAATTACTAACCTGTTACCAACCTCATTTTACTAAATTGTTACCAATCTCATTTTATTATGAAAAATAAAGTTGTTAAACACTGGAATAACATATATTTGACGAAGAAACTCTTTGAACCTACCAAGTGTGGCAAATATTAATATGTTACGGAACAGATGAATACTCAAAGGACTGTGTGCTACCACACCGTTTGACGATGCAGCAAGTTAATCTAAAATAGGCTTGGGGTGAATGTAAATTTAGGGACATCTTTAAATTACATGTCAAAACATCTCGACCATCACTTCCAGTTAGAAACTTTCGAGATTCAAAGACTAGGGGGTATCCAAATACTGTGGACGCATTTACACCATCCATATAGTCTCTGCGTCATTATACATTTACGTTCAGACGAAAAACTGCTTGATAAGAGCATAACATGTATGGTTTAAGGCAAAAGCGATACTTTACCTACGAGTAAAAAGTATTATCTCACGAGCGATAAAAGAGAGGCTGACATACTGTAATAGATTATCTAAAAAATCGTTACCGCCTTACTTCCTGTATTCCGTCTCATTTATTATTACAGCAATATTTATTGCGGTTGAACATTGCATTAGAGACATGTTTTATTTACATGTTTTATAATCATAAATGTGAAAATATTTATGAACGAGTTTCAAGAACAATGTACCATAACGCTATTAAGTAAGATTTTGATTGTCAGATTTGCTACAGAACATTTAACAGTTTACAAATGTTGAACAAATATTTTTAGTAACTAGTGTGATAAGTTTACTTCGCCGGACGGATTTGTTTTTTTGAAGCAGCAAATTATTTGCCACACTTGGTAGGTTCATAGAGGTTCTTCGTCAAATATATGTTATTCCAGTGTTTAACAACTATTTTTTTCATAATAAAATGAGGTTGGTAACAATTTCATATGGCCAACAGTATGGCAGAGGTTAGCACACTCTCCACTAAAAGCAGTTCGCACGTTGAAACCCGGAGGCGTTGGATTTTTGGAAGGTGTAAAATACTCCGTAAGTAAAGTCTCGTTGGTAAGAGCTTCTGCTTATTTCGTGAAAAAATTAAAAATCCACCTAAAATCTCGACCTAATTATTTCTCGGTTTTTCTCAGCCGGGAAACGTCGCCACAAATACCCGAAAAAATATGTCTGAAATTTTTTTTGTTGACCCTAGAGGTTTTGGACTTGGAATTCGTAGCAATTCGTTGCTCCCGTTGGTACACCATATTGGTCTAACTAGAATAAATTCATAGCGATAAAGGCCACATCGCGACGCGCCAAGAGATACGTTTCCAGTGCCAGAGCATTAAAGATAAAAATTGGAGCTACAAAGAGCTGCATAAAAGAATAAAAATTTGCAACCTCAATTCATGGAGCACGGTGTATCATCGGAGAGTGGCTGCACTGCTCCGCAGGATGCTCGCGTGGCTTGGCTCTTTTTACGAGGGCGTTGCGGCCTCCTGCTGCTGTTACGAAAAAGACGGTAGTTTGCTTCCTCTTGCGTGCACAGTGAGAAGTAACAGTTTTTAAATTACGACCATAATACGAGAGTAGTTACATGAAAGAAGAAGAATAGAATAGATTTGAAGATTACTAGCTATAAACCATCTTCTTCGGGCATAATGAGAAACAATGACATGTTATTCGTGGGAACCGAATATGTTATTTAGGTTGTCAGTAAGGATATGCAATTCATTTTTTTGAGTCGTATCCCTAAAGAGATGTTGGCTCTTAAGTACAGAGAACTGATACTTGGTTTCCGGTGAAATAACGAAATGATGATTGGGGGTTTAAAATAAAAATACGGACTAAGAAGCCATTTTCCTCTTTTTTCACACAATTCCCATCGTTGCGGGATATTCAAAGTTGAATCCTACCCAAAAACTATTCATTCAATATCCAAATTATGTAGGCAGATGTGTCAATTAGTTAATTCGTAAGAATGTGATTTGCGTATTGTATTTTCTGACAAAAATATTTAATAATGTATTGCACCACGAAATTCAAAGCATATTCATCTTCGATATGAAATCTCGCTAAATCCACTTTTCTCCACCAGAAACCAATAAAATGTTTTCTGTCAAAATATAGTCTTTTCATGGAGAGTTACATGACCTTATCCTTACAAAGCATACGAGATGGTAGTGATTAAATATTTTCTAAAAACTTCATTGTACAGGATAAAAATTATTTTATTTTTATTTGAAACCGAATATAAATAAACTGAAAAAATAGGTTTTATTATTTTAAAGACTTGCATTCTAAAAGTATATTTTGGTCAAAAAAATATTCAAAGAGTTTTTGGAAAAATGCTTTACTTAGTACGAAAAACTACTTTTACTTCTTATTTTGGTTCCATTTTATAATTGAAAAAATTGTAAAAATTGTGAAATTAACATATTTTACTTTTTAAATAGCCACGTTTTCTCAATTAACAATGTATATGCATTCTTTGTATGTAATTATAAAAATATTTCTTTTTGAGTCAGCTGCTCAAACGGACTGTAAAATATTGATATGAAAAGTATTTTGAGATTTTTCGCATTTAAGCTGTTTTTTTTAGGCATTCAAGAATATCTCCAACACTAGACAATTTATTTTACTTTTGATTATTGGACTAAAAAGTCATTTTCGTTCATTTTTATTGTAAAAAAGTCTTGAAGTATGAACAAGAGGAAAATAATACACCATTTTTAAAAAGAGGGACGTGTGTGTGGGGGCTACAATTTTGGAAATAAGTTTTTGATGACTCAAATATTTTCCACACAGAACCATTGCAATACATTCTAAGGAATTTTAGATCATTTTCTTCTATCGCCTTTACAGAGAAATAAAACGTCATTAGTTTGTTTTAAAATTTCCTTATAACCAATATATATTTTCCTTTTATCAAAAAGCAGACTTAAGCTATTACATATGTTTAAAAATGCAATCTTCAACCTCTCTCGAGGCGAAAATTCTACGATATTTTACTGATCGTCGTCGTCGAGAACTCCAGAGCGCTAATTGCGAGAACCAGCAGTTAAGACGGTGGAGCGATTAGATGGCAAATGAACCATCGATTTGGGCCTTCGACGCATGCCCTCCGCGCCCCCTTCCCCGACCAGCGACCTCCGTTGTTTAATTACCCACCGCCGCCTACACAGCGTCTTCGTCTCGCTTCATAAGCGAATTCGGCGATACTGGAACGACAGCCCTCTGCTAACACGTTGTCGACGCAGTTCCCCCCAAGTTTACGAGCTATTATACTGCATTTATGGCGCATTATGGGGAAGTGGAGCGCATCGGCTGCTGAGAGAACTGCTGGGAGAGGGGAGGGGGAGGGGGGACGGGGTCGAGCGACCGCACGCACTGTTGCCAACATGCCCCCCCCCCCCGCAAACTCGGGCAAAGCACTCAGGTGCCCCTGGGTCCAGAGTTATGGAAGGTGCCAAGGACAACCAAGAAAAACATTTGGGACGGAAGAGGAAAGTTAGCAAGTTTTTAACTTTCAACTCACTACCCTCAGTTGTTTGCTGGCTTCTTATCATGTCTGTGCCTTTTATAAAAAAGTTAAATATTATTTTTTGGTAATGAAAATCTAGATAATGGAATCATTAATTCAAACTAATTTTTGATTGTCATTATACTACAGATTGTTCTGAAATGAAACAGGAAATTTTTCAAGTAAAAATGACACACTTTCTATATTTTAGTTTTATTTGTAACAAAATTAAATACTCTCCAATGCAAATATTACAGTTAAAAATATTTCTCTTTATTTTCGATATGAACGCTTGAACCGTAAATCCAATGGTGTAAAGATCACATAACGCAGATGGATGTAAAAAAGAGAGGTATGTATCATCAATACTCTGTGAGTTTTAAAAGTATTACACTTATTTCTTAGTAATTAAATTGAGATCCTACGAAAGTGAATTTTTATTTCATCCACATGTTTCATTGTATTCTTTTTCAAAATCTTTTGCTCATCCCCTCATCAACTCATGCATTGTCAAATGTAGAGCAGTTCTCTTCACGGGTGACTAGAATAAGTGGTCTCGTTTTCATAAAAGCACGTTACATTTTTTTAAATGAATGTTCACAGAAATGATTTCCTTTCCATACCAATATGAAACGTGTCCATTCTGTGATAGAACCTCTCTGTAATCTACACAGAAATCCTTGACGTCCAAAATCTCACCAAGCTCCATTTTGCACTTTGTTTAAAATGTCTGCAACTCAAAAATCATTCAGTTTGTGAAATAAAATGTGATTGATAATCATTATTAATATATTCATATATTATCAGCATTTAGCGTATATAATAAGCAAACCATAAAACGAATAATTAACAAGGGACAATCGGTAACACCTATTCAAGAAAAAGACATTAATATTTCTTTAAGGTTACGAGACAAATGTTATCTATACTATCATTTGACATGTAAGCAATAGATTCAGTAGAAGTAACACGAGATTACATATATTATTTATTATTGAACTATTTTCTATAAAAGGTTTTTATAATTTTTCAAAAGATTAATTATTTTCCATTGAATATCTGAAATAATAAACTACAACACTATTAACTACAACAAGAAACCCATTGTGTGAATAGAATAGAACGAGTTTTGTGAGTGTAATTAATATCGAACTGTTCATTCTAACCTTGACGAATTCATAAGTGATAATGGAAGATTAAAATACGATACGACATTTATAATAGTTGGGTTACAAAACAAGTTTTACGATACAAAAGTAAAAAGTGGCAGTGAATTAAATTAACCAAAAATCCCGTATCAGGGGCTGTTCTTCATTGTCAAAGTAAGCAATTAATTTTCCGTTCTGGCCGGAAAGGCTCAGACCTCCCTCATAAAAACCACAGTAAACAACTACAAACACTGCCTTGTAAATAGCGACGGAAATATTTTGTCAGAGAACTGTTATTAATAATTTAAACCATTTTTAATGAAAATATTGGAAATGAAATATCATATTGCAATGAAAACAGAGATTTTCTAAATACAATAGTGGACAATTGTAGTAAATTATAGTATCTGAAAAATGCCTGCAATGTTTTTCTGTAATTTTTCTGAAGTAGAAGTGCATTTTTTAAGTTTATAATAGTTGCAATTTTTATTAAAATTCATGACAGTATGAAAATTGAAAAGTTCAAAAGTATTTCAAAACCGTTCCCCACCTCCAATATTAAAGCGATAGTTTTTTATACTGCAATTCATCCCTCAATTTTAGAGGTTTAAAATATGACATTCGCTTAAAAATGTACGAGTAGATTCTGCGTATCAAGGGATACTAAGAGAAGGAAACATTGTGGTGTGCCACGTATCCCCACCAGTTTTGGTTCTTTTTTTCAATTTTTGAGAAAGCTGAAAATCAATGATGTTGTTATGTTGTGCTATAAATCAATGATATTGTTATGCAATCATGTGCTTTTGACAAAGATGACAATGTAAATAAAATAAAACTGTGATATTTTGTATTCGTATGTTAAAAAATGAAACATATACTCGATTAAGGAAAAATATAATTTAATGCATTTCATATCGAGTTACATTCTTACGTAGTGAAGGGTGCTTACTAAACTTATATTATGTACTAAACTTACAATCTATACTTAATTCTAGACTTACATCTACATAATTTATGTATATAAGTATTGCATTGGTTAATACTCTTGAAACATAAAAAAGAAAAAACAAGATAATAAATAATAATAATAATAATAATAATAATAATAATAATAATAATAATAATAATAATAATAATAATAATAATAATAATAATAATAATAATAATAATAATAAAAAATAACAAAAACTGGAACAATTTAAAAATTAAAATAAGATTCTTAAAACAGAAAAAGAAAATGTCAATTAAAGAAAATATCAAAGAAAATATCAATATCAAAAGGAAAATTCCGTTCAATCTTCACCGTATCGTTTTTGTGTTAGACGATTCCAGAGACAACAAACTACTTAACGGCTAGAGTTTGCCTAACTAGTTTCGACCGATGTATTTTTCATCAGTTATTATTAAAAAGTATCATCTGTATGATTTCAATTTTTCTCCGTTATTATAGAAAAGTAAATGAAAGTCATCCCAAATCGGGTCAACTTAATCATGATATATCATTTTTCATTACCTAGAATAGCTGAGCATTCCTTTTCTGAAGGAATCTGAAGTATATGAAATCAGAATAATATGTCTCTGAGTGATTATTGCATTGTGTTCGCATTTCAAACAAGCTAATAAAATGAATGCTACTGTTTTCAAGACAAGATTCAGTTTATTGCATTAATAAATAAACTTAATAATTATCACACGAACGTTTTCATCAATACAAATAAATTTCACACATGTTCACGAATATATGGATTCATCCCCGAATAAAATCACTCAATTAAACGACTCAGTTAATTACGTACGTAGCTCTTCGAAACAACGAGGAACATTCTTGGAAACAACGCGCTTCATTTCACCGCTAACAATGGGAGAATTGGTGTAATAGAATTTATCAATTTCTGGCATCGAAGCGGGCAAAGCAATGCAACAGGTCGCCCGGATTCTCCCTCGCCTCTCACTGCTCCATTGTGGTCACACTGTAATTTCACGACCACCCGCCACAACTGCAAAGCCGTTTCGTTTAGTGGCTTCCCGCAATATACCCGAACTCGTAAAAGCGTCATTTTTTTCTTCTGCAGAATTCTTGAAAGAAGATGCGGAGGATTTCTGAAGAAAACTTAACTAATCATAGTTTCTATTTTTGAACGACCTATTTAAGAGATTTTATATGTTTTCTGATTTATATCATATGAATACAACAGGATTTCGTGCTTTTCTTTAACAAAAAATATATATTTGACCAATTTAGTTTCTCCAAATTTTCATAAAATTTCTCCCTCGAAGTATTGTAACAAAAGTTATAGTTTTAAATTGTACGTTTGCCCGTTGTTACATGTATGATAATTTAAGAAAACGAAAATGTACCATTTAAAAAAACAGCATTTTAATCAGCGCATAAACCAAATCTATGAATAGTGAAGTAGATGCGCAATGCAACTCTATGTACAATATATTGGTTCAGACTTTACATTGGCATCAACGTGAGTACACAAGTTGAAAATCAGAGGGACTGATTTATTGAAAGGTAATCGTAATCCAAGAAGAACACTTTTGTTGGAAACATGGCTAGCAGTACTTTTTATATGACTTTCGAATAAGATTCTAGTGAAAATTTTATTGAAATCTTGCAGTGAATGTGCGAGAGTGGGAGATCGCAAAGAAATAACATGATCAAACAATCGCTCTTGAGAAATGAACGCTTGGTACCTAAGAATGCAAATCACACTAGCTGTTTCTCAATTGACTTGCAAAAGAGAAGACAAAAAGCATCAACCTAAACATGTTATGTAAGATGCTCGGGCCCACCACGTGAGCTGAAGAAACAGCAGGTCACGAAGAGACTTCCAGTTGTCATTGCAGGACTCGGGTTTATGTTCCTTTTAACATGTTTCTTCTCATCCAGAGTTTCGTTACTTTCGATGGCATAGGCATCAGATCTTTTATGGGTAAGCTTCTATAGACATGTGGTAGATTCCTGAAAATTTTATGAGATGGTAAGATGGTTTTGACAATGATGATAAATGCTGGCTGCGGCGAAACTGAACTCTTTTCTGGCGGAATCGCTTGAGGCATGAGTAAATTATACCGCAAGAAAAATAATTCAATAATAGAATAATATAAGAAACAATGAATTCCCCTCTTCCCTCTGTGTCACCCTCCTTCCCTATATTCTTCCCACTTCTCATGAAGAGCAAATCTGTCCACACCGACTTCTTTATACAGACTGTCTCAGAATAAATGTTACAAACTTCTAGATCATGTAGGAGGATCGAATATACCCCTTTTTTCAGTAAACACATGAGAACTTTTATATACTCGAGTTATATATTGCGACTGCGGTGGTGCAGTGATGGTGGCGGCAATGGCGACGACAGCTCAAGACTTAGGCGTCCGATAGCGCGATAATAATCGTCACGTAAATTATGACGTACGTCGCGGGCGTGATCGGCAGAGATAAAAAAAAGATATACTCGATTAATGAGTAACCGGAGGAGCCACTTGTCCTCAATTTAAAGTCGAGGGACACCGCCCTTCTCCCGCTCTGCTGTTCTGTGAGCTGAGCGCACTTCAGCGCTCACCTCTCCTCGCACCTCTGACCCGCCTACAGTGATCTCTCCCACCGTTCTGTCCTGCCTCTCCGGCACATGCCAGCGCTCACAAGCCTTTTCTCCCCCCCCCCCAGTTTTCCAAATGTTCTAGAAGTTTTCCGAAATTTTACTAAAACGTGCTTCTATTGGCGAAAGGTTCCTACGTCTTACTTAAATTTGGTCCAATAATCTCTTGCGTTTCGCCGGTGTGTCGAGCGGAATTTTCCGTGATGCGCTCTCACTCGCACATTTTTGGCAAACAAACGCAGGTGGTCCCTCCCGGAGTTTCCAAACTGCGTAGCCCCCCTTCCCAGCTAGATCCCTAGGGATAGACCCGCGTCGGCGCTGGCGAAAACAAACACAGCCCCCCTCGCCTGCCCGGCGCCGAGGTGTCGCGGCGAGCGTCGCGCGGAACGAATTACCCACCCGACGGCTCAGAAAAGACGCAAAAGGCGCCAGCTCGTGATTACGCAACATTTTGTTTGCGATTATCCGAGGCATAATATTCGGTATCGTTACAATATCTGATATTTTATCATGATTTTTAGGCAACTTATGGCAACTTTAGGCATCTTAATACAGATGTTCGACAAATCACATTCTGACTCAATCAAGGAAATTTCACGTACTTTCCAAACATCTGTACATACAGGGTTGCCTAATAATAACACAAGTCAAAAATGCGTGTAAAACAGTTATATATAATTTCCCAGTTTATGTTCATTGGCAAAAAGGGATGATTTTCGACTTCTTTACATGTTCTACAAGTTTGTACCATTTATTTTGCACCCGTACCTGTACCTGTACTGTTGCTGAATCATAAATCTTTTTTTAAGAATCAGAAACCTCTTTATTCCATTCAAGGGTTCTCTAACTGTTATACGCATACCCAGGAGCTAGCTTGTACATACACAACCAAGATTTGAAAAAATAAATTAACATTTGTAATGAAAACCCTACTCTGTACTTTTTGCAATAAGATTCATATTACCTGATTATACTCAAACATCTGAATCACAGCCAATAAAATTTATGAAGAAACATATGAAGAGCCCGGCTTTGACAATTTCAAAATTTTATCGCACTCAACAGTAATGATGCACCATGCGGGCCCTGAGAACATATTGGTAACACTGCTTAGAGATACGCAATAAAAGTCTGCCAAAATTGCTACAAATGCTACATTTGACTTCATTTCGCTGTTGCTTTTCAAAAGGTTACAACTCAATAATTTCTCTATACAAATTAAATAGTTATTATCAATCTTCGTTTTGGTTTCAAAACAATCATAATTCACTTTTGTAAATAAAACAATTATGTGAATAAAAACGTAGTTTTTTGCCAGTTGACAAAATATAAACGTGAACATGATCATGAACATCGGACACGGTAAACAGTAAGTGATGGATGGATAAGGTGGTAAGTAATTTTGTAAACTAGTCACTAAGTAGTCAATTAAATTCGGTTGAGTATTACGCTACATTTTTCTGTTTTTGTCTACATTATTTAAGTTCTTATTCGTGTGTGCCAGGTGATTTTTATTTTTGCCAGAATTAAAAATCTATTAACTCATTATAATTTAAAACGACAGTGATGAAAAACATCAGAGTACTCGATTTCAATTCGTACAGCTCATATATAATACATAACCATTCAGTACTTCTTGCCTTCATATCACTTGCTTGAAGTGGTTACATTTTCGTGATTTACAGGGGTCGGACAAAATAATGTGAAAGCAATGCAATATATTACATTTTTTTGCATGTTGGTGCTCGCGTGCTGCGACACGACTACATTGCACAGTTGGCGTACAACATTTTGAATGCTATATTGCAGAGATTTATAGGCATTTGTCTGCGACGGTGAATACAAGCGGTCGGTGAAATGTGTGATCTCTCAAACTTTAAAAATGGGCACATCGTTGATGCGCGGTTATCGGGTGCACCTGTGAAGAAGACGGCTGAATTGGTTAACGTTTCACGAGTGACAGTGTCCATAGTAATGGCAGCATGCAAAAACATGGTATATCATCATCGGCGAAGGGGAGTACTGAAAGCAGAAGTTAACTGACAGAGACCGACCGAAGTATAAACATGAATGTGACTAGACAACGTAAAATTGCCGCATCAAAAGTGCCGCATCAAAACTTCACAAAGCTAACATTTATGGACGGCGAGCAGTTGCAAAACCGTACGTAACGAAAGCCAACGCAAAGCTGCGAAAGAAGTGGTGCCACGATTATAAAACTCGGACCCTTGATGTCTAGAAGAATGTGGTACGGTCCGATGAATCCTCGTTTACATCGTTTCATATCGAGATTTCCAAAACAAACCTATGCCGGCCGGCTTCCTACAGTTCAGCATGGAGGAGATTCAGTTACGTTTTGGGTGGATATGTCATGATATTTAGCTGGTCGTATTATTACTCTCACGGAGCAGATTATTGCGAATGAGAATCTCGACATCATCCACAATAAAGTGCTTACAATGAAAAATTGTATCCAAACACTGCTGTATTCCAAGATGATAATTTGCTCAAACACAGCGCAAAAGGTTCAGGCATAGTTTGCGGTACATCAGAATATCATCAAACATTTTCCCTGGCCAGCACAACCAGACCTCAACGTAAATGAACTCTTGTGAAGTATTTTAGATCAGAGAAAGAGGAATTGATTTTCAGCACCGACATCGTTGAAACATTGGTAGATGTTTTGGTACAAGAATAAGAGAACATTCGTTTCAAAACTATTTAGACACTCCACAATCCGCGTAAATGCAGATGTTCCAAAAGCCAATGGTGGCCCAATATCTTACTAACAAATAAATATTTTGTATTTGCCAGGTGTTCATTTTATTTAGTCCAACTCCTGTACGTAACAATCTTGGGTCCGTAGCCTTTGAGATATATCGTTTTACTAGCGCAGTACCAAATTCAACGAATTGATTATGCTGGTGCTAAAACTACTGCTACTATAATTTGAAAACTTTTGCTTACTTTGAAAATGTTACTAACTTTGAAAACATATAAATACCTAAAACATGTTGTCAACTTTGGCGCCATGAAAATGTCACGGCCCTTCTCGCACCGCGTTGTGAACGAGTACTGCGGGCCGCGTACCGCCTCGAGCGAACGCGTACCGCAAACGCCTACGGCGAATCGCGTACCGCGAACCGCGTACCGCGAACGCAACCGACCGCGTAGCGAACCGCTACCGCGAACCGCGTACCGCGACGCTACCGCGAACCGCGTACCGCGACCGCGTACCGCGAACCGCGTACCCGGTACCGCGAACCGCGTACCACGAACCATGAGCCGCGTACTGCGAACCGCATACCGCGTACCGCGAACCACGTAACGCGTACCGCGTAATGCGAACTGTGTTGCTCGAGTCGCGAACTGCAGCCGGGGAAGTGAGCTGTTGGACGTCACGTGGCAGGCTTTGTGCTGTGGCGGCGATGGCGAAAGTTCTAATCCTGTGACCGCAACGGGATTAGAATAGCACCGCCGACGCGACGGGGTGGCGTTCGTTTAATGGGAAATGGGTACAGTGCGTAGCAAATGTCACCAAGGACGCGCGTAGTTAATGTGGATTGTATTGACTTGGGCTGAAATGGATTCAGAAAGAGTATTCATTTTATGTATTCAAATTTATGTGTTAGTAATACTGAAATAATTAGTAAGTTCGGATCTGTCTTGTAAAGCTTATGGTGATTTTATTCTGTGTAAGAAAAAGTGAGATTATACAAACCTTTTATCACAAAAATAAAAATGTTTCATAAGAATAATTCAAACTAAAAGAATTCTAACTTCTAAGAATAATCTAACAATAATTATTATGTAGTAGTATTTAAAATTAATAATGCATAGAACTAGTATATATGTGTATATATATATATATATATATATATATATATATATATATATATATATATATATATATATAATAATATCTTATTCTTTAATTGATTAAACGTTTTTTTAGGAAATGTATTGTTTGTCCCTTGAACTGGCCATCACTATGTTCTTACGTGTTCCAGGTGCGGCATCTTTGACACCTGAAACCACCAGCTGGTATCAAGAAGGTACAAATTTGGCAAAAACATCACCATTTGTAGTGTGGCTCATCCTGTTACTGTCCCGACCCCTTCAACAATGTAAACGAGACTTATATAAAAACAGCATAAGCCACACTTTCACCAAAACCAATGTTGAACGTTTACTTATATCTGGAGACTTGTTATGACTTGTCTGGCGTAACTGTCTGATACTTTTATATTCTGATTACGCGTACTATGGCAGTTTCTAAGGTGAACAGGCTGACTGCAACAAGCGCTGCACGAGATGGTGGCGCTGGGGGCGGCGCCTGCGCCGACTGATAGCGCGCAGCCACTGCGGACGGGCAGCGCTTAGAGGGCGGCGCCTCTGAGCATCCGTTGCGAGCGATTAGAGAATCCTACAAAGCCGCTTACCGCTCGCTCGGTGCACCGATACGCAATACATACGCATACCCGCCCGCCCTCCTAACCACACACACACACACACAGCCACCCCACACACGCATAGCCACACACACAGCCACACACACACAGAGCCACGTCACCCATTCACTAACCAACCAACGAACTAATCCACTCATCTTCGACAGCGAGGAACTGGCTATTTCCCAATTATTGCTCTTAAACTCCACCATTCTCTCGAGCCGAAAAATTTAGTAAAATTATTCTTCTTAATGTAAAAGTGAGTAGAAAAGTTGAACGTCGAACGAAATATCGAGGAAAAAAGTATACCGGTAATACTGATTTTCTCATCAGATTTAGCGTTTTTAGGGTGTAGTGGGATTCAAAACTAATGAGAGATTGTTAAGAAACCGAGCCAATTTACTATAAGTATTTATTACTATCCGGAATTGCAAATACTTATTAACAATTCTATTTAATTTCAAACAATTGACATCTCTTCAAAGCGTTGTATGAGCATAGTAAAATAGAAATTTTCTTTACAAGCACATTAAGTGCTACGAGTTGAAAGCAGAGACGTGTGCGGAGGAAAGGATAAAATGATTAAAATAAGTAATGTAACATTTCTGTTCAAGCGATGTAACTCGTTTCATTTCATACAATATCGGTATTTCCGTCTTTTAAATTTAATACAGAAACCTACCTTACCTGCAAAGCCAGTGCCTTCTAAACTCTTGTAATTTATAAAACAGGATTTGCTGAAGATTTTCAAATGGAAAGAAAGATGAATCCGAAAGGAATCTTCCAAAATATGTAATACAAAAATGTAGTGAAGCTTCATAGCGATTCATATCTGAATAAATATAAAAGAAAAATGTAAGATAGGTAAAAGGTTTATGAACTATTTTCTTCTCGGAAAAACATAAAGAAGTTTAACGTAGCAAATAAGTCTGTATTCTTAGTATTCCCATTAGATTTGCTAAATGCACCCAACCTACTAGTTTCACAAAATTATCAAATGTCATCGCAACTTATAATGGTAATTCTGTTGCATTTCAAGCTGTACTACTAATTGTCATGCGAGAAGAAACTGAAAAAAATCTTTATATTAAAAATAGGTTTCACTGATTTTTATAGACAATCACATTTAAATCAGGATTCACTGGATAAATCAATCATTATAAAAAAACGATGATTCCAGTCAGTAAAGTATATTTAAAGTAGACGTTTCGGCCTAAATTGTAAGGCTCGCTTCAGTGTCTGAAAGGTCAACACACCAATCAGTTACAATCTTACATAATATTATTAGTATAAAACAATTAAAAACAAAAACAATGAGAAAAAGACGTGGTACCTGTAAGTTGCTTAGGTTATGTTACACCATAGTGTCGAGATGTCATATATAACCAGGCACTTCTGATCTAAACCAATGGTGTTCTAAAGGACCATATTAAAGAGACATTTCTTGGAAGATCTTCTTCCAATTGAAAATTAATACTTTAAGGTATCGGAGCATGTTCGATACACAACGGTTCAAGATACTGTGTGTGTAGGTGGTGCCAAATTCGGTACAGTAAAACAGCGCAAGTCTTAATGAATGAGAAGATAAAGTGGAGGGGGAAGGGAGCCATGGGTTACTCTGTATGTAAACATAATATCAAAGAGAGGAGAATTTGTGCTAAAACAAAGAAAAACCGAAGCCAATGTGTTGAAACATAACTCACAAAAGGGTCAAAATGAACAGGGAATAGAGGGGAGAGAGAATCACCTATAATGAGTTAATTAATTTATTATAAATATTGTTAAGGTTGGAGTAATATTTTTGGTCATTGAGGATGGAATTTTGTTTTTTAATAAAAAGCATTTCTAAAATTAGCCTTTTATGCCAATTGGTTTCTTGGTCAAGTATGGTGGGATTTTCCCAGTCCATAGTATGTCCAGAAATTTGGATGTACTTTGAGACGAAATTGTCATCGCCTTTTTTTTCACTGTTTCTTTAGTGTTCTTTAATTCTGGTTTTAAGGTGACGTTTAGTTTTCCAACATAGACTTTGTTGCAGCCTTGTGTTATGCAATCAATTTTGTAAACTACATTAGTCCTGTTATTTTTATGGAGTTTATCTTTGCCAGTTTTGATGTGTTGGAGTTTGTTGTGGCTACCAAAAACCACATTAAACTCATAATTTTTTAAAACACCTCTGATCTTGTAGGAAAGGCCTTTGACAAAGGGGATGACAATAGTTTTTATCTGGTCTTCTCCATTGGATGAGCGAGTTGAAACACAGTTTACCTCTGTATGTAATTCTATTTTTTTTAATTTTGGACAAACGTTTGGTAGTAGCAGTATTGATATAACCCTGAGGGTAATCATTGTTCATTAAAATTTCTTTGATCAAATTTAGATTGGCCTCATGGAACCTTTCATCAGACAATAAAATTGCTGTATCTACTAAACTGTTAATGACACAATTTTTATGAATATTAGGATGATTGAAGAAATAGTTAAGATATTTCCCTGAAAAGGTGGGTTTTCTATACCAGTTAGTTATGATATTGTTGTTTTTTTCACAACCTCCACATCTAAAACATTCAATTTGTGGTCAACCTCTACTTTATGAGTAAATTGTAATCTACTGCAGAATATTTTCAATTTTAAAAATAACAAAAACAAGATTTTCACAAAACGGGACTAATTTTTCTTTAAACTTCTGATATGGATAGTGCTAAATGAATCTACAAGATTACATAAACCCCATATTTCTCTATGGTTTTGTTTTTTCAAAAATTGCTGTCTTTTCCACGTCATTAATATATACATTAGCGGTGATTTTTTACAAAATTGTATTTATGAGTACAAGTGCTTTAAACAATGTCAAATAAAGTTTCTCGAAAACTCAGAAGGTTTCTGTTAAAATGAACTCAAAATTCCGCATTTTTAGAAACACAAACGCCGTTTTCTCGAAAATACCTTCAATGTTTTCTTAAAACTTTTCCAACCGATAGTACTAATTGCATTGTTTAATATAACATAAAGTTATTTTTGGTGTATCCACCTGTTTTTTTAAAAATTACACAAATATAGTTTTTTGAAATATCTCTCATGCCTCCAATATGCACATTTCCCTAAATTTTTATTAATTATTGCATTTGTGAGTAGAAGTGCTTCAAATGACTTCAAATGAAGTTTTTCGAAAACTCAGTAGATACCTAAGAAAAAGAACTTCAATTTTGCATTTACAGACACGCTTAAACGCCATTTCCTTAAAACCGGCTCTAAATTTTTCAATTAAAATTGCTGTTTAAGACGAGTAATATGTCGGTTCTACTATTAGGAAAGCGAAACGTTGAAAAAAATTAAAAAAATGTGCTTTGGGCGGCGATAGATGGCAGCTGGCAAGAGAATAGGGCAAGAACGTAAAGCCAGTCCACACCAAGGAAAATAGAAATCTTTACTACGAGAACGTTAGTGCCATTCTGTAGCACAACTAGTTTATAGTTACAATATCTAAAGAGCCCTCGCGGTTTAGTTCATTGGTCAGCGTGCTCGCTATCCATGACGCGATCCCGCGTTCGATACCCGGTAGAGCAACATTACATTGTGCGCTTTTCTTGCAATACCAGTATATATTGTTGTGTGACGATGTGAAAGCTCATTTTTCAGATTGAGAAGACCAGAATACGACGTGGGGATGTTTTCGTGCTAACCAAATGTACCCCCTTAACCCATTGCCGTGAGGCCAGGGCGCTGCTAGTAGACCAGGCCCGTACGCGGGCTGTCACGCCAAGTACGATGTCTAAAGAACCGTTATACTGTATGTTATATCATAATTAGAAGCCTATTTTATTAAAATATTTAATTTATACCAGTGGTACATGGGAGTATTTTACTTGTTATTCTTGAGCAGAATGCGTGCTACGATTTGGAAAACCATGCATTTTTTCTTCGGCCGCGTTTCTGTTGCTACAAGATACTACCTTGATACTATTATCTAGATTTGCACAAGAAATTTTATGTTTCCTTTTGATTGTTACAATGATCTGCGTTGTTCGTGTACATTAATTTAGTAAACAAACCTTAGTAGAAATCTTTGAAGTTTATTATTTTGCGCATTTTATACGGTATAGTACGCTATAAGATTTGGCATTCCGGCCTTTATTGAAGCATGTAAACGCCACGAAAATGAAAGTATAAAGCTCGGGTAGGGTAGTGTCAGTGTAACAAATTCGGTACGCAGAAAAGAGTAGAATTATGTTCTAATCTCTTTAACTCAAAAACATTTCATAAAATACATTTTCAGTCCAACGTGTTCATTAAAGAAAATTTTGTACATCTTTTTTTTTCCGACGATTACAAGACATGAAATTTTACAAAAATGCTAAAATGCAAATTCAACATTTTTCAAACTACACAAAGAAATGTTATGAAAAATAGTTTTAATGAAGAATTAAAAACAGTTAATTTCGGTGTCAAGTTATTCTTCTGTAATCCGATTAATTTAACTCTCGTCAATGAATCTCTTCACAGGATAATACACGATATTACTACACGATGTTACACTCGCCCATTAGAAATTTAAATATTTCTTCCTTGTTGATTAGCTGTGACATTCTCACAAATTAGGGTTTAGGAAACATGTTGAAGAGCGGGTTTGATAGTGCGTCTTTAATATAATTCATAAATTAATAATAATATTAATAATAAATGATTTATTGTAATTATTATTTATTGAAGATTGTAGTAATGTTATTTATAGATAAAGAATAGAGAAACGCGCACAAAATCACCAAAACTGTTTGTTCAGAATACTTATTGTTTGCCGTCACTCCCTCTGTGCCACATGATGCAGAAATTTTGGCCGAACGCAACCCGCAATACGTTGGTGTACATCTGTTGAATACTTTTAGGCACTCGGGAGTTGGAAATGTGATTTTTTTTAAAAATTTTTTTTCTGCTCAAGAAACAAATTTTCAACGAGTTACTTCGTACAAGGCAAGAGGTACTCGTTAAAATTTAAAACTTTGAACTTGTTAACTCCTTTTTTTTTATTCAAGGAGGGTTCATGTAAAAAAGGACATCATTTCGTAGTTTCAATAAAACTGCAATATACAATAATATTAATGTACGATACAAATATTCTCATAGGATAATATTATTTTAGGCATTTATACTATTACATTTTTAATAACATCGTTATAATGAATATTACTGCACTTCATTTATGTTCATTTTTTATGATACTACGTATATGATACTGCCTTCGATAATTGGATAATGATAACATTACTTCACATAACAAAACAGATTGATTAAGAACCTACAAGCTTGGACAACTCTTGAATATAATAGGCACTGATGCCGAAAATATTAATTTTGAGCGAATGACCAAGGATGCAAATTATGTACTTCAACCACAACCAACTTTGCCTCATCTACAGCAAATTTGTGAATGGTGTGACGAGAGAACTTGTAATTAATTTCGTCTTAGAGAACGAATGTATCTTGAAGCTTCTTAATGACTTCAGCGCACCCTCTATTTACGCTGCCCGGACGGTCGACCTTGACCTGAGGCCTTTTCAAAGGAGCGCGTTACGAGGCCGAAGTCCTTTGTAGAGGAGCCTTTTTAAGGACTACTCGCCCCGGCGCGCTCTCCTTCAGAAAGCCTGTGTGGAAACTCGTGTTTGAAATGTTCAACGTCACTTTGCGTCAACTAGCAATGACGGTTTAATAAAGGTTTATTTTAGTATTTGAACATAATCTTCTTCCATTTGCTCTACAACCTTTTGTGTGTCTTGGCTTTCTCAATTAAGTCATTCCTTCTTTTTCTATCGTCTACAGTCACCTTTTCCTCTCTTTTTCGCCCAATACCCTTAAATCTTGGCACATGTCATCCATCCACCGAGATTTTGGTCTTTCTCTCTTTTTTGCATCTGTTGTCACCCATGCCATTTTCTTCTTTGGGAGTCTGTTTACCTGCGTTCTTTGAATATCCATTTAATTGTTTGAGCTTTATAAACCTGATGAAATTTGAACATCAAAACTATAAATATGTGAACATAAAAGCTAAAAATATTTAAACATAAAAACAGAATGGAATGTATGTTTTGCATGTATATCCCAGCATTACTCTCGACAGCCAAGATCACTTTTAACCAATCTTCGTATACGATTTACTTATAATCTGCAAAACATATTAATTAACATATTGTGTTTAATAGTATATCTCTAGAACTTAAGAGAGTTGAAGCTTAAACAGTGAGATGTAAAATTAAAATAATAAATTCGTAATACGTATAATGCAGGTGGACACGTCATGTCTGTTTAGTAGATGATTGTCATAAATAAAAATAGGATTAAGGCCCAATAATCAGCTAGTGTAAAATAAAGTACAACTTCCAAATGAAACTTTCTTCAAACCGTAGATTCCACTCGTTTTGTCCAACTCGCTGCAACTCATATTGTTTGTTAAATTGGTTAATTGTTCGTCCAACAATGAATATTTATTTGTTTTATTCAGTCAAACTAGAGTTTATAATGAACCGTTCAATACTCTTTCTCGTTATTCTGTTCGTGGCTTAACCTATTATTTCGGCGTTTATCAATCCTGTCAAAAACATTGTGAAATAGGAAACTATTTTATTACGTAATATGTTCACTCAATATTGTATCTAAAATGAATTTATACACTGTATAATGAATTGGAACGATTTTTTGGTGATTTAGAGCACGAACATTATGAATACAATAGAGCTAACGGAAAATGTTCTTCACAAATCAATCTATCAAGGATGAAAGTGAATCAGCTAGACGGAAGAAATAGGAAACGGATTAAAGAGCTTAGATCCAAGATCTTCCATTTATAAGGATTCGTCCCATTGCTTTTGAAGCGCCTCTCGCAATCACAAAGCTCTGAATTCGATTTAGTTGGAGTCGTCTCTTCACACCTCATCACCATATTTCCATTACTGCGGAAGAGGAATCTGTGCAATTTATTCAAACGCAGTCGAATCGCTTGCGTCCCCGCTTCTTGGAAGCCGAGGCAACAATGTGAACCACCCAGCCATTGCCACTGCCGCTCAGGCCACTCCGTGTCTCCTCTGCGAATCACGGCGACCCAATGCTCACATACTACGCAATATGCGCGTCCACGGATCATCCACGCCCACAAAACCTCCTTCACGGCTACAAACCAACCATCCACGCCCACAAACCAACCATCCACCTTCACACACGAAACCAAAAAACCTTCACCAAAACATTTTAAAGGCCCGTTAACCTAAACCTTCATACTACCTACAACTATGCATTGTTCACATCCATACCCGCTGCCTGTTCCGTTGCAGCTAGCCGTGCGGCCGCCGACACCTGCACATCGCTCAGCGCTATGCTCTCTCTTACAACCCAGCCGCTCGTACAACCCAGGCGCCTTAGGCCATCTCTTCTCCATCGCCTCTCCAACTCTTCTCCTACCTTCTTCGCCCCCCATCGTCCTCGCTGCCACCCCGTCCCTCTCCGCTCCAGATGTCGCGACGAGGGTTGCCCTCGTTACAGAGTTGTAAACGAGTTAGGGCACAGGGAGGGGAGGAAGAGGGAGAGAGAAGCGAGGCGCGACCGGTTGATGGAAGGGGAATGTCTGGGTGAGATGAGGGTCAAACGAAGTGACGAGCAGAAAAAGTATGCCAATTGGAACGAAGCAAGTGTTGATTGAATGATAGAAAAATAAATTGAGTACAAAGAAAAAGGAAAACTGTGTAAGGTACACGTAGGAACATATTAAAGGACACATGTAAAAAAATATACAAACATGAGAAAAATAGAATAAATATAAAAAATGAAAAAAATATGGAAGACGATGACGATGACAATTTCCATTATAATGAAGGGAATTGTCTCATACGTGTGAAATAAATCCAAACTACTAATCAAACTTCACCACCAGGAAATATAACAATTCTGACTACCCGTCGTAACTCTTTTTCATTTCATTGAAGCACTTTTTTCTTCCTTTTCGTTTCATATTCCAGCCTGCCTTCACGATGTGAGATTCTCAAAAAAATGGGCTAAACACTTATTTGGACTCTTGATATTTACTATTGCAATTACAGAGCCCTGAATATATGAGAGGAGAAAATATTGAAGATTGGTAATTGAAAAAGGCCGTAATTCTCGTGCGGATTACACAATTAAAATAATTATCCCATAAGGTTGTGGTAAATTATATCATTCTTTATCAAGTGAAGATGACTGGCGAATTATTATTTTCCAAAATATGTCGAATGGTAATCCGGGTCGGTGTTACTTGGGATAATATCTCAACTCTCTGAGTAAGTTTTACATCTTTGAAATTGTGTTGTGGCAACTATTGTACTTTCTGAGGGAGAATATCCTATTAAAAAATATTTTAATAGGGATGCTCACTTCAATCTAAGGTGCTTAAATCTTAGCAACGATTTTTCGTTTATTGATTAGTAAATTCGAGCGCAACACCAGATAAGGACATTATTCCCATAAGTGTAGCGCATGTTTTCCCCTGAGATGTGTCTTATCTTCCCCCGCTGGATGACAAGATTCGAAGCCGATCTACCGTTTCCTAACCAGGTATTTCCACCATCGGGGCACCACCTCAGTCGGGGCAAGCTCTAAGCTACCGATCGGTATGTTAGTGTAGAGCATGTAAGTGTGTAGTATGTTAGTGTAGGGCACGTGTAGTAGTGTTGGATATGTTAGTGAAAGTGTGTGTAAGTAAGGGGTGAGGATAAGACAAACAAGATGATGGGAAGATAGCCCGCGGTCCTTGGCCCGTTTGTAAGGGTACTGCTCCGGCATTCGCCTGGTATTGATATGGAATACCACGAAAAAACTACCGATCAGAACCACCGGTCGCTAGAATTCTCCTCCAGTTAGCGACTGAATTCGACCTAACTATCTAGTTAGTGGCAAAAACCTTGCCACCGTCGGGACTCGAACCTAGGACCACCCGTCAGACGCACTGGAATTGCTCCCTGAGCCGTCTCTCGATTTTTCTTAATTATTTTTGTTCCACTACAATGAAGGAATCCGTAGACATGTCTGCAAGGCATTGCAATGCTCGGTATTGTAGAGCAAGGCGGGAGACGGTCAGCGCCGGGCCAGATGCGGCGGAGTGAGAAGAGGGGCAGAATGGAAAGGAACTAGGGAGATTGCGACGCAGATGAGTGGGACGGAGAGAACAAGGGCAAATGCAGACAGAGAGAACAACGCAGGAACAGTGAGTACAATTCAGAGTCAGTGAGACGGAACCAGGTGGGGAGCAGAAAGTTCGGGATGTAAATAAAATTACTTCCATTTTAAACTAAGGTAGAATGGGGGGACACAGCTATTTTTCCTCTTTCCTCTCAAATGTATGATTCTTATAAATAAATGTACCTTATACTAGTAGACGCTTCAGTCAGTGTTTAAAAAGTTGATTAAAAAGACATCTTTTTCCTCGGACGTATGCCTCAATTCCCGCATAAATAAACCAATTCATTGCAAACTAAGTCTTATCACAACAAAGCAATCTAACTGCCCGAAACCAATGTTTTGGCACATAGGCGGCTAACATTAGTTCAAATTTGGCGCAGCACTTGAAATTCAATCATCTATAGCAATTCTTTGGCGCTAATTCACAGCAAAGGGTGTACATTTGAAACATCCCGCTACGTAGTTTTTTTCTGCAAAAACCCCGGGAGGCCTTCCAGAGAGAAAGGCAATACATTTTTCGTATGAAACTCTTTGCAACGACTGAACTGCTTTGAAATGTTGAACTAATTTCTAAGAATGGAGTGAGAGCGCGCCACGGGGCGGGCATCAAGAAACGAGCAGAGAGATTTCATATTATCGCAATTTCGCGGAATCCTAGCCTCCTTCCACTTGCGACACGACGCGATTGCATTGTTTGAAGATCGAGAAGCCGAGCGATTGCGCACCGCGCTCATGCAAAGAGCGAAGGAATTGAAAGTTAGGATTTTACATTGGTAGTGGTCTTAGTTCACAGAAGTGCAGATTTTTTCGTGAAGAGATTTTTGGCGCGGAGCCTCTGCCTAACATTTTATCACGCCCCAATTACGACAGAAAAAAAAATTATTTTCGCCCTGACAAGAATTTTCCCTTGTGTCAAGGGAGTGAAGAAGGTAGGAGTCTTGTTTTTTCAAACGAAACATCTTCAAATGCTCTCCCAATAAATCCCAAGTTATTTTGCAGTCTCAACACAATGAATTGAGGGAATCGGAGTTAACAAACAAGGGTGAGATCAGCACTAATGAGGTAGCGCTTGACGAGGAGGAACGTGAAGAGATAAACTCTTGGACACTGATAATTCTCTGTAATTCCAAGAACAAATAAACCGGAAATTGAAACGAGAACGCTATTGTTTTCCGTTCGACCAGGCCCGTTACTCCCATAGAAAACACTCAGTTCTCTCCTTTCTTGGCCTTCATTTAAGAAAGAGGGGACAGAGAGGGAGGAAGACAGATAGGAAGGGGAGAGGCAGAGAGGAAATCAGAGATGGGGAGAAGTAGCGATAGAAAGTGCCAGAGAGAGAGGGAGAGAGATTCGAGATCTATTTCATTCTCATTTTATGACCAAAAATTGAGCGTTTAACACATTTAATTCTGTTGTCTTTTTATTAATAAAGAACGAACAAGAAATTTGAAATCATAATATCAATATTATAAAAAGTAGTTGTGAAAATAATTACTAATAGTTATAATCACTAATAGTCAGACTTTACTGTCATGCTACCGTATGATTTAATACAATTTTCTAAACTTTTGAAGTCAGAATGTTGGAATCATTTCAAAGGCTCAAAGCTGTAACATGCCACGAAAGGCTTTTGTACGTAGCAAAAAAAAATTATGATATTCAAATCATTAAAGTTAGATCACTATCACCACCACCATCACCACTATTATTACCACCAACATTACCACCATCTCCATTACCACTACCACTACCCCTATAATAATAATAATAATAATAATAATAATAATAATAATAATAATAGTAATTATTATTATTATTATTATTATTATTATTATAGAGAGGGTTGTAATTGGGGGATCCGATAAGAAAATATGCAAGCAAATATGTACTATATCTCTTTTTCTGACACAATCAAGAATATCAATTATAACATTAGCTTCTTATCACATGATTGCGTATCACACCCCATGTTCACACTGACGCCCGATTGGCTCCATCAATTGATCGCTCACCGTAGAGGGTTTGTTTTACTTGCTTAATTCTTGTAATGTAATGCGAGCTGTTCAGGGCTTCTACAACAATATCGCGATGTCGATTCACACCTCTCACAATCTATTAAATTCAATAGTGAAAATGTATCTTGTGTGGGTCAGTAATGCCGTAGCGGCAAAATGTATTAGCGCATTGTAAAATTCGCAGCTAATTATTGGTATACCGGAAGGTAATAGGTTCGAGAGTAGATTTCTGAGAATTTTTGTCACGATCTATGCAGATGAATATGACTACTCGTCTCCCGAAACCAATCCACCGTTTCCGTGATTTCAACTGGTCAATTATAATAATTGACCAGTTGAAATCACGAAAAGGATGGTTTGGTTTAGGGAGGTATAATTCCTAACAGCGGGTCATGATTCTTCATGGAATCTTTCCTTTTACTTCTTGTTCTCACTTCCATACACAAGGAAAGAGGCTGATTAACCACCACCATAACGCCTTCCCTCTAAAACATCAAATGATTGAGGTAGCATTTTGGAAAAGAACTATCGAAATATCCACTATCGAAAAGAGTGAGAGAAGGAGAAAATACAATTGCCATGTTCCAAATCATAGTTTTGAGGACTCTGGCTGATTCCCTTTCTAAATCATCATTTTCTTCCATTATCATTATGTAGACTTCGTTCTACACAGATACGAAGCCTGCTTCATTAAATTTTGCTTTAAGTTTTTAATACTATTTTCTCCAGAAAATTGAATCACATTTTTTAAAATCAATGTTTATGTACCGATAATAAGAGGGGTTTTGTTATTAACATAATATCACAATGCTATGTATATAACAACGAACAAACCAGTGGAAAATACAAATATTGTATCGTTTCAACTGATTGAACTAAATTAGTCGATGACGTGCACAGGTGCATTTACACCCATGCATAAATAATCACATTGTGCAGAAGGCGCAAGGGACAGAGAAATTACTCGCCTGTATTGGCTTGCCTGAAATTTTGATGACTATGTTTTTCGGTCTATGGCTCATAAGTACAGTTTTAAAATGAAATGATAATAATACCTTAATCTGCTCACTACGTATTCTTCTAATATTCAAACTATTCTTATTTTGCACTACAATTTAATTGTTTAACCAGTTTTCTTTTCATTGCGCTATGCAACAGATCTGACGTGTGTTCAAACTATCTCACCACTCCACAAAAAAATAATAGGATTTTATCTGTGGTATTTTCGTGTAACGTACATGGTGTAAATTATTGCCTGAAGTATTACCATAATTAATAGTATTAACATTTTTAATCATTTATTTAATCAATAGAAAAAATAATTTGATACCCATTGCAGCAGTAAATTTTATTTTCAGATAACTGCAGTAATGACAATCTCCTTAGATTTGTATTCTAATCAGATTGGAAATACGTACTGGTTTTGCTATTTGTCATCTTTACAAATGCTTATACTTCTGCAAAGTTTCACTAAGCGAGCAATAGTAATGGAGATGAAATTATGAATTGAAGGTTATTTGCTGAGGAACTGTGTACAGAAGCAGGACTCTGAAGTAAGACGAAAAAACAAAACTCCCGCAATTAACTTTACTTGGGAAGAGAAGTTTGCATTCATCTGTGTCGGCATCTTGAGATGAATTTGTAAATGCTTTAGAGACAGTTCGCAGTTTATTTGCATTTCCATATACACCATGCAAGAAAATGATGAAAACAAATCCTCATAAAGTGGTGTGCTAATTTGAAGGATATGTCCCCAATTAATGACATAGTGGTGTATGTAAAATAAACAAATATACAGAATACGACTTTCCAAAGGTCATCCGATACACCAATTTAATAATTTTATATTGTTGTGCTGCAGTATATCTCTACCTTAAACCTTCTATCTCTTGAGATCTAGTGATCTCCAATTTCAGCCATGAATTTAATTTCGCTCCTTTTGCAGTTTTAGCGACTGTGTGATATATGCCGGGACTATGGATACAATGTTTTCCAGTAGCAAATGGATATATTAACAGGACAATAAAATTTTAACATTTAGCTCAGGAGAGTCTTTTATGCTGAAGATTCTTTTACATAACTGAGAATGTGTGAAATGGGATAACAGTCTTGGAACCCTTTACAAGGGAACGCATTCATCGTTTTTTACACATTAAATCTGCGACTTCGAAGCCGAACTCGTGTAACTCCACGGTACGCACTATAGAGCCATTCCATGTCAAATTGCACAAGACTGGACACTTTTTCAAAATGCACGATTTTTTTTTAAACCTGAACATTAAAAAAAGAGACACTTTTTTTACTTGCCTGAAAATTGATTATTTGTGTTCTAATGCCTGTATTACATTTTGGAATTTACGCGCACTTCCCAAAATATGATCAGTTGTTGCTCCGAATGTACTTAATATAAAAATTTCTGGTTCGTTTTATTTAATATTTTCAAATATGTATTTTATTCCTCTGTAAATCATTTTTTCACAAAATAAATATTTCATTTAAAAAATTTAATTTTTCTATATAAACTCCATGATACAAAAATTTGACAATTATACGCTTGTTTATTGTTCAATTTTCTATAAAATACGACAACAAAAAAGTGAGCACTCATCACATACAGTTCTAAAAACTCAATTCTAAGTATGAGTATCTGCCTACCCACGCACTAACGAATTGTGTTCGGTCAGTCTTTGATCCAAATGCTGAAGAATTATAAAATGGATGTACGTCTGCCTGATTACGGTTTTAAGAGTTATTAGTATTTCAGACTCTGCCCCCAGAACGGATGGGTGACAACAAAAGGAATTCTACTACTGCTTTTTCTCGTCTCAGCGAAACGAATTTTACTGCCGAGTCCCTTTGCGTCCTAGGGAGGGGGTGCTCGCCTGACCGTGCTTGTAAAATACGACATACCACTTGTCAAGGGACACGAATAAAATTTTCTGAACATCAGTCGCAATACGCTTCTTATAAAGAGAAGAGTGCTAGAGTTTGTTCTGTAAATCGTGTGTACACTGTACAGCATGAATAGAGATCATCGTATGAAATACGACAGATTTTTCAATCCATTTAATCTTTCTGATCACGATTTTATGACAAGAAAATCAAGACGCGTGAACCACGAATAGTGAAACTTGATTTAGAGGAGTCATTAGATCGGCGAATTTGTGATTTGTGTAGAAAAGCGTCGAGATCAGTGGCTCCCGTGGCATTAACGAAAGTTGCAGTTTTATATAGTTTAAGAAGTTTAAAAAGTTGCAGTTGCAGTGAATATAGTGAAAATAGTGGAAATCAAGGAAATGACAATTTAAGCTCTTTAAGTTCGTTTGCAAAATGAATGTAGAGAAAATAAGCAAGAGTTTCATTGCAATAGAAGAAACGCACGTGAAGAAAACAAAATTGCATCAAAAACGGTATTCCCATGAGAAATTTCAGAAAGTACAAAACGCTATCACAGATAATTTTTTTTTCACACTAAAGATCTTTCAGTCCATTAAAAAATCAGACAATAAAGATATTATTAAGAAACTTCTCGATTTCTCCTCTCAATCGATAACAAGACGTTTAAAATTTAAATTTTGACAATTTTTTATGTTGGACATATAATAAAATTAAACGACAATACGCAGTAACCGAACACACGATAAGAATAATTTTTTTGAAAAAATTATTCACAGAGGAATAATATACACAATTCAAATTATTAAATGAAACAAACCAGGAATTTTTGTTTAAGAGCAACAATCGATCATATTTTGTTCAAAAATTTAATATAGGCATAACTACACAAATAATCAATTTTCAGGTCAATAAAAACACATTTCGTATGTTTTTCCCCTAAAATATTGAGTAAAGAAAGTGGAATTTTGTCCAGACCTGAAAGTAAATTCGGTAAGGCATTAGAACTGTGCATTGTGACGATAGTTTAGGAATTCTAAGGTATGCGAGTACATATATTTGAAGTGAGGTTTGAGGGACCAGAAAATTTTAAAATGTCAGTCACAACGTGAGTCACGAATCCAGCATTTAATATCCAAATACAATAGTGAAGTTGCACCACCTCAAGAAATACTGAAAATACTGCTTCATCTAAAGAAACCGACGGCCAGTAACGTAAGAAAATAGGTTGCAAATTTTTAAAAATTAATTTTTTATTATTGATCAAACAGTTCCACTTTTTTTGACATTCAAGAATAAATGTTTTTGCGTATATTATTAGATATGTATAAATACGTAATAAAATACGCAAAATACATTTATTCTTACAGTATATTAGTCTTATAGTATTCCTCAAATAGTATATAATACTATATGTAATAACATATACAAAATACATTTATTCTTGAATTTGAAAATTAAGTGGAACTGTTTGATCAATAATAATTGATAGACATGCATTGAAAGAAAAGAAAGTAAGTTTAATATTTTTAAGTTACTGAGATCCGACTTTGATTTTTTCTAGTGTTATCAACAATACGCTAGTGCGCTTAGAAATAATTTTAAAGATTTTCATCTCATCAAGTTTACAAAAATATTAAGTTTTCAAAAATTAATTTTTTTGAAAGATTGAAAATTCAGAAAAATGAATATTTTCAAATATCTCAAAAATTAAACATGTTTTTACTTTTCGAATGGAATTTAAACGGAGTTTCTAGAATTAGTGTATTCAAATATGATATTTTAATGTTGGTGATGAAGTTAATGATGTGCGTTTTTTAGCGAATTTCAATATGCAATATTTACGACAATAATAAAGTCAGAAAAAAATAAAAAATACACGTTAACTTACTTGAACCAAAATAGAAAAAAGGAGAAAATAATTAAAAATATGAAGGGCAAATTTTGGTATTTTTTGTGCGATTTGACGTGAAATGCCTCTATACAGGATGAGTCACTTAACATTAGCACCACCTACAGCTTTTGAACGGTTGAAGTTATTGCAATGCAGTTTTCACGGAAATGCATGAGGAAAAGAGGGTAATTAATACATGTATTCATTTGTATTTTTCGAGATATTGAGGTAAATGGTTTTCTTTAAATAGAAATATATATTTTTTCTAGCTTATCATGACGTGCGTAAAAAACACACACATAACAACAAATATACATATTGTCATATGTCGCACAAGAATTTTTTGAGTAATTTTGATTTTTTTGCGACGCGTATATAACGGATATTGTAACGCTTCGAGCACATGCTAGCAGGGAGAGTGCTGAGCATTTTTGATTGGTGGACTGTTACCTTTAAAATATACTACGCTAAACACGAGTCGCAAAAAATCAAAATTAGTTAAAAAATGGTTATCTAACCTACAGCTACAATCTCTGCTACAGATATGCAAGAAGAAGACTCAGAAGAGGAAAATATTTGCGATAAACGAGATATTTTATAAGCTTTAAGAGAAAATGTAAGTAAATGATGTAGAGGGCAAAACATTTCAATACTGAAGAGATATATTGCAGGGAGAAGAGAAATCAATACGTTCTGCGAGAGCAACAACGTACGAGAGATATGACACTTCCGGCAAACAAATCGTTGTCTCTTGAGTGTGCGTTGTCAATACGAATAACGAAATGCGCGAGCGAGACATTTGGCTAACTGCGAGGGCCGGAAGGTCTGTTAACTTTGTTAATACGAATGCCGCACACCATGTAATTCATTTTAACATTGTGCCTTACACGCTGCATAGTCGGCCAGAGTACTTACAACTCTGCGCACAACGAACGTTGTTTGCGAGTTGTCAGCCTAGGTTCGCATTATGGGAATGAGATATGGAATGAAATGTCAGATCAATGCGAACACATTACTCGACTGTTATACATTTTGCAGTATTGAGGTCAAAATGATTAATGAACAGACGCTAGAACTGAAGCTAAAATCTCATAAAAATATATTTGGTACGTTAACTTGCGAATGGTGAAAAACGTTCGCTTCAACAAAAATAAAGAGAGTAAACCTAAACATTTAAATATAGAAATGAAAAATGTAAAGGTGGTATTGAATGTGGAAATTACTTTGTCAAAAGAAACAATCACTGCGAAGCTGTCTTCTCACGAATCAATAGGTTCATTACAAAAGAAATTGATCCTATACCCACATACGAAAAAATTAATAACCAATGTTCATTGTTTTGGGCTTCATAATGAAGAGAAGGTATAAGCAATTTAAAGCGAGTACACGGGAAGTCGGTTAAGCCAAGATTGCTGTAGCACAAAACAGTGTTATAAGGCTAATCTCCTAATACATGTCAAAGTTCTAATTGAAATTTCAGTGGGCTCCATCAAGGAGCAGATTAATTTGACATTCATACCAGAGACAAACAGTTGGTGCTACAATATCACTTACTTTCTGGCATTACTTCTAACTTCTGTAATTTTCGAGTTCAACGAAAATGAGACCTGCGTCATTTTTAACAGTCTTTTTCTTTAACCGTGAAAAAATGTAAATAAAATAGTTAGGGCAGTTTTTGAGAAATATTTCTTTTGTAAATTTCATGAACTTAAAGTATAAATTACATATTCTTTTTAAAAATGTGTACACGACCTTATTTAAAGATCTATTTTCTTAGAACAGATTTTATTTAAGACAAACATCTTCAACATTGAACATTTGCAATATTAATTTTTTTATAATTTTCGAAACTACAGAAAGTTCGCCGAAAATCTGATTCGCGACATCTTTTAACAACCTTTGATACATACAAGGAGAAAATTAAAAGAAAAATTTGGAGCAGATTTTGATAAAATAGATTTAAATTGCCCCATTCACGTACAATGACATGAACATTTTCAATTATCGAAAAATTGCAAATGATTTTATTTCAACAACTGTCTGAAAAACATATTTCATGCAGGAAAATTTTTTGTTGTTGTCGATAGACGACGAAAAATTCTGAGTTTTAAACAAAAATAAGATCTGCAGCATTCTTTTAAGCGTCCATTAGACTATCCGAGTTCAAAATTTAATCAAAACATTTGGAACCATTTAAAAAAAACTGTGAAAATATTACCATTGATCGCACATTATCGTTTTTCATCAATCAATTTTTCGGTATCAAGAACTCACAAAACTGATCCTGTCTACACAATTTTCTATATGCTACACTAAATAGCATACACTTTCCACTTAAAGTCGTGATAACTAGGCATATTCTAGGCATTGTCGGATCCCCTGGGTTCCCTAGACGTCCCTACGGGACCAAGAAGATCATATTCTGCATTTACTGCCAGCAATATTAAATTGTTCCATCGTAATTTAGAAATTGTGTGTAGAGCTTAAAAGAGCTTCTGACAGACATTAACGAGATAGTCTTAATCTCCTCGAGACATGGTCCCCAACGTCTTGAGGGCACTGATTGTTGATCGTGGCATAGCCCAGAGGTTCCAACCAACACAGGAAGGATTATGGCCTTGGGCACCCCATGAATTTGGGCTGCCAGAGGAATGACTGATTAGTACTTTACCACTCTTTCCTCTCCTGCTTTTAGAAGGTTAGACCTATCGTCGTGGCGGACAGTCACATTGACCACGTGGACCCCCTCCCGGCTTTTTATTACCAGGTCAGGTTTGAGTCTAACCCCTTCGGCAACGGAGAAAGTGGCTTCCGTGGACACCACAGTGTCTGATTTCCGGAGGATCTTCCCCTCTATAAAATTCTTTATCTCGTCATGACGCTTCATTCTAGCTGTTTTCGTAAAAATGCACTGACCTAGGATGTTATTCATAGTTTCTACCGCTGTATTACACTTCCTGCAGTACACATCCTCTCTGGGCCTTCCTCTACTAAGAGTAGATTTATGGCCAGCGGTATTTGATCTCAAATGGAGTGCAGTGTTGAAAAGACCAGGTTTCAGAAGATTATAGTCTTTCAAAAAGGCATTTCCAATCGGATCGTTTATACGCACCTTAACTGCTCTCCCTTGGGGTCCTAGCTTCTCCCAGGCGGTTACCTCGTCATCGGCGCATTTCTTCTTATAAGATATTAATCCTTGTTCAATATAGGGCCAGTTGAGTCAAAATGCTATGGCAGTTTTAAATGTCCGTTGGTAGAAACTCGGACAGGAGCTCAGCCATCCGCAAATGGTATCTGCAGATTTTTTAGTCGTAACCCTAGGTTCAGCGCTTCCCTAGGAACGTGTTAGGCGAGCTACAGCAATGTAGGAACTGTTTGACTGTCACTCTGATTTGACAGTCCGCTTCCCTGAGCATCGACATACATGGCATAGATAAAACTAATTGGTAGAGGTAATGTGGCATTATGTAGGTGTGAAGTAATGCCAACTTCTGAGTGGGCTTTAAATGCGCCTTCTGTAGCTTCGTCACTGCTTCCATCAAATTCGATATGGATGTTTTACATGGGAAGCCGTTCCAGATAGAGTAGTTAACTCCCAAGTATGTTAGGGTACGATCATCACTGACCAGAGGAATTCTCTCCCCCAACCTTTCCAGACAAGGGTCTTCAACGAACCAGTATCGTTCAAAGGTTGTAATTCAGAAAGATGAAAACTTCGCAACGGACAATGTCATTCCGAGGGCCCCAAGATATTCCACCAATTAGTTTTCTCCTTTGTCATGTTAACTTGGACGCTGAATGTATTGCATAGTAGAGAAATTCAGGGAGATATACAAAATCAGTGTGAAAGATGAAAGTCAAAGATGAATATTGTTGTCTCAATTTCTCTTTTAAAATAAACTACATTGAGTTTTTAGAAATAGAGTTATGTAAAGTTGAAACTGTTACCCTATCGAAAGGAATCACCGACAACTAGAATCGATATCATTAGTAAGCATCTCATCCCCCCTTCCAAAAACGATACTCAGCATTCAAAAAAATAGGATATTAGATGTAGATCAGCGCCACGAAATAGGTGATAAATTTAGCGGAGAGAGCTCTGTATGTATGTATAGTTATTGTTCTTCCGTAACCAGTTGGATTAGCTGGAACTTTTCTCCTACATAGAGATTTTCTACTACATAGAGATTTTAGAGATAAAGTTATGTAAAAATTCAATTTTTTCTCAGTCGAAAGGAATATCTGGCAATTAGAAACGACATTAGAAGCAAGCGTCTTATTCCCAAAAAACAAAGCCGATACCCAGCATCAAAAAAATAGGAAAATATAAGTAGATCAGTGCCAAGAAATCGGTGATATATGTACAAGAGAGGGTACTGAATGTATGTAAAGTTATTGTTCTTCCGTAACCAGTTGGATTAGCTGGAGCTTCTTCTCCACACACCTCGTAACTCAAGCCATACGGCCCTTGTGCTCCCACACTAATCACATCACCAGCGCCCCCCAGAGGGCGGTCAGGGCTGAAAGAGAAACAACTTGGAGCGCGTCCAGATCGCCGGCCCGAACGCGCTCGCACGCTCGGTGGGAGCAGCAGAAACATCTGCTTTTTCCGATACATTCCCCGAGAGGCTTTTTTTGCGCGATCTTATTACGAGCCCGCGACGCCTTTACAGCCCGCGCGCAAGTGCTATCTGTCGCTACGGTTGCTATTTCCTGTTCCAACTCGCTCCACGAGATTCAAACAGGCAGCTAGAAACAAAAGAATGCGGTCGGGGGTGGGACGTTGCGAAAGTGAATGAAAAGAATCGAAGGTAGGGGAAAGAGAGGGGTAGCGAGAGAAATGGTAAGATAACGAGGGCACACGAGTACAGGCAGTTTGGGGGGAGAGAGGAAAGAGGATAGAAGGAAAGCGTGTTTGTTGTAGAGAGAGAGAGAGAGAGAGAGAGAGAGAAATGTGGAGTGAAAAAGAACAGAAAGAAGAGCTTTTGCGTATGAGAGAGGGTGCGCTGACGCCAGAGCGGGATACTTGAAAGAAGAGGAAGAGTGTGTGAGAAGGAGAGAGAGAGAAAGCGGAAGCGAGAGAGAGAGAGAGAGAGAGAGTGTGACAGAGATCAATATGGAGAAGAGTGCAGGTGAGAGTGAATGGGCGAGAACGTGCGAGAGGGGCAAATACACAGTTGCGAGATGTTCATAACTTCCTTTTCTTACCCTTCCTTCCATAGACTGTGCTCTGGTCGAGACCGAACGCCGTCTACCAGGATGGCGAGGAAACGGAAACAAAAGACGTCGGCCACCGGCCCTTCCCATGCGCCGTGGGCAGTGGACCTTCGCAAGGCCATTCAGATGTTTTCGCCGGAAAGCGATGGCTCTGCGCTGTGAGTGGCTCTGCCAGACATTCGCACATTGTTTTCCTAGGAGGGAGACCCGGGCGGACGCGGAACAGAAACCTTGCATGGAACGATGAGATCACAGACACACGCATGCCGACGCACGTGTACACACATACACCTACGAGCTTCTGCATTTACGCACACACGCACACACATCTACCGCTCGCACGTACAAACGTACGGCCGACTGCACTCGCATGTATACGCGTACACAAACACACACACGCATGAACGCAATCGTGCACTCTTAAACACTGTTTTCTTTTCATGGACCCCTTTATCGAGCTAGAATCTATACGTTAAGAGTTTTAAGTTCGTTTAAGATCTTTAAAACGTTAAGAAGTTTTGTTTGGAAATGTGTATGAGCATTCTACTCTAACACATTTTATTATCTTTACTTGAAATAAAAGGTCGTGATCCCAAGTTGTTTTATCACTTAGTTCTTAATGAAAAGTTTTATTGAAAAAGCTCTAAATTTCAAGAATGCAAGGCCTCTTGAAATTAAAAGAATGAACGCTTATCTGCTTCATTTGATCATTACATCGTTTTCACGACCTTCCTTGTAGTGTATTGTCTTGCTCTGTTTGATGTGAGAGTTGCAATAGATCTATTGAAAGCAGATAATGTTTCATAGCAAGTTTCTAACTTCAGTGATTAATGAACGTTTGAATCCTATGATTAGTGAGTGAATATAAACGCAATCTTCAGTAATTGTCGAACATGTGTCTACAAAAATGTTGAGTAATTATGCTTATTTGTGATGCATTTCGTTTTTGAGTTACTGTATATTGCACAATTTCCTGCTGTACTCCACAACACACAATATGAGCAGATTTTCATAAATAGAACATATTACCATTACATTTCATTTTCATGTTCATTGAACTATGTGTTTACAGTGAGTAATTATTATATTGTTCCAGAATTAGTAAACGGTTCTCAATTCATTAGTCTTCAAAAGTAACTACTGAACGATATGAAAAATATTTTGGGGGTTTTTGTTTTTCCGTGACGGGCTTACATAACACTTTTCTGTTGGCTGCAACTTTCTTACACGTCTTTCTTTTGTGCGAAGTATTCGCACGGGTACAGCTAGTCGAAGTTTTATTACAGTAAGTCACCGCTGTGATTAATGGCAAGCAGGCAAAGTAAATAAGTGAAGGTCATATTTTGTCGTGTATTGATGTCAGTAGGAGGGTTCTATTACGTTTCAAAATGTCTCTCACAAAGAAAACGTCTGTGTATTTCGTCGAAATCAAATGGGCAACCCTTTGTTCAGTGCAACGCGCTTACGGACAGAGAGGGTTGTGACAGTGAAGTCAGTCATCGTGGAAACGAACAAGCCAGTTTCCGCCTGTCCTCTTCTGTAACTAATTGCATGTAACTCATCAATTAATCATGAAATATCATTTATTCCTGTAACTTACATCATCTGGATTCCAAAAACATTAATTATTTCAGACTGCCACATATTCCTTCTGATTGTTTATTTTTTAAAATATCTGGAACTATACCGTATAAAGTACCGTAAAAATACGGTAAAAAGAGGAGTTTCTACGAGATAAAGTCTTGCCAAATATTAATCTTTTATAGTCCTTTCACACTTGACAGATATATGGCCACACATTAGTGAAATTTGATCTGAATATTACTATAAAACTTAATTTAGTAAAAATTAAACATTCCAAGTAAAATACCAGGTGGTAGCCTTGTACCTAATCATCGATATTTTATTATATTTAAATTAAACTGTTCAAATCGCTTATATTACAGAATCGCAAAATACGTCTTACAAGAACTTAGTAATATGTACACCATTGTTCTAAAACATTACGTTAGTTGATTTTTCGTCTAAAAATGAAAGAGTTCTCTGTTTAATGAATCAGGTATTAAACCCCTTTCATTCTCCCTGAACATGGTTGAAACGACTTCTGTCAATGTTCAACTGACCGACGCCAATAACATCTGCTCCGCGAACACCCATAATACACATCGAAAAGTACACAAATGAGATCTGGGCTTCTACATAAAAATCCATATCCGTCGCCCTAGTATAAAACGTTCTCCCAGCCTTATTGGCGTATCCAACCGACCGGCTGTTATGAGCCTTTGCGATCGCACGACGCCAATACCCCGAATGGATATTCCTCGCAGACCTCGAAAACCCATGTTCGGAGCGCAAGCGTTGGTGCAGAGGGGAGTGAGGCAGGGTGGGCGGGGGTAGGCTGACCCACTCGTGGGCTTCGGCGTTGACCATCACGCCCACGGGCTACGACAGAGCGGGAGGGCGAACAAATGAATGTTGGCAAGCGCCGGGACATCGATCGCGCGCCGCATGAAAGGCTGTGACCGGGGTTGGGGCATGCGGGGAAGCGGGGCCGGGCACAGGCGGAGTGGAGGGAGAGGAAATGGCTAGGGAAGAGGTAAAAGGGCTGATGACGTAGATGATGACAAAAGTTAGTGAAGAAAATATAAAGAACCTGCAAGTAATACAAAACAAATCCTTACGCAGAATAACCAAAGTCCCATGGTAAATCAGCAAGAACCACCTTCATAGAAAGTTAAAACTAAAACCGATCAAAAATTTTATTTCAATAATTTCCCAATCATTCTTTGAATTGTTTAAAAAACCCTGTGACGCCTTATTTTCATTAGAAAACACGTACCAAAACTCCCAAAAGAATCAGATTACGCTCTGCAAAAGATAATTTAAACCCCCGTAATCAAGTAAACCTAAATCGTTTCAAAAAGTTCCAAAAACTTGATAATAAATAAAAAAACAACTAGCAATTAGGTATCTTCCAATTACGAATATACAGAAGTAACCATATGGCAACAATAATTAGGAATGGTCAAGCCTAAAAGTAAATCGAATGTATTTATTAATGCCCCTGAAAGACAGCAATGCTGAACAGGTGAATAAATTTTTTAAAGAAGCACGGGTGGAGTGGAAAGAATGGAGGTAATTGTCTGGCGAAGAGGTGAAAGGGCGGCTGAAGTGGGTGATGGTGGTGGTGGTGGTGGTGGTGGTGGTGGTGGTGGTGGTGTGGTGGAAATGCCCCTTTTCCTTCAACGCCCCCTTTCCCTCAACGCCGCCTCTTTTCCCTCAACGCCGCCTCTTTTCCCTCAACGCCGCCTCTTTTCCCTCAACGCCGCCTCTTTTCCCTCAACGCCTCTTTTCCCTCAACGCCTCCTTATGACCCCTCCTTCGCCACTCCCTACTTTGCCACCCTCTTCATCATCTTCCCCGCTTGCAATGGGGCGTGAGCAGAGCATGTGCGTGATCGCGATCGAGATCAGCTGCGGAAGAGGCAGCAATATGCTCTGTCGACGTGTAGTTGACGCGTGGGCTCCTTTGAGGAAGGGATGATTTCACGTAATACGCGAAGAGGGGAGAGGGCGAGAAGTGAAGGGGTGTGGAAGGGTCAATTAAATTACACTTCACCATAAGCGGCTGAATTCAAGCCTTTTATACGAGCACATATAATTTAAAATGTTTAGGGCAATATTCGTCGATTCCACAACAATGGAATTGATTATAAGTTGATTTGAACTTAATAAGCTGGCAATAGCTCCTATATTTATAGAATGAAAAAGAATAATATGGAAGAAAATTTTAATGTTGATAAATTATTGTAATTTTCGTGTATTTCAAAGCATTAATTAATTTATTTTTTGCCAGAGTTAATATTAAGATATTCAAAGTAGTGAGATATAATTTAATTCTTCACCACTAAGAATGTGAACAAGATTATTAATTTTGTATATGAATTAACTGGTCCTCCGCAGAGATTTTCAAAGCTCTCCTTTGGTGATTTTCTGATATGTTTGAAGATATTTAGTGATTTTACGAAATAAAAATAATATATAACAAATTCACGATAATTTAGGAATGAACGCGATGGTGTAATGAAACTCAAAACAGATTAAGAAATCTGCAATAATATGTGCTCAATATTTCCATATTTTCGTGGAAATGCAATTAACGAGTTTAAATGTGATATGCGAGAGAACAGGAATCATAGTATCACTTGAAAACTGCACGCCACACGGAAAACAAAAAGTTTGACTTTCACGCTAAAATACCGATAATAGTCTAAAGGGGAAATTGAGAAAAAACAAATGGTCAAAGTTCCCAATTCATGTTAATTTATTTTTCGCGTGACAGAAGCTTCTAGCCTGGATTTCATCCAATGGAGGAAAAATTAGTAATTTCATTTCATAACTGCATGCAAGAAACCAATCAAATTAAGAAGTCGGTAAAACTGTGAAAGTATTTATTTTCTATTCACGTGTTTGAAGTTACATCTTGGATGTTGAATCTCGCTACCTAAATCAAAAGAGTATAACGAAATAAATTCATAACTAAAACATTGTAAATAAATTCTATTTCTTTTCTTCTTTTTGTTCCAGGTCGCATTTTTCGAGGTTTCGAGGTTTTATTTGATTTGCACACAATCAAATGAAAGAATTTTTACAATATAATATTAGCTAAGAGAATTAATATTTTTCTCAGCACCAGTAAAAGTTAATACTAAAAATTCGTCCACTGCGATGATTTCTGATCTGGATGAAATTGTACACGATTTCTTACATTAAAAAAGAAATGATATTTCTCATTTACCTTTTTTTAAAACAAGCATGTGGCAGCATAGTACAATATAATGTAGACAGAATTATGTTTAATCATATTTCGTGTATAACCACAATAGTGAATGACGATCATCTTGTCATTCACTTTATGGTTTTACTATGATGGCATTACATTTTTATGTATTTGCAAAGAACATCGAGGGATTAGAAGCAACTGTGGTATATTCAGGTAGACTAAATCTCATTACATTATATACGAGCAGAATTATTACATAAGGGCAATGGAATAATTAATCCAGCCTATTACAAAATTACAAGCGTATAGTATAAGAAAGTAATTGGCAGAAATGACATATTTAGATAATAAAATATAAACAATACAAAAACAATACGTTTTCGTGAACAAACTGATTAGCCAATCACAAAATCACTTAAAAATCTGTAAGTAAACAGATATAATGACGAGTAAATAAACGATATTAGATTTGCATTTTACATATTCGTCAAATCTTTATATTAAACTCTGCCGCTTAGAACAATGAGTCAATCAGCTGGCGACCAGAAAACAAACGATGTGTAGAATGTTTCTGGGAAGATGAAGGAAGTCAGAAATAGTTCTGAGGGTGGCAAAAACACTTGGGGTGCAGAATCCGTAGAGTACAAATAGCAGACGTGGAGAGCACGCAAGACAATGTTGGTCACGTGTAGGCGAAGTTTATAATTTTTCAAGAGACAATGTCTTATCTTAAAAAAACATGGATCAGTAACATGAAAGAATTGAATTGGTAATATTGTGTTCTGGAAGACGTACGGCGTCTATCAAACATGAAATTGTGTCAGATCGACTTCGAGAAAAGTAAATTAAAAATCGATAGTAAGAAGACCAAGTAATGTGCACTGCTTTTTTTGTGTGTTTTTAGAAAGATATATACATATATTTATTATTTCTGCAAGTAGCTTTTTACAACCTCGCGGCAGAACACTATATTAATACTCCTAATTGTAGTATGTAAATTGTAATGTTACTCTAAATTATTTTAAGACAATAATAATAATAATAATAATAATAATAATATGATAAAAATGTTAACAATGAGGCCAATAATAACAATAATAGAATTAACTCTACATTTTATCGCTGACCTGCACAATTATTTTAAACTATTAAATACACGCCTTTTAATTACACTGCACTTCACTTCACTACATTTGTATTTCACTTCTCTTTCTACTTTTCTATTGCACTACACTTCACAAAAGTCACCACCCTTCAATACAATACTACTTTGAATATAATTATATATTTAATAAAGCAACACATTTAGTAGTAATAATCACAATACTAATAATAATAACAATAGCAATAAAATTATTTGAAAAAAAATTGAAAATGCCCAATTCAAAAGTGATAAGTATGTGCCATGTATGTCAAGTGTGAACGTATTTTCCAAATATGTTGAATAATGAAGTGTAATATGAATTTGTATTATTATTATTATTTTTTATTAAAGTTATTATTTTTATTATTATTTAAAAATTACAAGTTGGTTGCTATACAAAATATTTAATAAAGTTTAAATGATTTTGTTTTATGAAACATTAGTTCGTTGATTAACTGAATTGGTTGTCGTATTATTCTCATTTTAAATATTTCCTGGCATGCCTTTTTAATTCCATTAATTACTCGAGATTCTGTACTAGGCAGGGTCATCGATCCTCATAAATGTAAACTGTGTAGAACCACGAATTTAACTAGCCTAACGAGAAAAGCTAAGTAAATTAACATAAATTACCATGACCGAAAGTGACCTAAAATCAACGCTAATGCTATTTTACATTATTTTGTGATCTTTTGGAAATTATCTAAAAAGAATTCAACTAAGAGTTTTGAGAAGCAATATACAAAAATGTAAGTGGCTCGCTATCACTCAGTGAAAAATCAAATATTGGAAAGAACACGAATATTCTGATTGTGATTAGCTGCTTGATTAATAAACTATTATTACACACAGCGTGTTGATACAGCGTTTACTCAAAATTGACAATATTCTCGTAGAACTTACTTACAAAGAAATTCTCAGCATTCAGTAATATTATCTACAGAATAATAATACTGTTTAAACGGCCCATTCTTTCGTAGTCAAGGACATTCCGTGTATCTGCAACCGACTGAGCTGGCTCAGAGCGTCAATTGATGTCACTGAACTGCCTCAGACAAAGAGATCCTGGGGTTCGAGTCGCGACGGTCCCGGTGGTAGGATTTTCGACGCGAATTAGGTAGATAGGGCAAAGTCAGCCGCTAACTAGAGCTGCTCTGGTAGGTAGTTTTCCAGGTTTCTTCGATCAACACCAGGTGAATGTTGGATCAGTAGCCGAACAAACTCCACGGACTGCCTGAGATCTTTCCTTCCTCTTCCTTATATCCTCTCCCCTTACTTACACACACACACACACACACACACACACATACACACACGCACTTCACTACCACACGTGACCCGAGACCAGTCGAGAGCTTGGGGTCTGCCTCGGCTGGGGCAGGTGGTTGTGCCCTGCTGGTTGGAGACTTCTGGTTGGGAAAACCCCGCAAGGCAACTTGTCGGCGCCGGATATCACAAAGCAGCGAGAGAAGATTACTGCCACCTCCCGTAACAAAAACGTACACAATACTTACGGGAATATTGATAATAACAGTTGTCGAGCCCGAAAACAGTAAATAATCAATCAATCATGTATCTGCCAAACATATGTGTTTACGGGATTACTTAATAACCAGGGGCTAATGCTATATAAACGTATATAACTAGTAATAGGCAATTTCCCAACACATGTTTATTGGCAATAAAGTTATCATTTTCGTCCCCTCTGCAAATAGTAGAAGTTTGTATATAGACAATGCCATGAAGGAATGGCAGAGAGATTTGCCAACAGAAAGCATTAGTTTCTGGAATAGGCTCAAGAGCAATTTTATTTGCTGAAGATCACGTTATTTTGGAAAACTCAGAGGATAGATTGCACAATGACATCTATACATTTGCAAAATATACTACGAATTACGAGTTGCGGAAATTTAAAGGAATGGCTTTTGTGGACAAACATCATTTGAGGTGCAAAATAGTAGTAGAAAACACCATACTAGAGCAAGAGTCAGAATTTAACTACCTCGGTCATAACATCTCCTATTGCCACAAGAATGACATCCAAAAAAAACTCACTAAATTTCAGGCAATGTGTGGAACAATTCAAAAAAATCTTAAAAACAAAGTAAAAAAAGGACACACAAATGAAATTTTACAAGGTGATGGTGATTCCAGTTCTTGAATATGGTTGCAAAAATTGAAGCATGAATCTCTGAGACAGAAGGAAATTGAAACTGCAAAATGCGATAACATCTGTTGAAGGATATATGCTTCTAGACCACATAAGAAGCGAAGACATCAGAAGCGAACTAAAAATATTCAACCTCAATATGAGAATCCAAATGCGAAAAGAGAAATGGTTCCATCATATCCAACAGATGACTCTTGAGAGACTACCAAATAAGCTCCTCCACTACGCATCCGAAGGAACTCGAGATCCAGGTTGAAGCAAGCCCTTCTTTTCTTCCAGCAAAATTCGTAATTTTACGAATTATTAATTAAGTTAGATTCATGACTCGTTTCGTTTCAATGACACTCTTAATTATTTTCCGAATAATTTAGTTATTAATTTGAGCCGGGAAAATTTAAATTTGTTGAATTTTCTCTATTTTAATATTTTATTCAAAATTATTGCTAGCTAAAAACTGATTTCGGTTCAAAATTGTTGCTATTTATCCAACAATTTTAACTGCCATCCATACAGATTTGAGGAATCAAAATTTATCAAAATATCTACTACTGATTGACTAACAAAAATGAAAACCCAGCCTTTTAAAGAAAAAATTTGGGAATTTATTATAATGAATAGGGTTCTAAAAAATAAACAGAATTGTTACATCTTAATTAAAATGAAATTTTTGGTCATGACCAGCCCTCTATCTTGTAATAATTAAAATCAACCCTTTTATATTGCAGATCTTGCCCCTTTCACTTCTATTCGAGGGGCCCCCCAGAATCTTTTCGTCTCGCAGCAGAATCTTCCTTTTCATAAATTCCCGCCGTCGCGACGTTTAAAAACAATTTGACTACTTTTTTCATTTTTCATACTTTTTTTTTTAAATTGTTTTTTTTATTGTTTATTTTTAAAGAACGTGAAAGATTTATATTGCCCAAAAGGGGAAAGAAAAAATAGTTATTTTTTAAAAAAAGGGTAAGGAAAAGTGTTTTGAGTTAAAGGGATTTTAAATAAAATTTTTGTGTACAAAAAAATTTAGTTTTGTAAAGGGTTAAAAATGGGAAATTTTTGGGAAAATTTTAAAAAGTATCAAAATTCAAAGTTTTTTTATATTGTAAAAAATTTTAACTGGTTTTAAAATTTCACGAATATAAAAGGGGGGGAATTTTTTGGTTTTAAAAATTAAAGTAGTAATCTTTTTTAATTAAGTTTATTTTGATTATTAACGGAAACACCCAAACCCCCTGAAAAACCAAAACATTTAAATCCCAATGGAATCACATTTTTTTTATTTGTTAAATAAATACGTAACTTAAATAATTTAAACATAAAAAAAGATAATTTGGGGAAAATTTTTACAATCTGTTTTCCCATCTAATTTTTTAATCAATTTCCAAAGCATTTGATACGCATTCGTGACAGGGTTTATTTCTCATTTTTCCCCTTTTAAACCTCTAAAAAAGGCCCCTAAAGTTCACACACGTAAACAAAAATTTTGTGAAATATCCAAGGCCAAAGGGGTCGTTCAAAATCAGACGGTTGGACAAAAAAGGAAACACGCAAAATTTTAACCCGTCCACCCCCGGGAAAACAAAATCACAATCATCAAACCAATCGGGCAAAACAGATTTTTTTTAGTTTATGAAATGTTTTTCCCATCCTTCCAATCCTCACTACCCCCCCCATCATCGAACGTCCACCCAAACCGACGAAAAAGGGAGCAAGCGCAAAGAAACAAAATGAGTTGCCAACCGGGCCCAAGAAAACAAAACATTCCATGAGCCCCCCAAAATGGTACTTATTTTGCGATCCCAAAAGACAAATCCCCTCCTCCCAGGGAACCCCACCCCCTTTCTGTCATGTTTTTTAAACCCAAGGGAGGTTTTGGACGTGACGGGGGTTGACACCCACAAAAAATCCACCAACGGGAACAGTCATAAAAGGGGGGCAGAAACATCAATTTTTTACTTTCACCTAAACATGGAAACCCCAAACTTTGAAAACACAAACTTTTTAAATCTGACTTCCCTTCGGGGGAAAAAACCAACCTGCAAAGAAATTAGACACAACAAAAAATAAAACTGACTGAGGGCCCATTTAAATTTTTGGTTTTAACTTTCTCTGAAAAACATTTCCCCGGCGTGGTCTTCACTTGAACTTTGTGGGGCTGACTGGTACCCAAAACCCCAAAACCATCCTCACGTATCTACCCCAAGATTTTTTCCCCTATCCCCTCCACATCCCTTCATCCCCCCACCATTCTAGTTCTCTTCCTCCTCCAAACCCCCTGGGGACCCAATTACCTTTCCTAAACCTAACCTTTTACTCCCTTTCCCATTATTCATTCCTTCTGTCCCCTCCTCACCCCCAAACACTGGGGGACACATACTTCCGCCCCGCCCCGGGGTAAAATGAGATAAATAAATAAATACAGCGAGGGAAAAAAAAGATGTTGGTACGAAAGTTTCAAAAAATGCATCATAATGTACAATCTCTTTCAAAAAAAATTAATTTATCAGGCAGATTGTGGGATTCATAAATTTTTCTTGTTTACAGAACATTGGTTATCCAAATGATCTAAACACACCAAATTCCTAGTTTTCCCCGGGGACTATTTAGGAAAGGAACAAAAAAAAGGCCCCTTTCGGGGTTTCATTTATGTAAGAAAAAATTTGATTCTATTTTCTTGTCTGAATTCAATTTATACGGGAAAAAAGTTTTTAAAATAACAGTTGTACATCTTACAGCTTAAAAATTATTTTGTTCAGACTTCCAACAAAGAAAGTTTTAGATTTTTATTCAAAAAACTAGAAAACTTAACAAATTAACTCTTTAAATCCTTTTTTATGTGAGATTTAAATTGATTTTCTGGGGAAACCCCAAAAAAGGCAGCCAATTTTAATTCATTTTTAATTTAGATATTACAAACTCCCACGGAATACTTTAAATCACAAACAGCAATAGATCAAAAAAATTACCAAACCACCAGATAGAAATTTAACGAAATCAGGATGACCATGATGCACAAATTCAAATTACTAAAACTGAATACTAAAAAAATAAAAAGCATGTGCAGAGATTTACCAGTTAACAAAAAAGTTATTTACGGACTATTAAAAGAATCAGGGGAGGCTTTTTAAACGCTATTTGAATAAAATATAATTTTTTTTTTCTCAAAGTTTTCTTTTTTTTAACGCAGTTTTATTAAAAGAAAAATTAAAATTTAAAAAAAGTAATGTTGGGACAAAAAAGGAATTAGAACATCGTGTAAAATAAATATTTCTATTTTATTTCAAACGCAGACATCTAAAGTTTTCATCTCTTTAAAAATACAAAACTTGTTACGAAAGTCAAAAGGCAGGCTAAAACTAAAAAACGATCAGGATATTTTGAACTCGAATAAAACAAAGCAATGTGGAATATAAAAAATAATACAAAAATAACAAAAACCCCGTAGAGAATGTGTTTTAAAATATAAGAAAAAAATGTGAACGACCCCAAAAAGGGGTAATCTTTTAACCAAATTTTAAATTGCTGCCGATCCCCACTTTTTTTCAGGCACAAAAAAAAAAAGTTCCTAAAATTTTGAAAAATTTTCTTTCGAAACTTTTTCCCATGAAATTTTAAAAAAGGGGTAAACAAAAAGAAATATTGCCCGGTTTGATAATTTGATTTTTTTTTAAAGACTTGGGAAATACCCCTTAACTCATTTTAAAAGCATTTTTACACTGAAGTTTCAATATTTAAAAAAAAATTAAGCCCAAAAAACAAAATGAAATTAAAATTATGGGCCCATTTTTTTCTATGTTTTTCAAAAATAAAGAGACTTTTTAAAGAATAAAACCTTTTTCACTAAAAGACCCCTTTCAGATTGCCAACATGGATTTAGAAAATAAAAATCAAGAAACAATATTTTCTTTTCTTAAAGATGTCGCCCCATCATTAGATCAAAACAGCACCTATTGGATTATTTTTTGATCTTTTAAAAATTTGACCAATCATGAATTTTACTTTCCAAATTTTTCATATGGGAAATTCGTGGATTGTCAGATTGGTTATTTTTAAAAAAACGATTCCAAAAGTTGAAAATTTTTCTGAATGATAACATTACGTACGCACCTTTTTCCCACTCTTTGCCGTTGATGTAGTTCCTCAAGGGTGATTTTAGGCCCATTCTGTTCCTTTTACAAACGATATGCCCCCGACGATTAAAAGGAAGAATTTTTTCTTTTCAGATGAAAGAACATCCTTTGCAAAAAAACCGAAAAAGTACAATATCAGATGTTTAAATTTTCCAAATAAAAATTAATAGTAAAAGAAAAAACGGGAATGCGTTTTTCCCTTTCAAATAAAAATTCTTGGTCCTTTAAATGAACAGTGTACCATTGATAGAAAGAAAAAATTTTAGGGCTTCAAATTAGTCAAAAAATGGAACGTCCATTTAAAAATTGAACACAAATTGTTTTTTGACCGTTTGGGTTCTTTCAAATTCAGTCGCTTTAATTGGTTTGATACTTTAATTTTTCCGGAGATAAGGATAAATTCTGGGAAAATCTTTTTCTCCCCGATTTTAGATTACAAAAAAAATTTTAGTAAAACAAATCCCACCCCCGTGATTTTGTTTTTTCTTAACTGGAATTTACCATTTGTGTTTTTTTTCGAAACATGGTTTTTAAAAAAAACTTTCTCAAGGGGAATATTTTTTCCCGAAAAAGCAAAATCTATTACTATAACACTACGAAAATCATATTCATAGGGGGCAGATACGCCATTACAAAAAATACAATACATGCCAATTTACAACACTTTCAATGACAAAACGATTAAATTAATAGAAAGTTTAATCCCAATGAAATCGTTTCGTGATAACTATTTTATACAATGGACTATATAATAACAAAAAAAGTAAATTTAAATTTTTTGATACATAATGCATTATTTTCCATTTGATGTATAAAGAGTATAAACAACCCGTAAAACTATTGTAAAAGCTTTTAATGACCCCATTCGATGGTTTTTTTTAGTTTCTGATCCATTGAGCAAATGCTGAGATCCCCGTTTTTCTGGACAAAAAGTAACTTTATTTTCTTTCCCTCTTTTGAATTGTAAAAATAAATTTTTCAAATTATGTTTAGTTGTTTAAAGAAGTAAAAGAGCCAAAAATTTTTTGCTTTTTTATTTTCAGATTTTATTAATTGGGGGTTTTTTTTTTTTCTCCCTTTAAAATTCAAAAATTTTTTTGTTTATCCTTTAAATAGATTTTATTGCATGGGGGTTTTTTTTTCCCTTTTAAAATTCAAAATTTAAGTAGTTTTGAGGGTAGGGGTCAAGAATTTTAAAATGACATTTACTTTCCCCAAGACGTCATCGAGTTTTTTTCTGTTTTTTTGATGTAAAAAAAAATAAAAAAAATAAATAAATAAATAAAAAAATTCAAAAATTTCCCCGCGATAATTTTTTCCGTTTTTCCCCTTACTCCCTCACGGGGGGACCCCGACACCTTTTTACTATTTCTTTTTAGAAATTGCTTTTCCCCCATTAACGTTTTATCCTAATATAAAAGGATAGACTTATATACTAAAAGTATGCATCGTATTTTGGTTTTCCATCAACGACTTGGTAGAAAAAGATGAGCCGACCGATCATTAACCTTTTTAATAGTGTCACTTTTTTCATTACCCAAACATCAGAACTCGATATCCTTTTTTTCAACAAAAAAATACATTTCCCCCACCGGCATTTAAAACACTTACCCGAAAAAGACCCTTTTTTTACGTCACAAGGACCCTCCGCAATCTTATTGACATCCCCCCATTTTTTTTGATTCAAAAAAAAATGGTTCTATTTGGGTTTTTATCCGGGAGACCATAAAAAGAGGGGGGGACTTCTTGGGGAAAAAAGGGCCCTTTGACCTAGTTTTTTGACATGATGATGATCCAGATATTTGAGGGTTTAAAACCAAAATTTCAATCACTATTGTAGACAATTTAATATGTTTTTGGGGGTTAATGTTAAAAAAGTTAAGTAAAATAATGTTATATTATGTTTTTCGTATTTTGTTTTGTAGGATATCAAAGAAATCTACTTTTGCAATTTATAAACGCAAAAAAACCAATTATAAAAATTTTTTAAAGAAAAGTTTCAAAATTTTTTGACCCGCTTTTTATTACTCCGCAATTTTTACAAAATAATCAACTAAAGAAACTCAAATTTCATTTTCTGTTCGCCTTGTAAATTTGGGGCCCGGTGGACCAGGGAAACTGATATAATAATTGATGCGAAAATCAAAAAGGGGGGGAAAGGGTTTTTGATATTAAAAAGTTTATTTTTAAATAAATTGTTTGTGAAAAATAATATATCGAGGTCCTCTACCTTTTATTTAAACAGAAATTTGAAAATTTTTTGTGGCCCTTTTTTTTCTAAAGCCCAGGTTTTATATCTTTTTTGTAATTTCAAAATTAAAAATTTTTTAAAAAAAAATCGGGAAAATAGTCTTTAAATTAATTTTGTTTTGAAAAACAATAAAAGAAAAAGAAACATTTCGAGAAAATTTGAAAAAAGGGGGTTTGAAGTACTTCAAAAAATTTGAATTAATACCAAAAAACGGGTATTTTTCAAGTTTTATCTCAAAATACTGTCAGGTTTATGTAACATCCTCCATTTATATTGATCCCAAGAAAAAAAAACTTTTTTCCTCCACCAACCAATCTTACCATATTTAGAAACAGCTTTAAAAAATCTTAACCTTGACTGGTGCAAAGTTACAGCTTAATTTTTTTTTTTTAATTTTGAGGTTGAACATTTTAGGACAGTAATATTGAGGTGATTCCAATACTTTTTCTCTCTGTATTATGGTATAGAGAATGAAAATCATGGAGTTAATAAAAATATTTATCCCGAAAAAATTTGAAATAAAGGCTTTTTTTAAAACAATTTATATTTTTGAAATGGAGTAGGAGGAGAGTAAAATTTTACCCAACTAAGAATAGTTTCTATATATTTCACCGGATGCTGTGCTTATTGAAAGTTCTGGTCAAGTGGAGCTGTTTGTGCTTTCAAAGGTTTCCGTTTATAGAAGTCTTTCCGGAATCTCGTGCACTTGTGAGCATGCCGTGGCATTCCCAGGAAGTTTGACAAAAAGGCGGTCGACGTGAACTTAAGTGATTTCTGTCACGCTGCCCCGGCCTCTGCCTTAGCTAAGCTGTCACCGCCAGTCCCAGGAGAGGGCACATTTTCACGAAGGGTGGCTACCTCCTGTGCCAGTGCTATCACCGACAGAGGCGGCACGAGAGGGAGCACCATCGATATTGTCAACAAACATTATTATGTCAGCAGCTCCAATGGCACTTCCGAACGATGTTATCTCTATGGTCAGTGACACGGATCTCTGTGACCTTTGATGTCATCTTCCTTTGTCCATTTCGCGACATTCTCAATAGAGATCTTCAACATTCTACTAGTTGTTTTGAACGCAAGTAATACTTCCGCTGAATTTGTCGTTGGTTCATTGTGGTTGCTGTAATCGTACTAATTATTACGAACCCATCGAAAAGCGTTCGACATCGTCAACTCTCTTATCATGTCAATACCCCCGATCATACTTTAACGTTCCCCAAGTCTGTGTTATCTCCTCGCCCGACGATATCGTTACTGCGATTACCATTGCAATTTACAGTAAATGTTCCATATTTTTCGAACCTTCATAACTTTCTGCACATTATTTAGAAATATTGCTGTAATCGTATTGTACATTGTATTCATTATTTCCAGTTCAGTAAGATAATCCTGAAAAGAATCTCATTTGTGTTGTTTTCTTGACTGAGAAAGAATGAAAGACACTGGTTTTCGCGAGCTTAATGGCGAATGATTGAATATGATTTGTGTATAGCAAAATGTCAAAACCGACTGCACTGGAAACTACGACCGCGAACTTCTAGGTAACACAGGATAATAGAAGCACTTATTTAACACAATTAATATATTTAAGAATAATTTTACTTAATAGTTATTACTTTTGTGACTTTAATCTACGCATAATCTATATTGCTTCATATTTAAACCTTAGTATCATGGCTTGTCATCGATCCTCGTTAGCAGAGGTGGTCCTTTATAAAGTTCACAGGTTCATGCTACACCCCAAAACTTGAAGAAAATATAATATTCACTTCGTTATTAAAATCTCATTAATAATATGACTTTTTTCTGCTCTTCTTTTTATAATTTCTTAAAAAATAAAATATTTCATAATTTCATAAATAAAAATAAAACCTCGCTCAAACCTCGTTCCATAAGAACTATTGGGTACCACGTGATTTCGCTTCTGTATTTTCATTGGGCTTCTGTAATTTCATTTCATCAGATGGTGTTCACACTTACGCAGCGATCTCTGCTTGGCGCAGCGCTAACAGACTATCGCGTCACCCAACTCCGAGACGAAGTCTCCGTCGCGCTGTCAGTAAAACAGTGTCCCCGATACGATAAGAAAAGGAGAATTTTTCACATCATTCTTTCTTTGTTAGTGATTTTAAATTTTTATGCTTATAATTATTCGATAGAAATTCAAATATTTTAAAATATATTTGAAACGTAAGGTACAATGTTCTTGAACAATTTTGATAATTGTGCCCATTAATAAATCGGGAAATATTGGAGGAGACCCCCACCTTTCCTAACGACCATTGCTTTTGCAACACCCTAAAATTTAACTCACCCACCCCCACTGCTCATCAGCAACCCCCATTTCCCACAGCACTCCAGAATTTGTTTTTTCTAGTCTAACCTGAATTTCCTTCCAAGCTGATTGACCTACGTACGATTGCTGCGATTATGCGAAAAGGAAAGATTATTTAGTGCGATTCTTGAGACAACATAGAAAGAAAACCACGAAAATGAGAAGGGAATCACCTCCCATGCTCCATCTAAAAGGAGAAAAAGTGAAACTTTGTAGATTATGCCACGAATAATTCAGCAGGGGTGAATGGTATTTGCAATATACTGAAACAAACTGTCTGATTTTATTTTTTAAATTATTATCTTCTCTGCCCTTCTAATATTATTAAATATTAATTCAACATAATCCGTTCCAAATTTATAAAAGAATATATGCGCCAGGAAAAGATTACGTTAATTCAATTATTAAAATTAATCTTCAACTGCTATTTCCAATAAATTAATATCCGGCTAACTGGGCCGATGGGTCTTATAAGAAATAATCGCTATTGCCTACTAATAGCCGATTATTCGATCTGCCATCTGTACAGAGTGGCCGAGGAATCTGAAAAGCAAATATACATTTCTAGCTACTCATTTGCTGGAATTGGCAAAATTAAAATCATCTTTTCTATTCACAAAAACTTGTAAGTTTATTCAATGTTCATTGGTAACAATACGAAGCTTTTGGTCATGACCAGTCTCAAACCTTATATTGCAGTACCCGTCTTCGCGCGCTCTTGACCGATGTCGCCGCGTAGAACCATTTTCAATCTTTCCAGGTGTCGATGGCTCCAGGTCCAAATACCATCTTCTTTTCTTCCGTTCTGGCATAAGTGTACTCAAGTCACTGATCCTCACCGCCTCATAAGTTGATAAGACTTAATTTGCCCTTTTAAAAGTTCCCAGTTCTTTCTACGCGCATTCTTAAAATATTAAAATTCAGCTAACTATTATCTGCTTCAAAATACTCTCAGTCCTGTTGCCGACAAATTCACCTAAGTTAACAGTTTAAATTCTAGCTGCTGCACTCGAAATATTTCCAAGTTCCAATTTCCGCACATTACATTAATATTCTAAGTCCGCCAACCATACGCTCCAAAGTAGATGTTCACAATTCTCTAACTCACAACATCAATTATCTACACACGATTCGCACATCACCACGGCATAAGTCGGAATGCCTCCATCTTCCCCCCTTTCAGCCCTTCAAAACTCGGTCCATACTTTCTACTGTTTCTTGTCAGAAAAATTTCGACCCGCTTCCGTCGAAATACATTGTCATTCCATGCCTAGCCAATCCCTAAATTAATTACAAATTCAACTAGCCGCGTCCCAGATTGTCATTGCTTTCTCGGCCAATCCCCATACAGTTTACTTTATCAACTAGCCGCGCCCCGTGGTTCAAATCAATGAAGTTTGTTTACCATGACGACAACACGTCTACCGTTGCTATGCCACCATATTTACATATGTCTATCCTTACAATTCACCTTGCTTACAATAAATGTCACGCAATACAATGTTCCTCATATTGGTATGTCACAATACGTTACACTGTAACGCACCAAACCATCATATACAGATCAGGAACTGTCCTAAATGCGTTTGGTCTTGGGATTTTTTAGGGGCCATTTAAAGGCTCGAGTTACGATTCTTGGAGTTTAATCCTAAATTCTCTCTTTTGAATATAACATTTTTGAAATTTCTTTTATATTTGTGGAATTCAATTTTTCTGAGAACTCGCACAACATGCAATGAATGGCATGAGACCTGCAAAATTTCAAATTCTACTTAAATTAAACTGTTTATTATTCAATGAAATTTAATTGCTCTGGTGTGTTTCTCTGATTTACCAACTGAAACCATTTTGAACATACGAGTGTCCGAGCTTGAACGGGAAGTTTGTTTTCACTCTTGCTTTTCTTATCACCGTACCACATTGGTTGTTTTTACTTCTTTTTAATGAATTTCTATTTAGTCGTGTCATATTAAAATATTAACTTTTTTAGGTGTACGGTTAACAAGCGAGTTACAAAGTAATCCCAAAAGACGAAAGAGAAACATCACTGAGGGACTACTGCTATCTAATACTTAAATAATGTATGTTCTAATATTTCTATACGAGAATAATTTAATCATATGTGGAAAGGAACCCACACTTATTAATTTAAAGCATAACTTGTTATTTGAACATTTAAAAGTCTTTTTCCACAACAATATTGTTGCTATACGTATATGTGTCATTTTCACACTCTACTCATTTCAAATAAACTTGCTAAGCGGAAGAGAGAATCCTAATGAGACTCAAAGGCTTAATTCATGAATTTTGATTCAACCCGTTCAATGCTTCACAGCTCTCCCACTGCTACGTAGGGTTTGACACGAATGCTTCTAATTCGTGAAACGAGGCACTTACATTCTATCAAATTTTCCGGTTATGGCCAGCTGCGCTTTAAAGGTTCAGCCTTTCACAACCAACGATGTTTCACAGCGTCACAGGTACAGTGTTTCAGTAGCCTACCCGGGCCGCACTGGTCGCTAACAAACGCGATGGAAAACGCGTATTAACGCAGCTGCACAGCCTGGTACGCCCGCGTCAACAGTACTATCGATAACGCATTGTTAGGAACATGTGCGAACCGGTCGGCCGCGTGTCATCACAGCGCGCTTCACATCGCGACTTCCAGCCTGTAACGATGACGAATGGAAGAACGAATGCGCGCGTGGGCGCGGGGGTCGCGCTGCCGCCAGCGCGCTCTGTGTGGCGGCGGCGTGGCTGTGGGCGACGTTGCCAGATGCGTCGGAACCTACTTTTCAAAGTGACGTGTGAAAATGTCGCAAACATCGTCACGGACGCTGTGAAATTGCGCGCACCAAAACAATATCGTTTCACGCGAATTCAAAATGCGTCAGGGGATAATCAGTGTAAAAATTTCCAAAAAAAATGTTTATTGCATTTGTTCGAAGTTACATTAAAGTTGGCATAGAATACAAAATACCGCAGATTTCTCTCACAGAGAGAAGTTCCTCAAAATCTGAAGCATGGATGGGAAGTCTTCTGGTGAGGTGCCGGCAAGTTGGCAGTTGTAATACCGTCCACACACACTCGTCGTTTTTACCTAGCCTTCATCTCGTGGACAAAAACAATAAAAGTTGATATCGATATTTATATAATAATGTAAAACAAAAATAATAAAAAAAACACTCGTTATTACGAAGAGTAAATACAAAATATAGTAACCTCAAAAAAACAAAAACAGATAAATCACTTGCATTACTTCAAAAGTCGAAACATTCAACACAATCAGAAAATCCAAACCCCCCGAATCTGAACTAATGAATTCTGGGTAGAATAAGAAAACTTTCCACACTTTTACACTTCAACGAACTAACAAGAAATCCAGTAATATCGAATGGGAAAACTTATAGAAATGGGCAAAGCATGTTTTTTCGCCCTTTTATTTTTTAACTGTTTCTATATCATGTATCTAAAAAACTATTTAACACATAGGGTTGCTTTTTCTCCAGTATTGAATCAAATATATTGCAAGTTACTTGTTTGGTTGAAGGCTTATTGGCTTTGATCTCCGACGTTTTAAAAATAAAAGTCTGTAAACCTTTAAAAGGAAATCATGACACTTCGTCATAACTCGATTTTAGAGAATCATTTCTTAATTTGCCTACGTGTCTAATTCCAAATTGTTGGCAGATTTTAGTCGCAACGTTTCGTTGAAATACGTTGCCTAGTTTACCTAGAATGTGTCCCATAAGAAAATCTCATAAGAAATTCCAGAATATACCATAAGAATACATTGGAAGAGCAATTCGTTGGCCACCTCCGTAGTTTGTGTCATATTCATTTGTACGCGCTGGCCAAGTATACTGCTTTATGCCTCTCTTTTCCGGACAAATGACGCCAGTACATTCGAATGAATACAAACAGCAATAATCTTCAAAACATTCAAAACAAATATATCAGTTAATAATAAATATTTCTTATTTATTTTTCGTTAATCATAAACTAGCAAAAAACCGAACTCACACTCGAATAAAAAATAGATTTCTATTTCAAGCATTTCTCAAAATCTTAACCAAGCAAGATGTATAATCTCGAGGCTATCCTCTAGAATATTCTCTTCGATGGTTAGATTAAGTTAGCTTAGATTTTTAATTAGTGTAAGCCTCAAAAACAACTTAAAGTGCTCAAGACTGAACGATGTATTTCATTTGAAAAACAACAAATATATTTATATATATGAAGACTTCTTAACGAAAAATTGATGAAATATTGAAGGCAGGTTCAAGGGGCTTGGTCATAAGTAAAAACGAACTACAAGCTGATGGTTTGCCGATGTTTCGGGAAATTTATTTCCATCCTCAGGGTTGAATAATATGAGGAAAGAAAACAACACATATTTACAATAATGCTAACAGAGAACACGTGTCATTTAACTACAATCCTGACTGCAGTTAAGCACATTTACAATTTTTTGACAAAAACGTTACATACGTTTCAACCATAATGTGAAAACATAATTGAACAACGTGAAAACCAATTATCTCTACTTCCTAGCACGTCCTCCATCCGTTCTCATAGTTGCAAAGAACAAATCTTCGTGCAACACATTTTGATGATACCCAAGCGAGTTGTCCAAGGAAGTCCCTCCATTAGCAGATCGCACGTTGGGGAAAGTGCAATTCCACCGGATTTATTTCGAAAGTGGCTCCGATCACGAACTTACAACACAACTTCGATTGACCGCAAAAAAGTCAACTTGAAAGAAAAAAAAATTTACTTTCTTAGATAGACTTAAATTGACAGATAGACTTCAAATGGACAGCACGGCCTACCTCTAAATACTAGAATATAAATCCCGGTCGATCTGTGTCCAGTTTGTGTTGAAAAAGGCGGCTCGCGGTAAGGTTTCTCGCGGTAAACTTTCTCTCGATTTCTCTATCTCTCTTACCAGAATCTACTCAATTGTCATTCTTATTACTCATCATCCCAGTACACTGTAGGACATCGCACTGACTTCGAAAATCCAAGTACACGAGTTTAACCCCAGCGTGGACAAGTGAATTTTAGAAGCGCTAAAAAATTTCAGAACTTCATAACAAGCTTGTAGTTTGAAAGAACACAGACCGGGAAAATTTAATACTTATTTTAGTATTACGTTATATCACTCGCTCTACCAACCATAAAGCTGAAATTTTACTAACTAAAGGCAACATCTTATGGAGAAAGTGAGAGTCAAATCTTAGGTGCTGAAAGAGACGAAATGCATTTGTTTGTCAAATCATCTAGACCTCTGCCCGGAAGTCAGCAGTAAATGGTTTGGTACACAGACCCGATTCAAAACACGGATAAGGAGCATGAGCAAATAGCCATCTCTGCGTATGTTTTGAACATGCTAAATCCTATCTGGAAAACACGGCGTCGCCCTGCAGCGTTGAATTATTGCCTGTGCAACTGTGTCTCCTGTGCCGTCACCCTGCAGGTCACGCAAAACACTAAAAAAAATGCAAATTCACTTCAGTTAGTGAATGAATACAGTTCTCTTCAATTAATGGCAGTGTAATATGACGTCATGTGTAATTATTTTCTAGTGTAAGTTCAATCAGAAGATTGTTGTCGAATTTTTTGTTCTCTTGCACACCTGGCGCACGTATTAATTATTACTTATTATTAATTACTAGTGTATTATATTAATTATTAGTCATTACTTACTATTATTATTATTATTATTATTATTAATTACTTCTTCGGTAAATATGATTATACGCCACAGAGTCAGATCACAATTTAATCTCAATTAAAATATCAATTAAACCCATTTTTTGCATTACATAATGCTTATCCTAAGAAGCTGTTGTTGAAATTATTGCTTTTTGCCTTCTAAATAATTTTGTTCACGTAACTGTTTTTAAAAAAAAAATCAGTCGGAACATACATAACATTTTGCACAATAATGTAAATATAACGGTTTTCGAATAAATCACGCGTTATTTGTACTTTTTCCCTTATATTAGTTGGATAACCGAGTCATTCTTCATTAATTCTTCCTTAAAATATCTCTGGCAGACTACATCGGAGAAAGTATCGTGGCCACTGAAGTTACAATTTTTTAGGTCTCCCCATTGCTCACTCTCGCGTATCACGTCCTTTCTGTTTCCCTACATACCAGCAATCGTCCAAGATTTGCGTCTGTGGGTAGGAAAGAACTATGAGGCCATCAATCCGGAACAATAACTGTAGAAAGGCTAAGTGATCCACCTAAATAAATTGCCTCCAAAAGCAACAATGATTAGCAGTTAGCTTGTTTGGCTAGAGTATTCTTGGCTGTTCGGGATGAGATGCGTCTCGGTCGATGACGCTTCGGCAATCATGTTGTGGCCTTCTTCAGAAATATACTGATTGCTGAAAAAGTAGCCAGTATGGCTCTGAAGAAGGCCACGATTCGATCACCGAAACGTCAGCTCAATCGACCAAGACGCGGACAGCTAAGCTCATCCCAGACAGCTAAGAATGCAATGACTCCGGCCGCGAAAGCCTACGAGTCCTTGTCACGTGAGAGTTTAGTAGCGGTAGGAAGGGGAGGTCCATGGGTATGGGCTATACTATGGGAAATGTAAAACTGGTGCAGTTTAGAGAGCCGTGGGAGGGTGTGGCAGCGTGGGCCGTGAGGCTGGGGAACTGGGAGGTTCGACGCGCAGGATGGTGGCAGTACAGCAGTGGGAGAAGGGGGGGGAAGGTGAAAGACAAGGGCGGAGGAAAGAGATGAAAGGCGAATGGCTGGGAAAAAGAGGGAAAGGTAGGAGAGGGCGAGGTAGAGGACAAAGGGCTGAAAGCAAATGGCTGAAAGCGAATGGCTGAGAGCGAAGGATGGGGGAAAAGAATGGGGGACAAAGATAGAGGGAAAAGGATGGAGGGCAAAAGAGGAGGCAAAGGACGAGGGCAAAGGACGGAGGGCAAAGGACGGAGGGCAAAGGACGGGGGCAAAGGACGGAGGGCAAAGGACGGAGGGCAAAGGACGGAGGGCAAAGGACGGAGGGCAAAGGACCGAGGGCAAAGGACGGAGGGCAAAGGATCGAGAGCAAAGATCGAGAGCAAACGACCGAGAGCAAACGACCGAGGACAAACGACCGAGGGCAAACGACGACTACAAACGACCGAGGGTAAACGATCGAGAGCAAATGATCGAGAGCAAACGATGGAGAGCAAACGACCGAGGGCAAACGATCGAGAGCAAACGATCGAGACAAACGACCGAGAACAAACGACCGAGAACAAACGACCGAGAACAAACGACTGGCTGAGGGCGAAATGCTGAGGATAAAGGGCTGAAAGCGAAGGTTGATGGACGGTGGGGGCCGGCAGCGAGCAGGAGGTGAAGAGAGGAAGACGAACCACAAGCGCCGAGGGCGGGGCGTGGGCGTGGGCCCGGGGCTGGGGTGCACCCAGCCTGTTGCTCGCGTCGCGCCGCGCCGGGTGTGCGCAGTGCGCCAGCTCGCAGACGGCGCGTGGGAGCGGATTTATGGAGGCGCGGCGCGGAATAAAAGAGCTCGCCCACACGCCAGCCGGGGCCTCTGCGCTCGCTCACACCACCCCGCTCCTCGCGGCGCGATGGGGTGGGGCGAGGGCGCAAACCTCGCAGGGCGGAGATGGCAGAGGCCAGCAAATGGAGAGATGAGGTGGGGGAGTAGCAAGTTTTGTAGCGGAAAGCGAGGAAGGGACCGACAGTGGAGAAACGTTGAAACAGGTGGAGGCGGGGGAGAGCTCTGGTGTGGCGTTCGGTTGCAAGGGGATTGGGTTTAAAGGGGTTGTTAGCGTGGGGAGCGAGAAGAGCAGAAATGGGGAGAGATGAAACGCCCCCTCCATATCGTGGTAACGCAATAAGAAGCTGCTCTGGGTATGTTGCGAGGAGGACACCGTGAGAAATGCTCCGACTGCGTCGGATTTAAGAGATGTCGAGCTTTAAAACCGGGAGTTCGAATTATTCAGAGAAATGGGTGGCGAAATCCAACTCTATGTAACAGTGATTTTTAAGAGTTATGATATAATAGTGGAAAATAGTAGTGGAAAAAACATGAACTTACGGGACTTAATCTTAGCAGTTGTCACGCAGAATCTTTAATCAATCAATCAGTGAAAAGGACTAACTTTTGAAATATCTATTACTATCTTAGCGAGGCACTCCGTCGAGTATTTTCCTTTTATAAAGATTAATTTGTAATTTGCAAGTTCATAATAACAATAAATTTTAAACATATTGTTGTTACTCGGCGTGTCTTAGTAGCTTAAAATGTATTATTCGCACATACTCTTCTAATGATATTTTTTAACTAAGCAATATTCCATATTCACTTCCCGCTCAGAAATTCTCTTTAATTTTCACTCCCTGTACATTACACTGTAAGAAATATAAAAACAGCTAATTTATGTAGTGGGTGTGATATAATTTGGCAAAGATATTCCAGTATGGTTTTATCTAGCACATATTATATTTAATGTTAAAACTTATCTTGATTTTCACTTATAATTGATAGACTGGCGCGTGAACACAATAAAATTCACAGAAAAGTACTGAACAGAAGGTAGTGCAAACTCATTGCAATAATGTGTGCTGCGCTTTTTTGTTTCATTTTTCTAGGAGATGTTGTTCGTTGAAACGTTTTTAAAACCTGGGCACATATTTTTTAAAATGAAATTTCCAGAATGGATTAATAAAATGTTCGGTAATGAAAAAAGTTTCACAACTTACAACGTAAACCAATCGCCGCTTAACACTTCAGCGAGGAGTTGGCGCGTATAAGCTCCTCTCCTCTTTAACACTCATTCCCAGCTCGACGAAACGTACGCAAAGTTACTATTTACGACCCCTGAACTTTTCGTTTCAATTTGCGAGAATTAAAGCAGTGGATTAGGGAGCGGCCAGCCTTTGGCGGTTACACCTCATGCACACGGATTCTCGAGTGCTAACAAGCACACACGCACACATACACACGTGCGCGTCCTCGCGTATAATCTCCAAACAAACACTACGTGGAAGGTACGGCGTGACTCTATGATGCGAAGATCTGTACAGCATGACGAATGGCAGAATATTGTGCTTCTTTAAACAATATTTTACGTTTTTGAAAATATTTCCAACACAATAGAGACAATCCAACTTTTTAAAGTATTAATTTATGAAACAGAAGTTACAGTTTCCAAAGAACAACCGTAAAAAACGAATAGTTTTAACTCTGCGGCAGGCCAGTCATTGACTCTTCCTCAAGTAGGGCTTACTCACTACACCTTTGAAATATCTATTACTAGCTTGTCGTGGCACTCCGTTGAGTATTTTGTATTAAAAAGTTTAATTACTACTTTGCAAGTTGATAATAAAAATACATTTTAAGTATATTATTGTTGCTCGACTAGTCCATTTGGAGCATAGTCACATGAAGTTTCTTGAAAAAATATTGATTAAAATATTGGTTTTAAAATTATTTCATTACCAAATTATGTTTAATTATATAAAATTTCATGAATAAATCGTAACAATTCAGTAAATGCCGGAATGAGAGTAAAGTAATCCAAGTACAGTACATTCAGAATACAATTTCACCATTGTGCTCCGAGGTGAATGAAAACCATCAGAAACACTTATTTCTTAGAATTCTTTCAGAAAATACTGTAGAGAATCGGTTACAAACTGTGTCAATCGACTTATCTTGTTGAGGAAAATCTGATGAACTATGAATTACCTCTGTAGGTGACGTAAGTTAACCAACATGCATTTTAGTAGTATTAAAACACAAAAAAACTCGCACTTTAGAGACATTTAACATTTTGTGGAGTAATCCGCAAAGAAACATTCCGTTCCCCAACTGTAGACGCGAGTAGTGCCTTGGAAGCGGTCTAACCGTTTGTGGCGAAAGCATGGATGAAGGTTACTGGAATGCTATAGGAGGATTTTTTAATATTTTAATGGTAAGATAAATTCTGTGAATAGTGGGGTAACACTCAAAAATCCTTAATTGAGAGCAATTTTAAATGATTATAATGCATTTCCTTTAAAAAATAAAAAACTCTTTTCAGTAGTAAAGCACAAAACTAAGTATAAAACATTACTAGAGTAATGATGTTTTAAGACGAGGTCTCATTTCCTTTCAACTTCGTTTTGAAGGAACATTCGTAGGTTTCGTTTTCATTATCAGAGAATCTTGTCTTCTTTTATATGCAATTTATCTTCATCTGGAAGACTAATGGATGAATGATCAACGAAAATGACTAAGATAAGTAACATTCAATGTATGGAAACAAAGAAAGTAATAAAGATCGGCTAAATGTTTAACTGGCGGCCATATTTCCCTTAAGTGATTTTGCCTTGTTTATTTATTTATTTTTATTTATTTTACGTCAAAAAACAGTTAAAAACTGCGTATGACGTGCTATGGGGAAAAGTGAATTGTGTGCACATTTTCAAAATTCTGTGATCCCTACACTAAGTCATATACTACTCAAATTTTGAATTTTGAAAGGGAGAAAAAAAACAAAAACTCCCATGTAGTAAAATCTATTTTCAAGGATAAATAAGCAATAAATTTTGGCTCTTATTACTTCCTGCCGCGACAACATGGAAACGATAATTTGAATAATTGTATTTCCCACTGAATTCTAGAAGACGTGCACAGAAAATGAAGTTACATTTATGTCCAGAAGCAAAACAAGGGGCCATCTCAGCATTTGCTCAATGGATCAGGGAAACTGGACAAAAAACCTGATCGAGATGGGACTGCAATAGATGGGATAACAATATATTCAAAAGAAAATACGAAACTATATTTTGGTGTGAAAATATAATGGTGAATGTGTACAGAACGGTTTAAAATAAATATAAAAAACTTTAGGATCATGCAGATGGTCAATAATGTGTACGTTTAGAGAATAAACATGTGGTGAAAAATCACATTTCATAAAGTTACACGCATAATATTTGACCCTAAATGGTGTGCAACTCGTCCTGCGCTGGTATTTAGCAAGTACACATGCCGACGCAATTAAAAGCCTACCAAACAGTATACAGGCCAAAGCAAGCTAGATACAACATTTTGTTTATTACAAAAATAAATTCAAATTAATTTTATTTTACATACAATCAGACACAAAATGTTAATGTTAAAAATGGCTTAGTAAGACATTTTGAACACGTGTACATCTTCATATAATAGTTTTTGTGTAAATTGGTATTTTTACTACACAGACCTCCCTTGAAGACCCTCTTTTGCTCGCAGATTTCTCTTTTTTTCCACTGACAGGAAAACGTTCTCGACGTATGGAGTGACGACCGACATACTATGAAATAAAATTAAGAAGGCTATAACAGCAAATACTTTCTCGCAACTTTTGTCATTTTCAACAAATTCAGAGTTTAAATAACCGGTCCTGTGTCTTTTTATAATCGTACTTTTCTCTCTCCGAGAAGAAAATTAAAGAAAAAATTTTGAATTTTTGAGAAAATTTTTAAAATTTCGTGGAAGTTTCATCTAAAGAATCCCCCAAAATCAAAATATCCTTTTCAAATGTAAGGGACAGCGACATCAGTCAAATCTTTCGGGGAACATTAGATTTCACCAAAAATTCTGCCCACCGTTTAGCCTCTACCGTTGTTCAGTGAGTCGGATTGATAGACTTTTTACCGTCAACCAATTCTTCGGTTTCAAGAACGCACAAAATATCGGTTTTATTTGATAATATATTTGAGGGAGAAATATACAGCGTAGCAATAATTATCCACTTTTTCGGTACCAGTAACCACTAAACGACATTTTTAAACTCTAATTTTTTTTATCACAAAATCACCTTTTTTCTGCAACGTAAGTAGTATGCGAGAAAGTAATATGTACACAGATCAGCGGCGACATTCCTAACCGCTCGGCATCGAACAAGGGCAGAGTAAGTGTCAGTTCCATTCACTCGCAACCACGCGGTACCGTCCGAGCAAAATACCAAGGCAAAACGACGGCAGCCTCTCCGTCATTCAACTTCCCAGCGCACCATTTCGCCGCCAGACAGCGTTGCAACCGCTTATGTTTCCTGCCAGCCCAGAGGTGGTGATGGTTACGATTACCGCCATAATCTCCTTAGCATTATCTATTGACTCATAAATTCGTAAATATTCAATTTAACCAAACGACAGAACTAGAGGACAAGAAACTAATGGGGCAATATCTAGAGTAAAGAATGAATATTAACATAGTATTTGAGGGGCATATTTAAGTTCTTTTAAAGAAAGTTTATTAATCACATAAACAGAACATCCGGAACCTTTAAAGGCGATTGTACTGACTGCAGAATACATGAACAGTGATAAAATTTTGTAAGTTCGAGTTTCCGGCGACGCGAAATGTCTGGCTCTCTTGAATCGTGTCAATCGTCTCTACGGCTTAACTAAGACATACGTCAACTACGGCTCAACTAACTCAAATAACAGCTAATCTTCCGACTCCACGCCACCCTTCGTCAAATCACTGGTCGGGCTGAGTCGACCAATTAGCTCACGAATCTAAGCGAGTCAGTGAGTTGTCTCAGTACGAAATGAAATGTGACCGCAGAGCCTCTTGTCCGCGGTGAAATTCCAACCTTCCCAGCAACGAACCGGGGCGGAGCCGACCCCACTTGCACTCCCCTCCGACTTGGAATTCCGCACGGGAGGACCTTCCCAGTGAAAATACCAAGGCCGACGAGGGCAGGCGCTCCGCCTTTTACTCCCCAGTGCCGCATCTCGCCGCCAGACAGCGTCGCGCCCGCCATTGTTCCCGACCAGCCAAGTGGTGGCGATTGAAACGCCACAATATCTACAGCATTGTTCATTAACTCATAAACGAGCACTTTAAAGATGCGATCCAACTGAAACGGATAAGAAACTAATGTGGCACTTTCTGGTCTAAAGAATGAAGATCAGAATATAAAGCGCAGAGGATATTTATCTTATTGTATGAACAAGTTTCCTGAATCATAAACAAAACAACAGGAACGTTTAAAAGCAATTCTATTGACTTCAGAATACATATAAAATCATAAAATGATATTAGTTAGAGCTTAGGAAAACGACTGCTTTTCAACCGCGTTATTCGTCTTTACAGCTCAAAATAAGAACTTGTCTTCCTGCCTCAGGCAACCCGTCGACGAAACACCGGTCGGGCTGAATCATCAAAGGAGACCACCAATCTACGTGAGTCAGTGAGTCACCACAGTATGAAATAAAATACACACTCGGTGTCTCCCACCCATGGCGAAATTCTGACCTTCTCAGTACCGAACCATTCATTTCATTTTCTTTTTATTGCCATTGCAATTAGATCAGTGCTATAATACATTTACATATGCATTTTTGGCCTCTTAAATTAACCTTATCAACTAACTTAATTCTAAAACCAACTACTGAGGGTAAGGAAACTCATGAAGCGCCTTACTTATTCTCCAACTCAGTCTGCATGTTCAAGAAAGCTTGAATTGCGAACCTGTTTTTAATTCCTGTACGGTAATTTGGGATATGAACGAGGTTGAAATCGGATAGATGGTAGTTTTGGTTGACGTATGAGTAGAGTTTGCTGGTTATCTTGGTTGATTGATTGATTGATTTTTTGTGTTTCCGTGCGCGTCAACTTCTTTGGTCATTAGTCCCGTGAGTGTAGTGCATGTTTTTCTCGGGAGATGGCGGTGATCTTCCCCCCATGGATGGCGAGATCCGGCGCCGACCTACCGTCGACTATTCGGGTGTCCTCCTCACCAGGACTCTCCCACCAGCGGGGCACCGCCCCAGCCAGGACAAGCTCTAAGCTCCCGACCGGTCTCCCGAAATAGTGCATGTTAGTGTAAGTGTGTGAGTAAGGGAAGAGGATAGAACAAGGAAGAGAAAGAACAGATCACGCGCGGTCCGTGGCCCGTTTGGTAGGGTTCCGGCATTCGCCTGGTATTCATCGAAGAAACCACGGAAAACTACCGGTCAGAGCAGCCGGCCGCTAGAATTCTCCTCCAGACAGCGACTGAATTCGTCCTAGCTGAACAGCTAGTGTCGAAAATCCTGACGCCGTCAGGACTCGAACAAAGGACCTCCCGGTCAGAGAGATCTTGGTAGTTAAGGGGATTATTATTATGAATATTTTAATTGATTGTACAACTGTAGATTTGAAACGAACCATGGGGCTTGAGTAATTGTTCTGAGGTATTTACGTAGGTCATTCAATAATTAAAGAGACAAATTGTACTGGAGAAAAAATACTCGGTAGGACAAGTTTTGTAATTTTAGGACTTTAAGTTGTCATCACTGGGATGAGCTTTGATCACCTGGGTAGTCATCATTGTTGTGTTCATTACTTCAAAATTAAGTTGAAATATGGGGAGTTCCCTTGAAAATTCCACATTGGCATAACAGCGTTCTGTGTTTCTTTTTTAATTTGCTGTAAGTGAAAAACCAACTAATATGGCTCTTGAATGACTAAAGTGTACGATGAAAGCTGTATGAATCGCGGGAATTTTTTACAAGTAAGTAGAACAGTTCAAAAGTGATCGAGACTCAGTGACGAGCATCGTTCTGGCCACATTAGCACGAAAAGTCCTGTTGACAGTGTTTTGGGATGCTCTAGGTGGGTTATTTTTTGATTATGTCAAATAACAGCGTACAATAAATAGCCAATCCTACTCAGATATTCTTTTGAATTAGGTGAAGCCAGCGACGAATGAGAGACGTCGTGGCTCTCAGAGGAGAGGGGTGATTCTCCAGCAAGACAACGCACGTCCACGCACTGCTCAACTAACACGTGAAACCATCGACACAAGGGATTGGGAGATACTGCCTCACCCCCCCCCCCTTACAGCCCGCATTTAGCACCACCTGATTTCCATTTGTTTTGTCCTCTGAAGGAGGCATTACGTGGGAATGAGTTCCAGGATAACGAGTATGTCAAACAATGTGGAAAAATGATTAAAAAACCAAGATAAAAAGTTATTTGCAGCGGGTACAAGAAAAGCTGGTATCCCACTGGAACCAAAGCATAAATGTTCATGAGAATTACATAGAAAAGTAGGAAAAGTCATGATTTGCAAAAATAAGCCTTTATTTCTTCAGATCAATTTGTCTCTTTAATTATTGAATAACCTTCGTATTTTGAACGATTCGCACCGAACCAGAGCAGCACTTCTTCCCCCTCCAACCTGGACGAACCTCCCCAACGAAAATACCAAGGCCGGCGAGGGCGCGGTGAGAGCAGGCGTTCCGTCTTCTGCTCCCTAGTGCCCCATCCCGCCGCCAGAGAGCGTCACGGCGGCCGTTGTTCCCGGCCAGTCGAGTGTTGGCGATGCAGACACAATGACCGTCTGGCGGCTTTTGTTTCTGCGCGTTCTCCAGATCCCCCGCGCTCTCCCCTTTGCAGGTGGCGGCGGGAGCGCGAATGAATCGCACCATTTTGCAACATGGCAACTCGTTCTTCTCAAACTCTCTGTGTGAAAAACTATTTCTAAAATTATGATTAAAATTCGGCAAAACGTTCAAAATCAGAACGGAAAGTTATCATAGCGGTGCAATATCATACGACATTGCGGGTCGGCTAATGAACATTCGTACCGGGAGAGGTGGCTCAGGGCGTCAACTGTTGTCACTGCAGTGCCTTTGACCTGGAGTTTCTAGGTGGGAGTCCCGACGGTGGCAGGCTTTTCGACACTAGTTACATAACTACGTCAAATTCAGACACTGTCTGGAGGATAATTCTATGCGCCGGCTGCTCTGATCGATAGCTTTCCGTGGTTTTCCCGATCAATACCAGGCGTATGCCGGAGCAGTACCTTGACAAAAGGACTACGCACCGCGCACGATCTATCCTTACCCTTTCTTGTCCTATCCACACTCCTTACTTACACCCACAACACACTTACAGGCACTACACAAACACACCGATCGGAAACTTAGAGCTTGTTCCAGATGGGGCGGTGCCCCGGTGGTGGGAGATTCCTGATTGGGGAAAACCCCACTAGCCGACGGTAAATGGGCGCGGGATCTCACCATCCAGCGGGGGAAGATTACAGCCACCTCCCGCGATATAGCATGCACTACACTTACGGGACTAAGGACCTTATCGTTTGACACGCCTGGAATCACTATTTAACCAATCAACCAACTTGAATTTCAGTAGCTCGAGATTACCTAGGTTCAATTTCAGGGTTTTGGAGGATTTTTGAAACTAACTTATTTGGGTAAAATTACACCACTGGCTGTTTACGAATTCTAGAGACTGGCTGATCTGGTCCCTTTTTCCGTTAATTACGTCGATCAATTCTAATTTGGCCAGTACTTAAAGCTGATCACGACACGGTCTTTGCGACTTACTTCTTTTCCTAGGATGACCTCAACGTTATGTGTTGATCGATACGACCCACAACCGGATCTTAAAAGTCTCTCAAGGAATACGTAAGTCCCGGACCATAGCTTCAAAAGGTGTGTAGCGCCATCACATATCTACAGTTTACATTGTTTTTGTAATCAATTTGTATTCTGTAAAATTGTTCATAATCGCAAGTTTTGCTAAGACATAGGGAATAAGAATACTTCAAAGAAAGATCAGTATAATTACACTTGCCGTGCATAATTTCCTTTCCTTTCAGTAATGTTCCATACATGAAAGCCAAACATCAAGGTTATTGCAATACGAGGTGATTGATCTGATGAGAAATAAAACGAAAGAAAGAACAAAATAGTAAATAATAGAAGTACAAAATGTAGGACATTCAAAAATATACAGAAGAATAAATGCAAAAATTATGTGAAAAGGAACTAACAAACAAGACAGAGGAAGAAATGTGAAATGTTAGATTTTTAAAGAAATAATAGACAAAAGAATATAAAACGATTATATGTATGATAGAGCCAGAAGTAAAGAAACTACGAAAGAGAAATACAGAAAATATAGAGAACAGCTACATCACTGAAACGGAAAGGAAGCGATGAGAGTGAAGAGCCGTGAGCCATCTGCAAGGGCTTTCGTCACGGTAGCCACCCACAGGAAGCGGGGAGTGACGAGACTAGGTGAGTTAGGGCGGAAAGATTAATTGATTGATTGCTAGTGGTCCCGGGAGCGTCAACTACCGAAGTCATAAGTCCCGTAAGTGTAGTGCATGTTTTTTCATCGGGAGACGGCGGTGATCTTCCTCCACCGCATGGCGAGATGCGGCGCCGACCTACCGTCGACTAGCCTGGTTTTCCCCAACCAGGTATCTCTCACCAGCGGAGCATCACCCCAGCCGGAACTATTTCTACGTCCCCGACCGATCTCTCCTTATTTGAGGTTGTGTAGCGCATGTTAGTGGAAGCGTGTAAGGGATGAGGATAGCACAAGGAAGATAAAGGAAAGATCGCGCACGGTCCGTGACCTAAGTTTTGGGTTCTGCTCCGTCATTCGCCTGGTGTTGATCGGAAAAACACGTAAAATTACCGATCAGAGCAGCCGGCCACTAGATTTCTCCTGCAGACAGCGACTGAATTCGACGTAGCTGACAAGCTAGTGTCGAAAATCCTGCCGCCGCCGTCGGGTCAGAGCGAGAAGAGGAGAGCCGGAGAGCTGCGAGGGAAGGCAAGCCGCGGGATGGAATGAATGCATTGGCGTAATCCGCTGGTCTCCGGCGGCCGCGCCCGGCGCCACTTCGCTCTGCCGTGCTAAGCGCGCTGCGCGGCCGCCTTCCTCGCGCCGAGCGCCCGCCCCGCCACCCGCTCCACGCCTCAGCCGACGCCGCTCCCCGGGGCGGAAGGGCAGAGCTCTCCCCATAGTCGAAGACAGAAACGATGAAGAGATCGACGAAGATGAAAAAAATTATGACTATCAACTAAAGCTCAGTGGCGAAAACTACGGTGTTGATAATGATCGTGATGATGACAAAGTTAAGTTTGCAGAAAACGAGGAAAAAATGCCAAATGAAAGGAATGACCACGGACAAAGCAAAGTCGATTATAAAAACAATGAGAAAGAACGATGTCAAAAACACTGACGATGACGAAAACAACGACGATGACAAAAAGACGATGTCGAAAACAATGACGATGACGAAAACAACGACGATGACGAAAACAACGACGATGACGAAAACAACGACGATGATAAAACAACAACCTTTCATTATGACAATTTTGATCGTGATGTCCTAATAAAAACCTTTCGTCATATGCATTCATCATATGCCCTTTACAAATGTTCTGACGCACAGCTTCTATAGATTAGTTCCACTAGTTTCCGTGAGTAGCGATATCCTGATTTAGGATTTTTCTCATCAATGATATCGAATTTAACCAATTCAAATGTGGAAAATCTTGGGACAACTGTTCTTGCAGTAGTGCAGGCGACTCCTCAAGCGATAGATCAACTCTGTTAGTGGCAACCATCATTTGATCTGACAGGTTAGTCTCTCCAGAAATTAGAACGCCCTGTTCAACATGAAATTTCTATTTCTTTTCTAAATATCATAAAGCATTGCAAGGTGTCCACCTCGACTTCCAAAAATCCAAACCATTGACAAGAAAAGTGATCACGCAGGATAAAATCATGAAACACAATACAAAAACAATGTGGAATATAGTAGAAATATTCGACCAAATCCACAGTAAACCTTATAGAGAATGCTGTTTTAAAATATAATAAAAGAGACTAACTGGACTGCTTCTATCAACAAATGTAGCATATACTGCTGCATGTTTTGAGCTCAGTGGGAAACACAGTTATTCAAATAATTCTTTCTCACGATCTCCCTCAGGAAGGGCATGGTAAAGGGTATTATCCAAAATCTCTAACTGATTTCCCTACGCAAATAGTTTTTATTACTCGGCAGTCAATATTGTCTTATCTATTCTAGCGCATTGCTACCTGTATTCTTAATTCAACTTACTTACGAGTTAGAATATGAAGTTCAAGGCAACGTGCACAGATTACACTTCCTCCACACAAGAGTTTGAAGCTATTTTTGAGTTAAATAAATTGTCGTCTGATTTACAAACTAAGGTTTTGACGGCCTGAGGTCAGAAGGTCGTCGGTTGTATAGAGTTGTAATGTACAACCAAATTCCGTCAATTCATTTTTCGTCGCCTATTGTACCGGCTTAGGTGGTTCAAGTGAATGAAGTAAAGTCACTGCAGTGCCTCTTACCGGGAGGATCTGATATTCAAGTCCCGGCAGTGGCAGGATTTTCGATATTAGCTACGTAGCTAGGTCGTATTCAGTCGCTGTCTGAAGGAGAATAGCGACCGTCTGCTCCATTCGGTAGTTTTACGTGATTTCTCCGCTAAACATCAGATGAAAGCCGCAGTAGTACGATAACAAACGGGCCACGATCCATCCGCGATCTTTTCTTTAATTTTCTCCTACCTTCACTCCTTACTTTTATGCACTACACTGCCACACGTTTAGGAGTCCAGTCGATAACTTAGAACTTTTTCCGGCTGTAGCGGTGCCCTCCTGGTGGAAAAAACTTGGTTGGTTGATTGATTGATTGATTTGAGGGATTCCGGGCTCGTCAACTAGTGAGGTCATTAGTCCCGTAAGTGTAGTACATGTATTTCACTGGGAGGTGGCGGTGATTTTCCCCCACTGTATGGAGAGATCCGGCGCCGACCAACCGTCGACTAGCGGGGTTTTCCCGAACCAGGTATCTCCCACCAGCGGGGCACCGCCCCAGCAGGGACAACATCTAAGCTCCCGACCGGTCTCTCGGCATGTGTGGTATTGTACTGCATGTTAGTGTAAGTGTGTGTGTGTGTGTATAAGGAGTGAGGATAGCATAAGGAAGAGAAAGGAAATATCGCGCGCGGTCCATGGCCCGTTTGTTAGGGTACCACTCCGGCATTCGCCTGGTGTTTATCGGAGAAACCACGGAAAACTACCTATCAGTGCAGCCGACCGCTAGAATTCTCCTCCAGACAGCGACTGAATTCGATTGATTGATTGATTTTTCGTGTTTCCGGGCGCGTCAACTGCTTTGGTCATTAGTCCCGTTAGTGTAGTGCATGTTTTCCCTTGTGAGATCACTGTGATCTTCCCCCGCTGGATGGCGAGATCCGGCGCCGATCTACCGTCGACTACTGGGGTTTCCCCCAACCAAGACTCTCGCACCAGCGGAGCACCGCCCCAGCCGGGACAAGCTCTACGCTCCCGACCGGTGTCCCGGAATATGTGGTAGAGTAGTACATGATAGTGTAAGTGTGTGTGTGTAAGGGGAGAGGATAGGACAAAGAAGAGGGACAGATCGCGCGCGGTCCGTAGCCCGTTTGATAGGGTACTGCTCCGGCATTCGCCTGGTGTTCATCGGAGAAACCACGGAAAACTACCGATCAGAGCAGCCGGCCGCTAGAATTTTCCTCCACACAGCGACTGAATTCGACCAAGCTGAAAAGCTAGTGTCGAAAATCCTGCCGCCGTCGGGTCTCGAACCTAGAACTATTTGAGGCATTGCAGTGACACCAGTTAAAGCTACCACTCCCGGTGAAACCTGGTTGAAAAAATAATCGCAAGCCAACCGTTTGGACCGCGCCGGATCTCGCTATCCAGCGGGGGAAGATCATCGCCCCCTCCCTTGAAAGAAAACATTCACAACACTTACGGTACTAATGACCTCAGCAGTTCACGCCTTAGGAAACACCAATCAACCGTTGCTTATATGAAAAAGGAGATTGTTTTTTACTTCCAAAGAATCTTTAAAAAAAACTTAAAGAATTACTTTAAAAATTACTTAATTCTTACAAATTCGCTCTGCCCTTCCATTCTCTTTAAACCCCATCCTTTGGACATTTTTGAAGAAGAGGAACTGTCAAGATACTGCAGAAGTAACGAAGCGTTTTGCTGCGAAATAACAGGAAACATTTGTTCGTGAAATAAGCTAGAGTATTTTTTACTGGCCGAAATAACTTGTTTCTATTACTTTGAGAGTGACAGATTTTTTAAAAAGGAAACTTTAGTTAATTAATTAAATACCTTTCGTAAATTATTCTTTACATTTTAAAATATTCTCGTTATGATGTACAGTTTTAAATGTAAATGCATTCAGTTCTGACATTCCAAAAAGTGTTTTGTTGGTATCTCGTTTCATGAGGAGCAGTCACAAGAAATGAAATACGCTGGCTCCGGTACAAGCCTGCACACAACCGAGCAGCTGGAAACAGCTGGTCAGTGGCTGTCGGCATCTGCATGGGCAAAAGTGGTCTCCGCATCTGAGAGCACGGAAGCAAAGAAGAGCCGTAGGGTGAAAACCGTAATCACGAACATCCGTTTTGAAAGAAGTGCCAGCTCACTCCCGATCTTGCACCTTGTCCACCCCAAGATACGGTTAACCAAGAACACAGGAGTGGATTCTTTGTTGACGCTAGGGATACGATATCGATGCCGATGTTTTCAAAACATCGATGTTTCTATAAATATATCGATGTCTTAAACATCGATGCACTGAAGTCGATGGTTTTTTAATATCAATGTTTTGTGGTCGATGTGTTTGCGTGTGTTGATGTATTGTTTGTGAACGAAAAAATCGAAACGTATCTATTAAAGGAAAGGCAAAAAATTTGCATTAAAATTAAAGCTCTTCAAATTAATAAATTGGGTGTCAAAATAAAACTGTTCATCTAAAAATTGTTACATTCATACTGCTAAAGGATAAAGTAACTATTTCTTGTAGTGTTCACAATAATTTATCAATAAATAAAAAAACAATATTTACCCAATTAATAATTTTTTTTGAAAGTTTATAATTAACATTACTCAATTTACGAGTTTTACTAAAATCATATTTATTTCCTGCATTCGACCATAAATGTTAACAAGTAATTTATTTATTCTTTTCTATTACTTATCATAATTTAAAAAAATAATTTGATTTAGGTATGAGATATACAAACGGAAAATATCTCCCATATCCATTGTTAAATTGTTCCAGGAGAGGCTTTTTGCATCGCTAATCAGGCGGTTTAAGCTAATTCGAATAACGCACTCTGACGCCCAACTCACCGACCGTGATGCCATCGTCAACGTGTGCAATATGCGCTGAAAATATTATCTGTTTGTCACAACAATGAAATGACATTTCCCCAACCTGCAGAGAGCCGGAGAACGCTTTAGTGATATACTAACAGAAGAGCAGTCTCTAATGGGAGGATGGCAATTGAGGAGTTGTAGAATATCAGCATAACGTATTGTCTGTAGCCTACTTTACACGATTGATTGATGGTTTTTTTCGTGTTTCCGGGCGCGTCAACAGCTTTGGCCATTAGTCCCGTTAGTGAAGTGCACTATTTTTTTTGTCGGAAGATGGCGGTGATCTTCCCCGCTGGAAGGCGAGATCCTGCACCGACCTACCGTCGCCTAGTAGGGTTTCCCCCTAACGAGGACTCTCCCACCAGCAGGGCACCACCCCAGCTAGGTCAAGCTCTAAGCTCCCAACCGGTCTCCCGGAATATGTGGTAGTGTAGAGCATGATAGTGTATAGGCGCTGCAGTGACATCAGTTGATGCACTGAGCTACCGCTCCCGGTCTACTTTACACAGTTTCGCTGGTGTAGTGATTAGCGAATCTGACTGTTCGCGAATTCAATTTCGATCGACGCCGTGGATTTTTAAAGGGCGATTCATTCTTCGTACGCCTTCCTTCGGAGGTGAAGTATACCCGGCTGTCCCATGTTGTAGATTTACTGCACGTAAAAGATCCTCAAGCCTGAAAGAAGCCTTCGATCCAAATTCAAATCTCTTGCTTCGTCTCCCGAGTGATACCATCTTTCGCTGCCAGATGGCAAAAGGAGCATAGCAACATTCGCGTGGTCATGCGGAAGAGCAGACGTGATGGCCTTATTCTCGGTACTTATATCAAGGGGTCATTCAATTGAATAGAATAATTTACTGCGTTACGTACCGGGGAGAAGCCGATATCCGGAGTTAACGCCTAACCTTTTGCTACACTTTCGCCATTCAGGAGCGCGAAGATACACCTCGGGGCATCTGGATACCCCAGTACACATTGTCCTAATATCTTCTCTCCATAGGAGCGCGCAGCCTAAAACAAGTGAGGGACCTACATTTCTGACCTTTCCTGTACCTCTTTTATTCACTTTTTTACTCAACTATTTTTAATTTACCAATCACTTATTTTACCCATAAATAATTATATAATACAAGAAAAATGAAATAATTGTAATGATACAATTAACACAGGTGTCACGATTTTTTTCTAACTAATTTTTCTAACTTTTCCCAATTTTTCAGTTAATTTATTTATTTTTATCCTATTTAATTTCTATCATATCAATCAAATAAACATGTAGAGAAAACTTTGTTTCAAATTTCGCATTACATTATTAGCCAAATCGACTTCAGTCGAAGTCTGGAAGAGAATTGCTCTGATTGGTAGTTTTTCGTGGTTTCTTCCATCAACACTAGAAGAATGCCAGAGCAGTATCTTAACAAACGAGTCACGGGCCGCGCGCAATCTTTGCTTCCTCTTCCTTGTCCTATTCTCATGGTGGGAGATACCTGGCTGGAGAAACTCCCTAAAGATGATTGGCACCGTGTGTAGCTATCCGGAGGGGGAAGATCATCACGATAAGAAATGCACTAATGATTTTAGCCTTTGACGCTCCCGGAAACACCGATTAAACAATACGATACCAAAATTGTCAATCTTCTTCTTCTTCACCGCCATTAACTTTTTTTTAGTTAAAACTAAAATGAGAAACATTCCCGCACTACATGATCTAAAAAGAAAAGCACCATAATAAACACTCCTGCTGTACAAAAAAGAACATAAATTGTAGATAAATCAATATTCTGTAGTAAATATATGTTACATTTGAGATACATTAATATTTAAATGAAAATTCATGGATTGTTTGACTTGTAATCATAAGTTTTAGATGAAGTTTCGAATGAAAATGAAAATAGAAATCTTTAAACAGAAGGCATGATTTATTGGTGGAAAACCTGCAAAGGCATGTACTACAAACTACATCGGACCACCTTAAGACGGCATTTCAGAAAAGTGGCGGGTCAGTAATGTCATTGCGTTTCAAGACGGCAACGTGGTGTTGCAAGTAATCAGACAACACTGTGGTGAAGGCACTATATTATGGAATAGCAGTCAGAGGAAATAGAGTAATTGATTCAACTGACACTGTGGAATTGACACTAATTGTAAACAATTACGACTTAGCTAGTTTACTTATCCTTAATGTATCTGGACAGTGTCTCATAATAAATATTATAAACTTATAGGATATGTAGAGGGACGCAAATCTTTTGCCAATGAACATATAGTAGAAAATTGCGTACACCGGTGTAACATCACATTTAAATATGACATTTGCCCCTGTTAGACAGGCAACGTCTTATGCACTAATGTTTCGCAGATCACGACCTAATGGAGTCAAGGAGATTTGCCGAGTGTTTGCAAATACGGGGTTACTTAAAGATGAGGCTCATGGCATGATACAAAAAATAGAAGGAAGGTTAAAAGATGAAAAGCAGCATAATAACACATCAGTACGAGCAGATGACAGGATGGCAGTGTGAAGGTAGGAAGACTTTTTACTTGAGGGGATGATGCCAATGACGGTATCATGGAGGGATAATATTCGAGTTAGTTGGCATTATGGAGGGCGAGTTACATTAATTGAAAGGGTGGGAGCGTGGCATAACAGGGCAGTGACATATATGAACAGCGGAATGCGGAATGCCGATATGATGAACTGATTGGCCGTTTGATTAAAAGACGGAAGAAATGTCGATTTTGTAAGATATGTATTTGGTAGGTTGAGGAATTGGTAAGATGAGTGTTGAGAGGATGGCGGGTTGGAAGGATGGATGGACCAGTGAATTCGAAGGACAGCGGGTTGGAAAGATGAGTTGAAAGGATGGCGAGTTGAAAGGACGACGAGTCGGAATGGTAGGATGTCGGAATGGTAGGCTGTCGGAATGGTAGGCTGTCGGAATGGTAGGCTGTCGGAATGGTAGGCTGTCGGAATGGTAGGCTGTCGGACGGTAGGATGTCGGTACGGTAGGATGTCGGACGGTAGGATGTCGGTACGGTAGGATGTCGGCATGGTAGGATGTCGGTACGGTAGGATGTCGGTACGGTAGGATGTCGGGACGGTAGGATGACGGCACGATAGGAGGTCGGCACGGTAGGATGTCGGCACGGTAGGATGTCGGTACGGTAGGATGTCGGTACGGTAGGATGTCGGTACGGTAGGATGTCGGTACGGTAAGATGTCGGTACGGAAGGATGTTGCCATCGTAGGATGCCACAATCGTCAGATCTCACAATGGTAGGATCGTGACTTGACGGGATGGAGCAATGGCGCATTTATGTTCTGGGTTAAGCGGAACGGCGAGAAGGCGAGAAGACCGAGTAGCGGCTTATGCAATAGTGCGCCATGCACGAGGCAGCGCAGCGGCCCTGTTCGGAGTCAGTGTCCCCGTCCCCCGCAAAGAGGCGGCCCTGGGCCGCGTGGTTTAGCCAGGGCGGTGGTGCGGGCGGGGTGGACGACGAGCCCCCGGGGCGAGATAGATGGTTGGAAGGAAGATTGGCGGGTTACAAGGAAGGATGGCGGGTTGGAAGAATGATGAGTTGAAAGAATGTCGATTGGTATGATGTCGGCCGGAATAGTAGGATACCGGTATGGTAGGATGCATGTATTTTCTGGGTTAGGCGGAATGCTCAAGTAGTGGACCAGGCAATAAGGCGCTATGCATGAAGCGGCCAGTTCGGAGTAACAGAGCCCCCGCACCCCCCTCCCCAGCGGTGCGCCTAGAAGCCCCGTGGCCTGGCGCGGGTGGTGGAGCGGGGGGTGGACCACGAGTCCCCGGGGCGAGTGGCGTCGCGGCGCAGTGTGGCGTCCCGGGCGCCGCCGCCGCCGCTGCCGCCCGCCTCCCGGGCTGCTCAATAAAACGGCCCCGGCGATGCTGCAGGCGCAGCTGCGGCGGTGGGGGCGACGTTGCTGGCGGCAGTGGGGGCGGGCAAGCCTGTGTGTGGTGGGGCAGATGGCGATGCTCCACGCCCAATTTCGCCTCGCAGATGTGCACGGAGTCAAAATCCCAGGAGGGCTTTGGCGAGGCAGAACAGGTGCATGCAGAGCCAAAAGGATGTTTGCTACACTTTACTTATGTTGAACGTCAAAGAGAACACGTTATATTGAAATAATCTAAATTCAACTTTGCAGGTACTTTGTTCTATTCAGAAAAAAGAAAGAAAAGTCTTGGAGGCTTTTTTGAGAACACGAAAATTGCGTCATTTCCCTCAAAACTTTAAGAAAAATACTCATATTTTCGATAAATTCTACATGACCTCATTTACAAAAAACTGTCTTTGAAGAACATGTTTCATTAACGAAAAAATTACTAGCTTCAGTATTGTAACTGTAGAAAGATGCCGAAACAACTTTGAACTTTTGCAATTTTCAAAACTTCAGTGAACAACTAAAATGAAACACGCGTCAGTTTTATTATCATACATGTATTGAAGAAAAAACAAAAACGGAGCCTTTTTTTAGAGAAAAATAATAAAGCTCCTTTAAATCAAGCAAAAATTACAGGAAAATACTCATATTTTCAAAAAAAGAATATAGTGATATTATTTAAATATTTACCGTTTAATAAAACTGTTTTACTTTATGCATTTTAAACAATAGCAAAAATTACAATTATGCTATTAGTACGTACAGTTGTATCACCACTAGTTTTGCTGTTAGGAACCCACAATATCAGTTTATCGCGTATAGTCATTTTCTGCTGCAACATTTCAATTTCTCTTTACTACGTGAGTATGTAGTAAGAGAGATAGTAAAAAAGTAAACAAACAATCTTTTAAGGTATGCAAACTCTTGTATTTACTAGATTTCTAGAAACGAATTGAAGAATTTGGGCGCAATATACTCCGATAAAAAAAGTGGCACTTCAAGGTCACGAGCTGAAAGAAGAGGGGGACATTGTCATCCAATCGGGAGCACCAATACCGAAAATGTAAGTCGTAACGAAGCACTCGTTTGCATGACAGTGTCCCCCTCTCCGTCGAACTCGAGACCTTGAAGTGCCACCATGTTTTTATCGGATTATAGTATCAGAGACTCAAATGTGTAATACATGCGAAGTGTCGACTGGTTGGTAATTCCTGTGAACTGCTGCACACTAACCATTCTCTTTAATAAATAAAACAATATGTTACAATCTATTATAAAAATTTACCGATCAAAACGCAGGTAAAATTCAAAACAATTGCGCGGATCGGCACTGATTTTTCTTAACACACGTGCTTCTATCTGAAAAGGTCTGCTGAGCCGCGATCTGATTTCTTGTAGTAGCATTCTGGGTCGCAGGCGTCCTCATATAAGGTACCACCCTTGAGACGCGAGCTCCTCTCTCTCTGCTCGTCACTCTGCCTCCACTCACGCATGCGGCTACGCCATCTCAAGGAAGTGACCTCTCCGCTCGCCAGCCAGGTCAGGTAATATAACGTTCTAAGCCAAATTTGCGTATCGCTTGTGACCAGGCCACCTGCACCCTCCTCTCCTTCCCCGTCACGAGTCCCATAGAACGAGGTTCGAACCCACGCTCCTTCTCAGGAATCAGAGCATAAATCTGGCACCTAATAGTGCTCTTGCCAGTACTTTGCAGAGCTGTAATCTATCAAGTTTCATATGGATGTACTTTAAACTGTGAGGAATCATTCAAACGGATTTGTGTAATTTAATTGCGTAATTGAACATTATTAAATTACATTAATAACTATAATATATATTTGGAATAGGGAGGGGGTTACAATTTTATTTGCCCCTGGCGCTGCAAAATTGCTACGCCAGCGTTAACAAACAGCACACTGCTGGTTTTCAGCACCTCTATGAATGCATACATACTTTTTTCCTGTACATATTTGTAATTTAATCTCTATAGCAAATGAGTCATTCGATCTCGAACATTTTTATCTTCTATAGACTCGTGAACATACAAACTGTTGTATTAAAAGGCAGACAATAAACCCTCGCAATGTCACAACGTAGTTTTACGACAAGCTTATTGATAAAATCGAAATTAAAATACTAAAGGGAATCGAAACGCGTGTTAATATTCCATGTACTTGTATTCATAACATCTGAAATCAATACATGCTTTCGAAACTTTTGATGTGTCATCCAACATGCAGTATTTTCATGGTGATATTTAATCTGGCGTTTCAAATGTGACATGTGCTTTCTACTAATGGAATCCTATCACAGCAATATCTGACATTTTTCACTCGCAATATTATGTACAGAATTGCTTGGGTATATCAGCTAAAATCAGTACCAGTGTAGTTTAAAGGAAACCTTTGAAGTTACAAAATTAAATTATATGTCTCTATCTTTGTTATTGAACAATGCCACAAGAACAAAATTGTGTCAGAACTTTTGAAAGGTGAAAATCTTATCGAAGCACAGAAGGGAAGGGATGGCAAATGACGCGAGGAAGAATAGTAGGGAAGCAAATTCGAAAACGACCATGGTCTTCCAACATTTCTTCGAGGCATATTGGACCATCAAGCTCCAGTTGCAAATTCGCAATTTGCTACATAGGAATAATCACCCAGTATATAATTAATAAATATTCATGGTAATAAATGGATACATGGTATACATATTAACTATGTTAAGCTGATTTTCTCGCTCCCTCCTACTAGAAAACTACTGAAATAAATTCTACGACTCTGTTATCATTTGAACACACTATTGGAGTTATTTAAGCATCATATCTCCAAATTATTCTTTATGAACTGAATAACATGACATAAAACTAGTTTTTATATTTTTTTCTTTCTCCCAAAATTACTTAAATGTAATGTTAGTGACTCTGACGTCAATATTTACATTACCGGACATTCCTTACATATAATTGTATTTGTGAGTATAAGTACTTGAAACTATTTCTTATGAACGTTCGCGTGAACTTAAATTTCTGTGAAAATGAGCTCAAAATCACACATTTTCAGAAACGCTTAAAACTACTTTCACTCAAAATCCCCTCTTATTTTTCAATGAAAATTTGCATGTAAGACCAGTTTCACCTTTCTATAATGTAATATGTTATTCTAGAAGACTGAAAAATTGAGAAAAGGTAACAAAAAAGTTAGGCACCAATAAATCGCACCTGGGAAGAGGGAGAAATAAAAAGGTCAGGATAAAGTGAATAAAAACCATTTAGTACGAGAAAGTTTGTATCATTCTATAGAACCATTAGTTTTTTCCTCTTTGCCCTTCTTTCAATTAATGGTTCAAGTTTCTAAATTGTTAAATCATAAAACAGAGGACAAAATAGGTAGTGCACTGTACGTAGTACTCTGAACGGAATACATAACGCATAGTACATAGTATGTAGTACGTGTTGTACGTGGTGCTTAGAAGAGAGAACATAATACATAAAACGTAGTAACTAGTTCATAGTATGTAGTATACAGAATGTAGTACATAGTACGTAGTACATAGAACATAGTACATAATACGGAGTATGGAATGCGTAGGTTAAAACCCAATTGTACCAAACGCCGATTGTACTTGATAAACTTCTACAATGTACGATGCGATCAATTGAAATATTTGTTGACACATGTATCTTACTTGGTTGAGATATGAGAACATATTAATCAGTTGTCCGAATGGAATCGTTACGATTGTTACAATAATCTTAGTGGTCAAGTACGCGTGGTACTGACAACATCGTCCGCTCTGCTCGCGTGTGCGTTGTTAAATACTTATTTCTTTTAGTGACTATATAAATTACATATCAAGTATCATATTAAGTGAAATCTCATAAAACTGTCGTGTGCCTGCTGCCTTTGCGGGCGGCACTAGCCGAAACCATGACCACCGTAAACAACAACATCAACCTAACCTCAACTGCTGATAAGGCACAAACCAAATCTTACGCTGGAGCTCCTACTACTGATGTGTTCCCGACTAAGGATCAAGCTATTATCATTGAGGCGCATGAAGGGTTAACACTCAAGGACTATGTGAGTAAACTAATTACCATTATACAAGGAAGTGATATTCGTTTTGTGTCTCGTATCGCCAACAACAGGATATGTGTATTCTTAAGCTCAAAGAAACATGCTGATTATATTACAGATAAATATAAGTCTCTCACTATTAATAATATTGAAGTAAGTGTCAGACCCTTACTTAGCAAACACATCAGGGTTATAATATCCAATGTGTCCCTGTGATCCCACATGAAGACATAAAAAAAGCTCTCAACCAACTTAATGTGCAAACTTCATCTAATATAACTTTTATAAGAGCTGGTATGACAGATCCTAATTTATCTCATATTTTGAGTTTTAGAAAGCAGGTGTTCATTCACCCTGATGAAATTCATAAATTACCCCCATCTATGTTAATCCAATTTCAAGACACATCTTATAGATTATATTTTTCTACTGATAACATGACTTGCTTTAAATGTCATTCTGAAGGCCATATTGCTAGTCAATGTCCAAGCAAAGAGGACATTTCTAGCCCAATAGTAAATAATGGTTCAGAAGGTAATGATAGCACCTCAAAAGATAATTGTTCCCTAGATCAGTCATTAGTACAAACTTCTAATTCACCTAATATGGATTGTGATAGCTTCCCTCCTCTGAACAAGAAAAGCAGCACACCAGATTCATCACCTTGTGCTAAGCCTCCCTTGAACAAAGATACAAAATGTACAGATCAAATTCAAAAGTCACCATGCTCCTCTCCTCAACTGACCCCATGAGTATCCCTCCTCATAAAAGAAGCTTACCAACTGAATCCTCTTCCTTATCTGAAACAACTCACACTAATACTGATAATAAAAATCAAGAAAACAACTTGAAACAACCAAAAAAGAAAAAGAAGAAGAACATAAACATACTAGAATCAGACCAACAAGGCAACAATCCTGGAAAAAATATGGAAGACATGCTAATCCAACAAAAGCTCTTATTGACAACAATCCAAGTTATTTTCCTTAACATACAAACAATTTCAATTATTATTAGAAATGCCTTGGGCAGTTGATCCCATTGCTATAGTTAAAGATTATTCTAATATGGACAGAACATAATAATCTTTGTATAAAATCTATGACAGTAATCACTATAGAAGCCTGAAAGGTAGATTTACTAGACTTATGAAGAAGCTGCTAAAACAGTTACCTGATTCAGACTTGTCTGAGAGTGAATCTAGTATGGACAGCACATAATAATCTTTGTATAAAATCTATGACAGTAATCACTCATATCTTTACCAATAAATTGAAACTAAAATCATGAAAATTGTTCAATGGAACCTTAATGGATATCACTGCCGCCTAGAAAATCGACAACTACTGTGCAACAATATTAATCCAGACATAATATGTCTGCAAGAAACCAATTTTAAATTTAATTACTCAGCTCATCTCAATAATTATCAGTGCTATTATAAAAATAGAACAAACACCGAATATGCATCTGGTGGAGTTGCCATATATGTCAAATCATCCATTCTGGCAGACAATATCCAGATCAGATCGAACTTGGAGGCTGTTGCTGTGAAAATTACCTCACCTATATGTTTGTATATATGTAACTTATATATTCCCAACAGTCACAATCTCGAATACTCGGAACTTAATGACATCCTTCAACAACTTCCTAAACCGTTACTGATTACAGGTGATTTTAATGGTCATCATGCAGTATGGGGCTCATACAAGATTGACAAAAGGGGAATATTGCTAGAAACTTTTGTGGAAGATTCTGATTTGGTCATTATTAACACGGGTGAGCCCACCCATATCAATCTTAGCAATGGTAAACTTGGTGTAATCGATCTATCCATTGCTTCGACTCCTTTTGCCCAAAAATGCACATGGAATGTACTGGAATACCCATACGACAGCGATCATTTTCCAATTATTATCGACATCGACATCCCTAGATTTAATAACAATTCCTTCCCACCCTTTGATAGACTGAACTTTAATAAAGCGAACTGGCCCTTGTTCCAAGAAATTATCGCTTCGGACCTGACCAACTTCCAGCTCGAGGACGATATCAATCATGCAGTAGCAATGTTCAGTCTTTCAATCATGCAATCATGCAATGTTCAGTATTTTACTAATGTTATCATGGAAGCTGCTCACCAAGCTATTGAAAATTATCAAATTAAATGCTACAAGAAGAGAGTTCCTTGGTGGAACGACGAATGCCGGGATGCCATTAAAGCAGCAAAACATGCCTTTAATAGGTTTAAAAGAAAAGTTCGAGGATAATAAGATTGCTTATAAGAGAACCAGAGCCCTTGCCAGAAGAATTGTCAAAGAATCTAAAAAACAATCATGGACTGATTATGTTTCTTCAATTAATTCAAATAACGTGTCGGAGTCTTGGAAGAAAATTAAGGCCATTCAAGGCAACAAAGTTTCCAATGACATTCAATATTTGCAATCTCATAATGGTATCATAAGGACTCTGCCACTATTGCCAACACTCTAGCTAAGACCTTCCAAAGCAACTCTAGCTCAGCCAACTACGATGAAGAGTTTGTGAAATCAAAAAACGAAATTGAAGAAACCTATTGCAACTGTCTATACCCACCTCCAGATCGATCCGACATTCTTAACGTACCAATCACTACACAGGAATTAAATGACACAATAAATTCATCTAATAACTCAGCACCTGGACCAGATGAAGTATCCAATATCCTTATTAGAAATCTACCCACTGAAGGAAAGAAGTCCTACTCAAGATATATAACTATATGTTCTCATGTCAAACCTTTCCTAATACATGGAAATTGGCAACTGTCATCCCCATTCCTAAACCAGGTAAAGTACGATCTAATCCCATCAATTACCGTCCAATTTCCCTAATTTGTAATCTCTGTAAGATACTTGAAAAGATTCTGACAGAAGATTAAGATGGTTTTAAACCGCTACAACATCATTGAGGATCATCAATTTGGTTTCAGACCCGGTACTCACATATTCACATCTAGTGGGTGTAGACACCTACGTTACTGAAGCTATTCAAAACAGACAGCATGTCATTGTTGTGAATCTAGACGTTCAAAAGGCCTATGACATGGTCTGATACCCTAACTATATGGGCTCTTAGGAACATTGGTATTGGTGGCAATATTCTTCAATTCATCAAAAATTCTACAAGTAATCGATGTATTCAGGTCCGAGTCAATAATCAGTTGTCGGATACAGTCATGCTAGAAAATGGCTCCGCAAGGTTCCACCCTATGTAACGCTATTCTTAATATCCATTATGGATGCTGGCCAAGGAATAAAGTCACCACGATCATCCGCAAGTATGCAGATGACATGATAATTCTCAGTAAAGGAAAGGAACTCTCTCTACTCAGGTCATTACTCAAGAAGCTTTGAACTCAATCCATAGCTGGTCATTAACTTCAGGATTTATTATCTCTCCCAATAAATCTGAATGCATACTGATATCTAGACGCAAGGTGTCGGGAAATTTACACCTGCAAATTGGCAACGTAGAGATAAGAAGAGTTTCTTCAACCAAAATTCTTGGTCTTGTATTCGACAGCAAACACACATGGTATCACCATATAAAGGAGATCATCACTGATTGCAAGAGAAGAATGAACATAATAAAATGTTTGAATCATAATAACTGGGGCACAGACAAACGCACCTTGCTCCTTACATACAGAGCTATCATCCGCAGTAAAATAGACTACGGATGTATAATCTATAACAAAGCTAACAAACAACTACTCAAAAATTAGACCCAATACATAACACTTGGCTCAGGCTAGGCACCGGTTGTTTCATACTACGCCAACCGGTAGCATTCTTATAGAAGCTTCGAACCTAACCTCCAATTTAGGGATTACTTGACAATCAAGTATCGAAGCAAAGCTTTGTCATCCAACAACAACATAATTCTTAATGACATTAACCCATTAATTAAAGCTCATACTAGCCACCTGAAATCATATCCGAAAACTTTCTATGAAAATACCATGGATGTCATCAGGGACTATAAAATCCCAAGTTTCACAGTGGGAACACATAGAACTCTTAAATATCCACCATGGGTTACATCAAATCTAACTATTGATAACTTTTCCAAGGAGTATCCCAACACCAACCTGACAGTTTCTGATGCGGACCCAATTCTGCAAGAAATATTTAACAAATATCATGATCACCACGTTATTCACATCCAAGACACATCGGAAATGGACAGGCTGGGTTTATTCATCCAGTCTCCATCGAAGACCTTCCATATTAAGTTCAACATTTTTAGCAGCAAAACAGTGCCTACAATTATGCTTTCTTAATGGCAATCGACCTCCAAATCCAACTGTAACAAGAAATCCATTATTCTATCTACATACATACCGAATGGCATTACAGTACCACCTAATTATCATATGCCTTTAATTCACACCAAACTCTTTGAAGTCTGCAAAGAGACCGCTGATGCAGGTATCGCGCCGGTGGTCATTCATATTACTAGAGAAATAGAAGCCAGATTCCCGATCAGCAAGTCCACACCACCGATATTAATAATTGATCTACAGGAAAAGACAAATGACAAATGTCGTATTCAACTGATGACTATCTGAAGCACGTTGGTAAAATAATGAAGAAGAGGTGGTCAACTCTGAACGATTCCAAAATTAGTAAAATCACAAGGCAATCAATGAATTCTTTCTCTTAAAACCTATGCAAAGTTTTCTCATCAGGAACAGGTCGCTCTTTCGTATTCGATCAGGACATACTAAATTATCGCATAGTTAATATTAAATAAAAACCAATCCCAATGTGTGATTGTTAACAAAATCCTGAATATTAACCACATTCTCACAGAATGTCCCAAATATAATTCCATAAGAACCAAATATTTTGATGCTGAACATATAAACTCCATTTTAAGTACTTTCCTTTCCAACTCAAGGTAATAAACTTCTGTAAAAATAGGCATTATAGATTTAATTTAACGTGTATATGTTGTTATGTGTTTCCTGTCCTTATATACATACCTCTACACGATTCCATATATCTGTAATATAAGTATGTAATATTTCCAAATACTGTTGTATATATTTATTTGTTGCTTCACTTTGTAATAATGTAAAATATTTCAAAATGTATCTCTATATGTAATGTTATATTAATGTAAAAGTCCAATAAGCATTGTAACTACTATGTAACTAATGGAGTCAGCAATAACCTCTGCTGTTGATGCACTTAAAATAAAATCTTAGTAACATATCAAGAAATTGTTTCTAAATTAGTGTTTCTTAAGAGTACACAAGTCTACGCTCTCATGAATTTCTGTTTGGGTACAACAGGATAATTAAGTTGCCCATGGGTTGTGATAAATAGTTAAAGAAATTTGACGAACATTTGACAAAAAAAGTTTCTGTTTAATGGAACGGATATTTCCCATCGCCCATTTCATTAACGAGTGTCATTGTGTATATTATTTCTCAATACGCTTGAGAGACATCTAAAGTTTTGTAATACCCGCATGATCCTTGTTGAAATGCACAAGCTTCCAATAATAGTTTACAAATGAACTGCACGATGAAACATTTATCTCTGCTAATCACATTTCCCACATTAAACGGATTCTGCTGTATGTATCACATAATATATTAACGTAATGGAAATGTACTGTTTGCTTCCACATCCAAATGCCTCAAACCCATGATAAACTTCTAAAACATCAATACAAATTCTCGCAATCGCACATCAACGCAGAAGTAACATGATTTTATAGACCGATATCTTGAATTTACGTCTTCTACATGCCAGAAATTCTAAAGGCATTCACGAATAACAAAATTAGTTAAAATGTTACTAATCTTCATCCAAGGTTTGTTGCAATATTCTCACATCAATTGAAAGGGAGTAACCGATGAACAATTACGTGCCACTGTCGTATTTTAACTGAAAGCATAAATGAAAAGATTCATAACTGTTATCTACATTTTGAACTAACCCCTCCCTTACGTGACTAAAATTTGAAAACAGCTAGTTTCATTGGCAATCATCACACCCCACGATGTCTTTTAAACGCTCATTTTTTTCATGAAACTCACTTGCTTCTCCAAGTTGCATGTAAAAATAATGTAAGAAGAAAGAGTGCAGAGGCAGAAGCCAGGAATTCTAGCTACCGACTGCTCTGATCGGTAGTTTTCCGTGGTTTCTCCGACCAGCACCAGGCGAATGCCGGAGCAGTACCCTAACAAACGGGACACGAGCCACGGGCCACGGACCATGCGCGATCTTTCCTTCCTCTTCCTTTTTCTATCCTCTCCCATTACATACACACTTACACTAACATGCACTAAACTACCACATATACCGGGAGACCGGTCGGGAGCATAGAGCTTGTCCCGGCTGGGACGGTACCCCACTGGTGGGAGTGTGTTGGTTAGGGGGAAACCCCGCTAGCCGACCGTAGGTCGGCGCCGGATATTGCCATCCAGCATGGGAAGATCACCTCCATCGCCTGATGAAAAAACATGCACTACACTTAAGGGACTAATGACCTAAGCTGTTGAGCCCGCTCGGAAACACTAACCAACCAACCAACCAACCATCTCAGCTGGAACGGTGCCTCGCTGGTGGGAAATACCTGGAAGAAACTCCGGTACACTTACGCTGTAAACTACACTTACGGTTCTAATAACTACAGCAGTTGAGGCGCCCTAAGACACGAAATAATCAATCTTTCAAATATCATCACTAATCATCAAAAAACCTGCATCTGAAAGATCCCTTTCGGTTTGCTACAAATGCTGCGGGTATGTTCATTCTGTCATCTGACTCAATGATTTCCTTTTATAGTCGACTCCGCACTCGGGTGCCAGAGATGATGTCCCGTCTTCGGGTTCTCTGAAAGTTCCAAACAGAAAGAAAGAAATAAAAAGAAAAATAGTAATTTATTTCCATCCATATGGTACTATACAATTTTATTACAATGGTAAAACTTTGGAATACTCTGACTAATATCCAGATGGTGGTCAATATTATCATACAAATAATGGAAAATACAAAACAGCCCTGCCAGTCATTACGACGTTTTGTAGCGTCTGCGGATCCTCGTCTGCAGGTAAATAACGACACATTCGACATCAGGTGCATAGTGCACGCAGAGTGACAACGCAACTATGCGTGCACGCATTCAACAGTTGCACGCAGTATAACACGTGCAAAGTAACGCATTCGACAGCAGGTTCCGGTTACATTTATACGTAAGGGACCACATCGTGGAAATGCGGGATTAATTGTTAGTGATTCGGGGCGCGTCAACTCCTAAGGTTATTAGTCCCGTAAGTGTAGTTTATGTTTTCCTCGCGCGATGACTGTGATCTTCCCCCTCTGAATGGTGAGAGCAGTCGCCGATCTACCGTCGGCTAACTGCGTTTCTTCAGCAGGTATCTCCCACCAGCGGAACACCGTTCCAGCCGGGTCAAGCTTTAAGCTATCGGCCGGTCTCCCGGTAAATGTGGGAGAGTAGTGAATGTAAGTGTATGTGTGTGTAAATAAGGAGTGGAAATAGGACAAGGAAGAGGAAGGAAAGATAGTGTGCGGTCGGTGGCCCGTTCTTTAGGGTAATGCTCCAGCATTCGCCTGGTATTCATCGGAGATACAACGGAAAAAGTACCGATCAGAGCCGTCGGCTACTAGAATTCTCCTCCAGAGAGTGACACGTTGTTGCGGACCAGGCCGTCGACGGCTGTTGGCGCCAATGAGTACATCTGAAGGCATGCATGCACCTTCGTTTATGGTCTGGACCCATCCGTCACGCACCGAAGGACGAAGGGTTGTCAGCTACGCGCAAGCGGATCCAATGCGCTGGGCAGACTCTCTTCCATTCCGTGTCAGCGGTTGTACGTCGCATCGTTGCCCTCATGTCGACCGTTATAACGCCTACCGCTGATACTCAGCAGCGTTGCAACAGAGTTACGTGATGTTCAGCACGACTAGTACGACTAGCACGACCCAGATTTGCAACTGTTTATCTTCAGTGATGAGAACAGGTTTTATCTTGATAGCAACGACCAAAGGGTCCATGTCTGCAAGCGGTGCAATAGTCCCACGATGAGCGGTTTGTGGTATCCCATCACACTCTCCAACAGTTTAACAAGTATTTGTTGTAAATTGCCACGAAGAGCTACCTAACCTATCCCGCTCACAGGTGTTAAATCGAGCAACTAAGTCAAGCAGTAGATCTAGTCAAGTAAGATCTAATGATCTAGTTCGAGACGTACTTGTTTGTATGGAAGCCTGTAACTAGCTACGGGGAGGAGAAACCCTAAGAAAAACTTCTTGCAACTGAGCTCTCTTCCCGAATTGCATTCAAACATAAAGTAAGCCCGCACAAAGAAGATGGATGCGGTATGGTAAATTTCTTTATCTGCCCAGAGCCGTCACAAAAGTAACAATACATTTCAATTATCTTCCTGGAGAACTGAACAACTAAATTTGTAATTGTGTATCAATGTATTTGAATTAACAAAGTAAGAAGTAAACTAATTTCTAAAAACAATTCACATGCAAGCCCTTATCTTCTATCATAAACTTCATGCACAAAAATAAAGGAATTAATGTATTGGTAGCATTTTGCACATTTGATAATCGAAGCATAAGGGGGAACCTACTACATTCCTTCCATCCTTTTATACAAATTGCAATTCTTTTCTTGAAAAACGCCTTCATTTCTTGAAACTAAAACTTTTTCTATATAAAATACAAAAAATATTCGCAAAAGAGAGACGAGCGTAGGAAAAACCTTTCTGAACCGCTAATATCCGTCGCGAGAGCACGAAGTACATTACCATTTCTTGTACTCATCAACAAAATATTTTCGAGGAATATCTTACAGAATGCAGCACGTCGAGTCATTTATATGTATATTTTAAAACTTAGAAGAAAGTTAATGCTTATTATTATTAATTTCCTTCATAAAACGAAATTAATTAAATTATTTAACATTTTCGATATTCGCTCATTTACCGTTGTTTCAATTTACCATCACTCTAAGAAATACCATATATTATTTCCTGAATAACTATCATGATTTTCTTGTTACTAAATCACTTCTCCATAAAGCATACAAATAATGCACACGAGCGAAAAAAATGGGAGATATTTCTCGTTAGTCTTATATCAGTTGCGAGAACAACAAACACTCCAATTCTCATTCCGTGCAATGGACCAAGTGTACAGTGTTATTTTGAATCAACAAGGTAACATTTAGAATGTATCAGTTCAAACCATACATATGTCCATTATAATACGTACGTAAACGTACCATTACAGATTTTTCTACGCATAATTATCACATAATACCAACATTTCGTGATTCAGTTTAACAAAATTTTGTATTCCTTATTTCAAATTTAATTGATTACATCTTTCTTTTTTCCATTACATAAGAACCACTATTCACCGACTGGGTTTCCTGTATCTAAATTCAGGCCATATGGCGTGCGAAAATAAAGCATGCTTGCACTAGAGGGATTATCGCGTGGGGAGAAATTCTAATCCGCTTAGATCCGTCGCGGGAGCAACAAGTACTCTGTGGAGCTTCCCCCCACCAACCTCGCCCTCCTTTCCCTTCCCTTCCCATCCCATCCCCTCCTCTCCTCTTCCCACATCGCCGACAACTCGCGCACACCGTTCTTACAGCGATGATAGATGGGGCGAAAGGCCGCGATGGACGAAGGGTGAGGACCTGCTGGGACCTCAATCCCTCTCTCCCTCTCACCCTCCCTTCCCTCGCCCTCACCCTTACATTCAAAGCCCAGTTTTCGATCCAGAGTTATGACCCGTCGGGGGAGATTTCTCAGGGCCGGTGGTAGCATGTTTGCTCATTCACGTTGCTGCTTCCTTCAAATGACTCTGTAGGGAATCGCCTAGTGTGGACGAGAACTAGTAAATGTGATTAACTTTGAAAATCAACCATCCATAGGAATTGTAACAAGTTATATCTATTAAACAAAAATAGCACACTGCATAAATAGGGTTTTTAATATATAAAAAATTTATTACCAAAACCTATCAGTCGAAAGATTAAGCGCATTTTGATAAGAACGACGGAGATTTCCCTAGAAACGAAAAAAAAGATTAAATTACTGGTTTATGAAAGTTATATTTTTGTAATTTGCTATATAGTTTATTACAAATTAAAAGGAAAAGGCGGAAATCATTCTAATGATACTCAGTAACTCGCTGGTTGTATTCACAAAACCGTTATCATTTATTTTTTCTGTTATATTTGATCTCAGTTTTAATTCATAATAAGCTGAAATAATGAAGACTCACTATCATTTCAAGTATCGGATAAGAGTTCAATGATAAACCAATCATTACGTAAACATGAGTCCCAAATGGATTTACATCCATTTCCTTTTCCCAAGGGGGGGCACTAGTAGTTTCTAATTGAAGTTCTGTGTATGCATCCCACAATACACATGTGCTCTGCACACAGTATAACCACATTGTGGAATTTTCATAGTATCGCACGTCCATAAAACCACAGAACTTAGCAAATATTCGATACATCCAACATATATCAATAAAGTCGCCAAGTGACTAGATAATCCATTCACCTGGTGCTCGAAAGAGCCCCATTGAGGAAAAATCCGGAAGTATTTGTTCCTTAACGATTCTGTATGTTTTTGGGAATGCTCAATTCGGATTTCATGTTTGTCAAAAATAAAAATATGAACTTCTCTAAGAAAATTGAAAAAAAACTTTTTGGGTATATCTCCAAAACTATGCGTTGTATAAAAACAGCCACAATTTATAAAATTTAAGCTAAAAGTATTGTCATTGTTAAGGGGAGGGGGTACGATGTAACCGCCATGTTAAATTTGCTACTCTTGGTGTTCCTTTTCTATAAAACAATTAACTAGAACACTTTCATGTTTCGCACACTTAAAGATGCGGCATTCGTTATTATTTTGACTTTTTTGAGTTGATTAAAAAATAATTAGTTTTTTTTAATTATAACTTTTGCTTAATTTTTTCAACATTTTTAAACCATTTTTTAATATATTGTCAATACTATAAAGAATGTATTTTGTAAATTATAATAAATTGCGAATAATAGTTTGTGAGAAAAGATATATTAATTACAAAATAAATACATGTTTCAATTGGAAAACGCTATTTGAAAAAGTCTGTACTTGCCACTGCACTACTAGAACAAGCCTGCACCGTATTCTGGATCTTCTTCTTTAGAAAAAACTAATACAACCAACGCAAGAACAAGGTAAGTTTTCAACAGCTCATTAACATACGAACATGCGTCCCAAAAAATTACGAAAAAATAACAATACTTGTACGCAAATTCAAAAGAGCGGACTAGAACTAGCTATTGCGGACTAGAACATTTAAATAAGAATTAAGGGACTTCCAGATGTCCGAAAAGAAAAAAATATTAATGTATTTGAAAAGAGTATGATTTGAAGCATTTATTTAGCTATAAAAATTAAAATCAATAATTTGACATATTTCATAGAACCTTCTCCTCTTAACTGATTCCAATACTCGCGGAATTAGCACGGACGTGCTTACTGGCATGCAAAATTCAGCGTTACATAACAAAAGTATGCCAGAAACTAGAAAAGAGTAGAAGCAAAAAGTTCTTTACAATGCAATGTGTTAATCGAATATTTGCACCAACTATACGCTTTACCAATATGTGCAAATCTATGAAGACATTTAATCCGTTCGCTCTAAACATACGTCACAAGAAAAGTTTCACACAAATCGACTTCTCCTTGAGCCAGTCCTTCCAACCTTTTATCTCATTTAGATCTTTGCAAACTCATTGAGAATTTTTTTAGAAAACAACAAAAATTACATATAAAATGAAATTTTATCTTTAACAAACATTCTGCTGAATACCGGAGCTTTCCTAGCGACAAAGAAAGTGACTGCGGGATGACAAATGCCGTCCTCGAGAGGCTAAAGAAAACAATCTCGTCTTTCGCCTCCCCAACGGCAGTTCCACGAAGCCTGCAGCGCCGAACAGAAAGTAGACCCGAGCTCAACGACACGAACAAAAGACGGCTAAGCGCCCGCGACGCCGTTTCCAGCCCTGAGAAGATTTTGCTTCTCCTTCATATCTCAAAAAAACTTACCTTTTTTTACTCGGTATTTCGAATTGTGACGGTTTTAGGTTTAAATGTATACCCTTTCTCTGTTCGTTGTTGAGAACTCTTATTAAGAGGCTGGATATGAAATTTCTGTTTTGAAAAGTAGTAGCTAAGAAATGAAAGAATTTACTTCATTATAAGTTCAATCTTATATTCAAACTATTTAGAATGAATTTATGGCACGCAAGTTAAACCGGATTTTATTGTATTTGAACCATACTGTATTGTATTATAATTTAAAAAAAATAATAATGGCTGAAATATTTTTTATGAAATACGAAGTATTGTCTTCGGCATAATTCTATGTTAAGTGTTCGGTGAAAACATTTCTACTTTAATTGTGACAACTACTGTAAATCCGTATGAGTTATTTCACACGATTTGATTAAAATTTCTCCCATTTTCCCTTAATTAAAAAACTTATAATTTTTAAAAAATTTTTTTAGAGATATTGGTTTTAAGAAACGTTGGAAGTTTAAAATTTTCTTATGTAGTATCTGGTTTTGACACTTTTGTGCTGCAAAGCTAATAAAATCTTTATTACACACTTCAAACCACTACATTATTTTAGTTTATACCTCAATACGGTAACTGTTTCCCCAAACACACGAATGACTGGTATTAAGCACGCGACAGTCATTCTTTGATAGCCTCTACACGCAAAAGGTAATAATTTACCCGCACAATAAGGAAGTGTACACCTCTTCCTTATTGTGCTCTGTAGTTTCTCCTTTTCTGTTCATTGCATGCTTCCAATAATTTTGAAGGTATTTTAAATCGAATAACATAAGAAAAATGTTACTCTGATAAACTTTATTTCCTATCAATAATTTTTTTCTACTCCAATTTCAGCATTCTCTTATAAGATGACTAGAGCTCGTTTTATATCGATACACTTTTTTGTTTGGTTAAGGTCTCAAGCCATTAGCAACCACAATTGATTTAACGTTAGGAGTATCTGTTTAGTGAATGAAGTGATATGGTGATGAACAGGGAAAAGGACGAACACAAATACAACCATGCCCGAGGCGGGACTCGAACCCGCTATCTTTCGGCTCGAGATCGCCACAGCAAACTGCCTTAGCGATCTCGGCCACCTAGACGAGCATAAGTTGATACTTGATATGATGCAGCTTTATTGTAGAGAAGACTTTCTACCGTTCTGAGAGCGATGTTAACAACCGAAGCAATGAGACATCATTCTCTTCATAGTCGCATACTAATTAAATTTTGACACCCAAGAACAACAACCCCCTCCCCCCAGATTGCCAGCGGCGGCAACCAATAAATTGCAACATATTTGATGTAATTTGTTTTTTTTTTTTGTAAAAAAGTGTTTTTTGTTGTTGTTTTTGTTTTAGAGGTTTACGCAAATGAATAGGTCTTAAAAAAAGGGTTCAACATTCATTCTCAGCAACATATGTTGCTCTTATTTCACAAACGCTTTCTACGCCGAGGTACTACTGAAATAAGATTGGAACGTATTTATGAGCAGGTCAGGCAGTAAGAGAACCCAAAGTTTCAAGGAAGGTTTTACGAATGTAGTGCGAAACATTCAATTCAAACTTAGTATCAAAAATTATCGGGCAATCTGAACACTCTCAGAAAGCAGTAGAAATTTTCAAAAATAACTAATTTGAACAATGCTAAAAGTAATTGTTCCACTTAGCGTTTAGCGAAATAAAACAATTTCGAGTATTGCTTCCTACCACCTTGTCTGTAACGGTTGTCGAGGGAAATAACATTCCGGTACGTGCACTATTGGACTTAGGCAGCGAAGTACGTTTTATAACAGAAGACCCAAATCAGTTTCTAGGCATCCCTCGGGCCAAATGCAACTATGCAATTCATTCAATTACCTAAAATCAGGAACAACTGAAAAACTGCGTGTAAGAATTAAATTTTGTGTTAATAAACGGCTTATTAGTATTTAGATTTTAATTGTGGTCTTCGTCTCTACAAGTTTACCTTAAACCTCTTCAAATATTTCAAACCTAATGATTTTATCTCGTATCAAATTATCCGATGAAACAGTTCATCTATCATCAAAGTCGATATTTTGTTAAATTCTCTTTGTTTTTAAGTTTTCAAATCTAAACCCTCACGTGTTCTTATCATACTCACACCATATTAGAATGTGCAACTGCTGAAGAACTTCCTCTTGGGAAATACAAAGCATTCTAATGCACGCTGTTTCTAATTTTTAAGAATATACGTCATTAAAGAATACAGTAGATTCAGAAAATCAGAGGATTCAAGAAGAAAATAGAGAAGGCCAGTGAATACTCCCTTTAAATAACAAGAAAACGCTCTACCCTTCCAGTATTCATATTCAAACTACTAGATGTAGACACCCTAATACGTATTTTTCAGAGTCATTACATTTTAAAACTGAATCCACAGTTTTCGAGAGATCCTATAACTTTACTATTTGTCAAATAACTTATGTGTATGTCCATTATAGAACAACGCTCTTAAAGGGGGGCGAAAAGCTTACACTCTGTTGCCTTAATGAGAGAATATATATCCCTGAGGCACGGACCCACACGAATGTAGTACGTAATTATGTACCGCAATTCTGTGTACAAAGTCCAAGCTTACTCAGCGCATAATTGAGATTTGTTAGTCATGTCTCAATCAAAAAACTTCCAAATAGGTTGAAATGATGATAGGTTTAAATGGTCTGGATACGCCAATCAACCAAATTAATCGATATTTTTCTGCGTTTTTGATTTTTGAATGGCTCTACTGCGGATATAAAATGTACCGTTTAGTTCGCTTAAACACGAAGTATTCGGTGTATCAGAAAGTACTATGGAGAGCACATCCCTCTATTCATATAAAAACATACAAATTAATGATGGTCACACTTGGCCTTGGTTTTCAACGCTTCTGGCAACGATATTAAGGTTTCACAATTGCGTGATAAGTTTGGAAGAACATTATTGAAGATAAAATTGAGAAGAAGAAAAGTTCAACATACGAAGAAAATATTTCTTGTTCGAAAACAAGGCAACATTTATGTAGCACATTATTCAGATAGCACATTACTTAATGCAATAAGAAATGTTGCCAGCACAGAAAAAAAACATTAACATATAGCCACAAGTACTAAAAACGTTAAGAATATGCTCAGATATCACTTATCCGTTGTTCATTTGCAACTTGAGTTTATAATTCCCTGTGACGCAGACGATGCTTCACGTCGGCTCACTTCGCGTGCTAACAGAAATGAACGGCACAGAGAATGCAAAACTTTGCCTCTGAATTTTAATGACACGCAGGAATTTATAAGCGTTCATGGGATGAAAAAAACTGTTTACTACAAAGACAAATACAGCTCTTTTACAGAAAATGACTTTCAATGGTTTGCTTTTGACTTCCCACTACTCAATAAATGTCTGTCAAACAGACGCAATAAATTTATGGGATTATTGGCGCATACAAGATACCGTGGAATCTGACGTAACGTGACCAGCGTAGCTCCGTGCCAAGTAACGAAACGTGCACTTACAGAATCGGTGAACTGCCTATTCTCCGTTGGCCACAGTTCTTTTTTATTCTATTTTCATTTAGTAAGTCCAATATATTCGTTAAATCCATGAAACATTGTTCGTTATCTCTATATTAATTGCAAGCATGCAATGGAAACCCAATCACTGCCAATCAGAACTCAGGAAGGTAAAAATCGGGTAATTAGATCTGACTGGATGAAAACAAAAATACATATCACATATTACGTACAACATCAATCTAAAACATTTATGAACAAATACTTAAGTACAACAACTTACAGACATTAATATTCAAAGTTTAATTACTGAAAATGGACTATGTTAACCCTCATTTTCTTGGCTGTTTGATGTGAAATAGCAGTTTTGTATTTCACAAGCAACGTCTTCAGCATAGATAAGTACGGTCCCAAGCTCGTTGGTCTGACGCTAGCTCGCTAATGGAAAAACATAAAATATTTATCATGAATAAATTAAATTTATAAATGAAAAACATATTTGGTATAAATGTAAAATATATTTGGCGTTTTACAAATGTGAAAAGTGTAAACGTGAATTGTATTTACCCATTTTGAAAAAGATGTAAGCAAAACTTCCTCTGAATCAGAAGTGACTCGCGTTTCCATTTTATACGATTTATAAAAAAATATATATATTATATCTCATATTTGTCTTCACTTTTGCTAGGAAATGCTTGCTATGTTTTTTCAGCTACGTCTAATATTTCATCTGGAATATGATGAACATCCGTTTTAATATCGCTTTCTTATCATCTAAGTCACTATGGATACTGTACTGTAAGTAAACAAAAAATGCCCACTAAAATGGATCTTGTTCAAAACGTTCGCCACGTTCAGAATGAATATGTCATCGAAAGTATGCTATAAGTGATAAAAATATGCTTGTACTTCTCTCTTCTCATATTATTTTAAAATGGGAACGAGAAAATATTAAACGTAACACGTGGAAAAAGAGGTACAACTGCATACTTGATAAATACGAGATCGCTCCTATCGTCGCTCGTTTTTTTGAATATACGGCAAGTGCAATTACACTCTTGTTTATCCACTAGTTTCGTTGATTACGAATGATATTTGATTACGATACATCCATGCCATTTGTGGAGATTTAATGTACTATCTAGGAAGCAAACCAAAAATGCACAAGTTTAGATTGGATGAGTCCTAAGGAGGAATTATAATTGACAGGCCACAGGACTGGTGATTGCAAAACTTTAATTGCAAAACTCACTTCATGTGTTAATGCGCGGCATCACACACGAAACACTTAATCGCCAACGAAAGGCAAGGGACAATGTTCCATGCTTTAGGTTGATTAATTGATTGATTGTTTGTGATTCCGGGTGCGTCAACTACTATGATCATTAGACTCATAAGTGTAGTGCGTGTTTTTGCTGAAAGTGGCGGTGGTCTTCCCCCGCTGGATGGACAGATCCGGCGCCCACCTACCGTCTACTATCGGGATTTTCTCCTACCAGATATGTCCCACCAGCGGGGCACCGCCCCAGCCGGGACATGTTCTGCGTCCCCGACCGGTCTCCCGGCATGTGGTAATGTAGTGCATGTTAGCGTGAGTATGTGTGTAAGGGATGAAAATAGGACAAGGAAGAGAAAGGAAAGATCGCGCGCAGTCCGTGGCCTGTTTGTTACGGTAATACTCCAGCATTCGCCTAGTGTTGATCGGAGAAACCACGGAAAACTACCGATCAGAGCACCCGACCGCTAGAATTCTCCTCCAGACAGCGACTGAATTCGACCTAGCTGAAACGGCAGTGTCGAAAATCCTCCCGCCGTGGGGTCTCGACCCTAGGACCTCCTGGTCAGAGACGCTGCAGTGACATCAAATGATGCATTGAGCCACCGCTGCTGGACCATGCTTTAGGCATCGTCGGCATTCGGTCCCGCGACTCATCCCACAGATGAGCTGTGCCGACTTTGTAAACCAACCTAAGAGGTTGCTTCAGCATATATATTATTTTCTTTCTTCCCCTCCTCTTCACATTATTATTCCTCTCCTCCTCCTGCTTTTTATCGTTATTTTTCTTCCTCTATATATTTTCTTTAAACTTCTCCTTATGTTTCTTCTTATTTCTCCTATTCTCTCTATTTCTCCTTCTTTTCCTCCCTCTCCTGCATTCTCATTATCAGTGTCCTCAGCAATGTTTAAGTTCTCAAAACGTTTCGGTGACAATGATTCTCGAGGTCCTTTAACATTCAGCAGCCTTATAAAATTGCATAAAAAATCTAATGACAGCCATTTTCTTTTCAAACACTCTTTCGTGGTTCCATCAGTGACAGCGTATTTAAATGATATTTTATTGATCCACAAGACCATCAAAATCCTATATTGCCATCATGTTGCCAACGGTCTCTAGTTTCAGCACTGAGGCCTGGCAACCACTGCCGCCAGTCCATTGATTTTCCAAGCGCCTTTAAATTTATTATATTTCCACTCCGGATTTGGATCGCAATATACCCGCACATATTGGGAAGACCTCTCTGGGAGATATTAATATTTCGATAGACCGAGAACTACGTACACAGAAATAGTCTCACTTCCCTATGCTCACTCAATAAATGAAATGTTTGAGAAGTTTCGTGCTTTGAGAGGGAATTTCCGGTTATGTTACGTGAGCTGAAAGAAAATAAAGATTTGAAGGTCGATGTACGAGGAACACTAAGAAATTCTTATTCTCTCCGGTAGGAAGAGCTCTTCTGATCAATATACAAGTTCCTAACTCTTTATTTATGGAACTCGAATATTTTTCACCTTGATTCAAAACGGTACATTTTCAATTTTATTTCCTTATGAAAAAGAAAGGTGCGGAAAGGTTCTTCCGTTATCAAGATTGACCTAGAATTTTGTAGTCTTAAGGGATCGTTTATTAAGTTTTAGAGTTTGAGAATTTCAAAGTCGTATTTATTTTTCTACTTATTACTAACGCTGGAATTTATTATTGAAGTTTGACAAGTATCGTCTGATAATTCTCCTAAATAGTGTGAAATATTCGTGAGTTCCAACTAATTTTCCGAATTCAGTTACATTTTTTCCCTTGTAATTGTTAGTCATTTATTTAAATAAACTGTATATCCTATAATATGACAGAAGACTATAAATGGATTACAACAATCTTTTCAATTTCATCTAATAGTAGCTCCGACAGACAGTATTACTCTACAAGTAAAATCTTTTCGTGTTTTCTTCCTCAATTTGGCTTCATGGAACACGACGGCCAAATGATTATCAGGCCTTTAGACATTCGAAATTCCATTACTCAGCGAAGAAAATAGAATGTCGTGCACCGAGCAACAAAATGTAAACTTTATTAAAGATCGAGTAATCAATGCCATTATTCCCTTTCTAATCATGCGCTTGCAATAATTCAGTGGGTAGCAGAGGAAGCCGTAGACGATTTAGTATTCTGGTGACGGCGATCCATTTCATCTTCTCGGCTTTGAATACATCCTTGTTATTTTCTAAAAATAATTCAAACTTTTTGTTTTCTCTCGCCTTCAATACATTTGCATTTCAATACTAACTGCATTGCAGCAGAGCATACTCTGTGGCAATGTAAATTCCATCTGCACCGTGGAGTCGCGATATGTAGTATCGAAGTAGCAACTGACAGACTAATAAACAAGAAAACGGTGCACAGTGTTGTACTAGAATCCAGGCGTGCAAATGCAGAGTAGCAATACTCTCGGTTTGTTAATCTAAAGGCAGGTTCCAAAGGTCGTAAACTTAACAACTTCCACATGAAATTCCCTCATCAAGATCCAGGAATACCTATTCGATGGAAGTTCAGTGAGGGGTCGCATTAAGGGGTCCTCCATTAAAATCAGATGTAGGTCGAAAATGGGGTGTCTCCTAAAAATACATGCGCCGACAAAGCCTCCTGCAAAAAAACTTTTGGTTTTGTGACATTGATAAAGCTTAAGGATACATAAAACGAAAGGACGAAAATGAGTAACAACACGCAAGCAAGGACTGCAGAAACCATGAGAAAGTATTTTTCTCGAACTCCTTGACGCGATGTTTTCAATTCGAATTCTGGTAACAGTTCGATTCCGTTCAGATGAAGCGAAATAAGCCATTTTTATGAAGGTGAGATTATGCTGCATGGGGTGACAAACTTTACTTCTACTTCCAAATATCTACTTCACACATCTATTATCAAAACGTAGCTTTTTTTAAAATATTTTCTCATTTATAACGATCATGGGAAAAGGTACCCCCGAATAAGATGGTACAGTGATTCCTAAAACCAAATAACATACAAGTAGTTAAACTATGACTCTAACATAAAAATAATATTTTTGAAAGGTTTCTTAGCCCCCTTCCAGCACCATCCCTCTATTACTGAAAACGTGTCTTTTAATTTTATATTTTAGTCAACATAACATTATTTTATCTGCTTGAAAAAATAAGCAAAATAAGGAAATAATGTATACTATTAGATCAACATTTTTTTATATTTTCACCGTGCCAAATTCAAACTAAAAAATATTTTTGAAAAAGATATTTAAAAATCGTTTTACTGTCTTATAACCCCGGAACTGGCTCGAAGAAACAACTCAAAATTTCCTCTCGAAACTAATTTTTGAGATTTTTTGGATTATTTTGATTGCTGAGTTGTCAAAAATTAAAAAAATATTTTTATCCTTTTTCGCCTCTATATCTCTTACGATTTTACATACAATTTGAAAATAACTGCAACACTTCTGTACATTTGTTGTAGTGTAGCAAATGTGGATTAAACATTTAGGACACATCGCTTACGACCTATCGAAATTATAGTGTGTGTTGCAGTAATCTCTTTTGTAGGTCATAATCTGCAAACTTCTATTTTTACTTTCTCGCTACAGCTTACGCAGTACAGAGAAAGTTATGTAATACTGCGGAAGAAACGGCGAATTTTCGACAGAAACAACTCCTACTGCCGAGCACAGATAAGGGAAAATTTAGAAAAAAATAGTCAAAATATTACTGGGTATTACAACAATGAATACAAATTTATAATAATAAAATAAATACACAAAACTGTTGCGGACATTTTCAAAATTTATTTAATGTCAAGGTGATTTAAAAGCGGGGAAATTGTAATTTTTTTATCTTCAGCCCAGCTGTTGAAAAAAGCTGAAAACATTCAAAACAATTTATGTTTTAAAATAAACGTTTAATTTTTAAATTTTTGATATTTTTTTTCAAAAATATATTTTTGCGTTTGAATTTGGAGCTGAGAAAATATCAAAAAATTGTTTTGATGGTATAAATTATTTTGTTATTTTTCATATTTTTCAATTAGATAAACTTATGTTAATTTGACTAAAAATTAAATTAAAAACATGCTTCGGCTTTCGATGATGGGAGTGGGGCTAATAAAAGTTTCATTAATCATATTTTTATGTTAGAGTCATAGTTCAACGACTCGTGTCATTTTATTGTAGGTAAATTTTTACCATCCGGGGGTCCCTTTCATTCCCACTTTTCTTGGAAGTCACTTTTAAGACGTAACTCCCTTTATCCGAACACCTTCAATTTTTTCATCGTTCTGCCATGATAGAAGAGAAAGCCATGCAGAGGGGGAGAACAGTGAACCTCTTGCTGGGGCTCATTGTTCAAAGAGAAATTAACACAGAAATAAAAGAAAACCCAATTTACACAATTCGACTCTTTTATTTCGGGGTTATTTTTTCTTTCCGAACAAATATATTCATTTATTTTGTAAATTTAAAAAAAACAGTATACATGTTTATGGAGAGTTTATATAGTTCTGCAATGCAAATTTTTGCATAGAAAGAATATTTTCGAACCAACTTTTGAGTGCTTATTGTGGCTCAGCAATTCAGATTATCCAAAGAGTTTATTAGGCAAAATATGATCACAAATGTCTTAAAAGTCTATTTTTGAAGTTTCCACATTTCTTCTCTGAACACCTGTATCATCATTTCCTAAAAATGTATAAAAGATTCAATTATTTTGCAATTTACTTTGGAGCTCCTTCGCTTGCTAACCCCTCCCATTTGGGTTCTCCAGGAACCAAAATGACATTGGTATGTGATGGATGGACGAACAGACGGACAAATGTTTTGCCGTCATTCGATTTTTCGGTATGACGGACTTATAGAACAGGGATTCTGGCTACATCATGTGTTAGAGGCTTTTTTCTAAATTTAGCGACTGAATTGATCTCTTTTTCGTTATCAGGGCCCTGTAATAAGAGTTTTTCTGCCGTAAATTCAGTTTTTCGCACAGCATTATGTAACTTTCTCTCTACTGCGTAAGCTGTAACTTTCTCTCTATTACGTAAGCAAGAAAGTAAAAATCGGCGAAATAATCAAGACAATCGTCAATAACTTTCACACGAACAAAGTAAGTTTTATATTTCTACAAATACTGCAAAAAGTACAAATCACACACCGATTCGTAATTAAACTAAGGAAATTTTGAACGGTCGAGTAGAAAACTGGAAATAGTTCCGCCTTCGTTCAATCAGCATCTAATATTATTACTCTTTATTGGTAATGGGTTCGGATACTTATCATACATACCTTCAGTTCAATTTTCCTTCCTTTGGGGGGAATTTTAAATTAAAATTCGTCAATTAGTATTTAAATACGTACTCAAAATACGTTTGGAATAGTGAACTATATATGTATTTAAAATACTTCAAATACTCAAAATACAGTAAATACAATAATATTTTATTATTACTTTCTTATTGCAACAATTTATAGTAATTGTCAATTACAATAAATTGTTAATTGACAGATATACATTTCTGAACAATAACTTAGGTATAAGTCTAACTCAAATAAACGGAATTTCCTTTTAAAGCGACCACTTTTTCAAAGAAATCATCGGACAATAAACCCCTATTTGACGAATGTATAAACTCGCAAATAAAAACGGTCGTTCAACTGGCGCTAATGAACGTAATCTAATGTTATAAGTAGAGCTCCAATATGTAGACACCAAAAAGGTAGAAAATAAGTAGGCAAATAGGCACTTAAAACTTACAATCAGAGAGGAAAATGGGCATTATTGATGAATAACATAAACATATGTACGTAATACGTAATGATGAACACAATTCTCTAAAAACAATTTGAATTTCTTCGATTGTTAAAACATATTGCGGAGTTAGATAATATTTTCTAAGAGTTGGCTCGTGTGGAATTTTATATTTTGTATATTTTGTGGGTTAAACTAGTTAAATGTTGGATTTTCAGTTTTGAAAATGGAATGTTTGCAGCATAGCACAAACCAATGTTGATATTTCGTCTTGTTTTTTGACTGCGCTTGCTGAAGAAGGTTTGAATAGTTTTCTCACTTTTTCGCATGTTTTGCACAGGTTTTAGTATTTTTATGTTGTAAGGAATATTTTTTGCACAGATTAACACCTTTTCACAACACTGGCAAAAAAATACATTCCCAGTCCTCCATGAATCTTCTCCATAAATCCACTCTTTTAGCAATGAACTTTTTGAAACTTTCTTATTTGGCATTATAGGAAGCATGCTTAACAGGAACAGGAAATTTACTGTTCTGGCATGCACCAAACTTCGAAGTCAATACAAAATTATCCGCCTATCTTAACCTTCTAAAAACGAGAGATACCTGGAGCGCTATTTTTGAAGACAGTTGTGATTTTGGTAAGGAGCAGATAGCTCACTAATCATTGCGAATATCGGAAAGACGAGAGCAATCTCATGTTCTCTGAATCGCCCTGACTGGCTTTGGCGAAGTAGATAAGGTTGCTCGGTGTATAGTTCTCATACGTCTCCAAGGTCGACGAGATACAAGCAAGAACACACGGCATAGAGATTCTCGATCGGAGAACGCCCTGGCGCGGTTGTTACTTGTTCGGTAAAAAATTACCCGTCAGTGATTTCTAAAAACTGATTTTAGAAAGCAAAATAAAGTTAACGAAAAATATTAAAAATGACGAAAATTCAATCCAGACACTTATAAGCTCTTGGCGCTTGTTTAGGTAATTATCCGTAAAATACGTACTTATAGGCATTATCAACCCCTCGCAAAAGACATTTCTGAAGTAAACATTGATAATGAAATAAGTTGCCTAAAAATGCATTCAAAGAAAAATTAATCGGGAAAAAGGGTATTGTCGGGACGCGTTATAAGAAATAAACGCATTAGTTGTTGTCGGATACTTGTCGAGTATTTTTAATGATTTGGATTTATAATTTCAAAATGAAGAGAATTCAAATTCAAAAGCAGAACAGGGGCTTTTATTTTTGTTTCAATGAGATTCATTGACTAGCAGAATCAAACAAAAAGAAACTCTCCTCGTTATCTTCACCTATATTTGAAGTATTTTAAGTATTTCCTTTTATAAATATACCTATTTTATGTACTGAAATAAAATTACTGTTATTTGAAATACATTTTGTATTCGAATACGTATTTCAAATACAAGTATTTAAATACTGTCCAACCCTGCCTCTGCAGAAATATCGTCAAGAAATAACGAATACAGAACTGTCCTTTCGTCATGTGAGATGCAATGTAGAATATTCTCAACATTACATCAAGAGCCCGAATTGCAATGTACATTACATTTTCAACACCTCGATTCCGACGCCATATGTGTAGTTAAAAATAAAGTGCACTTATACCTCTTTTACATTAATATTAATATTTTATGACCAAACCTTATCGTGTTCAAGTATAAAATGCTACCATGTATTATGCTACCGAAAACAAGAAAAAATCACCATCTCATTATGTAAGCATTTGAATAATTTCCATGCCCCTCGATCATTTGTTGCATTTTCGCGGATTCATCGTGGACCACTGTTCTTAAAGGACACCATATTATTTGCGACAAGCCCAAACTCGGAGGCGAAACCACGAAAAGCAGTGAACCCGAGGGAGCGCGGTATTGTTAGCCCGGGAAGCCGCTTCCGCACGCGAGGCGGCGGACGAGAAAATCCACCTGCGCTCTCGGAGGGCGCGGGGGGCGAGCCGACAAGGTCACACGCGACAAGGCACTAGGGCACGCGGCGGCCGCGACACGCGTGCGGTGCCCTTCCTCTCTGCTCTCCCTCGCGCCCTCGCGCCCTCGCGCCCTCGCGCCCTCGCGCACTCGCGCACTCGCGCACTCGCGCACTCGCGCACTCGCGCACTCGCGAACTGGCGCACTCGCGAACTCGCGAACTCGCGAACTCGCGAACTCGCGAACTCGCGCACTCGCGAACTCGCGAACTCGCGCACTCGCGAACTCGCGCACTCGCGCACTCGCCACTGGAATTTTGAACTCAGTTGTTCAAACTTAGTAGTAAAATTTATAATAACAAAAAAATTTTATATCATAGCAGTGAATCTCATGGACATGATATAGACGCTACAAAGTATATCAATAGCAGTAATATTAGAACTGACAATGACAATCGCCCTGACCGTCGCACATCGTTCTCTCCTCGACACTATCAGCCTACTCATGCTCCACCACCACTTTCGGCACCTCTCCCGAGTGTTTTGGATTGCCCGGCCCACATTACACAATTTCCTTGGAAGAGGAACCTCGCTTCCCACGATAATGTGCTCCAGCCCAAATTCGCCCATTTCCTTCTCTCATTTCCCTCCCAGCATATTTGTACCCTACAGTCCCACCACAAAATCTTCTTCTGATCTCTCTCTCTCTCTCTCTGCGTCCGTCTCTCTCTGCGTCCGTCTCTCTCTGCGTCCGTCTCTCTCTGCGTCCGACTCTCTCTCCCTGCGTCCGTCTCCTCTCTCTCTGCCTCAGTCTCCCTCCCTCTCTGCCTCAGTCTCCCCCTCTCTGCCTCAGTCTCCTCCCTTTTGCCGCCCTCCCTCTCTAGTCTCCTCCCTCTCTGCCTCAGTCTCCTCCCTCTCTGCCTCAGTCTCTCTCCCTGTCTCTCTGCCTCTGTCTCTGCCTCTGCTCTCTGCCTCTGTCTCTCTGCTCTGTCTCTCTGCCTCTGTCTCTCTGCCTCTGTCTCTCTGCCTCTTCTCTCTGCCTCTGTCTCTCTGCCTCTGTCTCTCTGCCTCTGTCTCTCTGCCTCTGTCTCTCTGCCTCTGTCTCTCTGCCTCTGCTCTCTCTCTGCCTCTGTCTCTCTGCCTCTGTCTCTCTGCCTCTGTCTTCTGCCTCTGTCCTCTGCCTCTGTCTCTCTGCCTCTGTATCTCTCTGCCTCTGTATCTCTCTGCCTCTGTATCTATCTGCCTCTGTATCTCTCTGCCTCTGTATCTCTCTGCCTCTCTGTCTCTCTGCCTCTCTGTCTCTCTGCTTCTCTATCTCTCTGCTTCTCTATCTCTCTGCTTCTCTATCTCTCTGCCTCTCTATCTCTCTCTCTATCTCTCTGCCTCTATCTCTCTGCCTCTATCTCTCTGCTCATCTCTCTGCCTCTATCTCTCTGCCTCTATCTCTCTGCCTCTATTTCTCTGCCTCTATTCTCTGCCTCTATTTCTCTGCCTCTGTCTCCTCTCTCTTGTCTCTCTCTGCGTCTCTCTCTGCGTCCTCTCTGCGTCTCTGCTCTCTCTCTGCGTCTCTCTCTGCGTCTCTCTCTGCGTCTCTCTCTCGTCTCTCTCTCTCTCTCTCTCTCTCCCCTCTGCATCTCTCCATCTCTGCGTCTTCTCCTCTCTGCTGCTCTCTCCTCTCTGCGTCTCTCTCTCCTCTCTGCGTCTCTCTCTCCTCTCTGCGTCTCACTCTCCTCTCTGCATCCCCTCTATGGGTCTCTGCCTTGGCGTGCGCGCTTGTCCGGTGCGCGCGTGCGCGCGCGTGTCTCGGTGCGCGCGCGTGTCTCGGTGCGCGCCGCGTGTCCGGTGCGCGCCCGCGTGTCTCGGTGCGCGCCCGCGTGTCTCGTGCGCGCCCGCGTGTCTCGGTGCGCGCCCGCGTGTCTCGGTGCGCGCCCGCGTGTCTCGGTGCGCGCCCGCGTGTCCGGTGCGCGCCCGCGTGTCTCGGTGCGCGCCGCTGTCTCGGTGCGCGCCGCGTGTCTCGGTGCGCGCCGCGTGTCTCGGTGCGCGCCCGCGTGTCCGGTGCGCGCCGCGCGCCTCGCGCGTCCGGTGCGCGCCGCGTGTCTCGGTGCGCGCCCGCGTGTCCGGTGCGCGCCCGCGTGTCTCGGTGCGCGACCGCGTGTCTCGGTGCGCGACCGCGTGTCTCGGCGCGCGCCGCGTGTCTCGGTGCGCGCCCGCGTGTCTCGGTGCGCCGCGTCCGCGCGCCTGTCTCGGTGCGCGCCCGCGTGTCTCGGTGCGCGCCGCGTGTCTCGGTGCGCGCCCGCGTGTCTCGGTGCGCGCCCGCGTGTCTCGGTGCGCGCCCGCGTGTCTCGGTGCGCGCCCGCGTGTCTCTGCGCGCCCGCGTGTCTCTGCGCGCCCGCGTGTCTCTGCGCGCCCGCGTGTCTCTGCGCGCGCGTGTCTCTGCGCGCGCGTGTGCTCTGCGCGCGGTGTCTCTGCGCGCGCGCGTGTCTCTGCGCGCGAGTGACTCCGTGTGTGTGTCTCTGTGTAAGTGTGTCCCTGTGCGAGTGGTGTGTCCCTGTGCGAGTGTGTGTGTGTGCGTGTGTCCCTGTGCGAGTGTGTGTGTGCGTGTGTCCCTGTGCGAGTGTGTGTGTGTGTCCCTGTGCGAGTGTGTGTGTGCGTGTGTCCCTGTGCGTGTGTGTCTGTGCAAGTGTGTGTGTGCGTGTGTCCCTGTGCAGTGTGTGCGTGTGTCCCTGTGCGAGTGTGTGCGTGTGTCCCTGTGCGAGTGTGTGTGTCCCTGTGCGAGTGTGTGCGTGTGTCCCTGTGCGAGTGTGTTTGTGTGTCTCTGTGCGAGTACGTGTGTGTGTCTCTGTGCGAGTACGTGTGTGTGTCTCTGTGCGTAGGAACGTGTGTGTGTCTCAAAACGTAGGAAGAATCAAAGAAGGATCAGTCGACTTCCCTTCTTTCCCTTCCTATTCTCCTGAGCTCAGCTATTATGGTCTGCGCATATGCGCTCACCGCATCCCAGTTGGTTTCTGAGGCGAGCATGCACCGAACCATTGCTTTGGGTGTCAGCGGGTCGATCCCGAGTATACTCATTACGTATGCTGCAGATGGTATCGCGAGCACTGGAAGAACACATGCTCGGCGTCTTCGACAGCAGGTTCACATATTGGACAGAATGGGGTATCCTTCAGCTTGAATCTGTGGAGATATGCCAGAAATCATCCATGTCCAGACAACAGCTGAGTCAAGAAGAAATTTACTTCGCTGTGTTTACGGTTGATCCACGATGCAATGGAGGGAATCATGCGGTACGTCCATCTTTCTTTAATGGACTTGTCCCATCGATCCTGCCATTCGAGCAGTGTTGTCGAGCAGTCTGGGTTCTCCTCTTCTTTGTGATATCGCCTCCGTCTCTCCTGCGCCAAGATATCGACAGGAGGCATCCCCGCGATGACGCACACTGCATCGTTTGACACAGTGCGGAATGCACAAGCTACCCGCAATGCTGATAACCTGTACACTGACGTTATCCCTCGGATGTAACTATTTGTCGACGTGGAGTTGGCCCATACTGGGGCTCCATAGAGTAAGACGGACCTCACAACCAAGGCCAAGAGCTTTCGTTTCTCCTGACAGGGCTCTATGTTTGGCATTAGTCTTGACAGTGCTGCATTAATTACCGCAGCTTTATTGCTGGCGTACTTCAGGTGGTCAACAAATGTCAGACGGGCGTCAATCATGAGACCAAGATATTTGATCGTCGGCTGTGATGCAATATGGTGGTCTCCGACTTTGAGAGTGATGGTTTCTCTCTTTTTCCTGCTAGTGAATAGGATAACCTCAGTCTTGTGCTCAGCTAACTGCAGCCCTGAGGACTTCAACCACTGACTAACAATAGCGATCGCTTCGTTGCAAGTATACACAATTTCCTCAATGTACTTCGCAACGGCGACGATAGCAATGTCGTCCGCAAAACCAATAATACTGGTGCCTTCTTGGAGGGGAAGTCGAAGAACCTCGTCATACATCACATTCCATAATGGTGGACCCAATACCGACCCTTGCGGGACACCAGCCGTGATATTATGTACCTTCGGCCCATTATTTGTATTGTAAATCAGGGCTCTATTATTCAGATACTCGGCCACAATCTTCAAGTACGTTGGCACCTTAAATCTGCGGAGAGCTTCGTGAATATTACTCCACCTGGCCGAGTTGAATGCATTTTAATATCCAACGTAACGACAGCACAATACTGTTTTGGGCCTCTCTTCCATCTATTTCCTCCAATTGCTTGTCGGGCGGTGTTAATGACAACAGGACTGCGGAAACCATACTGATTTTCCGAAAAGCCTCCTCCCTCCTCCACAGCTTTCTCCAGTCTGATACTAATAATTCTCTCCAGAACCTTGCCAGCTGTATCAAGCATGCACAATGGCCGGTATGATGATGGATCTTCGGGAGATTTATTCCTCTTAGAGAGGAGCACCAGGCGCTGTTATTTCCATCTTTCTGGGTGCACCCCTTCCCTCAACCAAGAATAATAAAGATCCACAAAGATGTCGGTGTGAGCGAGTATCGCAGTCTTGAGGGCAATATTGGGAATGTTATCCGGTCCTGGAACATTTGTGTTGCCGATTTTGCTGATTGTGTGCATAATTTCTTCTTGCGTGACTGGAGGAATTATTTCTAGCTCAGATAACGCTATATTAACTGAGTCACCGGGGTGGCTCGGGAATAGGGCTGTCACAATTCTGAGCAGCATATTGGGGCAAGTTGGAGAACATAGGTGCCGCTGTCTTCACCTACACATGACCGTCTTGAACGGCCTACCCCATGGATCCTTTTCTACCTCGTCACACAGGCTTTTGGCGCATAAGCGTTTGCTCTTGCGGATTTCTATCTTCAACTGGCTTCAAGCGAGTTTGTATTGCTCTTGCAATTGAGGAAAGTTGTCTCTGCCACGAGCTCTCTGGTACTGTCTTCTGGCTCGAAGGCACCTCCGTCGTAATTGGGCGATTTCCTCATTCCACCAGTAAACCGCTGAACGTCGAGAGATTGCGCCCCGTCTAGACAGCCGCATCACAGGTTTTGGTTACCCTTTTCATCACCTGCCCAGCTTTGTCATCTGCGGTACCTGTTGGCACTATCGTCTCCAAACATTTTCGGAAAACTTCTTCGTCGAACGTTTTTGCTTTCCACCCAGCTGGCTGATATTTCGGCGCAAAATTATCTCTCCGCTGATTTTTCACCACGTACAAAAGTGCCTGGTGGTCACTATGGGTATAGTGTTCACTAACTCTCCAGGACACTCACTCTCTCTGTGCGAGTGTGTGTCTCTGTGCCAGTGTGTGTCTCTGTGCCAGTGTGTGTCTCTGTGCCAGTGTGTGTCTCTGTGCCAGTGTGTGTCTCTGTGCCAGTGTGTGTCTCTGTGCCAGTGTGTGTCTCTGTGCCAGTGTGTGTCTCTGTGCCAGTGTGTGTCTCTGTGCCAGTGTGTCTCTGTGCAGTGTGTCTCTGTGCCAGTGTGTGTCTCTGTGCCAGTGTGTGTCTCTGTGCCAGTGTGTGTCTCTGTGCCAGTGTGTGTCTCTGTGCCAGTGTGTGTCTCTGTGCGAGTGTATGTTCGTGCAGTGTGTGTCTCTGTGAGTGTGTTCTGTGCGAGTGTGTGTTCTGTGGGTGTGTGTCTGTCTGTCTCTGTCTGTCTCTGTCTGTCTCTGTCTGTCTCTGTCTGTCTCTGTCTGTCTCTGTCTGTCTCTGTCTGTCTCTGTCTGTCTCTGTCTGTCTCTGTCTGTCTCTGTCTGTCTCTGTCTCTCTCTCTGTCTCTCTCTCTCTCTCTCTCTCTCTCTCTCTCTCTCTCTCTCTCTCGCTCTCCCTCTCTCGCTCTGCTCTCTTATATGTTTTTTACGAAGGTAGATGGAAATCTTCAAGAGCCACTTGGTAAATCGTACTACCCAGCGTGTGATATTTTTACTCACTAAAACCGAACCTTTCTTCTCCTCCATCCTCTCCACGGAGCGCCTAAAGGCATTACTTCGCGGAGAGTAGAATAGTGACCTCGTCACGTGAAATTAGTCAGGTGAGGAATCATGAGATATTATTCCTACCTTTCTCTAAGAGTCTCAGTTCCATTAATGTATCTTGTGCAAAATTGTACACCACCCTCCAATTGCTGTCGGAAACAAGCATACCTGGAACTATGTTTTCTGGTGTCAACTGGCCTATACCAATTATTTCAGCAGTGGCTAATCGTTGAGGTGCGAAACATGGGCATTAAAAAACACGTGTTCAGCGTCCTCGACATCAGGTTCACAAACAGGACAATGAGGGGTATCACCTAGTTTTAACCTGTGAATGTATGGTCTGAAGCAACCATGTCCTGTTAGAAGGTGCGAGATGTAATAATTTACCCCACCGTGCTTTCCACTTATCCACGATTCAACTGTAGGAATCAGTCAGTATGTCCATCTTCCATTGGAGTACGTGTCCCAGCGCTGTTGCCATTCTGCTAGCTGTTCTAAGCAGTTCTGCTTAATGTCTCTTTTGCCATAACACCTCTACCGTTCACAGACTTTATCTATCGAAATCATCTCGGCTATGACGCAAACTGCTTCACTGGACATGCCATCCTCTGCGCAGAAAACCGATATATTGAAGCTATGTCTCCAATGTAGCTGTTAGTATCTGCAAAGTTGGCCCCAACTGGTGAACACTAGGGCAAAACCCACGATACGACCGAGGCAAGGAGTTTTCTCTTTCCATAACTAGGCCCTCCAGTGTTTACCATTAACCTAGTTAATCCAGCATTCACCACCGCCGCTTTTTTGCTTTTTTGCCAAATAGTCTTTAAAGGAAAAACGCATCACAATCATGATGCCAAGGTATTTTATCGCGGGTCGTGATGAAATGTTGTAGTGACCGACAATGAGAGTGATGTATTCTCTCTTCCTTCAGCCTCTTCCTAGCAGCACTTCGGTTTTATGTTCGACAAGCTGCAATTCCACGGAATCTAGCCAATCTGAACGTCTCTCACCCTGTCATTCTGTCTCTCTCTTTGTGTCCGTTGGTGTGTGTCTCTCTTTGTGTCCGGTGTTGTGTCCGTGGGTGTGTGTCTCTCTTCTTTGTGTCCGTGTGTGTGTCTCTCTCCTTGTGTCTGTGTGTGAGTGTCTCTCTCTTTGTGTCTGTGTGAATGTCTCTCTTTTGTGTCTGTGTGAGTTAGTTAGTTAATGCCTTATTTTACGTGGCGAGACTCGGGCCATGAGGCCCGCTCTTCCGTCTAACCACGCAAATTTCGCTCCTTTCACCACCTAGCGGAGAAAGGAGGTATTATCTTGGGCGAAACAGGCGGATCTCAATTTTGCTCAGAGGTTTCTTTTAGGTTTGAGGATCTTTTACATGCAGTAAATCTACTACATGAAACAGCCGCCTTTACTTCCCCTCCGAAGGAAGGCGTACGAGGGATTTTTAAAATCCACGGCTTCGATCGGGTTTGAACCCGCAAACTTTGGTACAATAGTCCGATACGCTGATCGTTATACCACCGAATCCGCAATGTCGAATCTGTGTGAGTGTCTCTCTCTTTGTGTCAGTGAGAGTGTCTCTCTCTTTGTGTCAGTGAGAGTGTCTCTCTCTTTGTGTCAGTGAGAGTGTCTCTCTCTTTGTGTCAGTGAGAGTGTCTCTCTCTTTGTGTCAGTGAGAGTGTCTCTCTCTTTGTGTCAGTGTGTGTCTGTCTCTTTGTGTCGGTGTGTGTCTCTTCTCTTTGTGTCTGTGTCTGTCTCTCTGTGTCGGTGTGTGTCTGTCTCTTTGTGTCGGTGTGTGTCTTTGTCTCTTTGTGTCTGTGTGTGTCTTTGTCTCTCTTTGTGTCTGTGTGTGTCTCTCTCTTTGTGTCTGTGTGTGTGTCTCTTTCTCTGTGTGTGTCTCTTTCTGTGTGTGTGTGTGTGTTCTCTCTCTCTCTCTCTCTCTCTCTCTCTCTCTCTCCATGGGTCACTGCAATACATCTCACAACGTCTATTCCTCGCAGGTAGTGCTCGTAGTGCTCGGTTCCTTTTCTAGGGGCATCACACTACTCGTCCTTTCACCAGCCTCGACCTGCCGCGCCACATATTGCTCACTCCTGCCTATCCATAATCACAGTTACAACTTTCACCTGGCAATTGGCTTGAATTAGTCCAGCTCTGATATAAAGAAGATCTTCAAAATGTAATCAATAAATTATTATCTCCAGATGTCTCATTAATTGAGATGAGAAATACTAGACAAATTATTTTGATTGTAGTGAGTAATGTATCGAAATATTCCTTGTCCAGAATATCTAAGTATAAGCCAGTCGCCATCTTCAACAACATCCCATTAATTTCTCTTGTTTGTTAATACACAATAAAAGGTTAGATTATTGTGTTTGAGCCAGTTATTGTTGCATTGGTACTACATAAAGTTCCTTAACACATTCAAAAAATACAAAAATGTTTAACTTTATCCGGATAGACACAATGTCATTACTATATGGAATATATACGACATGAAATGTAGTAGGATTCCATACAAATATTTAGGAGCTATATTTACATAATATGGATTATCTATATTATATTACATAATTCGCTATATTGGGTACTCCATATTTATAATACTCCGAATGTTTCTTTTTTTTAATTTGTTGCGTCTACTTCGACGCAACGCGTCTCCAAGCCCCTTGGCGGCGTTGAGCGCTTTGCGCTTCTCGGAGTAATCCTCCATTACTAACCGCGCTTTTTTTTGAGTAATCCTCCGTTAATATTATGTCTGTCGCGTCTCGTCGCAGTCGGTTGTCAAGAGGACCGCCAGGTAGCATCTCCGCGTACGCGCCTCCCACCGCGCGCTCCTGAGTCACTACCCAGCGGCCAGAATTAGGAAGGAATAAGGATAGGGGTAGGGTTTCCAAATTTCACATGAGATTCGACGGGAATCGAACCGGATCTCACTGGTGAAAGGCAAGCGACTTTGCAATGAGCCACGAGTTCAGCCTAGATTATTCACGTGTGCCTACAAATTACAACTCCCTCCTAACACACATAAGCGCACATACACATACACACACACGGGGGGTTGTTTACTACAAACACAAACAAGATTTATTCTCGATTTCGATTTCACTTACAATACTTTCTCTTCCTACGTAAGTATCAAGAAATAAAAACGAAGTGTATAAAGAAATTGACACAAAGCACTCCGAATCGGGCTTCAACAATGTACGACCAAGTAGCACGCTGCTTAGATAATGTTTTCTAATATTAGTGAGAGACCACAGAAACTCTACACCCTCAAATAACTGAAATCTCCAACTTTTTATTAATACGATAATTTATATTTGACATTTTATAATAATTATAATTGTACGTTTTATAATAATTTTAATTATACATTTTATAATAAACGAAACAAGAACATTCATAAAATAAATAGTTTTTGCTGATAATATAATATTTTCACTAAATTTACCGTTAAAAGCCTTACCTAGTCCCCAAAACATTGTAATTTAAGCTCTGTAAAAGCAGGACTACTCAGATAACGAAGAGGTCGCGTTGTGTACTGAACTGAGTTCCATGCCTCAATTTACTCATAATTGAGATTTCCGTTTTCAAAGATCTGATAAAGCTTGATATATATGGAGAGCTCACGAGCTGGGTTCATTTTCACCGATAACTCGTTAAGATCATTGGACATTTGCCAAATGGTGATACTGTTCTCTTTGCTAGCCTTTGTAGCGGCAGTAATTATCGAATGCTTGATTGTTTGAGATAGAAACTCTCATTTTTATCACCTTTTTCTGTTTTCTAAAATTTCACAAATTTTTACAGTTGTATTTTGATATTCGACGAGAAAAAAAATATTTTCTTCGTAACAAATAGGAGAACGATGCAGGAACAGTTAGAACGATATGAATATATAGCAATGTCACTGACACACAAAACCGCACGCAAATACAAATCTATACAACCTACTTTCTTGTACGTTACTCCATGCTAATGTGAAGAAACGAAACAAGTTTGTTAGTCAAATAGCCTGTATTTCAGATTCCCTCTTGAACTAGTTACATTTTCGCATACCTCAACGTGCAAGGAAAAGGACTAACGACATAAATCAAAGATAGGAATATAAAATTAATATCGTATTATTAAGTTTTCTCTCTACGTAACTTCCGAGCAATTGATTAATAAATATTACTCGGAGGTCAAAATTATGTTCTCTTAGCTTAAATATTCGTAAAATGTAACTTAATACCAACATAACGTAACACCAAATAATTATACTAAAAAAATAATGTTAAATGAATGAATGAAACAGACCTAGTTGCAAAGAATGCAAAGTGTGGTCTGGTAGGCTCGTGCTTAAACACCACCTTGCTTAACGGAAACACTGAATATTTCCTGATATGTCACCTTCGAACTACAAATTCAAGTTGTGCGTGGTGTGTCAAGCAAATTGCAGACTGTTATAGCAAACATCAAATGTAAATAATGAGAAGTGTAGACATCACAAGCCTAACTCAAGATAACGCCACTTTGCCGTTTAAACATAGTGAGGATTACAAACTCCAAGCTTTTGTTAGACCAACGTGCTTCGTTGTGCGACGAGCATCGTTTGCTCCGGCTTTTGATTGCTCCGGCTTCATTTCCAAACTTTTCTTATTCTACCTTTCTTCCTTTTGTCTTTCTTCTTCTTTCTTCTTCTTCTTCTTCTTCTTCTTCTCCTACCTACCTTCTTTTTCTTCTTCTTCTTCTTCTTCTCCTACCTACCTTCTTTCTTCTTCTTCTTCTTCTTCTTTTCTTTCTTCTTTCTTCTTCTTCTTCTTCTTCTTCTTTCTTCTTCCCCCTTCCTTTCTTCTTCGTTTCTTCTTCTTCCTTTCTTCATTATCTCCTGTTTCTTTCCATAGGGCGCTACAGTCAACATCATTCAACATCAGTCATGTTCTCAGTCAACATCATCAGGGTTGTCTACGCATGAGCGTAGACAACCCTGTACTCACAATATACTGATGGAACCTGTAGATTTCATGCGGGACGAGCCAAAAGGAAACGGGGAATGACTATTTCCAGTCCTAAACAGTTGAATGAGCACTGGAGAGGGAAGGAATAAACGTTTGTACCACGTAGCTCTTTATTTAAAGTACCGATCATACATCCACCTGGTATCAGTCAGAGGAAACTAAGAAAAAGGCATGTCAGATCACTCGCTCTCAAGAAAATTATCCACTAAGTGAAACAGCTACCTAGCCACTTAAGCTAGTGTCGAGTATCTACCGCCGTTGAAACTCGCCTTTGACTTACTGATCTTCATACAACAGCAAATACACATATTCTAACGCACGTAGTCGACTTCCTCTCGCTATACCTTATTCCAGAAACTCTAATAAAACCATAAAATCCACTCTAAGCGAATTCATTAAAGAGGAAACTGAAATTTCACACCCTCCTTAGTAGCCAGTCATGCTGCGATACATAATTATCAATCTGAAGCGTACACGTCGACGCCCTCGTAATTTTTGGGACGCGTTAATTCCGATTGTCGATCTCGTTTGCCGGCGAGAGCGCAGCCGCTGGGGCCGCGCCGGGCAATTCGGTTAGGGAAATTCTGTTACCGGAGTAATTTCGTGACCGACGGGGCGAAAAGCAATATGCTGTAATTCTTGCCACACAAGCGAGTCTTCGATGAAAGTAGAACTGGACACCTCTACCGAAATTAAAGATTCTGCCTGACGCATGGCATTTTTTGGGATATGCGTAAAGCAGCACTGAATATTTGGAGAAAGTTTCAGCCAATAATTGGTTCAGGACTGAATATATTTTCACTAAAAATTGATTTTACATCAATAAAGTTAAAATTATATATTAACAAAGAAGAATTGTATGGTGTTATCTTCCTCCTCCTCTTTCTCTTTCCCCTCTCTATCTACCTCTCTCTCCACCTCTTTTTCACTCTCTCATTATTTATTTCTCTCTTTATATAGATCTTTTTCTTTCTCTCCCTAATTCTTTTTCTTTCTCTCCCTAATTCTTTTTCTTCTCTCCTGTCTCTCCTTCTTTCTTTTTCTATTCTTTTCTTTTTTCTCTCTCTCTTTCTATTTTTCTCTCTCTCTCTTTCTATTTTTTCTCTTTCTCTCTCTTTCTATTTTTCTCTCTCCTCTTTCTATTTTTCTCTCTCTCTTTCTATTTTTCTCTCTCTCCTATTTTTCTCTCTCTCTTTCATCTCTCTCTCTTTCTATTTTTCTCTCTCTCTCTCTTTCTATTTTTCTCTTTCTCTCTTTCTATTTTTTCTCCTCTCTCTTTCTATTTTTCTCCCTCTCTCTTTCTATTTTTTCTCTTTCTCTCTTGTGACCGCTCTACCTTTTCATTATATTCACCAAAAGCCCTACAGCGGGTCACTCACGTAAGCTAGCAGTATTACTTGACCTGTGACATATGACAATATCACACCAAAAATTAGGAATGGTTTTATATGTCCTAACTGTCCTACAGGAGTGGGTTCGTGTTTTAACCTGCTTTTTTGTAATAAAAGAAACATAGGCAAGTTAATCTTTTAACTATGAACAGAGTTCTAGATATATTCTGTTAAATATTTGAATACAATTTTATCTAGCATTTACACATTGCATTGAAAAATTCTATCACCCTTTAATTATTTTAACTAAACATAAAATTATATTACCCTTACTTCACAAAAACACAATAAAATACCTGTACACAAGACAATAATACATGGAAACACAAAATACTGAAAAAGAATCACATACCAAAATACCCTTTACATACACTTTCAAAGAAATTTCACTTGAATAGTGGATGAAATATATACAAGACGTTGTTTTACTTTCACGTAGATTATTACTTTATGCAATTTAGCCAGCAAAGAAAAAAATCGCTATGCAATGAACGTACAAATAATAATAACTCTTTGACTAATTATTGGTTTTGAACAATTTGAAAAACAATTAAACAATAAATTGAAAACGCACACTAAAAGAGGAAATATTATCGTTAATAGAAAAATGGAAACAAGGCTTTTACAATTCTTTACAGGAATTAGCTATCTGGCTTCCTTTTACAACTGCAATATTGTAAAAGATTACGTTTAAATGATTTTAATATAATTACTCGACTATCTACGTCTGTAAGTGAGGTGAATTCTATCTCTGTAGAATAATTCTCGCTTCTTTAAACAGTTCTTTTTCGAGAATTTCTAGTGAAGAGTGACGTTTTCTGACTCACAACACGTCGTCTCGACGAAATATTTCCACAGCTTGGAGCGGCGACGGCGACCCAGATCCTTTCAAGGTTGTGGCAACCCCTTGCTTCTGCGAACACGTCCTCTGGTGAATCGTGGAAATTCTGATTTGGTGTTGTTGACGTTCTTATAAGAAGAAATAAAAGAGGTCATCTTCGTCAACATATCAGCTTTAATAAGATAGCCGGCTTTCGACGGCTGTGCAGTCATCGTCAGTCTCGCTGCTTTCGGCTCAGTCGACCGACTTTTGCCGACAGCAGCGAGACTGACGATGACGGCAAAGCCATCGAAAACCGGCTATCTTAATAAAGTTGATATGTTGACGAAGATGACCTCTTATTTCTTCTCTGGTGAATCGCTACCACAGTCCTTCGAATTTTTATACAATATGACTGCAATATCTCCGCGTAATGAATTTCTTACGTGGTAAGCCAAGACGAAAGACAAAAAAAGCTGGAAATAGAAAGAAACATTTCCTATAGCACATGCTTTCTACTTCAGTATACGTTTTTGAACGTTGAAATATATTATTTCCTCGTTGATAGAAAAATAGTATATTTCTGCGTAATGCGTTCACGTGAATTTATCAGAATATTCACGATTTAAAATTCTCAATTCTCTCATACATGGTATCGTTATTTTAACATGAGACGAATTACCTTTTTGAAGCTTCTTATCGTCGAAATGCGGTGAACTCTCCTCTCCGTTCAACACGAACAATTTCGGTGCGTCCAGATCGGCGGTCGGCAACAAAAGAGAGAGCTTCTCGTAGCGGTGCTTTGCGCTAGTGCTGATATTGTCAAGGGTGATTTTTGATTGGTGGTCGTTCCATTCTACGCGAGTGCGTTCAGATACTTGAATAAATTCTCGCAAGGGATACCATTTACTGCTGGCGCGATCTCTTGCAATTCGGTAACACTATAATTGCATCTTGCCGTGTCTTGATGTTCTCGGGTGCTTCTCAAAAATCAATGGAACCGACATATGGGCGGTTACACTCTCTTTCTCTAGAGTTCTCTCTCTCTCTCTCTCTCTCTCTCTCTCGTTCTTTGTCTCTCTTTCTCTAGTTCTTTGTCTCTCTTTCTCCAGTCCTTTGTCTCTCTTTCTCCAGTTCTTTGTCTCTCTTTCTCCAGTTCATTGTCTCTCTTTCTCCAGTTCTTTTGTTTCTCTCTTTCCTAGTTCTTTTCTTTCTCTCTGGTCTATTTATTTTTCTCTCTTTCTCTAGTTCTTTTTATCTATCTTTCTTTCATTCTGTCTCTTGCTTTCTTCCGCTATCCATCTCTCTACTATACAGCCGTATAAAAAGCACAGAATGTCAAAATTCTGACTATTTAAAGTATTCCTTAATAATGCAACGTATAGCAGGAAAACAGCCAACTAATTTATATTTGCAAATATATTAATATCTCACAGGAATATACTATAAACAACTCTTGTGAATATTATCATAGTAATATTCCTATAAGTTGTATAGTTGTATTCGTATGAGATGTGAATATCTTTTCAAATATCAATTATTTGGAAATTATTGAAAGAAAATTATGCAGCCTTCGGTCGTTTCAGGAGAGTCTATGGTATTGTTAGACAGGAAATGGGAAAAATACAAAAACATTGATAGTTTCCATTTTTACTGAAAAATTCTAAAATTTGATTGGGTAATTCCGCCTGTTTTCAGACTAGCAATACCGACTGAATTCTCAAACTCAGTGCGCCAATTTTTCCGACATATCATGCGATAGCATGACTCTAAGGTCATGACTTCTGTCCATGTCAGACGGAACGTTTTGGGCCTACTTTTGGTACAATTTTCGCTCATTTCTTTTGGAAGATTCATCACAGCACAAAATCTGTCTGCAGCCATTCTACCTTTTCCAATGCACCTCATTGCATAGCACATTCTAATATTTACTTCATAACCTTTATTAACTTTTTCAGAACTCATAGCAGATTTTTTATTTTCACATTCACAGCACTTTACAGTTAATTTTGAAGCCAGACCTTTCCTCCCAGTTTCATCTTCATAAACAACTATAGCGTTTTCTGAGTCACAATACTTGCATTTTACCACAGAGTTTATTAAAGAAGAAAGATCTATAATAATATTACAATTCATAGCACTGTTTACTCTAAAACTGTCATCTCCATCTCCTTCCAAATACACCAGTTTCCTTCGAGAAGCACTTCCAGGAGTAGCTTATAGTCTGTGTTACTTGATACTGGAGTAACATTCTTGTTTACACTGCTTGGCTTCGAATAACGATTACCATAGAACTTTCCCTTCCCAAATTTTCGTACTCGGCCCATTTTTAAACTATTGGTAAGTCAGAGGAACACCGCAAGACAGACACAACTTCAGTACACAATACTTTGTAAACAAACGCACGTTTTCATAGATACACATACCTTTAGAAACTCTTTGACAACCACATGGCTGCCAACATCTAACAGTTAAATATCATAAACAAAAGACAGAAGCAACTATTCACTGTGAAAAAGTAATTTAATTATACGAATATGACACGAAAGGGGGCTTCTTGCCCCGAATGGCATTTAAATCAACATGGCGCGGGTATTTAAATGGCCATTTAAAAGGCTTAAAATGTCCGAAATCAAAAAACAAAATATACTACCTTGTTCAGAAAAGTTCAAAGAATTTTATGGTGTAAAAAAAAAACTTGCATATTTTGAGCCCAAGAACCTTCTGTCTGTCCTTAAATATTGGCTATTCATGTGTGACGTTATTGAACAGTAACATTGATATTATTTTTGGATGTCCTTGATATTTTAAGATCTGGTGCATTGTGTACCGTATAAACCATACAATATTATTGCAGTATTCGCGAAGACTATTTTGTTCAAGTATTTAATGTATTGTAATAAGAGATTTTTCATTTGTTGTTCTTGTGTAGTGTCCGTGCTACCATTTGTAAAACAATTTTATGTGTGTATTTGTTCAGTAGATTTTTAATGCTGTTGGCCACTATTTGTATCCTATATCACTTCAATTCACTCCAGATATTTATTTTTCAATTTCTGAATTCGTAATTTTCACACTGTCCTCTGTTAATACACAATTTATGAGAGCTTCCGAGATTATGCATTATTTATTTAACTTACTTTGTTTCGCTTTTGTTATTAAGACGAAATTGCACATATAACAAGAACTCGCATTCACAATAGCAGACAATACTATTCTTCAATTATCTGTGACAATAACGCTCCAGTAGCTTTTGAGTTAGCGCGAGTCTGATTTCATCCTTCAAATTAATAAAGACGTTGACATTGTTTGCTTAAACAATATATCTGATTGTTAGAACAAGTCGGCGATGAAATCGGGACGCATGCGTATTCATCAACCGCTTCTTGCGCTTCCATTAACATCAAACACTTCAATTAGCCTGGCTCAGAGATGCATCTGAATGCTCCCGACTCTCCAAATCTGGCTTCGCCGTTTTCTGCCTGCGTGCTTGATATACGAATGAGGGGCATTGTTGAATCTGGTTGTTCAGTCTTTTGAACCGAAGACACACGTGCATTATTTATATTTATCTATATTGTGTAGATTTTATGATAATCCTGCCAAATTAAACTATGCAGTTTGATCACGATTTATCTTGATATGAAGGAACCTAACCACACCTCCCATGTCCACATACGGGAATCCGGTTGGTACCTTATTTAGCAGAAGTATCTTATTGGCAGAATTCTAGAAAGTCACCACTTCAACTCCATCACAAAATTCCTCAATTTTTGCAATTAATTCATGTTACGTTTCAGATTAAGTTATTGTATTTGTCATTACAGTACTTTATTTATGTTAACACATTAACGAAAGAACGTTCAATTCAAATAAACAGTGTAAGCTTTAGAAAAATATTATAAAAGTGTCCGTTCATAAAGTCAATTCGAACTAGTACTGCAGAATGGCACAGACTTTGTCGCAGTAAAGTTTTCTAAATTTTATGGTGATGACTAGCTTTACGGTCTTGCGCCATCGTCTTGTCAGCTGCAATCTACAGCCGCACTTACTACTTTTTTTCTCAATTATTTGGTTTCCTAATGGTAGATTCGAAATATTGCTTTTAAAATATTACGGAAGAGTAAAACCTCGTCCTATATGGAAGTTTTCATTGATGAATTTCAAGTCGTTTTTAGAAAATGGCATGTAAGCGTCGCTGTAAATGCGACATTTGAAGCTCCTTTTCACAGCAATCTTTTCAGTTTTAGAAAAACTACATTTGAAGTCATTTGAAGTCCTTTCGCTCACAAATGTAATAATGTATACAAAAAGCTAGAAATGTGCATGTTAACAGCGTATATTTATATATAACAATGAAATTTCAAAAAAATACTACATTTGTGTATTTTTTGATAAAACAAGAGAAAACAACAAAATTAAATTTACTCCATCTTAAACAGTGCAATTATCACTATCCGTAAGAAAAGTTTCAAGAAAGTCTCTAGAAAATGGTGTTTGAGCGTTTGTGAAAATGCGGTATTTTGAGCTTGTTTTCACACAAAACTATTGAGATTTTGAGAAACTATATATGCCATCATTTAAAACACACTCATAAACATAATAATGTGAACAAATCACCGCTAATGTAAATATTAACGATGTGAGAGTGTAGCAAAAAATTAAATTTTTGTAATTTTTGAAAAATGAGAACAGAGCAATATATAGTTTATGTCAACTCCTATCGTAAATATGACACTATCTCTTCCAAAAGTTTAAAGAAAAAATTTGCAGCTGTTTTCGAGAAAATCTTGTCATTGTACTTTTTTTAATTGCTCATATTTCACACTATATTGCGCGTAAACAATTAAAAGGTTCAAAAAAGCACATTACCTTATTGAAAAACTAAATATGGGAAACAAATTTTATTCGGTGGAAAAAAATTATCTTCAATTTCGTAGTCCTAGGAAGGCGCCGCAACAATTCAATCTTTGCAATTTTCAAAAATTCAGAGTTAATAGTGAAAATTGGACCTACGCCTCCTTTGTAAGTGTATTTTATTGTATCCTTGCAAGAAATTTAAAGAAAAAATGTGGTGCCATTTTTGAGAAAATTTTGAAAATGTCGCAGAAGCTTCATGTGTTGTACTCCCAAAAATTAATCCACGTTTTTTAAAATCACATAGCTTTGACTCAAGCCAGATCGACAGGTGTTTATCGAGTATGGAAAAAATCATAAGCATAGTTAAGGCGCTAGTGTTGTTCACATACACACGGACGGACGGAGGGACGGACGTTTTGCCGTCAATCGATTTTTCGGTATCAAGGACTCACAAAACCGGGATTCTGGCTACACGTGTAAGATGATGTTTTTTCTTATTTTAGCAACTATATTTATCCACTTTTTCGTTCTCAGGGCCCGGCAATTATTTTTTCTGCTGAAAATCCGCTGTTTTTTTCTCGCAGTATTACATAACTTTCTCTATACTATGTATACTACTTGTATACACGTACGTATACGAGAAAGTAAAAATGCAGTCGAAACTCGCGGACTGAGTTACTTATCACTTTATTTATTTTTTCTCATTCGTATGTTAATAAACATACCAAAAATAAAATTTCTAACATTTACTATTTTTATGTTTCTTTATACCTTCTCATAGAAGCGACAAGGTGGCACGCCAAAATTGGCTCTACAACTTCGTAACGCCTTCTTTATTTTCTAACTCTTAATGGCCGCCAAACTTCGAATTTTGAACATATAAATTACCGTTTTTTTTAAATACCGAACAGCCGAATGTGTTCCACGAAGTGAAATTAATCTTAAAATTTCTCGAATCCAGATGTGAATTTTGAAATCTACAGATCATCATGATCCTGTCACTACTTAGAGCTTCCGAAATCAAAAAGTATTTTCACAGGATATTCGAAGGGATTGATTGATTGTTAGTGATTCCGAGCACGTCAACTATTTTGGTCATTAGTCCCGTACGCGTCGTGCGTGGTTTTGCTCGGGAGGTGGCGGTGGTCTTCCCCCGTTGTATAGCGAGATCCGACGCCGAGCTACCGTCGGTTAGCGGAATTTTCCCCACCCAGGTATATTCCGCCAACGGGATTGATTGATTGATTTTGTGTGTTTCAGGGCGAGTCAACTGATTTTGTCATTACTCCCATAAGTGTAGTGCGTGTTTTTTTCTCGTAAGATGGTGATCTTCCCCCGCTGGATGGCGAGATTCGGTGCCGATCTGCCGTCCCACCTGCCGATCTGCCGGATCTCCCGTCCCACCAGCGGGGGCACCACTCCATCCGGGACAAGTTCTAAGCTCCCGACCGGTCTCCCGGAATATTTGGTAGTGTAGTGCTTGTTAGTGTAAGTGCTTGTGTGTAAGGGGAGAGGAGATGACAAGGAAGAAGAAGGAAAGTCCGTGGCCCGTTTGGTAGGGTACTGCTCCGGCATTCGCCTGGTGTTGATCAGAGAAACCGCGGAAAACTACCGATCAGAGCAGCCGGCCGCTAGAATTCTCCTCCAGACAGCGACTGAATTCGACCTAGCTGAAAAGCTAGCGTCGAAAATCCTGCCTCCGTCGGGACTCGAACCAAGGACCTCTCGGTCACAGAGTCTGCAGCGACATCAGTTGATGCCCTGATCTATCTCTCCCGGTATGTTGGAAGGGACAATTTGTCCAAATTGGGGAAACCAAAATTGCAAGCACACAGACTAACAGGAACAACGAATCAGACATTCATCAACAGCGAATATAAAACATCAGTAGTGGAGAGACAGAAAAATCATTTCTACGACGCTATTAAATCGCGTTAAAGAACAATAGTCGAGCACACGATCTGATACTTATATTTCTACCACAACGGGTGAACATAAGAAATTCTGAAAGCCGGCAAAACGTTGTCTAATTTACAAATAAGCGTTCCGCAAATCTTCATATTCCATGACACCTAACTGAATGTAAACTATTGCTTTGTTTACAGACTATTTGCATCAATTTGGAGCGACATTTTGGCCACGCATTTGTCGACACGAGTAAGGGTTGTTACCATTAGCTTGGCGTGCGAGTTAATCTCTTGCATCTAATCGCGGTATCGCAAGTTCACTTTCTCCGGCAGCAGCGCAATCAATATGACATGTATTGTTTTAGAAACAGCATCTTGGTAATGATAAATGAAAGAGATTTAGCTCACGAACTTCGAGATTCCATCGTGGCTGATACAGTAATACAACCGTAAAAATATACATCCAAAAATATATTAGCAGAAATTCAAGTTTTTTTTACCTATGATATATTTAATCGAAAACACTGTAAAAAGAAAAAGGGGCATGATTATAAAATTATTTCTTCGTCAAAATACAATAAAAGTACCGGAAAGTCACATTAATATTTTTTCTCGTCTATAGAGTATCACAATAATTACACTTTTTCTCAATTTAAAAACTTTCCTTTCATGAATTCTCTATATTTGACGGAATGACGGAAATAGCCTGAAAATCCGATTTTGATTGAAAGAATAAAACGATTTCTTTGATTGGCATGTTTATTCGGTTCTCTTTCCTCGACATCCTTTTGTTCGTGTTTGGGCGGAGCGACGACGTTGGAATATTAATCTGTGGAAGCCGACTTTCTTCCCGCGGTGGGCGGCCGTCACTCCGCCAAAGAGCAGCTTTTCCGCTGGCGAGCGCCTGCGAGGCCGCGTGTTAACTGCAAACCCGATACCCCCGCTCCTTCATCCCGAGATTTAGCGGATTACGAGATTGGACGTCGGCCGTTGCCCCGGCAACGGCCGCGAAGCCCTTTCGTCGAGTGACGCGCGGCCCGCCGCTCCGCATCCGCCGCAACAACGCCCTGTTGTCCGTCGCTCAAATCAGCCTCTTCTCCGGTCCCTATGGCATCCACCGGCCTGCCTTCAGTACCAACTCCACACGCCCTACACGTATGCACAACCCACCACATCACGCAACGTAACGCTCCATCTGCTGTCCCGTCCTGACTCGTACGTCCTCGACTCGTCGACCGTCCCGACCGTCCGACCGTCCCGACCGTCCGGACCGTCCGACCCGTCCGACCCGTCCGACCGTCCCGACCGTCGATCCGTCGACCCGTCCCGACCGTCCGACCGTCCCGACCGTCCCGACCGTCCCGACCCGTCCCGACCGTCCCGACCGTCCGACCCGTCCCGACCCGTCCCGACCGTCCGACCGTCCGACCGTCCCGACCGTCCCGACCCGTCCGACCGTCCCGACCCGTCCGACCCGTCCCGACCCGTCCCGACCGTCCCGACCGTCCGACCCGTCCGACCGTCCCGACCGTCCCGACCGTCCGACCCGTCCCGACCGTCCCGACCGTCCCGACCGTCCCGACCGTCCGACCGTCCCGACCTCCCGACCGTCCGACCGACCGTCCCGACCGTCCCGACCGTCCGACCCGTCCCGACCGTCCGACCGTCCGACCGCCGATCCGCCGTCGACCGTCCGCCGACCCGTCCCGACCCGTCCGACCGTCCGACCCGTCCCGACCGTCCCGACCCGTCCCGACCGTCCCGACCGTCCGACCGTCCGACCGTCCCGACCCGTCCGACCGTCCCGACCTGCCGTCCCGACCCGTCCCGACCGTCCCGACCGTCCGACCGTCCGACCGTCCGACCTCCCGACCGTCCGACCGTCCCGACCCGTCCCGACCCGTCCCGACCCGACCCGTCCCGACCCGTCCCGACCCGTCCCGACCGGTTCATGCGCGATCCAAGATTGCGCGCGGTCCATGGCCCGTTTATTAGGGTACTGCTCCAGCATTCGATAGTGTTGATCGAAGAAACCACGGAAAACTTCCGATCAGAGTAGCCGGCAGCTAAAATTGTCTCAATAGCGGCTGAATTCCACATAGCTAGATAGCTAGAGTCAAAATCCTGCCATCGTCGGTCAGAGACACTGCATTGGCATCAGGTGATGCCCTAGGCCCACCTATGGCGTTGCGTTTATTTTACAAATAATTCAATAAGTAGTCCATGTTGTTGTTTGTTAAGTTAGTTCGTCTTTCAATAAACCATTAGGTTGTTTCGGTCTCTTAAGTCACTTTGCTCACTAATTTCTAAGACAACAACCACACAGTTTTTCAAGTATTACATCATCATAAAATATCAGGAGAGCTAACCGAAACATTTCCAATGCATATGACGTCGAAATAAAAACACTGTTGCAATGGCTTTTGCTTCGGCTTGACTGCTCTTTGCTTGTGTAACTACTAAATTATTTCTATCCGCTTCTAGTTAAGCCATTAAATTATTTCTATTTAATTAAATACGTGCATACCATACGTTCAATTTACTCAAATGCTTTAGGTGTACAAAAAGTATTCCTGCCATGTAATGCTTTAGATGTAGAAACACTAATCAGCGTTGCACAGCGTCACTCGGGGTCATTTCTATCCAATCCGTCCTCCCTCAATCCGTCCTCCCTCAATCCGTCCTCCCTCAATCCGTCCTCCCTCAATCCGTCCTCCCTCAATCCGTCCTGCCTCAATCCGTCCTCCCTCAATCCGTCCTCCCTCAATCCGTCCTCCCTCAATCCGTCCTCCCTCAATCCGTCCTCCCTCAATCCGTCCTCCCTCAATCCGTCCTGTCTTCTCGTTCCTCTCCTTCCCATCTCTGCCCGTTTTTGGTTCTATTGCGCAAAAAACAGGTAATACGACCTGAGTCTGTAATTGATATAGAAAAGGTATTTATATTATTATTATTATTATTATTATTATTATTATTATTATTATTATTATCATCATCATCATCATATCTACATTCCTTTTCAACTCTCCCTCCCTTTCTAGTATTGTCTCCAATCGTCTAACTTCCTACTTCAGTTTTTTGGTATGCTATCTTCGTTTCGCACAATACTGTCGCATTTCTTTTGATATTATTTGACACTCTCTTTAGTTTTCCTTGGTAAATCAGTCAGACCGCATCATCTTCCCATTTGATCTTACGGAAATATTGCTCTTTTAATATTCCACTCTTTTATCCTGCGCATCAAATCGACGTTTCCTGTTGATTGTTTCACACCTTTCCTCTTCCTACAATTCATTTCATTGCTAACCCCTCCTCCTCCTCCTTCGTCTAGGTGATTCTCTTCGCAATGAAATGCTGTACTATGCCCTGGCTCCTTTAGTTCTATATTTTCTCACACCTTTTCTGCTCTCTCCTTTTGGCTTATTTACTGCACGTTTCCTCTCTTTGATGCGTTTTCCTCCTGGGACGACGTTCAACTCGTTCAGCTCGCCCGCGCAGTTGGTTCCCGTCGCGGACAGCAGAGCTTTTAAGGAACAAATTCAATTAGCCATTAGCAAATGAGTTCCTACTGGAAATTGCGTAACGTTACGACGGTAATTTTAGAACACCCAAGACGAGCTGATTACCACGTAATATTTGCTGGAGCGACAACTTCATGCGGCAGTTAAAAGCAAAGCTCCAACATTTTCGCAAAAGTCGAGAATCAACAGTATGAAAGTTTGGCAAAATTGACACAAAATACCGTATGACATCTCTGAAAGATGTCAAATAGACTTCGAGTTGCAATTTTCCTTTTCTATTCCGTAATTTCATTCTTATGGTTTTACCCTAAATATTCTTCAAAAGTACACGGAACAATACGAAGATCTTCACATATAATACAGTTACAAACCAGCTACATTTGGCAAATACTTTAGATTTGAAATATATCTTCTACTTCATAAAATCCAATGCATACATATTTCTTGAATGATAAATCTATTGTACTATAAAATGCTACGAATAGTTCACAGATTTCATTGAATGTTTTTGCACCATGGTATTAGATGTTCTCGATTTGGAAACCTTATTGACTCAAATAATATAATTAGTAGATATATTTGAGATTTTTTTACATTTTTCACATTTTCCAGAAAAATCATTTTGTTTTTCACGTTACACGCTCTTATTGAGTCTTGCCTATTATGCATTCTGATCTTCGGTGTTATATGAATTCTATTTCCAAACCCTGTTGCTTGACCATATATTACAGAGGGATGGTAATCATTCCTTATCAGTGGTCTGGTCAAGTGATAAAAGCTTAGCCACTTCATTGTAAACGAACATGTATACGAGCAATACGTCACAACTTCATTTGCATACCCTTCACACTGATTAATAGTAGGAAAGCTGGGTAATGGAAATTAAGGATGTACCGCTGCATGATACATTCCTGATAAGCATTCCGTCACTTAATCATACTTCAGTTTCCCCAAGCAGTATCTTTTATTACTGTAATGCAATATGTTTGTCCCCATTTTATTCAGTTGGGCGTAGCTCTGCCTATTACAAATGAATACATTAGCGAATACTCTCAGTTCCTTTTTTCAATTAATTTTCATAAAACATTTCTTATAATGTGTGCTTTTTGCAAAAGAATGATGAATCTAGTGATTTGATTATTATGTGAAAAGTGGTAATTCACGTTTCTGGTTTTTATACAATTCCCAGCTAGCATTCCTTCGAAATGATCATAATGAACAACAAGAAAAACTTGACATGTACTTTTACTTCAATTAAACTCCTCATGCCATTTTGCCTCAACCTCAAAAGTCATTTATTGTAAGAAATATGATATACGGTACTTAAACCAACAATGAAAGTTTCATAATCGCATCATTGAATAAACGAGCTTCTCAATACAACGAAGTATGATTGCTATTTCACAAAGATTACAGAAATAAAATTAACCTTAATTTTTTATGTACTTCCGCCAACATTTTCTAAATATTTGTGGAAATTTGAGTGACATATTTGTCAAAGATACTACTCGTCTCTCTTCTTGAAATATTCCAATACCAAATGTGATAATATGTCCGCTATGCGACTCGTAATAATTTACAAGTATGCTAAAATATAATATGCAAAACGTCAAATGCAACAAGTTACATTTAAGGTATTATTTAGAATGTTTTTATTAATCTAAGTTTTTTGTGCCCATTTATTTTAACGTTTCTTCCATCAAAGACAGAAACTATTTTTTAACTTATCACTCCAATCATTGGTTAACTCATTTTCATTAACATTTACATTGCTCTCTCAGATCTAACATGCAAACACAATACAACGCTATTCACGTAATTCTAGTCAAGCACTGCGATCTGTCTTACAACTACTCCAGTCATGCCGTCTAAATAGACTTAAATCATCTAGTACGATGCTAAAAATACATCAATGTTTCTAGTAAATGCAATTATGCGAAGATAAAATCCACTCTCAGAACGCCAACAAACTCACATTTCACAGAACCTCAACAAGAAAATTCCAATTATTAATTTAAAATAAAAGAATCACTAAAACTCATTGCATCACACAATTGTGATAGATAAACCATCGTAGCAACATACGGACATTTTCTTTTGTACACATTGAAAGAAAAGCGCGTAATTTAATAATTCAATTTGTTTCTTTGTTTTTACATAAGACTCATTTTCCTTTTTCGCCCTTTTCATCAAATTTGAATTGGTGATCCTTCTAAAGCAATTTATCTAATCACATTTTTTAAATAAAATGAACACTACTACTTTTACACACTACACCATTGATTTTCAAAAATGTTCTGAGGGGAAGCACAAATATTCAAGGTAGGTGTTTTGACATAATATAACACTATTGTCGTAACAGGCACGACAATTTAAATCACAAACACAACCCATCCACACATGTTGCATTTATCCATATGCTCTAGCCGTTACTCAAAAGAAAACTTTTCCAATTACTGACGGATATCTTCGATTTATCACCCACCTTGGTGACACCATTTAGGATCACCTCTAACGGTTCAAGTAATTGGCACGCCATTGGGAAACAAAGATAACAAGAAGGCCTAACGTTACGTATTGCCAATTGTTCTATACATTAATACATTCATAATAAATTATTTGTGCAATATTCGAACGTAATATGAAATACGATTACCTTCCTTCAATATCCCCAACTGGAAAGCACCACACAAAGTAATTCAACAATTCCATTAGTTTCGTCCGCCATTACAACTCTCGCCCAACCAATCCACCTCGATCCTCGAGGCCACCGGACGCCGGCCACGCGGCGCCGCCCGCTCGTAAACTCGTATGAGCGTTTATTGCTGCACTGGGCGCGTGCACGCCCGGGCACGATGTGCGCGCCGTTTGTCCAACAAACCGCGGACGTCGCGTGCCGCCTGCTACCATCTGCCACCCGTGGCCCGTCGATTACCACTCACCGCAGCCCGCTCATCGCACACCTCGTCCCGTCCAACGCTCCACTCGCCGCGTTTTCCTTCATGCAGGCCACGCTGTCAGCGCTCGCATCCATGCTCGTCCGGCTCTCATCCACGATCTCCTACATACTCGCCATGCTGTTCTGAATCTCGTCGCGCTCTTCGAATCGCTCTTCGAATCGCTCTTCGAATCGCTCTTCGAATCGCTCTTCGAATCGCTCTTCGAATCGCTCTTCGAATCGCTCTTCGAATCGCTCTTCGAATCGCTCTTCGAATCGCTCTTCGAATCGCTCTTCGAATCGCTCTTCGAATCGCTAGACGAATCGCTCTTCGAATCGCTCTTCGAATCGCTCTTCGAATCGCTCTTCGAATCGCTCTTCGAATCGCTCTTCGAATCGCTCTTCGAATCGCTCTTCGAATCGCTCTTCGAATCGCTCTTCGAATCGCTCTTCGAATCGCTCTTCGAATCGCTCTTCGAATCGCTCGTAGGAGAGAGGTTGAGGCTCGTAGAGAGAGGAGACAGGTGGTGGAGTGACCTGTTCGAAGAGTGAACGAAGGGACGAGTGAGTGGACTTAAGGTGGAATAAACACGAGCACAAGACGGCGAGTGGGCGATAGGAGTAGTCGACAGGAGGCCAAAAGATAGTGAACTAGAGGTTCAAGTAGATATGAAAAGTGGTTTGGTAGAGAGGAAACGACAGAAAAATGAGGGACAAAACGTTGCAGGACAGGTGGTAAGGACGGAGGAAGGCTGAGGACGGAGTAGGGTTCGGTATTATGAAGGGCAAACAGATTGTGATAAACGACGGACAAATTTATGAAAGGCTGCTTTATATGGAGAGAGAGGTTGTGGTAAAGGACGGACAACACGATGATTAGCAAATGATACATGGAGAGTGGGTGTGCTGGAGGAGGGATAAAACGATGAAGAGTAGATGACAGAGACGGAGATGAAGAGAGACTTGGAGGAGGTACATGAGGAGAGGAGGAGGAGGAGGTACAAGACGATAAAGAGGCAGATACGGAATGAATAGAGAGGCAGAGGAAGGTGCCAGGTCCTGGTGCGAATATGTGTGATAGAGGGTGGCAATGGGTAGCAGCTGCTGACGGGGCCCGACAGCGAACGCTGCGCTATCTGATAGCTAGTGCTGCGCAGTCTGACAGGAGGTGCGGAGAAACCTGCAGCGTGGGAGGAGAGGGAGAGTGAGTGGGTGAGAGAGTAAGAGATGGTGCGAGAGTGTGATAGAGAGAGAGAGTGAGAGAACTGAGGAGAAACAAAACGATAAAGAGTAGGTGACAGATGTGGAATGAATGGAGAGTGGTAGGGAAGATGGCAGGTGCAGGTGAAAGTATGTGCGGCAGAAGTTGCCAATGGATAGCAGCGGCATACGGGGCCCGACAGCGAGCGATGCGCTGCATGATAGCATCGTGATCTGGAGGCGCGGAGGGACCTGCAGCGTGAGTGGTCATTGTGTGAGAGAGAGAGAGAGTGAGTGAGAGAGAGTGTGAGTGTGTGAGAGAGAGAGTGTGTGAGTGAGAGAGAGAGTGTGTGAGTGAGAGAGAGAGAGTGTGTGAGTGAGAGAGAGAGTGTGAGTGTGAGAGAGTGTGAATGAGAGAGTGAGAGGGAGGGGAGAGGGGAGGGAAAGAAAGAGCAGGTAAGAGGGGAAAATTGGACTATGTGCGGTAGAGGGTGGCACTGGATAGTGGAGGCAGACGAAGCCAGACAGCAAGCGCTGCACTGGTGTGTGCATATGTGAAAGAGAGAGACAGACAGACGATTGAGAACCGAGGAGAAACAAAACTCTAAAGAACAGGTGACAGATGTGGAATGAATGAAGAGCGGCAGAGGTGACACGTGCAAGTGCGAACATGCGCGGTAGAGATTGGCATTGGGTAGAGGTGGCAGATGGAGTCAGTCAGCGAGCCATGCGCTGTCTGATAGCAGCGCGGTCGCGAGAGAATGAGAGATAGAACGGAGGAGAAACAACAATAAAGAACAGTGGGCGTGGAGGGACCTGCAGCCTGGGAGGAGAGAGAGAGAGAGAGAAAGTGACCGTGAGTGATAGAGAGCGGAAGAGAACCAAAACGATGAAGAGGTGACAGTTGTGGAATGAATGGAGAGAGACAGAAGCAGGTGACAGAAGCCCGACAGCGCGCGCTCCGCTGTCTGACAGCAGCGCGATCGCGAGGCACGGTAGCTCCTGCAGCGTGGGAAGACAGAGAGAGGGAGGGAGGAGAGAGAGAGACTGCGCCCGATTTACGACCGCGCGCCAGCGAGCGACCGCGCCGCAAGCGATTGAATCGCGCAGCCATTTGCGCGCGGCGGAAAAGCGCGCGCTGATTTCTGCTGCGGCCTGTCCTCGGCCCGCGCCCGGGCCTGGGTCTGGGCCTGGGTCTGGGGCCTGGGAGGCGAGTACGGTGCGATTTACGGCGTGAGGAAACGAGTTCCGCCGTCGATAACCTGGGAATGCGATTGACGGACGCCGTCCCTCACGAGCGCTCGGTTTGGACACGTTGAAGCGAGTGCTTGTTGATGGATTTCATTCAACGAATGTATTGCATTCGGATGCACAGAGGTGTAGAAATTATGAAATTTTAACGTATGTTTTAGTTCCTTTTCTTTATGAGTAGTATTTCCTTGTGTCTTTTAAGTCCAGTATCAAACACGAAAAGCGCACGTTTCGTTGTATTCAGGCCTAGTTTAGATCATCGGCGAATTCTAGGTATCAAGGTGGACTGTGGGCTGTGGACATACTTCATGGTCCATGTAAGGGAGAAGTGAAGACTCTTCATTGTCCGGTTGCATCGAGGGCAGTGGTGCCGGCCTTTTGATTGATTGATTGAGATTCCGGGCGCGTCAATTACTATGGTCATTAGTCTCGTACGTGAAGTGCGTGTTTTTCCTTGGGAGGTGGCGGTGGTCTTCCCCCGCTGTATGGCGAGATCCGTCGCCGACCTACTGTCGGGTAGCGGGGTTTACCCCAACCAGTATCTCTCGCCAGCGGGGCACCGCCCCAGCTAGGATACACATGTAATAAATGAAAATTCAGAAAAATATAAATAATACAGTACCTTGGGAGTCTCGTTAAGTAAATGTGCTGCTGAGATATTGGATTTGGTAAAAGAACAGATTGCTGTTGTGTTTGTAACGTTTTTGCTTCTAATCTGATGAGCAGCTAGTTTGTTTAACCATCATCAGATCTGAGCGTGGTAGGTAAGAATCAATGCGGATGATATGACGATTTCTAAGCCATCGAAATTGCTCATCGGTTAATAATAATAATAATATAACATAATATATTAACACAATATAATAATATAATAATGATAAGAATAATAAATTAATGAAGACAACAAGCTTACAGAAACTAGTAATTCGAAGGGTCAGCTAATGAAATATTTACAAACTACTATTCTTAATAAATAATACATCTACGTTTTGATTTCCTAATTTAATTTTTTTATATATCTTTTAATTTTTTGATATTAGGCAAAAACGACAAACTTTGTAGTAAATTATTTTAGCATTTTAATTTTAATTAAAAGTATTCCTTTATGTATCGGTTTCTCTGAACAAAATGCTCACTAACAACAATTTATTTCACATTTTCGTTTATCGTCATGATTTGCAACAGCAATTATTAGTAAATTTCATTATTAACGCTCCCAGTAAAATCAATTATATCATTGCTCATCTCAATTCCTGTCCAACAGTTTCAACAAAAGTTAATAAGAAATGCAGTAAAGGTAATTACTTAATATTGTATGATATATGTATTACTTAATAATAGTTTTGCTTATTCCATTAGTATGAACGTAGGTTTTAAACAATATATTTTTCGTGTACATCGCGCTGTCTGACCGCACTTCAACTAGGCAATTATTTTTTCAACCACAGATATATCACATTAAGTCTCTGAGGTTGTGTTGATATCTGTCAATCAAATTTAGCTCCTTCTTGAAACTATGAAACAACAATCAACAATCGTTCGGACAAACTGAGTGCGCTATAAAAGCTATCAAGCGCAATAAAAAAACCGTTAGAGTGAAAACGTGCTCCGCAAAATAAATGGTTGAGTGATAAACATCTGAATAAAGCTCTTTCGTTTCCATTACAGAAATTTATTCTAGGCGTTTTTCACGTTTTCTGCAACCTGCCTTTTAATATGTTTGCTGGTCGAATCAGGGCTAAAACATATCGGATTACCAATATAAAAACAATTTAAAAAATAAAAAACATTCTATTATAACTTAAGCGATCCATTTTTTCTGAAAATGTTCACTGGAACTTCAGATATTCAACTCTCTGAGGAAATGCGCGGAATTTTTTATGACGCTTCTTTTAACACCAAGGCGTAAGTAATGGATAAATGTGACGTTGATGCATTCGGTACCGGGAAAACAAAAGCAGTTGGTAGTTTTGGGATCTGCCGAATTACAAAAATCTCAACAATTTAGCTACGTACTGAAATGCACTGATGAAAATGATTCTAGAACCGGAACATTAAGGAACTTAACAACAACAGCACTAAATACTTTTCGACAATCTTGGTACATCTCAGTACACAATACGAAAGTTTATTATAAATTCGATATCTTCATATTTTCTTAAAATTACAGACAATTGGTAAGGACATTTTTCCATATTTGATATAGTTGTGTAGCCGGTGTACCTGAACTTGCATTTTCTCTGCCGAGTCGGAACTTCCTGATCGTACTATTACAGCATGTAGCTGTTAAACATTACATGCATAGTATACTTATAAATATCTTTTATCATTATATTCTTATTTTATCATACCAAGTAGTTCTATCTTATCATGTTTTATAACATTGTTATTATGCGACTTTATTGAAAATCTAAAAGTTGAACGAAATATCTTGACTATAATTTACCAATATTCGAGCAGACATGAATTCGGGTTTTCTATAAAGCTCTTCAGTTAGAGAGAGAATTTTCCAATTTATTTGTTATTCTAGCATTGAAGATTCCCATCGATTGGGGTTCTTTAATCGTTCTCACCGTAGATATTATCGCAATTACTTAACTTCCATATGATCAACATCACTTGAGTCTACATCATAGGAGAACGTGTAGTGTATGAGTAACAAGAGGCAAACATTTCGCTCCCAGAGGGGGGATCTAAGTTACAAACTTCTGAAGGAGATATTGAACCGTTTAATCGTACCACGTTATCCACTTAAGCACACTTCTTTTAAATCTACAAGTGATTTTTTATCTTTAGTTCAATGGCAGTGTAAATGTAATAAATGAAGAGAAATAAAAAATCCAAAACTAATTAATATTTGTTGAATATTTTGAAATAATTCTACTAAAATTAATAACCATTTTATATACATTTAATTTTTAACTTAGAACGAATGTAAACACATAAACTGAAAAGTAAGATTTCGTCGTAAGAAGAAAATCGTTCTCTTAATTTCAGTTAACATGAAGAAACAGCATCAGTGCAGTTCTATATTACATAAAAAAATTATTAGCATCACAAAGGAATGAAAAGTTACAACCCAACGACCTTCAGAAAGGACAGATGTTGCGTAGGTTCGAGGTGATGTTGGCGAAGTCAACTCCAGGCCTTCTTTATTGGATAGACCCCCCGAAGGAGTGACGAAATTAGGTTCGGTGAAAATTAAATGAAGGACGCTACGTGCGTCACTAAAGGGCATTACAGTGCAGTCTTACTTTATAGCGCCGACGGCCGCAATCAAATACGTCTCTGGTTTGTTACTCGTAATTTTAGAGGCCGAAATTGTATTACCTTCTTACAGAGGAACTCAACGTGTCTAAAAGAGTTATTTTGGTGAGACACACGTCTAATGTAAAATGGAAATACGAGATACTTAATTTCGTTAACTTGTAATCGAGGTCGCAAAATTGCGACAACACGCATAAGCGTGAAAGCACAAAATGCTTATTGCAAGTATTTTCTGCCACTACTGTAGATTTTATAAATGTATAAAATGTATATTAAAATTGAATTCTCACAAGTACCATCAGAGTTGTACCACGGGTACCGCGGGAAAGTACTGATCACAACCGGCTGCCAAGTTCTCCTCCAGACTACCTTTTGGAAACGCGCGTTTGTCGCTCCCCTCGAGCATACTACACTCCGATTTAAATGTAATGTCCCATCAAGGTCACGCGCTAAAAGGAGAGTGGGACACTGTCATACAATCGGTAGCTTCAATACCAAAACTTTTCGGCGTAAGATAGCCCCCCGATTGGATGTCTGTGTCCTCCTCTTCTTCCATTTCGTAAACTTGATGGGACACTAAGTTAAATTCGGAGTATATTACACGGGCCGCTGGATTGGCCAAGGCGGCCCTGACACGATTGCCGGCCATGATGCCGCGGATTGTTTTTCTGAGGCTACGTCAAGGACACCGCTGGAAGACACTGAGAACATCGTCGCTGGCTATCGTGACTAATGATGGCAAATTTTACCAAAACATAGATACATCGATATTTCGAAACATCGCTAAAGGGTTTCCGATGTCGATGAAAACATCGACGAGAAAACATTTTTGTTTGTTTACCAGCATGTTAGTAGTGTGTAAAAATTATTATCGAATGTAAAGAATAAAATTAACAATAAAGAACATCGAGATTTGCTATCAATTTCGCGTTTCACTGTCGATTGAGGCAATGACACGCCTGGCAATAAGACACATTCATAGCTCCCAAACGTCCTCAGATTGCACAGGCGAAATGTGCAGCGAGATAAAGAGGATGACGCAAAACAACGATATTGCTGTTGATTGCTGCTACTCTATAACGTGCTTCAACCCCTTTATTTACAAAAAATTAAAAAAACATTTATGTTTTTGCAACGAAATATCGATGTGAAACATTCAAACCAAAATATTGATGTTAATAATCGATGGAATCGTTTCTGGAAGAAAACATCGATATTTTAAAAACATCTATGTTTTTGCCATCCCTAATCGTGACGTTTGGAGCATGGTAGCGCGTGCTCATTGTTGCCACACGCGCGAGTGAAATTTTGAGCACGTGTTCGGGCAAATGTTTGCTGCAACGAATGAACTTTCGTTGGCAATATAAGTGGTGGATATCTTGAGTTTTGTTATTTCTCGCGCTTTCAGCTTCCGTCTCGCAATTATTTTTCGCTCTTCTGCGCGGTTCGGGTTAATATCCCGATCATCATTATCCGGTCTTGACCGTTTTCATGGACATCCGTCGTCATGAGATATTACACTTGCCTAATTCATGGCGCAAAACAAATTATGGTTGTCATTTGAAAACAGACTTCATCGGCTGGACTCATTACATGCTTCGCTGCCCGCTACGCCGCGTCATAAGCACAGTTGCCACAGACGTTTCGGCCGTCATACTGCGATCTTCACCTGGGCGAAAATCATTTTGTCAACGCTTGCGTACTTGCCATTGCCAATACTTGGTTTTTTGCCATTGCCAATACGTGGCAGCTGGGGGTATTATCTTCAAGACGGAATATGGCACGACTTTTTGCGTCTATCTCGGTCCTGCCGCAGGATGTCGCATGATCGTGACCGTATCAAGCAATGCTGCAGATCAAGTCACTCTAGCGGCACGATCGAGAAAGACGCGAAAATCCGTGCCTTATTCCATCTTGAAGATAATACCTGCAGCTGCCTCGTTAGAAAATCCCAAGTATAGTGCGCAATTGTTTCCAAACGGCGAACATTATACGAAACGTCGTATATTGTTCTTTCGCGAACTACCCTTCCGAGAGTTCTCGCGGAACATCGCAAGCCCTGCAGTCGCCTCTTTGTGTTATTACAAAATTAGCGTGCCTAAGAGTGCAATATCGGTTGCCGCCAAGGTCTCCTTGTGCTAATGAAACATCTTGTATTTTACCTCGCGGAAAAATATAGTTTCATTTATTTTAAAGAATTTCCAAGTACATGTATAGTTGCATTTATTTATGTACAAGTTATCTTTTATTGTTATTATTTGTTCATAAGTTTTCTTCGTATTTGTGTGGAAAATCGCTTTAAATTTTTGTGAGTAAACGTAACGAGTCACATACTTGCTTCAGAGGTCGATTCATTTCATTTACCGAGTTTGATATTGTTTTCGTAATTCATTTGACGTGATGTTTTTAAATACGCTAAAGTGTTGTTTCCAAGTTCGGTGATATGTCAAATGAAGTTGTTTGTATGACTTGGAAGATATCGTGGTTTTTTCGATTTTGGAATGACAACCAATTTTACGACGTTGTAAGTGAAAAAAATATACAGGAGTGTTATAAATAGATTCATGAGGCGTCTGGCTGGCCCTCGCAATGCCACGCGTTCCTCGGCGTAGCTTTTACTGTCTGTCGCCTGCGTGAAGAATACATTTGGAAAAAGCAAGAACAAATATTAGTACCTGCCCTCCAGAACTGATAACACATTGTTTTAAGCAAATGAGATGTTGCTTTATGTCCAGGTCAGTTACAAGCAGCTTAAATTGGATCAAACCAACTGATTGCGATCAGTAAGGTTCAGTGAAATGAAGTCAGTTGTTCTGAATCCAACAGTTATTCTACATCCAAAATTTATCAATCAGTATAACTTTTCTTATTCTTAATTAAAAATTCAAAACTGTATTTTCTGGCGAACGTTTTTGGAACTAGCAATAAAAGATCTCGTATTATCGGTCGATATGTATGCATAAAATTTAAAAATAGATTGAAATTTGTTTAGAACTGGCAGGTTACGAACATATTGTAAAGAATAAAGAGATTATCTTAGTTAAATCAAATAGGGATTATATTATTAGATTGCAATAGATGAAAGTATAATACCCTCACCAAACAAATCCAAATATCCTCTTATCCCGGCGAGAACATTCATGCTTTTGTGATTACGAGTTGAGTAAGGTAATTGAAGAAATAACTGGTTTATATCCTACCTGTCACCAGGTTCTTATTCACAAGGTAAACAATCTCAATGGCTTGTCTACCATCGCCAGATTTTCTATTCTAAAGTTACAACTTTAAAAAGAGACTAAAATTAGCTAATGAATAAAAACGACGGTAAGGTATTTGAAGTCATTACCTCCCCAGTACATCAATAGGTAATGGTAGATAGGATTTATCACAAATTCACTCGCGTCACCATAAGCTATCAAATATGAAATGGAGCTTTTTCTTCAGCCCAATGGACCTCCTCTAAATAAAAATACCTTTCGCAAAGATATTGGAAGAACTCGGGGTATGTTAGAGAATGAAGGAAAGAACAAAAAACTCAAATTTGGTAACGTCCAACTCAAGGTTATTCCATGCTTTAAGGAATATTGATAAAGAAGAACTTGACGCAAAACATGGAGAGCTTTAGTCTCCATGAAGTACTGAAAACAAAATTATTAATTAAATTAAAGTAAATTAAACAATTATGACAGAGGGGCGCGCGTAAATTTTACATTACCAAAGTTTCTATTTTTTGTTGTGGCAAACCAAAAAATACCAAAACGCAGTAGACCCCCAAAAAAAGCAGTAGTATGACGGCGTTCCAGTGCGTTCAGTTACCAGTGTGTCCCGTATTAGTGAATTGAGAAGACAAAGAACCGACTGTGTTTCTGTATTATTATCGTGCCATTTATCTACGTCCAAATGCTTTGTCTGTTCATTCACATTATTTCTTGCTTCATATAGATTCGTATTATGGAAAATCTAAGAGTACAGTAGCACTTTGAATGATAAGGTAAACAGCTTCTTTAGTGAGAGCACCTACCGCTAATTGCATGTCAGTTTATTATTGTTTACAAACAAATTTGCATGAAAATAGAACTCCCTTCTTTTGTACGGTGATTGGATATAATAACGTTTTTCAATTCATAGCCTATGATATACGTTTGATATTTGTAGAATATGAGCGATTCGAGTTAAATTATCATGAATAAAAACTTCGCATACGATGGCATACATTTTTCTTAGCCAGCTCAATGCAAACTATGGAAAATTTTGGAATAGAAAAGTAAAATGTACTTCAAACACTTCATCAAACACTACAATGTTTGAAAAAAAATTCATCTGTTTATTTATTAAAATATTTTTGAAACTGCGGGTAAATCCACCTGTTTGTTTACGTAAATATTGTTAAGATGGCAAGTAAGTAAGTTCTTACCAGACGTTGCCTACGATAGATAAATGAATAGAATGAGTCCAAATATTGTAACTGTTCTGTTGATATGCGTAGAGAGGAAAAAGAGATTTCTGAATTGATGCAAATTCTTCTCAAAATGTTGAGAAGAACATAATAGTATCATTATTGGATTAGGAACATAAACAGTAACATTTTCTCATTAATTAAATATATTACAGCTTTTCTATCTTATATAATTTAAAAGGTATCATTTATGAAGATCGTATTCAAATCCCACAAAAATATAATATCCGATTCCAGTCACTTTGAATGCAAATTTTATCATTTCCTATCGTAGTACATTATCAACAATAACAATAGTAAGCAATAATCCTTGCCAGACTGTTGAATACCTGCAGAACTAAACACGAAATATAATATTTCATGAAAACATCAATATCATAACAAAATCATATCAATATCTTATATCTTACGAGCTACTTTCAACAGTGCAGCAACGCTGATTCAAAATATGGCGCCAATACCGGATGTTGTGTTGACATCGACATTAATAATAGCCGAATCAAAATGTGGTACTCACTGTTCTCCGACACTACGTCGCTGAAAGTTGTAAAATAATCTTCAGACATTCTGGTGACGCTGCCTCAGAGACGTGCTGCAAAATACGTATCAGCTAACAGGTGCAATTGCTTTCAACTTCTCCCGCGGAAAGTACCAAGGGTGATTTTGCTGACAGTAACAGGGGTAATTTTTAACTCAGTTCGTGTTCCCAAGACGCGGTACGTGCGCGAGCGGGCGCGAAGCTACACGCAATCGAGGGAATGACAAAAGAAGGTCTCGCAACTACACCGCGCGCGCCGTTTCCGACCGTCCGTACGTCCGTCCGTCCGTCCGCCCGCTCGCCAGTCGCTCGCCCGGCGGTCTGCGAGCCGCGCGCCGTCTACCGGCCGTGCTAGGTCCCTCTCCCGGGAATGCTCGGAGTCTGGTCCGGCGCAAAGGTCCATTCAATCTCACGCTCTCTCAATATTGATCGCCTCGCGCCGCGCCGCCATGTTCGCGCTCTCGAAGCTCGCGGGGCGGCGGGAGCAGGTGCCGCAAACGTCACCGCTATCTATCGGCGAAATGGCGCAACAGGTGCTACGAGACGCGGGAGAGTTTGAATGACCCTAGGAAATTAATTCGTGTTTATAAAATGAGTTGTTCGAGTAACACAATAGTAAAGTTCTGGAGAAAATGTGCGTTGCCTCTTTTTTCTAGCTACTGTGGGCAGCACTACTGCCCCCATAATTAGTATTAGGAGTTGCCTCAGAGCCCAACATATGGCAGGAGAATATTGTCCGCGGTAATCGTCAGCTACAAGGCGCAGCAGGAACACAGGTGTTTAATTTTCCTATATCTGAAAATATTCGTTTTGGCGCTTATCATTTTCTTCCCCGAGTCTTTCAAATAATGTTTTGTTTAGCAATTCTTTGCATTTCTTAGCAGTCATTAAATATTGACCGCAATTTCTTGTTATGTCGATAAAACAACTAGTAGATGGGAAATATTCCGAAAAAGATTTTTCAGGCCTGAATAAAGGACCGCCTGAGATTTTTTAAAGTAGGGTCACATTGAGTATTTTGAGTTTTCGGATACATCAACTTCAAAGATCATTAGTTCTGTAAGTTCAGTGCATATTTTTTATGTCACGTGGCGGTATTATTCCCCCGCTGGATGGTGGTATCTGTCGCCGACCTAGAAAGAATTATTCAGGCAGCGGCAGCGGCGTTTTCTTTAGATGTGCAAGTCGTGTGTCAACGCTCACGAAAATAAAAAAAAAATTCCTTTGAATTGATTTATATTTTTTCCTTGATTCGGTCTTTCTTGCGATGAACGTCATTTAGTGATTTCCATTCGTTGCACTGAAACCCACCCTAGTGCAGGGCAGAAACGTCATTGCTCCGCAACAGTGTTGCCCAACACGCGTGAAGGGCAGCTACGAATGAAACGGATTCCGGAACTGAGTCAGTGCGTGTGCGTTACGCATTGAGATTATAGACAGCCGTTCTTGGTCTGCCACACTGACAAAACTCGAAAAATAATAATTTTGAATTGTGATAGTTGTAATTTTTATAATAATTTTTATTATTTTAACAGACTTTGTACGAAATCCTTTGGTAATTCAGTGGTTTCTTTATTACAAAACTACCGGAAAGTTCAAATGCGTATCTGTCATAATTTTATTTCTCGAGATTTGCCAGTGATCGATTCAGTACACTAGATTTTGAACCGAAAGGCTTCTGCAGAATTATTTGGTTATTGAAAACTACAAAAAAAAATTAACATGAACGTTTCCGCTGGCGTGTGTATGCGCGTGCGAGAAACATTTCTTCTCACATAGTATATTTTGAATGATTTTGTAAGGGCATTAGTCACCATTTGTATTTTTCCTATATTAACGTTTCGAAGTTGAGACGTACTTACATTGATTACAAAATAACGCTGGATTTGTTAACTTGAAGTTATTCAAAGTTAAATTGTACGAAAACAAACACTGATTTTCCGAACTACTCGTAAGTCACAAAAATGATTTTAAGATATTTCTTGTACAACATGATAAACTCCATCATTCGAAGTGTCCCTGCGTGACAGAAGATCCTCTATTTGCTTCACAATTTCACTACGAATCAAAATCAACATTCATAACTTCCGTACCTATACTTGGGTTTTCGTAACGTGGCAACTGAGGGTTTATCTTCAAGATCGAATATGGCACGATTTTGTGCGTCTTTCTCGGTTCTGCCGCAAGGTATCGCATGATCGCGACCGTATCAAGCAGTGCTGCAGATCAAACGACTCTAGTGGCATGACCAAGAAAGACGCGAAAAGCTGTGCCATATTCCATCTTGAAGACCAATCCTCAGGCGCCGTCTTACGAAAACCCAAGTATAACCGCAATGGACTGCCGAATGGCCTAGTGCAATGGACTGCAATGACGAGCTCCTAAGTTCCCCGAGAGCGCCTTGATTCCGTATCATTGTGCGAATGAAACATGCGCTTCTTTGCGCAGTGCGCCCTACTGGTCGAACAGAACATAAAAGCTGCCCAGAGTGCGCATCAGTACGGCAAATGGAAACGCTAATAGATCGGCACCAGCGCGTCCATGCAGCGCAGGTAGTGAGTGAGCGCAGCTCAGGCCGTTGGCGAATGCCTCCAACGTCTTCAGGTGGGATCGGGAGGCGGCAGCGCATGCGCGTAACATTCCCCCACTCAAGGATAAAGCATGCCGTGGCGTTGGATCTCGATTTAAGGGGGAAGATACAGCTTACTGATGCTCAATTTTTATTATTTTTCCACTTTCCACTTTTTTCTCCATTAAAATGATACTCCACAGCAGTGAAAATGAACTCACAGAAATACCTTTCTTCTGCAAGGAACAACTTGCTTTTAACTTAATATTTTTAATCAAAATTCAACCAGATTTTCATGCACTGACTTAGTGTTTCCTGATAACTCAAATAATTTTGAAGATTTTTACAAATTTCGTCTTTTAATTTGTTGGCAATACTCACAAGTACAAAACCATGCTCTCTCACTTAGATCTCTGGATAAATAATATGTTAAATTTGAATCCAAAATTAATATATTGATTATTAATAGTTTTTTTAAGTTTTATAATTTTTTATTAAAAAATTAAAATTTTTTGTAGATAATATTAGTTAAATGCATCCTAAAAACTTCATAGCTTTAAAAAATGATTAGTTTTTGAGTTATAAGGAAAACGGATCTTAAAAACGGTAATTCTGGAAAACAAGGGACCAAGTTAGATTCATGAGTTTTGCTTACCTTACTACTCTAATAGATGCATGATGCAGCTACATACCTTGGAAATCATAACTAGAAAACTATTGCAGATATCGAAATATTGTTTATACCAAAATATTCCTGAATAATAAATGCATAGGACATTTTTTTCAAAAATCTAATTTTTGAAGGTTTTAAGGTGTATCTTCCCACTCAATGGCCTGCTAGAGAGCGAGAGTCCGTGTTTGTGACATTCTTCGTTAGCCGTTAGCGATACTAGTGAAATTAGTGTTATTTTTGGTAAGGATAGTGAAAAAGTGGAATAATAGTTGTCAATAATTGCTTTCCTTCCCTTTCGTATGAAGAAAAGAAACAAGTAATTGAGGGCGATAACCTGATAATGTTTCAGAATTTAAATTTTAAAACGAGAGCCGAAGAATGGGAAAAGCGTCGAGCATGTATTTTTAAATACTTTAAAATGTATTATTCCAATCTTCGCAATAGAAAATACATCCTCATAGTTGTAATTTTGCGAATATGTTTCTCTCATTTCTCCAACACTATAATTTAAAATAAGTATTTTGTTCACATAATTCAATTTTACTCTAAATTTGTAAGCGAAAAGAGCAGTGTGGGGGTTTAACACTTTCCTTCACTGTCGACGCCCTAAATCCAAAGTGAGGAGACGCCACTGGAAAGTGCCTGAGTTTGACCTACCTATCAAGCTAATGTCGAGAATCCTACCACCGTCGGGACTCAAACCCTAGGACCTCCCGTTCAGAGGCTCTTCCGGGACGTCAGTTGATGCTCTGAGCCATCCCAGCCGGTAAAGCAAGTAAATCGACTCATCAGAAGAAATTTCGCGATATCCAGCTTCCTATTTGTAGTATCCAAACAAAGGCAAAACTTCATAAAATGTTTTTTTTTAATTCAGTATCCAGGTACAATAATGAGAATCCCGTGTACAATAGCCAAAGTTCCTAATACCCTGTAGAGTGTACCAATTGCAAAGCCGTTTCTCCGTAGTCCAATAGAAGTCCCATACACAGCTGAGTCGTAGAATATCCACCAGAGAATTCCGTTTCCTTCGTCGTTATCACTAATCACCACTCTACATTCCGTAGCTATCAGTCTGCCGTCACCGTCGCTATCACTCTGCCCTGGCGTTGAGCGGGGCCCTCTTATAGCCCGCTGGGGCTAGCGGCCCGCCGACTAGCTGCGGAGTAGGGGCGGTGGCGTGTCCCTACCCGCTTGTTCAGGCTGACGGCCGCGCGCGGTCAGCCCCGGTCGGCCCAACCGGCCGAGGAGGGCGGTGACGCCCCGCTGACGTAGCTCGGCGGCGGGTCTTTCAACCGCGCGCGGGCGGTCACGACACTATTTGACCAAGATACATCTACATTGGGAAAAAACCTGACGTCCCAAGAAGAAAAGGTGGTCATTTTAAAATTCGACGCACCCAAAAACAAAAAAATCAGATAAAATTATGAAAACAGCGTTTGGTTGCAGGCCTTTTACGAATATAAAATATTTTGTTACGTAGAACTATGGGTCCCGTTTTAAAATTTTCAGGGGAACACAACTCTGAGAGCAAACTTCCACACAGGAGCTAAATTACGTTCCAAGATATCTGCAATATTGTAGTTGTGGGAAGGCGCCGAAAATATTTCTATCTTTTGCAACTTAATAAATTATCGAGAATTAAACGAAAATGAGACCTGCGTCATTTGTTTAAGCGTCCTTTCGCTCTCTCCAGAGAAAAAAATGTAATAAAAAAGTTGAAACTATTTTTGAGAAAGTTTGGCAAATGTTGAGGCTTCTTGTAAAGTACCCCAAAAATCAAAGAACCCTTTCCAAATTTAAGGCCGTCAGTTACTTTCCTTTTTAAATCGGGTAAAACAAAAAGCAATAAAATATAATGCTAGTAAAACATTTAGGGGACGTACTCCTCATAAAACTGTTTAATGATGCAATAAAAACAATTGAAAAAAATTCTTGAATGCAAAAGTAATAATTTAAAATTTTCTCTCCTTTGCACGATGTGAAATCCTTCCAAATGTTGCCATTTGTTACTTTAGATTCAGGTACCGTTATGGGGAATTTCATTCCACCGTGAAACAAGTCGGTTTTGAAAACACAGTCACTGAATAACAAAGGAAGGGACTTTTTTAAATTTTTAGAGAAATGTTCACCTCTTTGGGGGTAGTTTATGTTATGTTCAGAATAATTGGACGCTTTTCACAAACAAAAATTTATTACAATGAAGAACAGAAAGTACATTGGTCACAATTCCAGAATGAACCAAAATTACTGTCGGGCCTACACTCACTTCTACACGGTACAATCTCCTCACTCACGTTTACTCAATGCGCGGTTACTAGTGTTCTGTCTCTCTGGCTGGCGGCGCTCGCTTTTAAAGCGGGCGGTGCCGCAGACTCGCTGCACCGCTCCTGGCTCTCCGGCCAGCCTTCCTTCTAAGCTCGACCTAAACCGTCCCTTTTAAATGAGAAGAGCTCGGACATGTAGGCACTAAAAAATACGAAAATAGTCAGGCAAATAGGCATACTGTGACATACCGATATGTCACATGAAAATAAACTAACATATATTTGTAGACTATATGGTGGAACATGCATTAGCAAATATCACGTGAGCACGAGCTTAGCAACGACCGTGAATAAAAAATGTAGTTTTTTATTTTTGTAAAGGCATTAAGAGGTGTCTGGATGCCGAAAGTAGAAAATTTGGGATTGGGCGAAGAAGTTTAGACGATCGAAAGGTCAGCTACACCAAAATATAACGAACGTATGGATTGGCTGGGTGAGAGAAGGACGGTCAAATGTTATGAAAAAGAGGAAGGTAGTTTAATACGAAGTCTTCGAGGATCATGCAGGAAGATTTCATTCGGGCCGGCATCGCGCTTCTGAACTGATCGTAGGTTCGTGAGAGGGAACGAGTATAATCCAGATAGTCAGAATCGGGTTATCAGTGAAATTTTAAGGACAGTGAATGATATTGCAGATATTTTCATGTGGAAGTAATATTGATGTATAAATTGGAACTTTGTCGGGAGTGGTAATCGAGTTCGGGACTATGTCATAGGACGTAATCGGGACTGATAATTTTGATAGTTTGAGACCAGCTTGGATAGGGGCCGAAGAGGATTTCTTGGGACTTTAGACTACGGCAAGCTCGCAAGATATTTCGACTGAGAAGTCTACGAGGGACATCAACGAAGAATAGATAAGTTAACCGCGGTATAAAATTGTAAATTCAAAGATATCTTGATCAAAGGCATAACATAAATTCACTAAATTGTTTGCTAAAAAGGTAAAAATAAACTTTGTTAAATTTTGTTCTTTAGAAAAGAAAGTGATATTTCATTTAGTCAATCCAAACAGAAATGAACTAGGAATACAATCATTCTATTTCAGATTCCCAGCTGCGCTGTATAGTCGGCGGATCCTATAATCCATTATAAAGGTAATAAGGATTATAATATATTGTGACCCATTGACCCAGCAAGCCGGACGCTAAGATCTTTGGCAGATATTAATGTAGAGAAAAATTTTGTACATCTCAATACAAAAAACTAAAAGTAAGCAGGAAAATAAGCATTATGGTTGAAAATAGGTAGGCAAATAGGAACTATAAACTTTTTAAAAATAATGGGAATTACAGTTCAAAATGAAATGTTTGCGGCAATAAACGCATGACAAACGTCAGTATTGAATTATTTTTTGTCATCTGATCACTATACAGTATTTTAAAGCGTATCCTGCACAGTGTCAAATTAGCATGTCTAAGCGGCACTACTGCTCCCCGCGACAAAGGCAAAAACACACAGGTCATAGAGCTTCTCAATCAGAGGACGCCCTGGCATATTTTCATATGCCCCTGATTTGGTAAATAATCCCCAACAGTGTCTTCTCAAAAAATGATTGAGAAAACAAAAAAATGAACAAAAAAAATTAAAAATGCGGAAAACTCAATAAATGCACTTAGAGGCTCTTAACGCTCAAATAGGCATTTATAGGCATTATAAAAACCCTTCCAAAAACAATTTCTTATATAAACATGTATAATGAGCTAAATTGCCTAAATATACTTTCAAATAAATAAAATAGGCAAACAGGGCATTGTCCGGGCTCTATAAATGAATAACCAGCTCACTTGCCCACCACGTATTGGTTAGGATCACTTGTTCAGGTTTTAAGACTTCAGGCCACATTTCATTTTTGTCCAGCTCCGGGGCCAACTTTGGCCACTGTTGGCCACTGTTGGCCACTTTGACAAAAAGACCACTCGGTCTTGAGGAAAGCAAAGGGAAGAGGGAAGGGAGACGAGGTTCCCGAAGACTGTTCATTAGTCTTCTTTGACATAAGGAGAAACTGTTCAGCTGGAGGTGAATTTTTTTTCGCTGATTTCAAAGAATTAGCAGTTCTGGAAATAATGTTCGTTTCAGAATATGGTAGCAGTTCAAATTGCGTCATTTTGCACATACAGTCGACTCCGGTTATAGTGAAATTTTGGGAACTAACTTTTCTGGTTCATTATATTCGAAGACGCCGAAATTAAATAGAATTTTTACATAACAATTGATTTTATTAATACAGAGACACTGCGAAATTCAATAAAGCAGGCACAATTATTTCAATGTCTTTATTTGTCCTTAAATCATCATATACCAATTATTTTCACTTGTTTTTTTTTTTTTTGTACATTTTTTTATTAGTAATTTCTCGAGACCCTTCAGAGTTCGTGCTCTCTCCATACTTGATTCTGCATTGTCTTTTAGTGTCTACTAAATATCGTAATGCAATCATGACACCTATCGATGCCTCTTGCACTGTTGGAACACCATCCTAAATTCCGGAGGCCCTTCAACCCGCCTAATAATTAGACTGCGGATATTTAGGTAAGAACATTCCTTTTCCTGGGTACCTGTACTAAATGATGTTCTATAAAGTCACGGAACAAGCCGTCAAAATTCCCGCGACGCGTCCTGCATTTGCAACTCTTCCAACCAGGCGTCGTTATCCCTAAGTGAGCTTCACTTCGCGTGGGCGTTACCTCCGACGTCCGACAGTTCACCGCCGATCCGCCGTCAGAAGACCTGTCGAGTTGATTTAATTCAATTGTCCTTTGTATACTAATACCGGGACTGCACGTTAGGAAGCATACAGGCAAGTTTACGACACAGAAAAAGATTGTGGATCTGAGACACAAAATCATACATTCATCAATTAGAAATAAACACACACAAAAAGACTGAACTCTATTTAAAATTCGTTAATCGAACGCGAACCTCGCATTCGTAATTGGCTTTGAGTAAAACTACAACTGCCACCTTAATGTCTGAACAAAGTTTAATGATCATTAAAAGTAAATATTCTCATTAGTTCTATATTTTTAGTCTAATTAGCCAGCTGGTGCAAATGCTAACCTCGCCCCTGATTTGTTTTAGACATTACCAAATTTAAACAAAATTCTTATTTTACACCTTTAAACTATTTACAATTCCCACTGACTTGTGGACGATATGCAACAAATATCAATGACTCCATCATCCCACACGTTAAACTGAATAACACATTGAAATAATTTAAAACCTTAATCATATTTACAATTGCTCGACTTAACATCGATTCTGCTTTGATTCATTCAGTAAATGGTTTGAAACACAGATCGTTCTTTAATTCTCATCTCACATTTGTTATTCGTTAATCGATTATCCAAGTATTTTATCTTCGATACCTTCTCACGCACGGGTACTCACGCCTCTGCAATGGGAGAGGCTGGCGGGGCGTAAACACCGCTGGGCTCCGGCGCCGGCTGGCGGATCGTGTTCATTGCGGCGGCTCGGCGCTGCAGCAACCTCGACCTGTCGGCGACCGGGAAGCCTTATAGATGGACGCGGCCTCGGCTAGATCCACCGATGTGCTCGCCACTTCTCGGTTGCAACCAGTACTTTGCATTGCCGTCAGCTTCGATTGCCTCGTTAGCAGACGACGGTCGGAAACTGCATTTTCTGGAGACTGATCTGCAGCCGTAGTAGCGTGGGTGATGTGCTAATTGTAGGCCGTGATCCAGCAGGTTTTGCTTAATATGACTACCAGCGAAGCCTTTAGCGCATTTTACTTGGGCTCATGTCGTACGCTTCTTCGTTCCGTTACCTCCGTCCGTTCACGTCACAGTCCAATTCTATTTGACCACTAAAGAAGAGGCCTTGTCTACACTCGTTTCCCGTTTCTAACACGAAGGCTTCTCTGACCACGTCGGAAACTGGAATTCGTCACAGGATTCTTTCCTTTACGAAACGGCGTAACGGTAGGATAGAATGGTCCGTGGCACGCCGAAATGAACACTTAACCGCGCTTCGAAAATCATTCCAATTCTTCCCACTTCAGCAGACTTCTCAACAGTTTTCCAGAAAAAACTAACAGATTTCTCAACCACTCTTCATCAGAGATTCTAACCGACTGCTCTCTTTCGGAAATTTTAACTGACTGAGCGAACTCGACTACTCTCCTAAGAAAATTTTAGAGCTCTCCCCTTCCAACAGAAACAATATCCTTGCTGCGGGTTCCCTCGAGAGCCAATAGTAAGATGCCTGCTCTTATCTTGCGAATTTTTCATTGGCCGTCGCCGGTTTCGCGCCGCTTGACCGATGCCGACGTCACGCGATGACGTCGCCAACGCGCCTCGTTTAACTTGGCGGACCGCCTGAACCAACGCTTCGATTCGTCGTTTCGGGTTTGGTTCGTGGGAGGAGCATATGTTCGGCTACGGCTCAATACACGTTTTAGGATTATTTGAACTAAAACCAGTCAATTTTATAACTCCTAAAAAAAACTATTTCAACATGAGTACCTCTTTGTGCCTATTTCATCTTTAATAACCTAAAATGAGACTAACTTGCCTCATTTCGTTTGTGTGTCTCCTTTTAACTTTTCTCTTCACCCGGCAAAACACACAAGGATGATATTAATTTGAAGTTGCGTTAATCTGTAAGATAGCGAAAAATGAGAATATTCTCGTACAGAACAATGATCTTGCGATCGATGCTATTACTTCCCGACTTCGTGGAAAAGCCTGCCTCAGCTTTTAAGATAAATCGATTGAATTTCCCCGAAAGAAAACAATAGTTGTGGTTGCATGGATCCTATTACAAGTTGAGCATTTTATCTCTGTTTATTGAGTTTACCTACGAACTTTAGTGCGTGAAATGTGCAGAGAAAATTGAGTTGGTTTTAGCAGGTACGTTAATGTGTTACTTTGAGTTGAACACATGCCGAAATTGGAGTATCCACCCATCATTTCAGTTGGGAGTAGAACAGTCGTTCTCAACATATAAACTGATCTTGCCCGATAAGAGACATTCGTTCTCTTGAAAACTTGGAGAAAGAAATGATAATTTATTGTGAGGCATACTACGGTACGCATAATTCTAATTAGAGCACAAACAATTAAACTAGTTCATAAGTAGTATTATCACAAAATATACAATACTTATTCTACCTAATATTTATTTATGTTTTCATCTTTGAGAAATACAGAGACTCGCAAAACTATTCGTACATTTATTAATTTAACCAAAAATTGCTTCAGTTTTCCTTAGAAAACCACATAATTATTAGTTTTCGCACGAATTTGAAAAAAAAATAGAATGTTCATACATACGTAAACATTAAAAATACTTGAAATTGAAATGATTGAAGGCGTTGTCATTGTCAACAATAGTATTTACTTCACAAATAGCAGCTTTCGATGGCTTAGCCATCATCATCAGTTTTCTGGTACAAGAAAAATATAAAATTATAAAATTAGAATTAACATAGTTACCTAATTTTAAAACACATCTTAAGAAATGAAAGGAGAAGAATTAAAGAAAATAAAAAGAAAGAATGAAAGAAAGGGGGGACGGAGAGTTAGATCTTTATAATATAAAATAATTTATATAATTTAAAACATCTTAAGAAAAGAAAGAAGAAGAATTAAAGAAAGGAAAGAAAGAAGGGGGCGGAGAGTTATATCTTTATGTAATATAGTAATTTTTTTAAATTTAAGTAAGAAAATGAATGAAAATATAGTACATGTACAATTTTGAGAGAGAAAATACGAAAAGTAAGTTGAGCCGTTTCTTACCTGCTGTCTGGGAGCCACAAAAACGACTACGCGGGCTCGGGCGGGATAACTCTGTGCACATTTTCGAACGAAATGCGGCGTCATAATAAAAAACGTTTTGGCCCCATTTTTCCAAAAAGAACTGTTGACTGACATTGGCGACAGACCGTTAAGTCTTCTACTCGACGAATCAAATGACATATCGACAACGAAACTATTGGGAATCGCTATAATTTATTATAGCGTATCTCAAGGAAAAACAGGTGTCAACATTTTTAACTTTGGTGGACCTGGAGGCTTGTGATGCTTCCTCCATAACTTCAGCAGTTCAACAAACTCTCGAATATTTAGGCTTGAATATAAAAAATTTGTGCGGGTTTGGTACGGATAATGCGAGTGTTATGACCGGCGTAAACAGTGGTGTTTTTGTGAAACTGAAGGAATTCGCGCCAAATTTAGTATTAATGAAATGTACATGTCATTCGCTTCAGCTTGCGATTTGTGAGACGGTTAAGAAAACCCTTCCTCGACATTTGCAATTTCTAGTACAAGAAACGTACAATTGGTTCTCCCATTCTGCTTTGCGACAAAATTCGTATCGATTGCTGTTTCAAATGCTCAGCGATGGCAATAAACCATTGAAGATACCTCAGGTAGCAGCTACCCGTTGACTGTTAATTGAAAGAGCAGTTGATCGTGTTGTCAATAAGTGGGATGAATTAAAATTACACTTTGAATTAGCCAAAGATTCCGAAATATGTTTCACTGCGCAAACATTATATCCAATGACCTCAATTTTGCTTACTTGTCTTTTTTAAAACCAATTTTGTCTGATGTACAAAGAGTTAATAAATCATTTGAGTCAAATCTACCAGATCCAACGAAACTGTTGGATGATTTAGTGCTGCTGCTTCGAACTTTAGCACGCAAAATGATGTTACTGTAACGTCGTGAGTAGGGATCTACACCACAAAGGAACAGACACGAGTGGGTATTTACAATTTATTTACAATAAATTATGTACACTATTTACAGACCTCACTCTAAGGTGTTTGTCGGAGCTACCTGCAGCCCCCTCTCCCAACACGCGCCTGGGCCGCGCCTGCTTTAGCCAACTCGGCAATCGCAAATGGCACCTGGTGTGCCTCGGCAGACAATCTGCCCCGAAGTATCAAGCATACTTCACAGTGCTCGAGACTCGAACACCTACACGTGCCTACAGCACTTCCGCGCCAGACTTGGCCGGACAAGTTTTGCAGTGTTGTGCCGCAGGAAACCAGAAATGTTACCCCACCCAGGCTTTTGTCACTCCTATATATGCCCGAGTCACATGACTTCCTGCGTCATCTTTCCCCACGCACTCGTCTTGAGGCGCCTGCTTTTCCGTTGCAATTTGACCGCACCTCCAAGCCTCTCCCTTTGGACTTTCCCTGAAGGGTTGGCCTTTGTTCGGAGCCTATTTTTGGCCCTCATTCCCATACCTTGCAACTTGTCTCTCCGGAGCAGGAGTCAAGTCTATGACGCCTACAGACTCTCTATCCCCGGGGAGAATTTTTCCAGGTAGAAAACACAGGAAAAAATTTATAATGAAGCAATTAATGACAGTTACAATTCCACATTTCGTTGCTTCACATGTACTCATGGTGGTACCTAATTTAACACCATTACACCATATAACATTGCTATTTACAACATTTTTTCTGACTTCATAAATTTGACATTTTAACAACTAATAATAGTTTTTACGCTCTGAACTCTGTCCGTTACTCGTACTCTACCTCTGTTCCCCTACCTAAATTACTTCAATTTACTAATTAATATACTCTTATTTACAACATTTTTATATTAATCTTGCTGTTTCTTGACGTGATTTTATATAATTGTAACTACTCATCTTCGATGATACCCTAAATTTGAACAAAATATCTCTTAATACATTTTCATAAATCTTACTGTTTCTTGATGTGATTCTATACAATTTTAAATACACATTTTCAATGATACCCTAAATCTTGAACAAATGATATACTCTTAAATACATTTTCATAGAATTCTTACTGTTTCTTGATGTGATTCTATACAATTTAAAATACACATTTTTAATGATACCTAAATCTTGAACAAAATGATATACTCTTAAATACATTTTCATAGAAATCTTGCTGTGCTGTACTACAATTTACAATCATTTGTAAAAAAGTTTATAATTCAACTAATAATGTTTTTCGAAAATACTATTTACACGATTCCATTTTGACTAGCTAGTTTACAGTTTAATAATGAAAATCTTGACATGATGTTATACAATACAAATAGGAGCCACTGAAGTGCAACCATTTACCTAACGAGATCAGTTCAGGTTCATGAAAACATGCGACTTAAAGCGTCGGCATTCCCATTATCTTTCCCTTTTTTGTGGCAAATTTCGATGTCATAATGTTGCAGCATTAACGACCATCTCAATAATCTAGGGTGTTCCCGGAACAATTTCTGCAACCACATAATGGATTATGATCTGTTTCGATCTTAATTTTCACCTGCCCGTCTAGATAATACCGCAATTTTTGCAATCCCAAATATTGCTGTACACTCGGCTTCCACCGTACTGAAATTTTCTCCACATCCGTCAATTTCTACTTAAATATAGAACGGTTTTCATCGCCGTTCTCGTCTGTCTGAGCTAAAACGACACCTATTCCTCTTTGACTTGCATCACATTGTATTTGAAATTGTTTCGAAGTCAGGTGCTCGTAATACTGGTTCGCAACATAAAGCTTCACGCAACTTATTGAATGCACTTCACATTCAGGATTCCAATTACTGTCCCCTGGGTTCCTTCCCCTAACAAATCTGATAACGGAGCTGACATTTCGCCAATCTGGGAATGAATTTCCGGTAGTACCGCTCATTCCGAGAAAACATCTGACTTGTTTTTCGTGTGCGGTCTTGAACTCCGAATTGCATGCCTTTAGCTTCTACGGGCGCATTTCGCTTCCTACTACGTAACCTAAGTATTTAACCGATTCCCTACCGAACATACATTTACTAGGTTTCATGCAGTTTTGCTCTTTTAGAATCGAGAACACGTTTTGCATGTGTTGTAGATGCTCTTGCCACGAGTTACTGAATATGGCTATGTCGTCTATATACGGTACCGCATATTCGCTGCATGGCGCTAACAGAGCGGCCATCATTCTACTGCATTGATATGGCGCATTCTTAAGGCCAAAGGGCAATCGCAGTGGGCGATATGTACCAAAGTTGGTTACAAATGCAGCCAGCCTTTGAGCTCTTGGCGTTAAACTGATTGCAAAGCATTTCGCTAAATCTAGAGGGGTGATTATTTTAGCTGCCGCCACCGTCTCGATTCGCTCTTCCATGTTCGGTAATGGAAAATATTCTGTCTTGATTAATTTGTTTAACCGCCTATAATCGATACACGGGCGAGGCTTCCGACCCGGTGCTTCGACTAATATCATAGGTGACGTATACTACTATCACCTACTTCAATAACGCCGTCGCGTAGCATTTTGCTAATTTCATCCCGTAAAATAGCAGATTGTCTAGGCGAAGTACGATAAGGAGCACTACGCACGGGTGTTGACTCATCTGTGAGCTCTATGTCCATTGTAAGCGCATCGGTCAGTCCTGGTTTTTCGGAGAAGATATCATGATACTGTAACGAATATTGCGTCATCCCCCGGCGCCACTTCGAGGTGGCGGGTTACGTCATCTGCCGGCGACCACGAGCTGCCGGTGAGCACAGGTTGCGTCACCTGCCGGCGGATTCGTCCAGAAAGTGCGCGGCGTCCGGATGGTTCTGGATTGTCTTGACAGGTATAAATAGTGCATCGAACTGTGATCAGTGCAGTGAACTGTGGCTAGTGCTTAGGACTGTGCGAGTGTGCGAGAGAAGTGTGGTGTAAATAAATAATCAAGTGTTTTCAGTGATAGTGTTAAGAAACAAAATAAACGTTTTTTTTTGTGAAAATAATACGAGACTTTTAATTCACCACCTAAAAACGTAACAATTGGTGTCAGGTGTGGGGTATAACGAGTGGTGAATTAAAACATTAATCAAGATGAGTTTCACAAAAGTTTTACGGGATCTGAAAGTGGGAGTTGAAGAGAGTTAGAAGAGAGCGAACAAGACACTTCTGGAACGAAAGCAATATTACAAGAACGTCTTGCAAACGTGATCAAGGCAGCAGGCGAGGATCCAGAGACTTTTCTCTTCGAGACAACGGGGAACTTTTCGGACCTGTCCAGAATTTTAAAAGGAGAATTGATGGAAAATTCCAGAATTTTAAAAGGAGAATTGATGGAAAATTCCAGAAATTTAGAGGCAAAGTTAACTGAAAATTCCAGAATTTTAGAAGAACTGACTGAAAACTCCAAAGCTATAGAAGAAAATTGATCGAAGATTCAGGATTTTGGAAGAAAAGCTGGAACAGAAGATAACGCAGAATAATAAATTGATTCGAGAAGAAATGGAAGAAAAAATTGAGAAGATAGATGAGAAAATATTGAAGAATGAGGAAAAGTTACTAAATCTGTTAGAAGAGAAGCTGAAGGTTTTTACTCCCTCAACAGAAAAACGAATATAAACATCGTACAGGAACCACTAGAAATGGCACCAGTAGCCACCGTAGGGAGCCACTGGGAAAAGCACGAGTAAAACCACCTACCTTTGATGGCACTTTTCATGGTCGAATTATTTTAAACAATCAAGGCTGCTGCAACGGTAAATGGCTGGTCCGCAACAGATTGTGCTACGGCCTGATTTTGGCTTGCTGGTAACGCTCGTCGATATTCTAGAGACAATACCGATCGATGAACAGTCCAACTTCGAGCAAATTGTCAAGAGACTCGAAACACGGTACGGGCAAGCGCACCTGGAAGACATGTATTTTACCCAGCTAAGGAATCGTGTTCAGAAGCCTGGAGAGAGTCTTCAAGAACTGAAGCTGATATTTCTCGTCTGGCGCGCCTTTCGGACCCTGATGCCTCGGAGAGTTCCTGCAACGCACAGCCGTCCGGTGCTTTATTGAAGCGCACATGATGCAGAACACAACAAGCATTGAGACTGGCAAGACTGAGAACCTTAGCTGACGCATTAAGTCAAGCACTAGACTTCCAGGTTGCAAAAAGAGCATCGAAACGTGACGGACGAGTACGAGAATTGCAAACCGGCGTCGATACTTATGACGAAAAATATTTGGAGGCCATGGTGGAGAGGTTGGTACGCAATTCTAGTGGCAAAAGGCGACAACCTCGATGTTGGAATTGTGGAGAATTAGGGCACGTGAAAAGTCGATGTGACCGTCCACTGAAGCAACAAGGAGAGCAGCAGTCTCTTGGTAAACCTAGCAGCCAGCAGGGAAACTAAAGCAGGTTGATGGAAGGGGGCATCCATCGACCTGTCAAACAAGAGCCCCACCTTACGAAATACACGTCAAGTCCATTACACCGTTCTGACAGCGTTTACGTAGATGCATTTGTAAATGAAAGGCCATGCGTCTTACTTTTGGATACTGGTGCAACCAAGAGCATTATACGAACCGATTTTGCCAAATCATCTCATCTTATGCCGTCCAAATGGAAGCTTCGAACAGCCACTGGTGACTCAGCGAATGTTGTAGGAGAGATGGATGCCTCCTTGCTATTGGAACTGTTGCTTTCAGTCATCGCCTGCTGGTCGCTGATATAGAAGAAGAAGCAATTTTAGGAATGGATATTATGACGACATATGGGTGTCAGCTGGATTTACGACACGGTGCTGAGACTCAACGAAGTGGAGGTGGTACTACACTCACGTAACAACATTGCGCCGTGAATGTAATTACGTGTGACGACGTAATCTTCACAGAGCGCAGAGAGATGTTTATAGAAGCGAGCCCTGAGGGCGACGTTCCAGCTGAAGATTGCTATTCTGGAACCTAGAAGTCACGACGAAGACATTGGTCGAGGAATTCTAGTGGCCAAAGAACTGGTCAGAGTGAATAGAACAATACCTGTGAGAATACTGAACATTAATCACTATCCTGTTAAGTTGAGAAAAGGAACAGTGATTGGTAATTGTTCTACGGTATCCTCGTTTTGCAGAAGTGAACCGTACCGAACCACCACCTAAAGAATTCCTGAACGACTGCCGAATCTGGTTACAGAGGCATGTAAAGGCTTATCTCGGGAAGAGTGTCATAAGGCTGAAGACCTAATACGGCGCTACCAGCATGTCTTTGAATGCAGTGACGTGTAAAAGGAAAGACTGATATTGTTCGTCACCGAATAGACACCGGAAACGCCACACGATTCGCCAAGCTGCTAGAAGATTACCTCTGTCAAGAAGAGAAGAAGCAGATGAGATTATTAAAGAGATGAAGAAGGATAGGCGTAATCGAACCATCAAGCAGTCCGTGGGCTTCTCCGTCGTATTGGTAAAGAAGAAAGACGGGTCGACTCGTTCTGTGTCGATTTCCGACAGCTCAACAATGTAACGAAGAAGGATAGCTATCCATTGCCCGTATTGACGACATGTTGGACACGCCTCTGGGGCCAAGATCTTCTCGACACTTGACCTGAAAAGCGGATACTGGCAAGTGAATTAGATCCCAGAGATCGAGAGAAGACGCATTTACCATCGGATCAGGTTTGTGGAGTTTACAGTAATGCCTTTCGGACTGTGTAATGCTCCAGCTACATTCGAAAGATTGATGGAAACAGTGCTTAGAGGTCTGTCGTGGAGACATGTCTTGTCTACTCGACGATATAATTGTTGTTGGAAAATCTTTCGAAGATCACATCAATAACCTAGAACAGGTGTTCAAGAGGTTGGAAGGAGCGAACTTGAAACTCAGCCCAAAGAAATGCCATTTATTTCGGAAGCAGGTGAATTACCTTGGACATGTAGTATCTGGCACGGGAGTAGAACCTGATCCGGAGAAGGTTAAAGCCGTAAAGGAATGGCCTGGTCCCAAAGGATAAACATGAATTGAGAAGTTTCTGGGTCTATGAGCTATTATCGCCGCTATGTTTTGGGATTTGCCAACATCGCGAAACCGCTGACTCAGCTGACAGAAGAAAAGCGTTTGTTTCAATGGGATCAAGACTGCCAACGCGCTTTCGAAAAGCTTAAAAGCGCCATGCTGAGTGCCCCTATATTGAGCTATCCACTACCTCAAGGGAATTATATACTTGATACTGACGCAAGTAACGTTGGTATTGGAGGGGTATTATCGCAGATACAAGATGGACGAGAGAGTGTAATCGGTTACTATAGTAAAGTGCTATCAAGCCAGAACGCAACTATTGTGAACGAAGAGAATTACTTGCTGTGGTGAAATCCGTTGAACACTTTACAAATATCTCTACGGTAAAGAATTTCTTTGAGAACGGATCATGCTTTGAAATGGCTGCTGAACTTCAAGAATCCGGAAGGTCAAGTCGCCAGATGGATTGAAAGATTGCAAGAATTCACATTTAGAATAGAACATCGAAGCGGAAGTAGTCACCGGAATGCCGATGCTCTCCAGAAGACCTGCCCTGAAAACTGCAAGCATTGTTGTCATGCGAAGAAAGATGTGTCCTACCTTAAGGGTCACTGTCAGTAATGACCAATGGCAACCCAGAGAACTTCAGAAAGATCAGAAAGAGGACACGGAATTGAAACATGTTTGGAAATGGAAAATAGCAGGACGGAGACCAAGTTGGCAAGAAATAGCTCCCTGTTCTTCAGCAGTAAAATCAATTAGGGCAGGGATTCGATTACTGAAGAGGAAGGTGTTCTGAAAAGAGTTCTGAAAGTGAAGACGGCTCGCAGAAGAGGACGCAGATATTGTTACCGAGAGTAGGGTCCCTGAAATATTGAGAGAATTGCATGATGGAACTTCGGAGGACACTGGTATAACGAAAACCTTAGAGAAAGTGCAAGGAACGATTTTACTGGGTTAAGTGCAACAAGATGTAAGATGTGTGCACAAGTGTCAAGTTTGAAGCAAGCAATGGGCCACATAAAAGAGAAGAGCGAAGATGAGGCAACAACGTTGGGAGTCCTTTCGAACGAATTGCCATTGACTTGGCTGGCCCATTTCCAATGTCAAATGATGGAAATAAATACATACTCGTGGCTATGGATTATTTCAGCAAATGGGTTGAAGCATATCCCCTACCTAGCCAAGAGGCCACTGCTATCTCCGAAGTACTGGTTAAGGAATGGGTGAGCGATTTGGTGTGCCACTGGAATTGCATTCAGATCAAGGACGGAACTTCGATCCGCAGTGTTTCAAGGGTGTGTGAACTTCTTGGAATAAGAAAAACAAGAACGACAGCCTACATCCGCAGTCAGACGGAATGGTGGAACGCATGAACAGAACAATGGAAAATATTTAGCGAAGGTCGTGTCAGATCACCAACGCGACTGGGACCAATACATACATCTTTTCTTCTAGCCTACCGCTCATCTGTTCATGAGACAACTGGCAAACGCCGCAATATCCTCTTCGGCCGGAACTACGTCTACCATGTGATCTACAGTTTGGTTGTAAAACTAATAAGAAATAGCCGGTGAAGACTTTGTAAATGACCTAAGACGGAAAATGGACGTAATTCATAACCAGGTGCGTGGAAGAATCAAATCGCAAGTGACAGGATGAAAGACCGGTATGACATCAAAGCTGAAGGAGGAGGTTATCAACCTGAGATCATGTCTGGCTTGTTTAACCCCAACGTCGCCGCGGTTTGTGTCCAAAATTACAACGACAGTGGGAAGGACCGTACGAGGTCGAAGAGGATAAATGATGTTGTCTACGAATTAAAAAATTGCCGAATGGAAACCACGAGTCGTTCATTCGAATCGGCTGGCCCGTACGCAGGAAGTAATGAAAATGATGAAGAAAAGACCGCACGAGTTTGTGAGCTGGACATGCAAGAATGCACATTTCACGAGTTTATGTCTCAGTATAATGAAAAGCATCAAGCGCGTTATGGGGTAACAATGGAGGTGCAACGGGATCTGTTTGCGCTACCCCAGGAATATGCATTGGGCATTGTGTCGCCCAGGATTTAGATATGACCAGAGGTGTTGCTACTGTATTCAGAGAAAATACGGAAGGATAGAGAATTAAAGAACCAACAACCAGATATTGGGAAGGTTCTGCATCTGCACGACGTCAGTCACTATGTTTATTACCTTGTCAAAAGTAAGTCATATCACAAGGCATCCTAGAAAATCTGTGGAAACTCTGATTGAATTACGCCAACAAGTACTGCAAGACAACGTCCAGAAGATTGCCATGTCAAAACTGGGATGTGGTTTTGATGGACTGAACTGAGAATAGTGAAAAGCATGTTGGAAGTATGTTCGGTACACTGGGTTAGCATCTTAGTCTGCAGCTACCACCATGGAATGTTGTCATATCCAAAGAAGACAATTGACTGCCACTTCTTCTAACCTCCAACTGCACTAGAGGCTCCAGCTGCAAGTATCGGCATGATTCACTAAACGCGCTCCGAGACGGATGCAACTAAGGAGGGGGTAGTGTAACGAATGTTGCGTCATCCCCCGGCGCCACTTCGAGGTGGCGGGTTACGTCATCTGCCGGCGACCACGAGCTGCCGGTGAGCACAGGTTGCGTCACCTGCCGGCGGATTCGTCCAGAAAGTGCGCGGCGTCCGGATGGTTCTGGATTGTCTTGACAGGTATAAATACGCGACGGCCGGCGACCGCGAGTCAGTCTTGAGTCCGCAGTGGAAGCTGAACTTTGAAGTGTGTGCATCGCGGTGAATAGCTGTGCAGCGAGTGTGCTCAGTGAAGTGAACCGTGGTCGTGCTCGTACGTGGTCGGTGCGTGACCAGTGCAGAACGTGATCAGTGCAGTGAACTGTGGCTAGTGCTTAGGACTGTGCGAGTGTGCGAGAGAAGTGTGGTGTAAATAAATAATCAAGTGTTTTCAGTGATAGTGTTAAGAAACAAAATAAACGTTTTTTTTTTTTGTGAAAATAATACGAGACTTTTAATTCACCACCTAAAAACGTAACAATACTTCATGATTAATTGCTCGAGTTTCTCTCTGAACTCAGGCGGAATTTTCGTACCTTCGAGCATTTCCTGGAGATTGAAGTCGCTCGCTTCGAGATGAACGGCATATCTTTCAATCTCATCCTCTACCTGTTCGCAGCCTTGGATCGGTGTTGTCACATAGCTGATGTATTCAGTCCGCTGATGGTACTGCTTCAGCATATTCACGTGATACACCCGTCCGTCCTTTTTCCCAGGCAATAATACGACGTAGTTTGTGTCAGAGACTTTTTCTTTGATCTCGCCAGGCCCTACCCACTGTACCGCCAGTTTTCGGGTACGATTTGGCGCTAAGACCAGCACCTTGTCGCCAGCACAAAACGTGCGATTTACTGCTCTACGGTCGTACCAGACTTTTCTACGTTCTTGCTCGTTCAGAAGTTTGGTGTGAGCTAGTTCACGCGATTTCCGAAGTCTATTCACGAGACGGAATACGTACTCTACCACTGAACTGGGCCCCTTTTTCCCTCACTTCCGGCAATGTGCTCGTATAACAATGTGATGGGAGTACGCAAATTATTCCATACACTAACTCTGCTGGAGTAAACCTAAACTTTCATGTACAGTAGGCAAAGCAAATAATATTGCTGGTAATTGAAGCTCCCATTCCGTACCCGCTTCAGGCACAGAACCTTCAATAATCGGTTCATTGTTCGGTCATTCTTTCCACCGCATTAGATTGTGGGTGATAAGGAGAACTCCTAATCAACTGGTTTCCCGAACTTCTGCGCAATTCCGCGGTCAGAACGCTCGTGAAACAGGTGCCCTGATCTGTCTGAAGTTCCTTCGGAACCCTATTCGGCTAAATAGTCTAAGAGCGCGTTGATTACAGTCGCCGATCGTAAATCCGTTATGGGAATCGCCTCTGGATATCTAGATGCCATGCACATCGCAGTAAGAATGAATTTCTTACCTGACTCGCTTCCTGAAACGGTCCGCATGCATCGATATTTATTCGTGAAAATATTTCCCTACAGGTGGTACCATTACTAACGGTGCTTTCTTTCTGTCTCCGATCTGCCTACCTTCTGGCATACGTCACATGACCTGACGTACGTTTCCATTTCCTGGAAACATCTCGGCCAGTAAAATACTTCGCTAAGCTATCCTTACTTTTGGTTGCTAAGTGCGCATTCGCGGTCTCGTGACACACTTTTAGTACCGTGCCTCGAAACACCGCGGGAACAACAATCATGTCGTACCGTTCGCCTTTTTACTAAATCGAGGCGTAGCAGTAATCGATTACGTAGGAATACGATTCCTTTCCCGTCTCGGGAACTTCATTCTCGCATTTTATAGATTTCGCGAGCGTACTGTCCTTACTTTGTTCGTTAATAAATTCCTCTGTCGAGATCTGAATTAATTCTACTACAGGAGCCTCTATCTGCATAGAATTTACATTGTCGGCGTCGTCCGACTTCCTCGTCGCCTCCGATAACATCTGCCTCCGCGTCTCCGTCACCGGTGAGTCGGCTACCTGCTTTCCTTGAGTCGCTATTTCGCTCTAATCCGGCGCTCGACCCGTCTCTGCGCCCTCGTTCCGGCTCGGCAGTGCCTGTCGCCGCTGCCTTCGACCGAGTTACAACTGCGCTCACAACTGCGGCTCAATGAAACCTCCTCGAATTTCCTCGAGTAATTGCGCCGTACGATTGCTACAGATAGTAACCGAAATCACAGTCGCGATTCACTACTGCAGCTCTTGTTGTTACCTTCCGAAAGGCCCTTGCAGTCGTATCTGTGCTACTGGTAGTTTCCCTAGGTTTCGAATCAAAGGGGTTGAAACACCCATACACTTTCCCTGTTAAATCAGAATCTTCTATAAATCGTTCATTTACACATCAAAAGAAGCCCCAGTGTCACGCAGAATCAAGGCTGGTTGTTCGTTCACGGTTGCCTGATATGTAAATGGTTGGAACAGCTCCGCGCTGTCCCCTCCGCCATGTGTCCAACCTTTCGCCTTTCTCCGCCCGCGCTTACTCGGCAGTCACGTGCGAGATGCTGGGGTGACCCGCACCCTAAAGCATTTCCTAACGCGGGGTTTTTCAAACTCTTCCTGACGTCACGGCTTTTGTGCAAGGGTTTCCGGCACCGGGTACCTGCTTCGGTTTTTCCGCGCTGGCTTGAACTCGGGCCCCTCCGTCCCTCTCTGGAACGGTTTCGAGAAACTACGTTTCCATCCCGACCTATTGTTCTCGTAGTTATCTAATTTCTTCGCAAATTCAAGTGGAATTGCGAAATTTCCCCACTCGTCAATAAAATGTTCCTTCATTTCACCCGGAACTCGCCGTTTCATTTGATCCGTCACGATTGTTGAGCAACCTCGAAAGTTGAGATGCTAAGCCCGCAACCCATTCCTACAATAATTATGTAATTGCGGCGTACACATTCCACGTGGTGTTGCGGACTTCATGTGCCTCACGAATAACTGCCGAAACCTTTCTGGTTAAATTAAACATTTCTAACAATTTAGATTTAATGTCGGCATATTCGGTCATTGTTTTCCGTCTTCTAACGTAAGCCATGAATTGATTTGGTGGGAAATAGCCCCATAAGATTGGCAACCCAGTCTTCCTCCGGTACTCCTAACAACTCCGCTTGGCTCTCGAACACGCTTAAGTATGTAGTGATGTCATCGCTATCGCCTTTGAATCGGTCCACAACGTTACTCAACCGTACATGTTTTTGCGTTTTCGCCTCGTTCCCTGAACTTACGCTTCCTGTCGGCGTCTGATTCGCTATCCGGAGTTCTCTAACTCGAACTCGCGATCTAGTCTTTTCTCGCCTCGCTGTCGCTCTAACTTTAAATTTTCACGCTCGAATTCTTTCGTAGTCTGACACAAAGCCTTAACGAATTCTTCGTCGTATTGACTGCTATTTAATATAATGTTACGCAGCTTAACTATGCGGTCATCGTCGTTTGCCGTTTCCCTAGTCTCTAGCAACGTGCTTAGGCACTCTTACTAAACTGCGCGAGATACGCCGATGCCTGAACTGTTCTCGAATTGCAGATGGCTACACTTACGTGAGTGGTGATCCCGTGTACTCCTTCCGGCCGGCTGGCTGGTATTCGTCCTTCCTGTCAAAGGATGCCTTCTTCTTTACGTCGGCGCCTTCCGGCTCCAAGATTGACTTGCGATTTAATTAAAAACTACCTCGTAGCCCCGCACAGCCTACAGCCCCTTACGTTCCCGGACTTCCAGGATGCACGATTTCACCCACACACGCCAGCTACGCACTCTCGTGCACTGCCAGAACCAGTTCGTTGCAGTAGGCCGAAACAGTTACTACTACTGTTAACATTGCGCACGTACACCCGTGGTTGTTGAACCATTAAAAACTACAGTGATGCACCACCGTGGGGTTTTTTAACTGCTGCCACCATTAAAACTAATGGTGTGCATTCCCGTGGGTTTTCTTTAACCGCTGCCACCATTAAAAACTAATGGTGTGCATTCCCCTGGGTTTTCTTTAACGCTGCCACCATTAAAACTACCTCGTCTGTAACGTCGTGAGTAGGATCTACACCACAAAGGAACAGACACGAGTGGTATTTACAATTTATTTACAATAAATTATGTACACTATTACAGACCTCACTCTAGGTGTTTGTCGGAGCCACCTGCAGCAGCCCCTCTCCCAACACGCGCCTTGCGGCCGCGCCTGCGTTTAGCCAACTCGGCAATCGCAAATGGCACCTGGTGTGCCTCGGCAGACAATCTGCCCCGAAGTATCAAGCATACTTCACAGTGCTCGAGACTCGAACACCTACACGTGCCTACAGCACTTCCGCGCCAGACTTGGCCGGACAAGTTTTGCGGTGTTGTGCCGCGAGGAAACCAGAAATGTTACCCCCCCCAGGCTTTTTGTCACTCCCTTATATATGCCCGAGTCACATGACTTCCTGCGTCATCTTTTCCCCCACGCACTCGTCTTGAGGCGCCTGCTTTTCCGTTGCAATTTGCACCTGGCACCTCCAAGCCCTCTCCTTTTGGACTTTCCCTGAAGGGTTGGCCTTTGTTCAGGAGCCTATTTTTGGCTCCCTCATTCCCATACCTTGCAACTTGTCTCTCCGGAGCAGGGAGTCAAGTCTATGACGCTACATTACCAACATGTCGGATTGATGTTTGCGTTTCGGAAATTGACGATTTCATTGACCCAAAACCTTATTTTGGTTTTGAGACTGAGAAAAAGTTAGATGAATTAAAAAAAGGGAAAAAGTATCAACAAAAAGATGACGAATATTTCAGACAAGTGTGTAAAGATTTCTTACATTATTTAAAGAAATAAAAAGCAGATTACCTGAAAATTACAAAATTTTGCAAATGACAAACCTATTGTCGGTATCATATGTTCTTCGAAGTGCAAAACAACCGTTGACTCTGTTATTAGAACTATTTCATCTACCCGGAGATGAAATCACTAAAATTGAGTATCAGTTTTCCAAAATCAATTTTATTGAATGGAACGAATTAAAGGACACCATTTCTTTCTAGACAGAGTTCATAATTATGCGGATGCGTCGGGATTGAATCCCTTTAGGGAACTGATAGATTTTGCTCTGATGATTCTTGTTCTTCCTTACTCTAACGCCCATATTGAAAGAGTGTTCAGCCAAATGAACATAGTGAAAAATAAGTTTTTATTTATTTATTTTATTTTTTATTTATTTATTTTACGTTGCGGAATTTATTGCGTTGGGTTTATTTATTTTAAGTTGCGGAATCGAATGGGAACCGAAACTGTTAACGCATTATTGACCATCAGATTCGGGTGCAAACGGTTAAACAAATGCTGCCATAACTTCCAGTTCCATAAAGAAGTTTTGAAAGAAATAAGATCAAAAGAGAAATACGCTAAGGAAATTGAAAACGAAAATGACGATGAGATCGTGAACCAAATTGTGGTAAATTTAAACACGGATAAGTAAGTAGGAAAATATGTATTGAGATATTCAAAATTTTCTCTACATTAATATCTGCCAAAGATCTTAGCGTCCGGCTTGCTGGGTCAATGGGTCACGATATATTATAATCCTTATTACCTTTATAATGGATTATAGGATCCGCCGACTATACAGCGCAGCTGGGAATCTGAAATAGAATTCCTAGTTCATTTCTGTTTGGATTGACTAAATGAAAGATCACTTTCTTTTCTAAAGAACAAAATTTCACAAAGTTTATTTTTACCTTTTTAGCAAACAATTTAGTGAATTTATGTTATGCCTTTGATCAAGATATCTTTGAATTTACAATTTTATACCGCGGTTAACTTATCTATTCTTCGTTGATGTCCCTCGTAGACTTCTCAGTCGAAATATCTTCGAGCTTGCCGTAGTCCAAGTCCCAAGAAACCCCCTCGTAGACTTCTCAGTCGAAATATTGTCTAAAGTCCCAAGAAATCCTCTTCGGCCCCTATCCAAGCTGGTCTCAAACTATCAAAATTATCAGTCCCGATTACGTCCTATGACATAGTCCCGAACTCGATTACCACTCCCGACAAAGTTCCAATTTATACATCAATATTACTTCCACATGAAAATATCTGCAATATCATTCACTGTCCTTAAAATTTCACTGATAACCCGATTCTGACTATCTGGATTATACTCGTTCCCTCTCACGAACCTACGATCAGTTCAGGAGCGCGATGCCGGTCAGAATGAAATCTTCCTGCATGATTCACCCCTCGAAGACTTCGTATTAAACTACCTTCCTCTTTTTCATAACATTTGACCGTCCTTCTCTCACCCAGCCAATCCATACGTTCGTTATATTTTGGTGTAGCTGACCTTTCGATCGTCTAAACTTCTTCGCCCAATCCCAAATTTTCTACTTTCGGCATCCAGACACCTCTTAATGCCTTTACAAAAAACAAAAACTACATTGTTTATTCACGGTCGTTGCTAAGCCCGTACTCACGTGATATTTGCTAATGCATGTTCCACCATATAGTCTACAAATAAATGTTAGTTTATTTTCATGTGACATATCGGTATGTCACAGTATAGATTTGTTATTCTGAGAATTTTTTATTTTAATATGTTAAAAACAACAATACCAGATTTTCTGTAGTTTAAAAAAAGTAATTATAATAAAATTTTTATTGAAAATTATTCTGTAGCAAATTTTCTATACAGTATATTAAATAATATATAATGGAAAACCGGAAAATATAATTTGAATTTAGCGTATTTTTAGCGGGAAATCGAGTGACCCCTAGCGGACACATAGCTTAGACATCTGGCAACGCTGCGCGGGGTGCCGCGGCAGTGGGCCCGGGTGGCGGCGTTTACCAGCGTGCTGCATACAAGCAAATAGAGCTTCCAGGAAGTCAAGGGCGCATACACGAACTGCCTCATGTATGTAGATGGAGAACGTCATGCTCAGTTCGGGCCGAGTTGCAGCGCCTACTACCTCTGTCTCAGCCGCTTTCTTCGTCGGCAACAGCGGTGTATGCTCAATGAAGGGCCGCTCGCCTACGCGAGCCAGTGCACCTTTACTTGGCAGAATTTTAAAAATCAAGCTTAATTCTCTATGGCGTAAGTGGTGATTTCAAAATATAATCATTACATTTAACTGTATTTTCTCCAGGGTAGGCGCAGCATACCTAGCTTACCTGGAATGCACGCCACTAGAGTAAGGGAAATACCAATTTTGAAGAAAATCCGAAGTCATTTAGGTGCCAATGTTGCCCACAGACAGACCGACCAACCAACCAACAGTTATGCTATAAACCAATTTTTAGGTACCAAGGACCAACTCCCAAGGATTCTGAAATAATTTACTATGTAAAGGAACAATTGGCTATTTTTTCAGGATCAGGGACTCCATTTGGAGTGTTTCTGTGAAATAACACATTTTTCTGCCACTTTCTCTTTACTATGCAATTACATAGTAAAATTCAGAAAAAAGATAGTAAACTTTAATGAACTGCATAAATGGCAGTTAACAATTTTTTTTTAATTTGTTGCGTCTACCATTTTGACGCAACGCGTCTCCAAGCCCGTGAAGGGGCGGGCGTTGAACGCTTTGCGCTGGGGAGTAATCCTCCATTACATTGCACAATTGTGGAGTAATCCTCTATTTACTTTCTGTCACGTCGCAGTCAGTTGTCAAGAGGACCGCCACGTAGCATCTCCGCATACGGGCCTCCTGCGTCACTACCCAGCAGCCAGAATTAGGAAGGAATAAGGATAGGGGCAGGGTTTAGGACACTTCACAGGGGTTGGACTAGTCCTTGTGAAGCAGCCAATTAGTTCAACTCATAATTTTTAAAGATTTAATTTTGGGGACTCCTATTTTGTTGAAACTGCAATTACTTTCATTGGTAACAGCAATACAAGCAAACATTTCAAATTTCCAATGGTTAATTAGGAAACATACTTTTTATTTTGCAGAGTTTGTGAATCTCTAAGGTTTTCACAGTACAAATCAGTTTTACAATTTTGTGTTCATATACACAATATTGATGTAACTTTCTTCTGACATTATGCTACAGATTTTGTTTATTACGATGAAAAAAAAATCACATTGTGGTCTAAAAACTCTTATTCACAAATTCATTCACATTTAAATCCTGCCTTTATGCACTCTACAGTATGCATACAAAATTACAGACTTTTAATAAATTATAAGTGATATATTATTATTATTATTATTATTTAAGATCAGAGATGTTCAGAGAAATCTGAATTGATAATGACATGAAAAAGCTGCACCAAAGTTTGCACAGTACAGGTACATTTGAATCTCCCAAAAAACCAATCCCCCACTTCTTTTTCACTTACGAGCTCCAGAAACTATGGCTTTAGGTTCCTTCCAGTCTTTTCAAGACGCATTGGTTATCATGTTAAAATTTTCAGAAATCTACTTTTCACATAGTAATTAAAGAATGGTGATTTATTCTTTGATTAATGAACTGCTAAAAAAAAATCAAGAGAATTGCTTCAGTCACCAACAGTCTGTTGTTCTCAAGATAATTTCCAACAGCATTACAGTTATCTAAATTATTTAGTATTTGTACAGCCACCAGAAATTATTTTCACACAACTGATTAACTTCCAGGTCCAAGTTCATTTATTTCTACTCATCAGAAATAATACCACCACTAACATTCTCATAATTTACTAAACATTTTACACTTTTATAATTTCAAAGAGCACATTCACTCTACAATTTCTGAATGATTAACAGTTACACTGGAATGGCTACCTGAATTTTTCAGTATCATGTGATGAGAAATCAAAAAAATTAATTTGTTATCAAATTAGCTTCCATATTTGAACAAATAGAATGAATGAAATATTAACGAGACTTTCATGATCTTTCAAATCAAGCAAATTTCTTTGATTTGCTTTTCCAAATGAATTCACTGAGTAGAAGTATCTCACAAAAATCAATCAAACCAAATCAAATTTACCAACTTTTAACTTATGGTACTATGTCTTAAGCAAAATGTGATGTATTTTAAAACTTTTACTAAAGTTTTGACTTAAGAGAAATACAATAATAAGCAGAATATTATTACTCTTTTCTCCAAGTTACAATGCACTTCTCACTTACAAAAATTGCACCTCACATAAAAAAAATTATAATTTACAAATATATTTATATATTTACACACATACATACAAAACATTATGTACACTATGAAATATTTCATACAAATAATTAATACCATTGCTCTTAAAATAGCATTGGTTTTTTAGTTTGTATGGAAAGATCATTTTCACAAAACATAAGAACTCGAAATACTATATAACAGTATTTTCAGTCTTTAACCCAAGATCCTAACTATTTCCATACTTTAATTACACCATCACGAGACCCTGACAACAAGAAACATTGGGAAGCTTGGCACATGGTGAGAGCACTGATCCAATCATGGTGGCCTGGTTGTGGCTGTTCAGGGCCTGGTCGAGGTGTCTCTTCTCTCTGAGAACTCATCCCACTTTGACTAGAACGAGGCTTAGCAGCAATTTCTTGAATTACATTTGTACCATCAATTAACCGAGACCTAAAAAATAAAAGGACAATGAATTGTCAACATCGATTACATCACTTTCTCATTTATAAACAATTATTGCAATAAAAAACATCTTGAATCATAATTAATAAGAAACAAATTAATTTTGTGATTTCCTCCAGAAAAAAAATTCAATACTGTGGGAAGGAGGAAAGTAAAGAGAAACTAACAAAATGTATTATCAAGAAATTTGAAATATCATGATTCAAATTATTAAAATTTTACTAGTTTACTAGTATGTTGTCACTTTTCCCCCTTAAAATTATCAGCATTTTACCATTCATTTCACCTTCACTCTTCTCATTTCACACCGCCAATTCTCTTTAAATCATTAATTAATAAATATAATTTTTTTAAAAGTTAGTTCTTAACCTTCATTCACTCAAGCTGGTAGCAAATTGCCATCCTTTTTGAATAGTGACATGTATTTCATATACAGTAAACATTGGCAATGCTGCATGCCAAAGTATTTATTTACACATTGGTTTGACAGATAATAATCGTTTTGGTTTGTTCCCAACTTTTATTCCATCTCAGTTCACTTTTTAAGTTGACAAGGGGCAGCAAATTGCTGCCATAAGAATGGAAGTGAGAAGGATTTTCAACCTCTTCAGGGAAAATGAAAAATAAATTATTCCCAGAGGCACACCCAGGAGTTCCAAGGGAGCCAGAAGACACATGAAGACTAGTACAAATGTGGTAAATATATTATACTTACTTATATGCAACAGATGAAGGTGATAGGGAATCATTAGCCGCTGGTACTGCAAAATAAGATTCACTAGGAGAATATAAATCCCAGAATCGAATTCTCATATCACTTCCACCAGCAAACACAAATGGAGAACGATCAACGCTTCCTCCATACATTGCACATACACTGTGAGCATTAACCTAAAACATTAGTGAACAAAATAAAAATTAAGACAAAATTAAAATTTTGATAATGTTGGTGAAAATGAATTGTGCTTGTTTCAAGAAAAATGTTGTATGACCAAATGACACACGAGCAAAAGTTGAAGTCACCTATGTTAAAATCAGTAACATTTCTCTAATTGCGGATGCTTGACATTTGTGAATAAGAAATTCATGGATGATGAGGAATTACTGTACAACATACATTTACAATAGTGTAAAAAAGATGAATATAGAAAATTATTGAACATTATCTGAATAACTCCTTACAGAATTGAAAACAATACAACATAAAGAACATAAATCTCTATGCACTTTTTAAATTTAATATTTTATTCATGTTTCCTTTCACAACTGGTAAAATTTCCTTGTCTTTCGCAGGCAATAATTAATTTTCTAATTTCACCTGACTGGTGGCCACCCTGAGAGTATTACTGACCTGAGTATGTGATAAAGGAGGGGCTGTACTGGCCCATAAGACACTCTGACGAAACTGTGTTTCCAAGTTCCACATGGAAATTTCGTTGTTGCCTTGTACTGCCGAGAGAACCCACGATGGTTCTGTGGGATGTCTAATTAATTGACGAACACGAGCACCTACAAAATCATTCATATATGCTTAAGAAAAAGGAAAAAAATAATGAGAAATAAAATAGTACAAAATGGACTATTGATAAAAAGAGCAATTAGCTTTGTATAAAATGTTCAAAGTCAATCAAACAATTCATCACTTTTAAAATTTACTTTTATAGTTCTGAAAATTATATTACCTGTAGGATGTACAATGGAAGAAATGGGCAACTGAAATCTCAAATCCCAACATATGTGGCAACCACTACTTGTACCTAATGTGAGCCAGCTTTGATGAGAATCCAAGCAAAATGAAGTAATTACACCTGAAATATTTCAGTAATAAACTGTCACAAAAATGTAGAATGTTACAAAGAAAAAGTTCAAGAGCAAACAAGAATTCAACATAAAATCCCCACAATTTTTCTTACCATTCTTCAGATCATTATCTAATTTCCAAGCTGTTCCAGGAGATCGCAAATCCCAACCCACAATGGAACCATACATAGTTGCATAAACAATCACTGATTGAGAACCTGTACAAATTGTAACATAGTCAATGAATTTTGTGCAATGCAAAGTAAATCTTCCTATATAAATTAAACCACCAGTTACTCCGTACTTATTTCACAAAATTAAAAAAGTGATAAGATTTTACCACAATCAAAATAATTTATGTCAACAGCACATCCATCTTCTTGAAGATCTAATTGTCTGGATTGCAATACAACCATTTTATTACTATTCACTTCGATTCTACAGAGAAAAAAACATTTATAAGAATTCATTCTTTGTATTACATTCGATAAGTATAGCAAGAGGTACATCCGTGATAAGGAACATGAAATACCTCAGAACAAAAATGCAGCCATTCAAGGATGCAGCTGCCAATGATTGATTGCTATCACACACTGTTAGGCCAATTAAGGGGCCAGATTGGTGATTATGAACTTGCCGTGAACGATTTGCAATATTTCTTCCTTCCATTTTACCACAATCCCAAATTTTGATACATCCATCTGAAGAACAGCTGGCAAATAAGGCACTCTCTGGGATTGAAACTAATCTGAAATAAACCAACGGTTAATATTCTACAATGTTTTTAAGATAGTAAATTTTCATGTTAGAGGTGAAAGGTCACACAAAAACTCAGTAATTATTTTTAACCATTTATACAACTTACTGGTAGTTTTCTTGAAGAAGGTAAACATAAATTTTAATTAGATTTTTGAATTGTCAATAATGAACTAAATTTGTATGGAAATATTAAAACATTAAAATGTTCAAAAGCAATTATTTTCCATAAGTGGAAACCACAAATTTTGGGAATTCAGTGATATAATGGTTAGTATATCGGGCAGTTGTACCCAAGTTTTCGGGTTCAAATCCAATTGAAATCGTGGATTTTTAAGGGTGAAAAATATCCTTTGTCACCTTCCTTCGCAGGGGAAGTAAAGCAGGCCTGATGACCCAAGTTTCCCCACATAAAATAAGGCATTAACTAAGTGACAACATACCTGTTAACAGATCCCTTGTGCTCATGCAAATGAGCCACAAGAGAACCTCGCAGCCTCCACCCAGGAGGAGGGATAGGAGTCTCCCATACAGCATTGTCAGGCCACTCAGGTCCACGCACAGCGTTGCTATACAACTCTTGCTTACGCAACAGCAATTTCCGCAGCTCCAGGCGGCAAGGGGCACATCGATCTGCAAAAAATACACTTCAATCCTCACCAAAGTCATGAAAGTAATAATATTTTTGCAACTCAAGAAGAACGAAGGTTCTAAGAACCAACTGAACATCAAGAGAAAAGAACAAAGTGAGATCATCAGGTGCGCAAAACACACCATTATGTTCCACATAATACTGCTAATAAATAATTTATTTACAAATTTGACTTGAGAGACACAAAGTCATATAGAGGATGTTTTATTAATTTTGTCACAACCCCTTCCTAGGTGAGTTAACTCCGAGCATTAGTGCGTGGAAAGGCCATGCAAAATTACACTGACTCAAGAGCACTCATTCACAACTGGATTCCATCAATCCACAAATGTGCATTTCTCATTGCTTACATTCAAACACAATAGTTTTTTTTTTCTTCCTCATAAATGTATGTATCTACATTAACTAGAGAAAGTTATGTAATACTGCAGAAAATCAATTTTGAGATTTCAACAGAAATACATGTTTTGAGGTCTCCTGACACCGAGAAAGTTCTTATTTAAAAAATGTCTGTCCGTTAGTCTGTAATATGTAATGACCTCAGTGAGGCCTTGAACGGTTTGTCTCCACACATGGTTCGGATATTACAAAACATTACACTACGTTCCAACTCTACATGGATTACTCAAATCTGTACATACTTCTAGAGTTCAAAACATTAACTAACTTACACTGTATGTAAGATCGTTCATGAAGACTGTGATCTGTGTCCAAGCTGTACTGAGGAGAAGTGTGAACATCACTGATGAGACTCCCACCAGGTGGGGATCTGTCAATTAATAAAATGTACATTTACGAAATGTTGAAAACTTGTACATTTACTTCAGAGAAATGGCACACACCAAAAGCACAATTATTTACAAAAAGCACAAAAATATTTTACCATAAAAACAAACACAAATATTGAATAAAACTGAAAAAAAAAAGAAGGAAAATTAATTGAAATAACTGAAACTCATGCAAACTTTTATAAACAACATGCACGCACACACACACAAAACATCCATGTACACTCACATACTACTCCCATCTGAAAGATGGGAGGGACTTTGAATGTCTGAAGACCCAAACATTGTCTGCCAATCTTCATTCACTGATATATGAGGGTCACACGAAGGACCTTTCTTAATGTTTTTCTTTCTGTACAGTAAAGAACTAAGGTTTATTCTTTTGATAATAATGGAATAGTCTAATTGATCAAACCTTCTACAGACAGAACTTACCTATTTGGAAGAATAAGTTCTGGCTTGTTTCCAGAACCAGCGTTCAAAGAAATGGAGAAATGTTGCGGTGTATTTCTCAATACCCGTAATTCAATCTACAGAGAAAATTAATGAATAAAAAAGGAACAAAATCATTTACTCAACATTAAAATATAGAACAAATAAATAAATTAAATTAAGCCAGAACAAAAAACTGAATATTACTTTTCCATCTGATATTCTGTTTTCTCCCATCTTTGCTTCTATACTACTTCGATGGCGATGGATTTTTTGTAAATGTGGAGCCATGGCAAGGAGTTGATCTTCAACAGTATCATCCATACCTTCTGAAGACAGACGTCGAAATAACTGCAAAAACATGAATAGGTTGTGATTTTTAAGACACATACTGAACACTTCATATGAATTATAACAATACTTCTCTTACATTTCTTAGAGACACAGGTGGTTCTATATATTGAGGAATGTGTCCAGCACGCACAAGACTGCGTGCCTTCTGACGATCTTCCAATGTTTGCAGAAGCAAATTTATGTCTTGACATTTGATCATACTGTCATATACAATTCTTGGAACAGGAGGAACAAGGGCGTTCAATAGGATGACCTATAAATTATTTGTCATTAGCCATTTCACAGAATTCAGTCACCTTTCATCAAATTTTCAATAGGAAATTCAAAATTTCAATAGGAAAACTGAGAAGTTCATGCAATTGAATGTTTTGTAATGGTCGTATGTCAGAAACATAAAATCTGTTTCATGGCAAAATATTGATTCTGGGAAAGAAAACTTTTCACTTTTTTATTTTCCTTATGATTCAGGTACATAGAATAGTAGTTAAATAATATTACAATATCAAGGCATAGTAATATCACAATATAATATAAACTAGTATTTCGTATATGGTGAATAATCATTTTTATATTATTTATTGATTGTTTTTATTTTTTTGTAGAACATTTTTTGGAAATATGTGTTTTAGAGGTGGAGTATGTACATTTTTTGCACATTTTTTAACATTTTGCCTAGAAGAACATTTATTTTTAAGTACAAATCATTAATTAATGTAAAACATAAAACATACAAATAGCTGGCAGCCTGGACAAGTGAAGTAAAATTTGTTGAGGTATTGAGTCAATAAAAAATTGATGAATGATAAAATTGGAAGATGATTCTCAAATAAGAAAATACATTCCCTTCGAGACTACATTCAACCCAAACATGTCTGGATGCTTCCTCTCATCATATAGTATTACATTGAAAAAGCCTTTTTTGAAATGCAAGACAATACTGTCTGGTAGAAGACTCTTCCTATGAAAAGAAAATTTTTCTTTGTTATCTACACAATAATAGTGCTAATGAACCTGAAGTTTGTTTTTTTTTTTCTTCTGTTTCTTCATAATATTTACTTACCATAAATGACATAACTATTTAAAAGGTTTTTAAAATTTATACCTGGCTAATTTGCTCATTCACATATTGACATCCATTAAGCTGGGAAAGCCATTTTTGAAATCCACAATTTTTTTATACCCAGAATTTTGTGCTATTCTTGTTCTTTCTGAATACCCAAACCTTAATTTTTTTGCACCAATGGTTTTTCCAAAATTTGTTGAGCTGGCAAAGCCAATTGATCAAAAATTATTTTCTTTATACACAAAATATTGTGCTATTTTTGTGCTTTTCAAATACATAAACATTACTTTTTTTGCTCTTACCGCTTTTCAAAGCGAATAATAATAAACTAATAAAAAAACAACGAATTCTCGAAATCATGGACAGGCGCAATATCAACATGTAAGAAAATTACTCTTAGGAAAAAAAAAACTATCCATCAAACTTAAGATTTTCTTGACACAAAAATAACCACAAAACAATACACTACACAACAATATTGGTTAGCAGTTTTCAACATTTACTATTCTCCCCAAATAATTATAAATCTTTACACTACACTCAAAAAACAACATGTAACGGGATACATAATTCCTCATAAAAACTAAACTAATCAATAGAATGCATTGCCCTTTACCAACAACCAGAATCTAACATTCTTCTAATAAACTACACCCACAATGACTTTTTTGCTCTCACTGTTTTTTGGAAAATTCAACAAAACCACTTACTTATGACCCAGACTGGCGCACCCCCACCATATAATGTAAACACACTTCAAAGGAAAACTATCTGGACCCAAAGGGTCTGAGTTTTCTGTAAGAGCAAAAAAATCATTGTTGGTGTAGTTTATTGGAACAATGGTTGGTGCTGTTTGTTGGTAAAGAGTACTGTGAAATGTTGCGTAGTTTAGTAGTTATTAGGATTTATGTGCCTCCATCTGTGACTTCTTCGATACTCAGTGTAATGATTTATATTTCTTTATAGCTAGTACCGGAAGTCAAAAAGTTAAAAGTATACTGTTGTGTGGTTTAATGTATTGTGGCTGAAGTTAAATAAGATAATTTAATTTTGAAAGATAGTTTTCTTTCGCAGTGAGTTTTTGGTATATGGTGGGAGTGCAGCAATCCGGGTCAAACGTAAGTGGTTTTCTTCAATTTTCCAAAAAACGGTGAAAGCAAAAAAATCATTGTTAGTGTAGTTCATTAGAAGAATGTAAGGTTCTGGTTGATGATAAAGGGCAAGGCGTTCTGTTGATTAGTTTAGTTTTTATGTGGTATTATGTATCTCTTTACATGTTGTGTTTTGAGTGTAGTGTAAAGATTTATTTACTTGGGGGGAATAGTAAATGTTGAAAACTGCTAATGAATATTTTTGTGTAGTGTATTGTTTTGTGGTTATTTTTGTGTCAAGACAAACTAGTTTTGCTGGAACAAGTTTTGTTTGTAAGAGTCATTTTCTTACACATTGATATTGCGCCTGTCCATGATTTTGAGAATTTGTTGTTGTTTTTTTACTTTTGAAAAGCGATAAGACCAAAAAAAGTAATGTTTATGTATTTGAAAAGCACAAAAATAGAACAATATTTTGTGTATAAAGAAAATACTTTTTGATCAATTGGCTTTGCCAGCTTAACACTAACCCAGCAAAGCTACCAATTTTTGGAAAAACCATTGGAGTAAAAAAAATATTTTTTGGATATTCAGAAAGCACAAAATTCTGGGTGTAATAGTAGATTTCAAAAATGGCTTTGCCAGCTTAACGGACATAACATATTGTCATATAGTGGAGAAACTCATTTTGCATCCTCATTAAATCAAACAAGCTCTCTAGACTAAGATGAAATTCACAACCTGTAGAAACTTTACAGCCCTGCTGTAAAGTTTGCCCCTTGCCAAAGGAGTAAGTAAATGCCCTTCAGATTGGATTCACACATACAATGAGCTCTGCGAGTTCTTAAAAGTCTCTTACAGAAGGGAAACACAAGTTAACAAACCATACAAATGCTGTGAAGCAAAGCATTGTTGTTTCATCGAGAGATATTTATTAAAATCATTTCTGTTATCTGAAACAGATATTAATCCCCCTATAAGATAAGATATTCTGGATGAGACTGATCAAAAACAACTGTCTATGTGCCATTACAGGAAGAACACTACTTTTCTGCTTTTTATTACAATGCAGTTCAAATCTACTCGAAATGAGCTTGGACATTGGCTGCTTAGTCAGGTGGCTGTTCAAAAGAGGGACTATTTCCACATGTGTTACTCAAAAAATTAGTTGGTTCCATGAAGAAAAATTAATGGAGGTAACTGCTTAATCAAAGTTGGCCTTTTTAACAGATTTCTCTGTATTTGCATGCACATCAGAGGGGCAAAAGCATGCATAATCTTTTCAGCTCTAATCTTAGGGCACTTGCAAAACCATTTATCTTACCTCTTTGTCTGCCTGTATAACTTGATATTTCAAATACGGTCTTATAACAGACATAACTTTACATTGCACATCTACCAGGTTGAGAATCCGTGACATGGCACTGATGAACCCAACAATAGCCTAAAACATTATTAAAGTTAATAATTTCCATAACATAAATCTCTTCTCCAGAAATAAATGTATCATTTTTCTAAATATAATATTTTTACCTGATAAAGTTGGATGGATCTCTAACAAAATTCATTACTTTTTAAAAAATTATAAAAGTGTTCATGAAACAAGATATGTATGAAACAATTGGAAAATATACAGAACTTTTTAACAATCCCATCACTCTTGCTGTTGGATAGAGTCAAACAGAAGTTTCTTTTCTAATTAAAAAAGGAATTTTAGCCTTCCACAAATAAAAACAATGCTTTTATTCCTTTAACAGTATCTGAGAAGAGTATCAATAATATTTATCACTGTTATGCACTGTATCTCCATACCCTGAAGTAAAATTGTTGTGCCTATTTGACAGAATCCAACAAGTGAATACTGTATGTATGAAACGGTGTTCTTGAATCCTTGATTAAAATATTTTTTCAGTAATAAACAAGAGAGTTTAATAATTCAAATGTTGTGTTTATGTGGAGTACTCATGCTACTAATGACATTGAATTGAAGCTGCAAAAATGGTTTGAAATTATTTACTATTTATTTCCATAGGGTATTAAGTTATAATATAAACACAGATAAATAAGAAAAGTGTATAATGATGTAAGAAAGATAAATAAGAAAGTGTATAATAAAAAAAGAAATGTTAAATTTGTAATGAAATTTGTGTTTTCATTAATATTACATTTCATTCATGTACATTTCATATTTTAAAGAACATAAAATTATTATAACAAAGAACCTTTTCTTTACAACATTGATCTACTTATTAAAAGATTTTTAAATTTTAAAATCTTATCCACATTATATTATCATCACAACAAAATCCACAAAATCTTACCTGGTGAACCCAGAGATTTGGATGAACAAGGAAACATGCAGTTTCTGAGAGTAGTTCATAAAGAGCACTCTTCTGAAGTAGTCCTAATTCTGTTAATGCAGTCATTGCATTTATTGCTTTTGTCATAACAAACTCCTCTGGATCAGTCAATCCCTGAAAAATGAATTATGCAATGAACTAACCCTTAAAGTAATTTTTTTCAATTAAGTACCATGAGACAGTGAGAGACAGTGAGAGAGAGACAGTGAGAGACAGAGAGAGAGAGACAGTGAGAGACAGAGAGAGAGAGAGAGACAGAGAGGAGGGAGGAAGAAAGAGGGAGAAGTGAGAGAAAAGATAGAAGCAAAGTAGAGACAAAGAGAGATTAAGAAAAAAAAATAAACATAATTAAGTTACCTGCTGTAAAAGTGGTGTCAGGATAGGTGAACTATGCCATCCCACATACGCAGCCACACCAACAATACAGTCAAAAAATGTTCCCCTTAATTGCTTGTCTTCCTTGTCATTCAGAAATGTTATCATATGAGACAGCAATACATCATTTGCTGCAAAAGAGTACATCAATAAAACTTCTAAATACAATCTGATTGAGAAAACAAATACACAAACAATAAAATCAGAAAAAAATTAAGATTTAGCAGCATTTATGGTCCGTTAAGGCCAGTAGATCCTCCACCTAACTTATTACCTTAACAAAGATATTGAAAAAAAAGAACAGTGGTGTCTGTCATTGATTTTCCCCATTGCTTTTAGACTATTACATAAATCAGTTTTGTCAAAAACTACAGATTCATAGAAATAAACAGGAAAGACAAAAGTAGGATTCCAAGCTCAACAAAGAAAGGATTATAGGAGTCGTACAGATGCAGTGTCGTTTCAAGTAGTGTGGGTGCTCAAGGCAGTAAAAATGTTGAGGCCCTCAAACGAAAGTTAAAAATAGAAGTTGCCAGATAACTCCCATTAACTTGTTAACAAAAACGAAAAGTAACTACAAATTTCAGGCTGTTACGTAATTAAATAGATTGTTTTAAAAATTATTATCAATATTATATGAATTTCTGTCCTGCTATATTTCTTGCAAAATCATCAATTACTTTGGCTGGGTCAATGCAGTTTACTACTTCCTGCCGTACGTTTAAAGCAGACAAGTTATTTACACTTTCTTCTTCTATTGTATTTCTTACATACCTAATGTTTTACTCTCTTTTAACCTGAAAATGATATTTCTCCACAGCCATTGGATAAGGAAATTATTTATAGAAAAATCTTCAATAATATTTCAATATTCAGAAATGTGCATGACATTTCATTGTTAGTTCAATACATGTATTTGTTGACACAAACTAGTATCAATTCACGTTAGAAGACAATTTTCTTTTTTCAACTACTGAATTGGTTGAACATTACCAAAGAACACTTTGCTATTTTCCTGCCAGCCATGTGAGCTAGAGCACCAGCTGTTAATGCCTATAATATAATTGTAATAAATTATAAAAATCATGTTAAAAAGTTCATTTGAGTTTGTATGCATGCATATGAATTAAGTCATCAAGAGGCTGTAAATACTAAATTTCAGCAAGCTTTTTTTTTGTTTCATCGCACTTGTAATTAAACTTGATAAGGCAAAATTTTAATCAAAGAATTATGCAGGTAAACAATATTTCTTAAAAAGGAAATTTCTTACATTCTAGTCACATAAATACAGTTATATCATGCAAATATTCACCAGTTCACTGAATGACAAGAATAATATGGAGTAAAATGGCTCTAACAAAAGGTTACCAATGCTAGTGAAATGTGTGAATTATTTCCATGTGATAATCGCAAAACCAAGCTCCTTAATTTATTTTTGGCACAATGAGTGTCAAACAAAAATGGAAAGGGCAATTCTTTTGAATTGCACTCCTTTTAAGACAACCAAAACTGATTAAAGTTATAAAATTTATGTAATGTGGAACCTATATTGACAAGAGGAAGTAATAAGAGCCCACATTTATTGCTTATTTATCTTTGAAAATAGATTTTATTACATGGGAGTTTTTTGTTGTTTTTTTTTCTCCCTTTCAAAATTCAAAATTTATTGCTTGTTTATCCTTGAAAATAGATTTTATTACATGGGAGTTTTGTTTTTTCTCCTTTCAAAATTCAAAATTTTACAGCTTAGTGTAGGGATCACAGAATTTTGAAAATGTGCACACAATTCACTTTTCCCCATAGCACGTCAACGCAGTTTTTAACTGTTTTTTGACGTAAAATAAATAAATAAATAAATAAATAAAAGATTTTTTTTCTATAGTATAAGATATCTACAAAAATTTTACAGGAAGGCAACTTTCATTTACAAACCATTCAAACTGCAGATTGAAATAACATCAATAATCCCTTAAGAAAAGCATATTTTTCTTTTCATTTTTTTTTCCCATTCACTCACTATTGCTCAGGATTCTTGCATTTTTTTTTAGTTCCCAACTGTGACTATTAATTGTTATCACATTTTCTTTTAATTTATTATTTTATTCTAAATTCTTATTTTATTCTGATGCCCAATAATTTCTAACATCTGATGTCTTTCATGGGTCAAATGAAATGTGATTTTTTCCTTTTATATCATTAATTCTCTTCTCCCTCTCCATTTTCCAATATCTTTTTTTTTATTTTCCTGCACTTGAATTGAATTAGTATTTTTTTCTCTCTCTCTCTGCAATCTATTTTTTCTTCAATATCTTCAAACTTTTTTATACATTTGGTAAGACTCACTTGATTGCTTGTATTAATTTATTTTGCCTTTATCTCAGCTTTATCCCATTCCTTCAGTATTTTTCCTTTTTTTCCATATTAGATGTGTTATTTTCTTTTCTACACAATCATCCATTTCTACACTGTCATCATTACTATTCTCTTACTTTTACATTGTCACTCCTCCAATTCTCATTTGAAAAATTTATTAAATATCACCAAAAATTAATCAAATTCAGTTCTCTCTTTGTCCATCCAATTTACATTACTTTCTATTATCTTTTAAACTTTGAATTCAATTTCCCTATGAATTGTTGAAATTATTATTTTTTATTAGTTTTTGTAATCTGCCTTGTCAAATACAATTTTTGTTTTGTTATCACAAAGCAGTAACGCAAAACCCAATACATAGTTTTGAATATAGTCATATATTTGAAAAAAGGTATTAATACATGTAGAGTAGGTATTAATAGATGTACAAAATATAATACTGTCATCATCAACAACTAAAATTACCCCCTTAAGTTCCAATACCAGAGAAAAGATACATTACACTTGTGACAATAATAATATTACCTTTCTGCTTTCCAAAAAATACACAGAGTTTAGTTATCCCATTCTCCATTAAGGTTTGCTTGACTAAATTTTGCTGATCAGTTAGCAATGTTGAAACAGTCTGTTGAATCATTTCATGCAATGTCTGTAATTCACTTTCATAACTGGGTCTGGGACCATCTCCATGAGATGACATCAATATTTGGCTTTTCTCCAAAAATCTGTACAGATAAACCATTACATTAAGTAGGATCAACAAACACTCTTCTAACAAAGGTTGTACTTGCTTGGCCTACTTACTTTAAAGCAGTTTCAGCTAATTGTGCTATATTTTCTGCATACGCTGCTCGAACAATTACTGAGTCATCATGTGTTACCTGAAAAAAAGAAACATAATGTGTGCTTCAATGCAGTAGCGTAACAAAATGAGTGTGGGCCTGCCCGCAAAACTTTTACTCGTATCCCCTTTACAGAAGGTTTAGCAAACACAAGTGGTGTTAATACCTTAAATAATAAAAATATCCTTTAACAACTTCATATGATTACTAAATAGACATTCATGAAAACTTACGGTCGCAATTCTTATTATCGCAAAACCTTCAGCCTAAAAACACGAGGCCCTCTTTTACCTGGTCCCGCACACAGTGCGGGTCTCGCAGGCCTAAACGTTATGCCACTGCTTCAATATAGTTTCCAGTCAAAGTTTATTTTCACAATATGACCATAAGTCATGCAACCCGAAAACAAGATTTTACTTTCTTGCTTACATAGTACAGAAAAGTTATATAACATTGCACAAAATTAATTATGAAATTTTGTGATATGTTTAGAGATCTCTGATAGCAATAAATCAATTTTAGACTGCATGAACAAAAGTAGTGCCACAGGGTTTTACATTTAGAGAGTATCTTAAAAAAGCTCAGAAAAGTTTCAAAATTTCTTCAAAAACTGCTCCAAATTTTTTCTTTAAATTGTACCATTAGATCAAGATGTGCTCATAACTTTGGTATTTATTTCTCATTTTCATATAAACTTTTGAATTGAAAAATTGCTAGTTTAACTTCTCCAACACCATTCAATACTAAATAAACAGAGGTTGTCTGGTATCAAATCTATATTTCTTCTTAAGATCTTTTCGATCGCGTAGCGATCATCGTCAGAGCTGGAAATACATTAATAGATATAATTATACATTAAACCAAATTGTCTACAAATTAATATATAAAAGAAGTGTCCAGATGCGTAAGCAAACTGGATCGATCGTACCTCGTAGCTGCTGGACGGAAAACAAAGTTCTGCGGATTTTTGAACTAGCGGCTCGCTTTCCCAAATATTGACCGCTATTTCAAAAATCCGCAGAACTTTGTTTTCCGCCCAGCAGCTACAAGGTACCAAGATCCAGTTTGCTTACGCATCTGCACACTTCTTTTATATATTAATTTGTAGACAATTTGGTTTAATGTATAATTATATCTATTTCCAGCTCTGACGATGATCGCTACGCGATCGAAAAGATCTTAAGAAGAAATATAGATTTGATACCAGACAACCTCTGTTTATTTACTTTGAAATAATAAGGTATCTACATCACCAACAGTCTAATTAACCATTCAATAGCTAAAGATTTTGTTGTTACCTTTGGTAACATATGTATGGCTCTGAAACATGAGTAATGAAAGAGAGAGACGCACAAAAACTACTGACAGCATACATAAGATTTCTAAGACACCTCTTGGGAACTGCAAGAAGAGACAGATTGAGAAATAAAGACATCAGACAGAAATTGAAAACAAAAGGTTTAGGAGAAGAGACAGACCAGCCTCAAAGGAGATGGAAAGATCATCTACAGAGAAGGAACAACAACAGATTGCCAAGACCATTAAAGAGGTGGCAACAGCAGCAACACTTGGAAGACTAAGGGTCTACAAAAGACACAGACCTTTGAAAAAATAAGACAAAAATTGTCACCTTTTTTTGATCCAATAACTGATTTTATATATTTAAAGTACAAGAATTGCAGAAATGACTTCCTTTTCCATATTATATCAGGTTTTTAAAAAATTTACATTTAAAGATCTTTACATCTTTAACTTGGAAATCTCAAAACATTGTTTGATCAACACTAAATTAAGAACTGAATACAGTTTACCTTGTCTTATTTTTTTTTATAACAGAGTTAAGAAAATGAAAATGAAACACATTAACTTAAGGCCATTACTTTACTGTTAAAACCATTACTTGTTTTCACATGTATGAGCAGTCAATAGAACCATTGTCGCTTAGACAAAAAGCTTCTTGTTCCACTTGTTCTCTTGTGCACTCTAGTATGATCATCTTGTAGCAGTAACCAAGAGTAGCCTGCCATCATTGATATATTTTATCACCATTGATAGCGCATTTCATTGTCTTTAATATCTTGGTGAAACCTCTCACCCTCTTCTCCATTTACTCCTCCCAGGCTTCCTGAAAAGCAGTCTAAATGGAAGTGAAGGAAATGCACTTTCTGACCCGTGTTACATCCTAAGGCTTCATATTTTTTCAGCACATTATTTACATAATACTCATAGTTTGGATCTTTATAATTTCTCAAGAACTCGTGAACTACTTCTTTGAAGTCAATCCAAGCTTCCCTTTCCGGAGGTGCCATACATGCTTCAAAATGTTCATCTTTAGCTAGTTCTCTGATCTGTGGTCCTATAAAGATACCTTCAACTTCTTCTTCTGAGAGGGTGGGAAATTTGTTGGTCAGGTACTTCAAACAACTTCCATTCTTATCCCTGCTTTAGTAAATTGCTTCATTAAACCCAATTCAATGTGTAAGGCAGTGAACAGAATTTTGTCAGGATCTACACAGCTGTCCCATTCACAAATGTGACATGGGTACTGATTGTAACCCTGCTCTTGTCCTAACAACATGCACAAAATCTTTAAATCACCGCAGATCATCCATTTATATTCCTTATAATATACCTTTTCGAGTAGCAATTTAAGATTGTCATATGTCTCCTTAAGATGGACAGAATATGCTACTGGTTCAGATGCTACAATGTTACCATTGTGTAGCAAGACACTTTTTAAACTTCTTTTGCTTGAATCAATGCAAAGCCTTCATTCATCTGTTTGTTACTCACCTCCTAACTTATTTATGAGGTTTGGAACATGAGTGCAATATACTAAGGAGTTTTCCTGATTAAAAAAAATTTTCTGAGACTTTGTCTCTATGACTATAGTGTAACACATGTTCTTAGAACTAGAAGATTGTTTTCTCGCAGACATGAAGCTAAAACTTCAGAAGCATCCTTTGAGAGATTTAAATCTCAGACCAAATCATTCTGTTTGTGTTAAAGGTTTGGGTTTGTTTACAGAGCTTGTCCAATCAGATTCTTCAGCTGACTCGTCTGGTGTTGAACTTGAATCAGAATGCAGTACTTCAAGGCTCGAAGGAGGCTCTGGTGTAGAAATGTCAGTGCCATGTGATACAGGCCTTCTAGCAGACTGCAAATCAGGATAAACCACCATCCTGAGTCCGTTCTTTGTATTGAATACATAAACTTCGCAAATACAAAAATAACAATTGTCTAGATGGTTCTTTGGCTCGCGCCACACCATAGGAACTCCAAAACTCAGTGGCTTCCTTTTCGCCTTCGACCAGTTTCTTAGCTCTGCAACACAAACACTGCACACTTTATGAGGGGCCCACGGCTTATCCTGATCCACCAGTTTCATTCCAAAATAAGCATTATAAACACTTCTAACAAATGAAGTTATATTCTGTCTCTGTTTTTCAAATAAAAAAAGAAGTCCACAATTATAACAGCATGTATTTGGGTGATTCACATACTTTCTTCTTTGCATGGTTATAGCAATTAAAGAAACGAACTAGTTCTTCAAAACACTCTACTTGAAAAGTATTTGAATATCTTAGTCAACACTGGTTGATTTAACTTTTGCAGTGTCTGCTACTATAAGCATGGAGCTATGAATACATATATTCATAGGTCAATGAATATAACACTAATGTGCTGCCACTTGGCCATGTTCTGTTACAAAATCATGCAAAATGAACTGACATAATTAACTGACTATCACGAATAATATATATTTGCATTTCTAACTCACTGAAGATAATGTGTATATTTTCAATATCTTTTTGAGCACAATTACTGCAATTATTAAAAATTGTGATGTGATAGAACAAAAGTAAGGGCATTATTGTATTCAGGTGACCAACGTACGTATAAAAGAAGTGTCCAAATGAAAATAGGAAAATCCATGTTGACCTGTGTAATCTACCAAGAATACTGTACTAAACCAATAGCAACAAGCTGTAAAGCCTAATTTCTGGTCAGTTCATCATTATGATTTAACATATGTTGAAATTATGGGTAATTTGGAATGATTTATAAGAGAATTTTGTTAAAATTGTAAAACAAATTGATACTCGCCAAGTATAATGTTATGCTATCAAAAAACAATGGCAGATTTGAATTTTTCCAGTAAAAATGGATATTTTTAGATCTCCTCATGGTCGAAATTGGCAAAAATTGATTTTCAACCCTTCTAGCAGCACGCCCTACTACTGTGTCTAAACTAGGCCCTGCGCTAAAAGGTAAAGGCAAAACAAGATTTGAAACCATGTAATACTCACTGCGGCTAGTCCAGGTAAAACATACTCAGGAAAAACATTTGCATCACTACAGGGAACAGTTTTCACTAATGCCAGACATTTTGTAAGAGTTTCAATCGCACGTACACGAACACGAGGAAATGAATCATGGACAAGATGAAACTGAAACAGAAATTGGTCAATTAAATTATATAAAGTAGTACATACTAATAGCAATTATCTAATAATTATTTCATGAAGAACGTTCAAATAATTCAATGAAGTACTTTCTAGAGCTACATTAAACCCTCATTAGCATGAACTCTCTTAACACGAATTTCAACGGAACACAAATAAAACTTCAGTCTCAGCAAGGGATTACAGTAATATGGACATTTATAATACTCGGATAACATGAATTTTTATAACACGAACTCCAATTGTTTCGGTCCCTTGGAATTCGTCTTAATGAGGGTTAACTGCATTACATAAAACATGATAAATTTCTTTCACCCTTTACTACACTAACTTACAATGTATGGTAAAATTCTATCTAATATAGTTTCAGAAGAAACATGAGAAGACAGCTCCAATAATATATCAAGACTTTGTAATTTTGATGTGCAATGATGTAAACCTCTGAAAAGAGAATTAAAACATTTCAAATTTGCCAAGTAAAACTGAATAATCACACTTAAATTATCTCAAATGAAAAAAAAGTTTCAAATCGCACATGATACAAATTTACTTTTCAATTGATAAAATCATTCATTATCAATTTATATTATACAAACCTTACCTAATACAAGAAGTAACAAGAGAAGTAATAATCACAAGGCCATCTGAGCTAGAATTACTTTCTGAATCAATTTTTTCTTCCTCATTTTTGTCATCACCACTTTCTTTGTTCACTTCACTGCCAGGTTTAAGTATATTTACTATGTTCCTTATATCTTTCTTTAACCTTCAAAGAAAACAAGAACAAAACGAAATTACAGAGGAAAGAAACCAAACGACCTTTTCTGGCAAAAAATATTCCGTCTTGTAAAGTAGGTCCAACAGTTATTCTTAATTTTATGTCAATTAGACAATTTAAAAGGTTGTTCCTAAAATAAATTGAGACAAGACACCAACCACATCAACTGTAAGTTATGGGAGAGAAAAGAGTTGCTATACCAAAATTTCAGTCAATTTAATACAAATCTCACATACTCATGAATTAACATTTACAATACAATTTAATCATGAAAAAATGTATTCTAAAATATAATTTCACATTCAAGTACAACTATTTGACCTACCTGGCAATTTTCTCATCAGGAGATACAATAGGAACTGCAGAAAAGATTAGCATATATGACTGAAGAAAGGAATAAAAATATTCTGGAAACACAACTCCTCTTTGCTGTGCTAAGTACAATTCCGCTGATAATCGCTTCGTAGGATCTTTTTGAATCATGCTTTTCAAGAGTGCCTAGAGAAATTGAAATATTGCTATTAATTTTTTCTCATGTGTAAATATTGTATACAAAATATACCACAGTATTTTCAAGAAGGTAGAAATATTTTAATTCGTAACTAATACTTGGAAAAACAAATTAACTTACTCGCATTTCAGGGTCCTCCACTTTTTCAAGGTGTTTCAATACGTTTCTTGAAGCTGACTCTTCATTTCGGTATGCCAATAATTCAGAAAAGTCAAATGGTGGATGACCCTCATTGAAGAGTTCAAGTAATGCACAACTGTAAGAAAGGTGTTAAAATATTCAGCACTCTATGAGTTACAAAGAAAAAATAAGCATATTATATAACACACACACATACACACAAAAAAAAAAAAAACTTTATCCACGTCTAAGCAGGCACAAATAAGTTTTTCAAATACGTAAAAAGACAAAAGGGAAATAAGGAGGACATTCCTGTGTTAAGAGATGCAAATTAAAACAAAATTACAGAGAGCAAAGAAAAAGTGGAACTCTTTAATTCCTTTTTTGATTTGGTATTTGCAGCAAAAAATGAAGTATCTGCTTTGAACAGGTCAGGAAAAAGTATGATTATTAGACCATGTGATCTTCGAAAAAGAATAGCGAGAATTGGAAAAAACAAATCAGTGGGAACGGACGACATTTCGGGAGACTTATTAAAAGCAGGAGGTGAAGCCATGATTCCGAATCTGTTAAGACTCTTTGACCATAAATAATTCAAGTATTCCTCAGGATCGGAAAGAAGCATTTGTAGTTCACATTTATAAGGGTGGGTCTCAATCAGAAGTTAAAAAATTATCGGCCTGTTAGTCTCACATCAGTTGTCTGCAAGCAGATGGAGCACCTAATTGCCGAGTACATTAGAAACATTTGATGTAGAGAAAATTGACTCTTTGGAGGGCAGCATGGCTTCTGAAAAGGTTACTCGTGCAAAAGTCAAACAATAGCATTTTGCCAAAACATCGCGGATGCACTAGATGAGGGTGATAGAATTGATCCAGCAGTAATAGACTTAACGAAGGCTTTTGATCTTCTCCCTCAAGAGTGTACTTGGACCTTTATTATATTTGGTGTATGTAAATGACACAGCAGAGGGAATAAGCTCAAAAATTAAACTTTTTGCAGACGACTGCCTTATTTATAGAAAGATCGAGAACATATCAGATCAAGATAAATTACAGCGAGACTTGCGATGCTTAGAAGAATGGATGGAAATCAATAGAATGAAGATAAATCAGAATAAATAGTTAGTTTTACACGTAGTAGAAATAAAGGGACAGCTAAGTATTTGCTTGCGAGCAAGATAATTCCACAGGTAACTAGTTGTAAATATTTGGGGGTGCTAATTAATGAACAACTTGGATGGAGGGAACATGTCAACTATACTGCTGGGAAGGCATGGAAATCTTTACACTTTGTAATGTGAGTGTTAAGGAAGGGAAGTAGTAAATTAAAAGAACTAACATATATAACCATTGTGCGTCCAGTGTTAAGAGTACGAAACAGCATAGAAAGGGCCAAATAAACTCTATCAAAAGAGTTCAGAAAGTAGCAGCAAAATCTGTTAAAGGAGGGAATTCATTGGAAAATATTTCCAACAAAGTATTGTCATGGGAATCATTGGCGAGCCATAGGGAAAAGCAAAGTTCTGTATATTTTACAAAGCGTTAGGGGAAAAATTCGGCATGGAGGAGAATTCAAGAAAGAATGCATGAACTCCTTTACTTAGCACATCACGACTATATTAGAAAAATATGTCCAAGAAAACAGAGAACTGATGTTGGGAAATACTCTTTTGTAAATAGGACTACTATGGAATAGCTTGCCTGCAGCACTAACGGAGACTTTTCCCACAAACATCAACACTTTTAGGTTAAGATTAAATTCTAGCAATAGGATCAGTAATCTGTGAAGGGCCTCTGCATTTAGTATGCATACCTTAAATGGAATAATTTTGTACTGTGTAATGAATTGTATGTATTTTAGTATTCATTATTATATTATGGTATGAGATGTATAATAAGTGTAAAACATTTGACACCGGGCTTAATGCACAAAGCAAATTGAATAAATTATCTACCTATCTATCTAATTAAACCAATGGTTTTTGATAATCTTTAAACTCCAATTCATTTTCATCCCTGAAAAATCAACATCTACCAATTTACTCCTGATGTCAGATGTATGGACTAAAGTATTGGATCAGAAACAACAAGTTCACATTTTTTATCTATATTATACTAAAGCTTTTAATGAAATGCCACATAAATGCCTTTTTTCTAACTTTCAACCTTGGGTATACAAAGCGAACTATTGATGTGAATTAAGGAATATATATCACACGGAAGATTCCAGGTAGTGGTAGGAAAAACTCTTTCAAGGCTCTGAACAAGTAGTGTCCCTCGAGGCTCTGCTCTAGGCCCAATATTATTCATTCTGTATACCTGCAATCTAGGGTATGATTTGTCTTCTGGTTCGAGCTGCTACGCTGATGACATGAAATTATTCTTGAATCTACTAAAGCAGTGGTCGCCAAACTTACAAAGTCTTTGAGCAACATATTGTTTTCAATCCTACTGCGAGCTGCAAAGAAATCAAGACTTTTTTTCTTCAAATCTTAACATTTGTTCATTGTCTATAAACATACATTTCTATTAAATATGAAATAAATGTTCATAAAATTGTATACTAGAAAAATAAATTGAATTGGAATTGCATATTACAAAAAAAATTAAAATACAGTTAGTAAAAATTTTAAATGTAAGAACAGAATTTCCAAATAAAAGCGATGTCTTTTGTTTTCAGATTGAACTCATTAGCACAAATCTAGCTTAGTAACTATAGGTAAATCACTGCGTGAAAGATTGTAAGAAACCCTTTTTGCAAATCATCTATACGAGGTCTGGAAAACAAGTCTAGGTTAGCAAACCTTGAGCATGACCACAATCTACCGAAAATTGCGATCTACTAGTAGCTTGTGATTGATAGTTTGGTGATCACTGTACTAAAGAATCATCACATGCTGCAAAATAACCTCAAGAAAGTGGCAAGATGGTCTGAATCTTGATTACTCCTCTTAAATTCTATTAAGTGTACAGGCCTTCACTTTGGAAATAATGACCCAAATCTCTACTGTAGAATTGGAAATCGTTTTCTCACTTCCAAGATACTAAATGATCTCCAAGTTCTTTTCATTCAATTTGGTTTAAAATGGTATGACCAAATTGCGAACATTACCAAAACAGCCAATCAACTAGTATACCTGATCATTCTCTACATTGTGCACCTCTATGGTAAAACTGTTCAAAACAGCATACACAAGGCCCATACTTGAGTAGACTAATGTTGTTTTTTTTTACTCTCTACTATCAAAAAGATTTAAAAAATATTGAAACAAAGGTAATCAAAATCCCTCCAAATTTCCTCCCCTAGGGAACTACATCAATTTGATTATGAAGATGTTGCTGAGAATAGTTACTTTGGGCATTCAAACAGAGTCTAGATAGTCATAATTCTGTGATAAACTAAATGATATTACATATACATATGTGCGTTTGTGTCTGTGTGTGTATGTGTACATGCATCTACATGGATACGTATGTGTATGCACATGTACTCGCACACACTAAGATTTATAATTGCGATTCAAATTATAAAATTGTTACTATACCAAACTAAATAGTAACTGGTATAAATTGTATAACTTGTTACACAGTTGTTAGATGTGTATATTAGCTTGTTGCAACCATTGTAATTAAATACCGTATTTGCCGAAGTATAAGACGCACCAGTGTATAAGATGCACTCCTATTTTCAAGGACTTCATTCTTTAATGTTATCTTTTATTCTTGATTTTTATTTTTATGAAAGGAATGGGAATTGTGACCTGTGAAAAGCAATTATTTTTTCTTCATATTTCACTGGGAGTCTTTATGATATTTTTTCTAGTACGTATGGAAAGACCATGCCTTTTCATAAATCATCCACACCATGACGTTGACCCAACGAAATGTTCAGCATTCTTTCTTCTTGCAATACTTTTAGCTTCTGTAATAACCAATTTTGTAGAAATACAAATTCCTGTTTCTCAGTGTACAAAAAATTAAATTTTTTACTGAACTTATACTGAACATGTTTATTATTTTACACTTTTACTGAACATTCAAACAGTTACGAAAATTCCCATCTGTTGTATAAGATGCATCCTCTTCGTGAGGAGTTTTTTGGGGGGAAAAAGTGTGTCTTATGCCTCAGCAAATACAGTACATAAATAATTGAAACAATTAGCACGAAAGATGTCATGCACCTTCCTCTTTGAATCAGTCTTCAATCATAAAGTGCCATTGTAAACTAATAAACTACTAATACAGTGTAATTGTTTAAATATTTTAATAATTGAATATGCACAATATCCATTACTCACCCTGCTGAAAAAATATCCATTGCTGGAGTTAAATCACCTTTCTTTAAAGAATCCTCAGGCAGGAGTAAAGTGCTTGAAACCTCTGAATTCAATGTTTTAATAAACCTTTGAAAAGACAATGCATGTTGTGAAACAAGTTAAATGAACATTCCATTATCTTGTCACAAGTGATATTTCAACATTACCTTTCTGGGGCAATGTAACAAGTACGTCTCCTAGATGTATCAAAGAAGTATGAGAAATCAGCAGGATTATCTTCAGGTAAGTATGTGGGTTTAAAAGAAGCGAAGTCAGCAAGAAGAATCCAATTCCATGATGTGATCATGATGTTTTCCAATTTTATATCGCCATGGCATACCTACAATGCATTATGTACACTTCCATGAAATACAAAATAATTTCAGTTTTTAAAGCAATGCAGAAACTTCAGGTCATCATGTTCATCACACCATTTCACAAAAAAAACAGATTATTGTAATATAAGAAAAAAGGATTCTAAGGCAACTTAGGCATTTCATAACTCGGTAACAATCTTTAAAAAAAAATCACTACAGATGCTTCTACAATAATACAATGAAGATTTACTTTAATATTAAAGAATTACTACTAAAATTAGAAGTGTTATTAGCACATTAACATTGTAACTTCTTGCTCAATTTAAACCTTTGTATTTAAACTTCAACTGACTGAAATTAAAATAATACTCACACCAACTTTATGGCACTGATGAAGAGCATACAAAACTTGGAATGCAATCCATTTCTTCTCAATAGAGGTGAGAAAGGGACGAGTGCTAATGCGATCATAGAGACTGAATTTAACATATTCCCTCATAATAAAACCTGCTTTATCTGTTAGCTGGAACATCAATGAAATATGGAATACAATATTCTGTTATTTTTTTTTTTTTTTTTGTAATTTATTAATCACCACATAAAAAAAGCTGTTATAACAACATACCAGTACTCTCTGAAATGGTAAGCAATTAACTGCAGATTGCAATTCATTGCGAATTTGTTCCAACCTTTCTTTATAAGTTGATAAGGGCAAAGTAGGGTCATGAATGGCAAACACTTTTACCACGATTAATCCTTCTGAGGATCTTGCTCTTGCAACTTTAAAAAATCGTGTACTTCCCAAGCTTTGAAAAAGAAATAACTCAGAGATTAGATAAAAAAGGAATTTTTTCAACTACAGTAAAATGATCACTACCATTTTCCTAAAATGACAATAATGTTTCAACACAAAAACATAAATTGTAGCCCCTTACTTGACAACATCAATTAGCTAACAACTTACTTGACATCAAACTGTAAATCCGCATGTTCAGTCAGGTAATGTTCAACGGGAAATATTTGAGATGGGGCTATCCCAACTAACTGATTTCCCATTTTCACTTAAATAAATTGATTTACTTATTCGCAACAATTCTTCACATCAACCATTGCTTGAATCTTGATGCAGGTCCAATAAACCGCAATAAACAAACTAGTCACTTGCGGAAAATTCTCCAACCTTTTTACAACCAACATTTACAACGATACAGCACAACAAACAATAACATTATCGAAAATATTTTTCCGACTTGCGTTTCAGTTTGGAAATGATTCGGTGCTTTGTTGTGCAAGTGACCACAAGTGACAGGTAAACTATCGTTGAACCAGCCAGCTGAGCAGCAGCTGAGCCGTACCTATACTCCCTGCTAGCTCTCTACAAACAAGTTTTTACGTACACACCTATAGACTGCTGGCCAGCTAGAAAGCCGAACTAACGGGACAACTTTTGAAAAATGTCACTGTCGGATGGGAACATACATTTATACTCGATTTAGGGTAGTTTCGATTCGTTTTATGTTGGCTAAAGTTGTTGCCAACCGTCACACAAATACCCTGAATATATTACCTTCAAGCGGTAGGGACATTTTTTAAAATTTAAGTTTGCAATGAAACAATGACTACTTCCGTAGATACCGCCAACATTCAAAGCCATCCAAGTGAAATTGTTTTAGTTTACGAGTGTTGCTAAAGATTTGCATTTTGCGTTTTGGTGCTCTTCGTTCTTTGCGTTTATCGTTCAATTTATTTATTTTGTAGTACTAGGCGTTTTTGAGTTTTATTTCTTATTTTCCAATTGTTTTCTTTAGTAGTAATAATAAAGTTAATTGAAATAGTTATAGTTTTCATTATTTGTTGTTATGTCCATTTAGTATTTCTTGTTTTAAATTAATTATATTATATTATATTATTATTTTTCTGAATTCATTTTAATTATAACTGGAAAATAATGGTATGCCTAACAACATGTGGGCCTATACTTAATACTGAACCTTTGAAGATAACACGTTTTCAAAGACTGTCTCTGGTAACAATGGATAAGTTATTGAAAACTTACTTACACTAATGATGATTTTCATTATTTTTTGAACTTACTTTTGAACTAACTAATGAATAATTGAACAGATAAATTAAATGGATGTATTTGCATTGATATTGACATAACTGGACTATTAGGAACATTTCATTCGATCAACTAAAAACTACATAAATTTAAAAAGCATTAATAACATAGATAACTTTTGAGGTTGTATTTTTCATTTGCACTTGACACTTTTTAACACTTCTTAAGCTCGCAATAGTTGATAATGATAATTCTTAATTAACTTAATAATTATTCACAGAGTTAATATTCGTTTACAGATGAATTTAATTCTACCGAAAAACGAAACATGTATTATTGAACAGTGGACTAGACTCGAGACCGCGCGAGGATTGTGAATGAGACAACAAACAAAACAAAAGTGAGAGACTTGATCAGAGTTACAGTTTCATAAGTTGGCTATTCCGACAGGAAATCTTTCAAGCTGCCATATTGCGAATTTAGTGCGGCCTGATACACGGCCTGGAGTTTAGTATGGTCACAGTCCACGGTTTATTCTGTTTCACAGGTTTCCTCCAGTTCTGACAGAGATAAATTCTTAAAAAATTAAATTTCATACAAGTTCCTTGGAAATATTGATATTTTATTGCTATACGGGCGTATTTAATTCAAAATGTGGGTATTATACCACAGTGTAAGAAATATATCGTGTACCGTGTTTATACGAATCTCATAATTGAACATTTTTTCTGTGGTTTGATGAAGTGGTTAATGGTATTTTAATTTGTACACAAAATATTGTCCCAGATATGTAGTTTATAATTATAAATAGGTCTTCGTTATCCCGTGGAAAATATAAAAGCAATCAATGAACGACTTTGCGAATCAGCGTTTCACGGAAAGTGTACGAATCCCGGTGAGAGGCAGCGCGTAGATTCAAAATGTAATATTTCCCATTAATGAAAATACCAAGGAATACTGTTTACATATATGGAGGCGCTTACATGACTACTTATACATATCTCTCCCTCTCTCTCTCTGTGTGTGTATATATATATATATATATATATATATATATATATATATATATATATATATATATATATATATACCGTGTGGCCCACCTAAGATGTTCCCTTCAATTTTCTCCTGAACCGTTGCAGATACTGAGATGCGGTTTTCACTAAAACGACTATATGCAAGGGGCACATATGGCCATGCATAATATTATTCTATTGCATTTTTTATTGCAGAGATATTGACCGAACTTCGATTTTTTAAATGGAACCCTATAGTTTTTTTAGCTCATCATAACAAGCGTGAAGAGACGAGTTCATAAACATGCATATCGCCATATATTACATAATAAAATTTTCGAAAAATTAAGAGTTTTAAAGACGCACGCCGACTACTGGTTTCCGTAATCTGAACGAGAAATTCAGGGTGAAATGCGGCAAGGTCATTCCCTTCCGTTGCGTCGGTCGAGTAACGTGGGAAAACTGGAGATGCCTCGAAGTGGCATAAGAAGGAGAACTGGACCTAATTCTGGTGTACGGTGAATGTGGCAGAAATGCAAAGAAAAGCGCATTATTTAGAAGAAATTTGTAAACGCAGTGAAATAGTGCAGAAATATCCGGAAAGATGTATACGAACGAGGAGAAGCTGGACCTAATTCTGGTGTACGGTGAATGTGGCAGAAATGCAAAGAAAAGCGCATTACTGTATGCTGAAAGATATCCAGATCGACGGCGGCCTTCGCACATGACTGTTATGAGAATCTGTAAAAGCCTTGTGCAGAGAGGCGACTGGAACGCTAAGACTCGTTTGCGGAGCAGAAGGGCAACGAATGAGGAAGCACAGGCCTCCGTTCTTGCAGCTGTTCACAACAATCCCCATATCAGCTCTCGAGACATTGCCAGAGATACCGGCATTAGTCGTTCGAGTGCCCTCCGCATCTTGAAGCGTAACAAGTTTCACCCCTACCACATTTCGTTGCACCAGAAGCTTTATGATGGTGATTACCAGAAACGTGTTCAGTTTTGTCGTTTTGCTCTGGAACACGTGCGAGATGATCAGGACTTTTTTAAGAAGACTATGTTTACCGATGAGGCAACATTTACGAATCACGGTCAGGTGAATCTACGCAACATGCACTACTGGGCAGTGGACAATCCGCTGGCTTCGTGAAGTTGAGAACCAAAAGCAGTGGAGTATTAATGTTTGGTGCGGTATTCTTAACGACACCATCATAGGTCCCTATTTCATCGATGGACATTTGACAGGAATCAAATACGCAAGATTTCTTCGTGAAACATTGCCGCTGCTTCTGGAGGAAATTCCCCTGGATATGAGAAATTGTATGTGGATGCAACATGACGGATGTCCAGCCCACAATGCGCTTGTGGCTAGGCAAGTGCTGAATGAGAAGTTCCCCGGCCGATGGATTGGGCGCGGTGCTATGGTAAACTGGCCGGCAAGGTCACCTGATCTTACGCCCCTGGACTATTTTCTATGGGGAACGATAAAGAGCAAAGTTTACTCGCAAGTACCAACAACATCTGAAGATCTGCGGCGCCGCATTACCGCATCTTGTCATGCCATTTCACGTGAAACTCTGAATTCTGTTCGAAGGTCGCTTTATATCCATTTCGTTCATGATGGAAATACATCATGTCTTTTTATCATTATTTCGTTTTATGCACTAGACATGGCAAACAAACATCCATGTTTTTAAAACATTGATATTTTCAACCAGAAACATCGATATATTAACATTGATGATTTGTTTTCGACATTTTCTTCAGATCGATATATCAGAAACATCGATGTTTTCAAAAAAACATTTTCTCATAAATGTTTTTTTGTGAATTAGCTGACATCTATTACTATTGTCGATGTGTTGGCACCAAACCGTTTACTAAACGTAAGGATTCTTCAAGGTTTTGGGGATTTAGGGGATTTAATGTGGGCTTTTATTCCCTTTTATAAGTAATGAGCAACGAGCTTGAATATCGTTGGTAAAGAGTGCCTCCAGATAAGATGCCGGCGGTGCTAGCCGAATGCGTTTACTACGCTCCGTGAAGTCACGAAGGTTAAGCGCATTCGAGACTCGCGGGTTCGTGGTTGGGTGACCGACCAGGAACCCCGGGATCTAACGGCGTCGAGCCCCTGGCCGAAGGGATAAAAGGCACTGACTGACTGCGACGTGACGAGACTTGACAATTATTAAAAAGTAAAAAGCACATTAATGGAGGATTACTCCCAAGTGTAAGCGCTCAACGCCCCTTAAGGGGCTTGGAGACGCGTTGCGTCAAGATGTAGACGCAACAAATAAAAAAAAAAAAAAAAAATGGTAAAAGTTCCTAAGCCAAATGACATACTATAAATCTAATCAACTCTAACATTTACCTCTTGGCAAATGGTAGTCATTTTTAACATTTATTCAAAGGTCATTTTAAGGAAACAATATTTTATTATTTTTTATTAATTATTTTCCAATAATTAATAAAAAGTCCCGCGAAATGAAGTTTTTGAAGAATTCGAGAGAAGTTTTCGCTGATTTTTGGGTTATTTGGTTTGCTGATGTCGAAGAGGACCTTCATTTTTTTCATGTCAGGATTTTTTGCAAAATCGATATCGATATTTTTCAGTGGCGGACGGTGGGTTCAAAACTTGGGGAGGCCCAGACAAATTCATACACGGATTCATAATGTGAAATTGAAAGTCAATGACCTCCGGTTTACTGGTAAACTATTATTGGCGACATTCGAAATAAAAGAATTAGATTTAATATTTCCTTGTTTTATCTTGGTTTAGAATAACTTTATTGTAACGCACTGCTTGGTTCCATCTTCAATAGTAACGCAATGTTTGCAGTAAGAGAAACTACTTCTTTTAAATGTTTACTTGCCAGCAGTAAACATTTATGACAATTTTAGACAAGGTTATTTTTAACATTTTTTAAGTTAAAAAATATGTATCTTTTAGTGTTGTGTATCAATTTTGTGGGGAGACCTGGCCTCCCATGCCTCCTCTGAAAATTCGCCACAGATATTTTTACTAAAATCCTTCTTGAAAAGGATCTCTCTCGAACAATTTTGGATGTACTATTTGGTGGTTTTTATCCATGTAAATCTACGCAAAGTTTAATAAATTCATTTGTTTTAAATGTTGTTCAGTCCCTTTTTTAATTTAGGACAACCACATATATATATATATATATATATATATATATATATATATATATATAAAATACACACACACACACACAGAGGGAGAGGGAGAGGGAGAGAGATGTATAAGTAGTCATGTAAGCGCCTCCATATATGTAAATGTATGTGTGTGTGTGTGTGTGTGTGTATGTGTGTGTGTGTAAGTAGTGATGTAAGCGCCTCCTTCCAGAAATTTTATTTTGCATTTTGGCGAGTTTCGGAGAGCTGTTTCTGTGAACCGGTCAACCGCGTCTGGGTCACTGTAGACAATAGCATAGGAATGCGTAACTTTGACTATGACACACCCTCACCGCGTTGATCCCGCCTCCCCCTCCAGCGGGTGCGTGACGCAGCTGCCCAGCAGGGAAACTGCGTCGCAGAAAGTGGAAGCGTAAAATTTACAGAAAGGTGATTCGCCACTGATCACCATCCCACCATGGAAGAATACTTGGACTTGCTCTATGATCCCGCTCTCAACGACGCACTCCGCAGCGCCATCTATTAAAGTTTGCGGGCGGAATGGCCACATGATTTAAGACAATAAATACGTGCACAGCGCCCAAAAACTATTCTAAATTTTCTTTGGAGAAAGATTCGAGTCTACTCACGCCGGGACGCGCAATACCACTAGACAAATTGATTCTCTAGTGAGTTAAGATCGGCGTCCGACCGCCTCAAATACTTTCAATAGAAAGTGAAAAGTTTGCAATAATAAATTCATTTACTATTTCATCTCGATCATTCCATCGGAGCATAACAGGTCACAGCCGCAAAATACACAAATGCCGCGAACCTGTAAAGTCCGTTTTACACGGTCATTTTCCACCATTTTTCTATACTGATAATGGATAGAGACGTTTGGGATGATAGATAATGGATAGGGACGTTCATTTCTACACGCTACTGTTGCGGTATTGAAACTGGATGAACGAGAAAGAGTGTTTGACACACACGGTCATTTCGTTCATGATGGAAATACATCATGTCTTTTTATCATTATTTCGTTTTATGCACTAGAGATGGCAAACAAACATCCATGTTTTTAAAACATTGATATTTTCAACCAGAAACATCGATATATTAACATTGATGATTTGTTTTCGACATTTTCTTCAGATCGATATATCAGAAACATCGATGTTTTCAAAAAAACATTTTCTCATAAATGTTTTTTTGTGAATTAGCAGACATCTATTACTATTGTCGATGTGTTGGCACCAAACCGTTTACTAAACGTAAGGATTCTTCAAGGTTTTGGGGATTTAGGGGATTTAATGTGGGCTTTTATTCCCTTTTATAAGTAATGAGCAACGAGCTTGAATATCGTTGGTAAAGAGTGCCTCCAGATAAGATGCCGGCGGTGCTAGCCGAATGCGTTTACTACGCTCCGTGAAGTCACGAAGGTTAAGCGCATTCGAGACTCGCGGGTTCGTGGTTGGGTGACCGACCAGGAACCCCGGGATCTAACGGCGTCGAGCCCCTGGCCGAAGGGATAAAAGGCACTGACTGACTGCGACGTGACGAGACTTGACAATTATTAAAAGTAAAAGCACATTAATGGAGGATTACTCCCAAGTGTAAAGCGCTCAACGCCCCTTAAGGGGCTTGGAGACGCGTTGCGTCAAGATGTAGACGCAACAAATAAAAAAAAAAAAAAAGATGGTAAAAAGTTCCCCTAAGCCAAATGACATACTATAAATCTAACAACTCTAACATTTACCTCTTGGCAAATGGTAGTCATTTTTAACATTTATTCAAAGGTCATTTTAAGGAAACAATATTTTATTATTTTTTATTAATTATTTTCCAATAATTAATAAAAAGTCCCGCAAAATGAAGTTTTTGAAGAATTCGAGAGAAGTTTTCGCTGATTTTTGGGTTATTTGGTTTGCTGATGTCGAAGAGGACCTTCATTTTTTTCATGTCAGGATTTTTTGCAAAATCGATATCGATATTTTTCAGTGGCGGACGGTGGGTTCAAAACTTGGGGAGGCCCAGACAAATTCATACACGGATTCATAATGTGAAATTGAAAGTCAATGACCTCCGGTTTACTGGTAAACTATTATTGGCGACATTCGAAATAAAAGAATTAGATTTAATATTTCTCTTGTTTTATCTTGGTTTAGAATAACTTTATTGTAACGCACTGCTTGGTTCCATCTTCAATAGTAACGCAATGTTTGCAGTAAGAGAAACTACTTCTTTTAAATGTTTACTTGCCAGCAGTAAACATTTATGACAATTTTAGACAAGGTTATTTTTAACATTTTTTAAGTTAAAAAATATGTATCTTTTAGTGTTGTGTATCAATTTTGTGGGGAGACCTGGCCTCCCATGCCTCCTCTGAAAATTCGCCACAGATATTTTTACTAAAATCCTTCTTGAAAAGGATCTCTCTCGAACAATTTTGGATGTACTATTTGGTGGTTTTTATCCATGTAAATCTACGCAAAGTTTAATAAATTCATTTGTTTTAAATGTTGTTCAGTCCCTTTTTTAATTTAGGACAACCACTATGAATCCTTCCAAAAGTTCTTTACATCATAATTTTATTTTATTATTTGAAATCCAACGACGTTTCGGAAACTGTTCTGTCTCATTAGGTACAAATGATTTTATAATTTAAATGTTGTTCAGTCCTTTTGTAATATAGGTCAACCACAATAAATCCAAATTATAAAAATAATCAGGTGTTCCTGATGAGGGAGACAGAATAATCTTCGAAATGTCGTTGGATTTCATGTAATAAAATATAATGTAAAGAACTTTTTGAACTATGGATTGTGGTTGTCCTAAATTTAAAAAAGGGACTGAACCAGTGGTGTTTTCTGCTTAATGGACAAGAGGATTCGACCAGCTTTACGGATTTAACAAGGTAGAACGATTACGGTATCTAATCAACAAGATACTACTCGTATATGTTCATGTATTCTGTATTACCATGGTGGTTATTTCCACAATGTGTATTACGATGCACATTCCTACATTACCTTCTTTGAGAAATGATATTTAGTATTGCTTGCTTTGACAATAATAAACAAAACAATAACACACAAAATTACATTTAAACAAACCTCACCACTTAATTGTTTAATTAGAGGTCGATTTTCCGTTTTCTTCTAACGTACTTGAGAACTAAATACAGTTTTTGAAACCTGAAATATGACATTAGGAGTTTTCACTCACCGCTTCCTGCCTCATGTATTACACGCGCACGTTTTCTTGAGCCCCGGAAAATCTATCCCCACTTCTTTGCCACCATTAAGAGTAAATTATAAAAACGAGCGTTGTTAACAAAATATGATAGGCAAAACTGTTTGCTCCCTTGTAATACAAACTATTGTGTTTCGAAAACCGAACCAGAAATTTAATATCAAATTCCCTTTGTGAAAATAACAAAACTCTCTCGCAACTGGCGAAGCGAGGGCTCAAGAAAAGGTGCGTGGATAATATCTCATCCACTGCTATACCATGTACTCGCCATGTTGCATCTTTTCGCACGAAAATTGTTGAATTCTAATTATCACGTTACAATTTCGAAACTATGATTTTACTTTGCGGAAGTACAAGTTAGACTACTCTCAAACGCAGTTCCAAGAAAAACTCAGCACTTCCGCATAAATACATATCACAATACACGTCAGAAACTTTGCATCAAAGAACTATTACCAGTCGTGTAAGAGTTCCTTATCAGACCTGCTGATAATCACGTTCTGGATCAGGACTGTTGGCAAACTTGCGTGCGCATGCGTGTGTAGTGTGGTCACGAGGTCCCCCACCCCCACAACCCGCTCTGGAATCTTTAGCACGTGATCACTGGGATTCCAAGTCCTTGCTCTGAAAGAAGAGGAGGTATTGAAAGGAGGCGATGGCGAAGCTTTGGAAGGGGGAAACAGAAGCGCCAATGAGAAGTCACAGATGCGAGTCATCTCCGTCTGCCGAAACTTCGCATCTTGCATACAGCACATGGTGAGAGTTCTATGACCTCGGTTACGAAGCGAAATCGTTGAAGGGATGTTTCTCGGTCTGTAACATCCACGGAGGCGACAGACATACCGGAAAGAATATGGAAAAAATGAAAGGTACTGGCGGAACAAAAGGTACTTGAGGAACATTTTAGGAAAATGGTTTAATAGAGCCGAATAACTTGAGGATGCGACACATCATACGCATCCATCTTACGCCACTGCGTCAAAATAGAATAATAATGTGGCAACCAATTTAAAACATATCTTATTAATAATCAATTCATGTTGAGGCAAATTGATTTTTCAGCAATTTTATTTTTATAGGTTTAACTCTTTATAGGATAGTGGTTCTCTCCAACCACATGCTGTATGGCCATTCTTTGCTTTACAAGGTCAAGCAATTTTCAACCTTATTGCTAATTTCGCATTGTCGAGATTGCTTCAATGTAATGCGATTCTTGCAGATAGCATGGTGGAAATAACATAAATTATTTCCATCATGGCAGATAGTATGATGGCATAAATTCTTAAGTCCGGAATACACGGTACAGTTTTCGTGCAAATTGGACGTACAGAAAACGTGCAGTCCAGACTGCACGTTTTCTAGACATGTTCATAAGTTTTCATGCAGTAAGCCTGCAGTTTGACTTAAGCGCCCTTAGCGGCAGAATGATGCACTAACGGGGATCTGCCATTGAGATTTTGTGTTTAGGTGTGTCAAAGTGCGATTGTGAAGTGATATATTGTGATAAACTTCCTTTTTCCCAATTCTTGACTTCATATTTTTATTCTCTATGCTCGTCGTGGTTAATTAATACCAAATAAAGATCATAACCAGAACGCACACAGAAATACCACCACTGACAGTACTCGGATGGCGCAATTCAGTAATTCTCTTTAGACCCCCTAGCGACGGCCTGTGGCGATTCGTGCAGAAAACGTGTAGACCGTGTATGCGCGACTTTTGGCTTTTGACGTCTAGTTTGGGATCTTGAAGTTTCTGTATAGAAACTGTAGAACACGAAAACTGTACCGTGTATACCGGGCTTTAGAAATCTAGCTGCTGGGCCATGCATGTGGTCGTCGTTTCTACCATGTTCATAGGCACTGTCCTTCCTTTGAGAATTTGGTTGAGATGTGATTTTCCTTGTTTCAAGTTTTCGGAGTTTTTCGAGAAAGAGGTTTGTTTCTTATTTTTTATTGTTTATTGTGATGTTTTTTAGTACTACAGTATATTTAATCATAAAATACTCCATTTTTACTTCTATGAGGTTAATTTATATTTGCAAGGGAATAGGTATATTATCGTAAATATTTTTTTGTTTTGAGAAAATATGAATTTTAAAAATTTTTAAAAATTAATTTTTAAAAAAATTTTTTTGTGGCTTAGAAAATATTTCAATAATTGTTGTTTTTTTACATTTGTCAGTGTTTACGTACAATTGCGAAGTATAATCTAACATCCATATTTGTTACTAGTGGTGTTCTGTCTTACAGAATGGCGTTTCCACAGTTTGGAACCTACAGCAGAATAGGAATTTAATAATTGGCGAGAATGATAGACTTTCGATAGATTCCGATGCAGATGACGTGACGCCAATAACGCAACTAATGAACTCTTAGCAGCCCGCGTTTCCTTCATCAATATTGACTTCCTCAACCAATCATAGTATTATTTTAGTTCATTCTAAATAACTGTATATCATATATATTTTCAATTTTCTTTTATTTTTATTTCGTGTTTATTCCTATGATTTTCTTCTTCTTTCTAAAAACATGTACATGTTTGTTTATGACTGGATATGAGCTTTTTATTCCGGAATTATACGAGATGGTTCTGTTTGCAACCATAGACTAAAAAGTTTCTTTATGATGAAACGACAATCTACGATCAATGTATATAGTGTAATGCCTAGCCCTAAATGGATTGTAGTCGTTATTACGACCATATCATTTTCATATTTATCTCACATTATATTTATTCAAATCACAAATTCATTTTTCTCATATTTCTAAGATCAAAATTAAACAAATAAAAGAGAAATTAAAATAATTCCGGACAAAAAAGTTAACTGACCTATAAAGTATGAAAACCACTGTTGCCAGATCGCACGAGCCGCCTGTGGTCGAGAGAAAAAAAAGTTCCCTTGAATTTAAACTTTTTACGTCAAATTATGATGCAATTTCTAGAAGAAAATCGCCAAAATGCTATTTTAATTTGTTTTTATTACGGTAACTTAAATAAAATAGGTGATTGACCAAGAGAAATATGTGTACATGAAACTTTGGAACATTTTAAAATGAGAAAAAAATAAAACAATAGTTTCTATTTAAGTCGAACTCTTTTTCCTTTAAAACTTCTTTTTGACGTTCTTTGATTTTCAATCTCAGGCCTATGTTAACATCCAACAGTTGTCGGCGAGTATACAGTACGTGTTGCCAGACGTATAACACCTGGTTTCTTTAGTAGGATTTTAATGAAGATACTATGTACCAGAATGAAGATATCCTGGTACGTGTACAACCCGAATTTTAAGTGTACCTATGTACTATTTATTCATTAATTTAACACCAATATTACAAATAACTACGATGGTGGTGAAAACACTGCTGTAAAAACATGACGGTGACATAGTGTGACCATCCGTTTGCCGAGATCTCGGAAAACGGAGCACATCAATATTCAAGAATAAGATGAGCTGTTTGAACGCGCGCCAACGCGCCTGAATACAATCCGAAAATGAAAACTACGAACTATATCCGTAAGGGAGCGTCTCGGTAGAGTATGCGACACCGAGAGTCGGGAGAAAGAAAGCTTTCTTTCTGAAGTAACAGCTGGAGAGTGAGGACCTACCGATCACAAGAAGGCGGCACCTCGTACTGCTACGGACTTCAGGACTGCATCTACGATAAAAACTCTTCAAGACATTCGAGGAGGTAATTATCATATTACAAGGCATTAAAACAATTCATCAGGAAAAGGATGAAAGTATAAGTGACGCATTTAAAATCTTTGTAAGAGAGAGGAGTGTGAATAGCATGAAACTAACGAGGCCATTCATTTCTTTTCTTTGCAGTTTTTTCTTATTTTATATTTATTCTTCTTATACGATAGACTCAGTTGTCGTATTGTAGATTCTTTTAAATATGGAATTAAAAGCTAGTTACATTCTATAAAAGAATACGAAAAGAATAACAACGGTACTGGAAAGGGCGACCGTGCGGTTCTGCAGAGGGCGGCTTTGCTCCGACCGAGCTGCAAGGACAAGGACATCGAGCGACTGGAAGAGTCGACGCCGTAGATTTCTACGCCGTGAAAAGACACAGTAAGGTCGTGCCAACTTGAACAATTTGTAGATATTAGAAGGAATAACTTGTTTCGGAAAGAAAGTATTAGTACAGGTTCTTTATACTGATATTCTGTGAAAAATAGAATCAATCTTTTCTTTCAAGAAAAACTTAGCTAATTGTAAAGTTGCAACTAGGGAATTTACGACTGGAATGATTAGGCAAAGTTTTAAGTATTCTGTGAAATTGATTTAAATGAGAGAAAGGAAACAGTGTAGTTAATTATTGAGAGTGTAAGTTGTTTTCTTTTTTTCAGCAGGACAAAACTCTTGTATATGTAAAGTGTTTTATGTTCATTGACTGTAACAGCAATTTAATTAGAATATACTTAAGTAAGTGGAAAGTGATTCGACTTGAGTTTCTGTGTAAATGCATTCAATCCACAACGGCCCACATGACCCTGATCCCCGCTATTCTAATTGTATTTTTTTATTTTGCGCCCACCTTGAAAACCCATTCTGAGCTAGCCGGCGGAGGGGTGGGTCGCAATAGGATGTTCTTTTTCTAGCATATGCTATAGTATAAAAGGATAGAACTTAGACTTCTATCTCCTTGGTTTAATTAGTATGAAATGAATCGATATCAATTAAGTTTAACGAACATCCTGTGCACGTTAAAAACATTAGTTATAATATGAACAATTTCAGAATTTAAATCAATTGTCATTGAAACCAGGCATTTTAGTGAAAGTACCAGAATTGTTTAAGGTTGTTACTAGAATATAATCCTCTGGCAATGCTGCAAGCATATTCTTGTTTCATCTTCTTTGATTTTTGCACTCCAAACCTCTCAAGTTTTGGTTGAATGTTTCACCTGCTCTTCACTGACTGATCCCAAGTTTTCGGGGGAAAAGTCCTCATGTGATTGAAGGAAATGTATTTTGACTCTCAAGGAGCAACCTAACGCTTGAAATTTGTCCCAGAAAATATTAATGTCCAGAGTCTTCATAATAAATGCTTTAAAATCAGGGCGATTGTAATTAGCCAGAAATTTACGGACATCTTTGAAGGCAATCCAAGCTTCTTTTTCCTTTGTTATCATGATAGTTTCTCTTCACAAGGTTACGAATAATGAGATAAATAAAGATTCCCTATTTCAACTTGGCTCCGGATAAACCTGGAAACTTTGCACAGACATTTGACATTCTTCTTGCTGCTTCATTATACCTAATTTGATATGTAGAGGGATAACAATACTTTTCATGGGTCAAATAAGCTGTTCCGAATCACAATCTTGGTGCTGCTTTGTCTTTTCGGCCATTTTTGGACGAGTTTTATCACGGATGTGCCACTCATAAATGAAGCATGGGAACTTGGTATATCCGCCTTGTTGACCAAGAAGCAAGGAGGTAACTTTCTAATCACCGCAAATGGCCCAACCGTGGTCGGTCTTTTGATTGATTGATGATTCCGGGCGCATCAACTGCTAAGGTTATTATTCCCGTAAGTGTGATATATGTTTTCTTCTCAGGAGATGGCAGTGATCTTTCCCCACTGGATGGTGAGATCTGGCGCCGACCTACCGTCGGATAGCGGTATTTTCCTCATCCAGGTATCTTCCAACAGCCGGGCACTGACTCAATCGGGACAATCTCTAAGCTCCCAACCGGTCTTCCGGCATGTGTGGAAGTGTAGTGATTGTAGGTGTTACTGGGGGTTAGCAAGGGGTGAGGATATGACAGAAGTGGAAGGAAAGATCGCGCGCGGCCCGTGACCTGTTTGTTTGGGTTCTGCTCCGGCATTCGCCTGGTGTCGATGGAAAAAATCATGGAAAACCGACGATCAGAGCAGCCGGTCGCTAAAATTCTCCTCCATACAGCAACTGACCCCGACCTAGCTATCCAGCTATGAGTCGTAACTACTGCTATATAGTGTCGAAAACCCCGCCACCAGTGACTCAAACCTAGGACTTCCTGGACAGAGGTACTGCAGTGACATAAGTTGATGCCATGAGCCAACCTTGGCCGGCATATTTTGTTTTGTTGAGGACGAGAGCCAAGCAATGCTGACATTGTATAGAACGATTTTCCTAAGGATGAGCCAAAGTGACAGTTTGCGAAAACAAGTGAACATCACATGTATTTCAGAGAAGTATCCCCCCGCCGCGACACCTGTTCAGCCCCTTCGTAAAGTGTTCGGTTATGGCTCCTGAGAAGACATCACTATCCAGAAATCTTAAGAGTTTCGCTGAGGTGTATGCACGAACGCGAGTCTGGGAAATAATTAAATTTAATTATATATGTGGAAAATCTCTTAACATACAACCAGTAAAAGAAAACTGCCACGAATGTAAATAGAAAGCTCTCAATCACAGCTCGCCACACAACGGCACAGGAACCACGTGCATCGGTACGCATCTCGCAAGTCTCGGTTTTAAAATAAACATAATATTTATCACACAAAAATTAAATTAAATGTAACACATAAAGGAAAAAAAGACTTTTTATGAAGAGCACATAACACAGCATTTCCTAATTTCAATTATTTCTCGCGGCGCACTATATTTTTGTCGGACGAGGACGTCACGGAGGGAAGGGTCGAAGCCATTTACAAGTTAGCAAATTGCAAACGAACAAATGCAGAAAAGGAGTCTATTGGACTCGAGGGCCCGACGACCACAGAACCTTCAGTTATGTTGCCAGAACTAGCTGTCACTTCGGCTCATCCTCAGCAAAATCGCTCTATACACGAGTTGTTCGAATCAGCGAACGATGCAGAATTTAATTTATTACCCCAAATTCTTAAGGTACATTCGAAATAGACTTACAATAAGTTGGTGTACGTGTACAACTAATAAAGTAGCTATGACTTTTAGAATATATCATGTTTTGAATGATAAGTACAAATTATGTTAATAGTTATTGGGAAGGTGTTAATAATATTTAAAAAATTAATGTTGTGTTACCATTAATGTGTGCTTTATTGCCTTATTTCTCTTGTAAGCTACCTACCGTGCGTAGAAGACTTATTCGCACTGCCACATCATCGGGAAAAAGTATTTTACGCTCAATGAGAACACGCTTTTCAGATATTTTAAGAAAATACTAACTTTACGCACGCGTGGCAATACTTAGAAACCCACATTTTTATATGAACATAGAATAAATAATTTTTGTATTGTCTGAACATTGTATATACAAGTGATATGATATTGTATATTTTATACGTAAGACAATCTTGACTCATTCAAATGCAATGCCAAAATATGAAAGGGGGAAAAGCAGATTGTTTCTATATTATTTCTCGACTTCCTTTTATTTGTTGTTCGTGAATAAAGTATACAGGGACAAGAATAATTGTAAGAGAAGTAGAGTATGCTCATGATTTGCCAATCCTCTTGCCAGAGTTTGTGCCTTCTAGTGCGTCTGGTGCATGCACTCGCGGTCACAAACCCGCGAAATGTCTCTGCTGAGAAACAACGTACACATGGACAAGCATTTAATCTTGTCAACGGAAGCTCAGCATTGAACGTAATGCCCTAACGAGCTCAGCATTTTGAAGCAACATGGCCGTCTTTCGCGTACTTCTTAAATCGCTCTAGAGTCGCTCCGTCTCGATGGTGGCGCATCCGCTGTTGTTGTTGTTGGTGGTGGTGGTGGTGGCGGTGGTGGTGGGCGTGCCAACGGAACCGCTTGGGGCGGCGATGTCGCGTGGGTGGTCGAAGCGGTCGCGGGGCGAACGCCACGCCGCCCGCGCGCGCTCCCACCGCGCCACGGCCAGCCACAGCACCGCCCCCGCGCGCGCCACGTCTAAGAAAGTCCCAGCACAGAGAAGACACGTCCTGTGCGTGGTAGTCGCCGTAGCGGCACTGAGACGTGTGCGGGCGGGCCGCCCAGACGGCTGCCTCCAACCCCAGCTCCAGCACGCCCGCCGTCAGCAGCAGCTTCACGTACAGCAACGCCCTAAGGACACACCGTTAGGAACATTAGCTTAGATTAGATACTATTCTCTTTAATCAACTTCTATACCATCTACACGACCACTCTCGCCGTTAGCAGCAGCTTCACGACTAGCAGCGCCCTACGGAAACACGGACAGAAACATTAGCATAGCTTACGCACTATTATCTTTAACCGACTTACCATCTACTACTCGCGCCACTTTTCTTGAACGATAGATTGAAGAAATGCCGGCGGAGTGTGGGTATTAGTTACAAAGTCGGCCACTACAGTATTTACAGTAATGACAATCTCTGAAAAATGAAAGTCAAACCTTCTACGTGTGTGGCTAGGTCATGGCTCTGGGTAGGCAACAGCAGGGACAGTAGATAGGAGTTTTAGGTGCCTTCCTTGAAGGTTCTGGACCTGCCTCAGACATTTTGTTTAGATAATGGCAATAAAGCTGAACAGAAAAGTTCAGACTATGAATGCAACTAGCCCTGACTAGCTTCTGTTCCGCGCCAACCAAGTTTTTGTGCTTGGAATGTTGTCATCAGTGCTCGCTGCGAGCTTTTGTCTTCAACTGTTTGTTGCTCAAGGGAGGGGAAGCAAGGTCATCGTTCAAGAAAAGTTGCGCGAGTAGTACACGACCACTCCCGCCGTCAGCAGCAGTTTCACGAATAGCAGCGCTCTGAGAACACACGCAAAGTAACATAGGCATAGATTATGTCTACGCTCTAAAGTCAAACTCTCTAACATCTACTCTTGGTTGCCCATCACCAACAGCTACTTATAGTACGAGTATAGCAAAGCGCATCCGTTACGCTGGCAAAGCTACATTTACTTTATAGCCAGAAATAGGTGCTACTATTGGGCTTTTCAAATAGTCAAGAACTATTTTCTTTACTCCAACTGTTTTTCAAAAAATTGATATCTTTGTTAGTTTAATGTTAAGCTTCAAAGTCACTTCGTAAGCAAGAATAGCCTTCGGAAGAAAATTGTGTTTTTAGGATATTGATTAACGTCTTCCATAAATATTTTCTTGTTCGGTAGTAAGTGGTACTTATGGCAATAAATGGCACATGTTTTTTTAAAGCGGGTAAGTTTGACCATCCTAAATATCTAAAAAAAATACTTATACAGTAAATTTGAGAAATGTTCCACTTTATTTCTCGCTATTGCTTATGCACTGCTAGTTACTGCTTGCGGCGAATTTTCGACAGAAACCCTATTTGCCCGGGCTTGGTAACGAATAACTGGATAAATCATCCCCCTATACATGGTAAATGACTTTCTCTAACGCGTTGGGTAATCAGAATTGTTTTTCGGGGGGGATTACTTGAAACCGAAAAGTTGTTTGCGGCAAAAGTCTGTACGCCAGACCGTCTATCCGCGAACAACGCAATCGGGTAAATCGTAAGCAGGATTTTCGCCAAAATTGATATTTCCTAATCAATGTGGTTGATGTCGCTTCCTCTTGAATTTGAAATCGAAATATTAATTTTGGGGGTACTTTACATTACGCCCCAGGGATATTTTCCAACTTTCAAAAAATTGATACAAATCTTTACTTTCTCGGACTTACTAACGTAAGAAGAGAAGGCATTGCATTCGTGCGCCGGAAAACAAATTGCCAAACATTATAAAAAGGTGCTTGATATAATAAACATTTCCGCCCTTAAGAAGGAACCTCTTAAGAAAGGAAAGTTATGTAATGCTGTGGGAAAAAACAGCAAATTTCCGACACAAAAAATCTTATTGCTGGGCCCAGGTAACAAAAAAAGTGGATAAATCCAGTTGCTAAATATAGACAAAAATTCCTCTAATACGTGGTGTAGCCAGAATCCATGTTTTGTACGTCTTTGATATTGAGAAGTCGATTGACGGCAAAGCGTCTGTGCACAACCCTAGTACATAAATAGTTCAGCCGATTTTCTCCAAAACTGATATTCCCTAACCGTTCTGGCTGATGTCACGACCCCTGAAATTTGAAACTGATATATTACGTATAAATGATATTTTAATTTGGTACTTTATGCGAAGTCTCTCGAAGATTTTCAAAATTTTAAAAAAATGACTCCAAAGTTTTTTCATTAAATTTTGTTGTTGGAAAGTGCAATGAACGTTTAAGAGAATGCCGCAAGTCTCATTTTCGTTGAAATGCCTGATTTGTTGAAAAATTCTAATTTTCAATTTTTTTCGGGATCTTTCTACAATTACAATATTGAAGATAGAGTTGTTTTTTTTTTCTAAATGAAAACTGATACTTAAAGACAGATCTTGAGATGACGTAATATTCAACATTTCAAAAATGCTATTAGTTTTGCCTGAGTAATTTTGCCCGAAATTTGGCCAGTATTTAATTTTTTCTCAAATATTCAAAAATTCTTTCTTTTTAAAAAAAACTGCAAAAATATGTCAAAACTACTCAATTTAATTACAGTATTTTGCCTCAGTCTGTGGTACAAAATTAGCTCTTTAAAAAAGGTAATGTACAATTTTTTGAAAAACTAGTAGTTTTTGCGTTATTTGTGATTGAAATTTACGCAATTGTCTTCACAAGAACTGCTCAAAATTTTTTCTTTAAATTTTCTCCACATATGTAATTTGAAGAGACAGGTTTTACATGCACTATCAAATGCTAAAATATGCATGCAAACATGCACTGTTAAATAACGAAATATGCACGATGCAGAGTAAAAACGGACGAAACATGCGCAATAAATTTGTATTTTACTTAAATTTTTCGTTATATTGCCTTTTTAAAACTGAACAATTAATATTTTTCTGCACTGTTCTCAACGAGCTTGAATTACTATCTCGTTGACTGTTCTAAATCATTTTTTTTTTTTTTTTTGCAGAAAAATCTGTTTTTGAATGCAGAAAATAATAATTTTACGTCACAAGATGTAACTGGAGCGAACTTCAAACACGAAATCTAAGCCAAATCTGAATTTTCTGATTTTTCACCAAATAAGTTTTTTTACATTTTGGCGAAATTTCCAGCCATGATTTGAATTTAACACTGAAATTTCTCTGTAGTAGTCTCACCCACATCTCCAAACATTAATTCCAGACACTTTAATGTCTTCAACAATTTTTAACGACTCCTCTAGAGGACGACCTATTGATTCTAATTTCTGAAGATAAGAAAGATACTTTTTTCTTCATTTGTGTGGATCCAAGATATTCTGCCTTTTTTGTTTTTCTAGAAACCTTTAAACTTTGGATTTGCTCCTTTTTCGAAAGGTATATTTGCCCTTACAAAAGCATTACAAACTTCTATTAAAAATGGATTGTTTTCATGCTTCAATGTTGCCTCTGTAACAAAAGTTTGCACTAACAAATGTGACAAAGTTTCTTTTCTTTCTCTAGCTTTGTCACTATGAGAAGTAGATGGTGCTAGACCACTTGAAAGTTTTGAAAACATTTAATTTGCATATATAAATTCAAATCGTATGGAGCTACATATTTCTTAAAATGTGTATTAGAATTGTGCTACAAATTAACATATTTAGAAACAAATTTTTCTCAAATCTTGACGCAAATTCATGTCATATTTAATTTAAGACAAGTGTACTTTACTAACACGTATTTAGCTGAACGTTCAGGTTCAAAGTATCTGGACAGAAATTATATTGGTTGGAATATGAGATTTGGTCGTAGAAATCAGGTTGAGTACGTTCAGGTTCAAACTATCTAGGCAGAAATTATATAGGTTCGAATTTGAGATTTGGTCGTAGAAATCAGGTTGAGTACGTACAACTTGTTTTGTCGTACTACTTCCTCTTGTTGATTAAATTTTTATTTTTACAGACAGCGATGGTACTAGTATTTCAATCGAAATTAAAAGAAAACAAATTAAATACTCCATGATTTACAATTTTTTCAATAACATTAAAAATAATGGAAGTAAAATACTGAAACTCGAGAAAAATGTTTGGAAGGAATGTGCATACAATAATTTTTTTTAAAAACAATGCGTCAAACAGTTTCTGCAAAACAATTTCCTGAACTTCAGAAACACATTCAAAACTGCTAAAAATATTAATAGTGGTCCGAAAATCATTATTTTCACTTCAATAAAAATGAATGTTTTGTTTTTCGTTTCAAATGTATTTCAATGACATTGTTTTATCCTTTTCTGAGATTCAGAATTTCAAATTATATAATTTCTGAAGCAATATTAGATAAGAGCACTAAACATTTCCACTCGAATACACCATCAGTAGATTGTTTTTAATTGATCAATTTTTACAACGTACTCTTCTTACTTCTTTATTAAAGCAATTGCAATAAAGAACATTTCCATCCTCCTAACAATCGTTGTTTCCAATCCTTTGAGAAGGGTTGAAGCCTTCGAAGAAGAATTTTATATTTAATTTCACAATTAAGAAACTAATTAATCCTCTGTTGCACGCTAGCACACTGAGGGCCTGCTCATGATTATTTTCCTCCCCCTTTGTCGCTTATCAAATGGTATTAGATAGATAGAAATTTATTCTACAATTGGGTAGATGATGCCTATGGCAGAATGCAAAAATACGAAAGTACAGTTACAATTACAAATAACATAATAATGTATAAAAAATCCATATAAAAAATTGTCTTTGTCCTTTCCTAGATAGGCAGATGGCATTTTCATACCCACACTACAAATGAAAATACATTTATACTAACATATAGAGAAATAAACTTAACCACAAATATACATACATACAAACATACACGCGTAGATACATAGACAGACCAAGGGACACTCGCATACACACCAACCTGCAACTATTCATTCACATCCAGACAAACATGGGTAAACATTTTTACCTAACATCACAGTGTAATAATATATATATTACTTATAATAATTATTGCATTTCTAATACGTAAAACACTCGTTACTAAAAACCAATAAATGTATAAATACCGCTTGTCCGCGCAGCCTGTTGAAAGACGTTTTCGACTAGTGAAACAAACAGAAAGAAATGAAATCACTTCCCTTTCCTTCACTTCACTGCACTGCATATCACTTTATATATTAAGTGTTCAATACTTTTTACTGTAGACTACGCATAATCGCACCTTTCACTTCACTATACATTTTCATCCTATTGACTAATTTCCTACATTTTTTTCTAAAACCTTGCAATAAGCAAGGAAGGGCTCAAAACCTGCCGCAGACAAATCGTTCCAACCTATTATAATTCTGTTTACAAAGGAGAATTTCCCTACGTCCGTTCTTTGTATTCTTGTTATCAAGTCTATTTAAATAATCTGGTGTATCTAGCCTTCCACGAATATCCTGCCATGTGGAGCAACCAACGTAAGAACTGAGTTTTGGTTTCGTGTATCTTCCGTATCCTTTGCGACGTATCATATGGCGTTGATAATTCATTTCGCGATCGTCGCTCCTTGCACGTGCACTCGCGTCGCAAAATCTACGTAATGTACCGTGAATGAAAGTTAAAAAGTGTACAAACACAAAGTGTACACATAACAAAAAGCATCGAAGACAACTGCGTGCTCTAAGGCAGTAGTGTCGAAGTGATCTAGTACCGAAGGGTCGCGGGTTTGAGTCCCGACTCGGGCATGGTTGTATTTATCCTTTCACCCCTTATCATAACCATTTCGTTTCATCTTCATAGTTACCATACCGTTAACTCTAATGGTGGTCGCTAATGACCTTGATGTTGATGCAACCTTAAATAACCACAAAAGAATTGCGTGCTATCAGGATCTGAAATCAATATACTATTTATACAAAATATTTGTCAGTTTTAATTTTCACAAATTACGTAAAGAAATAATAAGAAAGTACTTAATACGCTAGATAAATGTCTAAATATGCGGCATTCATTTATGAAAGGTCCAAACATGCATTATGCATGCATTTCTGAAACAAAAAAACCTATCAAAATATGCAAACATGCATGGAAAAGGTATGTATTTTTTAAACGAGTTTTTCATGAAACATTTACAAAGATTGAAAGGTTATTTTTAAAATATTTATAAGGTTAAATAGATTTTGAGCAGTTTTATTAGCAATATTTTAACCAATTAAAAATATTTAATTGGAATAGGATTTTCTATCCAGGGCATATTTATATTATTTATTTATTTTGAGACATGGGGATTAGTAGGCCTGCAAAATACATACATATATATAAATTTTGACACAATAATTACAATTATGTAAATAGTTTTTCATTATTTTGAATAAATATATGGGAATTCCTATTGAATGTAATTTATATAATAATTCGGAATACCAAACTTTATCGAATTAAAAATTCCAGTAATTGGTGAGAAGTCGAATAATGAGAAAGAAAACCAAATTGGTAATTTTGAATAGCTTGTATTGAGTTAATATAGGGTAATAGACGAGAGTGTAATAGTTTTTCAAAAATTTTAGGTAATGAAGATAAGAGACTAATAGGTCTGTAGTTTAAGAGATGATGAGGATCCTTGCCTGATTTACATATGTGGATAACGTAAGCTAATTTGCATGATTGTGGGAAATGAGAAATTCGAAGCATTGAATTGAATATATTTGTTAGTTTCGATATACTTTTATAAATTAAATTATTTTATCATTTTGTTTTTAATAGTATCATACCCTGATGTTTTGTGAATATTCCATTTTTGCGTTATTATTTGGACTTTTACCGGAGAAATAAATTTTATTTTTGAAGAGACTGAATAAATAAAAATTCCTTTTTAAAATTGGGTTTGGAATAAAAGACTTTTCTAATTGATTTGCAATTAAATTTTATTTTTAAAATCAGTATAGGCAGATATAGTATCGTTGTTTAATACTGGTATAGGGGAAAAAGATTTTGTTAATTTTTTAATTGTTGACAATTGTGATCTGCTATTAGGATGTATTGTATGCAATGTATTTTTGAAATTTCCCTAATTCATATTGTTCTATACGTGATTTGGTAATGCGTGATAACTTGTTGATTTTTCTTTTAATGTCAGGGCGACGAGTTTTTTTTTTTTTGCCAGAATTGTCTTAGGTTATGCCTGTATTTAATAAGATTTAAGATAATTATAGGGAGGACCTAGTATGAATGTACGGTTTAATGCATGTACTAGAGTATTTATATGCATCTAGAACTATTTTAGTGAATTTTTAGATTTCTATTATGATACTAAATCTAATTCTTAGATTTCTATATGTTTGTTGTGAAATATAGAAATTTTTTTTTTAAGGGTTTTAAGGTTTTTTAAGGATTTGAGTTTGTGAAAAGTCTGGAAAATTTTGTGTATTTAATTTTGGAGAAGAAATATTCAAGTTTTGAATTATTAACAAGTATAAATTTGAATTATTAGTTTCATTAGGTTTAAGTAATTCTTAAAATACTGGGCAACCTTTGTAATTAGCTGTGTGATTTCCGAGGCAACAAAAACAAATTGGGGAGGGGGGGTTGATTTTGGAAGAGGATAGTTCGAATAATGATGGTTTTTAGTACATCTTACGCAACGTGGGATTAATCTACAATTGGTTTGTGTACGATTGAATTTTTGGCATCTCTTACATTGAATAGGTTTGTTATTTGATATTTTTGGTTGAGCTTTTCTCAAATTTGAAGATTTTTGAAGCTTCTGAACTTGCAGTAAGTTCTTTTGAGTAAATGTCTATAGGTTCACGCTTTTTATTGAATAATCTGTATACCTTTTGAACTGGATAGTTACGTTTTACTAATTCATTGAAAATACATATGAAAATTTGAGTAAATAATAGATACTATATTTCTTAATAAAACTGGGATTGTTTTAATAGTAGTGTCACGATAAGAGTAATATTGTATGTTGTTTGTATCACAAAATGTTTTATATTTTTAAAATCTTCAATTGTTTGAAATTAATTTTAATTATTCTTAATAGTTTTTGTTGTGAAATCATTTTCAACAATATTTTTTATATATCGAAGAAAATTACATAAGATGTAAACGTTTGAAACAATTATTGGCGGCATGGAAACTGTTGGAAGTTCTTCATGAATATCTTTTAGTTGTGCTAATAGTCCATATTTATTTTGTAGTGGAATTCTAGTTGTCGTGTTGTAATTAAAAACTGTAGATCTTTTTCCTGGTTGTTGTAATAAGTAATGTGGCGGCACTTTCGAATCGACGGAATTATTGAAATGTGATTATGACATTTTGAGAAACAACGGTCACTGAATGCAGCCTTTGTAAGACGCCACTCGTCCGGGGGACTTCCCTTCTCGGCGACCCGCGGAAAATTTACGACAGGCAGCTGCCTGCCTGGCCCTCGGCGCGATCCTCGCCACCCCGGCGCCGGGGTGGCGATAAACAAACCCGATAGTCAAACAGGAGATGGGCGAAAAACTTAATAAAATAGGACAGAAACTCCACTCCGAAGTTTCCCAAATAAACGACAAATTCGTTCAGATAGGTAGTGTAAGTGAGGATAACATCAGGGAAAGGGAAAAGAAACTGAAAGAAGAAATAGATCGCAGTGTAGTTGAGCTAGTTAAAGGGGAAATTGAGAAAGAACGAGAAAATAACCCCAGCCCGACTTCGAGTGGATCAGGCCTCCGCTTCTCGTGGGCGCCGCCTCAAAGCTTGTATTTTTCTGGGAAATACGAAGAAAATCCTAGGGTTTTCCTAGATAGGGCGGAAAATTACATGAACCTCACAAATGCAGTACCTCCTCACCTGAAGACAAAATTTATGCAAGAGCTTTTGCGTGGAAATGCGGCCCATTGGTTAACGGCTTTGACCCCTTTTCCACGAAATTACGAAGAATTCCGTACGAAATTTTGAATCGTTATTGGGGAGAACAGAGGAGGTACGAATTTGAACGTGATATTCTTGAATCACGCTGGGAAAACCGAAATGGCCAGTCATATCTAGACTATGCCATGGAGAAAATCTCCGCTATTAAGTTGTGTGATCCGCTGGCGAATGATCGCAAAGTAATATGGCTGCTTACCGCTCATTTTCCCACGTATGTTCAGAATCTTGTTAATAGCGTGGGATGTCACGACTTGGACCGTTTTCAGGAATTGCTTGCGCAATTCGATAGGACGCGTAACAATTATCACGAAGAGAATCGCGGCAGAGATTACAATCAAGGAAGACCGCCGTGGCACCGTGATAATAGAAATCAAGGAAACGGCGCGAACGATCGTCGGCCGCCACCCAATGCACATGAGAATCAGGGAAGTTTAAATGAAAGGAACGGACAGCAGAATTCGTCTAGGTTTCAGTTCGTCAGTTCGACAAACTGAATCCGTCTGAGCTGTCTGGGTATCTGGGCTACGGACGAATTTGTTCAGAGATACCTTTTTTCGAAGTTGTGTCGGTAAACTATGCCTTCTTCGACCTTAATGATGACGAAAATACAACTGTCAAAGAACGTGCGAGAAAATGCCCTGTTATTGAGTTCCTCATAGGAAATATTTGCGTCCAGGCCTTAATTGATACTGGGAGCGAGATTAGCGCAGTGTCAAAGAAATTATATTCCCGACTTATAAGCGAGCGTATTCCTGTACCGACTCTGCCCACGGCAAAATGTTATGTTGTAGGGATAGGAAGAAGACGTAGCAAGCCAATTTCAATGCAGGCTTTGATTTCGATTAAAATAAGGGAAATTTTGTTTGATGTGCCTTGCTTAGTGATTGATGATCTTAACCGCGATATTATCCTAGGGGTTGATTTTTTGAGAGAAAACGGTGGAATTGTAGATTTTTCAAAAGATATTGTGAGCTTCGGTGACGGTAAAGAAATTGTTATTGGGGATGATGGGGAAGATAGGATAGATCTTAGCATTTCATGCGTATCCTGGGACTTGGGGGGTGGGGGGAATGATGTGAACGGGGTTCTCTGCCAATATGTGCAGAAATGTGAAGTTTTGAATTATTATGAACGCTCCCAGCTGCAGAAAGTGCTACTAACTTACGTAGATGTTTTCAGGCGCCCCATTCATCCAGTTAAAGATTTTTATTTTCGAATCAGCGTTACCGACGACTCGCCATTCAAACTGAGAAATTATCCCATCCCACAATCTCTAAGGGAGGAGGTGGATCATACAATTAAGAATATGATTGCTGAAGGCATCATCGAGAGGTCAGTGACTGCGTATTTGAATCCTATTGTTGTTGTTAAAAAGAAGGACGGAGGGGTCAGGATATGTTTGGACGCTCGGAGGATAAATGAAGTTACCATTCCGGAAAACGAAGCGCCGCAAAATCTTGACGAAATTCTTTGGAAATTTAATCAAACTAAAATTTTTTCAGCTTTGGACTTTTCTAACTCTTATTGGCAAATTGCTATACACCCTGACGACAAGAAATTTACTGGATTCCTATACAACGGCCTCACCTATGTTTGGAAACGGATGCCTTTCGGTTTAAAGAATAGCGGTGCAGCTTTCATTCGGTGCCTGGACGAGAAATTGGGTGATGAAATCAAACGATTTGTCACACCTTACATTGATGACATCGTGATCTCGTCTCAGAATTTTCAAGAACATCTTTGCCATCTAGAACAGTTATTAGAATGTCTTTCCTCCAATCACATGAGATTAAATTTAACCAAGTCGCAATTTTGCACACAAGAGATTTCGTTCTTAGGTTATCATGTCAACACAGAAGGTGTTCAGATTAATCAAGATAAAGTCAGAACAATCGACCAAATTTCACGCCCGCTTAACCCTAAACAATTAAAAGGATTTTTAGGTATGTGTGTTTACCAATCACGATTTATTCCGGGATATGGGATACTTACGGCCTCATTGGTCAATTTATTAAGAAAGGGAACAAAATGGCAGTGGACCGAGGAACATGAACGGGCTTTTAATCAGATTAAAGCAGCGTTTCGTAACGCTATTATGATGAATCATCCAAATTTTAACAAGCCGTTCTATCTCCAAACGGACAGTTCAAATGTAGGCATTGGTTGTGTGCTAACACAAACAGATGACGAAGATTCAGGGCATAAAATCGTTGCGGTCGCCAGTAGAGTACTTAGACTCAATGAACAAAAATTTTCTGTAACCGGAAAGGAAGCGCTATCAATAATTTGGGCACTTCAAAAGATGTTAGGATACTTAGCCGGAAAAAAATTTTATATAGTGACTGATCACAAAGCTTTAATTTTTTTAAAACGGTGTCACTGCACGAATGCGAGGTTGTTACGGTGGGTGCTTTGGCTACAACAATTTGATTTCGAAATTCTACATTGCCGAGGGATAAACAACCCTATCGCTGATTTTCTGAGCAGGTTGCCTTATGCGTCGAATCACCTAACCCAGAACGACACCATATTTTATATGAATGCCATCAGCCTAGATGTAAATCCCATTCCTGAAATGCAACCTCGTACTCTTCAGAGATTGCAGGAACAGGACGACATCATTGGCAGAGCCAAATCATTTCTTCAAGACTCGCTTGATCAGAATGATCCTCTATTTGAGAAATTCAGCCAAAATCCGGGCCTAGTCAAAATTTCGAACAATTTAGTAATGTTTAGAACAAAACAACAACCGGACGAATACCGAGTATGGATACCTGCTGAGATCACAGATAAATTGATACTTTATGTGCATCAAAAACATGGACATTTCGGCAGCAACAAAATTTTGAAGGTTTTGTTGACGTTCGCCTATTGGAAAAACATGGCAAGGCAGACTAGGACCACTATTTCAAAATGTGTGACTTGTCAGATGACAAAATTTCCTAACCGACACTACGACGGACCAATGAAACATGTGATCCCTTCCGCCCCTAATGAACTTGCCTGCCTGGATTTATATGGGCCTTTACCCACCGCTAGGTACGGGTATAAGCACATCCTTGTAATAATTGACGCTTTTTCAAAATTTACGCAGCTCTATCCCATTACTAGACCAACTGCGCAAAACTGCCTCAGGCGACTGACTCGCGATTTTTTTCAAACTGCCGGAACATATCGTAAAGTTTTGAGTGATCACGCTACCCAATTCACAGGAACGCTATGGAAACGAACTTTGGAAGGTGAAGGGATTTCTGTCATTTTTTCTTCTGTTCGGCATCCCCAATCTAACCCAAGCGAAAGAGTGATGAGAGAAATCTCGCGTTTTTTTCGAGTTTATGTCTCTCAGAACCACAAAGAATGGCCTCAGCTGATAAAGAACATTAATGAATGGATCAATGCGGTTGAACACGACTCTACCGGCATGACGCCGTATGAGGCCCATTTTGGAAAGAAGTCCAAACATTTATTCCCTTTGTTAGCAAGGTTATCAGGACTACCCATACCAAACTACGAAAATCGATGTAGGATCGTTTTAGAGAACCTCACAAAGAATGCCAAGAAAAGAGAGGCATTAGTTAAAAAACCGTATCAGTTTCAAATAGGTGATAAGGTGTTAGTTCGAACCCCTCGCATGAGCGACCAGCCCGCTGGACTCTTTCACAAGTTCTTCCCGTTGTTTACTGGACCATTTATCGTTGAAGCCATCCCACACCCGAATGTATGCCGCCTTAAAGACGAAAACAACCTCCCAGCAGGAAAGTTTAATTTTTTCAATTTGAGACCATTTATAGAGTGAATGAATCAGCGGCATATTTACTTATCTCTGACCATAATTCGCCAGTATCCTAGGCTCTTCCGGGATAGTTTGCGAACAATGTATTGTTTTAGTAGTAGATTAGTTTAATTAATATTTAGCTCATAGCCTCCGTAGTGTAATACCATGGGTTTTGCGTAAAGCAGGTACTAGACCAGATTAGCTAGAGAGTTTTAATTTAATTAGTGTTCACAATTTCTTTTAAACTGATTATCTTTGTGCCACCACTAATTTTTGCATGACGAGAAAAATCTTGCCTTATACAAGTAATTAAAAGACGCACTTTTTCTCTCTACTCGGAGGGGAAGGCTGATGTGGCGGCACTTTCGAATCGACGGAATTATTGAAATGTGATTATGACATTTTGAGAAACAACGGTCACTGAATGCAGCCTTTGTAAGACGCCACTCGTCCGGGGGACTTCCCTTCTCGGCGACCCGCGGAAAATTTACGACAGGCAGCTGCCTGCCTGGCCCTCGGCGCGATCCTCGCCACCCCGGCGCCGGGGTGGCGATAAACAAACCCCCTGACCTGCGCTCGTCCCAGAGAGGGTGCCTCTTAGCCGATGTTTATCATTAGGAATAACTTCAAAATTACAAACTCTGACAGATTCCTCACACGTGCACGCACCCAGCGTGAGAGAGAGAGACAGAACATTTTAATCTAGTGGAAATTTCCAGAGATCCTCGCATGGTGATTGGGCGAGAGAAATTTAGAACGTAGTATACTTTGACCAATTAGAATTATAGGAACATGGGGAGGGAGCGTTTTTCTTAAGAAGGGGTAACTCGGGGAGGGGGGAGGCGAGCTCTGCGGCGCTGCGCGAAGACGCGAAGAAGGAGATTGGAAAAAGACGTCAAAGTGTTAGGACGTATTGTGGTAGAAAAGAGCACCACGGGTCGCGAAGTGGACCGGTGTTCTGGGAATGGGGCTGACCGCCGAGGCGATTGCTGTGCGTAAGATTGCTTAAGGGACAGTAGCAGATCTTATCCAACCGCGGTGAACAACTGTGAGCGTTCACGAACATTAATCCGACGCAATCGCGAAGCGTTACACATTTGTGTATCGGGGCCAGTCACCCACATGTGTTTGCGGCCCTCTGCTTCTGTCTGGGCCGGGCCAATATGTCACGCGAAGTATCTCGTGAATGAGCGGAGGAGACGGTCGACTCAAGACGGCGGGGCTACCGTTGACCTGCCCAGGAAACTTCGCCCCATCAGCTGTCTCCAGACGCCCTAGAGAGGGGCCATTGACCTGCCTGCCGACCCTTCCAGCAGCCTGCGAGAGATCAACTCGCAATCACTAAATTGTGTATGCCCTAGACCCACGCAATTGGGTATATAACCAAGAGATTGCTCTTCAAGCAGACTTGTAACATTTTTTAAATTTTTCTTTTATTTGCGTTAATGTCAGCGAGGCCGCGCATGGCCCAAATTATGTTTAATTTTAAGAATTTAACAAGTTGAGCTCAACGGGTAGGGTGATAGTAATTTCTTCACCCAGTTTCTTTCTTTTGTCATGTAACTTCCCTGGTTTTGGACCAGAAATAAACCTATCGTTAAATTCTGAATTATTTTTTGCAACATCCTTCCTCCTCCACGCATTCTCAATTTATAGAACTTGAAAAGCCCAACCGATCGAGCTCTGCCGGTGACAGTAAGAACCTTCTCTTTTTCTTGTTTTTGACTCACTTTTGGATTGATGTGTTGATGATAGGTGGTTGATGAGGAATGTGAGTTTGACAATTTGACAAAGTAGTTGCGGTGGGATTGGGGTCTATAAATTCATTGTGTTGAGGTATATGAGTTGAAGTATTCGACAAGTTATTTGCTTGATCTTGAGGCAAAGGCAATGATGAATCATTTGTTACAGAAGTTGTGGAAAGTCCATAGTTGTTATAAAAATACAAGCTGGGAATTTTTGAGATATCATTTGTAGATTGAACAATTTGGTTATTTTGGTGTCGAACAATTTCTTCAGTAATCATTGCCGAATCTTGAATTTCGGCATTCTGTTGAATACAAGCATCATCTTGAAACCTGCCCACGAAGTAATGCTAGTAACATTATGTGAGCTGGTTGTTCGAAAAGGCATATTATTATTCTCACTGAAGAGGATCGGGGGCCAAAGCGGGTGGAAGCGAAAATAAGAGACTCTCGCAAGCAAGTCTCTCTTAGCCTCCCCATCTCAACTCCTCTCTCTTCTTCACGTGGTAGGCCCTGTTCCGTCCAGTAACCCATTCCAAGGTTGTGGTATCCAATCCCTTCGACGGGATGGGTCCACAAACAAACGAGAGATGGGAGTTCTAGTAAATTTGCTAGAATGGTGGGTAGCGACCATGCTGGCACGAGTCAGCCAGTTAAAGCCCATGTCTGGGGTAACAAAGGCAAAGACCCTAACGGCAGAAATGGCGGATGGGGAAACCCTATGGTCTGGGGTAAAGTGCATAGCTAGGTAGGATGCCTGTGCTGAAGATATCAGCCCTGTCAGGCATCGCATTCCACGAGACGCTGGTAACGTTTCTGGAATTAATTTATATAATCGTTTGTTCGATGGAAAGATGCTGGACTCACATTTTGATAGCGATATGGCTAAGAAGAAAGGTAAACGAAATGGGATTACTGATAATTTAAATATAATGACGTGGAATGTTCGAGGTCTGCATACAAAAGAAGAAGAAATAATAGAAGTTATGATCAGAAAGAAAATATTGAAGTACTATCTGAAAGAAAAAAGAACCTTCGTGGAACCTCAGATATTATATAAAAATATAGAAGAGGCATCAAAATATAGGCAGAGGATCTTGTAGAAGCCGTAAAAGAAAAGAATAATGCCTACAAGAAAATACTTCACACTCCCTCAGAGGAAATCAAATCTTTTTATGAAAGAAAATGTGCAAAAGCAAAGGAAAAGATTAGAGAAGCTTATAGGCAAAGCTGGGATCATTACATCATTTGTATTGAAGATGATGCACATGGACGACAAGAATATGCATACCGTACAAAGGGTTGAAACATCTTAATAAAGAAAAGACAGACACAGCACTTATAAATGTTATCAGAGAACAAGATTGGTTGTAGTACTATAAAGAACTATGGTGTGATATAGGGGGAAAAGAGACATCCAAGAAAATTACACCAAAAACTACAGATCCTATGAGTATTGCTACGATTCTAGGTGGTGAATTAAAACTCTGGTATTATTTTAACAAAAACGTTTATTTTGTTTCGTAACACGATCACTGTAAACACTTGATTATTCTTTATACGTCACACTTCTCTTGATTATGTATTTACACTACACTTCTTTTGATTATTTATTTACACTGTTCACTTCTCTTACACTGTCTCACAGTCCTACGCACTAGCCACAGTCCGATGTACTGGTCACACTCCACTGCACTAACCACAGTTCGATGCACTGACCACGGTTCATGTCACTGAGCACAATCACTGCACTGCTATTCACCGCGATGCACGCACATCACAGCTCAGCTTCCACTTCGGACTTACGACTGATTCGCGGTCGCCGGCCGCCGCGTATTTATACTCGGCGGGTGCCGTCGAGAACCTTCACAGCTCAGCTTCAGCTTCAGAAGTTTCAAATTGGTTTTGTAATAACAAATTAATAGTTAACGAAGGAAAAACTGTCTCAATGCAATTTTGCGCTTCAACTCGGCAGTCGTATGCTCCATTGAAAATGAACAATATGCAATTAGCTGATGTTAAGGTAACCAAATTTCTAGGTCTCTCAATTCAATCAAACCTCAAATGGAATGTACATATAACAGAATTAAACACTAAATTAAGCTCATTATGTTATGCATTTAGAATTCTTTCTAATTCTGTCAGCCTTCATGCAGCCCGTTGCGTGTATTTTGCCAATGTACATTCCCGCCTGAGATATGGCATAATATTCTGGGGAAGCTCATCCTTTAGTTCCCAGACATTTAGATTGCAAAAGAAAATTATCCGAATAATGAAAAAATCCCATCCACGTGATCCGTGCAAGCCTATTTTCATTGAGCTCGGAATTTTACCATTGCCTTGCCTATTTATTTATGAGTCCGTAGTATTTGTCAAAACTGACTTACTTAACGGTGGGAACTTATTTTCATGTAATACTGATATTTATAGTTACAACACTCGACATAGAAATCATGTTCATCAAGTGTCAGTATCAACAGCTCACTACAAGAAATCCACATACAATACGTGTACGTTACTTTACAACTCATTGCCAGATGAAATTAAACAATTAAAATTGGTACACAAATTTAAGTTAAAAGTAAAATCTTTTCTGCTGCAAAACTGTTTCTATACAATTAGAGACTATACTGATCGTCAAAAAGAAAAAAAATGTTTACTTTAACAAAAACAAGATTAAGTATAATGAATTAGTCTACATTTGCATTATATAATTAAAAAAAACTCAATATGCCTGTAACAAATAATGTACTTCCGGGTCAATGACCCCCATCTCGATCGGGTTTTTGTCCAGTTTCCCTGATCCATGGAGCAAATGCTGAGATGGCCCCTTGATTTGCTTCTGGACGTAAATGTAGCTTCACTATGCGCACGTTTAGTTGAACTTTCCTTTTGCTTGTAGTGGTAGTAGAGCTTAGGGTGAGTTTCTATTTTGTTAACAATACAGAAAAATCAAATCTGTTTGTTCCTTTACTGTTAAAAATATTTTTTCTGTAATTTTGCAACGAAAATATCTAGTTTTTGAAATGTTAATCCCTCGCTTTTTAAAATTTGTTATTATTACTATGATTTTTCATCTTTCAACTATTAATAGTTAAATTGTTGGGAAGGGATTCTGAAACTCAAGAAAGCGTGCGCAGATGATTTTCTCCCCCATACGTCACATACAGTTTTTTACTGTTTTTGACTAAATAAATAAATAAATAAATAAAATAAATTCCTTCTGGACTTTGCGATACGCCCAGAACCCTCTAGCTAGTTCGAGGGCTGCCGGCCGAAGACACCAATCCGCGCATACAGGTAGTTCGTGGTGATGCCGACATATGACGTAATATTCTTTACAGTATGAAAGAATTAGAATGTGCGTTGAAAATGAATAGAAAGTGGAAAGCTGCAGGAATGGACAATATGAATATTGAATTATTGAGATGTGAAGGCTCTGCTTTGATATCGAGACTACTGTACTTCATTAATCTATGCTGGAACTATTGTCAAATACCAGAAGGGTGGAAGGTGGCAATTGTAAAACCCATTTATAAAAGAGGTGATAGATCAGTCCGTGAAAATTATATAGGAATAAGTTTGCTAACTGGATTACTCTCTGAAAGACTAAAACCAATATCAGACACCATCATCAGAGTGTACCACAAAACGGATTTAGAAAAGGTCGATCTTCAGATAGCGTATTTATACTCCAAATACTAATAAGAAGAAGAGGAGAGTACAATCTTGAAAGTCACATAGCCTTTATTGATTATGTGAAAGCGTTTGACAAAGTTAAACGACCACTACAGTAGAAAATGTTAATAAAAAAGGGGATACCTTACCATTTCATCCAAGTAATTAAAAGCCTGCATGCTGGTACAAGAATACATATCGACACTGGATTCAAAATCGGTAAAACATTTCAGAATATAAACCTTGAAATACGACAGGGTTGTAGCTTATCAGCAATTCTGTTTAATCTATACATAGATGAAATGCTGAATGAATGGAACTATTATGCCTCTTGTGGTATTGAGAATGCAGAAAATTGTTTTATAAATACAATCTTATAAGCAGACGATCAAGTTCTGATTGCTGAAAAAGAAGATGAACTTCAGCTCAATATCTACAAGCTCAGCAAATTAGCTAGATATTATAACTTGAAACATTCACATCAAAAACCCACATTATGGCATATTGCGGGAAGGAACCAGTGAGATCTAAGATAGTGGTAGAAAACCAGGTTCGGAATCAAGTAACTAATTTTAATTATCTAGGAAACGATGTATTGTGCAACTACGACAGAGACATAGAGAAGAAACTCTCGTGGTTCCAGCTAATGTGTGGAACCGTAAGAAGAAACCTTGGTAAGAACACCCGAAAAGACACACAGTTAAAATTCTATAAGACAATGTCAATACCATGCTATATAGTAGCGAATGCTGGCTATTGAAACCAAGAGAAATGAGCACAATACAGGCTCAAGAGATGAAGTTTCTGTGGGCAGTAAAAGGTTGTATGAAAACTAATCACGAAAGGAATGAAGATACCCGAAGAGAGCTAAAACTTGTATCAGTCCTCAATCAAATCCACAAGTATAAAAGAAATTGGACCCAACATCAAAATAGAATGGAAGTGCAACGACTTCCTCAAAAGGCATGGAAATATCGACCTGTTGGAAAACGAGATCCCGGGAGGTCAAGGAAACGGTGGACCATTGAACCGGAACAGCCCGTTAGAGCTAGACCTTGAAGATGATAGTGATGATGATGATTATGATGATGAAGGGGATCGCGGCATCGAAATTAATTGATTTATTTGTTTGATTATCAATTGGTAATCCGATTCAGTGCTATATTAATACATCAGATTAAGATAAGTCACTTCAAACAGTAAAGTTGAGGAGAATTTTTTTATAACATGTCACCATACACAAGGCCTCCTGAGAATAGTCCCATTTTCAGGCATTGCTCCTTTTTTTATTGCAAAAAAATTCAAAACTACAAAATTGAAGATAGAAATTTTGGTCTATTGTACAAAATCAGCTCTTTTAGAATGTCAAGTATAATTTTGTGTAAAAGTTAGGATTTTCATGTAATTCCATTTTTAAATTAATGAAACATACATGGGCAACCCGCCAATTATAGACTACAAGAAAAAAAATTGGAGAAAAATTGAAATAATTCATGTTATTTTAATTAGAATTTACTATTCAAAATCCCATTATCCATTTGATTTTGTATTTTCGTTCCTTATTATATCCTGCACTTCGTGAACGTTATTTGAGAAGTGTTTCTGGCTATCGAAATAAACGCAGGTGTGCGTCACAGCCACGTCGTTTGACTTGGCTGGATGTGGATTATATTATCATTATTTCTAATACTTAACACAAAAGAAAAATTGAAAAAATTCAAAACTAAAAAATTGAAGATGTATATTTTTGCCCCGAGAAAGTCTGTTCTAAAAATCTTTCGGAAGAACTTTTAAACATTTAATGCACTATTTTATAAATATGTCATTTTTATGCTTCAACATGCACGTCTTGTGATACGACAACACTTGAATCTTGTACAATCATGACAATTTTATTCTATGTTTAATCTTTCTCAATAAGACAAAACCACAGATTACGCAATACGACGCAACACCCTTGCCTCGACGCCACTCACAGATTCTCAGAACGGTTGCCTACACCCCCGGGTCTTGGAATTAATTACCCAATGGAATCAAATCAATATATTAGCTTTACAAGTCTTACCAAAATTCTCTGTGTTCAATCTTTTAGCTACGGATAATTTTTTCTTCTGCACTCCGTGCGGACTTCTTTAAGCAGACGAAATTTGCTTGACCCCAGTGGATGTTTAACTGCGACGACTATCTACAGATACCCTCAAAGTGTTGAAAGTCCTTGTTAATAGAGATTTAAAGAAGATTAAGGGAGTATCAAATTTTCCTGTGCAAAATTAAGTACTGATATTATTTTTTGCATTGATTCTGACCAAAAAGTTTTTCAATTTATTTTCATTTTTTACCCCATCCACCCCGCCTGCACAACGTACGATGATTTCCGCATTTGAGGTTGAAATTTGTGTGCTTTTATACCCAGAATATTCCAAAAAATCTACTTGCAAAGAGATAACTTACATAATACAGTATAAAAACTAATTGCAACTTTGGAATTTGAAGATATTATATTCTTTTTTTAAAATATTAAAAGTATTGTCTACTACTTGAAATAATTATGCTGTTTATACTATGAAATATACTTACTGTCTACAAATACGCCGTTTGAATATTGGAGACCAGTGTGTTCACATTGGAGGTTTAGAGCGAGTGTTTCTTTGGAGATATGCGAAATGATGTGGCTTTAATGTTATAAAATGGTGCCAAAAATTAGTTTTTGCGAAAAGAGTGTGAATGACCGAAGCGTCATTTTAAAATACAAGTTTAGCCAATAACATACTAAGGGGAGTTTTCAATTTTATTAATTTCAGATGGAGAACTTAATCATTAAAGTACTTTCTTATACAAGTTAATTGGGAATTATGCGGTGAATGGACTGAAGGTTGTTTATAATGAACGCGAGGGCTGCAGGCCCAAGCCTCGCCATGGCTTTGATCCGGGCGTGCGAAGCAAAAAATCTTGCCTTTTAAGTAATTTGACATTACAATGTTTCGGGAACAAGTAATTTGGCATTATAATGTGGCGGGAACACAGCGTTTGCGAAGACATTTCACTGTGGCAGAATGAACAGAAAGCGAAGAGACCGAATCCTTCTCGGCGTGACTCGTTGTTTTAGTGAACCATTCCCTAAACTACGAATTAACCGAAAATGCATTCAATTGTTGAATTTATGTTGATACATTAGCTTTAAAAGAATTAGTTTCCGCACCTAATGCTCTACGATTTGTATTTTTGCAAGTGATGACTTATATAAGTGAATATGGGCAGCAATCGCGGTATTATAATAGAGTGCGTCAAGAAAGTCCTCTGCACCGAGTCATATCAGGGACTCCAAATAAATTTGCACTAATGTTCATAGCAATCAGATCACTGGGAATCAAGCGAAAGGGACAAAACTTCCAGCATCTTTTATGATTGTGGATAGCAAGTAATTTACCTCTTCATTTGTTACAAGCTGCAGCTCGTGGTACCAACGTAATTTCTATTGCTAGCACACACAAGCCACTGATGCCTCTACGGGGAGACTTTACTGGCGAACTATAACTCGTAGCGGTTACTAAGTACGTTCTGTTGTTGCCACTAATTATTTAAAGGGATGGATCTTATTGTCGTGTTTTTATTTCCTTGTGATACGCTTGGGGATAATTCGCGGCCCATCAGTATGCAGAGCGTTTATATAGAACTATAGGTTGTAAGCGTGAGCGCATGCGCAGTACCTCTGGAGCAAGTCTGCCTCCTGCTTCAGGCGCAGAGCATCGTGGCCTAATTCGCGGATGCGGCAAATTGTCATCACCAAGCACACCGCGTTGATCGCCACTAGCACCCCACATGGCAGGTAATAGTAGTACACCGCGCCCAGATTTCGACTCTCCTTCATGAGATTGCCTACATCCAAAACCCCAAAGCAATAGTTACGGAAATCATTACAATTATCTTCATTAGGAACACCGTATCATGAACCACAGAATATTTTGAATAACTGAAATTTCTGACGAAATCGACGGACAAAACAATAAGTTGCACTAAAGAAATTAATACAATAAATAAAAATTTAGTCAAAATGGTTTCAGAATTCTCGTGCTTCATATTTTGGGCTCTCAATTTCTTCGGGAACTTGAAGCACATTCAACTTGATATTATCACGTTTGTTCCCTAGTCACAACAAAAAAAAATGTTAATTTAATTTACCCTTAGTCTAGTTTTGGTTACCTTGAAGGTCCCTGTATTGGTCACGGATCTACATAAAGCAGGTTCTTGTTTCGAAGAAGGTGGGCGTGACGTAGCGGAGCTCTTCAGCCTTCCACTGATACTGGTGAGCGGTGATACAGACGGCGGTGAGCACAGCGGGCAGCCCCCACGCGTACAGCAGCACCAGCCGCCACCGCCGCCGCCCGCCGCCGCCGCCCGCCGCCGCCCGCCGCCTCCGCCCTCCCGCGACCGCGCTCCCTGCGGACTCCTGCAAACACCACCCCATCACAATTAGTTGTGTTCTGGGGTTAATACATTTAGCTGATCACCGCGAAACATTTACCCCTGACAATTCCTTTATTAGGCAACACGCTCGACGTTTGTGATTTGAGGGGAAGAACATGAAGGAGGAAGAAATGCCGGGCTATGATGCAAAAAGAGATCATTTATTTCTTGGTTTCATTCAGAACAGAATAAATGTCCCCACGCGTTCAGCAGCACCAGCCACCGCCGCCGCCGCCCTCCACCGCCGTCCTCCCGCGACCGCGCTCCCTGCGGACTCCTGCAAACACCACCTCATCACAATTAGTTGTGTACTGCGGTGGACAATTTTCCCTACGCACCGCAAATCGCTCTTGCCTGGCACTTACTTTATTAGGCAACATTTCTCATGTTTGTGTAAATTTGAACCTCTAATTCGCACCATCTCACACTTGCTCACACTACGTTGAGTGTTGGTTTTATGAATGTAAAAATCGTGAATTTTTGCATGTAGCTAAGAACAGAGCTAGAGAATCGAAGGTGGTAAGTAACCAAAAGCAAAATCTCTGACTGCAACTCAAAAAACGACTGCTCACTTCGGCACTTAACATGAACAGCGTATCAACGTACCGTGTTATGGTACTGTGCTGTCCATTTAGTTTGTCGATTTTTTTTTACTGAATTTTGCTGTGTTACCAAAATGTCTGTTTCTTTGGCAACACAATATTTCCATGAAAGGGAAGCAAAGGGTTTACAATTGGAAGTACTTTCTGAGTCGAATCAACAAATACATGTTATCCTACTAGACTCTAAAACGGCCCGGAGTCACAACGAACCGCGTCACGTTTCGTGTCAAAACTTTCCGACTTGGGGAAAAATCAGATAAGGAAAATTCAAGTTAGAAGCATCCGAGTTAGAAAAATCTTGTATCTTCTCTTAAAATATCGCTTCAGCAAGCACGGCAAAGAAGATACAGATGTGGAATTTTCTAAATCAGTCTAAACGATATTTGGACTTAAATCGTATAGGATTAAACAAGAGTATCTAGCTCAACTGAAACTAAAATATCAAAGGAAAATTCTTGCTTGCTTGAGATTCGAACCTAGGTTTTATGTTCTTTAGTTCTGCAGAGTCCATCATATATGCTAACTACAAGCTTGTGATTTGGAGTTTTCTTTGTTATTGGCTGTGTAAAAATGAAGAAAATATTTTCACAAAAACGTTCGTTATTTCGAGAAATTTCAATAGAGATCATTTGAATTATTCATAGTTACAAATTGCAGTATTTTTTTCATTTTATTTTCTTCTTGTTGGATCATAGACTCTTTAAAGAGATTGAACAATTTTAATAGATCATTTTTTTTTTTCTAACAAATTGAGATCTCCATTGTGTCTCTTAAAAATATTTTAAAATATTATTATTTTTATTCAATGCATAATTAGAAATATTTTAAAAAATGCAGTCGTTTTTGAGAAAATTGTTTTTCATATTTTTTGGAACATAGTTGCTTCTTATTTTAAAAGTATTCGAAAACTATAACCATTCTAAAAAAACTGTACATTATAGACTGAAAGATATAACCCTATTCCACGAAGAACAAATATGTGTTTTAATTTTGAAGGTTTAGGTCAGGACAAAGTTGGTCCTCTGGTCTACCTTGATATGACATGCGGGTTGGCTTTTCTTTTTGTATTATGATTTGATTGACATTTTACAACCGACTGTCACATTGACGTAAACCCTCAGCATGGAGGACTTCGGCGCCGTTAGATCCCGGGGTTTCTAGTCGGCCAACCTACCAGGAACCCACGATGTCATAAATTCGTTTAACCTTCGTGACTTCATGTAGTTAATGAATTCGGCTAGCGACGACGGTTTCACAGTCGTGGTCTTTCAGTATAACCATCCCCACATTTGCATATATGATCGAAGAAAACCATGAAATCCCCAGTCAGAATGGATGGCACAGGGATTGAACCCGGACCTCCCGACTGCGAAGTCAGCGCGTTACGCCCTGAGCAACTTCGCTCGGTAGTTCACACACCAGTACCAGCGACAATTACCAGTTTTCATTAGATAACTAAATTTCGATCGGCGCCCTAGATAAATGCAAAATAGATATTAGATTCGGTAAATAGACCGAAAAAAGTTGTACAAGTACGCTTAGTTAAATTGTTTGAGATGTATCGGTAAGAAATATTGAATCTCAAAGTTGCAAAAATCTTGCAAACATTCTGTACTACAACTATCGTTACCTGGAGTTAAAGAAACAACACAAACAACAACAGAAACAAACGCTGTTTTAAAAAAAAGTATTTCACCACAAACGTTCCTTTGAGACATGGGAACTCTACATACAAAATTTCATCAAAATCTTAGATGCTCGCGTCGGGAGCCCTGACATGACACCCAGTAGAACAATAACTAGTATGAGAAAATAGCTGCTATTCTGTAGCGTCACTAATTATTTACGTGATATAGAGAAAGCACTGTAATATAACAGCAAAAATTAAGATTTTTTCGACGGAAAAACTGGTTATGAGTTTCCCTGATTCCAAAAAAGTAGATAATTCTTGTTCCTTTATGTAGTAAATTTTTTCCACTAGCACGTTACATATTCAGAATCCACGTTTTGTGTGTCCTTGTTACAGAAAATTTTCTTTAAGGTAAACTTCAATCCATCCGTCCATCTATGAACAACGCTAGTAGCTAAACCATATGATTTTTACCAAAAGTGATATTCCCCGGTCGACGTGGTGATATCGTGGATCCTTGAATATGTAACGGATATTGTGATTTTGAGGTACTTTACAAGAAATTTTCAGGAAATTTTTAACATTTTCTAAAAAATGGCTCTAATGTTTCTTAAAAGTAGATAATTATTGTTTCTTAATATAGTAAATTATTTCCTCTAGCACGTTGCATAGTCAGAATCCATGTTTTGTGTGTACTTATTACAGAAAATTTTCTTTAAGGTCAATCCGTCAGTTCGGCTGTGAAGAACGCTATTGGCTAAACCAGAAAGTGGATTTTTATCAAAATTGAAATTTCCCGGTCGATTAGGTTGATGTCATGGACCGTTAAATATGTAAAGAATCTTTTGACTTTGAAGTACTTTACAAGAAATGTTAAGGGCATTTTCAACATTTTCTCAAAAATAGCTCAAATGTGTCTTAATTCTTTTCTCAGATAGTCCAAAGTACGTTGAATTCCGTGAATCTTTGAAAACTTCAAAAGTTTTAATTTTGTTCGGTAACTTCTTATAACTTCAATACTTAAGTTAAAGTTACATCTTTAAATGAGGATATTTCAATTTTTTCAATACAAGAGTAGTTTTGCGTAATTTTGTGTGAAATAAAGGAAATTTTAAAAACAAGTTATTTTTTAAATTTTGAAACGGGAGGATTTTTTAAAATATTGCAATGAACGCTTATAAAAATGGCGTAGTATTGCTTTTCGTTGTTTTCTGCAAATTTTTGAAAGTTGCAAAAGTTACAAATACTGTGAAAAAGTTTGGGCTGTTGCAGAACAATTAGTTTCATTTCAAAACCAAATGGAATACTTACAATTATTATAAAGCATGAGAGAAATGGGAGTTTCATTTTAAAATCTTATTTAAACTAACTCACCTAAAGCCCTATGCCATGTTGGCAGAGATAACGTTCAGCCAGAAGGCGGCGGCCACAAGGAAGTAGTAGATGACGTACGCTGTGAAAAGCTAAGCGGACATCTGTCTATCATACTCATTGTCAATTAACATTCACAATAGACCTACATTTATTACTTTAGCAGTTGATCTCTGAAAATACATTATACAGTTCTAAATCTAGGGCACGTGCTTCCCCACATAATGATTACGAAAAATTATAATACTGCAATTTCTGCCCGTATTTACACATCGCAGCCACCAGTTGTCAAACTCATTACAATCGTGTATTAGGCGACAATGCAAACCTCTGTTCCATAATCCATTAACACCATTTAACAGTGAGAAGTGAAACGGATAATTTTAAACTGCTGCGTCGCAGCGTTCTAATGTTGCATTGCAATGTGATACCTCCTGAAATGTAGCAAAAGAAGTGAGAGAAATTCCAATTTAAAAATTTGCAAAATTATGCCTAAATACTCATGTTTTAAAAAATGTACGTGACCTTTTTTAAAGAACTTTTTTGAACAGATTTCATTAAAAATCTCTCATCAACACTGTACTTTTGCAATTTTGGAAAGCACAGACTTCGCCGATTATGGGATCAGGGTTCCTTTCTTTATCGTTTTTGCCACATATGAGTAAACTATTTAATGAAAAAAATTGAAGTCGCTTTTTTAAGAAAATGCTTTTTTTTTTATAAATTACATGAACTTCAAGTAGAAATTACGCGAAAACTACTAGCTATTTTTGCAAAAAAAAATGACAGGCAATTTTTTTTAGTATACGTACGTATATACGGAGTAATATACGTAGTATAGAGAAAGTTATGTAATGCTGTGCAAAAAACGGGCGGATCTTTGGCGGAAAAAATTCATTGCCGGGCTCTGGTGGCAAAAAAGTGCATAAAACCTGTTGTAATTAAGAGAAAAAATCATCTAACATGTAGTGTAGCCTGAATCCCTGTTTTGTGAATCCTTGATGCCGAAAAACCAATTGGAAGCAAAACGTCCGTCCGTTGTCTATCTGGCTCTAATTGAAGCTTTGAGATTTTGAAAAACAATTTTTAATATTTGGGGGTACTTTACATTAAACCCTCCAGACATTTTCAAAATTTTCTCAAAAACGGCTCCAATTTTTTTCTTTAAATTTCTTGTAAGAATAGAGTAAAATACGCTTATGAAGGTACATAGGTCCGATTTCCACGGTTAACTCTGAAATTTCGAAAATTGCAAAAGTTTGAATTTTTCGGGCGTCTTCCTACAACTATAAATTTGAAGATAGATATTTTTCCTTCAACTTCTTTTGGGAAACGAATACCCACAATCTCGCATACCGATGAAAATGAGGAGGCAACGGATTTCGCATTCGTGAAAGTTCCACAACTTGGTTGTTTCGAAAGATGCTCGTATTTGCCCGATGGGAAAAACGGAACTTTCACTTCTCGCAAGCGTGTATAAACGAGATAGACACATAGATTCATTTAAAGGCGTTTATATAAAATTATATCTAGGATCAGTTATATCTAGAAGTATAAGGGTACTACAAAACAGGTTAGGATCATAACAATCTCAGCGACGGACACAACAGTAGGGGGAACGTGTTTCCCATTAGACGCATGCCCTTCGTTAATAATCATAACAAACCAATTGATTCCAATTTAGATTTTCCCGATCTCCGTCTCAGTATTTTCTTAGATCAATGGAGAATGATATTTATGAGGATGGGAAATCTGCTCATCGTACGGACATAAGGTTGAGAGTGAGGCCATAATGAGGAAGGAACTAAGGAAGGAAGAATTGCTCGTAATATGTGGCCTGTTGTACAGGGTGCTGCTTTGGCCTGAAAATGATCAGGTATACGTCAGAATTCACCGATCACATTAGTTGACCTACGAACTCTATTGCACATCGGTCAAAATACTTGGCTTAAGGTAGTTTTTTTGCTTAGAATATTACGTTACTGGATATTTACAAAAGAAAATTGAAGAAATACATACTATTAAGCTTTGGCAGAAAAAGAACTTGCTCTTCTACATGCCCTCCCCTTATGAACTTCCTGGATCCGAGGTTGAACACATCTAAATCTCTTTTCATCAAATAGTCTACTCAGCGTGGCACAGCAGAAAATGTCAAATTCAGAGACTGGCGTAGCATAGTGGGGGGGACAGGGGCGGCAAAGTTTCACAATCGATAAACTTGTAAAAATTGGAACCGATTAAATTCATATTTTTGTCACCCTCAGGATTCGAACTGATTAAAATCAGCACGGAATATTTCATTACTTGTTCTGTGACGACTTCTTTAAATAAATATATAGTGATTATTAGGGGGCGGATTTCTATGATTTTGTATATTTGGTCCGTGGCTTCGGGACAAAGCTATGTGAAATTTCTTGACATTTGGTTAGTATTGGGTGTTATGTAGACTAAGATGTTAGTGCATATTTGTACACATTTGGCCGATTTTTCCTGGTGGTGCGTATACGTATAATTACAGACTAAAACGTCTCATTTTTTGCGAAAACCCTTAATATACACGAAACTTATTCCAAGCTCAAAACAAAAGAGACGTGATAGATGAAAAGCGACTTATTGATTCCACCTCTGATGTTTGAAGTATAAATAATTTGAGCTCCTTTTTTGCAATCAGGAAGGAGGAAACAACTGCGAATGGAAGCTCCATCTACTAACCCAATTCTCGGAACTTTTTAAGCTTATTATACCTGAGTAATTGTAGTTTAGTTTAGTTTAGTTAATGCCTTATTTTACGTGGCGAGACTCGGGCCATCAGGCCCGCTCTTCCGTCTAACCACGCAAATTTCGATACGCCCTTTCACCACCTAGCGGAGAAACGAGGTATTATCTTGGGCGACGAAACTGGCGGATCTCAATTTTGCTCAGAGGCTTCTTTTAGGCTTGAGGATCTTTTACATGCAGTAAATCTACTACATGGGACAGCCGGCTTTACTTCCCCTCCGAAGAATGGCGTACGACGGATTTTTTCGCCCTTAAAAATCCGCGACTTCGATAGGGTTAGAACCTGCAAACTCGGGTACAACACTCCGGTACGCTGACCGTTATACCACCGAATCCGTATTTGTATCGCGATTGTCCGCGATTGTACCCTGGCAATACCTTCAATGTGTTCAAAGGAATAAAACAAGGAAAAATGAATTCAAGAAATGTCTGACGAATTTGGTGTTACCTGGGGCGATGCCCCGCTGTTGGGAGATACCTTGATAAGGAAAACCTCACTAGCCGACGGTGGGGCGGCACCGGATCTCGCCATCGAGAGGAGAAGACCACCTCTACCTCCCGAAGATAACATGCACAACACTTACGGAACTAATGATCTGAGCAATTGGCGCGTCCGGAATTACTAACAACGCTAGGGAACAAAAAAAAGTAATACCTCCAGGATGAAAGTAGGTGATTTCAAAGGAAACGATCACGCTCATTTCGAAAATTATTATAAAAAGTTTTTATCACGCAAGGTTCAAAAGATATGAGCATATTTAGAATTTGAAATAAACAAAAGCCTATACTAATATCTGCATTGATACTCCGGTTATATTACTACAAAATTTTATGAGCATGCTTCCTAAGAGGTAAGAACAAGTTAAAATGGAATATGCTTATTCGTGCAATAATATGCAGACATTAAAATGGTTTGTTGGTTTTCTCCACAACATTGGTAGAGCGAATGACAATGATTTCCGTTTCCCATAGAACCACAACCTAAGGTTCGTTGTACACTGGTGAGCAACACACTGGTGACAAAACACTGGTGAGCAACCAATGGTTTGACCTGATCACAAATATGACTGCCAAATTATAAATAATACTATAGTTTTGTATTTGTTTCCCTTTAAAGTTTGGGTGTAAATCTTTCACAAAAGTAACAGCAGTTGTCGGGTTGATTCGCACACTTTCAATGTGAAATGACGATTTACATTTTATCGAACCGATTCAATTCTATATATCATGTGGCAAATTTCACTTTATAAAAAACACAGAACTGTGGTGTATTTGAGACACACGCAAACCAGACATGAACTACACGCGCACTGAAAGTACAGTTCCGCATGACACTGACTCAAAATCTGCCACCCCGACAGTTGGATACTTCTACATTTGCGATAAGGTAAGGGGCTAAAATAATTTCTTGCGGTGACTGATGCACGGTAGGAAATACGATGGTGCACGTGACTTGTTTTCACAATATCCATTAAGACCTGCTCGTAATTGAGCGCGACTAACAGACGCGAGAATAAGACGATAATCTTCGAATAGAGAAGGTAAAAATACCCTAAGGCGTATTTTGTTGATATCTCTTGAAAGTCGCCTAGATGAACTAAACAAGTTCTTTGTTTTTAAATAGATTTTATGAGTATTGATTTGACATATCTTACAATTGCAATTTAAATGTATTTCCATTAAAAAAAAATTGTGACTGATATGACGTTTTATTACGATATTCGTAATCTACGTATTAAATTGAATATGTTGCGCACTCTACCTTCGTGTAGATAAAAATATTGTTCCACAGTTAAATCAATCAGATGGTGTTAGGTAACAGACTTTCCCCAAAAGGAAAAACGAGCTAAAAAGGAAAATAATGCAAAGCCAAAATATGCAGTTCAATGCATTTTCCATCGTAAAATATCAGAATTCCGTATATCATTTTGTGTATTTATGCACACACACACACACACACACACACACACACAGGAGGAGGAGGAAGGAGGCCTTTCGGAAAATCAGTATAGTTTCCGCAGAGCCCGCTCGACTGTTAACGCAGTCCATCTTGTCATTAACACCGCCCGACAAGCAATTGGAGGAAGTAGATGGAAGAGAGGCCCAAAACAGTACTGTGCTGTCGTTACGTTGGATATTAAAAATGCATTCAACTCGGCCAGGTGGAGTAATATTCACCAAGCTCTCTGCAGATTTAATGTGCCAACGTACTTGAGGAAGATTGTGGCCGAGTATCTGAGTAATAGAGCCCTGATTTACAATACAAATAATGGGCCGAAGGTACATAATATCACGGCTGGTGTCCCGCAAGGGTCGGTATTGGGTCCGCTATTATGGAATGTGATATATGACGAGGTCCTTCGGCTTCCCCTTCCAGAAGGCACCAGTATTATTGGTTTCGCGGACGACATTGCTATCGTCGCCGTTGCGAAGTACATTGAGGAAATTGTGTACATTGGCAACGAAGCGATCGCTATTGTTAGTCAGTGGTTGAAGTCCTCAGGGATGCAGTTAGCTGAGCACAAGACTGAGGTTATCCTAGTCACTAGTAGGAGAAAGAGAGAAACCATCACTCAAAGTCGGAGACCACTGTATTGCATCACGGCCGTCGATCAAATATCTTGGTCTCATGATTGACGCCCGTCTGACATTTGCTGACCACCTGAAGTACGCCAGCAATAAAGCTGCGGTAATTAATGCAGCACTGTCAAGACTAATGCCCAACATAGGGCCCTGTCAGGAGAAACGGAAGCTTCTGGCCTTGGTTGTGAGGTCCGTCTTGCTCTATGGAGCCCCAGTGTGGGCCAACTCCACGCCGATAAATAGTTACATCCGAGGGATGACGTCAGTGTACAGGTTATCAGCATTGCGGGTAGCTTGTGCATTCCGCACTGTGTCAAACGATGCAGTGTGCGTCATTGCGGGGATGCCTCCTGTCGATATCTTGGCGCAGGAGAGACGGAGGCGATATCACAAAGAAGAGGAGAACCCAGACTGCTCGGCAACACTGCTCGAATGGCAGGATCGATGGGACAAGTCCATTAAAGGAAGATGGACGTACCGCATAATTCCCTCCATTGCACCGTCGATCAACCGTAAACACGGCGATGTAAATTTCTTCTTGAGTCAGCTGTTGTCTGGACATGGATGCTTTCTGGCATATCTCCACAGGTTCAAGCTGGAGGATACCCCATTCTCTCCACTATGTGAACCTGCTGTCGAAGACGCCGAGCATGTGTTCTTCCAGTGCCCGCGATACCATCTGCAGCGACGGCACGTTATGAGTATACTCGGGATCGACCCGCTGACACCCGAAGCAATGGTTGGGTGCATGCTCGCCTCGGACACCAACTGGTATGCGGTGAGCGCATATGCGCAGACCATAATAGCTGAGGTGAGGAGAATAGAAAGGGAAAGAAGGGAAGTCGATTGATCCTTGTTTGATTCTTCCTACGTTTTGGCGAAGAGAAGTGGCTTGTGACTAGGCCACTCTAATCCACTCCCCGTGATGTAATGCCTAACGGCGGTTCCGCGGGCAGGATGGAGGAGAAGGGAGGTTGGTTTTAGTGGGTAAAAATCTCACACTATCATGTGGTACGAACCGCATGGTGTCTTTTGAAAATTTCCACCTACCCTCGTAAAAAAAACAAAATCACACACACACACACACACACACAGATATATATATATATATATATATATATATATATATATATATATATATATATATATATATTGAAACATCTTTTATTTCCGAATTTATAAACAATTTGGGCGCCAGGAAAAGGTTACACTTAAATAGTACAACTGGGACTTGTAAAATTTACTTGTACTCGTACCATTGCAAACTCGGACTTGTAATATTTTCATGAGTGAACTGGAAAGTGAACTTAGAATATTTTCGCGGTTAAGTTAAAAAACTCGACTTGGAAATTTTACCAGTGAATTGTGAATTGCCAGGTTAGGTGAAAGAAACTAATATTAGAAGGGTATTATTCCGACTTGGAAAAGGTAATCAATTTGAAATAGGTGCCCACCTGAGGCGCAAGATAAAGAGTATAGACAGTGTTTGTGAAGTGGATGGAGGTTTGGACTTGGTCGCTGATCATCGTGGACTTCAACAAGAAGGAAAATTGATCTACTCTACGCGGCGACATCGAGCGACGTGCGCACGAACACAAGTTTTCTGTGAAAATGTACTCAAAATTCTGCATTTTCAGAAATGCTCCAACGCCACTTCCTGAAAAATCACTCCAAAGTTTTTTCTTCAAACTTTTCGAACGGACACTGTTAACTGCACTGTTTAACATGACATAAAATTCATTTTCGTGTATTCTTTTATATTTCTGAAAATTACTCATTTAATGTTTTTGATATATATCTCTTCCCGGTAACGAGCATATTTCCAGCGATTTGTAAACACTATTGCATTTGTGAGTAAAAGTGCTTCAAATGACTTCTAATGAAGTTTTTCGAAGACTTAAAAATTTTCTGTGAAAAAGAGCTTCAAATTTCGCGTTTACAGAAACGGTTACACGCCATTTTCTTAAAAAATACTCTCAATTTTTCAAAGAAAATTGCTTTTGAGGTTTTACTCTTCTGTAATCTTTTTGAAGTAATATTTGGCTTCTACTAATAGAAAACCGAAAAACTGAGAAAATGTCAAGAAAATGTAGAAAACTTTACAACGAGAACGTCTGTGCCATTCTGTAGCACCACTAGTTTTATTTTATATTCTGTAAGTACATTGGAAGTTACCTTTATACATTTTTTAAACAATAAACACGTTTCTTTAACATATTTCCCTCTTAATATGAAAATGAAAGGATAGGGAAGAGGGTGAGGTAATATCTCTCGCATGAGGGAGTTCTCGCACGGGTAAGCAAGTTTTAAATATTTTTAATTCGAAATATTTTCCTAAATCTCACGGCGGCAGAGAGTGCAGTGACTCTGTTGGTGAATGAAACTGGAAATTATGAAACACTACAGTAGCTAAATAGTCCCAAAAATTAATAGAAGGGAAATACATTTTTCGTAGAAATTGACGTAATTGCCAAAATATCGCACTATTGAAATTATTGTTTTTTCTTACAACTCGTTCTAGAGTGGATATCTCCAAAGAATGTAATAGTTCCTCCAAAACTATCTCACATTGTAGATTCAGGCTTTATACACGTAACTGATGGCGGACCCGAAAATCTTGTTTCAGAACCCGGAGATGCATAGTTTTCAAGTTTCTAATAAATGGTACAAGATCATCACCATTTTTAGCGCATTAAATTTAGAGAGAATGGGTCTTATTATGTACACATGAAGTTTCTTGTTTCTTATGAGGTTACAACAACTTTTAAAATAATTTTTATATCTGAAATTTTAAAGATTTGGAACATGGTTTCCTCATTGATAATTAAATGAAGAGTTAACACAAAACCATTCTACTGCCATTTTACATTCTGACACTCATCTTTCAAAAACTTACAGTGGCCATTATACACTTGATATATTACATTATTCACCTGGCTGTTAAGAAAAGGGAGAACTTGTAACAATTATCAAAACGTGTGCCGAGAAGGGGAAACACATTGAATAGGAACATCATCTTCAACGAGAACAAGCAGCGCATTTATTTACAGGAGAAACATTTCGTTGGCTAGGCCACAAGACGAAGCTGCTATTTTACGGCCTTATTTCTGCCTCGACATTACAAAGAATAATTAAAACAACCTCGAAAGGTTTGAGGCGACACATTAAAAATTATTTTAAACTCTTGCTTTAGACACAACAAACTCTTAGCTGTTCAAGCACCATTACATTGACAGTCGAGGCGCAGAACTATTTACAAAAAATATAGAGAAAATTACAAAGTCAAGCCATCCACATCATGCCACGCCACACCACGCCACGCCATGCCCCGCCGCGGTGGGTGCAATGCACTGTAACAAACACTGCACTATAACAAATACCAACTGCGACAGGAAGAGAACGTCCGAGCGGCCAGTGCAGCGAAGCTACAGACCATGTAGCTTTCTCGTAATGTCTGGTTGAAATTAATGCAAATTATAAAAAGAGCACGTCTGTCGCAAATGTTTCTTTAAAGTTTGTCCATAAATACAACAAGAGACACATAAAAAGTACGGAGGCTTCATGTTCCTTGATCTCTCTGAAGTTTCGAAAATTGCTTGTTGGAAATATTGGATCGACACAATTAGATTTTAAGCGGGTTGATTTAAAATAATATTTTCGGCGCGAGTTGGTACGTGGGGGCAGCTGCTTGATGTTAGAGGCAAGGCGAACGGCGCGTAATCTCCCAGGATTTGTGATCCAGTCTCGTTACGGAAAAAAATACTGGTTGAAAATGCTTTTGCAGTTTCGTGTAGTAATACAATATTGCGAAGCAGTTACAAATAATGCGAGAAGGTATGTGCTGTTTTAGCACCACTACTTTTGACACTACTTGTCTTCCGTACCTGTGCGTCGCCACACCGCCTCTTGCCAACGCTGTTGCGGCCTGGGGAACAGCAACATCCACGCGGTGGGGTCGTCGGTGTCCACCCGCGCGGCCGCGGCGCCCGGCATCTTCCGCAGCATGTCGTTGTAGATGTCAGCCTGCGGTGCGGTGTCGCGGAGGCGCGCGGGCACCCACAGACGGTTTTTATTTTTTTATTTTATTTTTTATTTTTTTCTCTCCTCACCATTAGCCCTGGTGAGGCGGGAGTTTATTTATATCTTGGGGTTTACATTTACTCTAGCACTACTGCTTATGGAGCTTGGGGAGGGGTTTAACTTAAATAAACTACTTAATATTAATACTAAAAAGTAAAACAAATGCCTCTTTGGGCGATTGACGTTTTTACAATAGGTTATTTCGTTAAATGATATAGTTCTTGGAATGTTCAGTCTTGTTTTCTTTTTCTTATATGGCATTCACTCATTCATTCTTAATCTATATATATATATATATATATATATATATATATATATATATATATACACAAACACATTCACTCACACATTCATACCACACGGCACTACACTTCACTGTACACTTTTACACTTTATTTACGCCACGGCACCGACTTTACTCAGGCGTCCGTGGCGCCGCGACGTTTTCAGGGCCTGGCGGTTCAGACCCGGCTGAGCACAATTCCGCGCCTCCCTCGCGGATTCCGGCATCATCTGGTCACAGGCTGGAGTTGACCGGTCGCAGAAATTCCATGCCGGAGAAGCGGTCCGGTTGGCGCGGCATCCCCGACAGCTCGCACTGCAGGCGCCCGTTGAGTCGCGCGCCCCTCGCGCAGCACTTGCTCAGCGCCACAGGCACCAGCGTGGGTCGCGCGTCACATCGAAACACACCTAGGAAGACAACGGAAGACATGGATATCATCAGTGTATCGTCGAATCGAGTTCATTGAACATTAAGAATTTCTTAAACCTATCGATACCTATAACGATTAGTGCCATATTATTCTAAAATATCCGGTATTGATACTGATACGAACTCACAAATTTATCGAATTAGATATTCCAGTAGTCCAGTTACTTTCACAATATGTGAATACCTGGAGTTTTGGTTTCGATATCGCAATTTTATCAATTCTCCTATACCAATACCGAGACAACTAATGTTCGCCGATTACAAAAGAATCGCGACAAATCTAAAGTCACCTCCTGAGAGGCGATCGTCGCTGAAGTGCTTCAGCACGAAGCGGCGCGCGTCGGCATCAACGGCCAGCAGGCGGCGCCCCAGCTGCTCCTCCGCCTCCAACCACGCCCGCCTCACGTCGTGCGCAAGCCCTTCACTCTTCCAGTACAGCAGCCAGTAAATGCCTTTGAACTGTATCTCCAGCTCCGGTTCCCCACGCAGCTACTCGGGCAACCAGAAGCGCTGGCGGGATTTCTTCGATCCGTCTGCCTGCTCTTCCGGCTCCTCCACGCATTTCTCATCGTTCGAGCCGATGTGCTCGTACACGGCGCAGCACTTCCGCGTCACCAGGCTGTCGCCTTCGCCCGTGCACAGCAACCGCCAGCGCTGCAGAGGCCTTCAAGGCAGGCGGGCGGGTGGGGCGCGTCGCTGTGAAAGCCAGCCCGCGTGGCCGCCGATGCCGCACAGACGCGATCCCCGCCATCGGCTGCCGCCGCCGCCGCGAACGCCAAGGTCTCCAGCAAAGGCCTCTCGAAACTGGTTCTTCCACACACAAAAGCGATCGCACTTTTTTTTTTCACTTGGAGACGATGTTGGAAAATGATTTGGTTGGGTTGGCCACTATATCTTCTTTTTTGGATATTAGCTCATTCCAGACTTCACAAGCAGTAGCGTATTTTGAGTTTAAGGTCTTTGCTACTTCATCCTCAATGCAATTATTCTGAAAACGACAATTAGATAATTTACCTGTTTTTTCATTGTATAGGATGGGTCACGTAACTTTAGTACCTCCTGCAGTTTTTGAACGATTGAGGTTATTGCAATGCAGTGTTCACGGAAATGCATGAGGGAATGATGCTGATACATGTATTCATTTCTATTTTATCATTTGATTTTTTCCAGATATTGAGGTACATGTTTTTTTTTCCAAAGAACTATTCATATTTCTTTAGTCTATCATGACGAGTGTAAAAAGACAAATCCACATATATGCAAATTGCCAAATGTTAGATAAGCATTTTCTTGAGTAATTTTGATTTTTTGCGACTCGTATTTAACAGATATTGTAACGCTCCGAGCACGAGCTAGCAGGGACAGCGCGGCGTGACCTTGATTGATGGATTCCAACATTTAAAATATACGTTAAACACGAGTCGCAAAAATGAAAATTACTCAAAAAATGCTTATCTAACATATGACAATATGTATATCATTAGATTCGTCTTTTACTCTCGTCATGAGAGACTAAAATAATATTTGTGTTTTTCAAATGGAACTATGTAAATTATTTTAGTATATCATGACATTATTTTAGTCAAATTCAATCATATAGTCATATTTAGTCATTTCAATCATATATGTATGTGTGTATACATATACATATTGCGACGGTCCGATCAGACGCGTTACATTGTTTATAATTTATTAAGACCCGGAAGTAAATAAACATAGTGCGGCAAGTAACGGACAGAAGATTGTGATATAAGGGCATGTAGGATTGGTGGTAAACTAGTAATGGTGTATGACGTAGAAGTAAACTGGAGATTGTTTTGTAAAACAAGAGACAAGAAGGTATGAAAGTTATGCAGGGTTGAACTTCGTGATATTTGAGAGAAGAGCTTTAGACCGCGTACCGTGCACATCGTAGAGGTCATTGTAAATAGATGCGGGACTTGGTGGAATTTTGCGAGAGATAATTGAGCAGTGAGGACTTATATTTTGTGTGCGTAATTCTATTTGGAACTTCGAAAATTTCTGACACCGGGAGTAGTAAGTGAAACAATTAATTAATTGAGGAGGACATTGATCCGGCAGCGGAACGAGAACAAGATACAAGAGAGAAGATTGGTCGGAGCGGTGGATTCTTCCTGGCCTCATCGTTCAAGAGCGCATGGAAAAATAAATAGTAAGAATAATAGCGCTATTTATAATTTTTGCTACCGGTCATGACCAAGGTGACATTTTATATTACAAAGAATTAATCGATAAATAAACTTACAACGTTCTCATTTTGAAAAATAAAAGCTGATTATCATTTCTTTAGCATCTTGTGCAATACACAGTTTAATAATTTCTTTCCAGAAACAAATTTCAGATTCCTCGCTTCTTCCGTATGGAGAGCGGATCGAATGATCGTTTGCTAGGAAGAAAGTAAGTACCGGCGACGATTATTTTCGTAAGAACCCAACCGGCAGAGCTAGTAGGATAATTATTTCCCTTTAGATGAATTTGCGGGAAATTTAAAATTGCAACCCTTTCCTGGCGCCCAAAAATGATATAAATACGGAAACCGGTTGCAGAAATAATTTAATAGAAACGGAGAGCGTTTCAATACATGCAAAATTTGAGCGACCACGCAAGTTGATAAGCTGTTCATCAAGTGTAGTTCGTTTCCCCACACAATAATGTTTTTGGACACAAACTTTTCGAACATTTGCCTAACGGTAGCTATATTACCTTGTTCCCTTCTCTGCACTCTATCCCGAATGTCATCAAAATGTAACGATTTCAAGAGGAAAGCAAATCTTTTTTGAGACATTGGACTTTGAATAAAATGAATCCCTAGTCCGTCTTCTTCCCAAATTTCACTAAGACTTCACTAAGAAATCACTAAGTTTCTGGATTTCATTACACCCATGAGTAACAATAAACCCACAACAACGGTTATTTCTTCTTTCGTTGACTCCTTGGCATCTCTTCCTCTATTATAATTTTGGTGTATTGAGTGAATATAAATATTTGTGTTTTTTGTAATCAAGCACAAATATCATCACTCAAAAACAATTGGAAACAGTCCGTTTCACATTTTGCACATTTAGCACTTTGTTTTACTCCCGGCAGATGGCGATAATGTTGATAGCCCTAGTTCGAACATTCATGGGCGGCGGTTTTTTACACCATCTGGAACTCCCACCTCTTAACTATGTAATACGTGTTATTTACATTTACGTCCGAGTCTAAATCTTCCACACTCTCATGATTACTATTGTTATGTTCCTCCGTATCTGTGTTGTGGTCCGAAATTAAAATACTGTCTCTCTGTGACTGTTCTCACTGTCATCTGAATTGCAGGTCTCTTCTTCATCACTAGACTGCAGTAGAATCTCACGAACTTTCTCCTCGTCATATATAGTAAGAAAACTCCTCTGAGCCTAAAAACAATTACCACTAGATTGAAATATATTTTTAATGGCAAGCTAGAGTAAATAAAAACCCTAACTAGACCTAAATAACTCTTACTATGGTTTGTGATCGCCAGAAGAATTGCGTACTGTGCGTATAGATCGGCAACTACAGTGAAATGCGTGGCAAGCAGCTGCGACAAGAGGCGCAAGGTGACTGAGTGACCTCACGCCACTTAAGATTTCGTTTGTGCTACAATTACTGGAATAGGAAGCCGTTGAATGATAAGCCGGCAGACACGTGCTCTAGGCTTTCCTGGAAAGGTTCTGAGAGGCTCGGAAGTTTGTAAATAAATCTGAATGCACAGTGGATGTCTAAACAGGGCTGGGGTGACTCAGTCACCCCACGCGCTCACTCCCGGGGTATACGTACGTGTATACGATGAGCGTACGTGTATCGTTTGAGCGTACGTGTATAGTATGAGCGTCATTGTCGAGCCCAGACAACGAAAAAGTGGATAAATCCAATTGCTAAATTAAGAAAAAAATCCTTTAACACGTGGTATAGCCAGAATCCCTGTTTTGTGGATCCTTGATGCCGAAAAACCAATTGAAAGGAAAACGTTTGTCCGTCCGTCCGTCCGTCCCTCCGTCTGGGAACACTACTAGCACCTAAACCACACGTACAATCTTTTCCAAATTGAAGTAACTCCTGTCCATCTGGCTCTAGTTGAAGCTTTGAGATTTTGGAAAACATTCTTTAAAATTTGGGGTACTTTACGTGAAGCCCCCCGGACATTTTCAAAATGTTCTCAAACACGGCTCCAAATTTTTCTTTAAATTTCTTGTAAGAATAGAGTAAAATAAACTTATAAAGGTGGCATAAGTACGATTTTCACGGTTAACTCTGAAGTTTCGAAAATTGTAGAGGAGCCTTGTGGTGTCCCCGCAATAGAAAGGGAGCGCTAGTCGTCACGCTCCCTGTGGAAGGGGAGGGGTTGTCCAAGGGGCATCGCCAAAGCAGGATTTTCGACACTTGCTAGATAGCTAGGTCGAATTCAATCTCAAAATTGGAGGAGAATTCTGGCGACCGGCTGCCCCGATCGGTATTTTTCCGTGTTTTTTCGTTCAATACCAGTCGAATGCCCGAGCAGTATCCTATGAAACGGGCCGCGGACCGAGCGCGATCTGTCCTTCCTCTCCCTTGTCCTCTCCTCCCCCCTTACTTACACACACTTACACTTACATGCACCACTCTACCATACATGCCGGGTGACCGGTCGGGAGCTTGGAACTGGTCCCGGCTGGGGCGGTGTCCCGCTGGTGGGAGATACCTGGTTGAGGGGAACCTCATTAGCCGACTGAAGGTCGGTGCCGGATCTCACCATCACCGCCACCTCTCGAGGAAAACACATGCACTACACGTACGGGACTAATGTCTTTTGCAGTTGAACCGCCCAGAATTACTAATCAATTTATCAATCGAAGGGGCCTTATCCTCTCGCCTGGCTACAGAAGAGAGGGCCAGCTGCAGAGCGTGGGTCAGCGCTCCTACGACGCCGCGCTGGTGCACAAGCCCTGCAGACGTGTGCAACATCTCCGTGCACCGTGGAGCCGCACCTCCGCCAGCTGCCCAAGCTATCTCGCCTGCGGAGGTTGTCCTTCTTAGGTACCACCCCACCATCGTTCGGCCGTCATTTAGTCACAGTGATCAACGCTAACCGCCGGCCACTGAGAAGGTTTCTGTCGCCGCACATGTGCGGCCTTCAAAGCTCTTTCCTCGGAAGGGTCAAAGAGCGGTGTTCTAGAACCGCCGCGACACCTCTGAATATTCGAGAGTTACGCAACCAAGACTTGTTAATTTAAACCAGCGTGTTTTCTTATTTTGTTTGTCGAAGTTTCTTTAATTAATGAGTCGTATGTATATCTGTCGATCTATTGTTGTCTCACTGAACTCCTGCTTCCTGTGGATAAAACAAGGCTAAAACGAAGGTTAAAGGGGATTACGCGAGTGCAAAGAAATGGCAAGAGTGGTTATTCAAGAACAATGAGGTAATTGGATCATTGTTTAAACGCTATCGGACCAACAATTACTAGCAACTAGAAGAATTACGAAACTTGCGCGTATAGAAAAACAAGAAAGAGGGCGTAGACAACTTCAAGGAGAGGAGAGCGAGGGGACTGCCTAGTGCAGACATGTCACGGTCGCGGGCAAGGTAACAAGCTTTCTAGAGATCACTGGCACTGCGTCCAGAGAAATTGGCGCGAGATTTGAAAGTACGGGTTGTACAAATTGCTACGGAGGGGGGGGGACGTCACTAGATGCCTGGCCCATGACAAGCCTTTAGGGAAAATTACTTGATAGTTATTGTCAGAAGTTGTATTAATTCTCATTTTCTCGCCGTAGGAAAGAAATGATCCATTCAAATAAAATATTATATCAGATTTAAATTCCCAAGAGAGTAAAATTAAAAATTTGAATTTTCAAACCTTAAAAAAAGGCGCTTCCCAACAAATTTCCAGCTACTACATTAATAGAATTTACAATTACAATGTGCACAATACAAGCACAATGCAAGCTCTCAAACCAATTATGCATTCCCGCTCCACTATCATTTAAATAATACCTAGCCTAGCTGAAAATCTGTTCGCATCTCACCAACCGCTTGCGTGCGTTCGCTTCAATATTTTTATAGAGAATGATTCCATGGAGTGGTGTCTCCTCCTCAGTGAGCATGAGGATGCGATCAGTTTTTCAGATTAACAAGGTAGACCGATTAAGGTATCTAATCAACAAGGTACCATATGTTCATGTATTCCGTATTACGATGCACATACTTACTGTACTCTCTGATAAATGATATTTAGTATTGCTTGCTTTGACAATAATAAACAAAACAATAACACACAAAATTACATTTAAACAAAACACACCACCTAATTGTTTAATGAGAGGTCAATTTGCCGTTATCTTCTAACTTACTTGAGAACTAAATATAGTTTTTAAAACCTTTCATAGGACATTAGGAGTTTTCACTCACCGTTCCCTGCCTCATGTATTATACGCGCAAGTTTTCTTGAGCCCCGGAATACCTATCCCCACTCCTTTGCCACCATTAGTTGAATTAAGAGTAAATTATAAAAACCAGAGTTATAAACAAAATCTGATAGGGAAAACTGTTTGCTCCCTTGTAATAGAAACTATTTTGTATCCAAAAACGTGCCACTAATTTAATATAAAATTCCTTCTGTGAACTTCACTATCGCATCAACACATATCACAATACAGTCAAAAACTTGGCATCAAAGAACTATTACCAGTCGTGTAAGAGTTCTTTTTTAGTCCTGCTGATAACCCACGTCTCGTAAATCACGTTCTGGATCAGGACTGTTGGCAGACATGCGTGCGCATACGTGTGTAGTGTGATCGCGAGGTCCCCCCCTTCCTGCACAACCCGCTGTGGAGTCTTTAGCACGTGATCACTGGAATTCCCAGTACTTGCTCTGAAAGAAGATGAGGTATTAAAGGAGGTGATGGCGAAGCTTTGGGAGGGGGAAACAGAAGCGCCAATGAGAAGTCAGAGATGCGACAGTCAGCCTCGCATCACCGTGGGCCGAAACCCCCCATCTTGCACACAGCACATGATGAGAGTTCAATGACCTCGGTTACGAAGCGAAGCCGTTGAAGGGATGTTTCTCGGTCTATCACATCCACGGAGGCAACAGACACCTAACCGGAAAGAATATGGAAAAATGCAAGGTCCTTGAGGAACATTTTTAAAAAATGTTTTGAAAGTGCCGAATAACTTGGGGATGCGACACACCATACGCATCCATTGAGTATACGCCACTGATTCCATGCGTCCTTCCACAAGATCGCTCTCAACGCCCACTTCAAACGTTTTTCATATAATGTGTTCGGGGCTGTGTCTATCAGCACAACGCTATGACATCAAGCATGGAATATTACACTTTGTTGATCCGTTGTCCTAACAACGTGTGTTCTTTGACTTCCGAGTTTGCAAACAATGTTATTATTACTAACGCTGGATGCCGCTTATATCATTAAAACTAAACCCAGGGTTCTTGGCTATCACAGTATGTACTCATGGTATCTTGTCACATGATTAAATTAGATAGTAATTTCCTAGATGATTAAACATAATTTACAATAACCGAGTAATAGTACATAATTATTTATTAACCTTTTTATTTGGCAAAATGAATGTATTATGGTTAGCAAATAAATTAAGATCAAGCAAAAAATATACTACATGTACCGGTAGTACCATAAGATTATTTTGGCAATGCTACCACTTTACCAATGTAAGCTCATATTTAGGTAAATGCAAACTAGGCCTTTCTTTTTATTGTGAGCTATGGTTCATTAATTTCTTAAAAAATATATTTTCTTAATTAAGAAAGTAGTATCTTGTAAAGTGATTTTCTGCACCCCTTACACTAAATTGTTGTCTGGAAGAAAATTCAAAACTAGTATTTAAAGCATTAGATTAAAACATTTTGGCTTATTTTGAAGCCATTAATATAGAATATTTAATAGATATATCAAAACATGATTTTTCAATATTTGTAAATTAAAATCCTCTCATTTTAATATGCATCCTTATATCTCATGTAATTAAGTTATTAATATATTTTACTGTGATTACCTTTCATAATATTCCTGGGAAAATAATTATATCTAAATAAACGTTGCAGAAAAGAGAGAAAACAAAGCAAGAATGTTGACCATTTCCCTTAAACATCAAATAATGAACTTAAACTTTTAAACTTAGGAATAATGAACTTATAGATAAAAAACTTAATTTATAAAAAGGTACAAAAACAAAAATGCAGGTCATGCATTCAGTTATGCATTATTGCAATTACGCATACTTATGAAATCAACTGATATGAAATCATCAACAATGTTTAAATTTACTGCTGAAGATTTCATTGAAACTAACACTGTATTTCTTATGAAAATCCTGAAAGCTCTTCAATATATTATATTTGAGTTCTTCACATAAATATCAATTTTGTAAACTAAATTAAACGAAGAAATGTACTCGTATAAACACATAAATCTACTGTTGATCTTAACAATTCTCATTTTTTAATTCAAACAGCAACACTCTCTACTTAAAGAGCATCTATGACTGAATTTGCAAGAATTCTGAACGCGTAGCATAATGAACTTAATTTGGTGTTCAATTCATTTAAAGTCAGCCTTCATACTGCTCGTTGTGTATATTTCGCGAATGTTCATTCCCGCCTGAGATATGGCATTATATTCTGGGGAAATATATCTTATAGCTCCCAGACTTTTAGATTACAAAAAAGAATTGTACGAATAATAACCAAATCCCACCCACGTGATTCATGTAAGCCACTCTTCATTAATCTAAGAATTTTACCATTACCTTGTCTGTTTATTTACGAATCAGTGGTTTTTGTCAAAAATGACTTGCTTAAGGGCGGGAATATATTTTCAGAAAATGCCGATGTCTATTACTATAACACTCGACGTAGAAATCATATTCATCAGGTGACAGTATCAACAGCTCATTACAAAAACCTCACATAAAATACATGTACATTATTTTACAACACTTTGCCAGATGACATTAAACGATTAAATTGGATAGAAAAGCTTAAATCCCAAGTGAAATCGTTTCCGCTGCATAACTGTTTCTGTACAATTAGAGACTATACTGAGCATCACAAGAAAAGTAACATTAATTTTAACAATGATACATAATGCATTATTTACCATTTGACTGTATAATTCTCAACAATATGTAACAAGTATTGTATCGCAGCTTCTGGGTCAATGACCCCCATCTCGATCAGGTTTTTCGTCCAGTTTCCCTGATCAATTGAGCAAATGCTGAGATGGCCCCTTGTTTTGCTTCTGGACATAAATGTAACTTCATTTTCTGTGCACGTCTTCTAGAATTCAGTGGGAAATACAATTATTCAAATTATCATGTCCATGTTGTCGCGGCAGGAAGTATTATTCCGAAGCACAACATGATAAGAGCCCAAATTTATTGCTTATTTATCCTTGAAAATAGATTTTATTACATGGGAGCTTTTTTTTCTTTCAAAATTTAAGTAGTATATGACTTAGTGTAGGGATCACAGAATTTTGAAAATGTGCACACAATTCACTTTTCCCCATAGCACGTCATACGCAGTTTCAACTGTTTTTTGCATAAAATAAATAAATAAACATTTTAATAATATATTATCTTAAATTCCAAACCAAATTTTGGAAAAAAATTGGAATCCTTCATTAAAATATTTTTAAAATGACAAATTTGTGACATAAAACCATGCAAGCTTTAAACATGTTAAGTAGGCCTACTGTATTATTTTAGAGATTTCAACATTCCATTCTATAATATATATCAAAACTATTTAAACATCAAACATGGCACATTTCAACATACAATTTACAAAATATTAACAACATACTTTCATACTTAAATCCATGATTATAGCGTTATCAACTATACATATTTATGAAAGATGTTGGTCACCTGATAAAAATTAATACACACGTGGCAAGATGTGGAAAAATGTTTGAAGCTGAGCTAGATCTTCTAAAATGTATTCCAAACATTCTCAAAATACCAGTTGAAAGTTGAGGAATGCAAGACTTTCATCAAAAGTAGATAACGCATAGCAAAGTATAATTTATTTGTAAAAGAGCTGGCAATGTTCCTGAATGTTACGAACTTGCCAATATATTAGATCTAAATCTACATATTTAAAAAAATAAGGTATTCTTCATGGCTTCGTTTAGAGCTTCTACTAAACCGATTGTAGTATTTTTTCCTTTAAATGAAAGAATGTGATCCCTAGATGTGTTATCAGATATTGTTTCTGTTGATTTACCAACATTTATGGTGTAAATTAATTAATTAAATCATTCTTTAATAGTACGCTTATCAACAGTCAATTGTTTTCTTCCAAAGAGTGACTGTTTCAAAAACGATTATATGAATTTGTTGAGATTTGTTTACAATTCGTCAATGTTTTGCTTCAGTGTAATAATTGCAATGTGGCGTTGACAGTTTGCATATGTTTGCTTTTGTGATGCATTTTGTAGAGAACATTCGGACAATGGGTTTTGCTCGGTTGTATTGAAGTAGTGAAGGTGTTCACAGGTTATGTCGAATTCCGAATCGTTGCCCACCCGCCCCAAAAGACGCAAACGTACATTAACTGGACGCAGGGAAAGAGAAAGTCAGCGTAGGTGTTGTGATAGGTCATTTCGTTTTCTATTGGGTCGTTATCTATGAAATGCCAGTTTTGTTCTGCTTTGTACTTCCCATGCGAGAGAAATTCTGCAAACGAGTTTACTCTGTGTTGCTTAAATGGGAAAATAAGTTTACCGTCGAGCAATATGCCAGAAGTAATCAAATTTGATTATAGATGATGACACATCAAAAAACTTTAGAAATAATGTCCGTCAGTATAATAGTGCTCTTTCTTTTGTCATTTGATGCCGATATTGCATATCCACCTAGTCATGGGCCATACGTGTTTAAAATTTTGGGAACTCCACATCACAGAATATCTTCGTCATACCCTGAAGATCCAAACAATGCAACATATTGTGAACATTATTCTGGGCACCGTGTTTTACATTTATCTCAGATCTCACCGTCAATTTTGACGGGTTCTCACTAGTATTAATTAAAAACCAGAGTGTTGAAGCAATACAGTCAGATACCACATGATCTGTGAGATTAATGGAAGGTAGACAGATTTAATCACAAAAATCATGAAATGCAACAATTCTAATGGTAAAAAATGTCCATACCAATACTGAATCTTGATAATGCTTATTGATACGGGTTGACAACAAAATTACAGATAAGACTAAAATTTTTCATTTACCAGAAAATGGAAATATAATTCTTATGTTGATTATAAAATATTACAACCTTTTGTTTTATATTGAAGCACTCATTGTATCCAATTTTTAAAACTTTTGCTTCCACTTTTCAATGTGTTGCTAGGAAGGAAATAATTCCTAATATATTTTTGTGTCTCTTCATTTTCCCCCAGTTCGAATGTTATTCACAATTAAGAATTTCCAATAAGTTATACAAAATAATGACAATCTTGTATATAAATTTTATTGGTGTCTAACAACAGTCAACACCGAGCATTAAATCGCAAATTTTCATATTTTTCTGTGTAACAGCTACACAACACAACTTTTGTACTCATCATAACCACTGTTGGTTGTATGAAACTATTATATTTACAAAAATATGTTTTTAATCACCAAAATATTACAAAGAAATTATGAAGTTCGTTTGCAATCTCAGAAGTTAACTCACTATCATGGTCTGTTGTCTGGATAAAATGGTACTCCCTTTAGCGAGTTTGAGATATCTTTAAACCTCTCCATATTTTATAAAAACAGGTCAGATTTTTTGAAACTATGAGCCATTATTATATTTGTTCTGTGCAAAAAGATGTTCTTCAGCTTTGGAAAAAAAACTCGCAAACCTCTCTTTAGAAAAAACTCACACAAAACAAGTAGCAACAGAAATTGAAACGCATAGCCTTGAATAGCTCTAGTTCACTGACTAGGAAGATTCCAATTAAACATAAGTTATAATAGCTATAATACAAATTAAACACTAATATCAAATAGATTGACACAAGTGAATGGAATGGCAACATGAAACTTCTAGTGAACTACTTAGCATATGTGCAACTCGTGAGACACTGTAATTAGAGTATGTGTGTAACACATTACAGAACATACAGGCCCTAATTACATGTGGCAGTGAATTTGATAACAAATTATCAATGTAGTGAACAACCTGGAATTAGTTACAGTCAGTCCAGAAAGACATATCACTATTGCAAAAAGAATATTGATGACTAACTCTACTGACTTTTACATGTCCATGATTATAGCATATTCATGACCAATTGGAGATATCGAACTACAACCCGCCTTTCAATTAACTTACAAATATAACTATAAAAAGAAAATTTCAACAGAACAAAAAAGTATTCATTGCAAGAAAACGTTGAATGTTCGAAATGCAAACAGAAAAATATTCTGATCTTGAGAGAACCACTCAATGAAGAAGCTGCATACTGTAAGTATCTCATTGACTTTCCATCAAGACTAAACACAAAATACAGAAGTTGATTGAAGATGAGTAATTTTTATATTAGTTATTTAAATTTACAAATAGTTATTTAAGTATTTATGAGTCTGTTCATTTTCACTTTCATATATGTTCCGATTTGGCCCTTGTATTTTAGAATGGGCCTTCATCAACTGTTGGATGTAAATCGATTTAAATAGTTCAACACCATATAAATTTTACATTTTTTTTAATGAAACTACAGTTTCAGGAACTTTCTTCTCATCATTAGGCTAGAAAATTATTTGAAAATACAATGGGCAATTAGTTGAACAATGAAATTACTAATAAAATCAGTTATTTGTACAAGACCTCATTACAAACAACATATAATCTAGATAAGAGACAATATAAGATCCCTAAATATAATCTTACCTTGCAAGCTTAGGAGCTTACCTTGCAATTAAATTCAAAACATCAAAATCATTCAGCCATGAGTTATTTGAGATAATTAGAAAGTTTGATATGTGATAAGGCACCTTGGTAATGTAGTCACCAATATTAAGTTTAATGAGATTCAACACCGCCATGTGAATATACGAAAAAACACAAGCATGTGCAAGCATGACGCGTGCTACCCCCTTCCCGCAAAAGCGATTTGAAAGTTTAAGTTCGTAATTTTTGTTCTAAATAGCGTGAAAAATTATTCTTTTACAGTACCATATTGTAACTTCCACCTGGCATATTCGTCAAATACATCTTAAAACGTGTAAAATCCTATATTATATTATGTTGTTTGCAATGAACACAGATACTGGTAGACGTGTTTCAAACCAAAATGGAAAGGTGAGGTATGATGACGAGGAGAGGAAACTTAATCGTATCCGACATGCTTTAATAGCTTTGTTGTTAATAAAGTAAGTTTTATAATTAATTGAATTTTTAATTACAGCTTTCTTCCATTTTATACTCTAATTTATGGTTTCTCTACTTTAGAACTTCAGATCAGTGGTGGTTACGGGGGGAGGGGGGTCACGGCCCATCCCAAATAGCCTAGTTTTTGTTTGTTGCCTGCCTTTATTTGACAAATTTGATTCAAACATTTATGTTAGAATTATGTAATTATTTAAACAATAGTATTATATAATATTAACTTACGCTACAAAAATAATATACAATATAATAACAAATGTGTTTATTATTTATCAAAAATATATGATGCCATCCCCCCACCACCCAAAAATACAACAAAAGATCGGCTGGACCCGTCCCTGCTTCAGATGCTATGAATGCAGAATACTATGAATGCAGAATGCTATGAATGCAGCTGTGTTAGAAGTGAGGTAACAACTCTTAAACAGTCAGCGCGTTGTGAATTGAATTTCTCAGCCATTGATGAGACAGCACTAGGAGGCTCCTTCTGTTGTCACACGCGATGACGTAGATGATGATGATGATGATGTATTGGATGTTCACCGAGAAGACTGCATCGTTTGTGAGGGGCAGAGGCAGACAGAATGATGATACTCGTGTTACAGGTGCAAATCTTGGGGTCACGCTGATTGTTCGGGCAGCGATGATCACGAAAAAACACAGCCCCTGGAAATTTGATTTTTGTGCGTGATTTCTGTACCTCATTGTTTCGTGTGTTGGTGGTTTTGCAGTCCACCCTTAAGACTACACAGTTTTCTCAATATTCATTTAAAGTGAAATTACAACTTTCTATCTTTTACCTTTACCTGATCAAAAAATTAACTTTAACTCAAAAACTGCTTTAACTCGAAAACTACGCATACTTTTTTTTAAAAATGCACATGATCCTATTTAAAAATCTAATGGGTTTAGAACAGATTTCATTGGGGAATAAACCTATCATCAATATTGTTGTTTTGCAATGTTAATTTTTGAAAATAGAGTTTGTCTAAATTTCGTCCTGTACAACTGTTATAAGCGTACTTTGCTATATTAGAGAAAAAGTTACGTAAAATTGTGAGCCTTTTTTGAGAAAATAATTGTTTAAAAATTGCCTACATTTCAGTCAGTTACGCGAAACCTACTCATATTTTAATAATACGTACCTATGATGTGCAGTAGAAGTAGTAGTAGTAGTAGTAGTAGTAGTAGTAGTAGTAGTAGTACAAAGTACTCATTATTTTCAGTAGTAGATCATGACGAATTGCAGGCTAGTTTGTTGAGCATCCATCAATGCAGCCAACTTGGCGTCCACATGGTGCAACCCCGAGCTGAAAATTTGAAAATGTTCAGTCGTATTTCGTTAAGTCAGTCATCTCACTAATGAAATTGCTGAACTATGCGCGATTTTCGTCACTGATTAAGTATACCTATATAATTTGTAACATGTGCAATTAATAAGAAAATGTACGAATATTAATTTATAAGTTGAATTAATACATGATTTATATGTTGCCAGTAAGCGTGCTTGAGATTGCCAATGACCGGAAAGTAGTGACTCGGAACGTGTAATTGCTAGTTGCAAGTAAATGGTTAGACGCTTGCGCTTCACTGGTTAGAATTTGCGCCAGTGACTGGTGAGGACAGCGAAACAAAATATATTTGTTTTACTGACATGCTGACACGCACCCCCATTTCTGTTTGAAACTGGCGACTCGATACTTTCTCTTGTTTGCACTGTATAAACACAATAGATATTATTGTGAAGTTCTGCCTGTGAAACAATTGTTTATCGTGTTTCACATGTCTATCAATCAAACGCTAAAGTTTTTCGCTGATATAGTTAAACTGAAAATTTGGTGTTTTTTTAAGGATAAGACATTCTTTTTGGTTTATTTCTTCACTTATTTTCGCCAAAGAACAGAAAAAACTATATGCGATGTATGGGGGAGAAGTATTGTGATGGAGCGGAATACGTCTTTAAAGGAAATACTGACTGAAGCGAACATACAAAAGTTACTCCAAAAAACTTTTGTGATACGGATTAACATTTGTGCCTTACTTATCTTTTGGAGTTTTGAAAAGAGAAAAAGTAAATTAAGCAGAGGTACAGTCTGTACCAATTCTGTCATGGTTTCCAGACACAGAAAATATGTGTAACACTACAAAATGAATGTATAAAATAATATTTAAATTTCTGAGGAACTGTTGAACATAGCTCCTCCAGATCAGATGACGATTCTATCATTTTATTGTCCGTCCGATCTCGTACCTACTTCCTTTTCTTCCGCCCCTACTCCTCCTCCTCCTCCGGTCCTCCTCTACTCCTACTCCTCCCCTCTTTTCTTACAGCTCTAGTTGAGTATAAGTCCTGAACACAACTAAAGAAATCTCAGTATTGAAGTATTGCCTGTTTTTGCCACTCACAGTGGGCCGCCGACGCAACTTTCGCACTGCCACTTCAGCGACTCTGAAAGGCCATAGACTCGAGTCCTGACGGAAGTGGATTAAGCTCGATAGGTAAAATTCAGCTTCTGTTTTTTTTTCATCATTGTTTAATGTTCTGTTCTTATTGTTTTCATAGTGTACATGTTCATCTCACAGTGTTATGCTAAAACTTTTCAGTGTGTTTGTGTGATTTTGGTATTATTATTTTTGCTATTATTGTACTTTTGTGTAACGCGCTGTAGGCGTAATTATCATTCATACCTCGCTTCGAGAATTGCACAACCGAAAATGTCCGACGAAAATAATACTATTGTTGAAGAGGGCACTAACCTCGCCCTTCAATGCGAAACAACCCCCGAACAGGCGACGGCCGATCCGACCGTCGCAGCTGTGTCGGCTTTGACCGCGGTGGCTCCGACCCAGGTAGAGCCAGCCCCCCAACCTTCCACCGTCTCGCCTCTCGCTCAGTCCACGCTAACGGTACCTACCGACCAGACGACCCTTTTAATTACCAGTTTAATGTCTAAACTTGATGAAATGAGACTTGAGCAAAATACTAAAATTGATGAAATGAGACATGAACAAAAAAAATTTAAAAATATTACAAAATTAAAAAAAAATTTTTTTTAAACTGTAAATTCGATGAACAGCGTAAAGATTTTGATTCTAAATTTCTATCTCTTGAGACTAGATTAAATGAACAACGAACTGTTTTCACCCAATTTCAAAGTGAAATTTGTCAACAACTAGACTCCGTCAACACAAAAGTCAAAGAACAGAATTCTGAAATCGCTTCTCTCGCTTCTGCTGTTAACGCCAATTCGCTCCAGGTATCTGTACTTAAAGATCAACTATCAGGACAGATAAAGAAATGCGAATCAGTTCAATCGGACACTATTCAACAAATCGCTCACTTTAAGGAAAGCGTTAACAAAGATATTGAATTTGTTACAGATAGTCAAAAAAACTTAAAACAATGGGCTCGTGATAAAGTTAAAGATACTGTAACTGAAATTTCAAACCTCAAAAGCGAAGTTAAGATTAAATTACAGGGAGTAGATAATAAGATTGAAGGTTTTCACGAGATCGTGACTAATAAAATAGAAAAAGCAACCGTAATTCTGCAGCACCAATCCCTATTGGAACGGAAGGAAGTAGAATCTAAAATCGAAGAGTTACAAAACAAAGTGGCAGAAAAGACTGTAGCAGCTTTTCCAATCAGTCCAATGCCCTTGTCAATTCCCCCTACTTTAAATTTCTCTGGCAATCGTCGCGAACAGCCCATGACGTTTTTACGTAATGTTGAAAATTATTTTGCTTTGGCACAACATATTCCTGAGTCTTCGAAACCGAAACTGATCTCTCAGATGTTAATTGATCACGCTCAGGAGTGGTATCAAACAATCGTTCCACTTCCATCTAATTATCAGGAATTTCGCAGTAAATTCATTGATCGTTTTTGGGACAGAAATACTCAATATAACTTTAAAATGGATTTGGCGAAAGGAAAATGGGATCAAAATGGTAATTTATCTATGCGTGACTATGCAGTATCCCACATTGCTCAGCTTAAGCAATGTGAACCGACTCCACCTGACGATGAGATTGTGTGGCTTTTAACACGCCATTATCCATACGCCATCCAAAATCTTCTTAAAACTAGTTATGTTAGGGATCTTGATCAATTTCAGATATTATTGGGCGAATTTGACCAAACTAACTTGCAATTCGCTTCTTTTCAAAATTCTTCACGCCCACGGAATGGTAATAACAACCAACCTCGAGGTTATTCATCGCGGCAACCACAAGGCCACGAACACTTCCCCACTCCCCCGCCCGGGTTTCACCAGGCACACTACAATGGCGCTCAAGGTCAAAGCGCACCCCTCCCGGCCTCTCAGCCCCCGAACCCGCCGCACCCTTCTCAAAGGTCGTTAAACCGGCCCGGTTCAGAATAGATAGTACGAAAGTCTGAACCATAATTGTATATATTCTTCAAATATGTAAAGTGTTTTCTTGTTGTTAAACCTACTGCAAAAAATTGTCTTAAACACTTAGTGAAAGGTTTCTTCAAAGAATGTGGGACCTTACCAGCGTGTCCTTTGTGACAACGGCACGCAGTTTACGAGTGATCTGTGGCAACAATCGCTGAATGATCTAGGTGTACAGACCATTTTCTGTTCTATTAGGTCACCTAGATCAACCCAAGCGAAAGAATCAAATTTAAAACCTGTTGGCCTATTCCAAAATTTAATTTCCCCCAAAACCTTTGTTCCCTACGTTGGCCAAATTAACCACCCAAATACATATTACCCCTGAAGATAGGTGCCAGATTATACTTTCAAATTTAACCAAAGCCGGTAAGGCAAGAAAACAATACCAGAAAAGTAAAACTCATCTGTTTCAAGTTGGTGACAAAGTTTTGATCAAAGCTCTCAGAGTATCTAATCAACCTGAAGGTCTCATAAGTATATTTTTTCCCCTTTTTGTAGGCCCTTACCAGGTTATTAAGCTTGTAGCGCCCAATTCATGCAAATTACGTGCTTCAGATGGTTCCGAGGTGGGACCTCACAATTTTTATAACCTCGTTCCTTTCAGAGAATAGACCGATTAAATGGCTAGAAAGAAAATAGGCCTCATTTATGTCGCTCTGATTAGGTTAACACTAATTTAATTTACATATGTGTCGATTCCTCCCGGTTACCTCTGGCACGTACTTTTAACATTAATTAATTTCATGGTACCGCTACTACTTGACTGGTTCGGATTGCAGATTGCTATAGAAGTACGGCATTGAATAAGTTGTTATAAAAGAGAGAGAGAGTGATTATAAATCATTTATTTGTCTACCTGAGTCGTTATCAATGGAATGAAAGATCAAGAATTGAATTCTACGAATTGAATTATTGTTGAGGGTGAAAAAACTCTAGCTTTGTTTTATCTATCAATTAGCTAACTATCGACATCGGAGACCTTAATTTTCAATTTTAATTATTCGTTTAAACAAATTAATAAATAAAGAATCGTTTTAATTATTATACCAGTAATTTGTCACATTACTATTCCTTGAAACTTAGTTAACACTGTGTGATTGAAATATTGTATTAGCCATCGATATGTAGTTTTCTGTATACAACATTTTTAAACTCTTACGATGAGTCGAAAATCCCATTTATTAAACTTGCGTTGTGTTACTACTTTTTCCTTTATTTTAAAAAATCGAGTGCCACCTAATTATACGGTTCCCACTCCTATTTGATTTCGCTTGCTTACAACTTTTCACTCTAATTACTTTGCAGTAGTGTTTAACGATCAGTAGAATATATGTCATTGTCCTGTTTCATTAGTCTTCTTAAGTTTGTTTTGATTGGTTCCTCCTAAATATTATTTAGTGGATTAGATAATTTTTTCCTTTAATTAGGAGTAATGTTCACTTTTGCCGTTTATGGCATAATATGTTACCTCATTCTAGTAGAGTAAGTTAGTTATCGCATTTTTGTTCCTCAAATGTTGACAATGATTTTCACTTGTATTTCTTCAAACATTACGTTTATTGTGTTTAAGGTAACTAAATACTTCGGGTTAGTGAAACTAATTAGTAATAATCTATGTCTTTGATTCATTAGCATCTCTGAATATTTTAATTTTCATACTTGTTCTCACAAATTTATTTATAAGTTTTCATAATAATTGAATATTTCTGATTTGTTTCTTTCTTTAAGTACCTGGTTTGATTACGTCTTCGTTTATCCATTTAGCGATCCTACCGTTGTCTTCATCACCCTTTCGTTTAGATTGAAAATACATGTTCCATACGTTTTTCAATCTCAATTTACGGGGGGGCAATGCAATGAGGTCATTGCTAGTCGCCGGACCCAAAACTTCCCCCTCTGTCACGTCGATTAGGAAGGTCCCTGATTTGACACGGCTCAGCGCAAGACGCGCGAACGCGTGCCAGAAGATTCAAAAGATTTACGATTAGGGTGCAATTGTCCCTCGGGGACAGCCCTTCAGGCAACCGGCGGCCAGTCCACGTGCACGGCTAGGCACCGGAACAAGCAAATTATAGAGATCCCGGCTACTGTTGAAGTTATCCCGTAGGACCCATATAAGCGTCACGAAGACGGCAGAAAGGACTGCTTTGTTCATCTCCGGTGTACACACACGCACAACAAAGACCACCAATCAGGCGCCCAGAAAATGAGGTTAATTTGAAAATACCCTATCGGCTTCCGACTCGCGTCGAATATTTCGGAAACTAAGATTTCGGCCAATAATATTCAAAATTCCAATCACGTGAAGGAGCGATGGGCGAAACTTGGAAAAAGGGTGGGGATGCGACGCAGGAAGCTCGAGAGCAGAGGATTTTTGGCAGAAGACGGATAGAAGGCGAGAGAACGACACAGAATTGAGACTGCAGTGTTGATGAGAGGTAGTGGGAGCAGTGACTTGGGGGTCGACCAACATAGTGCAGGCCGCCCAGTATAGAAAGACAATCAGGAATTTATTCCGATTTCAACGGGCCGGCGCCTCCGGAAGGAATGATTGTGCAGCCGAGTCATTGAGGCTGGCCTGGTGAGTGGGTGGCGTCAGACGACTTCCTCCAATAATCATCGATCGGAGCCAGGAGCACTAGCACCGCACGCACTGCTGCTTCCGGTTGGCTGCGACCTGCCGTGGTGCGGCTCGCGACAGCGACTGCTTCGAGGACGACTACGGAGTGTGCAATCATCGAAAGAGGTGAACGAAAGACTTTCATTTTGTAATTATTCCAAAGACGGTAAAAAAAAATAGGAAAGGTATCATTTAATGTAAATAACATATAATTTAGTTTAAGGGGAATCCTTACCCAAATTGTATTATTGAAACAAATGCAATAAATGTGTTCTTGCCATTCAGGTGATTGACACTTAAAGTTACAAAACTTTGTGATTATTGTAAAGTAGTGGTAGTAATAGCAAACCCCGTGCATGCCCTCATTCAAGAGTGCCTGCCCCTGAGGTTCTCGAAATGCCGGTGCCAGCTGATAGGTAAGTGCCCGTTTGGCGCCCTTCATTGATAAATTTAACGCGCACACCTGTCAGCTGATTACCGACGCACTTCGGTGTGACGGTATCTTCCCCCCCCCCTTTTGTGAGGTGCCCAGACCGCGAGCTACGCGCATTGCGCGCATGCGTGTGTTGCCGTGGCGGCAGGTTGGGTTCATCACAATAATAAATGTACATTGTGTTCGGAATTTTAGATTTTGTGGCCCTCTGCGATGAGTATGCACTCTGGAATTTTGAATCGACTGTTTTTGAGAACGTAGAAAATAATTTCAGCGTTCATTATGAGAAAAATACATGGCGTATCCCGAAGATATGATTTCAACTTCTTTTTCACGAATCTCCTTCCTATCACTTCTCCAACATTTCCTGTTAATTCTTGCCAGCGTTGTGGAGTTAGTAAGGAATAATCGTAACTGTCTCACTTACGAGAATCGGTTTGTCAGAGATGAAAAAATCCCCAACGTTTCCTGTTTTTAGGTGGCCCTTTTGCCGCTTGTAAGGTGACCATAGAGACTCCCATAGGCGCGCACTATTTATGAAGGTATAAGGTCGTATCTTAGGCCTAAGATAAGACGTTATGACTTCAAGATCCGTCACGTACTTAGTGCATAACGTCGCTACCATATGAGTGGTGCTAAAACTCCCTATCCATTACATTTGTCGAGTCAAATGGTATACTAGTAGTGCTACAGAATAGCACAGACTTTCTCGAAGTAAAGTTTTCTAACTTCCTTGGTGTGGACTAGCTTTACAGTCTTGCCCCATCCTCTTGCCAACTTTTCAGTTTCCTAATTGTAGAACCGAATGATTACTTCAAGAATATCAAAGAAGGGTAAAATATCGTCCTAAATAGACATTTTCATTGAAAAATTTGAAGCAGTTTTTAAGAAAATGGCGATTAGGCATTACTGTAAATGCGAACTATGAAGCTCTTTTTCAAAGGAACTTAATGAGTTTTCGAAAAACTTCATTTAAAATTATTTGAAGTGCTTTCACTTACAAATGCAATAATGTATACAAATCGATGGAAAATTGCATATTAACTGCGTATATTCAAAAAATTACATTTGTGTATTAAAAAAATGAAAGAATACACAAAAAAGAACTTAAAGTCAAATTTAGCAGTGCAGTTAGTCCGTTGGAATATTTGAAGAAACATTTTGAGGTGATTATGAGAAAATGGCATTTGAGTGTTTCTTAAAATGCGGGATTTTGAGTTAATTTTAATCGAAAAATATAGTTTTCGATAAATTTTATATTTTTATATTATTATATTTAAAATATATCTAGACATAAATACAATAATGTAAAAAATGGTAATGTAAATCTGAGCGTCGTGAGATACAAGACAAAAATGATAAATAATATTATTCTCATAGGATATGCATTTTTCAAAAAGTATTTCACGAGGGGGCCAATTATATTTAGGACCCCATTCATAAATTTCTTTAAAAAATGTTACTTTTTTAGAATGTGAATGCCCATTTAAACGGATGTCCGTTTCGAGATAAATGTTTTAGAATGTGATGGATTATTACGTGACAAAAACTGTTTGAATAAATTGAGTAAAATGATAAACATGTTGGAAGGGGAATGATTCTAGTGTCCCCATGGATTCGCTACCGTTTTGTGATATTTTTATTGTCCATCTTGAACATTTTTTCACAAGTCGCCACTGATAGATGACTGGATTATAATAAAGACTTGAGCAACGCCGAGTAATCATCTAGTGTCTACTTGAATGTGTAATACGTAGTTGGCAAAATAAAAGAATTCGGATAATGAGTAGAAACACTCACAAAAAGAAGATAATATAACCCGCAAATCGTGTCATATTTACAAGAATTGCAGAAAATATGATACAATTCATTGAATTGTTACAGAAAATGAAAGAAACTATGGCCATAATATTTAAAAGTCATTAATATTAATATTATCATTATAATTGTTATTTGTACTCTTCCAAGCCACACATCCGTTTCGAGGGTAAGGCCTCCCACTTTAAAGGAGAGGAGGCTCATACTGTAACGCTTCCAGGTGAGTCAATCATGTTTAAGTAATGGGGTATTGCAAAACATACTCACATGTGAAAGATATTAATTTAAGAAGTATTTGTACATGGAGACCACTTGCTAAGGAGAAAGTAAGATTGAATAATTTGAAAGATTGTTCAAATTAATTAGTCACGTTGTCGAAATAAAAGGTTATTTCCTTCAAATATTGTGTCACAGAATGAAAAATAGGCAGTGTGAGTTCCCATTGGTAACTTTTAAGAAGAGTTGGAGATGAAAGGAAATCATGGAGAAACGTTCACCAAGAGAAAAAATTAGAACACACACTTTAGTGTTTGTGTAGAGCTCGACAGCAACTTTCGTGAGAAACACTTGAGAAGAAGGTAACGAAAGAGTTGAGCCCAACCTCAATCTTCCCCTCGGAGGATGGGTTAGAACAGGGAGTCTATAAGTTACAAGTAATTTTGCTTGGAGGTGATTCAGATAAACTTTTCTACTTGCAAACAATTTTTAATGCATGATTAAATGCTGAGTAGGCTAATACTCTAACATTTCTAATCGACGTGGGTTTCAATTGTGCCGCTTAAATTCTGTATCTAGGGAAATCTATGAACATTCTTGCCATGTCATTAAACAACTAATTTCTTCAAAAGATTACAAATAAACAATTGTTGCACAAGTGAATGCATGCCTTCGCAGGTAGGTGAAGTAAAACTGTTTTTTTTTTGTGTTTTTTTTTTTTTTTTGTTTTGTTTTGATGACTGTTCCCCTACTGTGCTAATGATCACTGATATTCTAAGACTACCAATACTCTCTAAAAAGAGGAAAGATAAAACGCAATTTAACAGATGAATTGAACAAGACATTTAACACATGGGTTTCTTAAGCGCGCCATTTGCCTAAAAATATTTTAGATGAACGAGCCAAGTGGCAAATCTTGCTTGCCAAATTGCTTCCCTTGATGTAAGCCAGGGACCGAAATCGCCGAGTGTCAAAGCTTAATTTTAAAGTAAGGAAAGTGGAGGACTTTCATTACATATAAAATCAGCGTTATTGCTTTTTAAGTCGGTTCCTACATTTTTAATAATTTTTTTTGTTATTTAAGGTCCCATCAACAACTAGGTCATTAGCGACCACTATTGGAGTAAACGTTATGGTAAGTATGAAGATGTAACGATATTGTGGTGATACGGGGTGAACGGACGAACACAAATACAACCATGCCCGACGGGGGACTCGAACCCATGATCCTTCGGTCCTAAATCTCTATGACACAACTGCCTTTGCAATTTCGGCCACCGGATAGGCTTCTTATTTTTTATTTCGTTGCAATTTAATGTATGCTATTCGTATCTCTTTCAAATTGTTGTAGGTTTAATTGAGTTTTATTTTATGTTATCAAAACGTTGAAGTATATAATAAAAGCGACAAGATTATTTGGCTGAAAGTATTGTCATTTGATGTAGAAGCATTCTTTTATGAAGTAGCAGCATAAGCTTTGTTGCAGAATTTTAGCCACGTGTGCTATTTTAGGGTGTGGTAAATCTAATGAAACAATTTTCGAGAGGTTTATTCTAAGGGTCCGGAAATATATTCTTTCCAGGAACTTTCCTTGATGTTGAATGATGTTCATGATGAATACTTGATGTCTTTGGCTAGAATATGTCGTTGACTTTGTGCACAAATATTGTGTCTCCGTTCTTTGTTGTTATTGTTTTTAGTATATTTCTGGATACCTTCCGTTCATATGTACCAAGTATACAAGTGGATGTCCATGTGGATGAACGTGACTATGGAGGAGAAAGAATAAGTGGAGGGAGAAGAAAAAAGTGGAGGAGGAAAGAGAACTTGAAATAGAGGAAAAGGGGAACAAAAAAGCTGAGGAACAAGAAGTGGCTAGAGGAAGGAGCGAATAAGGAGGAAGACGAGGGAAAAGAGGGGGAGAAGAAGAAGAAAGATAGAAGCTTTTGTTATTTATGAGAGGCTTCTTTTCATTATATTCAATGTAGCAAATAACGCAACTTGCATCCAATTTAACGAAAATATTTATACTACAGCAGAAGTGTGTACACACTTCTTTCAAACACCCAAAGAGCACGCTCCCCCAATTTCTCCTCCGGCATCGCGGAATTTACGAGCAGAGCACTCAACGGGCGCTTTCCGCGCGGCATTTCTCACCCGGGCCAAAGGAAGAGCCCGGCGCGTGCGCAGTGGAGGGAGACGAGATCCACGGCGCTGTGGGCGTTCCGCGCCGATGCAAAAAGTCAAAGGCGGTGGCCAAGCGGCCCATCTCGACCGCAGCGGCGACGCCTCCGCTGGCGCCACACCACGTCGCGGCCTTGGCCCCGTCTCCGCGCGCGCGCAGAGGCTCGCCGACCCCTGGGCCGAAATGGGGGACCCCGGGTTAGGCCTCATTCACAATGCAAACGTAAACGTAAAGTAGACCCCGAACCTAGAAATGAGTTACTAAGGCCTCATTCACTATGCAAACTTAAACGTAAACGTAAACGTAAACGTAAAGTAGCCCCGAACCTAGAAATGAGTTACTAAGGCCTCATTCACTATGCAAACTTAAACGTACGCATAAAGTAGCCGCAAAACCTAGAAATGAATTATTATGCGAGACCATTCACAATGCCTTGACGTAACCGTAGACGTAAATCCGTAAACTTGACAGTTCACAAGCACCAAGATTTTACGTTAAGTTTATGTCGGAATTCTACCGAAGACCAATCAAAGAGCAGCCTAAAAGAACCAAATGCACAACAAAATCTTCGAGAATCAAATGAAAAGTCGATGGGGTTCAAATAGTTTGGGGTTGTGTCATTTCATTATTGAAATGTAGAGAACTAGTTAGCGAACGGTTTTGACGCATGTAGTGAATTCAAATAAGAATTCGGGCAATTTGTCTTGTGACTAACTTGACATGGTGAATAAAATAATTATGTTCGACGAATTGCTCGTGGGATTTGGTACAAGAGAATCCTAGTTTATAAGATAAAGGAAATGCGAGAATTATTACAACAGCTAATCACATGTTTATAAAGACAAATCGATGGTCGAGGAAAGTCTAAGAAAAAGCTAGAAACCTTGGTGGAAAGATGTTCACACCATGCTAGAAACGAATCGATCAAGCTTCATTACGTTGAATTGTGATTGGTTCAGGTGAAACTTTGGTTTCAGCTTACGTTCGTCGTTGTGAATGCTTGTTTGTACGTGTAAATTTCACTGCTAAGTTTACAACAAATGGTTACGATTAAGTTTACATTGAGAATGAGGTCTTAAAGACACGGCCGACTTTAGATACTACGGGACCCCCCAAAACTACAATTACGAAGGACCACTCCCGAAAAAGACCACCAGATGTAGTAAAAAATCAAATTTAATTTTTTTTTCATTTTTAGTATAGTTACACAAAGTTTGTGTTATCATATTCATAAATTTTCTGACCAAAATCCTGTTAAAAATTCCTTTGTAAAACAGAGATTCTCCTTGTTCCAATAATAATAATTGCTAGTTGGATCCATGCGATCATTACGCACATACTAAATCATTGTTTTAAAAATGAAGTAGCTCATTCTAGAACACAACTTCTGACGACCGAGCCCTGAACTGTCCGTTCGAGTATGTTAGGCCTACGGTGCGTGAGTGAATATTATAATATTGCAACATTAAGTGTATTAAACATTAAACATATATTAAACAGAGTGCCAGATACGCAATGAGTTAAATTACACGTAATACCAAACAGTCCATTTAATGTTATCTACTTTCGAGATATGCTCATTTCAGATCACCCATGCTTCAGAGTGTTGGTACACAGAAAAGCTAAACTTCCAAAAATGTAAGAGAAAGTTACAAAAGCCTTCATTACAAACATTGAATTAAATTGTCAAAACGAACGCAATGGGACTTTTTAAATTACTGTTTTCCTAGTGAAAATAGCTACACACTCAAACATTTCTTATTGTTCGTTCCGCGTGGTGGGAATTCCCATAAATGTAAAATAACGACCACAAACTTTACATTGAGTAGAGATCTTGTTTTGCATAAGAAACATTTTATAACTTTACATTTTTGTCTTCAATTTGATTCAGAGTCTATTTGATCTGCAGACCTGGGTGATAATTCTCTACCTGACGTTAGCACACCTATGAGGTTGTGTGTCGAAAAATTCTTATGAACAGCAAGAAAACATCGTCTTCCCTCAGTGTAGTATTACCGAGCGGATACTGAACGGCGGCGTTAGCTATCATAATTTCCACTTCCAAATTAAATCTTCGTAGACCTAGGTTTCAATGTGTAGCCTAGGTTCTGGTCCATACGTGGTGGTATCCCTGCAAATAGGTTATTATTTAAAAGAAAAGAAAGTAAAGATGCTGAGAAATATGATTATTAAGTGTGTTACAAAGAATTGCGGCAATGATAGTGAAATAATCAGATTATGAAACGAAATTAGACAATTGTATGACGTGCTCAAATAATTACAGATATTTGAAAAAAACTAAACAAAAAGAGATTGAGATGTGGAGACATTAATTTCAACTCAGAAATCAGATGACGAAGGAGTTTGAGAGGATATAAGTTCAGTTTTAGTGACCGAGGAAGCTAAGTGCCTGAGATAGAAGGGGCATGTGAAGCGCTCGAGTGAGTGAGAGAGAGCAAGTAAATCTGCGGGAATGGAATCCTGCCAAAAAAAGAAGCGCGAGAGCGGACAGCGACGAGATAGAGCGACTGAAGAGATGGTTTCAAGAAACATGCCGGGCAATGATCACAGAGTTGGTTGGTTCGTTGGTTAGTGATTCCGGGCGCGTCAACAGCTTTGTTCATTAGTCCCGTAAGTGTAGTGCATGCTTTTTTCCCTCGGGAGATGGCTGAGATCCCCCGCTGGATGGCGAGATTCGGCGCCGACCTACCGTCGGCTAGCGGGGTTTCCATCAACCATATATCTCCCACCAACGGGGCACCGCCCCAGCCGGGACAAGCTCTAAGCTCCCGACCGGTCTCCCGGTATATGTGGTAGTGTAGTGCATGTTAGTATAAGGGTGTGCGTGTAGGGGAAGAAGGTAGGACGAGAAAGGAAGGATCGCACGTGGCCCGTGTGTACTGCTCCGGCATTCTCATGGTGTTGATCGAAGAAACATAAAACTACCGATCAGAGCAGCCGCCCGCTAGATTTCTCCAGACAGCGACTGAATTCGACCTAGCTGAAAAGTTAGTGTCGAAAATCCTGCCGCCGTCAGGACTCGAACCTAGAACCTCCCGGTCAGAGGCGCTGCAGTGACATCAGTTGATGCACTGAGCTACCGCTCCCGGTATGACTACAGAGTAAAGCTGGGGAACGATGAAGTTTATTACAAGAGCTTTAAATGGTATTATTCACGGAGGAGAGGGTTCCGAATGAAAGATCTGCTAAATTCGGTGACATATTCAATATCCCGTGAGATTTAGCGATGAAACGATTTTATTGCCTGCCAAGTTTTCATTGTGTTGAATGGTCAAGTTTTGGGATGATGAGAAGTGAAAGAATGTAAAAACACTCTCGTCGGCGATAAAGTACAATAGTAGAATGTTTGTTCGCTTACGTCATCAAGTTGAAAGAGTTGCTGCAGACGCCTCAAAATTCGCTAAAGATAAATCATGCGTAAGTTTGCAACGGAAAAGTGAAAACATGCAACTCATTCCTCGGCGTAGATCTTGAAGTAATTTGTAAACTTGTAAAATCTAATACTTCTCAGAAAATTACCGTATTTGCCTGTGTATAAGACGCACCCCTGTTTTCAAGAAGGATTTCATTCTTTAATGTTAAATTTTATGCTGGATTTTATTTTTATGAAAGGAATGGGAATTTTATTTTCATAAGGAATGAGTTTTTAAAAAAATATGTATGTAAATACGTAAAAATTCATAATAAACGTGTATTTTTATAGCTAAATCTGTGATTTAAAGAGATGAATATTTAAAGATTACATGAAAAAGATAAGGTTCGTTCACAAGAAAACTGCGTTCATTTTCCAGAGAAAGAGTGAGTTTTTCCTTATCTTTACGCCAGTCATGTGAGGGAGTGATGAGCCAAACTTCCGTTCTGCTGCAGAATTACCACGTTCTATTGCATATTTAACAATTTATAACTCATAAGCAGCCGTGTAATACATTCGCTTCTCACAGCAATTGAGGAACTTTATTTGCAATAATAAGAAACAGCGTACCCGTGCGAGAACTCTCGCATGTTAAACCCCACCCTCTATCTTATATTTACATTTCCATATTAACGCTGTACTATACCTTTATCATCAAGACCTTCTTATCCTACATTACTTGCTCAACATATCTCCTTATAATTGATAATAATAAAATTCTCCCTTGTGAATACAAAGTATTCTTATTTAATGTTATTAGTAGGCAGAAAGGTACACCCATGTAATTCAATCGCGTAGAATATCAAGTAATTAGTTTAATTTCACATAGAGTTGCAGATTGTACAGGCTCTAATCAGGTGGGGTAAAATCGAGAAGCGTCGAACCTGTACGTAATAGAATATACAGGAAGATCTCATCCTGTAGATTGCAATATGAGAAACGTTTCTTTGAGGCCATTGCCCTAAAAAAATTAGTTTTTAAGGCCTTAAAACGCTTAATTTAGAACTTATTAAACGATATAGATTAAAGAATCCGTCTGAGTATTGCGGGTTGCATTTGAAACGACAATTTATATGCATTTTTTTTTTTCAACAAATACTTCATATTTTTAAAGTCAAAGTGCAATTAGTCACGTCTCTGTGAAATTATCTTTCTTTGGTGACTTCATTTATAAAGATTGATGGCGTGTGAGAGCCGCAAAAGGTATGTATTGTACTAAAAAATTTAGGAGACGATTCGATTTCTACACACTGTTGTATCAAATGCGCATGCGAAGCACTTGCAGAGAGGGAGAAACAGTTATCTCACATGTAAAGGGTACTGTAATTGATTGTAGACTCATTATCAGTAGATAAAACCATCGTCTGATGACTGAATTACGATATTCTAAGAATGTTTACAACACACGTTTAGGCAGTATATTATTATGCCAGTAACAGTGTACAAAAATTTTCTTTTTGAAATGCTATAAACGATACTACATAATAAACATTAAAACAGTTACAAAAATTCCCATCCTTTTTTTGACGTGTTACTGAAGAGAAAAATAGCGTCTTATGAACCGGCAAATATGGTAAGTGAAAAACTGTGTCTGGTGAAACTTTGGTAAACATTAAAAAAAACTTAATTCCACGTCAATTCACCCAATTTATAAAACAAGAAGGCACAGTTGAGGAGGGAAAGGGCTCGATTGCTTGGGGATCTTCTTATCAAAAATCACGTCACGTCTTATCAAAAAGCACGTCAAAGACATCAACAGAAACAGGCGTGGTCACAGGAGGGCGCTTGTATCCATGACCTGAAATTTTTGAAAGTTGTCCTATAGCCTTACGTAATTAAAACATTTTATTTCCGTTAATTCTTTATTTTATCTAGTTTTAATCTGAAAATGTGGGTAATTGTTTTACGGCCTCCGAGAAGACGCTCTCCAAGATATCTGGTAAGTGTAAATGGTTCAACATAAGATCGTTTGTGCCCCCTCGAACGTTAAAGCACTATCGATATTTTGCTTTCATATCACTTTAGTGCATTTGCGCATGTGCAGAAAATCGATAGTGGTGTCCGCTATGGCGTGCACAAACTCCCTAGTATCATGAAAGTTTAAATTTAATTTTACTCGTGTTTTATTTACTAGTAAAAATGTGGCTGATTTTTACCACAACGGTAGTCACAACGTTTAATGGAAGATGCGGCTCGGAAATGCAATGGTCTCCCCTTCTTGATTTAAGCTGCGCCTACAGAGAACGCATGAGGCACTTTCGGAATCGTCGTAGAAGTGAAGGGACAATCGCCGTTGCTAGTATGCCCGATCGCATATGGCTGCGGAGATCCACCTGCCTGTTGAAAACGTGATTCCGAACCTAAGATAAAGTGAACAAAACACCCAAACTTGTTACGAGGAACACAACAGGTCACCATAACTCTATCCTCAATTTAATGATACTGAAAACTTATTTTATAAATGTCTTCAGTACGGACATTCCAGCCAGCTAGTGTTAAAATGCAATTGTTTGTCAGCAATAATAGAGACAAGAACCGAATAAATTCATAAAATGGACTATTGCTGGTGATAGGCTTGCGCAGGTTGATAGGTTTGTGCGCTTGCGTCATCGAGCAAGGGTGGGGCCTCGAAATTTACTTCGCGTGACTGATAAATTAGTCATTAAGACCTCAATAGAAAAGATTAGACAACTGCTGTGTGCATTGTGATCTTGAAGTAACTTAAACTTGGAGAATCCAGAACATTCTCATGTCGTTCAGTAAAGTGATGTGTTGGACGAAACACTGAAAAACGTTAAAAAAGATGTTTCATTCAAGGACGAGTAATTACAAAAGCAAGAAGTGCCAGGAAAGGCGGAAGACATCTCGACCGCATAATGCTAAGTCTTTGAAAAACCGAACAGTCCCAAGAAATTATCATAGGTAATTTCCAAAGCACATGTGGAATTTATTAGGACTATATTACGAATGAAATTCCATTAATATAACTCAATATAATTTTAATAAAACGTATATTCGTATAAAACAAATATTTATTCGGATTTAATTACAGTCGTATTGATTGTGAACAGGTTCTGTTATTTACAGAATCTTCAGTTTTAAGACCATCAATGGAATTCTCAATCAGTACAGAAACAGTCCATTAAATTTTATATTTAATTATTAGAATAACATATTACATTCTACTTGTGTGTATTAGTTCACATGAGGCCATGGATTATTATAACATTTTTGTGAACACTGTTACACTTCATTACGCAATTGATCAATGTTATTAATAGTGATCCATGAATAATTTTTTTGTATACCAGCATCATAAACGACTGTTGCAAGAAATTGTTCATAAAAGGGCATTTTATGGCATAAGTGACGTATTAGATTTTACGGCACGAACGATTGCGTCATCACACATTCAGCCAATCCCAACGAGAGAATCCTGGGGTGGTAGCGGTAAATGTCGACCTCCGTTTTTGTACAAAACCCAGACGCATAAGGAAGTTGTTTTAAAAGTTTGTTTTAAAAATTTTTTTAAAAAATATAATGTTCTTTATTTTTTAAATTTAAACTCGCTACTAACGTCACTCGTTTTCAAAACATGTACTCATGCAATAAAGCTTAACATTATAAACTAATGGCAAAAACTACTATTTCAACACTTGTGTCATAATAATTCTTATTACGACTGTTTCGGTTTCGTGAAATTTTACATTATATAAAGTAGATAAAAATATTTATTTGCATCTAATGCAACAAATAAAGTTAATTCTTTGGGAGTTTGTTTTTAAAGTGCTAGTTTAAAACTTCATTCTACCATTTCTTTTTATTGACCTAGATTTTTGTCCACTTTTTTTTGTTTTTTTTTATAAAATGCTGAAATGACTTATTTGTAAAACACTGCATGAAACTTTTGTCCCCCCGCAGTAAACCTCACGAATGTTTTTTTAGTGGTTTTGCCGTTAAATATCTAATTATTTTATTGCCAGAACTTAGAATATAAGTCGTAAAATTTTACTTTAATAAGTATATAGAAATCATATTACATATTCAAAATTTGACTGGCGGAGAAACAAATTAATATGTCGATAATATTTCTCGTCTACCTTACCTGTGAATATAGCTTACAGGGAATGTAGTCATTGTACTTGAGAATGAGGAATAGAGTTTGCATAATAAATGATATGATATTATTAGCGAATCTCCCTGCCAGAGGTTTTGCCTTCTAGGGTTTCTGGTGAATAATGCATGCGAGGACACCGCCGAAGTTTCACCGCCGAGACACCACGTTCAAGTGGTCAAGCATTTAAACTTGTCAACGGAAGCTCGGCATTGAACGTAATGATATAACAAGCCCAACCACATGGCGGTCCTTTGGCGTACCTCCTTACATCGCACTAGAGCCGCTCCGACTCGATGGTGGCAGATCCGCTGGTGGTGGTGGTGGTGACGGTGGTGGGCGTGCCGCTTCGTCGGCCGAAGCGGTCGCGGAGCGAACGCCAGGCCGCCCGCGCGCGCTCCCACCGCCCCACGGCCAGCCACAGCACCGCCGCCGTCAGCAGCAGCTTTACGTAGAGTAGCGCGCTGCGAACAGGAACATTAGCGTAGCTTAGGCACTATCTTCTCTAACCAGCCTCTATAACATCTGTAGCACGCCCGCCGCCAGCAGAAGCTTCACGTACAGCAACGCGCTGCGGACAGGATAATGAGCATAGCTTGAACTCCATACGACTTTGGAACATCATCCTTCACAGCACGGACAGGAACGATAGCATAGCTGAGGCACTATGCTCCCTAACTAGCTCCTGTTACGCCTACTCTATTATGCTTGCCGTCAGCAGCAGCTTCACGTACAGCAGCGCGCTGCAGACACACCGTCAGGAACATTACCATAGCTAAGGCACTGCGTTCTGTAAACGGTTCCTCTAACATCTGCTTAGGCACATCCGCTATCTGCGACAGCATCACATACAGAAAAGTGCTTCACATGAGCATAACTTAAGCTCTACGCTCTGTGGCCAGGTCCTCTTCCATCGTCTTTAGCATCCCCGTCGCCAAGCGCAGCTTCACGTTCAGTACGAACACGTAATTAACGTAGGTTAGTCACTAAGCTCTCTGACTGACCCCTCTGAACTCTGGCTCTAGCACTACCGACGTCTGTAGCAGCTGGGAAGGCACCACGCCCTGTGGTTCTAGCTCGCCAGCCCTCTGTCAACAGAATTATTCACCGACACACAGGCATGCACACACATATGCACGCATACAAAGGAGCAGCTTGCATTTCAGGTCACGCCCTCCAAATTAGTCTCATTCAATTAGACCGCCACCGGCAGCTTCATGTATACCAGCACGCTGAATACTCATAAGAAACACAGAATTTTGACGTTGACTAATGTGTTCACGATGCGTGCTCTCGTGATTAGCAATTTAATCCCTCTACAATCATTCTCTTACACTGCGGAATTGCCTGGTAAAACTATATTATCTTCAGAGTATTACTAATTCTCTTAAGACTTCGTCCTAGCAATATTTTATGTAATGAACTATATAAAATTATTACAAATATCATATGTTTGCAATTTATACAGAGAATGGCGGCATCAAAGAAATACCCTTAATCTTGAGGTCGTCAGGGGTTAATTATAACTACTTGTGACTGCTGTTATTTCTTAATCATGTTTAATTCAAATTTCAATTTACAATAGCACAAAGTTTCTGGCGCCTTTTACCACTCCTCTGTAAATGCACATTAAAGACCATTCAACCAAAAATAATTCATTACACACAATCAAACTACAACACATAAAAAAAATAGTAAAATATTAGAGATCACTCTCCTGGTGTCGATAAAAACTTAATACTAGATTTTTTATTAATTCATATGCTAGAGATATAATGAGAAGATTTTTTTCAATTTCCAAGAACCGATCTTAAGACTCAAGTACTATTGAACATGTTTATCAACTTGCAACACCCTAAAAGGGTTATTTAAAATGTGGTGGCACAAATACACACCCGAATATGTTTTTGAAATATAATGTATTTTAAAAGAGTTTTCCAAAATACAAGTAATAGAATTTTTAATAAAATTAATTTTCACTTTTTAATTTCGTACTGCAGTTAAAACTTACATTCTTGAAGTATATCTTTTACTTTTTCATTTAGTAAATTAAGTATACTAATTAACTCCATGAAACGTCTTTATTATCTCTATATCAATTGAAGGCGTGCAATTAAAACTAAAAAAAAACAGTCAAAACTCATAAAATGATAAAACTTGTTTAATTCAGTTACTAATAGATGTCGCATCCGAAAATACCTTATAACCTTGTTTTTACTTCCTTGTGATACACCGGTGACAAATTCACGGCACACCAGTATAAAGAGAATGTGTGTGAGAGAGATAGAAAGAGGCGTGTGAGCGTTTGTGTGTGAGAGAGAGAGAGATAGAAAGAGCGTGTGAGTGTGAGAGTGTGTGTGTGAGAGAGAGAAAGAAGCGTGAGGTGTGTGTGTGTGTGAGAGAGAGAAAGAGGCGTGAGAGTGTGTGTGTGAGAGAGAGAAAGAGAGAGAGATTGGATATACGCGTGGGCGCATGCGCAGTACCTCTGAAGCAAGCCAGGCTCCTGCTTCAGGCGCAGGGCATCGCGGCGCAATTCGCGAATGCGGCACAGCGTCATCACCAGACACCCGGCGTTGACCGCCACTAGCACCCCGCACGGCAGGTAATAGTAGTACACCGCGCCCAGCTTTCGACTCTCCTCCACACGATTGCCTGCGTCCAAAACACGCAAGCAATATTTATGGGAATCATTACAATTCTCTTCATTAGCCCCACAAAATCATGAATCACAACATTTTGCCGACTGAAAATGGTGAAAAAATGGACAGACAGAACAATAAGTTACACTAACAGAATATTAAGAAATAAATTAATATTTCCTACTTAATTAAAATAGTTTCAGAATTTTCGTGATCCATATGTGTGTCCTCTTAATTTCTTCAGCAGCTTTAAACAATTTACACATTATTTTCTTAGTTGATTTCCTAGTCACATCATCCTATGTTCTTTCCATTATTCCTTGATCCAGTTTTGGTTACCTTGGAGGTCGGTCGACTGATGATGGTACTCTACAAAGCAGGTCCTGGTCTCGAAGAAGGTGGGCGTGACAAAGCCACGTCGCTTGGCGTCCTCCTCCCACCGGTGAGCGACGATGCAGACGGCGGTGAACAGAGCAGGCAGCCCCCACGCGTACAGCAGCACCAGCCGCCACCGCCGCCGCCCGCCGTCACCGCCCTCTCGCGACCGCGCACCCTGCGGACGCCTGCAAACATCACCCCATCACAATCAGTTATTTATCACATTGAAAAGTTTAGCTCAGCATTACAAAACGCTACCGCTAGACAATTTATTTATTAGGCAACACGCGCGACGTTTGTGATTTGAGGGGAAGAACATGGAGAAGGAAAAGGTGACGGGCAGTGATGCAAAAGGAGATCATTTATTCCTTGGTTTCATTCAGAACAGAGTAAATGTCCCCACGCGTACAGCAGCACCAGCCGCCACCGCCGCCGCCCGCCTCCGCCCTCTCGCGACCGCGCACCCTGCGGACGCCTGCAAACATCACCCCATCACAATTAGTGGTGTACCGGGGTTAATACGTTTCGCTGATCACCGCGAAACATTTACCCCTGACAATTCCTTTATTAGGCAATGCGTTTGACGTTCATGCGTTGAGAGAGAAAACAAGGCGGAGAAGGTCAAGGAGAAAAGATGAAAGGAAGAGGGAGAACGAGAGAGGGGGGGAGAGTCTTCCTTTACATTATTCAGAACAGCGCAGGCAGACGCATAGGGAGAGTGAATTTATTCTTTCCGCCACCGCCGACACCTGCCTCTAACGGTTGAAGTTTTTACAATTCAGTTTTCACGAAAGTGCACGAGGGAATGGGGCTAATTGATACATGTATTAATTCCTTTTTTATCGCTTGTATTTTACCAGATATTGAGGTAACTGTTTTTTAATGGAACTATACTTGTTTTTGTCTATCATGAGCGTAAAACAGGGAAAGGTGACTCAGAGCGTCAACTGACGTCACTACAGTGCCTGTGACCGGGAGGTCAGGTTCGAGTCCCGACAAGATTTTCGACACTTGCTTGTCACCTAAGTCGAGTTCAGTCACTGTCTGGAGGAGAATTCTAGAGGACGGCTGCTCTGATCGGTAGCTTTCCGTGGTTTCACCAATCAACGCCAGACGAATGCCGGGGCAGTTCTTATCAAACGGGTCACGGACGGCGAGCGATCTTTCCTTCCTCTTCCTTATCCTATTCTCACCCCTTACTCACTATTACACTAACATGCACTACACTACCACACATGCCGGGAAAACGGTCGGGAACTTAGAGCTTGTCCCGGCTGAGGCGGTGCCCCGCTGGTGGGAGATACCTGGTTGAGAGAAAACCCGCTAACCGACGGTAGGTCGGCGCCGGATCTCGCCATCCAGTGGGAGAAGATCACCGTCACCAGATGAAAAATCATGCACTACACTTACGGGACTAATGACGTTCCCTGAATTACAAACAACTAACCAACCGTGAAAATGTGAATCTAGTAATATTCACTTTTTTATGTTAGATAAGCATTTTTCGAGTAATTTTGATTTTCTTGTGCTCAGTTTTCCTTGCCCGAGCGGGGGGAGGGGACACTGCGTTACCTTGGGTGGCGGACTGTTATCCGTTCAAAAAGAGTGGAAAAAAATCTTAAATGCTGCTTTAAGAGGTAAGAGAGATATTGTCATTTTTACGAAATATCATGCAAATAGTAATTTCCGACTGGGTTTGAATGTCACGTGTACAACTTGACGTACAAAGTACATTTTCTTTACGATCGAAATAAAAATGTAAATATGTATGAACAATTAAACAAATTGTGATTGGTCAGGCTTCTGCTGCCGGAGTTTGTATTGTCTATGCTATCCGGACTCAGCCACGCCTTAATAGAAAATCTCTACATTTTATGGTTGACCTGTACAATTATTTTAAGCTGTTAAATGCACGACTTTTTAATTAAATATTCACTTCACAACATTCTTTCTACTTCTTATTTCACTACTCTTCATAACACGTAACCACACTTCAATACAATACTACTTTAAATATAATTATTTATTTAATAAAGAACATTTAGTAGTAATTAAAAAAAAAAATACCTGTTATAATAAGCCTCACTTAATTAATAAAATTTACAAATAGCATTAATTTACTTTTAAAGCTTTGAACACCTAGAGGAAAGGTTTCCAAGACTGTCGGACGCAACTTATTTCAGTCCGTTATTGTTCTATTTGTAAAGGAAAATGTTCCTACATCTGTTCTCTGTGGTCCTAACTGAACTTTGTTGGTCGAAACGTCAGCCACCATGCCAGAGACGCTGCTCGTTCCGGATAGCCTAGACAATAGAAATACTAATTCTTCATATAAGAGAAAATAATAATATAAAAATGTAAGTTACGCCCGGCAAACTTCTTTCTGTGAAAATCTCATATAAATTGATTTGGCAGTTCCAGAGAAAAAAACGGATAAATAGACAAAAAATGGTGAAAATTATTGAGTTGTTTTATCTCCTTAAAAATCGTGTGAGATTATACAAAAGCTGCCAGTTTGCTATCACCAGAAAACACTCCAATTTTATATATGTACATGTAAACTTCTGTATTCTGCCACCGAGAAATATAAGCAGAATAGTAGTGGAATAAAGTTATCTATGTGGCACGTGGACCTCTTTCCGAGTCTGGTTAGTATAATAGGGTACACCGGATTTCCACAATTCGCAGACAAGGCGACCGGGTATTATCACGGCCTTAGCGATTCTGAGTTTCCGCCACTGAAGAACAACACTCTTCCAGCGATTCCTACCGGTGGGTATGTAGAGTTTCTTGTATTTCGTTATCGAAGAAAACGTCAAATGCTTGAGCTTTAATTCAAAATAGTTATTATGATAGAGTGGTAAGTGACATTTTATTTCATGAGTAGGAAATTTTGAACCCATGATTGAATCACCCCGTAATGCAATCCTAATATCAAAATAATAGTATTTTTCGTATTAAGTGTGTGAAGTTTCCTTTTCTTTCACGGTCGAAAAATCTTAATCTCGAGCGGGAAAGAAACGGAATCTTCACACACGTAATACAAACAACATTTTTTCTACAACTGCATAAAAATATAATACAAAAGGTTTTGTAAATTTTTATAGTAAAAAGAAGCCTTATAAGCTAATATTCTAAAGCTCGCTCGGGGCACATAAGGAAGTCGCTAGCCTTTCACCACTCAGGTCCGGGTTGGATTCCCGTCGAATCTCATGTGAAATTTGTTCCAACAAAACGAGTTTGGCTGCTTCACAAGGGCTAGTCCAACCCCTGTGAAGTGTCCTAAACCCTGCACCTATATTTATTCCTTCCCAATTGTGGCCGCTGGGTAGTGACGCAGGAGTACGTAGCAGGAGGCACGTTCGCGGAGATGCTACCTGGTGGTCCTCTTGATAATTGACTGCGACGTGACATGACAGAAAGTTAATGGAGGATTACTCCCCAAGCGCGTAAG